>OX465579.1:128774283-130265950 GCA_950022655.1 Alentia gelatinosa
AATAAACACCGATACACATTAACTTTGACCTCTGATACAAAATCCAAATCGCAGGGGAATCGTAGTTGATATCGGGGCAGTTGGTCACGTTTCTACGATGACCCTACATGCACATACATACACACAGATACCCGAGGAGTCTTGCCCCTTATAAAAAGACCTGAGGTTCGTTCATAACGATGCATCACTTCCGGAGCTATAAAGTATTAAATGCTACCTTTAGCCATGTATTAATGCACCGGGTGAATCTTGAGCTCTATCGGGACCATTATCACCATTTTTGCACCCTCCTAACACGTTACGATGTACACCGATATGCTTTGATACAATCCCATACGCTACGATATGAATCTGCCTATGTTGCTACCATTTGGCCATTTTGTATGGGCGTGTATCTGGAGGTCTCTCGGCGTGTATCGGCATTGTTGGGTGCCTGCTCTAACAGTTTTCCGTGTGGCCTCCGGTCTACAGGTCTCCGCCTCTTGGCATATCGGTCCTATTTTCAAGCCTCCAACACTTGTTCTCCATCCCTCGACCTCTGTCTCACAGGTTCCAGCTCCCAGGTATGAGAGTGCAGTTAGTTGCAGCCACCTTCAGCCAACCTCAAACATTCAGCCTCCACTCTCAGCCTCCGAGTCTACATCCATCTCGCTATGCAGGCTCCCGCATCTGTATAGATCTCAGCAGCTAGCACTCTATCCACACGCCCAGCGCTTAGCACCAATCCTCTCAGGCCTGTGTCCAAGTGATATGCCTCCATCTGTCCAGCAACATCCAGCCTCAATACATTCGGTCATGGCATCCTCACAACCCTGTCCAAAAGTCCTCATTTTCAACATCTTACGTTTCGCCTACCAAACTTAGGATAAAGCCTCTACTGGTAGCATCCATCCCCCAGATTCTTATTCCAGGATCTTCAGTTCTGCCAACAGTTTATAGCCTAAAGCATGAAACCTCTAGCCCCGGCCTCGAGCATTATACCCCATTACTAAGCCTCTAGCCTCTAGTCCCAGGCCCTCATCAACAAGTCCCCAGGCCATCACACATCTCTCTCGGAGGGCCAATCTTTCCTTCACACTGCCATCTGCCTATGTGACCCAAACTAGATCCCAACGACGGCTATGATCTAATCATGAGATGTGTACCGAATCGGTCACACAGATATCTCAGCTATTGCCAATTACGAATACATCATAGTGAATAGCCAGTTTAGCATATATAGAGGATATATCCTCTTTCAGATATAGCAGCTGTAGATGGCATACTGTAGAGATACCATAATAGCGTTTATCCTTATGCTTCTCTTTTTTCAGCAATTCCCTGATCGGTCCTAGCTTTCGTCTAAGCCAATTAGGGAAGGTTGTGCTGTATTTGGAGGCAATCTTTTTCAAAAGCATACTACCGTATTGGCATGCTTTTACTTATTCTCACACATGTTGTTATTTCATCCTGCCCCTGCTTTCTGCACGATATATGTTATCAAGCAGTCCCGTGTACAGATTAGGGGAAATGGTTGTGTGCATTTAGGCCTTCCGTTATATGTAACTCAATGTTATCCTTGATAACTTAACTATTCCTCATCAAGGAAACTTGGTGCATCGAGCCCACCCCAATATATTCTATTTCTTCTTATCAATTAAACCCTCCATTCAAATCACATTGAATTCATGTTCTTCATCTTGTTTTATGACGCCTCACATTTTAAACCCATAGCTGACCAGTCACTTCGAGCATTCACAGTTTGTTGTACAGATCTGATGTTGATAGATTTCCGATAAATAGGTGCCATTTACATTTTTTTTCGTACATCTTATCGTAACAGGGGATCGTAGTATTATATACCATTAGCAGCACGGTTGTCGCATGTACTATTGACGACATAATAAAAGATCATGACCATCAATGAGCTTCTGATGTGACACAGAATATAAATACTCTTGTTACACCTGGATGGTAAAAGCCTTTTGCAACACAGGTGTCTTTGTCACTGTCACACTATATTTCATCCAGGCATATTGTATATATGACTATTTGAGTCACGCACTAAGACTACTATACCAACATAAGATATGTGACTGTAAACATGAAAGGGAATATAGTTGGTTGGATGAACGACAACTGAGCCTTTCCCTTTCTGCCTATAATACCCCACCCGAAGCGGCGCAAAGTGTATATCTCACCTTGACATCAAAACGATTGAAGCTTCTACTGGCATTTTCAGTGAAGTAGTTTTCTCTATCAGGAGTCAAGGAACGCAGGCCTTTTACTGATCTTCAACCTTGATTTATACGTAGTGGATCTGCCAACTTCGACAGCCATATTTCCCTTTTCCTATCCTCCATCCACATTCTCCCCTCTCAGACACGCCCAACCCGCGGCTGTCAGTCCTCAGGGAACACTTCCAACATGGCACGCTATAGGCCGCCTGAGCCAGAGCCCTTCGGCAGAAACTATGTGCAGCCTATTCGTAGTGGATGTTATGCTATAAAGTAATACGGAGAATTATCCCCCGGCAACTCGTACTTGGCGCTGGCCTTTTATTGCCTCGTAAAGTGACCGGAGATGCGGTGGAAGGCATTGAGGGGCGTAAAACGGTCTACACCATGGACGGCCGATGCCTGATAGGGTAATAGAGATAGCGTCTTATCAGCTACTCCCCAGATGGACTAGTCTGGGCGAATTAAGGCAATAATTAAGAAAATTTTCAGCCTCAGCGAATACGTATCGGCGACTAGTATTGTTCCTATCAAAAGGAATGTAAAGGCTTGATTGAGACCTGTTTTATTTTGTATAGATTACTTTCAGAAAAAGGGTGCTACTTTAGAATACCATATAGGCGGACAAGTGTATTTTTTAATGATAAGGGACTAATACCAAGCCCACCAAAGCGCAGCATTATATAATGTTAATCCGAGATAGATCAGTAGCGAACACATTTTCCCTTCTCCTCTGCGGCGTTCATAATGGATGTAAATAATCATTGCATCTATGATACATCGACATAAATCCTTCTCATTATAACGTTTAATAATACCAAGTCATGTTATCAGACATCTCAAACGAGGTTTATCAAGCTGCAATACGATACTCTAACGTAAGTGTCAATAGAGGTCAATATTCGATTATTCAAACTTGTTCAGTCTGTTAGTTCAATGCTGATATAGATAGACAATTTGTCGATACCATTCCTGTGATGCTCTCGGATAATGTGACCATACTGTGTCCGTACAGGTTATCATTCTGTAGGTAATAGTGGTCTTGGAAATTCCAAATAGTTTCTATGGTGGCTTTATTACAACATATATATCATAGTATAAAAAAATATTTTACCTGATTGATTTGGGATGGTATCCTATGCCAGGGTTGAATAAGATATGTTTAGACTTAATTGCTACTGAAATACTCTGGAGCAGTTGGCCTCGTGTATGGAGGTATCATCGTCAAGAGTTTTCTTCCCTCTATAAGCTCGACTTTTAAGAAGGTCATGGCCTCCACCGAGCCGCTCACAGCAGTCAAATGCCAGTCTGGCCTTCCGCCTGACACCTGCCCCCTCGAACAGCTCTCGGCGCCGCCTACTGAGCAGCTCCATACTGAGGGCCATGATTCAGGTCATACTGCTGTGCGATCCAAGGAGGGCCTCATGGCAAGCGCCTTATCAATTAATTTCCGCAATTCATTCTAGGTTCAATTCAATAAATGATAACTTGAATTTGATTTAGAAATGGAATTTTATATATAAACGAAGGTTTCAAAGGGTGCATATCTAAGATAGTCATATAAGTGAATTCCACACGCTTCCAATTGAATTTATGATTTCATTGACATCTGAATCTGAATAGCGAAAGCTAAATTTCCCATTTTAATAAGTCCAATATATTAGATATTCAGGAATTCAAGAAAGACATTTCCAATTGAGGACTAAATTATAAATTGGCTTTCCATAGTGGTCGTGGGTTTAAGACCTGGTTGACTTCAAACTCTCAAAGTATGGATTGGCTAACGTAGGCAGGGCACGAATTGAGGAATTCTTTTTAATCTTGGGGTCACAAAGAAAGCGCGGAGGTTGAATACATATGTTTTCCCTGCTACCCAGTTGAGTTCAAGAGACAGTATGTGTATAAAGGTAGAAAAAGCTTTCTCTTTCGTTTCACTGCGGTATCTTAGAGGGCTGGTTTAACGTAGAGCCAATTTGAACTCTATTAATTCAAATAGATAGTTCGTGCTACCAAAGAGTATACATGTTCGTATCACCATAGAGTCTTACATATGGCATGATCAGACATAGAGATTAATCAGTCATAATAAGGTATACGAAAGCAAGTAAGATCTGTTTTCTATAGGATCACTTTTTGGATCCAATGAATGGACAATAGGAGCAATTCATCTCATCCTGCCACGATTGCAACTTATTCTACAGCTGGAAATATTGTAATATTGGAAATCCGTAAAATCAACGATAAGGTATTCAAATGTGTATTGAAAAGGACTCTCATTTCATAAAAACAAACTATCTTTATGCTATTGTGATATACTCATCCCATTCAATAATATATAATAATTGATCGTCATGATTACATTCATGAGAGATATTGTTTTAGTATAATCTAAATGCTAATCAGAGTTCATAGATATTACCTTGCGTATAAATGACAAGTTTTCTCTTTCATCATCCCCTGATCACGCCACTGAATCACAATAAGTCTCTGTCGAGACCAGCTATAGGTCCGAGCAGCCCATTCCCTTGATGTGACTGACCTATATAGTGCTAGTCCACAGAGGAGATTGGGCAGGCTTTGCCTAATGCATCGGAACAGACTTCCACATTGCCATTTACCTGGGGTCACAGTATAGGGCGAACCTCTATTTTCTCCATCTCCTCCTCTTCATACACATTTCCAAGGCCCACATTCTGTTTAAACACCCACGCGTACCAAACTATGTAGGGTATTACTGCGAATTGTTAATAGCAGGGAACGCCACAGTAGATATGCCCCAAAGAAAGTCAACGCCTGCATTTGGTCACGGCTTGCAACTGGCATTTTTGTAGTAAACTGGCACAATATCATAGAACTCGGAGTTACTTACGTGATAAATGAGGGATGTAATAACATTTATTACCCACCTAATACGGAGTTTCCATGCTAAGCCTATGGTGCCTACAGATCGCTACTGAGTAGAATACGGACCTCCGGAATCTCCTAGGAGAATACGGCTTTTTGGGCCACCTGACGGGCATTATGGGAACCAATGTATATAACAATGCATGGCGCTTGGGTCGAATTTCTAATTATTTACAAGATATTTTTCCTTTTAATTACTCGAAAGGTGAGTAATAAATACAACATTACCACAATTTCGATCTGAGTGGCCGTATTCTCCTTGTAGTTGACACTACGTAATACTCCTCGCTATCGCTCGAAGTTTTACTTCGCGTCAACTACGTGGAGAATACGGCCACTCAGATCGAAATCGTGGTAATATTGTGTATATATGATTTGTAGAACATTAGCTAACCTCCCAATTAGATCAAGGTTAGTCCCCTAAATCATGATGCAAACAAATTGACTTTCTAGGTTTTAACACGCGGTACTATTTCTCTTTAACAGGACAATTAATCTATATTTACCACAGAGCAATACATTTCTAATTTTTCAATTTCAAATATACAAAAATGCCCTCTTTATTTCCAGAAACCCACAGGCTGTGTATATCTGAAATAAAAAGCAGATAAGTAAATTGGTCTAGGAAAATAAAATGTATCAAATGACATAGCTGATAACATTTTGTGGGTTATTTTAATTAATTCTGTTCATTAAATGAATCTATATAATGAGAATAGATGATAGAAATATATAAACCTTTGGGATAATTGAATAGGAAGATGGAGATGAAGGAAGTACTTAGTTCACTAGGGAAATTCATTGGAATACATATACGGGTAGGTATTGGGGAGGAAGGAAGAAGTGAGTACATTAGGGAAACTAGTTAACCTAAGTGGGATGGGTCGTCGTACCGCGTTTCTTTTGCTAAATCTACCGCATGAGCTCGTAGAGCGAATGCGGTAGATTTAGCAAAAGAAACAAGGTACGACGACCCATCCCACTTAGGTTAACAAGTTTCACTTGTACTATACACCTCTAAATTTTCGTAAATATTCAATAACTTACCAAAATAAGTCGAAGTTGAAGCTAAATTCAAACTAGACTGGTAGTGCGGAAGTCACTTTCTGCTACTGACTTCCCTGGTATTTCACTGGCTCCAGTTTATTACACCGCATAGTTTGCTCGAGCGATGCAGTGTGTTCGCCAGCGTACTTTATCGCAATATTCATAGCCACGATTTCGTAAATAGAATTAAAACTCTTAGAAATTATTTTCTTTGCAAACATCATTCTCATAATATTATTTGTTAATTTTCTATTTGAATTTTTCGTCTGGATATTGATTATTTATGATTTATTTTCGTATTTCCGTTATTACATATTTTTAAAGTATGGTGGTACGGCGCCATACCGGCGCAGTATGGTGGTACGGCTCAACTACCACTTGCATAGGAAAGGGTGGTATTTGGTGTATTTTAAGGCATAGGTGTATAGTACAACACTGAATTGTCAGTAACTGGAAGCAGTTTAATTTCTTTATAAGAGCTGGGGTGCTTGTGATAATGTGGTGTATAGAGTTTTGTATTTGTCAGATAGTGTGAGCGCAATGGGACTGCATTGGAAACCAACCATGCCAAAACCATTGGCTGGGAAATTCCACGTCCTTCACTGTGCAGACAGGAAGTGAAACATGATATCGCTGTGGAAGCACAATGTGGTTGTCACCCAATGCTCGGTAGGTGAACTGAGTTCTGGGTACAAACATATAGCGAGCTGCTCACGGTCGATGCTCCCATAGGTCTGTAATCAACCTCTCCCTCGTCTCCTTGGGGTCTGCAAACGGCCGGCGCTGCGTTTGGCAGTCGCACGTAAATACTTATGTTCAGGGTGCAAAAACGATCTGAACAATAGTGAGCTCGACCTGTGTCATAATGGCCCTGGGCCTCAAAATGCACTTAGGGCACGTTTATTGTACATTACTAATCCACCACTCCATGTTCCACACATTGTCAGAACAGACTGAGTCACCCCCAGATTGACACACGGGAGCACCGGCAGCGAGGGACACTTTATAGGAAAACAGACTCAGAAAGGCTAGACCCCCACCATACACATGATTATATAGATGAGACTATGTACATGAGACGGGTGTACTTCATGCCTGTTCCACAGTCTCAGATATTAACTGCAGGGGAAAACTTGTCTCAGGGAAATGGAACCATAAAATTCAGACGAGGAGATTGTGTTCCAGTATAGAGTCTCCACAGGATCTGTCTCAGACAAACATCCTGTGAGGTACATGAATCCCAGAGTGTGAATTCCACTGTGCGTTTCCACTATTCCCAGTCCTGTGTACATTCCATCAATCTGAAGAAGGTGTTATTACTTTCCTAATATTGCGTGACCGTTCCAAGACTATAAGGTTCAGTATGATTACAATAGAATTAATAAATCAGATGCTATAAAAAGGGCAATGATATTACAAACGGCGAAAGTGACATTCCCATGCGATCTGTGTAATACGAATCCATCAATTATTCATGTGTCTCTACTCCTCTCTCCTTATATGCCCCCATATTTCTTGATATGGGAGCATTCCTTTTCTTGATATGGGTGGCATTCCTTTTCAATAGTAATGAATGGTAAGTAATGAAGTAGGAAGCATGGCAGTCTGGGAACATAACCTACCTTTTGTATGGGACAAAGAGGCATCGTTTTTAAAGTGAGAAAGGTCAATGCATCTCTCATAATGAATGCCTCTTGGTTTTAAGATGTCTGGAAGCGGTGCCAACTCACAAATCAGTGCTACCTCACAATGAATAGGATACGCAGGAGGTCATTGTGCAGATCTGGCTTTCCGCACGTGTGATACATTTGGAGACGCATCGTGTGAACAAACATCATGTAATATTCATCCGCGTATATTAAATGGAGCGTCATATCGGGCATGCGCACGGGCAGTATTCCCTCCTCCACGGACCCTTCACTGAACCTGCCATCAGTGGACCACTCCAGTTCATAAAGCGAGGCCTCATGTCCAGCCCCGGAGGTCTGCAGGGTTATGTCATGCATGTACATATTTCATGCGTGATGGCGCACCCATTGGAAAGCCCGAAGCATTCTTAACGTGTTGATATGACCCTGATGTAATACATCATTGGAGCATTCGTGGGAAAGCCCAGAGCGGAAGCAGAAATCTTCTATGGGCACTTCTGGTAGTACATGTGACGTGTTCTAAAACGAACCTAGTCCTAGGTGGCACTACATTTAAGAGGGACGACTAGATGTAGATACATGCCCAAGTATTGGAGATGGTACATTATTACGAACCTAACAATGCTATATACATCTGTACCAGACGAAATGCACTACCAACATAAATCTGCAGAACAGCTCTTCCCCAAATAGACTAATATCTATAAATGTTTAATCAAGAATAAATTACTTATATTTAGCAACCAGTGCTATTAAGGCTTTAGTGCTATGAAGGTGTTTCTCGTTTGGTGTATCCCCGCTTTAGTGCCAGGGACACTAAACGCAGAGAAACGCAGTGATTTCCGGAATAATATTCATTTTTTGTAGATGACTATAGAGATCGCTGCGTTTCTCGCTTGGTGTATCAGCGATATTGTATTAGGGATAAACAGAATCACTAAACCTTTCTTGATTCCAAGGTGGGAGGGGTTTTGTTGACAACTTTACGACACACCAAGCGAACCAAAGCAGCGAGAAAACGGCAGGATAAACTGCTCTGAGCGATTACTACAAAACTTGCCATGTATAAGCGATGTTTGATATCTGGCAATTGATACAGTGGCGAGTAAAGTGAGTAGAACAAGGAGGAAATAGAAATAAATTGGTCGAAGTAATTGATTCTTGAACCATGATTTAAAGTCAATACTCTTAAAGCCGTGAACACACCAAGTGAGAAATGCTGCAATTTCCTGTATTGCCAACACAAAATGGCTTGTATGTGAGCCATTACTTCATATTTTACCTGATTATTGCTTCTGAGATGCTAAATTATCAGCGGGAGATATTACTATGAATGATATCTCACATACATTCCACTTTCTGTTAGCGATTCCGGAGATCGCTGCCGTTTCTCGCTTGGTGTGTCCGCATTTGGCTATACATACTCACCTGGTTGGTGCTGTCTGTCAATATAATCAATTCATTATGTCATCTCATATTATCAAGGAAATAAGTGTTTCCTTTTACACAAGCAAAATCGTCCCTGTAGATACTGCAATAAGTATTTGGTGATAATAACTCCAGCCTGACTCACTGACGCATTGTCCGCCTGCTGCTTATATCTGACAACTTCCCAAGTTTGGTATTAAATTCATTTATTATTATAATGCATTACAAAAGCGAATTAATGATGTTTTACTAAATAAAACAAAGCTATCAGCTGTTAGGCCGAACGTGATCATGTGATTTTCAAATGATATCTGATTGGTTGATTTCAGTTGCTGTAAGTGCTTGCTCACATATCGGTGACTACGTAGCAAAATTTATCTTGGTGTGTGTCGTATCTGATACCGTTTATAGCCTCAGCGGAGGTGGTTATATTAGCACAGACAGAAACGCGAGACGCCCGCCATTTAGATCGTCAACCGGAAGTTGTTTATTCTCCCTCCAATCCTGGAGAGTTCCACAGCGGATCTTACATCACTTTTCCATTTTTCAAAGTTCTTAAGTTTTCATTGTAATCGCACATCATCATAAGACCATCATGTTTCTTATATTCTATGACATTAGAAACCAGTCGTGTTTCTTATAAAACTATCACGTCTCATACATGTTATGACTTTACAAGCTTGTCATGTTTCTTATATGTTATGACATTACAAACCCGTCATGTTTCTTAAAAACTATCATGTTCCTTACACATTATAACATTAAAAGGATGTCATGTTTCTTGTTCTCATGTTATGACATAACAAAACCGTCATGTTTCTTAAAACTATCATGTTCCTTACACATTATAACATTACAAGGATGTCATGTTTCTTGTTCACATGTTATGACATAACAAACCCGTCATGTTTCTTAAAACTATCATGTTCCTTACACATTATAACATTACATTATAACATTACAAGGATGTCATGTTTCTTGTTCACATGTTATGACATAACAAAACCGTCATACTTTTTTGGTACAACCCTTGCGCGAGTTGGTCTAGTTTCCACCGGCATTGATTCTGCCTTAACATCAGGCCCATCGCCTACTTCGTCATTACTCATAACCTCACTAGGTATGTATTTCTTCACTTGAGAACTGTTTCTCTTATACCTCGTCCCTTCTGGGCTTTCTACTGTAACTTGGCTACCTGCCTTTGATACAACTGCATATGGCTCGGGAATAAATGGTGTTTGCATTTTGTTTTCTACCCTATCCCTCTTAAGTAGGACGCTGTCCCCCAAGTCGATGTCTGACATAATCGCGATACGTCGTCTGTCTGCTTGCATTTTAGACAAGCCTTTCTTTTCAGCGTCGCGATCACAAGTCTCTAAATCAAAGACGTCCTGTCTCAGTTCTGGTACCTTGGTTCGGATCTTCCGACCAAACAGTAGTTCAGCTGGGCTTTTCCCAGTTGTTGCATGTGGAATTGCACGATACACACTAACATATCTAAGGATTTCTCATTTCCAATCCTTCCCAGTGACATGGGCGATACGCATTCGCTTCTCAAGTGATTGGTTCTGTCTTTCGACTTCCCCATTTGCTTGTGGCCATCTTGGTGTTACTTTGTGATGTCTGATGCCACATTCTTTCATGTAGTCTGCGAAGACTTCTGACACAAACTGCGGTCCGTTGTCAGATGACAACGTTTCTGGCAGACCATGAGTCCCAAATATATATTCCAGTGCCTTCTTGGTGTCCTCGGCAGTGGTTGACCTCATGATTTTGTATTCATAGAATCTGCTGTAGTAATCTACTACTACCAGTATAGATTCTCCGCTTGGGAGCGGTCCCAAGAAATCTATCGCCAGGTCCTGCCATGGACCACCTGGCAATGTTGTCGTCCTGATTGGTTCAGGCGGGTCTGGTCTACTGGTGATCTGACACCCGTGACATGATCGGCAGTACTTTTCTGCATCTTTTTCCATATTTGGCCACCAGACCTTTGTCCGTAGGTTTTGCTTAGTCCCTACAATCCCAAGGTGTCCTTCGTGCGCTAAGGCTAACACCCTTGGTCTGAGCTTCTTGGGTATGACTAGGCGGGTACTGCGCAGTACCACATACCCGATTGCACAAAGCTCTGAACTCACTGCCGCATACATCTTGTTTGGGCAGTCGTCCCATGTACAGGACTCGATGCGTCTCCTCACATCGGTCAGTTCTCCGTCCTCGGCAGACTCTCTCTCTACTTCCCGAGTAGTCATGGCCTTCGGTGTAGCGTTCACTGCTACAAACCGCACATAGCTCTCCGTCTCATTATTTCTGTCTGTCGGTTGCGGAGTCTTGTCTATCAACAGTCTTGACAGTGGGTCTGCTATGTTCGTCTTACCTGGTATGTATACCACTTTAAACTTGTAGGCCTGCATTCGAAGCACCCAACGCTCGATACGTGCACATGGCTTCGACCTCGGTGAGTAAATCACCTCAAGGGGCTTGTGATCTGTATGGAGTTCAAACTCCAAACCATAGACATACGGATGAAATGTCTCGCACGCCCACACCAGAGCTAACGCTTCCTTCTCGGTCTGAGAGTATCTCCTCTCGACATCGGTTAGCGCTCTGCTGGCATACCTGATCACCCTTTTTTCCTTCCCTTGAAACTGCACCAGCACGGCACCTAACCCTACTGGGCTCGCATCTGCAACCACAATAGTCTTAGCGTCTACATCAAAATACCCGAGAGTCTCGGAGCTTGCAAGCAGCTTCTTGAGTTTCTGAAATGACTCGACCTGTTCGGGACCAAAACCAAAAGCTTCATTCTTTCTGGTCAGCTTCCGAAGCGGCTCTGCAGTTGAAGCAAGGTCTGGCATGTACCTAGCACTGAAATTAACCAAGCCGAGAAAACTCCTCACCTCAGTTACCGTTTCAGGCTCACTTGCCTCCAGAATGGCCTTCACCTTTTCCTTTGCAGGATGCATGCCTGTCTGGGTCAGTCGGTGTCCCATGAAAGTCATTTCCGTCACAAACAATTCAGTCTTGTCAGGGTTTGCAGTCAGTCCGTGTTCCCTTAGTCTACTGAATACCTCTGTCAGCGTCTTGTAGTGACTAGCTATGTCAACAGTATGCACAACTGAGTCATCTGAAATATTGACTACCCCTGGAATTCCCTGCAGGACATTCCTAACTATGCGTTGGTATATTTCACTCGCTGCATTAATGCCAAAGGGCATTTGCTTGTACCTGTACAAACCAGTATGAGTCACAAATGTTGTCAGGTCCCTCGTCTCGTCTAGTTCTATCTGGTGGTACCCCCACTTCAGATCTACCTTAGAGAACACTCTACTCTCTGTCATGTCTTGTAGGGCTTCGTCTATTGTAGGGATGGGCTGTCGTTCCCTAAGAACAGCTTCGTTTACACGCCTCATATCTACACATAGTCTTATGTCACCATCAGTCTTTGGGGCTATTACAACAGGACTTACCCACCTAGTTGCCTTTTCTACGGGCTCAATGATGTCTTGGTCAATGACACTCTGAATTTTCTCCTCAACCTTTTTCCGCAAACTGAACGGCGTACGTCTCAAAGGCTGAGCTACAGGTTTCACAGTAGGGTCTATCTTTAAGCTGACTGGTTCCCCTTTCCACTTACCAAGGCCACTCAGAACATCTTTATTCTCAAGTCTAACCCTTTTCCTGAGGTCTTGCATACTCCCCAGACTACTGTCAACTTTATTCACCCCTACTCCAATTTTCAGAACGCCCGACTCCCTCCCCAGAAGTGGTGCCCCGTCGCTCTCAACGACTACAAACTCTGTCGCAACTTGCGGTCCCCCACACAGGCTTCAGCAATAAAACAACCTGCAACCTCTAGTGGCTCACTTGATGTGAACAGCTTCTTTTTTGTTGGCTTACACTTACATACAATTTTCTGTTTCTTACACTGTTCCCACATTTTCCGGTCAATGATATTACAGTCATTTCCAGAATCAATTACAAAATCAACAGATACACCACCGATATCAACAGCAATCATTTCACCTTTAGGCTTTGCCACCTTCACACAGAAATTGTAATTGTCGTCAGGTTCTTCCTCCACCACCTGGTGGATCTTACCCCTTTTTGAACCACTTTTAAAATTGGGCTTACCTTTATCACCTTCTCTACCACTGTACTTTGGACATTTAGCCTCAAAATGACCCTTGGCCTTACACTTCCTACACTGCTTGTGCTTGGCCGGACACTTATCATCCCCAGCGTAATGACCCTTATAACCACAGTTCCAACAATTACCTTTTTCTCTTTGCATATCTTTAGCAAACCCCTTACGTTGTTTCTGAAAACTAATTTTGTTGACATTTTGACTCTTTGTTGCACACATTTCGGTAGACTGTGACTTCACTGCCTCATGGTTAGCTGCTATACTCAGTGTCTGTTGCAGATTCAGGCCTGCACCTTTCTCAAGAAACTTCTTTTTTGGTTTGTCATCGCGACACTTCTCAACAACCTGGTCACAGATATAATCATCCTTAAGATCACCAAACTCACACCCTTCAGCTAATTTTCTTAGGCGTAAACAAAACTGAGCCACAGACTCACTGTCCTCTCTTTGTGCCTTCCAGAACATATGTCTCTCGTAGGTCTTGTTGGTGGGCACAACAAAATTTGCCTTCAGGGCAGCGACAGCTTCCGTCCAGCCCTTTGCATCCCCGGTGTTGGGCAGCGAGGCAAAGATCTCTCTCACCTCAGCCCCAGCAGTATACAATAACAGGGCTCTCCTCTGTGCTTTGTTGTCATCCCTCTCAGCTTCAACAAATAACCCCTTGCTGTCCGCATACGCATTGAACTCTTCCATGTAGGCCTGCCATCTCAGCGACACAGTAGAAGCATCACCAGAAACATCAAACGGCTTCATGCCCCTTATATCCATGAACTCTGCCATGATTCAGATCTGTAGTCCACCACACAATAAATCACACACAGTAGGAACACCTCAAACTGATACTATATCTCACATAAACTAGATCTCAATGTATTTCACACCTAGGCCCATAAATCAGAGTCACTGAAAATAGAATACACACAGGTATTTGCAAAATACACAGTAGTAAATCACAATTCACAGTACCACAATACCATAGGCCAAGGCACAGTTGAGTCAATAGTTCAATAATATAGCATAGATTCAGTCCCAAAGACAAAGTTCAATATGTGTGGTATATTCTACAGTCTCTATCTGAATCAGTCAGTTCACAGTTCACATGGCAGTTCACTTCAGTACTCACGGTTCTTGTTTTCAACACTCATAAACACAGCATTGATGACTTGGCTTTACTTCCCCTCAGGATGTAAACATCATGGCACGGTCACAGAACAGTCACTCAGTTTCAAATTCACCAGTCTGTGTAGTGCAAACATCTTACTCAGAAACAACAGAGCAGCTGGTTTCTCCTGTATTCAAGTTCTACACAGTTTTCCACATCTTGTTGGGGTCAATACAGTGTGTTTTTCTGCATTATGAACCCCTATACATGTACTCACAGTACACAGGAACGCACCGCCCTCGTTCCGCGTCTCATCAGGGGCCGTCTCAAAAACGTCCACCGCATCCTTGTGGTGGGCGCCGTTTTTTTTCGCGTCACGCTTACTAAAGTTCGACTTCTTGTATGTGAAAGGGTTGATGTGGTCAAACCACATAGTTCTCCACCTTCCCCAACATCTCAGAAGTAAATCCTCGTCGCCATTGTCGTATCTGTTACCGTTTATAGCCTCAGCGGAGGCGCTTATATTAGCACAGACAGAAACGCGAGACGCCCGCCATTTAGATCGTAAACCGGAAGTTGTTTATTCTCCCTCCAATCCTGAAGAGTTCCATAGCGGATCTCACAGTGTGTCCCTGTTTTTAGCAGTTCCATAGCGACTTTATTGTAATTAGTGTCCTGGCTTTCCTTTCTTCAACATTCTTGACAGTGTATTGGAAAGACTTCATTCCATTGGAAAAAATAACCACTTTGGCGAGAATTTCCAACATGTTTGATTTTCTCGCTAATCTGATCGCTCACGTGTGTGCTGGCGAGTTTTGAACTGGTCACATTCAAGTCGCTGTCATTTCTCAGTGATTGGAAGACATGGCAAGTGATACATTTTCTCGCTAAATTTCTTGCCTAGTTTGACCTACCCTTTTAAACCCTTTTCAATTGTCCGAAAAAACGGTGTACACCGTTTTCGTCAGCCAATGGAAATGGGCTTTTTCGGACATCAAAATGTAGTAGCCTTTCAGTACTAACTGACTCAAGCACCTTCAAGCGTACCACTTCGGACGTAGTGGGTTGGGTGTTGGATAGAAGTTGTATGGGGAGAAATCAGTGGGATAAAGGGGTGGGGGAGGGAGATGCGCCAGGCTGACCTATGCATTAACGAGGCAGTGGTACCAGTAGGCTGCATACTGACCTTTTCCATATATCCACATATCGCCGCCTTCGTTACCTGTGTTTCCTACAGAAGGTCAGAGGCGGCTTGCCTCCAGGGTGGAATTGGCAATGAGCCATAGTAATATCTATCAGGAACATCGTGTTAAAGGATCAACAATTCTACATTTACAATGATATCGCTTTGCTCATGGAGCACGCATACTTTTTGTCGAAGTGAACTATGATTCATTGCTAACAAGTAAAGGGACAAATCATGAAGAGAATAAAACAATGGAATGCGTACAACACATATGATAAGGAATTATACGATAAGGAATTACACTTAATGAACGATTTTGAATACAATTTTCAGATGGACATGGCATGCGCTTCCATTCTACATACGTAATTTCACTATTCCCCTCAACCGAGTATTGTCCGAGTATTTCTACATAGTGGCCACAAAGATGGCAAGAGTTTTAGAATGAGAATTTGGTAGGTCACTCGAGCTCTGGAAGTAATTGGTGATAAATTGTAAATCTCACATCGTATTCAACTGATGTTCTTACTTAATCATCACATGCATTCTCGTAATCTTAATCTGTGGATCAAATACGATCTCTACATGTTCTTATCAACAAATAATTTATGTAATAAAGGTATTTATTGGCACTCCGGCTTTGTTCATAATTAAGATTTGGAATTTTCTCTCTAATAGATTTGAGTGGTACAGGTAAATCGATGGAGTAAACAATAGACCCGTTACATAACTTTTAACACTATAATAGCTTGCCATAGTTTACTATGTACTTGTTAATAGTACCAACATTGCCAAACGTGTAATGTGAACTTTCACGTGTAAATATCTGGCGAAGTCCCCAGGAAAAAAAAACTATTCAAATTCTGAAGTGAGAGGCATGATGGCTTTTGGATCCCTGTATCTTTAATCAATAGGACGTTAGACGGCAAGGCCATGGGGTGATTTTAGGCGAATCTCAGTCGGAGAGAGGAAAAATGAAAAGGTGCTGATGGTGGGATGCGTTGAATCAATAATAACCTGTCCTCCCCTCTTCTTCACCTCAAATCACCCCCACTGACCTTCGGCAGTTTTTGCGAGGCATGATTTGACGGTAATACCAGCTATTGACAAGGAATAAAACCTCACCCATTGAGCCTACTCGCGATGATTTCCCACGGAAAAAACCACAACAACAGCAACGCATTAAATGGGGAGTTTTTAGACTATTTTCCTACTTCCTCCTAGAGTTGTTGAAATCAATTCTTTTATTTGATAAAAGGGAGAGTACATTCGCCCTCGAGTGGGTATCTTTTCTATTAATAGTCAAACTAATAAACATTCAAGTTAAGGCCCTGCGTCCACATACTACGGTAGAAATTTAGACCTACCAATGGCTCCGATACAAAAAGTAAATATCGGAGACTTCTCGGGAGAGTCCATATCGTTGACAAATGTCTAGACATGCCAATTCACCACGCATTGGAAGGGGTTGACAGGTAAAAAAAGGTGATCAAGGTCCCAATATGCCCCACGATATTACTAGGGCTAAAGTGCATATCTTGAGGTATCATCTTCATTTTTAGATATCTGAAACCCTATAATTCAGGAAATATCGCATCGATGATGTTTCCCAGTGCACATTGAACAACAATATATATTTTTCAGGCACTAAAAGCTTTGTTTCAAGTCAAACTAAGAAAATATTGATTTGAAACACTTAAACCTAATCATTGAAAATCATTAAATCTGCAGGGTATACGGGCATATAAATCTACTATCTAATTCTAAAATCTTCTGATAAGTATCTCACACGTGAGAGCAATTCTTCTGCAGAATAATCTGCGATGCTCCCGATTTTGTTTAAATGTCGTAGACACCCTACGATACGGGTTTTGCATGGGAGCGAAATCGTAGACCCCCATTTTTTTTTATCGGTGCCTAATCGTTGAGACGTGGTCAACTGCCCTGATATTAGGTGACCTTCCGACGTGATTTTGATTTTGTATCGGGTGGTCAATCGTAGACCATATCGGAACCATATCGCAGTAGGTGGACGCCAGGCCTAATGGGTTCTCCTGTATAAAAAGGTGATCATAGTCCCGATATGCCCCACGATATTACCAGGGCACAAGTGCATATCTTGATGTATTATCTTACATCTATAGATATGCGATACACTACAATTCAGGAAATATCGCATCGATAATGTTCACCAGACCAACACTGTATTTTTTTCAGATACTAAAACCAAGAAAAGTCAGCCAAGAAAATATTGACTTGAGGAACTAAACCCTAATCAAAATCACCAGATATTCAGGGCATACGAGCATATGTATCTTCTATTTACATGTAATTCCAAAACAATGTAAAATAAAACAATAAATGGTCTTCATAAACTGGCCACCTAACTAGCTACCCTCGTATATTCAAGGGAGTTCAGGTCAAGAAAGAGATATCCAACGACAGAAACATAGAGGGAGAGGGACAGAGATAATAAAGAGAATGGAGGGATTCGATGAAGCTAGGCAGATAATCAGACAGATCGATATTTAGTAACTGTCAAAAACAAGATACACTTGAAACAAGAAAGCAAGAAAAACTGACTGAGAGCTATATGACGAGATAGCGAGATACAGCCAGAGATAGCAAGAGAGAGAGAGCAAAAGACGGAAACAGACAGGGACAGATAGAATTAAAGATCTTGCGAGAGAGAGAGAGAGAGAGAGAGAGAGAGAGAGAGAAAACCCATGCTATGCATGCGCCGATGGATCCTTGGCCATTAAGACATTCTGTTAAGGCCCTTGAAGGAGATTCCAGAGGATTTCTAGTGCCATGCGCTGTCTTTGCATTTTTCACGATATGAAAGTGTTTTCGACTAAAAGCCTCCACAGGTCTGGTAACCGGTCGGCGCCCAACATCGATCCTTTACCGTATACCCCGTCGGGCTATTGGGTAATGGGTGCGACGACTCGGGTAGGGTAGCCACTACTCATCAGCACCTCCACCCCTCACCGCACCTCACCAAAGCACGCTCTCAACACAAAGCATTGCTACCCGCCATTTGAAAAGAAATATCCCCAAATCCTAAAATTGTCTCGGCTTGTAGCAAAAAAGCTAACACTAAAAACTCGGCATTGGAAACAAACATGGCGTTTCATCGCACTAACTTCTCCATTATGAGTGGTTGTGCGGCGAACCCTCCCTTCCCCTCCTTTAATTATTATTAGCGGCTGAATGGAGCGGAACAAAAAGAGGTCATCCTCGCCAAGAGCAAATGAGGCAAAGTTCTACACTCTCCATTTTTGTTGGCAATTCATTCTGTAATTAAATCCAGTCGGCGCAACAATGGGAAAATGTGCCATAACTGAAACAGCTGGAAATTATCAGGGCGTGCCTGCGTAAAAGGGAGGAAAAACGGTAACATCGGCCATAAAAGAGGGTCCTTGCTAAAGTTATTATCGAATTCGTGATTTCGATATTTTTAAATATAGGAGTGGTACTATGAAGATATTCTGAGGAATAATGTTATAACAACATCATTCAGAGGTCGATCATTAGAATATGCTATAATTTTAATCTTAATTTGCATAGAAATAACTCAACAGTGTTTATCGAATATGGTAATGACACCAGCAATGGCAGGGCTAGGAATTACACATGGTAAAACGCGTATCTTGGATGATGGTGGCTGCTAAAATGATTAAGGCAGAAGGCTGAGGGATGTATTGGATTGATAATATTGCCAAGTATTTTTACGAACTAAGACAGTCATCCCGTTCTCGTATCATTATATACCCAAAATTGGCGAAATTTTGGCTAGTCACGTGATCACATACCCTGTACATAACAGTGTGACGTATACATATGTCATAGTTAGCAGCGGGCAGTACGTGTAGGTCATACGGCCATAGGTATATAATAACATGTAAGACCACCAGCACATGAATGATACATTTTAAGGAAGATACCAGCATGAGAGCCACAGAAGACTTACCGACAAATCTGTACATCCGATTCAAAACTATAACATCTATAAGCACTTTTGATTCTACTCTTTGTACGACCTAAAAACACTAATTTAGATGCAGAAGTGGAATAAGACCGCCATATCGGCGTCTGAGTATAAGCATGGGTGTCTAGTATGAGATGAAGTACTCCTCATCACTGCTCAGTCCTTAACGTGCTGTTAATTACGCGCTACATTTCACTAATACACTTTCCAGTCTGTGCTTAACACAGTTCACTGGCCGGCGTCGCCCGCACCGCCTGAACTGCCGGGGCCTCGGTGCGGAGAGTGAAGTAGGTTACCCAAGATGCCGCCTGAACTCAGCGAAGACATGGGCTATACGGACCGATGCCTTTAACAAGAGCTTAAGAAATGCTCTCTACCAATGTTATTATGCGTAAGTGTGTCTAATGTCCCATCAAATAATAGATAGGAGATAGAACTTTACATGGGCAGTAAACCTACCTTTTCGATATTAAACTGTCGCACGTTTGACAGAAATATTGCTATCTCCTGACTATTTTTTTCTGATTATCACCTCAACGTTATTTTCCTCACATATATTCCCGGTATTCATAATTAATATGATATGTCCGTGGTAGGCATTGCTCTGCTGTAGCTTTCAGAGAGTTGACCAACATTACAGTCAGAAATATTGTGCCCTTTGCACGTTGTACTGCCCCTTTTAAAGGTATTACTGTAGACATCCCAGACAACTCCATGTTCCACCGATGGGGCTGGTTCGTGCCCCGAGTGTCACATGACCTTTCCGATAAAGTGCTCCAGGACCGCATTGAACATCCCCTCTTGTACTCCCGTATCACACATCAAGTCATTCACATGATGTACAATGCACATTCATGACAGCCACCTGAAACTACTGTGACTCTGAAACGTGGAATCAAACTCACGTTTTCCATCGAGGTCTCTCAATTGATAACGTCATAGTTAAGCAATGCATAGAACCCCGTCGGTTATTTTCACAGAGGTGCCACTCAATATTGCTGCTGATACGTGATGGAATCCTAGTTATGTAGTATCTTAGTGAATAGGTGAAAAACAGAAGAAATGGCCTCATGAACTGAGGAAATGAGGATTGCGAAGGTATTACATATGTATATATCATATAGGAACCATAACAAACATGTTTAACCCTTTAAGGGCGCATGATGGCTTGAGCAATTTATAAATTGAAAATAGCATTTCGAATTACAGATTCCGGTATGAACATATCCATCTGCAGTCATTTTTGATCG
Source organism: Alentia gelatinosa (assembly GCA_950022655.1). Lineage (NCBI taxonomy): Eukaryota > Metazoa > Annelida > Polychaeta > Phyllodocida > Polynoidae > Alentia > Alentia gelatinosa. Next base: position 128,795,204 of record OX465579.1, read on the forward strand.
GACATGTCCACTATGATGTTCCTGTGTTTATTTTCTTTTAATCTGGATTTCTGTCGCATACTGAAAGCTCTTCTAGACACAATCTTCTAATACTATGTTATCGTGATAACCTTTTCAGCAAACGGGACGACTTGATGGGATTTGGTAACGGCAAGGGTAATATACCATGCATACCACGGTGAGATTAAATCAATAAGATGGGGAGGGGGGGGGGGGAGGTCGTGGGAAAGCAATGTACTATAGCCGGACCACCAGGAGTCGATCCAAATTCCCGCACGTCAGAGTCACACGTTCTACCACTATACTACAACCTTCCCTTAGCATGCAAATGATAGAACTTCTCTATCCTCCTTTAATAACTGTATTCCTTACAGTGCACAGACTTGCTGACTTACTTAAACGGAAGTCTTATTGAATCATTCCGGGTATCAGCGAGTGTCGAAGGTCATCCTCGTGGTCCACAGTGACCTCGACTCACATTGAGACTTTGGTGTCACGCGACGAGGGAGGGATTCTTTCAGGCTCTCAAACTAGATCGCGGGCTAGACGTCAGGGTTGACGGGCCAAGGCGGGCCTGAGAGGCTTGTGTCGCTGGCTTCTATAGCGTGGCGTGTCACAACAATCAGTGTCGGAATGTCCGGCTTGATCCCGGCCGGTGGGGACTCTCCGTTGTAAACATGACAGCTATTACCCAAGTTAACTTGTGGTCGTCATCATGGCAGCGAGTGTTGTTCGTGACAGCAGAGACGTTAGCATGGAACAACCTTTAAGACTATATTTGAAATAAGAGTGTATAACGGGATTCAGCGTGGAAAGATATATATATATATATATATATATATATATATATATATATATATATATATATATATATATATATATATATATATATATATAAATATATATATTTATCCTACCCCTAATATAAAATCTCATAGGCTTAACATTGGGTTTCCGTATGCCACGCTGACTGGCATACGGAGTTTTATATGCCACTAGTGGCATACAGCATTGTTATCGTGCAATATTCCAAAATCGAGGAGATAGGGTAGGATAAAATCAAAACCTGATTTGTTTTAATCTTGGCCACCGCATTCCACTCCTGAAGTTTTGGCTCCGGACTTCACTCGGCTTCGCCTCATGAAGTCACTTTGCCAAACTCCAGTTGTGGAATACGGTGGACAAGATTAAACCTCATCCAGTTTTACGATAATACGGCATATAGCCTATGATCCTATATATTTATATAAAGTGTTCCATATGGAAAATATCATATCTTGGGTTTAATCATTATGTCATCCTGCTTTGAGATGGTTTGTCCCCCAAGCACCTGGTGACTGCTTCGTGAACTAACAATGGCTCTGTCCCCTATATATATATATGTAAATATATATATATATTTATTTATCTATTCTCATCTCGCTAGTTGATAGGTCTATAGGGAACAGAGGGATTGCTAATTCCACCGCCATCCCTAGGAAATTGTAAGATAGCGCCAATGTAGTCGGGGGACATCCCCTATCATCAGTTATTATAATTTATAGATAATATTGCGGCGAGGCTAAAATCCCTCTATGGCAAAAAAAAAAAAATTGTTTATCAAATCCATTGATAATTTGTCCAACCACCTGGTGTTTTGGATGGCGTCTGGGGGCAAGATGGCCGCCTCTATAGCACAATAGCTACGTGCCTATACGTTGAAGGATATGACAGATATACTGGCTGTAACCCACATCTGACCTCTTTGGACTTCCCTAGAAGTTATACCATTTTTATTATGTTCTTTATTTATCCTGCAAGAGCAATCAGCCAAAAAGGCCAGTGTGATCTACCCTTACAGCAACAAATAGGGTGATCTTATACTAAAAACGGGTACTACATCATCTTGTTGTTCTCCATTAGTATCATGCATTGTACAGAACAAGTAACCCTAATTTCGTCAATAACCTAAATTTATTGAACTTATCTGAGGGGTCAGTAATTGAATTTTACCGTTGTACCATGGACGATATTTCCAGTCGAAAATGACTGATCAGCTTGGACCTTTTATTTCCCTCTAAAGCGAGCTACGTATGTACAGTGCATTTCCATTAATTGGGATGGTTTAGTTGTCATGCATAATCATATATGGATATATTTGTGCCTGTGTGTGTTGCCTTTAAGTAGCCAAGTTCACGTGTACCATAAAATAAATTCACTCACTGCTGAAAGATCAATATTCATGTGTGTTATTGTTACCTATTCATGCTCTAAAATATTGGCTTTATCGCTTTGTTTAAGGGTGACTGCCAATTACCAGGGAATGTGTTGATCGTGATATGATAGAAAGCATAACAAGAAGTGTTGATACACGTTAAATAAATATAGACCTAGTTATCTCGGCAGTAATCCTATCATGATAGCCCATTGGATTGCCACGAGTGCATTTCAACTGCCTAACACTACGTACCATTTTCTCGTGGATTAAATGAAGCTATTTGCTCTGATTCAGCAGTTACTCGTGGTACCTTTTTCTCGTAGAGGTAAAATCACCCTGTTCTTCCCTTTGTACGCATCCCAGAATGCCTTGGTGTCAGACAGCTCAAACAGTGCCCTCTGTGGGCGTCGGGGCGAAGCCGATCAATACACCTCTGGTCCTGGAAGCAATTTGAAACTTTCAGGATAAAAAAAACCACACCATCACCCCTGCTCCCCACCACACCGCATCTACCCCATCCCACCAACCCATGCTGCAGCTACCTCCACGACCATCTCCCACCCCCACACACAATATACGTATATAAAAAGAAGTCACATTTTCATCAGATCGATCCGCACGTGGCACTGCGGGTCCGGGGGAGAGAAGGCAGGCTCCCATCACATATTGACCGCTGGGAGGGGGCCGGCGGGAGGGCGGGCCATGCCGGAAGGAGCACAGTGAGGGCGCTGGGACTGAACTAGGGAAGCCGGCCGCCAGTGGTGGGGAGGTGGGGAGGTGGATGGACTGGAGGATGGGCATTACAGTTTGACTGGGGATGAGGGGGCCATGGCCTATGCCGCATTGCTGGGGTTAGGGATGGGGTCAATCAATCCAACCCCCTCTGGCCATACCCACCTTATACCCAGCACCCTGCTATCGTTCCATTCCCTCTTCAATCTCTCCACGCCATCATTCTCTCTCAGCCTCCCCAAGACCACGGCCAGCAGCAACTCACCATTGTGGGTATAGAAATGTCGTCTGCCCCGGATTCACGTCACAGGCTGCTCACCATCATCTATCAATTAATCCCTAACGGCCAAACATCAATGATGGGCTTACTATATTCATATGTGATATGATAGGAAACCTAATTAGAAGCAGGCCATGGTTCCATAGTCGTCATAAAAAGACAACCAGGAATGATGGAACGGATTGATTCCTTTCGTATTATCTTCATAAAAAGGAAGCATTTAACAAGACAACAACATTTAGATGACGTATAAGGTCTTTCACAGTAGGCTGATTGAAAAAGGCACGTTGAGATTGTAGTTAAACAGAAACAAAATCCATATTAGTAGTATTTGAAATCCTTCAGTCTTTCCATCTTGTATTATTAACCTTACTTCCTCTACTAATCAAATGCCCATAATATCTGATATTGCAAAAAAGTAAAAATATGTAGTATTTCTACACACTTTTATTGAATTCATATTTATATAGAACATCCTGACCATGCTGTACAAGTCACAGAACGAGATGCTAATTTACGGTTTGTACGGACCGAGGCGTTTACGCCGAGTTCCATACAAACGGTAAATTATCATCGAGTTCTGTGACTTATACAAGCATGGTTGGACGTTATATATTTACTATATACCCGAAATTAAAAGAAAAATCAATTTAATTTTTCTTAACAACCAAAATTTCAATAAGTGTGTATGGGTAGGTAGTCTGTATTTTGGTGTACGGACCACTGGTCCGTACAGTATTTTTACGTCATATGCCGAAACGGTGCGTATTTACAGTATATACGGCATGGGTATATAGTAAAATCTAAACCCTAAATGTAGGATATGATTCAAAAGTGTCTCTACCGTATAGTATCTATACCATTTGAGGTTAGATAGACTGCGATGATGAAGGGTAGTTATGCCACCACCATATAGTGACGGCCAACTAGCGCCTCCTCTCACTGTTCTATCCCTCTGATTCCAGGAGATCGTTGCGAGGCCACGGTTTGTGATAGAAGAGGCGACTCGGTTCGACTTGGACCAGGGAGATTTGGGTAAGCATATCTCATTCCTTGTAGCACTCTCCATTCTGCACAACACCTCTTATATCCTTATCACGGCCTATTATTATTGACTTATCGTTATTCATTATATCAGGTTCTATTGACACGAATCATCACTACATACATATAAATATATTTGAATTTTAGACATTGACGTATATGCGAGAATATACCCTAGTCATATCCCGCATTGGTGGTTTTGTAGCATGCATACATGATTTTATGGGAAAGATTAATGATATTACCCAGAATAATATCTTTAAAAACAAACCAATACATATATTCACATGCAGTACACTCTCTCTCTCATTTTATGCTCATATTCATACAAACAGAAACGTATCATTTTCTATCAGTAACACCTAGACCATACGCCAGTACATTGTGTATAACACAAGACAATGATTATGCACCATAAAGTTTAAGGTTGCTTAAGTGTATATCCTACCAATAAGCAATAGCGAACTCAAATAATGTGAACGGTGAAAGAAAAGCTTTATTCTTCTAGGTGGGGCACAACCGGATTCTGCCTGGGAGGACCAGAGTAAATGAAGCTTTCTAATAACATTCCCCACGATACTTTGTCCCTTCTTCAAAACAAAAAAGCACCCAGCTCAACCAACAGATGCCCTTTTTTAGTATACGGAACCTAATGAGTGCTATCAACTTACACTCGTGTGTGCTTTTAAACCCTATTAGTGTGTCCAGGAACCAGGCTTTCCCACTTAAATGATGTTGAAGTTATAAACTTTATCCATAGTACAATATTAAATCTATCTGAAATGACATAGTAGTTAATATAATTAACATAATTTTCATATGGAGAGTCAATGATATAAAATATTAGTTTAATGTATAGAGCGTCAGAGGAGGAACCTTAATACAAGTCTACAAGCTTCATCCTTGGGGCCATTTAACAGTTTCCGGATAATACTTAATACATTATCTATATACTATTTTGCGTTTTGTAGTCATAGATATATTTGGTTCAATGTATTTGTCGCATCATAATTTGTATTTTATTCCGTTTGAGTATGGTACCACCTTGTTAGTACGCCAAAAGCATCAAGGTATCATTAGCAAAATGCGCCACAGTTGCCTCCATACATTACGAAGGAAATTCATATGAACACCCGAGGCATCTGTTTTACTTTCGAACTTCTGGGAATCTTTAGAAAATAGGTTTTTATAACAAATGGGCACGCGTCATAAAACGTAATGCATTGAGTACGCGTCTGTTCATCTTAAAATGCAATGAATTTAGTTAAATATATTACATTCTTTTATTTGAAACGGAAAAGTAAAGATATAAACAAATCGAATCGGAAATGTTTTGCAGACATCGTGGCATATTTCACCTGTGAGTACTTGACAGCAGTTGACGTAAGAGCAATCCTAGCTGCATGTGTTAAGATAAACATTCATGTTACTGCGTGTGGAAGTCTTGTGTGTCATTAGGCAGTTTTATCTATTTGGATTCCCTCCTTATTAGGTAGACCTAAATCTGGTTATGAATGAACAGGTAAATAGGTACATGACAGTGTATTAGTTTTCTGACTGGCAGCTCATATTAGGTAACAGTAGAATGAGAATAATATGTGATAATAATGACACCAATAGTTACATAAATATTGAGGTGTCTCCGAAGAATTCGAGTTCTGAAAGAATTCTCCATAAACACCAAGATAAGTATTTGTGTATTGGCGTCATCACTATGTTTTTATATTATCATATACCTCAATTTATTTACATTTCATCAAAACTGACTGTAACTTGACTCCATTTGCACTGTCACTCTCACCCAGTGTAGTGAGTACATCACAAAATTAAACCGGAAGTCAAATACACTTGGCTAGCTGAGGTTAGGTTTACTCAAGCTTCCCACTAGCCATCGAGACTATTGTTAGGAGAGTGAAGTTAATTAACATATTTTGCTACATGTGCAGTAGTGACATCTGGCGTGTCAGACTCCCAGGTCAGCGTGAGCGAACTTGTTGTTATCAATTGATTTCACATATCTAAGCTATTAAAACTAGATTATGTGACTGGCCCATTTTAGATAGCTCGATATTTTGTCATTACCACCTCTACTTGTTACGGGAAGTTAACACGTCTTTGAAGTTATGAAGCAGTGGCAATACAAATTGGCAATGTTATCTTGTAGTAGTTACCAACTGCCAGGCTATCTGTGCGTCAACCGCTGCAGATCCCATTTGGTGAAATTGCTGTTATTGATTGTTTTGGCATATATGAGCTATCTAAACTATATCACGCGAACAGCCCACGTTAGATACCTGGATACCTATGCATTAACAATGTCTGAAAAACTCACCCTGGTGCGAGACATTCTTTACAATTAAAAAAAAAATTAAAGAAAAAAATCTTTCTCATTACGGGGGTTTTATAAAACGTCTCTGAACTCACGAAACAGTAGCGTCTGCCACTTTTGAATTTTCCGCCAGGCTAGTGCTTCTAGGCCTCTCAGCCAATCAGATGTGTTATTTCAAAGCACGCAATACTAAGGTCAAAGCACGCCGTACTAATGTTCAAAGCACTCAATGTGTATATGGGTACAAAGCTAAATGGTGTACTATGCAATATGTGCATAATCAGTCCACCCCCCAGCAACAGTAAGTATTTGCACTGAGTTCATGCATAGGAATATACATGCAGTAATGATAACATTCCAATGTGGAAGATACAATTTGATAATATTCCAACGTTCTACTCTAAACTTGGCACAGAGTGTCATAAGACTCACACATGTATTAATTGTGTTTTTTCCTACAAGAAAAAAACATTAAGCGTTAATTCTGCCCTCGTTCGGCTGCTTAACTGTCAGTATTTATTTGGCCTTTAATCTCATCGTTCATGCTGGCTCCTACATAGGATATTGAAACCTGCTACAATGTGTGTGAATGCCCCATTGCGCACTGATTTAAGCATATAGGAGAGATAACGTATAAAAGGGAAAAATATCTTTTCTACTGAAACTGAGAGAACAATATGTGCTTTTTGGCAAACTACTGAATAAACTGTTTTCCAGCCTCGGAGTATTAAACGTTTTAGAAACGAGGTGATGCAAAACCCTGCCAGAAATAGCTGCCCGGGCATCGTCACATTGCCTATTCTGTGTTTGAATTACCTGTTATCAGTAAAAGGCCAGCGGTTTTAGGTGGTGACCCTTTGAAGAATAGCGACTTGGACACCTCCAGAAATAGTATCGAGGGATAAGATTAGACGTCAGGATTGTTGGGAGGGCCAGGTGTCTATTTTTATTCTGCCTTTTCTGAGCACAGACGCTGATGGGTATTTCAGTTGCTAACTGGTTTCTCTGTGGGGATGTGCTGGGAGAGTGTGTCATCCTCGTTACCACAGGTGAAGGGCGGGCGCCTGGCAGCCGGCAATGTCGGGTCTCGACCGTGTACAGTGACGGAAGGGTGTGGTTTGGGGGAGAGGACCAGGCGGTACCGGCGTGACAGCTGATCTCTGTGCAGAGCTACCGGGCAGTGCAACCAGGCCGTTAGTCAACACAAGAAGATAGCCAATCACCACACGATGATTACCAATTCTCACGCCCCTCGCCGGTAGAGCGGGTACACAAAAGCACGTCGCGCATGCGTATTACTGTCCTCCGCCAGGGGCAGATACAGGGTGATTAACACTGGTAAATGGATATTTTGTCAGAGACCTTTGATTAGGCTGGCTATGCCTATGCTTCGGGGAGGCGTTTATGAGGACACCTACCTTATTGTCTTCTTATACTCTAGATGATAGAGAATCTAGACTGCCAATTAGGGGAAGACAGACAGTCTGCAGGCTGCACATGCCACACAGACACACCGGCACACACAAATACACGCACACGTAATTTGACACAGTCACATTGGTCGGTGTTCTATATTTCATCTCGGAATACAATGACGTCAAAACTGTGAAATCAAGGCAATTGACACATAAACATTGACACATAAAGATAGTATACACAATACCATAACTCCTTTTAGAGTGACTTTTAATCGACAAGAATATCATAATTTTTGTATTCATACTTGCCTTAATTTCTTATATTACCAGCTACACGAGGTAGTAGATGAACGGTGTTTTTGGTCCTGCGATTACGTGCAGAGCCTGAACACAACCTGTGATGCCATATTGAGGATTAAATATCGTTAGTAAAGACAGTGAATTATTCATATTATTGAGCGATAAAGCCTTGCAGTGACGATTGATTGTACGCACAATGCCTGTGATGGTATGAACACCCAGGTTTCTTTTCATCATGTTGAGATCGATTCAATGAGATGGGAGACAGTAATGCACTGTGTCACATTGTGCTTAACGCTGCTATGGTGCTCGCAATCTTGGACAAGACAACCTGAATTTATGCACTATCTCAACCACTTTATATAATAATGAGGCAATTATCAATCCCCATGGGAGTTGATCTTCTATATAAATAATACTTCTAAAGTGGCTCAAACAACAAGGCTAGGTTGCGTAAGTGTGCCATTGCCCCTCTGTAGTCATAGACAATGATCGATAACTTTTTGGACAGGCGGCTGTAAACCACGAGGGGTTGACGCATAGTAATACACGAGCATCAACGAGTGTATTACGAAGTTAAACAGTGCTCTATACACTGCACGAAAAGCACTATTTTACATATATATACACCATCGCGATAACGCACGTATCGGCTGTATCGTGGCTTGTTTATATTTGTATACACCTCTTATACGCGTCTACGTTTCGGGCGTCTACGAGACAGTTTCCATATGTAGACGCGCGCGACTTGGCTGTCTTTCACGCCTGGCGTATTTAAGATAAAACATACTCTGCGCAATATATATACGCCAGGCGTATATATGATACCCCCCAAAAAGAAAATTGCGACCCACGGCCCGCCCCGTCCTGTGGGTGTTGGTAGAGGATACACCAACACTGACCCACCACCCGCGACCTCCCAACCCCACCCTCTACTGCCCCCCGTCACCCCACCACCCTACACTCACTCTACCCACAGTGTAGCCCTAGTACACGACCCCGGCCTCCCCCAGTGTCTCTGTGCGCCTGAAGTCCTCCTCCCGACTCCGACTCCGACTCCGACTCCGCCCCCGCCTTGTTAGAAGTAGTGTGAATGCGGCCGCCACCCTCACAGCCACCCGCTCAGCCGCCCGCCCTCAGGACTGAAAGCATCTTACACAAGCTGAGCAACCGCTAATCCGACTGAGTGACACTGGGGGGAGGCGATTATATAGTAAGCCTGACTGTTCACACATTGAAATGGTGTTTTAAAGTTTAAAAAAAATCAGAAATACTGTAAAAAAACAACTTAATGCATGGTTTATTATGTGTAATTAATCAATTTATACTCAATCAGGTTTTATTAAGGTTTTATAAAATAAATCGGTAATATGAGATTGCAATTTTCATATAATACAGACTTGGATGGTTAATGGCAAATGGAATATACTACAACTGATGTCCCCAAGTGGCAGAGGTCGGAATTATTGGATACTGGCGTAAATAAACAGAATCAGGCGTATATATAACGTATATAAGACCGCACCATAGACATGTATATACGCCACTAGATAAGGCGTCTACGAGACGGATAACAGGTCGAACTTCTAGACGCAAAATCCTACTGTTAGACGCGTTTCGGATACATATGTAAAGCGGTACTTTTCGTGCAGTGATAGCACAGATGGGATATTTTCCCGTATTCAATGGCTTTGAAGCCGTATACCACGGATTTGAATCCGTATACCATGGTTATTGTATATATGATAGTTTTGAATAATCGGTTGTGGTTTACTGAGTCCCCGTATATTTCCAATGGTGTTTTTTTTTGGTTTTTTGTTTGTTTTTGTTTATTACGCACAAATCATCACGAGGATGGTCTTCCTTTGTGGTTTCTCAAAACATTACAATTAATATCTCGGGGTACTCCGTATATCATGGATAATAATGTAGCTTAACACCTATACTACTCTGATTTTTATCATGCAATAATCCTTTAGGTGTATACACCTTCCAATATAGTGGAATCCGAGTAGAGTTGACACACGGACTAGTGCACGGCTCACTTTAGCTGGTCACTACGTCGTCTGAGTTAGTGAATGTTCCGTCACCAGATTCCAGCTATTTTCATATAATTCGTATATAGGGTATAATATACTAGGCCAATTCTGACTTGAGCAGGGAGAATCATAAACATGTTAAGCAAGTCCAATCATAACCTGGTGGGTTTTAAACATTGAAGATGACGAGAAACGTGCCCCATTGTTCATAAGACATTAGTGTTGCGACTTAGAGATCGTAAAGATAGAAACTGCCTTAAAAAAAGCCTTTCCAGTATGAGTCAACCATGAATCCACCGAATTGGTCCGATATATTGACAACGCATACCTGTGACATATAATGCCACACTGTATCAATCATCTTAGACTACAATATGGCCTCAGTGGCAGAGCTAAGCAATGCATAATTAGTTTAACCATCACCGTTCATAGAAGGAATATGCGCCTATTTATACTGTATGAACTATTTTGCTTTTGACGTGACAGTTTTAAACGTATAGTATCTAACATATACTTTTACCTGCGTGATATCCTACGGTTTAATCCACGGCAACGGAATGAGGCATCGAGTTTTCTAAATGCATGTTTGATGTGTTCCTGAAATGACATTTAACTACTGTCTACATCAACAAATAATAATGATATGTATCACTTAATTAATACAGTTTCATTATTTAGCATATCCATCATTATAGAAAATATGTAGATCGGACTATTCTTATATCCAAAATAGTTGATACTAATTCTCATGTAGATATGTATTGAATAGCTGACTATATAAAGAAAATTTGATAGTTGTATTAGAATCTTCTTTATACTTGATACCAGCAATATGATAAAGGAAGTATATTTATCAGTCAAAAAGAATACCTGCTACGGCCATTTTCATTTAAGTTGTTATGGAACGGGTTGATAAATGTCATTCCATGTATGATTGTTAGTGTAATAGGAGCACGCTTTGTGTTAATGCGCTATTTTCTAAATGTAATCTGACCACTTACGTTTGCTCCAGGGAACTGCTGGTTCATTGCGGCAGCCGGATGTTTGGCCGTCTCCAACCGGAAGCTGTTCGAACGCTGCGTCCCTCCAGACCAAAGTTTCGAAGAAAGCTATGCAGGTGTGTGATGGTTGTAGCACTCGTTCTGCGTACCGTATCAAATACTGCATTTTTAATGGAAACTGAACAATTTTATAGAATCGGTACAATAAGAATCAATATGGTACTGCAAAGTTAGGTCTGCTTACAAACTCATCCAGTACCATTCAGATTCCAGATTCAGATCGTATCCTAAGCCCAGCACTATGTTTAGTCGGCATTTCCTATCGATGACTATCTAGAGGTCATGCCTTTCTCTCATTTTCCCACAATCCTATTTCTAAAGTGTTTAACTCTTTTAGTCCTCAGAAGGCTTGGAAGCATTTTAAGAATTGGTTAGATAATTTACATAGTTTCATGATTTTTCAGGATATATAATAAACATTATCCTACCCCTAATAAAAAACCGCCATAGACTTAACATAGGGAAATTTTATGTGGCAGGCCGTGACATAAAGTGTTTTTTATGCCACTAGAGTAATAAAAATATTGACCAATCAGAGAGCAGGATATCAGCTACTACGAAAAAAAGTTCTGTTGGTCATTGACTCAATATTTATCTTTTCGCAATACAAAAGCATAGACGAGGTAGGATAAATACGAAACCGACTCTGGTCAGGTCTGCTCCTCACTACACTCGGCTACGCCTCGTGTAGTAATACGCGACCTTCCCGTCGTGGCATAGACATTGACAAGTCTAACTCTCGTTCGGTTTCTACTAAATATTACCATTCTAGTTAGCTGGTGGTTAGAATCCTGTAACCATGCAATGAAACTCTGGGTACCATGGTGACATTTGCTAATGCATACCTAACTATATAGTCAAATGTAGGATTCTAGAAGGTCGCTTCAGAATTATGCTCTTAACCTGTGCCTGACATAACTGCAGGAATACGGAACTGGTGGAGAAAACTTGGTTATTGTTAAGGAAAGGTATTCCCTTCTCTCCTGAGTTACGGATTGATTGTGACAGAAGTGGTAGGGAAACAATAGTGCTGTTCATTGCATGCCAGTCAATACTGGACATTCCATTATTATTACCTACCACGCCTTCTATCACCTCCCGCGCCTCACTGGTACTGGTCACACCACCTATCACTCACCATACCCTCACACATCATGCCTTCAACATCCAAATCAGAAATGGTAGGAAAAACCCAGATACATCTGCTGATAAGTAAGTACAGTTTGAAGGTCAAAACCACATTGGGATCTGAGTATTTAGAAATGAACGAAGTTATAAAGCTCCATATACCGTGATCCCTCATTCATGATTAGGGGATCATTTACCTAACCTGAATTCTAAAGAAACGTAAGTCAGACGTCAACGACTCGAGATTGACCAGCCTGACATTGATATTTTCAGGCATCTTTCACTTCCGCTTCTGGCACTTCAACCAGTGGGTGGAGGTTGTAGTGGACGACCGCCTTCCCACTCACAGAGGACGCCTTATCTATGGCCGCAACCGGGAACAACCACAAGAGTTCTGGGTTGCCCTTATGGAGAAAGCCTACGCCAAGTAAGATAATTATCTAGTAAAGCCATGTGCTATTGTCGCAACCTAGAAGTGTTCAGCCTATCCACACACAGATACTGAGCCCAAGAAATCGTAGCAGTACTCATTCACCATCGCAAACCTATGCCGTATCTTACGGCGATTTGACAGTAGCTGTTACTAAAGCATGATCCATTATTCATCCTTGTCATGATCATTTGGCAGTTTTGACTATTTCCCAATATCACCTTTAATTATGCTATGGTTTGAAAACTGTTTTATATTCCCTGTCATCATAATGTCATAGATCTGATCTGGCAGTGATATAATCTTGGGTATTGATGTGACCTAAAACATCGCAAAACTGGAACTATTAAATGTCATCGAACCCTCCTCACTGTACATTATAGAATCGAATTGAAATGGTAATGATACTCCTTCTTGAAAATTATTACCTTGCAGGGGATTATTCCGTATCACTCTTTTCATTTAAACTCCTAGGTCTGCCTTAGGTTGAGATATATTGTCGGAAGCAAATGTTCAATCCTCATTCTAATTTCTGTATCCCTTTTCCCCAACATTGCATTGTTTCGTGTGATGACGGAATTTGCCAAGGCTAATTAAAATCGATACTTTGAAACTAATTATTCTCACAAACCACAATCTGGGTTAGGGATCTTGGAAAGCAAATTGCATGTTGAGACTATCAGAATTGTCTCGCCCGGGCATAACCTGCCTAATCTCATTATTCCATTCATGACATTGTATTACAGTGCCGTCTGGCACGAATCTGATGGATTTAGGTCATCCCTTCCCCTCTCACACACAAGTACATTTGCCTATATCTTCTCCCCAGACATCTACCCCCGAATGTGTCCCAAGTAATTACAGCCCTGACTGTGACTATAACAGTAAATTAAAATCCAACTCTACCATAGAACATAAACCTACATAGGATGTTGCGAGGGGGGATGCCTCCAAAGTTGGAGATGATAAAATATATCGGTCTATTCATCCCTACTGCTGCGCAATCTCTTTCCCTGTAGGATGGAAAATGTTATATTTATAGCTGCTCTTCTATAATAAGCCATTTTATTTTCTTTATTTCCGGGTTTTTTCCTAATGTCTTAGACGTTAGAGATACTGTGTATCATATCAGCTATATATAATAGCTGATACTCCCTTCATACTGACTTACTGTCACATACATTGACCCTCTACATCTCTCCCGACCAGGTTACATGGCTGCTATGGAAACCTCTCTGGGGGTTTCATGATGGATGCCTTAGTGGACTTTACCGGCGGAATTTCAGAGTACATTAGTTTACGGAAACCGTCTGACGTGCCCCCGTACCTCTACGACCTCATGTGGAAGACTGCTCGCATGAACTCCATGATGGGAGCTTCTATAGAGGTGAGAGCTTTACTGTTATCGATTTTATTTAGTACTACACCTGTTTCCACTGGCCGACTATTCTCCACCGATCTGCAGTCGGGAACCACCGACGCCAGATCGGTGAATGGAAACAGACATGCAGAGAGGCTTAGATTATACAATAAGGCCACCACCGCGATGGTCATTGTGTTTAGAGGATAGTCCTGTGAGTGTGGACCTGCTGAATATGGCAAATGTGGCAGAAACAAAGCATACACCACACCCTCACCAAATTTTAGATACTGAAGTGCAGTCGTTGAACGCCACTGACCGACGTTTAGGAGAACTCAATAAATCGGTGCCGTGTTCGTCGGCCAGGCGAAAATACCATTATGATTCACAGCTTAATGTTTAATACAGCATATCATCTAGGGATATTACCAAACGTAACCTCATTAGTGGACGCAGATGAACTCCATGGCATGAACCTTTCAGAAGATGCTTTCACAAATAAGGCCTGGCGTCCACCTACTACGATAAAAATTTAGACCTACCGATATGGCATCGATAAAAAAAGCAAATATCGGAGATATATCGGGAAGGTGCAAAATCGTAGACATATGTCTAGACATGCCAATCTACCACGCATTGTATGGGTTTTTTATCGGTGTCTAATCGCAGAAACGTGGTCAACTGGCCCGATATTAGGTAACCTTCCGATGCGATTTTGATTTTGTATCGGGAGGTGCATCGTAGACCATATCGGTGCCATATCGCAGTAGGTGGACGCCGGGCCTTAAAGACATATCCAACAATTCACAGTGGCACCACCTGGTGATTTTTAAATATTCCCATTCATCCATTGAAATTGGTAATTTGTGGCATATTCCAAACTCCAAAGAGCAAAATTTAAGTTTTGTCTAGTTGGACCAAATCCAATAGGTAAAATAGGCCCTTTTTCATTTGCTTGATTTATATGGGAAATGTACTGAAAAATATGGTTTTCTTCAATTCTTTCAAAAACAAGGACGATGATTTTAAAAACCTATATAGGTAGTATATATATTGAGTATACTCTGTGAGAGTTTGAAGAAAATGACATGGGTTTTACTATGTGAAAAACAAATTTTTAGAATCTCTATATATTCTTATATAAAATGATTATACTATTGATCTATAGATCAAAAACTAGAACGGTGACCCCCTATTTTTAAGTTAGATATGAGCTCTATAACACTTAGAGATCATTGTATTCAATTTTCAGGAAAATGCCATGGGTTTTAATTTTCACGCCAAATTGTCCAATATGCCTTTAAAGAGAATCTAGTCTGAGATACAGTGGAGGAAATTTAGGAACTGGGCGCAAGCAGTGGAGTGCCAGTGGCAGCTTCTCTTACGGGGAGACTTGCAAGCAACTACCTCCGCAAGGCTGCAGGTCTTTGGGGGGGGGGGGGGGGGGGGTGCTGATCTATTGCCAACAGGACCTTCTGTAGAGAGCAGCACCATAATGGGCGGGTAGGTGTCATCAGGTAGATGGGCGGGAATGGAAAATGTCACCAGAGTAGAGCGAGTGTTTGCAGGTGGGCCTTTTCCTCAGGAGGGGGACAGTAGAGACCTGTAGTACTGAATATGCCCTTTGTTATATGGCGAAGCCCCGCGCCTATTATTCGATTCTTTGTCGATGCGTTGGTGATACTACACTGCAGCCAGACTCGCCCAGAGGGGTTGGCTTGTTAACAGCATCTCCCTAGATTGGTGTCAGTCCTTTAGCTTCCGTTACCATTACCTTACCATTTTCTCTCCCATCTTCATCCGGTATAGTTTGTTTTCCGATACAGCTCTCTGATACAGGGAGAGTGAAACCGAAACCATCATGTCTACTCAACATCAAAGACTTGAGCAAGTCTAGCATTCCATTGCCACGTGTAGCATAGCCAAGGTAATTTTGTCATGAGTTGTCATTGGGTCTAGGGCTTCTCAGAATGGGTATCCGCATTCTATGTCTGCTAATATTCTAAGGAGATTAGATGCAGGCTTGTAATGCTATATCAAATTATGGGATGATTGCACGTTAGTGATGTTGCCGTCGTGCCACCCATGTGGTTGCTTACCCTGTGTTATATACTGTAAAGGCCTGTTTCCATTGGCTGAAGAAAACGGCGGAGATTTTTTGAGTTACCCAAAGAGTCTGTCGGTGGTGCCACAGACTGCTTGTTAGTATCGAAAAACGGTGAGGGTAGTAGATTTCACTCAGTGACCAAACTTTCACTCAGTGGTGGGTGGTGCTACATTGCATAATCTAAGCAGAAAAAGTCGTTGATCATTTCTCGAGCTCGGTCGTTTTCATTGACCGATTTTGGGTCAGCAGAGCCAAAAGTCTGCCGGTGGTTCCTGACTGTAGATCGGTGACGGGAAATTGACCATTGGAAACGGGCCTGATAGTGGATTGAAGCCCAGTCACTCTGCTGCGATGCGCGTTTCGAGGTAAATACGGCTGATAATTATTGTATTGTGCCTGCGTGTGGCATGTGCATTTTGTCTGACGGATTATTGATCTAATACAACATTCTCCACATATAAGATCAGGTTCGTATGAGAATACCTTTGTTCACAATTAAGTGATGCTTTTCATTGAACATATGTCTTTTTCCTGTTCTACAGTCCAAACAGCGCCGTGAGGAACCGCTGGCCAACGGACTGTTCCGAGGACATGCATACAGTATCACCTCACTAGCCAGGGTAAGTGGGCTCTACCCTGTACTACTTACACAATCATTAAAGGCCATCTTCTACCTGCTGGGTAGAAGACAGGATGTGGGTGGGACCAGTATATATATGTGTGGTGGAATTCAATGGGAAAAGGCGTACGAGTTCGTAGTTATAAGGTGTAGTGATTTAATGTTAGATAGATATACATAATAATGACTGGTTTTGTGTACGAGTGCCCGTAATCTCCGAGTAGTTGACGCGTAGTAATATCCGAGCGATTAGCGAGGATATTACGTCGTCAACTACGAGGAGATTATGGTCACTCGTATACAAAACCAGTCGTTATTGTATTTATTACAAACCTACAAGATTAATAACAAATCTATTGCAATTAAAAAGTTTCTGTAAGCCATTTAGTTCCAGACATCACAGCACTGTCAAGTGTGGCAGTAATTCGGTGTAGACTTACACCAATAATATAGTTCGCCATTAACCTATACTTTTAGCATGCAAAGTGTGTTATGACAGTGATTTCTGATGGTAAATGAGATTATTATGATCGATTCTAGATAATTAGCATTGAATGAACATTCAAGAATCTTATTTCGAAGTACATGATGATTCAACCTCATCAATCTCCTGCAGGAGATTCTGACATGCCAGAATCTCCAGGTAGCTAATTCCAGGTGCCCTATACATTTCCTATGGAGACCGTGTAATCGGTGGGTAATAAATTGGTGGGGTCGACAGGGAATGTGAATATGAATGTGAAGATCTAGTGTAGAGATTTTTCTCTGTCTATTGAACTAGATCCCCTTCCGCTTCCCCTTGGGGGTGTGGGTTTGGGATCGGCAGTTCTTATCCAGAAATTTTTTTAATTTTTTTTTATCAGCAGTCGCTCAAACTGATCGAACGTCTCTACATGAATGTGAAGATCTACACAATTATTATTGATACCCTAAATTGATTCTATATGATATACTCCCTCGTAATTATCATAAGGCGTGCAGATTGGTCTTTTTCTTCTATTAAAATAATCAATAACATGATGATATTGTTGACGTGGCTATCAGTGATCACGGTAACATTTCGACATGGAAGGAATCTTTAGTAGCTTCTCATAGATGATACCTAGTAGGAGGCTCTAACCTCAGCCGTGAGACGGGCACTGCACCACTCAAAACTGTCTGGCTCATCAGTCCTACCTAAATGTGCCAATGGCATGGTTATGTCCACGGAGAAATCAGAATTAGGAAGGGTTCCCTCACCGGCCGCCTTATTGACTATGATAGCCGGGGAGGTCAGCGCACAAGACTCACCCGTCTTAGATTACAGGATGGGTCTTAGTTTCTTGTGCGCATCTTGCCGGAGGACTTTTTTTTACTGAAGTTCGGCTGTCTGCATCTCCCTTCAATATCTTCTCCTCCTCGACGCCCACCACTTCTCTCGGCTCTAGGCTAATTCAGAAATGTCCTATTTAATGCAGAACACTCTACTCTGATCCATCTATCTCATATCTATCCCACGTTCTCACATAAGGCCCGTTTCCATTGGCCGATGAAAACGGTGTAGATTCTTTGTATTCTCCAAAAGGCCTATTTCCACCGATATACAGTCAGGAACCGCCGACGGACTTTTAACACTGCTGAATGTAAATAGGCTATTAGGAGGACAAAGAATAGAGGGAAACTATGTTCCGGTGGGACTAACTTTGACTTATTTCCACTGGTACGTGGTTTCCCTATTCCTATATACCTTCAATTGTCACCTAATATCGATAAAAACCGAATGTCTCTGAACGTCAACCTGGACAGTAAACGTCGACCTGGGCAGTAAACGTCAACCTGGGCAGTAACTTCAACCTGGGCAGTAAACAAAAGTTATTCCACCCCCAGCAGCGTTAAATAATCATAGGTTGTTCGCTCATAGGTATATAGGAATATCTACTCCGTCATTGTCGGCCAATGGAAAAGGGCCTATATCCAATCTTCGCGACTTTACCCTCTATTCTTCATTTCGCTTCCTGCCTCTTCTCTCTACCTTTCATATCTCTGCTGTGTTCCCCTCTATACCTCTCTTGACCTCCTCCATCCTCCTCTCTTTTCCCCACCACCTTCTCCATCTAATCCTCTTGTTGATGGGTCCATATGTATATCTTTTATATCTATCGTTCTCCTGCCACAGCATTGATGTAAAATACCATTTAAGTGGACTCCCGGTAAAAATGATCAAAACCTGGGGAGGACATTCTTGATGTTAAACAGATTTTTATGGTAAACACATAGAGTATTAATACATACCTATGTTAGCTTCTCTTCTGAATAACGTTTATTATATTTTTTCCAGTAACCTATGTGCCTCATGATATTTCCCTCTTGCTGCTCCTTTTCCGTCCGTGGCATCTGCGGTGATTTTCGTTTTCTTTTTTTCCTCATCCCTTTCCTCCTCATATCCACTCTTTCAATTCCTATGCCCTGATGACCCCGTCGTGAATTACTATGTCTTTCTCAATTGTTCGGCAAAAATCGACATTTATGGACGTTCCCCTAAAATACCTACTCACACAACGGATATGGCTAGAGGCAAGGATGGGGCAGTGTGGGAGTCAGGAAGTGTTGATGTCTTTTCCATATCATTTGTGAATGCGGTAGATGTCATGTTTGCTCTAATTTAGCCGTCTATTCTGATAACGCTGCTCTCCTCCGTGTTCCTCATCATAAAGTAATGTATGAGCAATTGATTGTAAATGTGCACGCTATTCATCTCTTATGTATGAGATAATCATCCCATGGTTCATAATCCCCAACACTGAACACGCTTAGTGTTATTATAAAATCTTTCATTGTATCATATCACAGAGGACTATCTGCTTTATAATCTTACCATCGGGTTTCTTATTTCACACACTGTATGAGAAATGATAGATATACGATACACAGATAGATAGAGCTCTCAGATAACAGATATAGGCCCCGGGGGACTGGCCATCATCCTTAGTTGTCCGCCCACAGTTTCAGCTCTATGGTAGGACACTAATCTACTCGCGCACAATAACCAGCTCGCACTGACCTCTATCCTGAGTCTGTCGGACCTAGCCTTGATGGCCGCCTATGGACGTGGGCATTGCTCGAGTCGGTGTGATCGATCTCCTTCCCGCTGAGTAGCTCGCAGGCCCGGCAGGTTGAAAATGGCTTATCTAATGGGTCAGAGAAGCAGGGGTGGTTTGGGGGATCAAGCAAGTATCAATCGCTGAGCTGCTCAGTGGTCCTAAGCCGCGGCCTGAGCTACTCCCTCATTCTAGGTCAATTTGCTAGTAGCTACTGCAGTCAATCTGTGGTGGTAGCTGTGGTATATATGCGAATGGCCACCCTTGCAATCACTGATTGACAGAAACGAAACCATACAAATTAAATGTACCATGTTAAAAGTAGGGTTGTCATTTGATTGCCAAGCGATTGAAATACGCAGACTCACCTACATAACATATATGATTTCTATAATTGTGTATATTCATATATATAGTTACACATATTTATGCACATTTATGTATGCATATACATGTCAATTAATATGCATCTTATACACCATGTTTGAATAATATATCCAAAGTGATTCAGTGTCCCTGTAATAAAAAAGACCCCGGCCATTCCTAAGAAATGATTTATATCGGTTTAGAACATATGTGACTCATATACATTTAGCACTTCCTTGAAATTTACACGTAGGGCCTGCCTTGAACTAACCTTTGGCGCCTTCCACTAATCTACATTTTGGCACCTCGCTGAGATTCTACCAGGAGGAGTAGCTTGCAGATAACTCGGAGAAGCTCGCATAGCCTTGTTAGCTGCTCGTCAGCAAAACATGGCCATCTCGTTGCTTCTGAAGAGATATTCACGTGGAGCTAATTGACATCTGGTGACAAATACTCATGCCGGCGCCTCAACTAGATCAGATGACACGGAAACCCTCAGCAACGCAAGGCATTCAGGCGTTAGTTTTGTAGACGGGGCAGTTCTCATGTCCATACACGTGTCGTTATGGAAGAAACACAGAGAAATCGATTTCTACTCGTTTCCTTTGATTCCCTGGGGTTTTAAGGTGATTAGAGTCACAGTTTGGAATTCTGTTGGCCACCCTCTAACATGTAACTTTGGTATTGACATTGAAAACCACAGAATAACCATTTTTGCGATTTCTTATCAAACCTTTAATATATATATTAGATAGCCACTTTTTCAAGCTCTCGATGGGGAAATGATTATTTAAAGTATAGATATTTCAGACACAATGAAAGTTCTTCTATTCTGTCAAAAAGATATTTATTTGAAGTACTAACTTCATTAACACTTGGGGCACACTTTCCTTTGACCAGAAACTATGTAAGGTTACATAAATGTAAAGTGCAGTAATTTGTGTCTATGATAAACAATGCACTTAAATCGTTTATATGTTCATTGTATTGAAAGTCACGTTCCGTTTTATTCATAGTAAAGCAAGTGGTCGAAGACATTGTGAATGGAATGGCGGTAAGATTGACCTTTAGGGTTTGTGCCAACGTGCACGATTTACAGGGTTGTCGGCTTTATTGGCAATAGTGGACATCTTTTCATGGCCTCTAGCACAAATGAATGGCGCTTCTCTTAAACATTAGATCCATAAATGAATGTCACAAAAATGTATGTCTGTTTATAATTTCTTATTGAAGACTATGAATGTTAACATGTTTTCTACTGGTGAGGTAATGCACACAATATTCGGTGTCTACATCAGTCTCTAGTTCCACAGGAGTCATTTACCGTACGTAACGAAGGCGCTTTCTCTATGTGTTTAGTTGCGAGTGAACACCCGAGAAGTGTGTTTACTCCGTCTACGGAATCCCTGGGGGCGTGACGACTGGAATGGGGCGTGGTCTGAGAGGTCACGTGAGTGGAGGTCAATTAGCGAGGAGGACAAGGTCAAAATAGGTCTCGTACCGCGAGAGGATGGCGAGTTTTGGTGAGACATCTGCAATGATTTATCACAATAGTTTACAAATAGCTTTACCTCAGTTCAATTATGTTTCCGTTCGTTCTCCTTGAAAAATCAAATGATAAGACTTACTCTTGACCTGGAGGATATACATTATGTAAGGAAATGATGTTTACAAGGAAAATATAGATAAAATTTAATTTTGTCTTTCCTCTTTTCTATCGTGAAGCAGAGAAGAAAATATCCATGGTATAATCATGCTTTTTCAAAAAGTAACCTCTAAGACATTTTACACACGAGACAACATACTTTATGAAATATCTATTAAATGTTTAAGAAATGATTGTTACTTTAAACGCAAGATATTGCTTAATAATGTGTTCTTACTTTCAGGATATCATACGAAGACTTCCTAGATAACTTCACAGACCTGGAATTCTGTCATCTCTATCCGGATTCATATACCAAAGAGATAGCTTTAGAAATGGTAAGAACAAGTGCCAGCTCTTTCCAACCCCTACGCTATCAAATATGAACTATCAGTTATTTTATCAGGGAATCTAGGGACTTCATTCCACATATCATACTTCTAATTCGGAAGAAATCTATTTATCCATTATTGTCACAAGTCTATAAAAAAACACGAATGCTGTATTAGGATGAAATTTCTAATATCATAGAAAACACATCCAATGTATCAATAACTTGATTCTATAATTTGACGTTTTAAAATGTCATCCTATTTTACTGTCGCTACAACAGGGTTTACACTTTATAGGATCGCGCATTATGGAAGATTCTCAAAAGAATAAAGCCATTAAGATTAAAATCTGAAGGTTTTTTTAAATCACTCACCATTTTCTATATCTTCTTTTCCTCGGATGATCTACAAATTCTTTTTTCAGAATAAACAAAACTGGGAAGTTTCCTCACACAAAGGTGATTGGGCGCGAGGCTTTAACGCTGGGGGATGTGGCAACGCGCCCGACCAAGGTGAGCACCTCCTTGAGTAGCTCAGCCGATCACCAATTAGAAGCCTGAACAAGATGGGCTCTCGAGCCTCTCGGAACTTATCAACAAGGACTCATTTCTTCTCCTAAGAGAAATTGAGTGAAAGTTTCGAAGTTCACACTTAATTCAGAGGATCTCACGGTGTTTTGCATGGAGTGGTCCTAAATAAGTTTGATAAAAGGTGTTTTTTTCCCGATGCACACCTATAGTTTGAGTCAGATCATATCGATATGTTTTGTTGCTATCGTTTACGATGATACTTTGTCTATGGTAAATACATACATCTAGTGTTCCATGCGTAATCCTTTCATCCAATTGCTGTTATTGTAGAACCTGTTGGGAGATATAACATAAAGGATTAATTCCTATATGATCGGCTTCTCGAAGTATCGCTATTCAAGCTCAATAGGATCAGCAGTTAGACTGATGCTGATCTCTGTTACAGCAGACACATTTACTGTGATATGAATGGCATAAACTGGCCTTTTCCTTAGATTTTTACCATATATAAAGTTGGGATAGCGGTTGTGTGCTCCAAAATGATAAAGCCAAAATAATACCAAAAATGAAAATTCAACCCAAATTACTCCTAGATTGCCATATTCCATGGTGTTTACACGAATTTGCCACGGGGCGGACTAAAAGTTACCATGTAAATTACCATATTTTATGTGTATTCAATGACTTTAATTAGGATATCGGCATCCTCTAACTGTTTTACATTGGGTTTTAGGTGATGTTTTCAGAAATTACCTAAATAAACCAGTTCCAGCTTATGAGGAACTTCATATAAATGCAATGTTACATTCACTATACGCTACAACCTCCTATTTGAACAAAAGACCGCAATACGACCCCCTAATTTTTATAAGTTGATGTATTTTATCTGAACGCTCATGGCGAAACCCTCAAACTGCCACCATTATCTGCGTATAGGTGGATAAGGCGCGAACCGTTCTTTAACTCGATTAATTAGGTTAATTTGTTTATCCCCGGTGCAGATGACAGAGCAGATGGTGTGGTATTGAATTAAAGATGTTAGCCTTGGATGGGCCTACCCAGTGGGCAGGTGATGGTTGTGGTGATGTATATAAAGCAAATTAGAGGCTGGGTCCAGACCCGCACACAGTACTAGGCATCTGTAGATTGTGTTCACCAGAACCGTTCCCCTCAGACGATAAATCGAAAACTAGCTCGGGAACTTCTTGAAGGTTCTGTTCTCATGCTAGGGGAAAACTGGAAAGCTGCGAAAAGCAATGCTGGTATCTGTCGGAATCCAATGATCTTTCATGCCTATATCTGTTTAGTAGAGGTTATGACTGTCACAAGAGATTGCATACTGAGACTGAGCGAGGGAAACTTGGAAAAAGGTGGATTTTAGAAACATGGGCTCATGCCAACCCCCTTTTCACGAAGGAACCGACAAAAGAGGACGCGCATAAATAAGCATCTCCCTCCTTCAATCGGGGCGTCTGACGTCACTAAAGAAGTGTCGATGATGTCAGACCTGTGAATCGATGACGTAGAATTATTTCGGGTGTGAGCGGATGTGTGGGAAGGCGGAGATTGTCGAACTGCCATCACGGTACTAACAGGTATGGATTGGCGAGGGGATATTAGGGTATTACAGGCCAGAGAGGGTTAGATTGGATTTAGTCCAGGGGATGAGGGCTGAGGTTAGTATATGAGCTGCAGATTGCTGGAGGCTGTTGGGAGGTATTTATAGTGGTGGCAACGGCGGCCGATGAGCGGTTGATGGAGAGTGATGTGTAGTGGGCAGTGGCATGCAGGGCATGGCAAGCTTATGGCGTGCAGTGGGTGGCAGGTGAAAGGCTAGATATGATGGCGACTGGTGGGTAGTGGGTGACGAGTGGTTGGCGGAAGGTGGCAAGAGATGGACAGCAGGGGCATGAAGAGGGAGGAGCATCAGAGATTGCAGGAGGGCTCCCAGTGGTGGGCGGTAAAAGGCAGATGGCGACAACCATAAACAGTGGCCGGCGGGCAGTTATCAGCTGGTAGTAAGAGGCAGGCAGTAGCTAAGACGCGGGCGATAGGTAAGAGGCTGGCGGTAGGAGGCTGGTAGTACGTAGGAGGTGGGTGATAGGTAAGGCGGCGGGAGGTGGGCGGCAGGAGGTAGGCGGTGGGAGGTCGGCGGCGGGAGGTAGGCGGCGGGTCGCAGGTGGTAAGAGGCTGGCAGCGGGCTTCGGATGATGAGCGGCCATGAATGGGGCACCAGCTTACTGGTCTGCACAACACAGACACCGAGCTGTCGATATAACGCCACACCTACCGCGCCCGGAGGTATGCACGCGGCACCGACAGCCCGCTGTTACAACACACTAAGCCCATATACCCATCAACAAATCCGCCGTACTCCCTCAGGCGCTGATCCGGCACATTTATTCCCCGGGTGGCGATATATGTAGTTTCGGGGCGTTATCGCGCTAAGACTTTATAATAATTCAAGTCTGAGTGGACGCCCATTGCTAATAATTCAACCACAGGAAGGAAGTGTGTGCGCCCTGGCCAGAACGTGTATTTAGAAATTAGAAAACCCCCAAAAATATGGGTGGATGTTTCCCCCAATAAGCACCGTGGAAACACCACGCACATAGCTATGATAGAAAAGCGCTTGTGTATACATTAAAGAGGGAGCGAGAAGGGGTTAGGTGGGAATGATATGATGTTTTGCATCAACAGAAAATGATATATCGTGGTAGAATAAGATCAATGGGTTGATGGTAACAAGACAAAAATATGTATTTTAGCTTTAAGCCCCAAACAAATTTCCAATGTAGTATTCTACTTACAATATCCACACAAACCAGGGAGTCGATTATTATTGAGGTGTCTGGGAGGAGGACTGCGGATGACGGACACCTCCACCGACGATAATTTCGGCGAGGGGTCGTCAAACGCGTTTAATTATGCCTGTCGTCCATGGGGGGTGAAATCCCGGGTCAAAGTCTCATTGGAGTGACCCTGATCAGGACAAAATACACCCCTAAAGACAGTCTGAGAGAGACCTGGAACCTGTTTAATAATCTACCATTTTCTGTACCTCATTCAAGGGTTATCGTTTAATTATATTTAGGTCTGTTCGCTCAGACAGCTTTAGCCATCCATAAGGTCGTCCATAAGTGTTGAATAAAGTTGACCCACATCGTCCCTGGGTCTCTATGGCATACAGAAAAGGGTCGACATGTAGGATCCTAGATTATTAAACGGCCCTCTGAACGCGAGTTAGCAAACACTGCAGGTGGCGCCCTATAGTGGTCTTTTTGATAAGCAATTTCGTAATTTATAATTATTAATGAATCTAGCTAAATATTTTAGATATTCTCGATTTATTTATGCCAGCTTGTTTTTTTTGTCTATAACAAAGATGTATCTATAGGTTTAAATGGATAGATTAAGCTGTCCTTGTTATTTTGATTCTCCCAGGATACCCTAGAAGGTGTCACCAGTCAGGAGAGATCTAGGACACTTTTCACGAGGTATCATTCCCCCACGATGAATTATTAAACGCAAATTTGACGATACCTCATGGATCGTCTGCCACAACTCTCCTTCCCCATGATAAATAGAATTCTTAAACCCAAACTCTCCAATGACCTCTCCTCGGACCTTCAAGTATCGTCGGGGTGGGTAATTAGACAGCGCCCAGGTGGCCGTATGATATTTGGGGTCAGTGATACTGTTGGTCAAAATAATAATGATAGGATAGCAAAACTATTCAATGAGGAGACTTTTCTCAAGACCTTTGTCCCCAAGGTATGAGACACCATTACCCTAGCTTCAAATCCGAAGTAATTGAGGGAACGCCAACCCCGTGGGCACTGATGTACTTTCATGGACAAACTTCACAGAGAACGGATTATTGCCTTCCGAAGCCTAGCTCCTAGAATTCGTCAGCACTGTAATTATAAATTAGGCCTCAGATCAAGAAAGCTAGAGGCGCCTCTGAGCATGCGCATTGGCACCTGTACTGTCCATATGGCTTTTTCTTCCAAATGTCTGCTGCTCTAGCGTGCATGCCATCAAAGGGATTTTTTTGTTTCTCCAACGGTTCAGTGCTACTCTGGAAACATTATCGCCTGAGGACAAGAAAAGCAGGGTTTGCTTGCATCAACTGGAAGAGTGTGATAAGATGATCTTTGGTCACAAATCTTGCAATCATAACTCTAGAATTTCAGACCAATGAGGAGTAAAGATACACATTAATCTATGAGTCATTCGTTTGTTCACTGGGCATCCCGGTAATAGAGTATGCCGACAACATACAATACTGTATGAATAAGCAACATCGATCGAAACTATATTAGTAAATAAGGCCATGAGAATAGTCATTGGAGTAAGCAAAGCTAAGGACATTAGTAGGGAGAGACTATATGAGCTATGTAAAATGAGAACCCTGGCTATTAGAAGAGCAGTGCATTTAACTTCATTAATGAGATGGTGGGCAAATGATGAAACACATGCTTATGATACCCAAGACAGGAGAACAAGAAACGATGAAAAGATAAAGTTGAAAGTTCCTAGAATAAAGATTGAAAAGTTTCGTCTTTCACTCCTGAGTAGAGGTAAAAAATATGGGATAAACTGCCTGCGAGTGTACAAAGGTTACCGATAGGAGATAGTTCAAAATGAAAGTAAGGGACATCTTGCCACAAGTCGTGGAATTAGAGGACTTGGAATGAAGAGATCAAAAGATCATATGTATAAGATCAAAAGATTGATGATGTTCCTATACCTAGCTGTGATTAATTGCATATAATTTTACTGGTGGTTATATTGTTTTGTTTGGCCTTTATCGTTTCTTGATGTCTATGTGACTTCGCTATGGAAGATCGCCATTATTATAGGGCGAATAACGCTGTCGTAAAACTGTTAGCTGAATAAAAAGAATCATGATTCTGACTAGGCTCCACAGAAATATAGAGGGATCGATAGTATTGATGGATAGCAATTCTTTTTCCTGACAATGAAAAATGCTTATCATCCACCTTCTCGAAATGAATTAACAATGGGTCGTGGTTTACTGTGGACCCATACATTCTCACTAACGATTTCTCCTCAATGGTTAGCCTATCATGGTCAATTCATAACATCCTAAATTACATTAGTTACTCCCGAATCTATTTGCTTTCTATGATAGATCTGTTGTGGACTCATGGACTCATGTTCATCTCACGTCTATTTACTCTTTATGGGGAACTTATTGAAGACATACTCTCACAATTCTGCAATTCTCAAGCGTCTACTTTCTCCCTATGGCAGACCTCCTGTGGACAAACCCGCAGTACCTGGTAACGGTAGAGGAGTCGGACGATGAAGACACTGAGGGGCGATGTTCTGTCATCATCGCATTAATGCAGAAAACAGTCGACTATCAAATGGAGCTTTCCATCAGCTACCAGCTTTTTAAGGTGAGTAACAAGGAAAAACAGTTTTAATCAAAAGAAAAGATAGTTCACACATGGGCCACCAAGGAAATCTCTAATCTGACTTTTCATTATGGTCTTTATTATTATTTTTTTTTTAGCTCGCTGATGCAGGAGGGCCATAGAAACCTTAATCACTGGGCTTGTGAAAGGAGCCTAAGGATAAATAAAGCAAAGTCAAAATTGATGTGGTGTATGGGTAACAGAAGGTATAACAAAGACGAACTCCCCCAGATCTATCTAAATAATGTAGCTTTAGAATGTGCCTCATGCTTCACGTATCTGGGTGTTGACGTGGATTGAAGACTGAGTTTTATCCAATTCTATGCAAGGCTTAAATGCGACTTCCAGCTAAAGTTGTTTTAGCATAGAAAATTACACTTCTTTGTAGACAATGTCACTGCCATTCCAATGCTGAAGATAATGATCCTTACGAAACTGGAATGTTGTGGCTTTGTATGTGTGTCACTCCGTGAAGATCAGAAGAAAAAGTTGCAAACTGTGGTTAATAATGCCTTGTAGACTTGTTTCAGGTATAGTGGTAATGTGAGAATGAGAACAAAGTCAATGCAGAAGAAGGCAAATTTGGCTGACCTAGAGTCCAGAAGAAATGTTCAGGTGCTGACCTTTGTTCAATGGTGGGCAAGTTTGGCTGAGAACCTGATTATAGATAGAGATACTCATAGCACCAGTAAGGTAAAGCTGAAAATACAGCGTCCAAAGACGGAACTCTTTCGTAGGTTACCACTATATGTGAGGAAATCACTATGGGATCGCCTCTCGGATGAGGTTTAACATATCAGGGACCGTGAGGGTTCAAAGAGAAAATTAAGGCACATATGGCCGTGTTCGATCAATGAAGAATCAGTGATGGTATGAATTGGCTGAGTCTTCTACAAAAGGGATTTGTAGGATATCCTGGATAGATACTTGGGGTAGAGTGGAATTTATCTGTTCTGATTTGTACTGAACCACTGTGTGTATTATCTGTGTTGCTTTTCTTGTTGTCGCTTTTGTTATTCGTCTTTGCAGTTTTTGCTGTGAGTTAACACCATGTCAGTATTGTTAAATACCTTGATGATCTATAGCTCTTCCCCCATGTAAACAATTACTGATATTACCGACAGCGGGGAGAGACTCCTTGATATTGATTTTACCTGGGGTGGTTCTGCTTCAGAATGTGAGGCATAAACCTGTCCGTCTCTGTAGCAATAGTTGATGCTATGGACAGTTGGGACCAACCTGTCATAGCGACCTGTCTTATTAACCTGTCTTCTCGAGCTATAGAATAACTCTGTATGGGCAACCTTGTTTTTCTTTGTTCTCTGTGTGCCCCCTTGACGGGATTGGCTGAAAATCATATATCATGAATATGGACTGTTATCGTCAATAAGCAAATTTTTCATAAAATAAAAATTGTGGCTAATCTTTGGTCAGAGCTTGCTGAGAGCTGCAGAAGTGTTCATTGTTTCATATGGATGAATAGATGAATAGAAGGAGGGATGGACGTTTTCTTTTAAATTTTCAGGTTCGCCTGCGAATTAGTACAACACTTTCCCTCATTATTTAAATTTAAGACAGTTCTATTGCTCTATAAATAGTTGAGGTCTATTTGCACGTCAAAGATATTTGTCTTATAATGCTGGCGTCGGAAAGAAAAAAAAGTGTGTGATTCATTCTGTGCCGCACCTGGCCAAGTAAATTATGACCTGAATTAGCTGAGTGCGTCAGTGCTGATTATTTCACCATCAGTAAACCTGCTTTGAAAATAGACGTTCTTCTGATCTTATAAACAACGTGCTCTTTACTGTTTATAATAAGGTGGCCCTGCCCTGATGCTTAGACGAAAATATCCTTGTCACATTATACAAGAGCAAGAAGTGAAAGTTCTTTATAACAATGCTTTTCCGATACAAAACACCAATAACAGGTCTAGTCATTCCCAATGTCTGACAAAATAGGTCCAGTAAGATTTGGTAAAAATACCATAAATCATATGTGGTTCTCTTAAAAATTGATCGACACGTATGAATATAGCTGAAATATTGGGAAAGTGATTCCAGTATCAGAATTCCGAGTTTCTAGGTCGCAGAAAGTTGTCACGAGATCTTCATCTTGAGTGACATAATACGATATAATGCAATATAATTATCATCCTAATTATCATATCATTACCATCATAAAAATAATTGAAAATATATCCTATTTCTCATTAGCACAATTATCGATTTGACAACCATCACACACAAAGGTTTCTATTACTAAGATATGCAATTTACTAAGCACGTAAAGTGACGGCCAAGCCTTTACAATTGTGATGGTAAACTGTGGTTACAATTGCGACAAAATATAATGAAGTCCATAAATCAATACAAATAACAGGGTCGAAACGGAGCGTCAGTATAACCGGGATTTCCTTTATGTTCTTTCCTTTTAGTATTTGAAATCAATTCCCCAATTGATTGAATCATTATCCTGAAAATATAATAGGAAATAAATAATAAAAACCAACAGTTAAGGGAAAATGATTCCATAAGAGAGAGTAAAAAATCTTATTTTTACATCCATCACTAGGCTTCTGCATGTTAATCGCTCTGAAATGATACCATTACTAGGTCTTACAGATGGGCAATTTGTCAAGAAGTGTCCACTCATGTCATATACATGCATCGAAATAGCAACATGCGCAGACCTGACGCCCACGAGTGTGAGCTGGTCAGGTCTTCATAACAAAAATAGCTATCTGAATATAAGTGAAGTCTTATATTGCAGCATCTATCAAAAGGTACTTCATATGTCGTTCACTATCAGAAATTGTCGCCAGAAACGTGACCTCTGATCCTGCATTTAGCACATCATCTGCTGCAGCTGTAGCAGTATCTAACCAAATCGAAAAGACTGCTGCGTACTTTGGAACGCTTGTTAATAGCATCATGTGTGTGATATGTACACTGAAGTAACTGTTTTTGGAAGAACAACTACTGTCCCATTATTTACCTGAATAGAAGGAAAAAGAACCCTACCCAATCAGTCAGTGTGATGCCTCTGCATGGAGAGTGAGGTACTGTGGAATGTATGACGTGGTCTATGCCACAACACGGTAGAAGAGGGTGGTGCTTAGACCTCAGCCTCAGTCCCTGTATCCTACCCCTCCACCCCTTCTGAGTGAGACAGATTCATGGGCCAGTCAGAGAAGGACACATGCTATAATGAATTGTATTCCGATTTTCTTTAATCATTTGATGAATGTTCATAATCAAAGACTTGAGCAAGTCTAGGTGGTGCTTAGCGCACACCAGACAGTTGCTGCCTCATGCCGGAGACACATCAAGCGAGAAACGTTGGCGATAATTTCACTTGCCAACGAAGTCTTGGCGATTATATGAGCGATAAAATTTATCGCTTGGTGTGTCCTCAACTTGCACTGATATGAGGGCGACTTGGGTATCGGCGAGTGAAAAACTCGCCTGTATACACGTGAGCGATCACATGAGCGAGAATATCAAACATGTTTGATAATATCGCCAACAGGACACCAAATTCGCCCACATAATCACCAACGTGAAATCACTATAGTGCTGCAAAACACCGGAACACACCGAGTTTTCTGTCATTGTCAGCGATATGTGAGCGAGTCCTACTAGTGACAGCCAGTGAACCAATCAGATTGACACCGGGGATATTCTCGCCAAGAGGACACCAAATTCGCCCACATAATCGCCAACATAAAATTGCTATAGAACTGCCGAAAACGGGACACACCAAGTTTTCAGTCCATTGTCAGCGATATGTGAGCGAGTCCTACTATTGCCATTGAGTCACCCAATCAGATTGAGTTTTGTAGTCACATGATCTCCCATGGATAATTTAGCGTGTCAGACGCAATAATCCGATGAAATATGAGATAATAGGTCATACCGGAGATACACCAAGCGAGAAACGCAGCTATTTTCGGAATCGCCGACATAAAATGGCCTGTGTGTGACCTATCATTTCATATTTCATCAGAGTATTGCCTCTGATACGCTAAATTATCAGTGGGAGATTGTGTTGGCGATTCTGAAGATCGCTGCCTTGACTCGCTTGGTGTGTCCCCGGCATGATCACGAACACGCCATTTTGTGTTGGCGATTATGAAAATCGCTGCGTTTCTCGTTTGGTGTGTCTCCGGTATAACTCCCACCGAGTTGTGTAATATGTTTCAAGATACCTTACCAGATGTGGTATTTACTAGTTATCTACGCCAATTGCCATGCCAAGTCAACCTTTCATAGTTCTGGCCATGTGGGCTGTAATGTGACATGGTTTTAGGACATTGTCGCTCTGACAGAACCCTCATATACCTTCACAAAATCGCTTCAAACGGCACTGGAAAACACACTAGGGTCAATGTAGTGTGTTGTTATCTGTCTCGACACTTTCAAATCAGGTCTTCTACCACCGGTAGTATTCCCCAAGCAATCTACCACCACCTGACGACTATGCACCTTTCTGATAACTTGTATACAGGTACATATAATCGATGAACAGAAGTGAATCGCTATATATCACATAGTTGGTGGCCCTTTCCAGGCATCAGGTGGAAACGCATTGTTTGTTCTCAAGTCGACGATTATGTGTAAAGATAAATTCTTAAGTGCCACCAAACGACGACTTTTTGCACTCGGACGCTTAAGTCGTCTGATGGAAACGCCGGATTATAGGCTTATTTATTCTATTATTTGAGAAAAAAAACTCTTTATTGACGATTAGGGTTCATCCACGATATACGATTTTCAACCTTGTCTGTCCTGTGACAAAGTACAGTGCAAACTGTATACATACAAATAATCCATCTGCTCAGCTGACAGCTACATGACATGGGGTACCGTGTAGGATCATTCGATCCCGTACTTACAGTAATACCATAACTGTATTTGTTATGTATTACGTAACGTTTCATGGGGTATTGCAGCAGTCTTGAGCCTTAATTTCTGACTCATTTCCTCTCAGGTGAAAGGTGGAGTGCGGCCATTACCTGATGGCACTAATTATGACAAGGAAGACATCGGTATGCTCATCTCTGCTGCCAGATACACCAACCTGAGAGAGCGAACAGGGCGCCACTTGCTGGTACCTGGAAACTACGTCATAATCCCTTCAACATTTCTACCCAACAAAGAGGGCCACTTCATGCTAAGGATCTTCACCGAGAAGCCGGCTCAGTCCAGGTATCCTTGTAATGTTTCTCAGACAGGAACAACATGTAGAGCGATAGGTTGACATCTGGAGACGAAAAGAAAGTATCTGTGATTTTGAAAGCAGAGTATCCTAAGTCCGCTATACATGACTGTGACCTTCCATGTCCAGTATGCCTACAATGCACTTCTCGTCAACTATACCATACGCAGATCAGTTTCAGTTGATTGAAGAGAATTAGGAACTGGACATGTTCATAACCAACAGTAATGCATTGGGAAATTCTATATGGTCGTAATTTGAGTCTTATGAATACAAATACATTTAAATCACGTTTGTGATATTTGTTCAAAATATAGATTTAAATCTATTGCGGAATCCAAACAGTACACTATCTCTTTACTTTTCAATATCATGAATTACTGTTTTCCTAATGCTTTCAAGTAATTCAAATGGTAACTTGAATTTGTGAAAGGATGCTTTTATATATTATTATATACCTGTGTCCGAATGTCTATGAAATACTGCCCGCTGCTAGGGGTGCAGTAATAATAATGTTCGTGCCCGCTGTGAGATAAGTTATTAAAATGTCGTTTTTTCATCGATTTAAGGTATGTAATAATAAGCAAACGTCCTGACTGTAGACGAAACGATTCTCGTTCTCTGTCAGTCGTCGATTTCATACTGCCTTCCGCCTATGGCGTCAGGCAGTATAAAATCGACGACTGACCTCAAACAGGAACCGGTTCGTCCACAGTAAGGACGTTTCCTAATAATAGTTTTCAAAGGTTTCATTCTATATAGACAAGATTAAATTGCCATTTATTTCACGACGCAGTGAATCTGGATTGACCCGAAACTGAATAAACATTATGACACTTTTCAGTGTGGTGGATGTCCCAACCCGTCCGGGGCGGGTGAGTATGTCTCTTTTATACCAGTGCCAGCAACTCATTGCAATGGCAACTACGATTCAGCTTAAAACTACATTGTTGAACATATGATCTATGTCAATTCTGGTCTCGAAAGAAGATTTCCAATGTCATTTACATTCATTATCAGAGGGAGTGAGCATTGATATTTGAATAATATGCTAGTTTCCATATACTACTTGGGGGCAATTAGGAACTACGTCATTTATTCACGCGATAGTTTCTACTACTTTTAATTGATAATGACACCGAGAACTATATCAAGTATCTTGGGACACAGAGCAATTTGAATGACCTTATAATATCAAAAGTCTCATGTCGTGTACATGCAGTTGAATATGTTAAACGATACAGAGACACAGAGTGAGAATGACCGGGTGCTATGGATTGTAGATAGCGAATGAAAGTGCCAATGAAGAGGTGATTATTATGAATGCATTTGGCAATGAATAGGGTCACATTCTATGACAGTTTCGTCGTCGTATTTAAACAAAAATTAACGGATTTGTGGAGCAGCCGTTATAGAACATTACGTAGTGCTGCGTGGTAATACAAAAGCTGAGGGAAGACTTTGAATGAATGTATGAGCAAAAACACTGCATTAAAAAGAACCTTCATGCCGAAGACAAACAAGTGATAAACGCAGCGATTTCCAGACTCGCCAACACAAAATGGCGTGTATGTGAGCTTATACTTGATATTTCACCTGATTATTACATCGCATACATTAAGTTATCGTTGGGAGATATATCATTGCACATACAAGCCAATCTGTATTGGCGATTCCGGCGCTTGGGGTGTCCCCGGCTTCGTGTGTGAGTACGCATTCTGTGGGATCGTTGTCATGTGAGTACAGAGGTTATACCTAGCCTAGATGGAAATATATAAAAAAATCTCATGGGCTACATGTCCATTTTTTCTATTTAAAGTTACTCATTATCAATTGTTTATCAATGCGGTACTCAGGGTTGAACAACGACTGCATTGGAAAGCTTGCAATACAATTTATCTTTGTATGAAAGACTTTATCCACACAAAACCAAACTCGTTCCAGTTCAATTAAAATTCAATATACATTGATGATAAAAGATGAGTACAGACAAGCCGAGGAGATGGATGATGGGAGATGGTAATAAAAACTCGACGTTTCGATAAACTTAATTCATCTTCATCAGGAATGTATCTTTCTTAATCCTATGTAATGAATAAAGTATTTGATACTTGTGTGACTGCAGTGGAGAAACAAAACAGTTGAGCAGTGACTTGGTGAAACACTACATTGTGCTTCGCTGGTTCTAGCCCATATTCACGTGTGGGTGTCTCTGTATTATAATCATATTCAGGAATTATATTTTTTGAAAAGTGTGAATAGTAGAACTACCAAGGATACTGTATTAAGCTTAGGCGTTTATTGTATAAAACCGACGTTTCAACTATTACATAGATAGTCTTTTTCAGAATTTTATTTTCTTTATATTTTGTTTTACTTTTTATTTATTGTTTTCTTTATATTTTGTTTTTGTGTATCTAACAGGATCTGTCAGAAGACAACACCATTGAAACACTCTTCGGGAAACATGCTGGTGACGACGGCCGTATCTACGCTGAGGAGCTCCGCGAAGCCATCAACGAGATGCATACAGACGGTAAGTAACGTACTCATATGTACAGGATCAGCTGTCTTTCTCTTAGAGGAAAGAAATCTGCAGCAGCTGAATGTTGATCTACCCTGTAACTTCCCTCCTGCAAGATGTATGAACAGGTATGGTTAGAGTGACACTCATTCACGCACATAGTTACTTTGCGTTGCGCTAGTTAGACCTAGCTGATAATTGTCCCGATCGTCAAAGTAACAGTGGGTAGTGTAGTCCCATTATCCCTATACTTTACAGAATAAAGGATAATAGGATTATATATATTTACGTATACATATATATATATATATATATATATATATATATATATATATATATATATATATTCTGAACAGATATATATATATATATATATATTCTGAACAGAACAGTATACGGATGAATATACATACATATATGTCATATATATCAGACGTATAATTTACAATTTATTTTAACCAGGAAGAGTTGTTTCTAACGGTGGCAGGGGTAGTAAATGGAGGAGGGAGTACCTAGAGAACGCTGGTGAGAAGGCAATGATCAGATGAACAGCCATTTACTAAATTCCAATTTCTGTGTGACGATTTGGAAACGGACAAGGCGACCCATACTACAACCCTTATCAGGAGATTGCACCATACACAAGCACACGCCGACTCACCGTAACTCGGCTAAGACGCGTGTATATATGTACATTCGATGGTAGTCAGTCCCCAAGCCGTATCTGCGCTATTAACCCCATTTCATGACCGGTTATTTCTTTACAGCACACTGACTCTGCCTCCTCCCGGGGGCTGGCGTCGCCCCAGGCCGGCTCTCCATTGTAGGCAGTCCGCTCGGTCACAGCCCCAATTTCCCATTCTGCCGAGGCCTGCTGTGCGCCTCCGTGCTACGCGGGTTTACACTGGAGACGCTGTCCTCTCCGATTAAGGCCCTGCTTGTCAGATTATCCCCTCCCCCTTCAGCCCAACTCTTCCTGGCACCCACCCACCTTGAGGCCCCACACAGCTCCCGACTCCAGTACTTCTCCAGTGTGTATAAGTCGTGGTCCATTGTAACTATTGGTATGGTCACGGTTTTCTATGGAACATACCCCTGTATAGTAATTAATAGAGTAAGAAATGTTGTAAAACTATGATCCTTCGATCGATTTTCCAACAGCGCAACCACAATGCTGTCTTAATTGAAATATGTATGTAATTCTTTGGGTGGGGGATCCCCCTCCCCCAGAATATGCTTTTGGCAACTCCCCTGCCCAGATTGAATACATGTACATGTATGTAAGTTTACATACTCGTCTGCTACCCCTGCCTGCAAACAAGATACAATAGAAGGGAAACTGAATGTGAAGCCTATATGTACATACCTCGCGTTTTTGAGTAAGAATCTATGTAGAGGTAGAGAAATGTTTGGTGTGATTTTGTATGACCACATTTATACATGAGGGGAGGGAGACAATTTGGTACCTTTCTTGCCTCCCGATGGGTTACTCATGGCCTATGGACAGGGGTGGTCATTGCCCCCTGGTGTCTTCCCCTCTAACCACGCAGCACATGTCCACTTCCTCCTAGCCTCTCACCCTTGCACTATCCACCACACGAGCGCTTCTGCAATACGTCCCCTCTTCCTTCTCACTTCATCTCTCACACAGTATATACATACTCAATTTCTATCCCCGATTATCTTTGGACATTTTCCCATCCATGTGTAGAGACGAGGTCTAGCTATAGGGTCTCCTTCACCCATCGCGTTGCGACCACGAAATAGAGAGAACAGGGAAACGGGCCAGCGGACGTTACCGCTGGCTCATCTGCACACCCTGGTTCATCACATGATCCCCGTGGCTGTCTTCTGGTTGTTTGAACATCGTGCGTTTGACATCAGAGTGTCGCCCGCTGTGTTCTATGTACGTGGCGCTGTGTGTTAGGAGCGTTCATTACCCCAGATCCCCAATGAAACAGAGTGAAGGCCGTAGTGGGCTTATAAAATTTTATTTAATTTTATGAGTCTTATTGATATGAATAAGAGAAATACATGAGTATCAATGATAAGACAAATATAGAAATTGACATAGATATGTGTTTGTCAATTGTGATAAGATTTGTGACAATATGACAAATATTGAAATTGACATAGATATGTGTTTGTCAATTGTGATAATATTTGATATAAGATAAATGAAGATTATGTGATATTACATAGTTAAACATAACATGTAATAATAAAATAATAGAAATAGCCCTACGAGTGTAAGGAGTAGGAGAGAAAAGGAGTGGGTGGGTGGGTAGAAAAAATAGGTGTTGAGCGAAGGAGACCAGTGAAGCGAATGAGACAGAGGACAGTGTCGCACTCGCGCACTTTGATGTTTAGTGCGGCCGAGAGCGGAGAGGTGGCGCAGGGGTGCGCGAGTGCAGAGTGGTTTCACCAGGGGGGGCAATGACCACCCCTGACCAAAGGCCATGGGCAACCCATTACCCCAGATCCCCAATGAAACAGAGTGAAGGCCGTAGTGGGCTTATAAAATTTTATTTAATTTTATGAGTCTTATTGATATGAATAAGAGAAATACATGAGTATCAATGATAAGACAAATATAGAAATTGACATAGATATGTGTTTGTCAATTGTGATAAGATTTGTGACAATATGACAAATATTGAAATTGACATAGATATGTGTTTGTCAATTGTGATAATATTTGATATAAGATAAATGAAGATTATGTGATATTACATAGTTAAACATAACATGTAATAATAAAATAATAGAAATAGCCAAGAAGCCAATAGTTAAGGGAAGAGGAGGGTGGGAAAGTTTTTTATAGTCACTTTTTGAAGGAGAGAGACTCAATGAGAGACTTGTTGACAGTCTCTTGGTCTGATACTTTGATGTAGTCCCTGTGAGCCTGGGACCTCCACCCTCCATACCTCTGGATGTTAAGTTCAGGTATTCCGGCCTCAAAGGCCTGAGTGGCAGCGGCCTTCCTGAGGCTGTGGAGGGTGTATGTCTTCACCGTTTGGCCTGTGGCCTGTAGGAGGCGGTCCCATTCGTTGGTCATAACCCGTGATGTGATGGTCGTCCCATCGGGCAGTGTCAGAAACGGGTCCTGCAGTGAAACCGTAGGGGCCGCCCGTAGTAGGCCTCGAACCGCGTCTACCGGGCACACCCGGATATCGTCCGCGGCCTCGAGGCGCATCACTTTCTGTTGCCCTACGTATTGAAGATTTTTGGCCGCCTTGATGGTGATAGTGAGGTGCCGGCGGCCGAGGACCACGTCCCCGCGAGTGAGGTTCCGAGCCGGGTCGAATGCCCGAGCCGACTGCAGCGCCACCTCCCCCTGCCGTAGGGCCGCGTAGAAAATGAGCAGCATGCCCGCCCTCATTGCCGTATGGAGGGGCGATCCCGTCAGGGCATCGAGGACCGCCCTGAACACATCCATTGGTATGGGGGCCTTCACGTTTGGCACGTACAGCTTGTTTCTCCTCATGCCCTCGAGGGCACGCTTCACCCGGTGATCCTCTGTTGGCCGCACGTCCCCCCCCGTCAGTCGGAGGTGTGCCCGGACGTGCGATAACTGGTTGGCGACCGTGGCCGGCGAGGGGGCGTGGTCGGCCACGTATTCCAGGTACGACGTGATCAGGCTCACGGTCGGTGCCCGGGGGTCCGCTCTCATCCGGTTGCAGAACGCCAGGTAGGTGGTGACTGCGGATCGCTGGTTTGCGAGCGTACCTGGGGCACGCGCCTCTGACTGCCTCGCAGATGCCTTCGCCTGGAGTAAGAGAAGCGCCCGATCTGCAGAAAAGACGGAGTACGGGTACAAAAAAAACATGGGTACACGGTACGATAGGGTACAACTCATGAATGTGAATGAGGGAAGTGGCCTTATCGTATTCCGTCCTCGACAGATGGGCTCTGCTCAGGGCATCTGCGATGACGTTTTGCACCCCGGGGATATGGCTGAAGACCAGTTCCACCTGCAGACGTGCCTGCACCATCCATGCCTGGCGGGCACACTCCGCCAGGACAGGGTTACGGGCACGCCCGCTATTGAGGGTCTGTACAGTTCCGAGGTTATCACAGAACACCTCAATCCGTGATCCCCGATCCCTGTCTGTGATAAATGTGTGGAGTGCGTAGATGGTATTCAGAGCCTCGAGCTCTGAGATGCACTCCACGGGATCGAAGACGGGGCACACCTGGCCGGAGTACGAGAAGCGGCCGTCGGTTCCTCCGACGCCCGACAGGCACGCATCCACCGTGATCCTCCGCGTCGGGGGACCTCGAGGGATGAGGGCGCGGCCGTTCCAGCCCCGGGCAAACTTAACGAACCAGTCGAGGTCCTGGCGCATCTCGGAATTGATGTTCATGTAGAAGCCTCTCATCCCCCGGAGGGCCTCGAGTAGCTTTGAGACGAATGCCCGCGCCGGACGTATACACCTCGCCACGTGTAATATCCGGCCGAGCACCGACTGAAGCTGTCGTTTCGTCAACGTCCGGCGCTTGGCTACGGCCGACACGTGACCACGGATGTCCTCCAGCTTGGCCGTGGGGATCGATAGAGTCATGGCACGGGCGTCGATCTCTATCCCCAACCACGTCACGGTCTGGCTCGGCTCCTGCGCTTTGTCGCGTGCCTCGGGTAGGCCCAATTCCGAGAAAAGGTCTCGCGCGATCCTGAAGTCCTCGGCTGCCTTACCTCGGTCCTCGGAGAGGATGATGAGGTCGTCGAGGTACATCGCGGCCGTGACTCCCTTTGATGATAGTATCCCCACGATGGCCTCCGCCACACACTGCATGTGGTAGGAGGAGGCACGGGCGCCGAACGGCATGGCCGTATCGCAGTAGTGCCCGCCCTCCCACGTGAAACATAACAGAGGCCAATCGAGGGGATCGCACCTAAAGTTCTTGTAGGCACGCGACACGTCGATGGACGACATGTAGGCCGACGTGCCTGCCTTGACGAGTTTGGCCACAAACTCGTCCACCGTAGGGAGGCCGTGTTCTCGCTCCAGTCCGTAGACCGAGTTCTTAATGATGAACGAGTTCACGCTGCACTCCCTCGGGAAAGTCATATCGGTAATGATGCGCCGGTCGTCCGTCCCGCGCTTCTCCCGTGTCATGAGTGGCGACACGTGACACCACGGGCTAAAAGGCGGTTCGGCGAACGGGCCCATCATATTGGTAAAGCCTGCCTCCTTTCCGAGAAACTTCTCTACCTGCACGGGGTGAGAGGTTGCGCTGGGGTGGTTGGCCACCCCCCTGGTATCACTCTCCGGTCCCAGGTATCCCAGGGGGAAACCGTATCGCAGGAAGCCTAGGAGCTCCTGCGCCTCCTCCACGTGCCCTAGGTAATGGTCCCACGCAGGTAGGTTAAGGTCCGAAGGCACCTCGACCCTAGCGCC
Source organism: Alentia gelatinosa (assembly GCA_950022655.1). Lineage (NCBI taxonomy): Eukaryota > Metazoa > Annelida > Polychaeta > Phyllodocida > Polynoidae > Alentia > Alentia gelatinosa. Next base: position 128,836,788 of record OX465579.1, read on the forward strand.
GAGTGCGTTAGGGATTCCCGTGTCACGCACGGTCCGGTATATCTCCGCGTGCCTGGCGGGCCCCACGGCCGTGAACTCCGGCCATGTCTCCCGGCGATGTTGCTTGAAGGCTAACGGGTCCGTCCTCACGCCCTCCCGGTGGACTCCTGTTTCGCAGACATCCCGAAGTGCTTTAAAGTCGGGAGTGTTAGATTCCTGATCTCGGCCCGGCGCACTAACACTAACACCCGGCAAGCGACTGAGACCATCATCCCCCACAGGGCCGGGGGCGACCGCCGCCGGTGGAAAGGGGGGTATCTCCTCCGGGAGTGTATTCCCCCCGTCAATGTTGTTGTTTATCTCTGCCCCTCGGCCACGTGCCGAGGGGGTCACGTGATCGATGACGTCACGTGGGGGAGCCGGATTCGTTACACAACACTCCGTCCTGCCGGCACCCCTTTCATCTTTGTTGCGCGCCTCGTCTACTGGCGGGGCGCGGCCGGCCCGTTTTTTTAACTCGGCTGGGGTTGGTGTACCACACTCTGCGCTGCCGCCGGCCTCGTAGTAGCCTGCAGTTGATACCCCGCCTGGGGTACCCGCCGTGGTGTGGGTACAGGGGGAGCCGCCGTGTTGTCGTACCCGTGTCCGTAAGTCAGCTTACGGTTGCAGGCGTGCACCGAGTGACCGCACTTCCTGCCCACAGAGTCGCAAAACGTGCACACGTGCAACCACCGGATGCCCCCTTCAGTGTGGTCGCTGCGGTGGCGGCACCCCCTCTCTCCATTGAAGTCCCGGCACGGGGCCTCGCTCCCCCGGGCACGTCCGGTCTCCGTGTTTTGACTGTTGTTAGACGTGTGGGCACTGGTCATCGCGAGCCGGACACGTTCTTCCTGTATCCGGCCGTGATCCGACCACCGCATCCTGCCCGACTCGACCTGGTCGAAAACGTAGTTTGACCAGCGTCTGACGCCGGCCCACAGCCGTGCCTGCGCATCAACCGTCACCTGGTATAAGTGTTTGAACATATGCTCCTTGTTCTCGGAGTGCAAGGCGCGATCGTCATTCAATAAGGCCACAAAACATGAAATGTACTCCAGAGGCCCGAGGCTCGACCGTAGGTCCAGTTTCTGGTGCAGCGTGTACACCCCATCTCTGTCCATAAACATGTACGGCTTCGCCGTCGGCCTCCGGGCATTTAAATCAGAAAGTAGGCTCTTACCCGTTGTGCGGTCGTGTCGCATGGCCTCACGGCCGAATTCACGCTGGAGGTGTTCCTCGGTCGTGTATGCCTCTCGGAGTGCCCTGGGAGCGGGGAGGAGGCGCTCGTTTTGATCCTGGGCCCAGTCTCTTGTCCGTTCGGCCGCTGAGGAAGCCCGTGAGCCGGCCCGGCGCGAGGTCGGTCTGGAGATCTGCATGATCGCGTCCATCATGCCGTCCATCTGGCGCGATATTTTAGTCATATCCGTCCTTACTTCACCGACGTCCGTCTTTACCTCGTTGACGTCCGTCCTGACCCCTCCGAGGTTGGCCTCCAGGGCTGTGATGCGCGAAGTCCGAGTCCGTGCGCTCGCGCTCGTTCCCTGTTGAGATACCGAGTCCACGTGGTCGCTCTCGGCCGCCGGCTGTCTTATCGTTATTTCCGAGTCCGTCTCGGCCTCCGCGGGTGCGGATGCCGCCACAGCGCTTCTGGTCAACATAACTATACTATAATTCCTTAAATCACTGAATCGCTTGGTATCCCTGTCCTCGTCTGCCGATATTCAGGGGAATACGGAGACCGAAGGTACGGAGGGCGATAAGCCAAGGAGCGATAGAAAAAATAGGTGTTGAGCGAAGGAGACCAGTGAAGCGAATGAGACAGAGGACAGTGTCGCACTCGCGCACTTTGATGTTTAGTGCGGCCGAGAGCGGAGAGGTGGCGCAGGGGTGCGCGAGTGCAGAGTGGTTTCACCAGGGGGGGCAATGACCACCCCTGACCAAAGGCCATGGGCAACCCATTAATTGTCGCCCAAGGGGGGGACACAGATTTTCTAACACCGATCGGTAAAAAAGAAGTTGGCCCCCCCCTACGGGAATACCCAAAAAAAAGTTGGCCCCCCCCCATGGGAATACAAAAAAAAAGTTGGCCCCCCCCTTGGAATGGCCAAAAAAACGTTGCCCCCCCCCCCCCCATCGGAATAGGGTAAAAGCACAGAGGAGGCTTAATTGATGTGGCATTTTTTCCATAAGGCTTTCCTTTTTTGCTTTAGAACAAACCCAGCTACATTCAGTCATTTGTCAAAATTTTGACCAATCTCAGTGGCTAAGTGGTAGGGGTGTTCACCTTAAGCATGGTAGGTCATGGCTTCAAACCCCGGTCGGGTTATACCAATTACTTACACATAATATTATTACATACAATAATAGTACCTACTGCTCATTTGGCTTGACACCTGCCATTAGAATGAGGAGTAAGGGGCTAGTGCCCGAGTGGAAGAATGGCTATATCACCAAATTTGGTGATGTTACACACAATATTCACTTCATAAAAATTGCTTTAAAATGAAAATGAAAGAAACAAGTAGCAAATAAGCAGCTGTTGTTGACGGAACAGCACTGATGCAAAAAAGATGGGGGAGTCTTGAGCAGGACTGGAAGACACACCATGTGGAGGCTAGTTTCAATGTCAGTCATTGCGATCTGGAGTCAACTCTGTTGGAGAGGTGCTCGCAGTTGCACCACTGGCAGCCAATAGCAGATAATGTCAGCCCTTAGGTATTCCTTGGCCAGTTTTACAGGAGAGTCCTTGGAGAGCCTATATATAAGAGGTTCCTGCTTTTAACATATGAACTTGAATCATAAATACCTGATTTGAATTATAAGATTCTGTAAGAATCATATACATGATTTGAATTGGAAGATCCTGCTAATGTTCTAACCTGAAATCAGTGAATCAACCCCTGCCAAATTGAGGCTATAGTTGGCAGCTAGCAGTCTTGCTGGAAGCCCCCATCTCTCCTGTACCCATGTAATCAATCATAAAGCTTGACTATCTAGAACCAAATTCTCAATGAAGTCACTTATTGAGACTTGGTTGTTCACATTCAAATATCCAGGAGCAACTGCTTTCTCAATTTGTGCCATCAATTCGTAGTCATCAGGCTCCCTTGCAGAAGCTGAAAGGACCTTCACTGTTTCTTGTAGCAGTATCATTGACATGCAAATATAGATGTTCTGGCAATTTGTTATAGTCTGGCATGGTGTGAGGGATCTTTGGAATGAGTGGATCAATGATGTGGCACTACAGAAGGAAGTCCCATTTTTTTGCATGCAGAACCCCTTTAAGTACTCAATGCTCTTCCATAAATATGGTAATCTTATTGAAATAAGCAGCAACAGGGGCATTTTGTAGCACTTGATGTTGTAGTAAATGCTCTTAATTCATCAATGTTGAAGAAAGAACTAATGATCTTGTGAGACTGCATTGATTCTGGGACAAATGTTAGTGTTCGTCCGTTGTTGTCTCCCTCCACATAAGTCTGTCAGACTGAGGGAGGGTGGACACCCATCTCGAATTGGTGAACAGGACTGTGACCATAGAAACTGAACTCCAGGGAGTGAGACAACTATAGTTACCTTGTGCATTAATCATTATTATAGTTGTACAACTAAGCTGATTTCTTGTGATATGATATGAATGCATTTCATAACATCAATTTTTGTCATTGAACATAAATATGGGAGTTTGCCCCCATGTTTAGCTGAAAACGTCGACCCCACGACAGATTAGTGACAAATTTTTGCCCCTCCCCCATGGAAATACCCCAAAACAAGTTGGCCCCCCCATTGGAATACCCCCTTAAAAAGTTGCCCCCCCCTGGGAATACCCAAAAAAATGTTGGCCCCCCCCTAAAAACTGTGCCCCCCCTGGGCCATAATTATTGAACACTCCCTTATTACACACAGTTACAGAAGAGTCTAGACTCTAGAGTCTAGAGTCTAGAGTCTAGAGGAGAAGGACGAGTTACTCGGTTTTGTGCACTACAGGTTCCCTCTCAGCTACCTCAGGCCGGTCAGTTTTGCCCGAGGCGCCCAAACTACTTGAGCACCACCAACTTCCCAGCCCAGCCCAGCTAGACTCATTTATTTCTAAGGAACAGGCCCATTCCAACTTGTTGGGCCAGTTGAATGACCTGCCTTTCACTCCATGATACCATGTCCCTCCCCTTATGTGTGTATATATATATATGTCCCTTGCCAGCAAAGGTATCTCAGCCATGATGTATCAGGAAGGCCATATCATTCTGTCCCTGGATGAGGCCATGGCGGCTGCAGAATTCGCAACGGCCAATAGACTATTCTGGGAACCTGGCCTCCCCGAGGCCTGAGACAAAACTCAGGAACAAAACCAGCAGGTCACCTGGCTTGGTATTAACATTGACGCCGCTACCATGGCCCTATTGCTCCCCGATGTCCTGTAGCATGTGGCCTCTATGTCCCTGAAGAGGACCCTCACCAAGAGACAGTTACAATCTGTCCTCGGCATGGTGCTGCATGTTTCCAAGTGTATCCACCTGGCACGGGCATTTGTAAGTAAACTCCTCAACGCCCTACAGTTGATGAAGGGATTTTACATCAAGTATGACATGCGGCAAGACCTCAACTTGGGTCCAGAGGAGGTGTGAAGCGCAGCGCCCCCTATCGTTTTGGCATGGTCTCAAATGACAGCTGAATGGAGATTCCTATACAAAAATAGGCTAACTAGTAACAGCTACTACATACAAACTGTTAGAGCTCTATCAAAAATCTTTTCAGATATTGATAAAGTGATATCTAATGTACTCCAAACCACAATAGAGCTCAATAGAGCTCCACGTTTTATAGCTGTTTGGTGTTGTGGAATACAGCCTTATTTCTCATAGGCTATGGCTTACAAGCCTCACACAGTCCATTGTCAAGAGCTTGCAGGTTTGAAAGTGGCACCTTGAACCCTGCCGCGATGGCATTTATGAGGTGGGTCCCTATAGGGGGCGCTGTGCTTCACACCTCCTCTGACTTGGGGCTTTGTTTTGCCGAGGGCTGGAATAGACACAGCCATGTCCCTCAAGGCCCACCAACCAGGTGCATGACAGTGGACACATGCCTCTCAAGGGGAGGCGGCACCGATGCTTGCTATGCTTACGTTGGCCAGGTCTGCCTCGTGGAGGACCAGGTGGACTGTATTTCAGAACTCGAGGCCCTCAGTACGGTCTATGCCCTCCACACCTTCCTCACAAACTGGGATTGAGACACGGATCAAAAAGAATTTGACCAGCATGCCCTAACCCATGTCATACCCTGTACACATGCCTCATTTGTCCCTGTTCACTGTCTGTCTGCTTCACTGTCTCCAGACGAGGGCATCGGTCCGGAAATTCGAGCAATGTGCCTTAGGCACGGTTGTGAACCAGAGAAGCGATGTCTCCAAGTATCTTGCATTCTGCTGGCGGTTGGGAATGGAGCCCGGGTTGCCGACCCTGAGTTTCATGACGGCCTACCTCGAGTATGTCGCGGACCACGGCCCTTCACCTGTTACACTATGATCGCACCTGCGGCTTAAGGGCGGCGACAGGGGACCCATGGAGGACATCTGAGTGTAATTGGCCCTCACTACCATGAAACTTCCAGTCCCTGTGCTCCTGTTCCAGGTGGTCCTTGGGGGGCTGCAGGCCACACCCCTTCATCTTACTCTTCGGGCGGTGTTCCTGGTCATACATTATGTGGCCCTCCCACAGAGCGAGCGAGCTCCGCCCGCGGCACGTGCTTTCAATCCAGCACGTCACCTATCACGTGGGGACATGACGACCATGTCCACTCACATGATCATAACAATGAAGGCCAGCAAAAACCTGGAGACCAAAGAATAGTCATGATCCATGTTGAAAAACTTTTTTCTACGTCAACGATCGTTGTCGTTTGGGAAATTTTTGTTTCCCTAGCACAGATCACTTGCTCGGTAGTCGCCAACACCAACGCCTCGTCAGCGCAAAAATAGTCATGATCCAACCTGGACAATACTCACTTCACGGCTGCTCTTCAAGGACTGGGACTGGCTCACGGAGGCTACGGGCCAGACCACGAAGACATACACCCTCCACAACCTCAGGAAAGCGGCCACAACTCAGGCATTCCAGGTGGAAATGGAGTTAACCATTCAACAGTACGGAGGTTGGAGGTCTAACTCCCACCTATATCATAGACTTCAAGTCGAACTACAGCCTCCTCTTCTTTATCCAGGGATAAGGGGTAATGTACTGAAGTAAGCCCGCAAATCTGCCCCGGTAGATCGTGGTAGGTTGTGCTAAACCGCACATGATAAAATGGTTTTTTCACCAGACCGTTTTGGTTCATTAGACAAAACATATATATCTTTCGGTATAAAAGTTTAAAAAATAAGATTTTGACGAAAAACCATACTTTGTCAGCACCCTGGAGATTGAAGGGTGGCCGCAAGGAGAAGTCCAAATGCCAAAGAAAGAGGTCGAAGATTGGTGGGAATTCGCAAAGAAAGCTTTATTATACCATTTTATGTGGTTTTTGCTGTCGAGCAGTTGTCTCTATTTATGGCGGAGGGGTTATTTGGTGTGTAAGAAACTCATCTCTTGCGATTATCCTTTAAAAAAATGAGCCTAAAAACTGTCTACTTCCGATTTTTGAAACATGATTATATGCACTGTCACCCGTACCCCTAATTCTAAAACAATGTATATACACATATATATATATATATATATATATATATATATATATATATATATATATATATATATATATATATATATATATAATATCATGGAACCAATTAGTGGTAGAATAATGTATGGAATAATATGAACAATAATTGACACGAAGGCGTGGGTGGCGGAATAATTAATAAAACAGGGTTTATTCAATAATACATTGGGACAAACCCCATTCCTACACATCAAGGTATACAAGCCTAAGATTAAAATAACTAATTATATATCGAAGTAAGATTACAAATCGACTGCTCAGGTGAGCAGTTAAGAGCGGAATGTTGTTTAAACCAAATTAGCGTCACCAAGAAACCTCCGGTTACCGCATCAGGTAACCGGGTAACCTGGAAAGTATGCGTGACGCAAAACAACAAATGATGTACCGCAGTGAATAAACCTGTGAAGGATATTGGTTGATAATTTATATTTATATAAACATAGTTATATAGTAATATATATATATTTGTGTCTTTGAGCTGGCATTATAGAGGTTCAGTACAGGTACAGATAGGTAAGTATGAAAGTTGAAGTAAGGTCAAAAGAAATGGCAACGTTCTCTTTGAGGACTACATAAATGTATACGCTTTGAAATTCCATCTTTAAAAGCAAATCAGAGGCATCAGTGCAGTAAGCAACATGACCTGCCTTCGTACTCCAATGAAAACATACTTAGGCTTGTGTATTCACAGACACAGAGAAACACTCCATTAGGATATAAGAAAGCGTCCGCCTGCATTTCGCATTAAATCCCTGTATATCTTCGCTACAGCTCCCTCACGGAGATCTTTCCTGAAGCCATCTAGATTGCCTTTTTTCTCTAAGGGTACTGTGATACGACCCTGTCTGGAAAATTATTGCAAAAAGAGTCCGGGGAGTGTGTTTCATTTTATATAACAAGTTCTCAGAACTACGCCAACTACATGTACTACTCTTACGGATAGGCTACGAACGGATGACTAGCCTCATTTTCTGCAGTTGACAATACAAATAAAAACTTCCTACAAGAACAAATTGTTGTATAATGACAACTTGTCGCAGGCATCGCAATGCCAAAGCATGGAAATAATACACAAGGATTTATATTTGAATTGTAACAATATAACTATATGTGAACAAGATTTGATGAAAAAGGCTAGAGGAGTTTGGTTTGGTTAGCTTTAGTGCATTTGAGTACCTTAACAGCAGCATGGGTCATTATTGAATCTATGGGATGTCAGATAAATAGTATACCAAAGCAGCTTGGCCAAGACTCCAGGTACTAACCCAGGAGTCCAATGCACTTCAGACGGAGCCACAATACCCTATCAGGCAGAGTTGATGGGTTGACACAGAATTATCCTGTATCAACTCTGCTCAACGCTCAAGGTGAGGGAATAGTATTTCAGGCATTTCTCAGAGGTCTGAATCTCCGACATTCGATTGTGTATATAATTCAATTAATCTTTGCAATGAGTTATATGACAAATGCTTTATTGGATAATCGCACACGATCTAGACCAAAATCATATTTTTAGATAAATAACCTACCACGGCAAAACAAAACATCCCTAGATTCACCACTTAGATCGGTTACTTATGACAATCCAGGTTTTAGAGAGTCGTTGTCATCATTTTGCTCCATGTAGGATTACAACGTACTGCAAAAACTCTGGGAGCTTTGTGAAACCTGAGTGGCGACATGCCTGATTGTCGTCTACCCGAGGCTATGTATATGCACTGTGTAGCTGCTTTTAGAAAAAAATGTGGGAAACTTAACCCTTTAACTGCAGCATGTTACTTCGAAGCATTCCAGGCAAGCAGCAGCATGATGCCGTTAGGCATCATTGATGATTATATATAAAATTCAAAAGATCAAGAAATACAGGGGAAATACACATTCACAATGTCATCATGATTTTGAACTATATGCTCGTATGTTCTTTGTGTAGTTGACGCGCAGTAATATCTGAGCGAATGTTAGGATGTTGTATCGTGTCATGTAAAGGAAAAACAAAATCCACCGATCTTCTCACATACTACTCTGCATGCTATGGACTTTTTTCGTTTTCTCCTATGAGAATATGGCTTTCCGTATTCTACTCAATAGCGATCTGTATAGGCTGTATAGGTTAGGTATAGAGACTCCGTATAAGTGGACATTACAAGGGATATATAGATAATTCACTTACCATGGGAAAATACTAAAATCATGCTGGTACTGCTGCAGTGTGATGATGTATAAGGGAATCGACTACGGAAGGGAAATGGTTGATTGAATTATGATCTAGATTTTTTAATTTGGGTCCTGAGACCACCTCCTGATACACAAAAACCTTTCAACCCTTTGCTATACCCCTCAGAAGGCTCCGAATATGAATATGTTTCATTGGCGTCCAAATCAAGCATAAAGCCCGGCGTCCACCTACTACGATAGAATCGTAGACCTCCCGATATGGCACCGATACAAAATGTCAAAATCGGTGCCATATCGGGAAGGTGCAAAATCGTAGACATATGTCTAGACATGCCAATCCACTATGCATTGTATGGGGGTTTTATCGGTGTCTAATCGCAGAAGCGTGGTCAACTGCCCCGATGTTAGGTAACCTTCCGACGCGATTTTCGGGAGGTGCATCGTAGACCATATCGGTGCCATATCGTTGTAGGTGGACGCCAGGCCTTAAGCCGGGCCCCCACCTACCACGATTCTGGTCCCGATAGGCCCTACGACTGCCTTCCCGACACCATACCGATTCTATCGTAAGGTCAGCAAAATTCGTGGTAGGTGGAACAGGTTTCTGCGATTGGCTGCGATAGGCTGCGATTGAAAACAGCAATCGTAGAGGTCCCGATAAAATCCAACATGTTGGATTTTTCGTAGCCTGTCATAGGGTATCGTAGCCTATCGGGAAGATATCGTGGTCGTTGAGTATAATTCACAGATTGGATCACGAAATACGTCTACGATTCTGGGACCTTCCGATAGGGTACGATTTGGGCATTTCAAATCGTAGCCATCGGGGAGTATGTCGTAGACCATCGTGGTAGGTGGGGGCCTGGCTTTACAGTGACTTCAGTACGTAAGGTATGACACTGGAACTAAACTGAAGTAGGCACGGCTCACCTTGCTTCATAATTCTTGCATAGGTTTCTACAAATGGATACATGAAACTGTCAATCTGTTTATCATTATTGTATGGCTGAAAAGGTATGACAATACGCTGCAAAACGTGGAGGTACTTAAATGTAAAAGGCCTAACCCACCTACTACGATAAGGTCCCCGATATACCACGTTAGGACCCCGACAAGAAATGATCCCGATAAACCCCAATAAACTACGCTAGAATTCTTATCGGAAACTCCAGTCGTAAGCACACAAGAATGCACCAAGGTTCTGATGGATCCCGATAGTTCCCGATACCGGCAACTTCATTAGCATACACTACGAATGGAGTTGTGTCGGAAATGAATCGGAAACGCTATCACAATGCACAGCCCACCAGAAATTCCAATCGGAATGCGCTCTATTTCGATCGGAACGCTTCCCGATTGAATTCCAATCTTAGAAAATATCAAACATGTTGAATCCAGACGTAAGGGATACGGTAAGAATTTACAATCGGGGTCCAGTCGTGGTTGAATCGGGATCCGCCTCGTAAGTTGGCGCCCACCGCTACGATAGGAAAACATTCTCGACAGGGATTGTTCAATTCCAGTAGAGAACTCTGTCAGGAAGTATATCGGGGACCTTATTTGGGTTGGTGGGTTTCTGCTCTAAAAGTAGAGATGCTTGTTGCCTAAACCTGATATGAAATTTCTCTCTCATATTTGTCACATCTCATAAAGTTAGAAGCCTTTCTGCTGGTGCTTTTCGTCCCAGCCCAATACTTCCTACTGTGTGAGAGCAGGAAATGATATTGTATAACTATGATCTCTGTATAGTATGCATTGTATTTTTTCTACCGTACTGCATGGATACAAACGGAAGATTTTATCTAGTCTCTATACTATGTTCATGACATATGTGTTACAATTCCAGAAACCAGGAATATCGGGATGGAGACATCACGGAGCCTGCTTGCCATGCACGATGTATCCTTATCACTATACCCATAAGACCTTATTTTTACAATGTGAGGACTGAATACCAAAATATTTCGACTTCATCTATGCACAATATTACCTCACTTTAAAATAAAAAGATGTATCATGTCGGGGAGACTCTAACTGTAAAATTCCCATACACTGTGTCATTGTCCTTACCTAATAACCTGACGTTATTCTAAGAGGGTATGCAATATATTTGACATTCCTACAGCATATCTATTTATACAAATAGACCCGAGCAATGGTGTATTCCCGATACACATTTCTCTAGTTGTTCTGTGTGTGTCTCTCGATTAACGCTAACAGGTGGATAGCATACTGTGTGAGGCCATGGGTATGGTAAATGATTTTCATAAACGAAATATTGTATGAACAACCTCAATATTGTCATTTTGACAAATCTCCTTATCTGCTTTTTACTGTCAGCGTAACGTCTGCATGGTTATGATGATTGCTAAATTGCCTTAATTCCTTGGGTGGATAAAATAATATGTCCTTGAGAGTAGAATAGAGAAAAGGCTTCTAACTTAGATCCAAATTGCTGCATAGGAAGCATAAGATCATGTTCGTCATGTCCTTGACCATCTGCAGATAGAGGAAGTCGGTTATATCCGCCTAAAAGACTTCAGGGGCCTTTTTAAAGACTTCAATCTATGGCAGGTAAGTATCATTTGACGTCATATCATTACACACTTATACTATTCCATATCGGCCATCACCTTTTCAAAGTCAGACATATAATTATGTAAATAGTCGAGAGGTACAAATGGCACAGTAGATTGATTGCAATAGCACTAACCTGGCATAGCCTACATGACAATACGTATAGTACAAGAAGAGCTATGGTAGATCAATTCAGTGTGCTCAAACTAGATATCCTGCACGGTTACAGATCAGTGTCATGAAGAATCATTGAATATATTTCTACCGACTCTTTAAAGCTTAAATCCTGATATCCTAATACATGTTTCCCTTCTATACCAGACGGCATTCAAAACTTTCGACCGTGATGGTATAGGATCGATCGATACGTTCGAGATTACTAAACTCTTTAATGCAATAGGTAAGAGCAATGAATGTCAAACTCTCTCCCCTCTGACGTGTTTTCTTCCAATTTTACACGGGCCTTCCGGATTGAATAAATCATGATACAATACTTATGTGTGTATACATGTATAAAGAGTATACAGAAGCCTATCCATTCGTTTAACGAAATATAGTATTGTGTGTGTATATATAGGTATTGTCAATGGCACTAATAGACAGCGCTAATACTAGTGAATTTAAAAGGCACTAGGTTTGAACGCGTCTGCGTTGAATTTTAGAGTGTTCGACAACGTAGGATCTCGGCTATGACACTATGGATTAGTTTGCTCGGAAGACAACATATGAATCCAATATCCAAAATCTGTATAATGCAAATGTATTCATAAGTCTGACAAAAATATAATATACTCATGTGGTTTGGTGGAAAAATACAAGTGGATGCAGCAGGAATGTTTAGACTGTCATGGGGTCGTAAAAATAATTAGGCTAGAGACAATAACACCGATATGTACCACTGCACTGTATCATTTAAAAGGCAAATTATAGGATTCAAACCTTGTTTTTCTAAACATTAAGTTAAACATTCCTACATATTTTAGGTTTCTCAGAAGGATTGTGGACAGTGCTCGCCCAAAATCTTCAATATAAAAGTATTACAGGATAAGAATAGCGTAGTTTGAGTTTTCAAACTGTGGATTCTACATCAATGTCGTTTGTGTGTTTGTTTTGTTGACATGCTCTGAGTGTTGCTTTCATCATCTGGCTAACTGACCTTTGAACCATATTGGGTCACTAATATCTACTACATTATCCCTCGTGCTATTGGCTTGGATTTTCGGGCAAATTAAGCATACAACGTTTGAAGTCATTTATTAACTTAATAATAAGAGCCAAAATATGCACTCCTAACGTATAACTTGCTAATCTAAACTGTTCTAGATGAAGCTCCCTTCCAAAAACATTTCTAGAAATTTGGAATGGTGAATGATAAAGGTTTTTCCTCAGTCTCTTAATAAAATTATTTTGTGCTGTCTTCCTTATCATTTTGTACTACTTATACGTTCTATCGACAAGCTACACCAGAACCAGCCAAGCACATTGTACACATGAAGCATGCTTCACAAACAAAGAAAGGTTTCTTTTCCCTACAAAAGGCCATTAGAAAAGGATACCTTTTAAGTCTTGCGTTGTTATTTCCGAAATGCTTGCCTTGTTTCCTTTCCCTAAGATTCACCGCTCCTAAGTAGATAGTAAGTTGCAGAAACATATTCCTCATTTAATTATTTGCTTCCGCTGAAGATCATGAGGGTACATTCAAACAATCATATATAAGCATATACCGTCTTAAGCACACAGGGGGCGCGATATATGAATTATTGTTGCAGCTCTACCATAAAGAGACATAACAGACAACCGTTTAAAGTACACACATGTACTGGTTACTTCATTTTTAAGGTCCTTTTTTCTGTTCTAGTTATAGCCCTTACATACAGTAATTTCTACCGACTATTAATAGGACATGGATAGAAGTAGCACCGTTCGTCAAGTTGTTCCCTCTTTACTTTTGAACAATAAAGCCTACCAGAAAGGCACCGCTAGGCAGGCTAGACTTATTTGCTCATTTCCACCTCTGACCATCTGTATTTCCCTAAGCCAACATGGGTATTCTCCTAAGTATATTGGGATAATGACCTTTGAACTTTGACTGTCTGTCTACAGGTTTCTCTGTAAGCCGCCAGGTGCAGTCGGCTATTGTGAGGCGCTACGGCGGGAGACGACGACGGTTGGGAATGGAGGACTTTATACACATCATGTGTAAACTGTATGCTATGTATAGTAAGTAATACCACACTGCTTTGGGAACTGGTCATACTATATATGCAGCTGGACCTAGATATATCTATATGTACAATGCATTCCGATTATGTGCAATATTCATGCCATGTATAGGAACGCCACCTTATTTACACCTTGAGTGATGCCATCACGTTGTACTTACACTTTCTGAAGTTTCAGCTGTGGCATGACAGTCGTTTGTGACCTATTGTCATCGTGATCCATTCCTACTTCCCTCCACACTCCTGCGCTTATATGACGGAGTAACGCGATGGAAACTTATCTAACATTACCTATCAAACCTTAGCATCCCGATCATGGCACAAATATAGTATTGTACACGTTTGCCCTTACCCACCATACTGTTTTGGTACTGTATTGATGGACTAGAAATCAGGTTTCAGATGGTCATATATATTCGGGAAATGGTTAAGTCATAGTGCCAGAATGTCTAGAAGGATCAGCCCAAGCGCCAACAAAGTCAGATCCGCGAGTTCAAACGAAACGCGACGATTCACTGTGCAAACTACTAATCAGGGCCCTGTTTTTCAGTCACGACCATCGTTATTACCGATACCCTAAGATCGCAGCGCCGATGTACGCTAGTTTGGAAGACAAAAGATGGCGGGTGTTCTATAGTCACGATCGCAGTGCGCCACGGACGATCGCCGCGAAAAACGTCGCCCGTCACGACGAGTATAGAATCGTCTTAGGTTCTATCAAGGAACCAGGGAACTGTTTTGGTTATATCGGCGAATCTAATAGGTCGATCTTCTTCATATTTGGTACGATTATAGGTTATAGGTATCCCTTACTCGTGTTAAAGTTTCATGGCGTATTTCCTACAGAAATCTCGATTACAACCCCTGTACTTCCCTATACCTGAGAACCAGCTATGTTTGTCACGTGACAGCTTCAGACGGTCAAGGTCGCCGCATAAATTAGCGGAGGCGTGAGAGTACACTGGACACCAGTACATCATTTGCTATGACGAAATTCAAACGCAAATAACAAGAGAACGGACGGGCCGATTTTCTTCATATTTGGGACGATTATAGGTCATATGTATACCTTACTCGTGTTAAAATTTCATTCCTTAATTCGAACGGGAAGTGAAGTTGCGCATTCTGTACGACATGTCCATAGGTGTCTTAGACCTACGATACTTTGGGCATCATTTTCCGCTCCATTAGCCACCGACTGTCGTGACTATAGCACACCTCACACCGCCCTACGTGTCGTAGAGCGGCGATAATTGTCTGACCCTCTAAAATGTCGCGACTATAGCACACTCACAGCAAAAACATGTCGTTCATAACGATTGTCGTGACTGAAAAACAGGGCCCACCACTCCCCAAGACTACTACATGAAGTTACAGCACAACATAAGTCATTTTGATTGAGCTTATGAGCATTTTGTTTGAGATTGAAGCTTGAGTCGTTTTGATTTTCCGACGAACATGTTATAAATGATCGCCTCTTGTTAAATTCTAATAGTAAATAATTGTGTGCAACTGTACATACCTGTTTCTTTAACCATTTCTTGTCTACACAGTATTGGCGACTTATTTTCTCAAATTCTAAACCAAGATTCAAAACAACGGCAATTCAATATGAAAAGAAATCCTGGGAACCTTTCTCTATAGCTTACATACCTTGAGTATTACTGACTTCGAACCTTTCACATATATGTTTGATGAAATCAGTCTTCCTCGAAGGAAATCAATACTCTAGATACCGTTTCAGTGTTTGCTTGCAAATATATACCCATGTATAAGACTTAATATTTTAATTTGAGACAATCACTGTGTTTCATTACAGATCAATTCATTAAAAAGAAAGGAAACCGAGAAGTTATTGTGTTGGACCTAGAAGAAGTAAGTGTATTCTTTCAGATTCATTCACAAATTTCTCACATATGATTTTAAGAATGATAAACATCACATAACGTTTCATACAGATTAGAATAACCTTGGTGCAATTTAGTCGATGTTATTTATATATGAGTATAGTCAGCCTCTTTAGCAATCATTTCCCCAATGGTGACCTTGCTACTTGTTATACCGTATTACATGAAGAAATCCTTTGATCTATATGAGATGTCTTTTCTTCAAGCTCAATTCACATGCGTAAAGAAAAGTCCTTGCACCATTAGATTTCATCTGCGATTTAGTACAAGCGGGATTGTTGAAAGCAAGACGAATTTACATTTCACGTTTCTCTTGGTCTTTCATCCCTGGAGCCATTTTTACTGTCACAGTGGGGGCGAGGTGCGAATACTAAGTTTCTAACTGGCACTTTTAACAGCAATCAAATGGAATGTCATCAGGCAATTATTACTCGAAGCAATTTCCTAGAGGTATCTAATATAACCCAGGTTGAGGTTATTTCTGCTATGACCAAATGTTTTATGTTAAGCCTCTGAATAGGCGTTTAGTTCCATCATGGCGGCTTATTTTAGGCATGCTCACTAGGGCCTAGGCAAAAAGCGACGTTACAAACATGATTATTTTTTCTGATCATCTATCACTAGCTGTTAACATGAAGTAATAATGACAATTGTGCTTATCCAATAATATCTTGGGGGGGGGGGGGGGGGCTGCATTACCGACAGTTAAGGAAATCATTATGTTCACTACTGTGTGTTTCTTTTCTAGTGGCTTTCGCTGACAATGTTCTACTGAGACAACTTGTGGCGCCGCCATCCATGGTGCAAGACGGAAGTGCAAGGCAATGTTCTTCCCTCCTGACAGCACATGAGAGCCACCTCTTGAGCACTGAGAGAACCACCGGTGCTTTCAGAACCCATCCACCACTACCACCAATTACTACTACAACTGCTGATCTCATCACAACGTCCCAGCACAAAGTCATCCTAGATTACAAAAGAAGCGACCCATTTGTACTCCGCCATTATTTATATGCGTACGGTATATTATATTATCACCGTTTGATATATACACACATTACAACCAAGGGCAGTAAGATCACATCCAGGGATTTTTATTTCATCAGATCATCTATTTGAGACCAGAGCATTATATTGCGGTGCTTGTTGATCTATATAGTCAGTTCTCTGGCGACCAATGACTATACAACCAGGTTGTAAGACAAACACTTCATCTCCACACCTACATGCAAAGCACATGTACAGGCAGCGACGGGTGGTTGACTTGAGGCGGATATACTAGGATCACAAACAGCACAGTTTTATCACGTGGATATTAAAACAATTTGTTAAATATGAATTAGGGATGGTTGTTGACATCTACGCTAATTTAAACAGTCACGAGTGAAAGAGACGGACGTCTGAAAGTCTCGTGCAGTCTCGTGCAGTTCGAGAGTCAGCGAGGTCATTTCCGTCCACAAACAAAACAAAAAGAAGTGCCTTTCCGGCATGCCAGTATAATACCGTAAGTGGTTAGCACTACTTCCTTCCCGGTGTGAAGACTGACAAGCCGATCCCGTTTAAATAAGGAGACCATTTAGCCAATTTAAAATCTAGGACATTTAATGATATATTGTCTTAAATACCACATATTATATATATACGCATGTTTTGAGGTTTCAATCACTCGTGATAAAAGGGAAATTATCTTTTTTTATGGTGATAAGTTTTTATGCAGATCGCAACGTCAAACTTTACTATACTAATTCTTTCCTAAATGAAAATCTAAAAACGGTTTTTAAGGCATAATTGTATTGGGTATAATTTCTTAACAACGTTTTGGGGTTCTATACAAATTGATGATATTTAGATATGTTGGCAATCAACATGGTTCATACGAAAGACCATGGTTTTTTTCTGTCCCTTCCTATCCATAAATTATTAACTTTGTAATGCGTTAGGAATGTTTCTCCGGCCAAAACAATCTTAGCATACAAAATTAACATACCCAAAATAGAAGTTTCATCTAAATACTGCCGTTGTTCACATCATCAGAACTATGAAATGATACCCAGGACCCTGTATTGAATGTGTATACGCTGTTCTCCATCATAAAGCAGGGATCCATTGCACTTGATCCTCAGAGTTAAATGTGATGCACTCCTCTTTTGAAGCATGGTCGTATTGAAGGCACTCTCCATTGCAGTTTCCATAGTTCCCCATGATGAGCACCCTGTAACCTGTCCTGAAGAGATATTGAGAAGCTGCATATCCTTCCCTTGCGCACAATAGATAAGTGTAAATATATCGATGTGATTAAAAGAACTAAGAGTAGGCATCCTACTCGTTGTCAATGGAGTGCCCAGTATGGTTATGTAGTTAAATAACAGAGTGCATAACGTTGCTGGCAACATGGTGCATCATTGGAGACTATGGTTAATGTTCCCTGTTGTAAGCATAGTGTGTGATATACATATCCAGTCTGCTCTCTCCCATCCACTCCTATGTCCGTTGATAATGATAACATATATATGAACTAGCTTGTATGTAGACCTCAGGATATCCCCATGATGTCTGCAAACCCTTTGGAATAGGATACTAAGCAGTGCGTGAAAGATTGTACGGTTGAACATTTGACTATGGGAACGAGTTCTTTTTTCTATCAAATCTAAGTGGACCTGAGTCCAAAGATTCAAATAGTGGATGTGATTTTTGGGGGTCTGTGTTGCATTTTACCTGTGTTGAACTGAATCTACGTTGTCAAAATCTGTAGATTTATAAAGCCCATCCCTAGAGGTAAGTATTTGATGATTTGTACACCCCAGATCAAAATGCATTGAAAATCAACTCTTTCTATATTATATCTTCTAATGGTGTTGATTACATTGCAACTACAGGAAGAAAGTCGAGTATTTGGTTCGATTTACATATACTCATACAAAGGCATAATCATGCCTAGATCGTGATGGGAAACCAATCATGCACTGGACAAATCAACATTCTCACTATACAAACACTTTATTATTAAAATTCAGGAAAAACGACGATTGCTGAATAAATCGCAGGAGAAAGGAGACATGCATGTTACTCTGTTGATAGTTACATTCCAGTCTTCCAAACGACATACTCTTGGCGTACATTCCATGCATGAATGGATATAATTGTTACCAAATTACGAGACTAACCAAAGTCCAAAGGTCGACTGTAGTGCGCATGTGTCATGACCTGCATTCGTACCTCAGGTTTCGTATCAAGTCAACAGGCAATAAGAGTCATAATACTTTCTTGCCACGAATCACGGACAGAAGAATTCAACAACATGCGATACACTCTTCTGTATCGACCGATTGGTTCATATAACTGCATGGTGCAAATATTGAACGATTCTGGGAAATATTCCAGATCCCTTGTTTTCTAGTATGTTGCTAATGCTGAAACTGACCAAGTAGTTCTAATACTACAAACTTGATCATACAGTGTACCTCCCATGATTACTGAAATATTACAAAAACAAGAGATTCTGTTGCAACATACATGAGAATGTCCATATTTCTACACATTTCTTTCTGATCCAATCGGGCGATCGTTGTCTTACAAGTCTGTCTAAGACCGTTACAAAATTATATTCTCCAAAAGACACTCGTTCCTTGTTAAAGTTATGGTAACATTTGTTGATAGCTTTTCAAGCGGTTCCTTTTCAGGTCAAATATCAACTCTTTATAATGTTCCTTTAGTCCTTATAGTTGTTATATGAATACTATTACTGTTGTCAAATAACTACACATACTGTTGCCCGATGATACTATTTTGAGACGCTTATTTATATAATAAAAGACGAAAACCATCGTTCCTGTCTATTTCTGCCCTAGACTGTAGTATTGGCTTAATATAAGATTTCCTATCTCTAAATGCAAAATATTGTTGTAGGGGTTCATTTTACTCCTGAGATTTCTTGATCCTTTCAGTGTCGTGGCTGTATCCAGACCATGATATGTTATGACTAGATCTGTAGAACATGTTAACAATAGATGGATGAGAAATGTACTGGGATCCGTTTCAATTGCTGATATTCAGGCTTTCGTTGTTGGTCTCAGCAGCACCACCACAGTCGCAGTTTGCGTTTCAATACTTCCGGGATGCAAAAGCTAGCCGCACTTTGAACGTGAGCGGCACAGTGGTAATAACCGTTTCAAAAGATTATTTTCGTTCGTTGTTAGTGCCACCACGGACCTCTGTGGTGCCACTGTTCACAAGAGGGTGTACTTTCTCGTACTGATCATAACAATAATTTTAAAACATATCTTCTCAGATATTATGACATATTTAAGTAAAGAAAAACATTCTCCGAGCAATTCCATATGTATGTGTTAACCATATATCGATTTTTATAATTCTCTAGTGGTCAGCTCCTTTGTGATAACCATGATTCTTTGAGTCGTCCGGCGACTTCCGATGTCAAATATCCTCCGAATTCCCTTAACAACGCACATGTGCACCATCTTGCTGGTGACAACAATTAGCTGTAAGAGTGTAAAATGGTGAAATATAGTTGTTACATACTTTTTTATTTGTAAGCTATAAATGTAGTTACTGAAATAGGACTGTTCATATCATCCAGACATGATTTAAATCATGTCTTCTCTAAGAAAATCAGTTGTTTCGACAATTTGTTGACATGGCTTAATGGCTTTAACTGAGGCTATTTCATAATCATATGATCTGAAACTACAAGAGTAGTTTAGTTTTTCAAAGGAAAGGCTTCAAAATTAGTCAGCTCATCCCAGCATATTGAATACTATCAGAGATGAAGTCCGAATTCGCCATAGGCTTAGTATTACGTAGGTGCACTGCTAAGATGGCCGCCACCTTGGATGAAGGGGGTTCGAAGCGTCACCTACAAAAAAATTTCTGGCCGAAACAAGATGCAGTGGGGAGCCACACATAGGCACCCATATGTGACTTACCGGAAAAAATTGAAAAACAAAATACACTCCAGGTTGACTCAACAAATTCTAAACGAAGTAAGTACTGCAGTCACTGCACCACTCAACCCATTCACACACACAACCTACTGCAGCTCTCGATCTTAGGCTATCACTTGCTGGTCTGACAAGCGAGTGCTGCAGTGTTGGGCACCGTATCTCAGTCAAAAATGCACCTAGAGACGTCAAATATAAACTGAAATGTGGAGGGAAACACAAGGAATGTTTTGGAATTATTATATTATTCATTAGATATTGATTCATCAAATACCCCGTTCGTTATGCTGGCATAGCGAAGGGAAGGGCCACCTCAACAGCGATGCAACTTATGAAGTGCGACTTAACTGTGTCCACTGATGATGCCGCTGTTGCTGCCACTGTTGCAGTCTTCCCTTCATTATGAATCCAAAACTAGTGAGACGAGTCCCAGTACCATCAATGCATAAAGATCCGAAGGCATCTTAATGTATTTCGGTGGATATTTTTAGCCAAGAAGAACACATCTAAACCATTTATTAAATATAAATATATTAATTCTCTATATATTACTATATGTCCTATTCACAGTTAACCGTAAAACAAGATGGCCACTCCTACTGGATAGACCGGGTTATCATCTCTTTGAAGAGATACGTTCTGATAACTAAACGGCCTCCTTATGATTCAATCTATGATCCCCGTCCCAGGCATCACCGCTAGGGGTGGAGAATGGTTGCACTGATTAACCTGGCGCCATTATCAAGGCGTCGCTCCCCCCTAACCGCCCCACTCAAGTATTACCCGACCAGACCGCACATGAGGGAGATCTCTACCTTGGTGCCAGGTTCATTCCTCCACCTAGAGAACCTGATCTTTGGACCCGGGGCCCGCTGACCGACCCTCTTGGCCTCCCTCACCTGTAGGTGCGTCCCGCCCGTAAGCCCCTCCCACCTGGATCCGCCCCTTTCTATGAAATGAGAATAAAGTCATCGGATCTGGCTGATATCGTCAGTCTAGCCTGTGTATTTCAAATCTACCACACGACTCTCTGAGTTCCGCTGTGAAAACCTCACTAGCATTTACACACGCAGAATACCATTAGACTCGAGAAGAACATTGCAAAGGGGCCACAAATGCTGCACTGTTTTTGGTAAGACTTAGTATCTCCACACATAAGGGGGGTGGGGGCAACATTTCTGTTCAGTAGTCCCCTGGGGCCAAACATTTTTTGAAAAAAGAGGTGGTTGAGGGGGGGGGGGGGGAGGGGCTTCCTGTTCTTTATCCTACCCCTCATATAAATCTCCATAAACTTAACATGGTGTGACCGTATGACGGTTGTGGCATAAAATATTTATATGCCATTGGTGACATATGAAGTTAAAAACGTGTAACAGGGTAGGATAAAATCTAAACATCACTTAATTTCATATAATTGTTTAAATGCCATTCGTTGTCTTCCGCTACAGATACCACGAAGCGGAGCTGAGTGATATCATGTCGTGAAGACAACTCATGCCATATAAACAATCATATGAAATTGTGTGATGTTTCATGATAATATTCTAACCCCCCCCCCCCGTTGCAATAGAAAATGAACCCTCCCTAAAAGAATGTGTACAATCACTCTCCCAGCAGATATCCTGCGCTCTACTTCCTGTGGTCGCTTTGTATCTCTGCCCCAACCTGCCTATTTGGGCTCAAATCTGGCCCATACGCCAGTCTTTCAATTATCCTAAATTATGAGAGATTTGCAGGGTATTTTGTGTTCTACATGTAAATAGAGATGCACAGATTTATATGGTAAATAAAATACTCTCATTTCTATCATTATTTATGTCAAACCAGACACAGCCTCTGGGATTACTTTCTACAGTGGAAAGCACCTCATGTGTTACAGGGCTTTGTTTTGTCAACAATGCCATGTGCTCCTCTGAAGGAGCAGTCTAATCAACTGTGAATTCCCATTATAAAATGGTTTAAGTCTGAAAAAGAAACAGGTGGACTGTCTGTGAAGTTCCTTTAACAATTCCCATATTTCCATACTCATGATATGTGGGTTGTTTGACTTGTATAACTTTTGACAGTTGCCTTGTTTTGAATCTGAAATCTTGGCTGGTTCCCCCTGTACTTACTGGATACCCTGAGAACCAGCGTATGACATCACTGGGTTGGGGCAGAGATTAAGCCAGCGCTAGCGCCACGAAAGATCTGGGGGGAGAGTGGTGTACAATTACAATGAACCGTTCCACACATCAAACTGATTTTTACAAATAGTAGTGAATTCGTTACCTTTTACACCCAAAGGGTGGGGTACATCAAGGTAGGCTATTTGTCAACATAAACGGGGAAAGGCGACTACATCTTGTTGAAAGAAACACGATGCCGTGACCGATCCCTTCTCAGAGCTGACCAACGCTCCGGGTAAGGCGCGACGGTAACGCCATCAAGCGGCCTTAGTCGAGTTGAGATCACGTGGCTAGCGAACCGTGACGGTTTGCTGAGTGGGCAACCGGTGTGAGAGGCTCTGCTAGTCACAGTCCAGTGCCATTACAGCTTGAGGCGGGCACCACACGGGACGCGGGGGTACCATCGTACAGCATCCACTCTCCAGAAAAAAGACAACGCGAGAAATGTAATGGGAAAGTAACTGACTGTGAGCGAAGGGAGAGTGGCTAGCATCCACAAACTATCAGAAACGCTGGTCTGGAACTACGTATCATTGATCCAAGCGGGTAGTCTATTGCGAGAAGATGTGGAGTACGAGTGGGAGACTTGTTGAGAAGGGACATTGGACTGCCAGAATGTCATCTGCAGGTCTTCTTCTTATCCTTGGTTTACTTCTCCGGCACACTGAGGCTGAGGTGAGTATTTTACAAGTTCGACTAGTGCTTCAAATACAACGAGAGAAATAGAGGGATGAGAGTTAGAGAACGGAAAGGAGAGATGACAAGGTGTGCTGTGACAGAAAACACAGAGAAGGCAGTAACAGAAAGCAGGGAAGAAAGAGAGAGCGGGATAGATATAGACATACATAGGCTGAGGAAAAGAAGATCAAACCACATTTTGCTAGTTATAATAAATCAATGAATAATTTCGATCAAAGTATCAGCGTCTGACTTAACCAACACCCGGGATTCTTTCATAAAACTCATCATATTATTCCTTCAAGGCTTTCTACGAGTCTGGGCGGTTTTAGCCGCAGGGCATTGATGAAGGTGAGCGAGAATGAAATAAAAACAAAACAACAAGCGCCACGGCTTTGACTTACGACACTTTTCGTCACTGTCTCCGGTCACATTGTTGTGGTGAAACAACAGTTCCTCAGGTAGATCTTAAACATGCATATGACCTACACAGTGACCTTCTATACCTCGGTACATACCCACCAGTCAGTCTACATCTATTTATAGTATTTTTATTCTGCCACAGTGAACCATAGGATTGTATCCACGTAAGTTCTCAGCCCCTCAAACCAACATGTTTATTGTGAATTACTTTGCCTGTATGTATTTTCAACGGTGGTGTTTCATGACGCTTGCTCATGGTTGGTACAGCAGTGAGTATTGGACTTCCAGTGGGTGGGGATCTCCTTCACCCCGGGTTCTTTTGGTAATTACCGCGGCTACCCCCTCCACTCCACGACCCGTGGTATTTATACGGGCTAGGAATAGCTGAGCCAGCAGCGGACCTTCTCGCCTTATCTGAGGGACACAAAGCAGTACTCAGACCAGTCGAGACCACTCTGTGTCCAGGCCTGTGCCTACGTCTTTCTCACCCTCTGACCACCCCCACCCCACCTGATCCCACAATCACCAGCTCTACTCACGGCCAGCCCCTCCCTCCTCAACATAACTCCCTTCTTTATAATTCACCGTCAATCATATCCCCGACTTTGATCGTGATGTGCACTAAAACCGGAGGCACGCCAAACGAGAAACGCTGCGATTTCCGGAAAATCGCCAACACAAACTGGCGTGTATATGAGATATCATTTCGTAGGAATATATATCCCACTGATAATTTAGCATCCCAGGAGTGATAACCAGGTGAAATGTGAAATAATACCTCACTCTGGCTTAACAGCTAGCCCAGATGATCAGCGTGGTGTAAGAAAAGTCCATTTTAAGAATACGATCACCGCCAACAAATTCTACCCAGTCTTCTTTCATAGTCACCAATCAAGAAGACCGTTGATGGTCACTTGGAGCAGTGGATCCTCCTCACCTACGCTGACTGGATCCCCAGCGTTAAAATCTTGGATAATGGCCGAGGTCTACGGGGTGGTCAGGTGTTTTACGTGTTATGCAATACGCCAGCAGCCTTTGAAATCCCGATTGAAAACCACAATGAACGTTTTCCTGTGAGAAGGCAAGGTCACCTGCCTTTATAAGTATATCTTTTCGGTATATCCATGTATATACTATATTAGTAAGTCCATTGTAAGAAAAGACCATTCTGAGAATACGACCACCGCTAAGAAATGCTACTTTATCTTCTTTCAATGACACACAGAGAAAAGGAGAGGGAGACACCGAGAAGGGACATCCGTCTACGGCTGTTGTATTGTCTGATTGTGTTTATCACAATCACAGATTAAATGTCGCCATAATACTACTCTGGATGCTGATACAACCACTATATTTATGATATCTGGAACGCGTGATAACAATCATTTTATTCGTCCCTGGTATGTCTAGAGCTTTGGCTTGAAAGTAACCTTTCCTGCATGCACGTGGTTGTTTGATTTATAGAATTAAGGGCTATCTATAGAATTTTGTTGTAGGTCACAATCACAGACCTGAAGCTGTATTAATACCTGGTGTGAGGTTAATAGCAATGTTCCCTCACGTAGTCAAGAATAGGGAGCATGTTGTAAGCCGAGGTAAAGAGTTCTAAATCCTTATTATCCTCTACTGACTGAAATCCTAATCGTGACCTTTCTTATAAGGCCATAGATTGTCCTCCATTTGGACTTTATCCTTAGATCTGTCTGTTCATTAAGGTGAACATGAGAGCATGAGAGTTTCATTTGGGGGCGCAGAGTCGGTTACACTCCCTTCCACCATACCACCTGACGTTTTCAGATATCATCATATGGTCAAATGACTTACCAACACCACCAGTTTCGATGCCACTCTCTGGAAAGACACTCATGAAACTGTCTTGAAGTGCTAACCGTAATTGTTAATTCCTGTTGGAAAACTCAAGATGTCGGGGACACGTATACAGTAGGCTCAGAAGGGCTCTAGAGTAGAGAAAAGCTAGGCAAAATTCAAACAAATCAGTAAGATGTAATCGGCCATCTTGGGTTTTATCGCTCAGCAGACCCTGGTGGGTTGTACAAACGTCGATCATCGGCAAACGATCCCGAGAAACAACATCACAGGTGTCAACCGCAGGTTTACCCCATGCTGATGCCATGGATCGTATCAATATTGTCAGCCAGATATAAAAGAAAATCGATCTACCCACTACACCAAATACCCTGATACATGTCCAGTCACAATGCCACAACTCTCTAACAGCATCGATTCTGGGTACCGAGGGCACCTGAGATTTTCCACAACAGGATACCTTATGGCCTGGCACATCCTCCTGGGGGATCTTGTGACCGAGTGATAGCTGGAAGGAGTGATCATGACGCCTACCCAAGGTAGCCTCTTCTCTGGGTACCACGCCCACCTATGTAACCGCATCAGCGCCAAAGCCCACCCAGCTGCATTGTCTACATGTGTAGCTACAGATATTGTATTTTGGACTGGGCCCATTGTATGCATTGCTTCTCTGAACAGGCATGCAAGTCTCCCCATTTATGAAATGATGGGGCCAAAATCGGACTCAACCGATCGGTGTGACATAGTCATCCTATCATAGCACCAGAACTCTTCTGTCAATGACGGGATCTGGGAAGGCATGTACCTCAGTGCTCTCTACTCTAACACATTGCCTGACAGCACCTTTCAAGTCCAAATCACAACCATAAACAAAATTGATCTTCAAGTGCACAGGTACCTGACCTTTACAGCAACCTACATCGCTGTCACCCGATGATTCTTTAGGCCTGTTTAATCATCCAAGCCTTGGCCTCTTCTCTAGCTTTGATTGGATCTATAAAGAACTACATAACAGGAGTCGGAACTTGGATTATCGACCATGGTGCTTGCAATTCTGAATGGCATATAGACATCCCACAAGCCAAGTCACGACAACACCCCACAGCTGCTCTCTCACCTCTGGGACCACTTATATCACTAACTGTTGGTCTACTCTTCACCGCTGCTATATCAATCGCCTCCACATCCCTCCTACGAGCCTGTAAGACATCATCACTTCTTCTACACTGGTAACACGAGTTCCTCGCACGCTCACATGAGGAGACGTCCATCAAGCTGATTTCTACCTCCTCACCTCACAGGGTGGGGACCTGTAATCCCAAGCTTGTAGGACTTTGTGGGTTTGAGTCCCACTGCAGCCACTCTTCTCCTTCACTCCCAGCAGTGGTAGATTTACTGCTATATCAAAGCCCAATCGTTCTCATACCATGTCTATGTGGTGTGGGAAGGAAACTTATTCTCACCTTGGTAAATGTGCAGGGATGAGATTTCTATCTTAATTTATTACATAGATTCCATCACCACCTTTGTGGTGCAAAAGAACCTTGAGGAAGTCTGGTAAGAACCTGTAATGGTTGACTGGACATTAAATCAAACCAACAAACCAACACCCAAACAACCTCACCTCACGTCCCACAAACCCATCTGCCCGCACAACCCTCGACAGTCATCACCATCACCCAGGTCAAACCACTGCTCCATCAATCCTATATCTCTGGTACAACCTGCTGCTCCTTTCTGGGAAGTCCCATTTCACAGGCATCCTTCACTTCATGCTGATCACGGCAGGTTTCGAGGAGCAACTCTATACACTCCTTCCACCAAGGGGGACTCGTGTTACATTCCACAGAGGCATTTCCCTTGACAAGGTTTTACATTGTGGCACCTCGTCTGAGAACTCCATGCGCCTCTACCTACCCTCAAATTTACATCCATGATCACTACGTTTCTGGTACTTTTGATTATGAATATTATGTATTATATTTCACCTTATGTCCTATAAAACACTCAAGAAAAATTATCAATATATCCCTCGATAGGTTTGTCTCAAATTCTGAGGACTAAAATTGTTTAAATCAAACTTAGCCCTCCAACCCACTTCAGACTCCTCCGTTCTGTACCTCCCCATTTGCTACACCGTTCTGTACCTCCCCATTTGCTACACCGTTCTGTACCTCCCCATTTGCTACACCGTCTGGCCTTTTTAGATCAGTTTCATCGACATGTAATGGGACTCTCTATTGCCAATGTCTAATCTCAGCGCCACTCTTTTCAAAGACACTAGAGAAACTTACTTCCAATCTTATCCACAAGTGACAAATAGTATATTGAGAGGGCCTTTTCAAATAGGAATATTATGTTGTATTTCACCGTATAGCCTATAACACGCTCAAAATATATTATCAGTACATCTCCCTCTAAGCTTATCTCAAATATTTCTGAGGATTAAAATATATTTGTAGAATAAATTTGACCTGCCAACTCGCTACAGACGTCTGCGTCATCATTGTGTTTACCCCTTTCAGGACGGATGATGCCGTAAGGCATCATTTGCTGGATATTTATATAGTTGTTTTTCAAAAGGAAATATTTTAACAATTAACTTGAAATTTTTAAAGGATGCAGGTATAACATCATATTTTTGAATTCTAAATAATAGAATTGAAAATATTAATAATAGTATATTATCCTACCCCTAATAAAAAACGCCATAGGCTTAACATGGGATTTGTTTATTTCACGGGAGTGACATAAAGTGTTGTTTATGCCACTACTTTCTGATACTGAAAAAATATTGAAACGGGGTAGGATAAAATCTAGACGCCACTCGTTTGAGTTTGAGCTTATTTATGCCACTCATTTTGTTGGCTGCGTAATGTCGCTCGTTTCCGACTCGTGAAATTATGGAGCCAACAAAATGCGTGGCATAAATAAACTCAGACTCAAACTCGTGACGTCTCTTGATATCACGTGATAAACCTTCGAATTTAGAGTTCAGAGGACAATGCCCCCGACCCCTAGAACTATACATAGTCACTAGTAGCCGTCCCCGAGTATGTAGTTTAGCCATAGGCAGCCGTCCTTAAAGGGTTAAAGTAGATCTGCGGAATGATGGAACAATTTCCCGAGATGTCAATTCCAGAATAGTCATCATGAGGTGGTTTTCTTTCCTTAAGGGTGTGTTTCATCGGATAAGCCGGAGTCATCTTCCAAACAAGCTTGTAGTGACATCCACGGATGCCACATGGCCACAATTGGTCGTAAAATCTATCTAGTCAGTTATCAGCAGGATTTGGCCGCTGATGAGCATTTGGCCTGTGCCACCGGACAGGTCCTATATATCCGGCCGGCAGTCGTTAACTGGCGCGGTGCCATTCAGTAAGCCCGGTGTAATACGCCCTTTAATGAGTAATCCTTCTTTATATCTTCTGATACCAGCAGTATGCTGATAGCAGTAGAATGCCAACAGAAATCCATTATGATACGAGGTGGATTTAGTGTGTTGATACTCTCCTCAACCGCCATAGCCTCAGCACTTTGCACTTTCATAGAAAGTGAGATTTGACCACAGCGCAACAGTACAATTTATCAGCTTCGTGAATAAAATTCTTTCACCGGAAAACATTTCATAAACGGACATTCCGACATGTGTCCTTCTGAGGTGACCTCACGCAATGGGACCAAGCTACTAAGTACTAGAGACAACTGCATATAAAAAAATCCCTATTGGTTTAGTAGCTTGAATAGCCTAGATTCTGTCACCTATAAGCCAGTGTTGTGTTGGATGGAACCTAAGTTATAAGGAGTATGCTTTCTGTTTCAATATGATACCGCTATGTTTGAACACCATATGTCATTATATGATAATTGAGCTTTAAATCCAATGTTACTCGTGACTGCACACATTGGAGAGGTGCAATAGAGCGGAAAGTCTCACCCTACCACTATACGTTCCACTGCGGCGTGATTACCTTGGGTTGTTCTACGTTATATATTGTGTCACGATGAATCTATAATTGTTTGCATATAAATGTATTGACTAACATTTACTATCGTCCGCCCGGTATACTTCAACATAGATCTTGCAATATATGAATTACCAAGCGCTGTGGAACCCCATCAGGGTACATTGAGGGTAAATTGAATAACAAAGTATCAAGCCTTCGCTGGCCCATACATCGAGTTATGTCTTTAACTATTTTAATCAGATGGCGCCATTTGTAAAGTTTTCTGTATTGTATTTGTTGTATTGTTCGTCATTATGAAATATGTTCAAAACTTTTATGATATACCCTACTATTTCCCAATAAAATAGTTTGTCAATCAATGACCATTCCTTTGAATCTTAAGTAAAAGAAAGTGGTGGCTTACTCAAGAAAAGTATTTTTATTCTGAAGGTCATACAGCTAGTGAGTAAAGATTACTTCGATTCTTTACATCTATATGTAGAATAAATCATAGTAATAGCCTTTTACAGGTAACCGATTTATAATTATTTTAACGCAGATTATCTGTCCTTTTCCAGTCAACAGTATCAACAGACTTTCCCTACCGGTGGAAAGAGCCAACGGGGAAAACGTTTGAATGCCTCCCAGGTACGTCTCAGTTGGCCCACCTCTTGAAATGGGATACTTTGTTGTTAGTAGTCTAGTCTTCTATATATTTCCCATGCCGCGTGCCTTGTTTGTTTCCCTAATCATCCCTTCGAGTGCTAATCATGCAACCAGTGTTCCTGAACCAGACACTCCTCAATTAAAATCTGAAGATGTCACAAGAAAAACTGAACAATATGACAAGAAAAGTCGGTGAAATCTTGAAACCGCCCTGGGCACCTTCTCCGCAAAAAAGACTTTCTCCTGTAGGTAAATAACTGCTCTCAACAGCACTGTATGAGGCAGACTATTAAATTCAGATTAATATGATATGATAACTATCACTCATCAGTGTTCTTGGCTTCAGAAATATGGCTCTGGGAACAGTCAATATCACTGTATCAAAACGGCGTCATTAGGGCAGGCTTTCAACTTTTTGGTTATATTTAGCCAAGAACAAATACAGACTTGGTGTATGGAAACTATGAAACACGAGCCTTGTATCACACGCCACGTAGATTACTGTGGGGGAGATTCAATCGTTGTCAATGCCATCTGATTGGATGAATCTTCCCAGAAGGTTTTCAGAAGCTCCGGATACAGAGTGCGATCATCCACAGATTAAACAAGACTAGATTAACTATTTTATAGCTGCTATAAGTGTTGTCTTGCGATATCATATATCATATATCGTTTAACAACCTACGAATCGAGCTAATGTAAAACATTTTAAATGTACTTATTGGGCAAATACTTTGGTTGAATTCTTAGATAATTTTACTTTCTAAATATTTCTATCACATATTAATTTAGAGGCTGCATTTTATGAACATGCCTCGTATGATAATTCGTAGCAGCTTTAATACAAATGATCAACTATGGGTATATTATTGCAGTGTTTCCGGGATTACGGAATAATACACTGATCTTGATGCGACACGTCTCTTTGGATGTCTGTATAACTGTTTTTCACAATCTAATTTTCAAGGCTGGAAGGGACGGGGAAACAAATGCTACAGAGTGTTCACGTTTTCATCAACGTGGGATGATGCACAAAACACCTGTGCAAGGTAAAGTATAAAGAACATTTCTATTCATTCCTACACTTTACTCCATGCTCATAAAAGTGCGTCTATACCTACCGGGACTCGAACTCTGAAAACCTGAAACTATTGAATTGAAGTCTCATGCATAGATCCCTGTCGAAAAAAGCATAATAAACAAGCTATTAAAATGAGCTGCACATTTAATCACAAACATACTGGATTTAACCTGTAGAGAAGCAGTATGCTTTATGCTAAAAAAAATACCAACCGAGGTTCGATTCTGGATCCTTCAATCTAGAGACCTATATGCCAAAGTACGTATCATAAAGGTCCGGGCTAGAGAAGAATACATAATTTATTTTTTCAAATTAAACCCAACGGACAATTGCCTTTTGGGCTGAATAGAATACCCTTCAGGAAACGGAGGAGGATACTTTGTGTTCTACGTACCATCAGTGTGATATAACTTAATCAAGTATGACATAAGTGTATCAAATTCTGCCGTCGGATGGGTTTCCGAGCCTCAGCTGAGTGTTAGCGTGTTGGATCGGCGTCATTCCGTCGGAAATTGTTTTTACCCCCAAGTATGACATAAGGTTACAGGAATAAGACGTGTATCCTCATGTGTATTGAACTAAGCCGTGACACTTTTTCTAGATTAAATTGTATTACGGTATGTGGGCAAAATTTACCAAGTGACCTGTATGGATCCGCCAATAATTTTTCTCTCTATTTCACTCTCTCCCTCGCTCGACGGCGTGGTACCAATCTATTAAATCTCTACGTGCACGCAGTGTATCCAGCAGGTCCAAGAACACCAGTACAATATTCTATCTCTGACATTATTTAAAATAGGTGACTGGCACATAGAAAACAACACCGTAGATACAAAATGCCGCGGATAATGACTGGTAGTGTGCTACCTTCCCGCCCGGGGCGGTTCCGAGATGGCGATTGTTTTCCAAGTCGATGTTTATAAAGTTAGACACCGCCGACTGTTGGCAGACACGTGCCAGCATCGTGTGCGAAGGTTATCCATAATATAATCCATAAAAGGTGGCCTCAGGATTGAGTGGAATACGATAAAAGTCTACCGCTGAACCAAGGGCGCAGGAAAGTGGGTCTGTCGGCATGGCCCTTATTATAAGAAAGGAGGGGGACTCCTCAACAGATGGTGGCCTGTCATATTCGATAATTACACAGCGAAGCAATGCACTGTTTTGTCTTGGGTTATCTATTAATCTGTCCAAGAAACAATAGTACAGAATGATAAATAGAATTAACTTCATTGTCGACCAAAACTTAGTACACTGAATATCATTAGGCGATGACCTGTTTTAAATCCAACGTTGATACCGTCAGGGCAGCACCCAAATCATATTACCACATACAATATTTTACCCACAGTGGGTTGTATACGAGACGGTACATCATCGCGCTGATTTTCTGTATTTGCTCGGAATATACTTTGCTATACGTCTGTTTTTCCTTTTTATCCTGTATGCCACTATCCATGTGGAGAGTGCTAGATACATAAGAATAGGGTTTGTGTTTCTCTTGCCCGTCTTTCCATTATACCACTTAAATTCTATGTCACGAAATCTAGTTTTCTGATAGACACACTATCCAACGAGCCTTATGAATGAGCAGAAAGTAATCAGTTGACGCAAACGATAAGGTCATTTTAAAGTGTAAATGGCCCAGATTTTCAAAGGCAGTAGTCACGAAACTGCAAGACCTCGTCTAAATTTAACAAACTTTAAGAAGCGAGGTTCTACTGGTTACGGTTTAAACCACTTATCTGCTTCTCTATATTTACCTGTCTGATCCTCAGTACAATTGATGGTAATCGTGAGTGACCTTCAGGAGGAGTTTCGTTTGCCGCAAATTATTTTTGGGGAAAGGAAATTCTTTGCTATAGATAGCCCTCTAAGGCCGAAAAGTTCAGACCAGTTACATAGTCTCAGTTTACATGGATGAATGAACGAAACGGAATCTCTTTGATGCATTTTATACATGTATATTATTTCAATGGGTGATTAAACACTACCCATTGCGTTACAAATTTCACATATCCTGTAACTGCCTAGTGTCTGTACTATCAGGAAAGCTATAGATAGTAAACTTAAAGACGTACCTCAGAGTATAATCAGATATTGAGATTTTATAAACTGCTGAAGGCTTTTATATAAATGTGCTATAAGCTTTATCTAAACACTATGAGTATACATGCACTCAACTACTTTTTCCATCTCTTCATATTACTGTTGTTTGTTTCTCAACTATGTAGTGACAGACTGAAGATATAACATCATGAATTCATTGGAAGGTCTAATCCACGAATAGAAATAAGTAAAGCACTCGTACAAAAAGATAATAGGAATGTCTATTAGGGGTTTCGCGCGATATAAGTTATCATGAATCCGATTTCGTTTGGGTAAAAATACTCTAGTTCAATTCGACCTATCCGGAATAACTTTCAATTTAGATTTCAGAAGTGTTATAATCATAATGAGCAGGAGAGTAAATATACCTGAAAAAGTTACTAAGTGTACTGTTGGTTCCCCTGTGGAGGTGATGTAGATGGCGCCAGTAGGGCAATACCTTCCGCCCGGCTTGCTGTGGGGTGGCAACATTCTCTACCTGGTACTACGTAGTGGTGAGAACACCCATACAGAGTGTGATGTTCCATTCGTCGTCTTTATGATACAATAAGGCTGGGCGTGCACTGCTCTGCAGTGGCTACCACCACACCCAGAGGTGTACTGTCCTTATCAATAGACCCTCCATAAAGCCTTATACAGCGGTGTATGGCGTCGTTCCAAACAAGGATCTATAGATCGGAATCCTTCCTAGCTATACACATACCTCCGATACTTATACTATAACACCATCTCAAAACTGGCATTGTGTCCCTATTAATCTCTTACATTAAATGAGTGGGAATACTTTCTGTGTACTATTAATCTTGTTATTAGGTCACCGCCGAGAATAAAAACCGCATCATTAGCTTATCAGCTTAATCGTAAGCTGCCAATACCACTGCTGATTTTCATGAAGTATGAAATGGGAATTATTTGACTATAGTAGTGAACTCAGATATCCTAACTTTACGTTTCTCTTGTTGTGAATGCTAATTCTGTGCCACAGATCTAGAGGTGTATGACGGTTTTCTTGTAGTTCTTTATAAAGTAGTGGAACAAAATGTCAATATATCGTTGTTGCTGAAAAGTTGTTCACGTTCGCCTCAGTGGGTGTTTTTTTTCAATTGAGCAGTATAGCTATTTATAATTTGTATAACTAGTGCCGCAAGTATTTCTCACTGTCATCAGGTAGTGAGAAATGCATATATACAAATACATTACTGACTTTAAAAAGAAACGTACTTATAAGTACACTCAGACCCAGTGGAATACACTGAAAACATCTAATCAACAGTCACATTAAGTGCCAGGATAATCCTATACAAAAACATCTCCTGCCCAATTCAGTCATAATCTGTTGAGGTTTGTACCATTTTCACAGTGGTCAGTAGTCGTGCGGGTAGCCGAGTATAGGGCCAATAGAAAATACAGGGGTGTGAGTCAGGTTAGTCACACGTATATGTATATATGTGTGTATATATATTTGCGGACACTATTTTTAAAATGTGGCTCGGCCTCTACCTGTGTTAATCACGAGGCAGAGGTATGCCCACTTCTCCACGCCCTGCGCCCTGTATTCTCCGCTATCCCCGTACCGTGAACCACTTCCCCTCCAGCGGGATCTATTTGCGGATGCTATGCGTGACCGGCCTGACCACGGCGGACAAACGGGTCGGTCCTACCCACGTCCAGTTCTATAAGTTCTGCGCCGCATTTGGAGCCCTGACTCTGTTGTTCCCGCGGGAAGTATAGCGGCGCCCACGATGTAATCCCCCTCCTCAATGCTCGGTACACTTTATCTGGCATGGGGCCCAGGTTTACGGACAGGTGGGGACGGGGTTTCTGCAAAGGGCGTTGGCCTCAATGTCATTGGTTGTTGAAGCATCGCCTCACAGCGGGAGGGGTAATTGCCTCACCAACTTGATTTCTGATTACCAACTATTGCTTACATGGAATGTTTTATAAATACATATAGATTACATTAAAGACATGGGATGGTCTTATGTAAAGTAATCGAGGCCTACATCTGGATGAATTC
The DNA here is from genome assembly GCA_950022655.1 of Alentia gelatinosa. NCBI lineage: Eukaryota > Metazoa > Annelida > Polychaeta > Phyllodocida > Polynoidae > Alentia > Alentia gelatinosa. Next base: position 128,872,275 of record OX465579.1, read on the forward strand.
TCACTTAATCATACTTTCTCCTTACGAAATGCTCTGTGAAGAAACTGATAATGATTGCCTCTTATATTAGCCACTTTTTGTTGCTGACTGAATTTACAGACAATCACAATTGCTCTGCAAGACAATAAGTATCATGTACAAAAGAGTCTTATAGAAAGATAAGAGTTATGCGAGAATGATATAATTTCAAGACTTAATTTGTATATGCATTTTAAAACCCGTTGTCCAAGATCTGTAAGGAAGGCCATGGTACCTCTGAAGCTGATGGGAGTTGAGAACTGTACGTGATGTGGTAGGAATGAATTGGAATTTTATAAATGGAGAAGAGCGCATATGCGCGGGAACGACGTGTGGCAGCCGGGAGCGCGCTGCTAAACCCAATTCATGTCTCTCGCCCCAATTTGATAGATTTCTATTCCCCCAGGATATATTCCCATTAATTCCAGTGATGCAAATTATCCTGAAACCCACAAGTTCACTCTTGTATCACCTTAATGCTACGTTTACACCATCACCCCGACAGTCCTGGCAGTGAATTTTGCGCGTGGCCGTACTCCGTCGGGACTCCCATAGTTCGCCTTAAGTCGTCGGGCTTGCGAAACGTAAGTCAACTTGGCTGTCGAGGAAGTGTCAGGGAAAGTTTAGTTCTGTCAAAAAATCCAGCACGACATTCCTGACGATTCCCGGCAGCCCCTGTGGCTAATACGAATTAGGACTGCCGTACTTGACCATATATTTGACCGTACTTCGCCTTAAATCAACGAGCCAGGAGATGGGGGCTTCTGGATAGCAGTAGGCCTATGGGTCCGTAGTCCAACTTAAGGCTCTATTCCACCAACAAGACAAAATCGTTGTACAGCGCCCGTATGGCGGTTGCTGCGGTTGCTGGCAGATCTGCTCTATTTTAAATCATCTGTTGGGTTGGTGGAAGCACACACCAGACGTTTCAGCAGGCGTCGGTTCTCCTGCCCGACGTTTCAAGACGTCGGTTGGAGGATATTGGGGTTGATAGGAGTGTCGCCTCACGGTTGCTGGGCATCTGCTGGGGTGTTTGGCCATTTCCCAGCTGAAATGCGCTTCCACCAACCAGAATTTTCAGGCGATATCCCAACCGATACCCCCAACAACCCTCCAAAAGATGTAACTATAACGTCGGCCGAATAACTAATTGATTAGGTTTTTATTGGCTGGAATTGAGCATCTGGCCGATGTATTTGAGGAGTACGACACCCGCCCGCGGGTTCTGCCGGGAGTTGCGGCGAGGGAACGCTGCCAACATAGTGTGAGCGATACCGGCGATACCCGAAGCCGCGAATGGACATCGTAAATTCCGACACTTTCGGCAGAATTCTAGCACCATAGCGTGCCATACACATTCATAACATCAATCCTTATCTTTATTTACCTTCATTGTTCGATTAAATGTGTAATTCCTCGGTTATTTGACGTTTTCTGACCGTTCCCGTACAAAACCCAACACGCCGACACACTGCTCCGCTCGATACGCGGCTTTCGCGGGTTCAGAGCGTCGTAGTGTATCGCCGCACGCCGCGCCGCCTATCGGGGAACTCGATTACTACGTAAAAATGCGGCTAACGTCCACCAGTCGGCGCCACGGCAGGGGTGTCGGCTAGGATCTGCAGGAACTTCGAACCCACCCGACGCTCGTATGGCGACCACATGAACGTCTGTTGGGGGTTTCGGTGGAGCAGCGACGCATTTTGGGGCCAATTTTCCAGACGTTTCAACCGACGTCGGCTGAAAGGTCGGCTGGAACGTCTGTTGACGTTGAAAAAGTGGTTGTTTGGTGGAATACCGCCTTTATTCACCTTAAATGAACGGGGAACGTTCCTTAGTCTACATTAGTTGTTGGGCCTGTGCTGTACGGCAAAAACTACGTCGACCTACGGCAACCTCAACTCAACGCAGTGCACCGTAAGTCAACGGGATATTTTGGGCCGAGCAGAGCAAAGGCCATAAAAAGGTCATAAAAGGTGATAAAAAGTCCACGTTCACTGAGGGTTTGCGCAAAATACACTGCCAGACCTGTCGGGGTGATGGTGTAAACATAGCATATGTTTTTATGGTATCTAAATGGAACTATGCGCTTGTTCAGACAGGTTAACACAGGGATCAGTAGACCTTGCCCACAGTCCTTTGTCAAAGCAACGGCAAAGATAACCAGAGCGATTTATTGGGTGAACAGGTGAAAAGTAAAGATATCTATACACCACTTTATATGATGCCCAGTGATACTAGAAATTGGTCACTCGCTCAGTGAGTCCGAGGCAAAAATAAAGTTCAAATGTCCGCTTTTCAAAACCAGCTAAAAGTACACAGAATGATGGCGACACTAATGTAAAGCGGCTAGTTGACCAACCCTGCGCTATCCCCAGCCGGGCGCCTTCTGGTCGCCTTTTGGTCGTCGGTGGCAAAGGTGCAACCAATACGCAAGATAAATCATCGAAATACAACTGTTTTTCTTGGACGAGCATAGTTGTGATTGAATTAAGAGCCTTGCGCTTGCCCCTTAACAGTTTCCTGTAATGAGGGCGCAACCTAAGGCCAGTTTTATCCATTCTCAAAACAAGGGCACTATATTGACACGCGCTACTGTGAAGGCCGCACAATAAGTCATTAGCATATACATTGCCTCCTACCCGCTGGACTAATAATAGTCCTGCGTTAGAGACTATACTAATGAAGTTTCTGCATACCTAGAGACCATAACAAATATTAAGTTGATGGCCACTTCGCTATCAAGACAAAATACTGTTTTCCACCAGCCGACATTTACATAATGTATTTTATGGGTAAGCCAAAAATACAAAACATCAATTGCATCATATTGTTTGAAATATAGATGGTTTTGAATTCTGATTTGTAAGTCATATTGTGAATACTTTAAGAGATAATCGCCTCCATGGAATGGAGGCATTTATGAACCCATTTAACAGGACTTTAGATTATCCATTTATGAGACAAAGGTGGACATGATATAATGACGCATAGCCGATCAAAATAGTGCACTTCAGGAGGCTACTAAAAGACCAGAAATGTGTTATGATAAAATGCATAACGATGGATCTGCAGGGGGAGTACTGGGCTCCTCATCATGAGCTCTGCACGTGCATGTTATGCATTTGTCCGATGCACACTTTCCATGTATTTGTTCTGAAAACCTGTACTTCTTTCTTATTACAATGGCCACATCCCAACAATCGGTGCACGTTTAGAGCGTCCCATGTATTCGGTAATAGAAGTCGAGAAAAAGAATAGTGCATAAGGGAAGTCAAGTCAATTAACTGACGTAATTGACTTGACTTGGGTTCAAAAATTAAAGCAATATCAAGTCAATATCCTAATTGACCAGATGAAGTCAAATGAATATAGTGTTTTCACGACTGGAGGTAAAGATTTTGGCGATTTAATTTCATATATCTTTATGTCATAGATCTATTTCCGGTTTACATATTGACAAGCATTCTTGTGTTGCCTACTACATCTTATAAGAATTGTGTGCCGTCTTTGCTAATCATATTAATATGTCAATGAACAATATGACTAGAACAGTATCATTGATTGTACCTGCAAAACAATCTCATGATCGGCGGCGTTTTAGACAAATGCCTATCTTGCTTATTCAAGTAAGTTATACATTAAAATTGTGATTTCAAACGTTTTATTCAGGCTTGACTTATAGTGACTTCGCTTGCAAACCCAAACCCGGTAAAATTGACCTGATCTTGAAGTCAATTAGGCTCCAAGTCGATGTTAAGTAAATTTGACTACGCTTAAGAACCGGGCTTTCTCTCATGATAAAGTCGCCAGCAGTATACATAAAAATACTGGTGCCGCTTTGACACGAGGGACCATTCATGAAATTGAGATCCCACACTGGATTGTCTTAGCCAGTTCCCTGAAATAAATCATATGTCTTCACCCATTCTGTTATATAGTAATTAGCAACCTGGCTTTATAATTGCGAGAACTCATAAACCTGATAAACAAGTCTTTGGTATTGGTCACATTACCGTGCATACTTAATGGGTAAACCCTACTGAGCGTGGGAAATAAAAAGGTTATTTTCCAATCCCCTCCCTGCCCATCCTCACATCATAGATATAGGTAGTGTCTGAAATGGCGGAAAGATATAACAACATCTGTTGTTTTTTAATATCGTGTTTTTCAGTATGTGCAACACATTATTGAAGATTGCAATGTCATCATTCTTTACTGTGATACCTGATTATGTGGAGCACGTTAGTAAGGTCGAAATTGTCACCTTCCATTCCTTATGTTTCAGTATGGGAAGCACGTTAGTAAAGATTGAAGATGTCATTGAAAATATTTATGTCGGTGGTGAAGTCAAGTCAGCCAATGCGCTCATAGATAGCTGGTGGGTAGGTAAGTGAACACAAAGACAAATCAAGGAATTTGTGAATATAAACCATTTCCTTTGGTTAAACAGTTCAAAATAGCGTGTAACCACCATAACTCAATAAATGAATAAGATGTAAATAGCACATCAGACATACTGTGGTCGTGGCAACTATTCATTATCTATGATAGTGTTTTTTTCAATAAACTACCAAATGTTTTCTATACACAACACAAGTAGAATGATTTGGGGCATTTCGTCGGATGTTGGTAGAACTATGTATAAAAACTGTATTGCCTTCAGGGAAACTTCTATATATGCCCAAACTTATTCCGTTTGATAGAACTGGTTAAGATAAAAGTGGTTCATGCAAGATTCCTAAACATAACCCTCCCCATATTGTCATCGTGTCCTCGGGTCATATCGACATGCAACTGTTTGTGTCATACAGGGTTTAAAACACAAGGCCTAGGCCCGGAAGCCACTTGGAGTGACGGGAAAAGCACGTCAGTAAACGTCGTGACGTGGGACGTCCATCAACCCCAGAGAGAGGATTCATCCATGTGTGCACATGCGTCAAAGAAGGATACATTCCCATGGTCCCTTACAAGGTGTTATGAAAGGAAGCCATTTGTCTGTGAGAGGGCAAAGTGTTTAACAGGTAATGTCTTCAGACTAGTGTCTTGTAAATGGAAAACAATACAGCAATATTTCCACTGCTGGATTCGATGAGGCTCCTTCATTGTTGCACAAAATCCAACCTTAAGATGTGTTGAAAATAATGTTTCATTGTTATGGATGAGTTACCCATCAATCAACTCAGACATTATGTTAGATTATTCGCAATCAGAATAATCTAACTATATTTTTTGATAAGATTATACCGTAACACTGATAGCTCTTTAACATTGCTTTCAGTACTATATCATAGTCAAAATATCAAATGTTAGATCTACAATTGCATCATCAGCCATTGGGTTGTGAGTGGAAGTCATTGACACATTTAAATGCCTTTATTTCTGTCCTGCTCACTGTTGAGCGTCGACAGTACATGTTGCCAGGAATACTCACTCTCACTTGAATGAAATTGTTTCTAGCTCTCACACTATGTTAATTCTAGGTAACGCAGCGTGTAGGAATGGACGTTGTGTGCCGACGTCAGCACTTTGTGATGGCCAGAACGATTGCGGAGACGCTAGCGACGAGAGCAATTGCGGTGAGTAGATTATCATCCATATGGGGAGATTTATAAATCAAGTAAGCTACTTTCTTCTTGATTCATTTATAGGCAGGTGGACATGTTAGCCTCAGTGTCTATTGCTATGGTCGATTGTAGTTCACCAGATCAGGTGATTAAAAACAGCCTACATAGGACTGATACTTGTCTACTCTATTGGTCCAAATGTAAACAGGAGAAAGGGAGATACTGTAACTCTATATTGAACCCAGTAAGGAAATGTAACGAAAAAACAGGACACAACACGTGAAACCCTAATTTATATATGTATGTACATCCGGCGGTGTGGTTGTAAGGGGAGAGGGTAAACATTTCTTTAACCGTATATGTATCCCAGATGTATATAAACTGTATACGACCCGCGAATGTATGTCACACACAGGATAATTCTCCTCATTTTTGCTTTGTGAAAAATACAGCCATTATTCCGTATGTATATATATATACAAGGAAACACACTTATATACGCCGTATACGCTGGCGTGAACTACGGACGTATACATAAAAAAACATTTCAATATACATTGGATCCGCGCATTTACGCGGTGGCATATATATATGAAATATCTACTTTTTTCGCACAGTGGGAGTCCTCACTGGGTGCAACACCCATGCTGTTCCTTTTCCGAGTAGATTTCTCAGCAGCATACTTGCTTCCATCGCAGTCCTCTCAATTTACAAAGGTGGCTGTTTTCCTATTTTCAAAGGAAATCCTTGTTTTCATTTTAGGATATAAAACAAGGAGAGGATAAATTTAGCCTCATTCACCAATAAACAATGGTTCAAACCTCCCCACACACCCTAACCTATTCCATGACCAATAGCGATGTGGTTTCTCAGTCTCTCTGAGTTTGTAAATTCCACATGAAAAATATTTTCTCATTTTTATTACCCAAACTGGCATACCTGCTAATATGTACATGAAAGCATATACAATATGGGCAAACCGGTGGCACTTCTATGCTTGGGTTGAACAATAGTGACACCTATGGCTCCACCTCAAACAGAAAGGATCTACCCTCACTCGATACCTACGCCCCCTACAATAGAGTTTTCGTATCTTAATGATGATGATCTTTTCGTTCCTTTTATTATTTCAAGTGAAATAACAGTGGTTGGAAAAAACGAGTTATCGTATCTTACCCAATATCAAAACTCATATTATTAGCAGGTGGACGGTTGGTCTTTAGGTTATGGCTTTAGCCTACTGTAGTACACATGCTTGTAAAGTCATTAGGTGACCTGACCATATTTTTGCTTTTTATAGCTCACTAAGTACAGATAGGAATATGATTTCTGTTTTGGACAGAAGGTTTTATGGTGGTATAATGCCTCACAGTTTTTAAAATTTAGTATTTTGGAATGGATTTGAAAAAAAAACTGAATTCAGTTTGGGGGAGGGGGGGGGGACTTTGGTAGTCAGAGGTCCATTTTTAAGAACTCCTTTATGGACATATTTCTACCAGTTAAACTGGTTGAATCATAATATGATATGGCTCATTTGAAAGAGAATAAAAAAACAGTAGGTGCTAGGAAGTGGAATTTTCTAAGTAGATTCTATATTTACAGAGATATTCAAGTATTTGTTGAAAGGGGGGGGGGGGGGATTTTCAGTGAAATGGGCATGCTCAAACAGATGTTTACTCAATATTGATTTATAGTGAGCATTAGTGTAACATTTACCATCTCCATAAGTGGTACTGACAGTTGCTTTCACACTAGGAAGTGTCATCATTTAGGTAAAATACATATTTGATGTGCTATTCATGTATTTCTTCTGAATCTCACAATGTGAGGGGGGTGGGGGGAGGCAGCAGGTGTATGAGTGGATGGTTTATTCAGGATATTTACACACAAATAGAAGTTAAAATGGTTCATAACTTTGTTGTAGGAATGAGTCAAGACCCAGTCAAATGATATTGGTTTGTAAAATTATTTGTAATATCATTTACCACCAGATATTGGCTTGACCTACTTTATTGGTGTATAAAGAAACAAAGTTTTGTCCCCCACATGGCTAGGGAGCATGCAGGCAGGTCTGTGTGCACTCATCCATGAAGCTATCACCATGAAGCTATCTGAAAACGTTTCCTATGTACTCAGAGAATTGTTGATTGCCAAAAGAAATTGCCCTCAGGTAGCTAAATATATGTGTGCATTAAGCCATGACCTGCTGAGTTCACAGAAGAGTAGGGCTTAAAATATCCAATCAATGCAGGCCCTTCCCTATTCCTCCCTCCCTCCCTCCCTCCCTCCCTCCCTCCCTCCCTCCCTCCCTCCCTCCCTCCCTCCCTCCCTCCCTCCCTCCCTCCCTCCCTCCCTCCCTCCCTCCCTCCCTCCCTCCCTCCCTCCCTCCCTCCCTCCCTTATTGAGCTTTAAATGCGTCCACCTGCTAATTTGGTCTTTAAAGGCCAATATTTCTATTTTCTAAATGCACATTTAGCTCTTGTTGATACAGAGAATTAGCAGTCTAAGGTCATGATGTTGAAAATATCTAGGAATTCGTTCTTTTAAAGGAAATGGGTTTGTATTAACGTCAATGATCAATATGTTTCACGCAGATATCTTGGAATATAGGTAACACCTAATTTCATTTTGGATTCCAGCTAGCAAGAATTACTGCACAAAAGTTTCACAGACGAGCACAGGTGGTGTAACCTTCCCAGAGTCTTCAGACAAAAAGGAAAACGATGAGTACTATTGTACTCTCTACCTCGAGGGCACACCAGGCAAGAAAATAATAGCCGAGGTAAAGTATATTTATCGACTGTACAAATATTGTCGTCTTTAACTAAACAGCTCACCAACAGGCAATAGAATAGTAACAGAAGTAAATACATCTATATTCCCTTTTTAAGATTTTTGGATCTATGAACTACAAAGTACTGGTACCAGTAGTAGTATTTTACAGTGGTTCATTATTTCTGAAGTTAATTGTGTTTTTGAAAGGAATACCTGCATCTACAATTTAAGATGACCATTGGCTGACATACATTTATTCGCGTCTTGTGTTACGAATAATTTCATGAAAGTACTTCATACATTACTTTCAGTTTTCAAGCCTCACGAATAACTTGAACCATATGATCATTTACTGTGGCGGGTCTACGTTGGTTTCGGCCTTGCTGGTGGATCTGGTGTACGGGAACAACCTTGCTGCAGCCAGGAAACCCGCCAAGTATCTCTGTCCCGATAACCTGATGATCATACAGGTAGCCGGCAACTCGCCCAGCGACCGAGACCTGGTCAAAATTGACTGGATGATGGGTGAGTAGTTGGTTCGTTTTTCCTGTAATTGCTCATCTATCTGAACACATAGATTCGCTCGACTGACAGCAATGTTGATACAAAGAGATTTTCTACCTTTCTCTGCCTTTTTTCCAATTGAAAATGCCTATTTCAAGTACAAAAATGTCTATTCTATGATATTCACAAAAGAATACCCCACACTATTAGCGTTTATAGGTGTGAGCGTTTATTTTCCCATGGACTCGTACGTTACTACAATTAATCTTCGATTGCCAACATGGTGATCTAAACATAAAATGTACCACAACACTTGGGTTTATTAGAAAGGTCTCCTCCAGCTGAAATGGATTCGTATTCTTCAAAGTTTGGCAATCGTTCCTCTTTTTGAAAAGGACCCGGCCCCACCCCTATAAAGCTAATATCATTGCTGTCTATTTTGTAAATAGCCGAAGTTTCTTTAGAATAGGACCATAATAAAATAAGTCAAATACCTTTGGAAGAACACGATAGATGGTTCTCTGACTTGTAGCAAAATTCATATTTCAATACTAAACCCCATTTGCCCAAGTATTTCAATAGAAAACTATTAGAATTCAACCACTACTTTAATGTGATTACTAAAACTATAAATTACACCATGTAAGAGAGTATGCGTTAAAATTCACAAGTACTGATGATTCCTTGTGGCAGCTGCACCTGATCAGGCTGATGGCATGAAGGAGGAAAGACCGAACACTGACCTTGTTGATGTCCGCTCTCCCTTCTACAACACGGCATCTGACTACGGTAACCTGAACGCCCGCTTCTGGCTGCTGACAGACCCTTACAACATCATGACCCTAAACATAGAGGTACGGTCTCCTCCTGCTAGATTCTTGTTTGGTTTTTTTAATGATGTCATCCTATGGATGCATTTGCTCCTTTCGTAGGTTCTGTTGACAGCATTTTTTCCTTTGGTTTGTTAAGCCTATAAGAGAGGGAACCGGTAATTGCCACCGATCCTCCTCCCCCCGACGAATTCGTCGGATCATAGACAATCGGTGACATTTTTATGATCAGGTCTCACCGATTATAGTCGATTCTCAATGGACCATATAAAAAAGTAATGGTGTGTATTCATCTGCCTGATATAGAATTATCATATCTATATATATGTAGGGGGCAAAGGTAATAGTAGATTTCAAAATAGTTAACTTAATTAGATAAAACAGTTATTTTCTATAACGGCCCACCATCTAGCCTCCGGTCCGGCCTGGCCAAACCAGTGGCGGAACTCAATCGGGTTCGAGGGTGTTTTACATCAACAAGAATGTCAGTGAATCATTCCGACATTCGAATCGGCGAGAATTGATGATCAATGTCGCCGAGTTTGTTTTCCTTCCTTTTTTTCACTGTCGTTTTATCATAATTGTTTATACAATGCTATATCACCCACGGGGAAAAAAACGCACACACAAAAACATTGACATATCATGTCAGATATATCTGGTTAACTCCAACTAACCCTTTCTTTTATGTATTCCATATTGCAGTGGTCAGAGTTAAACCTGTCTCCCGGTCAAAAGCTACGTTTGTACGACGGTCAGTCTGCTAAGGGGTACCTGCTCGCCGATCTGTCGTCTCGGAGTCAGTATGGGAAGGGGGACACTCCTTCTTCCCTGATGACCACTGGTAACAAGGCCTACCTTGAGTTGACCTCAGATATGTTTGCACGCGGAGGCACCTACAAGATCTCCTACCGCTCAGGTAAAATTCGCATTCGCTTTTAATAATGGTTAACATAAAGCTACGCTTAAACAGTCCGGCTGATCTTGAGTTTGATGCTACTTTGTAAAATAGATATCTTTGTATTATGGTAAAACAGCTTCGGGTATAGTGTAGGAATGATAGAAAACGAAATCAAAGTTACGAATAATACCAACACGAGGCCGCCAGGCTGAGGGACGTATTCACTCAAAAAAGATGGTATTAGGGCCAGGCCTTTGGAAACAAAATAATGCACTTGACTTAATGGAGTATGATTATGTACATAGATGATGGACATGATCACTTCTTCCCTAGCCTTCAGCTCACAAGGTAAATTAGATCCATTATCGAGATAGGAATTTCTGAAGCTTGATATAAAAGAAACAGCGATAGAATTTGCATTAAAAGAGAACTTGTGTCGTCAAGAAAGAAGCCAAGGCCACTGTCTTCAAGAAAAAAGCCATATGGTACGGGTCCAGAGTGAAACCCCAAAGTTAACTTAAGTGTTAGCTTTTAATTTTCCTTGGATAAATAAAAAGGGCACTATTTTCAGGAAAACTTGTATTTCCTCATGGCACTCCCACCGGCATGCCCATCCAGCATACCCACCCTTGGCGCGCGCGCCCGCCACACGCACACACCTGTGACATGCGCTCCCTGCATGCCCACCCTTGGCATACCCATTCAGAACACTCCCCTCTGGCATGTTTACTGAGCATGTCTACCTGGTATGCCTGCTGGCACATCCACAATTGCCATACTTTGTTATGCTTGCCCACATGTCCATCCTCAGCATTGTCATCCTCATCATGCCCAACCACTGTGCTCATCTCTGACATCTTTCACCCAGTACACCCATCTTTGGCACACCTTTTATCAGCATGCCCCCCTCAGCATGCTCTTGAGCATAACCATCCTTCACATGCCTGTCTTCAAGTTTGCATACTGATGGCAGGCATGTTGATTTGACATAACAAGGACATACATATCAGCTGGACATACAGAGCAGGCATGCAAATGGTGTATAGGTATGTCAAGGTGGACATGCAGAGGACGACCAGTCAGAGTTAGGGCAAGCATGCGGGACTGCTGTCACTCAACCCAAACACAGGCAATACTATGATAGGCGGCACACTGATTATGCAACACTCTGGAGTACTGAATAGAATTATCTCAGGAAAACTAAGATGTCATCTGATAAAAGAAAAATATTTGTTTAGAAGTTTATCTTTAGTACTTTTCCAATTTATAAGAGATTTTATGATTGTGATTGTTTAATATGAAATTAATGTAGAAATGATCTATTACAACTAAAGGTCCTTAACCTCTCACAATGCTGCCCTGGGGAAAAAGAGAGAATGATTCGGTATAATGGACTGCCGACTATGATCTACATATCAGATGCAATAGAAACTCAGTAATAGCCATACAAATTTCAAGTTCTTAAGAGTCAATGATAAAGATATTTCATATATTGTATCAAAGGATACAGGATGGTAATTTGTAGGAAATAGGCAGTATGGCTTCCCTTAGGTTCCTCCTTTACAGCCACAAGGTCCCATACAAACAACTCGGACTTCGGGTCTATTTATAGCATCCAACCTTAAACGTTGTCTGGTATATGCGAACCCATTTATAACACCTGAATATATATACTATCATACAACATATGTAAGCCTATAGTCTACTCTTTATATACTACTTATAGTCATATATCAACTCCCAACGAGGTTGTCCATACCTAATGAATAATTACTACCAATCCTCTCCTTCATAATTGTAAATATCTGTAAGACTACAAAGCATTCAGTAATATAAAAAAGCATTTTCCAAAAGTAAAACAGAGGCGCTTATTGTTCGTGTTTTCAGGGTGCAGAATGGAAACCATGGAGGACGAGGGAGTGATCATGTCACCAGGTTACAGCCAAGCCCCCTACCCACCTGCTATCACCTGTACGTGGGAAATCTCTTCAAATATGTCCAATCAACTCTTCACATTTCAATTGGATCCTAACTTCGAGATCGACAGCAGTGATACTCTGAAGGTATGTTTAGCAGTACCATTATGCTAACCCCTTTCATGTTCGGTTTTAGCGTAGAGATTGACTAACGGTGGTCCAAGAGTGTCATAAAACTACCCATTTACCATGTTCAGTTTTCAGATCAGGCCTACCCATCCCTGTCAAATGTGTGAGACAATATGTAGCAAAGGTATACGGCATATAGCCTATGATCCATGGGCGCCGCCATGACGCCCCCCCCCCCCCCCCAGAGTAGGTGTTCTTCACTAATGGAGGTGAAAAAGTAGGTGTTCTTCACTAATGGAGGTGCAAAAGAAGTGAGTGATAATTGGGAAATGTCACAATTTTAGCCTTGCTCACATATTTATATAAAGTGTTCCATATAGAAAATATCATGTCTTGGGTTTAATCATTATGTCATCCTGCTTTGGGATGGGTGTAGAGAGTCAAGGGAACCACGGTAAAATATTGAAAGGCAGTTGAATTTCATAAGAACAAAGAGCCAGAATATAGGTTTGTCCCCCGACCACCTAGTGACTGCTTCGTGAACTAACAATGGCTCTGTCCCCTATAGTCTAAAGGTACCATACACCCTCCCCATTATGTTGACCAGTTTTAACACACTCGATATGGAAATACACGAACCCTTAGCTCCATGCACAGAATGTGGGTAATAGATGGAAAGTTAAATTGATAATGATAACCACACCACCTGACAGCTTACAGGAGGTACTGTATTTGGGAAATGAAGGGAAGCCTCAGAATAGACCGAGTTCGTTAGGTGGGTGAATAGCCGTCTGTTTTGACCACTCAAGAAGCATTTCGAGTGAATAACTGAATTCTACACCTGCTATATTTCCAGTCCCTTTATTTTCAATAAATACTTTACACCACAACCAAAACCCATGGCATATTTTCAGTGTCTATGGATCTCGATACAGTTCCTTCATATTATCCTTATAGAAGTAGGGTGGGCGTCCAGCATTCCGGAAATTATACCCCACCAATCATATAATGAAAAGAGATGACACACGCTGGCATATCGACATAATCCCTCTCTCTGTTTGCGTCCCTTTGTAATCATGATGATTTTTTCCTTTGTAAAACTAATATTGCCTATAATCAAGTGAAATGGATGTGGTCTTGGGCTGCTGGACTGTGGGATTCTACTCAATTTTAAAGTTAATATAACAGTCATTATATCGTTTCTATTTAGCATTGTTATAATGATCGGGATAACCTGCATTACGTTCCCAATCAGCATCACTCATCACATGACTTTTTCTGTTCTAACTGCTGCACACTAGCATTCGTTGAATTAATGTATATTCCTCATACAAGATTTAAACCAAATTGAAAATGTCATAAATGTGAATTCATTGAAACAGACCTGGAGGAGTCCATATTCAGGAATCATAATATTTATTCAAGACTTGTCGTGATCCGAATATTTCTGATATTGATACATCGTCCATGTTATGTTTTTTTCAGATTGGTCAAGATGTAGTTACCAATGCTACCAATACAAGTGTCCCCATAACGAAGCCAGGGCCTGTTACAGTGTCATTCCGCGTCACTCCCAGAGAAGACAATAAGAATATAGGGTTCAAAGCGAAATACTCGATAGGTGAATACAGTTTCCCATTCGTATATTGCATTACAGTAAACCCATGGTTTTGATCAAATTGATATTATCTGCTTGGCCTTTATAACGTATATATGACAGTATTGAACCGACAAAGTTATCAAAGTTAAAAGATTATGTTGTATATCAGTAGCTTATGTTGACTTAGTTTTATGTTGAATTAAAGGATGTCACGTCACATCATGTTATTTAAGCTTTAACCACTGAAGACGAGAGTTAACACCACCAACACTATTGCAACATAAATTTACCATCTGGATGGAACCTTGAAACAGCATATTTTAATAGCATGGGGACGATACTACGGTTTATTGTGAAGGAATTAAGAACCGTGGAACAAATGTATTATATTGTGATAAGCTCCGAGATTGCAATAGTATTGTATATCCCATTTCTGTTATATGTATGGCTTGAGAAGCTGTTCAGCTGTGAGTATATGAGAGTAACATGAGTTAAAGCTGTACTTTTTTGTGACAGGCTGTAGGACATTCAGTCCGGCTGCTAGTGTCGCGGGGAAACAACCTGCTGCCTGGGGAGATCAACTTAACATCTCCTGTGACGAGAATTCCTATTTCTCGTCAGCTCGCTATGGTAATGTATATCACATCATTGACAATTTTCCACTCATATGAACAAGCATACTTAACATACAGAATATTAACATTCTGGTGAATTTCTCATTCATAGTACATTAAATATTTTCGCCCTAATCAGTATTAATATAAAATTACGGAACGACTTTTCAGTCAGCTTTCCTTCTAGATACAGTTCAGTGAACTTCTATATATGAAGTATATCAGTCATGAGTAGATGTAATACTGAGACCAGCATAGACTACAGGAATCAAGATAATTATGATACTATTCATGTGTATGAAAATCTAATTCCTCTATTTGATCGTACGAGGAAGGACACTTTCTCCTTTACAATACAAAAAGATAGACAGGGAGCGTCATGTCAAATCCTCTGTTATTGCTCCCACTCACAGCAAACAACACCGAGGTTACACTCACCTGTATGAAAGGAGGTATGTGGGACGAGGAGGAGACGTCACTGCTAAACTGCGAAAGTAAGTTATTTATTTCCTGCTGGGTTTTTGGACTCTTTAATAATACCCCTTCGATGAAACGGTATGGAAAATATGTCGTATAACTCTGTTTTGCATGTCATTTATACATTTTCATATTATCGACATATATGATATTTGGTAATTTATCAAGAAGACACCACAAGAATAGCGCCTATCTGAGTACTACTGTCCATACGGGGTTTGTAATAGAATTTAACATTAGATGACAAGGTCATCAAAGCAGAAAACCGAAGAACGAAAACGATCATGTCAGGTCTCCTTCCAGCTTAAACCCGTGTAATGTGTGCGAGTAATCAGTGCTTATATGTAAATCCCTGTGTCAATTGTATGTATCATCCATGTAGCAAAATGAAGGGGATAGAAGGGCTACAATATATTCATATAATGGTCCCCGATATTAAGGCTAGAATAGAAGATTCCAATATATTCTCTGGGGAATAGGTAAAAGGAGTCTCCGAGCGGCTCCAGTCTTCCCGGCTTTTCAAATATTTAGACCCAACGAGGGTAGCCTCAGGTGAATTATGTTCCCTCCAACGATTAATAACAGAATTCCATGTTGCCAACTATTTATAGATCTATGCTTATACTTATGTTTATTAATTAGGAAATCGACAATTGGGTTTATTCTTATTGTTTCCTTCCTATAATCCATTCAGAGAGGTATATTAATGATAATGTCGCATAGAGATCTATAACATCCTACTTATACGGGGGTGCTTAGAGGCCACTTTGGCTGGATCATTATTATCTGTACTGCAATGGTCAACGCACCAACTTGTCTTGCTGCACTTTAACAGCGCGTGTGTGTGGAGAGCCGACCCCTATAGAGAATGGTTACGCCGTGAACATGAATGCATCAACAGTGGGTGGCCTGGCATTCTACGAGTGTTTCCCTGGTTTCACCATCAGCTCTGCTCAGCCGGCTGTCTGTACCAAGGACGGCTGGGACAATCTGCCCGACTGTGGAGGTGAGTTAACCAACAGGGAAAATTCACTTTAAAAATGCGTTTTCTTTTTTTCAAACCTCGTAATATCAAGTCTGTGTGAATTATTTTCTCAAATTACAGTTAAATAACATTTAATAACCTTGTTGAATGCAAGAGTCACAAAGGAAACTGCTCCATCAAACACAGTTCACACCAGGTTTAATTTTTAGCTGGCATTATATTTAAAGATTACAATATGTTGCCATAGAAATAAGTGTATCTTTATTATCTTATATTTATATGTTACTACAGAATTATCTTTCATTAGGAATTTAGAAGCACCTCCAGGCATCTTTCGTCCCCTCCATTGTTATGTATCCAACGTTCATAGGGTCAACTCTAATGAGAAATAATTATATGTATGTAATTTTCCACAGCCGCCTCGTTTGGACATACATTATATACCATTTGCTAAATATCTCTCCTTTTTTACAGAGTTAGTATGTCCACCTTTAAATGGACCTGCTGACGGGAACGTTACGTACACTAACGGGAACGGCACAACGACTGGCACCATAGCCTCGTTTTCTTGCGATCCCGGATATAATCTCCTTGGAGATGGAATTATTAACTGTATGATCAGCGGTCAGTGGTCGGGTATTGTAAAACCCACATGCCAGCGTAAGTATTTAAACCCCTCTTATGGCATTATACTGTTCAATCAAATACTTAATAGAATATATGAAGAAAAACATATTTATTCCTTAAATTTCTACATATAAAATCAGCTTTGTTTGTGTAACGTTGACTATCTTCAATTCCTCGTTTAAACTTATATCTACATCTGTATGAATCATTTGTATGCATGAATTTCCCAAATTTTGTTTTTCTTTTATTCACATGACTCCCACAATTTTCATAAGGAGCATATCATATAAGTTTTCAATGTGGGCTCATTCTAAATTGCATATCCACCGTAGCTCTTTCTGATAGCTATCTATAGATATAAATCCAAGTAAAAAGAAAACCTTGATGAATAGACTGTGTTTATTATCCCCTGATTTACTTTTCTATGTTGGGAAATCAAAACCCCACACCATACCCACCCTTTTCTATCCCATGTAATATCTCCTATTGTCACAAGGAAGAAGGAACCTCAACAGCACCAGTATACATCGTCATAGATGTGTTTTGATTAGAATAATGCAGGTAGTTAATGTCCTTCACAGCATTGACGTGCCTCGTGCCTAACCTGGCTTACGCTAAGATGATCAACACCATGAACAGCGCCATTGTGCAGGACGTGACCGTTCCGCTGGACACAAATCTGACCATTCAGTGCGACCCTGGCTACAAGCTCAATATTTCCGACCCAACCGTCACTTGCCAACCAGACAGGACATTTGGCAAGATAGGTCTTTGCTACAGTGAGTTTGAAGCAACATACATAAATATACGAATAGGCCTATACATAATGCATGCGTGTATCGCCGTAGCTTTCCTCGTTATACTGACAGGGGAGGTGTAGCCAGCCCACAATAAGTATCTTACCAAGTTTCTGATGGATAAATTGGTTTTATTATATGTATGTGTGTTATCCGCTAGATGTTTAAAAAGTATCGTTCATGCTATGTTGGTGAGACTAACTTCTCATATTGAAGGGGTATAGCTTCGGTTTATTGATTAAATGCAATGATCCGACTATTTAATGCTAGAATAGATTAGGCATAGGAGTGTGTGGTGTTAACGAGCATATAAACCATTCGAGATGTGGATAGACTGTTTGCCCTTGAATTGGCATTGCTTCATTTTTTTTCACAGTGTGAAATGTACCTTCCATTTCAATTTAAAAATATATTGCCTTTTTTGTACTCAGATATAGACGAGTGCGAGACCAACAATGGCGACTGCGATCAAGGCTGTAAGGATACCGTCGGAAACTACACCTGTTTCTGTAATGATGGTTTTAGACTTGAGTCGGACGGACACACCTGCACAGGTAACTAACACACCTGGTTATGGTCTAAAACACATGACACTCTATCATGGTTTATGTGTGATTTCCTTAACATGTGTATCTAGTTTATTTTCGATCGCATGAGTGGAGCTGAAACCTCTTGGTGTGACTTTTACTACCAAGTAATCACACAATTTAGAATAAAGAAATTGTACAGTATCTTTTGCATTTAACATTTATTTTTACCCCGGTGGAATAAATAGACAATAATCGATGGTTTTGTGGACAGGTGGCCGTAAACCACGAGGGATTGACGCGTAGTAATACACGAGCGCTAGCGAGTGTATTACGACGTCAACCCCGAGTGGTTTACAGAGCCGCCTGTCCACAAAATCATCGTTTGTTGCATTTATTATCCATCTTTTCGAACAAATCATATCCAGTAATTGATATATTAAAGGGTATAACAATAGGGACTATTACTTTGCTCTGAAGCAAAAGGGACTATTTTCCCCGTATACCATGGTTTTGAAGCCGTATACCACAGGTTTGAATCCGTATACCACAGTTATGGTATCTGACAGGTTTTATACACTGGGTTGTGGTTTACTGAGTCCCCATACATTTCCAATGGGGTCTTTGTATACGATGGATAATAAGAGTCTTACTGCCATTAATGGTAAAGGGGTTTTGTATGGCCATAGCTTATGCTGGATATTTTCTCTACATTCTGGTGAGAGTTGAACTAAAAGAGATTTTCTGTTTTTTCTGTTTGGTACATTGTACTATTACCGTTACCATTATGTTAGAAATAGGCAATACACTCGAAGGCTATATTCGCAAATAGAAGTATACCAATAAAATCATATGGGAACCGGTGAACATGCTGGACAACGAATAAATGTCTGTGTGGCAAATGTCTGTTTGATATCTTTTTACACCTATAGGTTTGGACCTGTGTACCTTACGGAGACCATGTGAGGGTTCGTGTGAGAACGGTAACGGCACATATACGTGTTCGTGTCCTGCGCCGGGCAAAGAGCTGTACAGAGATCCCGGCTTCAACGGCATCCAGCCCGCCAGAACGGAGTCCTCCCTGCTGCCCTGGCATATGCCCGCCGTAAACCACTCGTGTGTCAGTAAGTCTTAGTTTTAGTGCTATATAGCTACGGGGTACCCTCAACGGTAAGTTATACATAGAGTGAGCTCAGCGCACATATAGAAAAAAATGAATTCTCAGGACTTTGGATATATGCACGAGGCATTTATGTCTCTCCCATACAAGCAGTTCTGTGTTAAACAAAAAGAATTCCAAATTCTTCCCCTCTAAAGCGCATAATATGAAGAGACGTCACGAGTTTGAGTATGAGTTTATTTATGTTACGCATTTTGTTGGTTCCATAATCTCGAAGAGTCGAAGATGAGTGAGATTACGGAACCAACTAAATGAGTGACATAAATAAACTCAAACTCAAACGAGTGGCGTCTAGAGTTTATCCTAACCCGCTTACACGATTTTCGAATACTAGAAAGTAGTGGCATAAACAACACTTTACGTCACACCCGTGACATAAACAAATCCCATGTTAAGCCTATCGCGTTTTTTTATTAGGGGTAGGATAAAACGAAATTCTTTTTACACTTTAAGTATTGCTGTTCATCACTGTGGATATTTATTTACAGACAAGCAATGCCCCTCACTCAACCTGACCATACCCAATGGTGAACTGGTGAATTTATACAAGGACTACTACTACTACGGCGATGTGGCCATCTACAGGTGTGACTTGGGATATGTTATCAGCCAGGAACCTAGTGTTGTCAATCAAGTAAATCTCACATGTACCCAGAGTGGTACCTGGGACGAGCAGCCACCTGTCTGTGTAGGTAAGTAGTGGTGTCAGACAAGTGGCATTAAAGGACCATCTTCACAAATTGGTCATACCTTTATAGTTTGGATCATCTAATAATATAGGGAAAATGTGTTGATATCATTTAATATATTCTGATCGTGGTCAGCTAGATGTGGCTATGCAAGAATAGATAGATTAAGAGCAGGCCTTGTGCTGTGTGGATTACTAAACATTAGATTCTCCTTCCTATGAGTATCTGATAAACTACAGTACAACCATGTATATGTATGTAATATATATATATATATATATATATATATATATATATATATATATATATATATATATATATATATATATATATAATGTTATAGAGGTCTATGGTCTCTTCGCCATGAGCAAGTGATACTAATATCAATACAGTGGGACCCCCATACACACACGCTCCAGAAGAAAATAAAAAAAGCTTTACTTATCAATTATTGTAAAAATGATGGGGTATATTTCTCATTTAGCATTTAAATCCCTTTTATTTTGGTTTCAAATGTATGTAGATAGTTAGTAAGTAGACCATGAGCTCAGAGATCCTATTAGCTGTAACAGGCAAAACAACCTAATCAGGTTTTGCTGTCCCTGGCTGTGTGGCTGCCATATTGCTGTTGTCAGTGTGTTTTGACCTGCTCCACTGCACTTATTCATATCTGTCTGAAAGGGTTAAAACAGTTGACCACACTGTGCCCGTACGACCATCGTGCGGCGTCATTCAGTAAGCTCAGTGGAACACACCCTTTAAGGAGCCTCTAATTCTGCTTACTGTTATCTACATTGGTAAGATCCTCTCAAGTGTTTTACGTATGTTTTCAGAGGCCAGGTGTGAGACGTTTACCACGAGCAGTAACCCCTTCTTAACCTCCAGTGCGCCTGGAAACGTGACATATGAAACTAGTGTGAACTACACATGCACAGTACCTGGCCGTAGCATAGCCATATTCACTGCAATGTGCAGGTACTCCTTCGATGACAACACCTACATCATGATGGGCGAGCCACCGGTCTGCGAACGTAAGCTACCTATTCTATACTATATCATTTATGAATATTGTCAAAAATATAAAGCAAAAGAAAATATGTGAAAGCCCTGTTTGGGTTGTAGTCTTTTGCGCATTTTAGCTGCTTAGTAATACCAACCTAATATGAACGTTTCTTACACTGGGAATCAAGAGGACATACATGGTATGGAAAAAATAATCAAGCGCATAACTCGTTTAGTCTTATTTTCAAAATGATTGTTAAATCTGACCTACCTTCACCTATTGTAATTACAGGCCATTTTAGTCCAATGTTAATACATTATAGAATACATAGTTTAGCTTTCATAAAAGGTGGTGTGCAAATTTCTACTGCCGATGCTTGTTGTGTCAACGAAAAAATATTCATCATTTCAAATATTAAGATGAACAGCACCCTCGATACACAGCCGATTTTTGATTATTTCATTATAAAAAAGACAATCTTAACAGGAAAGAGAATTTTTCGCTTTTCAGAGATTGACTGCGGAGTACCTCAGATAGCAGACGACAAATTGATTGGCATCAACTCAAGCTCCCTCCCTCTGGCCGGGTCCACCTTCTACGGCAGCTACTTCGAGTTCGTTTGCGACACTAACTCCACTTTGTCTGGAAACAGCACCCTGGGCAACCTAACTGTTCCTTGTGAAGACAACGGGCGATGGGGCCTTGGAGATCTTCGCTGTCTCGGTGGGTGCTCGCTGTACGGCAGGGAAATGTCGTCTGCTTTGCTTTTCAATTGTGACCATCACATGTTTTTCATTGATTTTTCATTCTTTTATTTATAACATCGGTTTGGATTTGATGAGTAATTGTCATTTTTAAGGTAGCATCAGTTGGATATAGAAGTGCTTTCGTCTCGTTTTCTGAAAAAAAAGTGAAAAAACTATACTTTTCATTGAATGAATGAATGAATAGACAGTGTACAGACATGTTATTAGCTTATTGTAACGTTTCTCATCCTATGCATATTCTCTCAAATATATTTCACTTAGATAATCTAAGGACTTGTAGACAACATTTTGATAAATTTATTTCGTATGAGATCCGGACGTCTTTTTTTTCTTTGTTTCAGCTCGTAGCTGTACGGATCCTGGATACCCAGTAGGTGGCACCCAGGCCGACGTTGTGTCATACGAGGCCAATCAGATAGTCACATTTAGCTGTGATCAGAATGGGTACTTCCCAGACCCACCTCTCACCCAGTGTATCTTCATGAACGATGGTAACGTCAACTGGAACGACACACGAACCCCAGTCTGCAAAGGTGGGATATGAAAGTCTTCCACGTAGCACCATAGCAGCCTCTTTATGACCATCACAATAATAATCTTAGTGTAGTTATGTAGGCTGATTCGTATGGTATCAATACTTTGCAACGGTACCTAGTCTGATATAAAAAGAACTTAATTTCACCTATCCTAAATATCTAAGCATATTATATACGGTACGATATTGAAGTATCTATATTATCATTGCCTTGCAATATTATTTTCTCACAATGATAAGATGGTGGGTAGAGGACAAAGATCACGTTTTTGAAATTAACGAAATGCGAACAAGGTCAGATTAAAAAATTAAATTAAAACTACCAAAAATAAAGCTTGAAAAATACAGACAATCTCCCCTAATTAAAGGAAATGGTTACTGGAATAAGCTTCCAGGACTTATACAACGACTCCCAATAGGTGATAATTCTAAAACTAAAGTAAAGGGAGTATTAGCTACAATAGTGAATCAGGACGATATTGAGTGATATAAAATCCTGACTATGAGAAAAATGTTTGTATAAAACAGATGTTTCTCAAGATAGAACTTGCACTTTTTTCAACTCAGCCGGGTTTCAAAGGTTGAAAGAACTGAAATTAGAGAATGTGTTATTGTCCTGTGTTGTTCTGTTATGTTCTTGTATTATATTGTAGGGTCTCATGTCCTTGATCTCATTATGGAAGATCGCCCGTCACATAGGCGAATAATGTTGTCGTAACTTATATGTTACTGAATATCAATTATTTTATATATATATATATATTTTTTTTATTCTCGAGGTTTTATACCAAGAGCTATTCAATGGAATAAAGCTCATGGCAATTTAGATAGGAATCTGGGGGCCAATATTGACAAGATGATGTTTAAAGTGGGATTCATGTGATTTGTATGGACTAATAGGGATATAGCATTTGTGAGCAATTACAACAGGAATCCCTAGTTTGAAGAATGTTTTATTATAGTTATCAAACTGTTATTTAGAATACTCCAGGTCTCTCCAACACAGATCCAAATAAGAAAAAAGATAAAGAAGTCAAATCCAAACAGAAATATATGTATTGACGACTGAATGTCTGACGTTTTGCAGATGGCGAGGCTCCGGTCTTTGCGTGTGCCTCAAATGGATCAACAAGTTTCAACATTGACCGTGGTGTGGCTCCCATCAACGTGGTCAATCTACCAACCGCAACAGACAACACAGGGATCGCCTCCATCACAGCCGACTTCAACGTGAATGCTGCCCTCTTCTCAAACAAGATCATTGTGTGGACGGCGCTAGATTTCGAGGGGAACAGTGCTACATGTGCCTTTGATTTCATTATAAAAGGTTAGTGCAGAGCGTGGGTAAAAAGACAGAATTAATTCATTAGTCTTGGTAATTACTGTTTCTACCGATTATCTAAAATAAAAAGTCTTTTAAACTAATTCTCATGAATTCTATTCAGATTGAAATTTGATAAGAACATACTAGTGAAACCGAGAAACTCTTGGATCAAATTGACAACTTCAGTTGTGCATTGAAATATTTCTGTCATATGAAACTGATTGCTCATGGAGAGATATTTATGATATGCATACAAAAGGAGGGGCACAAACTGTGATGACTCGCATGAAAGTGCTTTCAGAAGAGATATTGATAAAGAGACATTGATGATATCTTTGTAATTAACTACACGGACATGTAAGTCCGTATTAACTCACATCCAAATTAGACATCTATGAAAAACAATTGTTCGGCAAGAGGAATAAGGGCCTTGTTATGAGGTGCTACTTTTAATGGGGAAATTATAGTTTGGCTAGTACCTTAATAATTCCCATTACCTTCAAATGCGGTGAAAGTAATGATTGACACTGCATGGCTAACCTCCTGATATCCGTGATCTGACCTGGCTTTTAAATTTGCTTGAAATAACCCCCAAAAAACCAAACCATTGATAGAAATTATATTTGATGTCACACTAGCTGTTTAAGTCATCTACGATACCCATGTATATATATATTTACAGATCCCAGCTCGTTGATACTGGAGTGCCCTTCCTATGTGAATTATACCATGATGAACTACATGGACACAAGTCTGGTGAATGTGGCCGAACAATTCAACGTCACTGGGAGCCAGTCATTGATAAATGTGCGCTTCAACCCCCCAAGTATCGTTCTCAGTGAGTCGCTCGCCAACTCAGCCGTTGTTGTAGAAATCGAGGCGACGGACGCGTCCTTCCAAACAGCACAGTGCCGCACCACCATCAACGTCCAAGGTGAGACATTTTAAGCAGGTTGCAATATTTCTTCCCCCACCGTGTCTGCTATCTGCTATCTCTTTTGTTGGACCAGCTACCTTTGCACAGATCTGCGCCCGTGTCCTTTGTAGTAGGAAGCTTGGACTCTGACTGCTATCACACAGTCAGAAATATGTGTTACTGCACTTCTTCATGGATATGTGGTTATTCTGTATTTTGAATGTACCTGGGTTTATGATTGACTAACAGCGATTAACCTAACTGAACCTTTGTTTTTATCATATAACCATGCAGTATATGTGATAATTACGTACTGCTGCTCCCTGTGCAGTATAAAATGTATACTGAACCATGTGCTGTACACTATTATACTGAACATGTTGGAATATCAGCAGTGTGTGGGCTTTCACGTAGACATGTTTTCTATGCCAATATATAAGATTTTATTGATTTATGGTATATAACAAATATATAACGACCGACTATGCTTGTACAAGCTGCAAAACTCGATGGGAAATGATCTATTTACATAACTCGGCCTTGGGCTTCGTTCTGTAAAAATAACAATTCCCCATGTCGTTTTGTAGCATGTATATCATGGTCAGGTCGTTCTATATAAATGCATTTAGGTAGGTGACTATGATGTTTATTCACGTTTTTATTACCGTCCTTCGATGTATTTTCGGAATTCATGTGTATATTTTGTATTTCGATGTATTTGGGTGTCTATTTTCTATGTACACCGATGTACTTATACCGATGTCGAGGCGATAAATGGCGTCGGCCATTTTGAAAAAATGACGTAATCCAATCCGTTGACACCGTGAAACGTACCGTGAATTTCTGCACACCTGTGTAGTAATTCTAGATAGGAGCGTGTAGTAATTACGTTACTGACGGCAGTAGGTATATAATAATGACAAATTATTGAATATCCCACGTGTCAGGTTCATTCAGCAAATAAAAGTTACTGATTACAGGTCCTCCAGAAAGCATGTGCACATTATAGTTATTTTGAAGAAATTATTCACTGTCCATCCTCTGCAAAATGCGAAATCTGGAAAATGGGGGATTTCCTCATTAATGCAAATTCTATTTTCAATATGTACTGCAAAGTTTGAAATAACTCCTAAATAGAAACAAGCTCAACCTATTAGATACTACAGAAACACCAATTAAAAAGAAAAGTAAAAGCAAGATATATAAAGAAATACTGAGATGGAAATTGCCCAGTACATAAATCCAGATGTGAATAAAAGACGCTATTAAACTGGCAAAGTATAATAATGAAAAAATTAGTCCTAGGGCAAAACTTTTAATTGAATAATACATGGAACTCTGACAGTTCTCTGAAACAAGATAAAGGGGGCTTATGGATTGGACTCGGAGACTGAGACACGTTTAGACATTAAGCCTAATAAAGAAAAGACGATGTTCCTGCTTTTTGTTTCTGATGTGATACCTGTCACCGAGTACACATGGCCACGTGTTAACCATGCTACATAGATACTTTATGCTTGCCTTGCAGTTCAAACCTGTGGCCCGTGGGCCCTGATCGGACCTAAGAATGGTTTCTCTAACTGCACGTACGTTGCTAACGTGCAGATGTCCGGCCAACCGGGCTACGAGTGCCGCCCTGCGTGTAACCCCGGCTACGTGTTCTACACGAGCCTAGAACCCGGGCTGTACACGTGCCAGGAGGGGGGCACCTTCTCCCCGTCCCCGTCCGTCCCCAGCTGTGTAGGTACGTATGTGAAGGGTCGCACTGATTAGCAAGACCATGATTGGTACACCAATAAAGCATCAGGGTTTTAACAAGTCACCACCAACAGTATTGCCATCTGTTTAATACGAGAGGAAACCGTTCCCTCTGGATTGGATAGGAATTGTTTTGTTTGCCATCTATTATTTGTTAGCTGAAAAGGATGACAGAAAGCAATGCTGTTTTCTTATTATCCCTTTTAAGATACCCGTAGTGTTGCCTGTTATAAAAACTACTTCTCACACTGGCATCCACTCAAATAAAATAAACTTTGTTATAAAACTCGATTATAACAAATAATCTGTTACAACAAAGTGATTCATCCTTTCCCGTGGTTTTTACTATACTATTCTATAGTTGGAAAACACGGTTATAACAGAATATTCATGAACAAAACTCGGATACAACAAAGTAATCTTACTGAGTGAAGTGATATATTTTCCCAAAAGTAAGAATTGCGAGCCAACTTCCCACCATACTTCAAAACGCTCCAGTACCCATCTGTAGTTGAACTTGAATTAGCTATGAAATTGAAATAGAAACATAATTACAATATCCAAGTTCTTTATCATCTTGCATTTCGATATTTAATTGGTAGTAATTATGAAGCATAGCTGGAAATCAAATGTCAATTGTGCCAATTAGAACCTTAATCTGACGTGCATTCCGCTGAATTATTCGGAAAACATTTTCAAACAAAATTCATTGTAGTTGAATCTATGTCATTAGTGATACCGTATGGGATAAGAAAGTGAAAGTGAAACTCGTGGGATGCTCCAATACGATGATCAATATATTCTGTAAAACATAAAAGGCGCTTTAACACCTTTTGTGTTTTAGAGTGATATTTACGTGAAAAAAAGAGAGAATATCGTTTTTTCGCAGGTCAGTTAAAACAAGCTATACACATAGTTATATTGTATGATATTTATCGTGTGGGACACAGTTATTGATTTGTTTTGAACTGTCGTCAGCTATAATCCATCACTCCTGTTTACTTGGATGCAGAGTCGCAAACAGCACTTTACACGAGGACTATGTCCCTGACGTACAGCCACAACCTTGTATCGGGCTGTCTGGAGACCATCAGGACCCAGTTGGCCACTCGGCTTAACGATAACCTTATCAATGGAGCCGATGGTTTCGACAGTACCTGCAAGAGTGAGTATTTACTGTCCAACGTGCGAGTTGTAGTTAGTACCTGTTAATGTGTCCTGTGGGTTTGAATTGAGACGGTACGAAACAATACTAGACGACCCTTATAATTCATGTCCAATGAAAGATATCACCCCAGTAGTAACATAATGGATGATATTACATTTAGAACTAATCTGGTCTTTTAGCGAAATTGAGTGATATTTATATTATGGACCCCTAGCAGATGAATAGATAGATTGGATAAGATAATTGCATCATTTAACTTTATGGAAAATGGTCGCATCATGATAATGCATTGAAGGCTATACTTTAGGTAAGAGACTATGATACTTGGGTTGTGATCAAGGTTCTCATAAGAGCGGAATATTATAACGAGTAGATAGAGCTTGTTTATATCTCGTGTACGGTAAAATTTATTTCTTTTCATCATTCGCTTTTCAGAGCTATTCCCCACATTGAATATCAATATAACAGGCGATGTGGAAGTCAACGTTCTTTCAGCATCAACGGTGAGTACCTAGAATATGAGATTATGATTCACAGTTGTCATAGCATATATGAATTTTTTAACGAAACTGCAACACAAAAACGTGAATTGAGAGGTTTTCAATCATTTGCACCACTTTGCGATAAAGGATGTGTTCCACCAGATATGCCAGATTTCAATTACATTTGGCTGATTATAGTGTACAAACCCACACAGTTGATGCTGTACGGCTGATGTACGGACATAACCAGCCTGTAATTACTCTTTGCGGCAATTAAAAGCAGGCTAACTAAATGCTTGGATTTTTTCCCTTATGTGTTTCTGATAAAGTAAAGTGCACCTCTTTATACTGAATAATCATTTTTATTTTGGTTTCAAATATGTGTCGATTGTCAGTTATTATACCATGAGCTTGGAGATCCTATTTGTTGTACACTTAAGATTTTTTTACCATACACTTCAGATGAATAATCCCAGGATTCATACTATAAAGGATGTGTTCCACCAGATGAGCTGGATTTCAATGTCATCAGCGTTCCGACAAATATATTTACAGTGTACAAACTCAAATGGCAAATGCTATACAATGGCTGGACAGATGCTGCCTGTACCAGGCAGTATCTTATCAGGTTTTACCCTCCCCATGACCATGTAGCTGCCATATGGCTGCCACTGGTGCAGCTGACAGTGGCCTGTTGCACTGCATTTATTTCTATATATCAGCCTTTTTTTCTTTAGTATAAACTCATACCAGGGCGAGGTATTTTCAGTTACATTATATATAAGCATCATCTATGATTGTGCAAGTAAAATGGAGTCCAGATTACAACATAGTGTATATGAGTTTTTTGGATGATGATGATGGTTTGCTTGGGATAAGGACACTTGCCTACACTATCGGTTGCCTTTGAAAGTCACCCACGATTGCACTTGTTTGCACTTTCAATGATAGCTTATCCCACGCTTCTACCCCTACCAGTGACAGGGTCAGTAACACCTGTACGGCCGCCGTACCGTGCCATTTAGCAAGCTCAGTGGAACATGCCCTTTAATCAGTCTTCATTATAAAAGAATGCCTGTCTACCTTGCATCGTATGATCTGTAGGCAGCAGCAAGATAACATTTCTTTACCTTCTTACAGTTTACAGCTCTCTTCAAAATCTCGCTTGCTGGTCCTACCTCGGGTTTAACATACTGCGGTAACAAGGTCACAGAAGACTTCCAACTGCTGAACGTTCCCCCCGCAACTTCACTCTCCAAGAAGTTTTTGACTACTATCGACACAGAATCTATTTTCACACCATGTGGAGGGTGTATTGGTGAAAGCTGCAAATCAGTGGTGTACTACAACAGTGACTCGTTTGTAGATCAGACTGCCAATTTGCCCTTTGGTAGTGCTATGTATGGTTACTTGTGTCCCACCAGCACCATCATGCAGCTCAACGCAGAGGGTTCCTACGACTGTGGTGAGTCTCTAAAGATACTTTGTGATAGGTACTCGCAAATTCTCTCTGTAGGGCATTTCTACGATCTGCTTTGATAAGATGCCCCTGCAATATGTCTCTACAATTCGGTCTTGGTAAACTATTTATGATGAATTGTCTGTAGACACACTGTTTCTAGTAACGGTTTCTACCAGGGGCGTTCCCAGGGGTATGTGGAACCAAACCCGACTTCCACCACGGAATTTTCCCGAGTATGGTCTGTTCGGAGTGAAAATTCTCTAATCACTCTTTTTTTTTATATATTTTTTTGATAGTTAACAAGTTACAGTAATATACAGGAATGGGCTATTTATACATATAAAACATATTGAAACCTATTGAGAAGGGAGGGTAGGGGGCACATACTTGAGGCATACAGGTAAGGTAGTCTTAGGTGTGCCCCCTCTCTAAAAAGACAGGTCCCTCTATATGCCATTGTTACTACAGTAGAACCCCGCGTAAACGGGCACCCTTCGTTCAGGGCCAAAGTGTCCGCTTACGCGGGGTGTCCGCTTACGCGAGGTTGAAATAAACATCTTATAGAGGGAACCGTTCCGAGCAAAGGTGTCCGTTAACGCGGGGTGTCCGCTTACGCGGGGTGTCCGTTAGGCAGGGTTCTACTGTATATGTTTGTCATTAAACAAGGCTATTAGACCTCTAGCAACGCACCGGGTAGTCTCAGGTGTGTAACGACTCCCCCCCCCCCCCCCCCCCCACCGATAGTAACAGGTGTATGGCTTCCCTTCCCCATAACAAAATTCTAGAAGCAGCTTGTATAATCTATAAAATCCAAATATTCCCCCTCCCCCTGGCCCCTCAACAGGGGCTCTGTTACTGGTCTCCTGGCAATATTCCCAGATAGTCTCAGGTGTGTACTCCCCTCTCCCTCAAACAATATCCTAGATACAGTTTGTATAATATCTAAAAGCCATGTGCTTCTGGGGCCTTGCCCCCTCAACCCCGAGCTGGGGCTTTGCTGCTGGTCCCCTGGCAATATTCCCAGATAGCTTCAGGTGTCTGACCACCCTCCTTAAAACGAAATCCCAGATACCGCCTGTATAATCTACAAATTATGAGTGCTGCTGGGGGCTTTGACCCATGGAGTTCTTGCCCTCGTCCAAGGTACTACAAGGTGTGCCCCCCCCCCCCCGCAAAACAAAATCCTTGGTACGCGGCAGTTGTACAAAACAGTTTTACTACATGGATCTACAATATAGAGCAGTTCTATGTATATATACAATAGAGGTTAATACTAAATCTTCCAACTGGATCTGGGAATATTATTTAGCATTCTCGGGAGCGGAACGTTCATATCAGAACGAGGCAAAGGGTTTTGCAATTTTCGAGCACCCTGGCTTTCTGGTATTATCGCTCGACCGTCGTAACGCAAGTCGATGTTTGATCTCACTGTACATGATTAATATGAGTATTACAAGGTAGTTTGATGTGTTTCTAACAAGATATATCAATAAACTTTGTAGGATAGAAGTATGAAGGCTTGAATCTACATATTTATTTACATTTTAGTAAGTTTTTATTTTGACAGTTGTAGCAGCCTGTTATCCGTTTTTCGGCAGATTACTGGAGAAAAGACCAAATAAAACAATCTTTGCAAAACGAATTGATACAAAAAAAACACCAAACACCTTCCCCTACTCTTCATCTCAATTCCATTTTTTGTTTGATGTCTCTATGTTGGATATTTACTGAGATATTACCAGAGAAATATAGTGGATCTAACATTGGTTGCTATGGGGTGGAAAGTTGTTTAACCCTTAGAACGTAATAGAGTGCACTGCACCGCTTTCGGGAAAGCAAACTGCAAAGCTATAAAACCGAGCGGCGCAGGGTCAGTTTTTGCGGCCGGACGAACCCATTACTACGTTGCGTGACGTCGGCGCCGCTCCCGAGAATTGACACATTTTATATTATCTATATTCCAATATATGCCAAATTTTCGGGTTAATGTGTTCATGATAAGCGAATGAGAGAATACAAAATCTACTAAAGCAGTGCTAATTGTTTGCTCCTGCCATATGGGCAGGCTGGCTCACTGTTGACGTCTGGTGGATGGAACTATCACCTCATACTCTACCCCACCACACACTCTCACCACCTACACTACCCCTCACTTCATCTTTCTTACTCTACTTCGTGGGGCTTTTATATAGTACATAAATATCATCTATATATATCAATATGTTTTTTACCAACAATGTCTCTTATCAATTCATGTATTATTTATTTACTATTATCATAAAACAAATGTCTTATCAATTACCTTCATCTTAATTAATTTATTATCATTTTTTTGTCATTCATCATATCTATAATAATAATGAATATTATTTATCCAAGCTGCCTCTCTTCTTATATTTCATCCCTAGCTCAGCAGTGACAATCATAATATCAACTATATTTGATGTATTGTTTGGTTTCAGCCTCCTGTCCACCGGGCTACAAAACCATTAACGCTACGTGTGTAGAATGCCCCGCGGGAATGTACCAGAACCAATCAGCTCAGGAATTATGTATTCCATGCCCTGAGGGCACGAACTCCCCATTCACTGCAAACCCCTACGCAGAGAGATGCTTCCGTAAGTGACAAGATAATTTGTTCATAAATTATTTCATTCGATATTTACGTATTTATTGTTTATCTATATATTCCATAATACATGTGTGAATACCTTTAGGATGACCATCGCAAACACAACATTATAATCGTTATATAGCAATTGTTTTAAGAGTCACCCATAGTATGATGAAAGTGTTGTCAATTAGCGGACCATACGTCCAAGGCATCCAAGGAAAGATTTACAAAATACTAGCAACTTCGTCGTTGCCCTGTGTGTCTCCTAGTCCTAGTGTATGTGAAAGGGAAAGTCCTTACAAAATTAAAAGAAATAAACATTTATGCACCATACAGCTCGCTGAGCCCAGGCCGCTCTGAATGAAAGAGTTGGGGGGGGGGGGGGGGATATAGAAAAATGAAATGGTGGACTGCCAATATCGGGGTCCGAACTTCCGACGCTCTGATTCCCAGCTGAACGCTCTGCTGACTGCTCCACAAAGCGAGATGCTCCGTCTGGGCCAAATACCTTTAGTTTTATTATCCACCTAATACAAAATGTCCATAGAAAACACATAGGGAGTTTGAATGGACATACCCGGCGCATAGGGATATGTTGCATGCTCCAGGTGGCGCGGAAAAATAGTGCCTACGGAAATTTAGTGCATAACTAAAGCGAACTGATATCGATATGCCACTTGTTCAGAAACGGTGGCTAATAAATACAATATAGACTGGTTTCAGATAAAAGTGGTTCTATGCTCCACGAAGTTGACTCTCACGCTATAATAAAAGCGTATCATATCAAAATAAGATGACCGCTACTATTATGAATGTAATCGCTTGTATACCGCCGAACCGCTGGAAAGCGACGATATATTTTCTTAATAAATACATTTGTCCTTATTTACTTCTTTTAACTGTTTGACCTTTTACCTTCTTCAGGCATGTGCCCCGCTGGCTTCCGGTCGCTGAGCTCCGACGGCCTGGCTCCGTGCGAGCCGTGCGGTGAAAACGAGTTCGGCCACAACTCTACTGCGTGTTCCTCATGCCCCATCGGTCAGGTGACCCTCGACCCCGTTCTCGGCTCGCCCGCGGCATCAAGTTGTAAATGTATGTGTGTCTCGGTTTATCAACTTTAGCCTCTGGTCTCGTGCTACCAGTTTTAGTTCCGGACAAGGGTCCCGTCAGAGGCGTTTATGTGCAATTCTTATATAAACCTCCATCCTATCACTTAACCTCCATCTAATGACTTCATCATGTGAACCGCTTGACCGATAAAGAGTTACTATGTTTTATGTGTGACATTGTACATATATAAGACGTAAAGAATCATATAGTATCGCAATATATGTTGTAACAAATATTTGATATGATCATAAACGGTGTATCATATCATGTAATGTTTTGTGGTTTTGTTAGTCAATTACTGTATTGGAAGAGTGATTGTGAAAATCGAAATCAATAAAGAGACCCTATAAAAAACGTCAATGGTGAGGCTCTGGTAGGAGATCGGCCAAGAGGAACACCGAACCCTGACCTAACATAGATAGTGTTATAGTAAGGCACCTAAGACGTTTCTGAACATCAGAACATTTACGGAGTAAAACTCAATGATGTATATATCTACCGACACCCAGTCTAGTGTACTTTTTAATACTGGTATTAAAATTACCAATTGTTCTTGAACTAGCGCAATGTATACACTGGCTATACCTAGTGAATCATAAGAAGATGGCCACATGATATAATAGCTACTTCATATGAATTGGGTAGCATACATATCGAGCCAGGTAGAAACAGCAGCTATTCAGATTTGCCATTTACGATAAACGGTAGTAGTTAACTAAAAGGAATATACATTTGTGGCCTTGTATGACCTTTAAAATTTGACCTCTGACGTTGCAGCTGCCTGCCCGGATGGCACCTTCACAGGCACCGGGTACCAGCCAGACTGTAAGCCTTGCCCTATTGGTTTCTATGGCAACGACAACCACACGACTTGCGAAGCCTGCCCAGCCGGTAACACCACCTTGACAGAAGGTGCAACCAATATCACGTTATGTACAGGTAAATTACACCTTGCTTTATGATAATATGAATGTACATCAAACTAGAAAGCAATGTATGTTTTTAAAACGCGAAAACTGAGAAAGAGTATCAAATATTCGCAATAGGCCACTAAATTTCAGTATTCTTAGTCATTCACGTACAGATAATAGAGGACATTTAGAAGGACTTTTGCAACAAGGGTAACAATATCTGATGACTCTCAGACTGCTTAAGTAGGCTGCAATTTACGTATTAGGGGAAGGATAAAACAAAGCATAAAATATATAATAGGAGGAATACTGGCAGTCAACCACAGAGACATACTTTTTTTGTATACTGTTGATTGAAACAAATGTTCACCTTTACGAATGTACCACTATTATATTGAATAAACGTTGCTCAAATCAAAACAAAAAAAGCTGGACAGGAAAAAAGACAAAGCCTATAAACAACAGACACATAATATTCGTCTATATTTGTTGCTTGATGTTGCTCGGGGTGGGGAGTTAGCTCAGAGGTTAGAGCACCGGACTTGTAACCCCAAGGTTGTAGGACTTTGTGGGTTCGAGTCCCACCCCCAGCAGTGGTAGATTTACTGCCATATCAAAGGCCAATCCTTCTCATACCATGCCCATGTGGTGTGGGGAGTAAAAGAACTCTCACCTCGGTAAATGTGTAGGGGTGAGATTTCTACCTGAATTCATCACATAGATTCAATCACCACCCTCGTGGTGTAAAGGAACCTGGAGAAAGTCTGGTAAAGACCTACAATGGTTGACTGGACGTTAAATCAAACCAAACAAACAAACAATGATGCTGCTCGATAACTTATTTATCAAGTTTTTAATTGAAGTTGATTAGATTATTTCTTTTGAATTGTCTTTATATTTCTCCCTGCGCTTATCTGTAATCTTCATGTCTACTCTAATGCAGATTCCTGTACTCTGGGATGTTCTAACGGCGGTGTATGCGTGATCAATAACACAGCACCCAGATGCGAATGTCCAGCGGGTAAGTTTACAGAAACGCGCAGAATGTGCAATGAAAGGTCGGGCGTGTTATTGATTAAACATGTTATCATTTTAGCAATATTCTCAATAGAGTAAACTGAACTTTTCCTCTTTGTATCTTCTATATTTAAGTATTAGTCGGGAAGTGATTGTGTGTCATAATGTAACCGTGGGGAGCTGAAAAGTAGATTTTTTGTTTTGGTGCTTATTTAGCAAAGATAAATGGAGCCTAGTGTCTGGAAGATTGTAATTCGAAGCGGGGGGGGGGGGGGGCTCTACTGTTATAGAATACACATTTATTTGCCTCATGACATTATATTCATTTGATAAAACAATCAAGTATTTATGATCATCCTTGGTGTTGTTATTAGATGATGTACCCGATTTAATCACGAGAAATAGGAGGAGAATGGTCATACTTAAGTACACTCTGTGGTAGATATCTAAATGGGGCGGTATGAATTTCCAGTTTAATCAACTCGGTATTCATGCCTAACCCAAAGATGCCTTATAAAGAAGTACTATCGGACTTACTCGCCGAAATAGATTTCAATTAATGTAGCTAATCATTTAGGTCATCACGTTAGTGGACCTAAAGCTAGAAACAAAAGATGCTTACCTTTGAAATGTCAACGTAGGCCTACATGTGAAGGGGGTTGCCGGGTGCGCCTAGCAAGAGTTGAGGAGTAAAAGTATACCCACTAATGCTATTTACAAACATGTTTCGCCTCAGCACATTAGCTAGTCTTTCTTCATAATTGAATTTTAATGAGTAATAATTATGCTAGAAAGATCATCAAATTGTTCAAACAAACAAAAAAAGACAATCACTTATTGCCTAGGAAATAACATTTCTAAAAGATTAACCACGGACTAAGATGACTGGCATTTGTAGATGAATGGCTCTGTTTACCCTGTCCCTTACTCCTATCCATGAATCTAAATAGCTACAACTATACAGTCCATCACCTTGTCTGATCGCACCATCACAATTCTAATTTCATTGTCAAATGTCTGGGTAGGTTACACTGGCCCCCTGTGCGCCACTCAGCTTGACCCATGCCGCTCCAATCCCTGCTACAACAACGGCAACTGTACGGCGCTCAGCGGAGTTGACTTCCAATGTTCCTGTGCTTCCTGTGAGTTGTTCCTTGAATTTCCCTGTTTCCATTCTTTCTCAAGAGAAACCCAATTTATGAAAGCTTTGAGGATATAAGAATAATCTCTTTCAGTTTTGTAATGATTTACCTGCAAAGATCACTTAAGTGCTCTCTCAAATAGTTCATTTTCTTATGCTTTCCTCATGCTCAAGGCATGTGATGTGTTAGTCCTGTTGAAGCTGTCCTGGTTATTATATTCATAAAAAAATTCTGTTTATTACAAATGCGTAATGTAGCCTTCAGATCGAGGAGAACTAATCATAGTACATATTGTTCATGACATTTCTACCTCTCGTTGTGTAGCCTCCAGTGAGGTGATGAAACTAGTGGCCTTCAACGCTGACTACATCCAATCGTGGATCAACTATCTCAACGTTTCTGTGGTCAAGGAGTGCCAGGATTACTGTTTGAAGGAGCCTGTCTGTCAAGCCATCTCTTTCAACCCTAACCCACCCGCAGGCTTCCCGGTCAAACAACCCTGCCTAATCTTTAGCTCTTCCACCGGTCAGACAGGCGTACAGCAAGGTTACACACTCTACAAAAAGGCATCAGCTGTCAGTCAGTGTAAGTCATCCTTCACGAAGCACATCTTTTGAACTTTACTGGTGCTATGATAGACTGGTCTTGTGATGAATAATCGTGGTTTGAGCTTCTTATACAGAATAAATTGAAAGCTTCGATTATTTGCAAATGACATGTTTGAGATCACGATGTACTATGGTCAACCAGATACTATTGTAACTTGTATACTAATACACCCCTATATCATATATATCATAACATGAAATATTTATCTCTTAAAATGAATAGTACTTTTAGAAAAGAACATGTGGTTTTTTTAAAATTGTATGTGGGATATATCAAAGACTGTGGCACTCTTTAATCATGCACAGATTAAGCGGGTATAGTGCATAGCGTACAATTGAAGCGATCTATTTAGGGTTATGTACTAATGGTTTATACGTGGTTTTTTTTCCGGTCATTTGCCATTTAGATTTCAACGGGTCACGCTGCGAAGAGGATCCCATCAATGAATGCGAGCAGATAAACTGTCAGAACGGTGGCCAGTGCCGAGATATGCCGGGCTATGCAGAGTGCCTCTGCTCTACTGTCGACGTCTTCAGTGGCGATTTGTGAGTTGCTCCGAATTGATTTATAGATCAATGGTTTATTGAATTTAGAATTTTTGATATACAGTAATACGCTATGAATCCAGGAGATTCTCTCTACGCCCAATTAATATGAACTGCTAACAAGATGCTGTATTTTTGACATTTCTTTCAAAATGTGATCATGTGAGCCAGTTGAAATCCCTTTCACCCCCGAAACACTTTTTTCTAGTTAAAAGTTACAGTAACAAACAGGAATGAGCTATTTACACATATAAAACATATTGAAACGTATCGGAAGTGGGGGGGGGGGGGGGGCGTAGGGTGCACAAACTAGAGGGATACGGGTAAGGTATACCCAAGTGTGTGCCCCCCGCCCCCCGCCACTAAAAGGAAGATGCCTCTATATGCTCTAATTATCATATGCATGTTATTTAACAAAGCAGATATGTCCCTGAAAACGATAGAGCTCTTCAGGGGTCTTTGCCACCTGGACCCACAAAGAGGAACTTTTCCCCTAGAACCATTGCAATCTTCGCAAGTAGTGTCAGATCAGTAACTATCTTGCTCATTGAAACAAAATCCTAAGGACAGTTTGTACAATGTATAAAAGCCAAGTATTTCTGTTGGCTTTTGCCTCTGGTTCTACAGGGGTAGGTGGGGCTTTGGCACTGGACACCGATTCCCAGGTAGTTTCAGACTGTAATTCAACAAAGCAGTCTCGAAAAAATATAGAGCTCTTCAGTGGGCTTTGCCCCCTGGACCTCTAAAGAGGCACTTTTTCCCTGGACCCCATGCAATCTTAGGAAATTTCGGCCCCAGCGGAGATGATACTGACTCTAAATAAAAAACAAATTCTCTGATCCTGGTTCCTGAAGCAAAATCCAGCAGGTATCTTGTATAATGTATAAAAGCCGAGTGCTTCTGTAGGCTTTGCCCGCTTGAGCCCCTGATTTTACCACTGGACCCAAATATTCCCAGAGAGCCTCAGGTTTGTAACCCCCATAGCTGTGAACCCAATTGAGAAAAGTGCGACTCATAAAGGAACTTGTGTTTTTATTCTCCCCCTGGGCGTGGTTCGATCCTGTTGCGGGTCTACTATACAGTGGGATCACCTTACAGGGTTATTGGTCGGAATGAATAGGATATAGTCACTGGCTCAGTAGTCGCGTTGACCGCCACATCAAGCTACCATTGTTAAATGAACTTGTTCGCTAAAATAACTTAATATTTTAGCCTATTTCCACCATATAGATGTATAATCACACTGCCTCTGAACACTTGTCTGTCACAGCTGTGAAGAAGCGCAGGAGATATGTCAGAAAGATCCGTGTCAGAATGGAGCGACTTGCCAGTCTGTAGGCAGCATCCGACGTGTATGTATCTGTGCAAATGGCTACACAGGCCGTAATTGTGAAACTCAGATAGGTAGGTACAACTAACAGCCGTACACTGACCGGCAGTGTCTCTGCATCCCAACGTAACTGTAAATTACTTATAACTGATATTTTTGGCTATGAAATGAATAGTTTCTCTCAGGAACAATCATTCACTTAAAGAATGTACATCAAAGTTGGTGGGTATTACACTCATATTTCTTCTACAGGAGTGTATCATGGTCACTGAGGATTCCATAAATGTACCTATGTTTTATCACAATACAGAACTCCGATGAAAGATAATTTATGAAACGATCCCATTGAAAACAGAACAGGCTGAGGTGAATCCCTTGAGTAACTCGACATGTTGCAAGCCATGACATCTGTGAGGTCTCCTCAAAAAGGAATGTCAATACAATAATCTGGATTTTCTGTTGAATAACTATATTCTGTGCCTACAGATATGTGCCGCCCTAACCCCTGTTACTACGGCGCGGCCTGTACCCCCGGAATCGGAAGCTACACATGCGCATGCCCAGACGGTTTCAGTGGTTTAACGTGCGACCAACGCCCCACTAACCCTTGTACGTCTCTATCATGTGATGACGGACGATGTGTTGACGACTACCGCGACAACACTGTCATGTGCGTCTGTAATGACGGATTCTTCAACAACAACAACAACAACAACAACAACAACAACAACAACACCAGTGAGTTTTTATTGCCTACATCATATATATACGGTATATATGTATCCCCTACCTCCCTTAATACCGACCAAAAACAGAGTGTGGATAGGAAAAAAGACGGGAAAAGAAGAAACGGAATAATCATAATGTGGCTAAATATCAGCATGCCAAATAGAATAACCTTCGATACGTTATGAATATCGAAACTTTGGATTATACACTCTCCAGCTAATAGCCAACGGCCAGTAGAAAATCACTACTATTAATTGAGTCTAATAAAAAAGGACATACATTGTTATCTTCAACAATAAGAAATGTCTTTGGTTTTACAGATAGACAATGTGAGCGTGTGGATCCTTGCTCCAGGATAACCTGTCAAAATGGGAATTGTTCTGTAAACAATGTAACCATGCAAGCCACCTGTGACTGTGATGAAGGTTATCAAGGTGCCTTTTGCCAACATGACATTAACGAATGTGCCAGCAAGCCATGCCGAAATGGAGGGATGTGTGAGCAAGGGGTCCCTGGTACTTTTAACTGCAGCTGTACGTCACGATACCAAGGTTAGTCCAAGTGATGATCACAAGGGGCAAGTAAATTACTTGCCATTTCGTAAAATGTACGGTTATCGCCATGGCATCAAGTCTCTTGCAATATAGAAGTTGATTCAGTCAACTAAAGGATGTATCATTTGAAGCACTATCTATTTATAGGTGCTTGCAAAATCCAGTGGGACTGAAAGGGATGCTCGTCGAATATCGCCGTTTTGAAGCGACATGTTATTTATTTGCTCCTTGTGACTTTCCCTTTTGATATCATATGATTTTCAAATAATGTTTGTTAAGAAAGAGGACACATTTAATAATAAATAATCAGTCCCTATATCTACTTTTAACGATAATGAAATTTGAGGAAGCTTCACCACTGCGAAATCCTTTGTAATGGACATCAACACACCATAGGTTTTGTAAATAGTTCGTATTAATTTTTCTATTTTAACAGGCTCCCATTAAGCAAGAAAGCAACTGTTGATACAAAAGTATTTCATTACAGTTTGGGATAAAATATTTTCGATGATAAAATTCAGATTATATATCAATCGAGATAATTTTGAATAACTGGTAATAAAATATATACAACTACAATAGTATAAGAGTAGTCCATATCCTTTAGGATGAATTCTATAAAGGAGACGGATAGGAAAAGGCGTGGATGGTAGAGCGACGATAGCATATGGGGAGTATCATCTTTTCGCCACCAGAACTATAAATGTCCGCATCGCAACTAGGAACGAAATGAATTAACGCCCAATTTATAACCTTTTTTCTAGATAAGCAAAATACCCTATTGTTTCCATGAGCTATCATTGAGTAATTGAGTCACTTCTGGGTTTCCTACTAGGTCT
The DNA here is from genome assembly GCA_950022655.1 of Alentia gelatinosa. Lineage (NCBI taxonomy): Eukaryota > Metazoa > Annelida > Polychaeta > Phyllodocida > Polynoidae > Alentia > Alentia gelatinosa. The sequence goes on from OX465579.1 coordinate 128,913,226, forward strand.
ACAGTGTGAAGACCTCATCCTTCTGTGTGAAAACAAGCCATGTGCAGCAAACGGCACCGTTAACAAAGGTTGTGCTGACACCCCAGCGGGCTACCAGTGTACGTGCCTGCCAGGTTTCACGGGAAAGAGATGTGAGGTGAGTGATAGTTGAGGTTCTACACATTCTTCATTTTCAAAGAGAGATGACGGAATTCCGACATTACATATACATAGGCAACACTCGCAGTGTTCGTGAATATATATCGATTTTTTAAAATAAAACATTTATCGATTCATACCTAAGCCACTCTGTTCCAAATTGAGGATAATTGGCCATTTCCAGTTATGCCCTCGGCATTTCATATTTTTCTCTGAGACCCATGCGTCATGAGAAAAATTATCAATAAACAAATTTGTCTCCACTTTGTACTCATAGTTTTTAATTAATATTATAAATATATATTCATATATACTCTTTACTTATAAACCCCTTTTCCTCTGTTCTGTGACCACGGTCGCTAGATGGAAATCAACGAATGTGATTCGCAGCCCTGTCTCCATGGCGGAAACTGCACCGACTTGGACAACGACTTCCAGTGCGCATGCCCACCAGGGTGGACGGGCAAGACGTGTGGTGACGTAGAAGGAGAGTGTACACCCAGTACGTGCGCGAACGGAGCAACTTGTTTTAATGTGTCGCGCAACACCTACTGCCAGTAAGTATGCAGCTTCTGTATTCTATCCAGAAACATACGAAGCTTCCCCAGGAGGGCCAATCCTACGCCACATGGTGTATTTGGTAGAGTCATTACCCTACCCCTGGATGAAAGTAGAGAAGCAGTAGCTGGGAAAATAAAATTTTATTGAATTTTATGTAGTAAAGTAGTAGATAAAATTTTATGTCGACCTTACTGGACGACATATTATAATGAAAGGGAGAGGGGGGGGGGAAGAATTTTTGGTTTAGGGATTTGAGGAGAGCGAGATTTACCGCTTTCTCTTTATCGTCCTTGATATACGAGCGGTGGGCATTGGACTTCCACCCTCCGTACTGTTGTATGGAGATTTCAGGCATCCCAGCCTGGAATGCCTGTGTTGCCACTGCCTTGCGAAGGCTGTGCAATGTATAGTTCGACTCCTGTTGAGCAGCCACTAGGAGCTGCTTCCATGCCTTTGTAAGCATACGCGTTGTGACCGTGGTTCGGTCCTCGAGCATGAGGAACGGGTCCTCAGGGGTGGCCGTGGGGGCGGCCGCCACCATTCGTCGTATTGCTACCAGCGGGCAGGAGGATGGGGTCGGCGATGCCTGGAGCGTGACCGTCTTCTCCTCCCCCGCCAGCTGTAGGTTCTTTGCAGCTTTGATTCGGATTGTCACGCTGGTGGGCGGAGAACGATGTGCATGGGTGAGTTTGTTAGGGCCCCGAGGGCAGCCTGGAGAACCGCCATCGGGACCGGAGGCTTTACGTTGGGCCGGTATGCCTTGTTGCGTTTCATTGCCTCCAATGCCCGCTTCACCCGGAAATCCTCGGTCGGTGCGACGTCGCCCCCCGTCAGTCGCAGGTGCGACCGCACGTGGGATAGCTGGTTGGCGACCGTTGCTGGCGAGGGGCTTGTTCCGCAACGTATTTGAGGTGGGCCATGGTGAAGCTGACTGTAGGTCTCTGCGGATCGGCTTCCATCCGGCGGCAGAACGCGGGGTAGGTGGCGACGGCGCTCTTCTGGTTGGCGACCGTTCCACAGGCACGTGCCTCGGACTGCCGCACAGATGCCCTCGTCTGGAGTGAGAGTAGAGCCGGATCTGCATAGAAGACGTAAAACTGGGATGAACGAGGCATGCGTACATGGTATGACCTCTGTAAGGGAATGGTATGTGATGAACATAGCAGCAGTATCGTAATCCCTCGAGGTCAGATGCGCTCGGCTCAGTGCATCGGCCACGGTATTGAGTGCCCCCGGCACGTGCGTGTAGAGGAATTCAACCTGCAGTCTCGCTTGAACCATCCAGGCTTGGCGGGCACATTCGGCCAGCACCGAATTACGTGCCCTCCCACTGGTGAGTGCCTGGACGGTTCCCAGGTTATCGCAGAACACCTCCACACGTGTCCCACGGTCACAGTCCGTGAGGAACGTGTTCATGGCGTACACCGTGTTGAGGGCCTCGAGTTCGGAGATGCAGTTCACGGGGCACACCCGTCCCGCGTAGAAATATGTGCCGTCCGTGCCGCCGATGCCTGAGAGGCACGCATCCACGATGATACATTTGGTGGGTGGTCCTCGGGGGATTAACACATGGCCGTTCCAGCTGTCGGCGAACCGCAGGAACCAGTCCAGATCTTGTCTCATGTCGGCGTTGATGTTGAGGTAGTAGCCGGACATCCCTTGTAGGGCCTCCAACAGCTTACTGACAAACGCCGTGCCGGCCGTATGCATTTTGAGACGTGAAGTATTTTCCCGAGGACCGACTGCAGTTGACGTTTGGTGAGGGACCGCTTCTGGGCGACCGCCCTGACGTGTTCACGGACATCCTGCAGTTTGTCCTCGGGAATGGTGATGGACATCTTGGGGGCATTGATGATGATCCCGAGCCACGTGACTACCTGCTCGGGGGGTTGTGCCTTGTCTGTAGCCTCGGGGAGGCCCAACTCCCGGAACAGGTCTCGTGCGATGCCGAAGTCCGATGCTGCCTTATTTCGGTTAGGTGAGAGGATTATTAAGTCGTCAAGATACATAGCAGCGTCGACACCCTTTTGTCCCAGCATCTCGACAATGGTATCGGCCACACACTGCATATGGTATGAGGAGGCACGGGCACCAAACGGAATCGCCGTGTCACAGTAGTACCCGTCCCCCCATGCGAAACAGAGCAACGGCCAATCCAGAGGATCGCACTTAAAGTTCTTGTATGCTCTTGCAATGTCAATCGTGCTCATATAACTCTCTGGCCCCGAGGCCACCAGGCGGCTGACGAAACCGTCAACGGTTGGCAGGCCGTGTTCCCGCTCCTGACTGAAAACAGAGTTCTATATTATGTAGGCGTTGACACTGCTGTCCTTCGGGTACGTCATGTCAGTTATGAGACGATGGTCAAGGCACCCCCGTTTCTCGCGTGTCATCAACGGCGACATGTGACACCATGGAGAAAACGGGGCGTGGTCGAACGGACCTATGAGGTTGCTGTGTGTCCGTTCCTTGCTTATGAACTTGTCGACTTGTTCCGGGTATCCCGTGGCACTGGGGTGGTTGGATACCTCCTGGGTGTCACTCACCGGCCCGAGGTACCCGAGGGGAAACCCGAACCGGATGAAGTCGAGTAGTTCCTGTTTTCCGGGCATTCCAGAGAGGTACCGGACCCATGCCGGAATGTTTAGGTCCGTAGGGAGCTCAATACGTGCACCCAAAGCGTTGGGTAAGTCGGTATCCCTTACCTCCCCGTAGATGTGGGCGTGTCCCGGCGGCCTGGGCCCGGGCGCGGCGAACTGGGGCCAGTGGGCCCGCCTGTGTCCGGCGAAGGCGGCCGGGTCGGTCCGTAACCCGGGGACAGCCACCCCGGTCTCACACACCTCCCTAACTACGGTGAAGTCAGGGGGGTTCACAATGTCCATTCCTGCCCGGGGCAATTGCCGAGGTAATTGCTCCTCCGCACCGTTAAGGCTCCCATTGGCGGGAGTGTATTCCCCGGGGTCGCTGTCAACACCTCCACGCTCCACGTGTTTGACATGCGGTGTTGTTGTCACGTGGCCCGGAGGTGTTGCGTCACACATGTTGCACTCGCTGAGCTTGGTCGGCCCCCTGACCGGGAGTGCATCCGTACCGAGTGCAGGGGGGGTGTCTCGCGCCGCGCCTACTCCTGGGGCGCGGCGGGTGCGTTTTTTTAACCTTGTTGTGGGAGTACATGGGTCGGACCGATGTGTGTCCGGCTGGGGGTGCTCGGCGTGGGGCCGCGGTCGGTGTGGGTACAGCACTCTCGTAACCGACTCCGTAGGACAGCTTCCTGTTACACGCGTGTATGGAGTGCGTGCACATCCGGCCTACGGAGTCGCAAAAAGAGCAAACATGTAGCCACTTGATACTCCCATCCCGGTGACCGTTGCGTTGAATGCCCGGCACGGGAGCTCCCGTCCCCCGGACTTGGTGACATCTTGGCCGTTCGTGGTCGCCGTCGTGGCCGTCATGGCGAGACGCACGCGTTCGTCCTGTATTCTGACGTGGTCAGACCAATACAGGCGTCCGGCTTCCACCTAATCAAAGACATAATTTGACCACCTCCGTACCGCGGCCCACGGCAGTGTCTGCGCATCGGTGGTGACCTGGGTGAGGTGGCGATACAGGTCCCGGCGGTCCTCCTCACGCACGGCCCGGTGGTCCTCCATCATGGTGAGGAATGCCCCGATGTACTCTAGTGGGCCCAGAGCACTCCGGACCTCGAGTTACTGCGCTATCGTATATACACCCTCACGGTCAACGTACATATACGGTTTAGAGATCAAATGGTTTGTATGCAAGTCAGTGGTAAGCTTACCGGCCGTCCTGTCGTGCCGTAGGGCCTCCCGTTTGATCACCTTTTAATGTAGTCATCAGATACGTAGTGGTCTCGCAGTTGCCGTGGTGGTGGTAGCCGTGAGGCCTGGTCGTTGGCCCAGTCCCTCGTCCTATCTTCTGCCGCTGACTGTGCCATTGGCGGTCTCGATGCCCGGGACGGTGACCGTTTGCGTGACATCTTGGTGATAGCCGTGAGGATGGACTTGACATTCGCCTCGAGTGCCACGATCCTTGACATTTTCACAGACGAACCTTTGTCTGATACCGAAGCCACGTGTTCGGTGTTCCCTTGAGCCATGGATTCCTTAACCGTAGTCTCCGACCCGCCTTCTGCCTCGGGGGCATTGGACGGTCCGGCTTCAGGGGTGGCTCTCGTTTTCGGCATCTTTCTACTCGTTATCCTTTTCCGATTCTCGTATGGTATGTTGGGGTGCGGGCCTTTTGACTCGTGGAGTACAAAGGCTGCGCGCACAGGCCAAGAATGACGAGAAAAGTGTGGAGTATGTGTGTACTGTAAGGAGGTTTGAGTAGAAGTAAGACCGGGGTCCGGACCGGGGTGTACCACGTGACCACGTGGTAGGTGAGAAAGCCGCGAGGGGGCAGGAGGGGCGCCCGGGAGGCGCGGTAGAGGGGGACACCAGAGGTGGCAATGACTACCCCTGACCAAAGGCCATGAGTCACCCATAGTTTCTTTTACAGCTCACTATCGCGATGTGCTTCATTGAATCTTGTAAAATATGAATTGGCGATAGCGTAGTGTCATCGGTTAAATCGACGATTAATGGACGGCGACTGTCAACTGAGGGACGGGAGGTATGGATAATCGGGGATACAAACGTTAATCTGAAAAAGCAGGAACCACCGAGCACAGGGCAGCAATGGGTTTCATGCGAAATAATGGAGTCACGCAGGTAATTACCGAGATAACGCACCCATGCCCTACGGGAGGTACGATTATTGACCACATCTACACCAACTCGGTGCATGTATAGAAAGCCACGACTATGAATGAGTATCTCAGTGATCACTTTGCGACACTTGTTATACGGAAAAAGGCAAAGAGGCATCATCATCAAAGTGAATACCTAGGTAGGTCATATAAAAGATACTCAATAGAGGACTTGGAAAATTACATAGAAGGGTACCCCTGGCATACTTATACAAACTTAGAATCCACTGATGATCTGGAACGAGCATATATGAAAACATTAATGGATTACCTGGACGCAAACTGTCCAGTAGTAAAAATGAAGTTTAATGACACGAAACCGGAATGGATGAGCAGGAGTCTATTGAATCTAATAAACCACTGTAAAAATTTAGTCAAAACATAAAAATACAGGCAGCAACATAGTTCTGAAAGAACTGAGTAGATGTTCTCGAAGTATTAAGTATAAACTAATAACGGAGAAGAGCAACTACTGTAAAAACAAATTGGCAGACGCCAAGGGGTCACCACGAATATTTTGGAGTATAATAAATAACTTGTTAAACCCGAAAGATGCAGAAAGTCAATGCAAAATAAAAGAGGAAGGTGTACAAATAGAAACCAATCAAGTACCAATGATCCTAAACAGATTCTTTGCAACGGTTGGCTTGGAGTTGTTCCACAAACTGGAGCCACTCATGGTAGATCAGTATCTGACTGTCCTGAGTCAACTGCCATCAGCAAAAATTGCGCACTTCCCAATAATAGTTGAACCCAAAAAAGGGATGACCTTAATTAAGAGTGCTAGTCTGAAGAAATCATCTGGTTTCCAACACGTAAAGACCAGCGTTCTGAAATACTACCTTTCACTTAGTATTGCTAACTTTACCTACCTATTACAGAGGTCAATTGATAAGATGCACTTCCCTACAGCTTGGCGAATAGCCCGAATAGTGCCAATCCCAAAATCTGGTGACCTATGCATAAAGGATAACTGGTGGCCAATTTCACTCCTAAATCTCCCGAGTAAGATACTAGAAAAGGTGTTGCACCACGAGATATATCAGCTACTGCAAAATACTCAAATATTAAATGAAAGACAGAATGGCTTTAGACCAGGCAGAAGCACCTCTGATGCCATATTTGTGATGCTGAAAGATCTGTACATGGCAAGGAATAAAAACCAAGTTACAGCTGCATGTTTTATTGACTATAAGAAGGCATTCGACTCCATACACCACTCTTTACTAATCAAGAAACTTGAAAAGATTCTCAAAATGCCTCCAAATGTTACCAACTGGCTAAAGAGTTACCTCGACAACCGCAAGCAATATGTGACTGTAAACGGTAAAAGTTCTGATGTGCAAGACTTCGAATATGGTGTGCCTTAGGGGTCTGTGCTGGGGCCCTTGCTATTTGTCATCTTCATAAATGACCTAGGTAATGTTTTCATAAATAGTGCATTCTGCAATATGTAGATGACCTAGTCTTCTATATATCTGGAAAAGATGCCAACCTGGCAATGACAAAGCTACAGGAGGATATGGGCAGACTAGAAATGTGGTGTCTAAAAAATAGCCTCACAGTTAATATAAAAAAGACAAAGACCATGTGGTTCGCCACCCAGGCAAAACTAAAGGCCTGCCCACCGCTAGTAGTTTACCATAGGGGAAACCAAGTAGCCGAGTGCTCAACCTACCTTTACCTGGGGGTAACACTTGATTCAGGCTTGACTTGGACCACCCACCACAGCAACCTGATAAGAACCCTAAGTGGTAGGTTATTCAAATTTGGGAAATTAAGAGGGTCACTTACCCATGATGCTGCCAAACAAGTCTTTGTTGCAAACATACAAGCTGTTCTGGAATACTGTAGCCTCATACAAAAAAGCTTCAGAAAAATAGACCTTTACTCTATAAAAAAAACTCATGGTGCGAGGGCTGAAAACCATTCTAAACTATCATGGAACTGCTGGCCTACCAAGCTCACAACTTTATCAAAAGTGTAAACTTGACCCACCATCAGTAAGGCGAGCAAAACAAATGGCTCAAGTCATGTTCAAAGCATCCTCCTACCCCGAATGGCTTGAAATGCGGGAAGGTAAGACGAGAGGTAGTATGAAAATAAGGTTCAAGTTACCGTGTGCCAAAAGTGAGTCAGTTAGAAAATCACCGTTTTGGAGAGGTGTCGCAGAGTGGGACAAATTGTCACTAAGCGTGCAGACAAGCCTAACGGTGAAAGAGTTTAAGTCACACTTCTAACTTTATCACCTTTTTTCATCTCATTCATCAAATCACTTCTCCAATATTGTATAAATACACTGTTGTGTTGTTATAATGTACTGTATATCTATGATTGGTGTCGGAAATATTGTAACTGAAAAACTTACTATAAAGAAATTGAAAAAAAAACCCAAAAAAAACCCACCACTCTCCTCCCAGATCTTTCGCGGCACTAGCGCTTGTTAATCTCTGCCTCAACCTAACGCTGGTTCCCTGGTATCTAAATAAGGCCAGGGGAACCAGCTAAAATTTCAGATTCAAAACAAGGCAACTGTCAAAAGTTTTGAAACTCAAAGAACTCATATATTAGGAGTTGTGAAATGTGGGAATTGTTAAATGAGCCTAATAGACAATTTTTAGTTTAATTTTTGTCCGTTCCACTGGAGTGTGTTCTCCGTGGTTGGGAAAAAAAATCAAGCCTAATAGACAATCCTGCTGTTTTGTTTTTAGTTCTAAACCACTTTATTATGTGAATCCATTTTTTTTTTTTTGTTGTTGTTGACGATATCTTCTTCATCTGGCAACATGGCCGGATGGAGCTTGATATCTTCATAGAGTATTTGAATGGTGTCATCAAATTCACGTCTGAGATATCAGACTCCAAAATCCATTTCTTAGACACAGAGATCAGATTGTCCCCCACTGGACATATCACCACTTCTCTATATACCAAACCTACTGATAGTAGTAACTACCTCCACTACGAGTCGTCCCATGCACGACACTGTGTCCGGGGTATACCCTATGGTCAATTTCTCCGCATACGGAGGATTTGCACCGATGACTCAGATTTCATCAACCATTGTATCTGTAAAGGGAAACACTTTGTATGGAGGGGATACCCAGCCCCTTTCGTTAAAGAGGCTTTCGCTAAAGCCCTAGCCACCAAAAGTGACACTCTCTTAACCCCACCCAAAAGAGCCGCAAAAACCTGAGGGATATACTGGTCAGGGCCATACTCCCGCCGGCCACACCAGTGGCCAAGGGAATCAACCCCAACACCTGCTTGCGACCTAACAGCTGCAGGTACTGCCCTAAGCTGAACACATATGGTAGACTACTTTGCTCTGCATCTGGCAAGACCTATATGAGCAGATGCAACACATGTTGCTCGAGCTCTAACCTGATTTACTGCATCACCTGCAAGAGATGCGGCATCCAATATGTTGGGCAGACCAAATGTGAATTGAAAATCCGCTTCGCAGCGCATTTCCTCAAAATCACTAAAAATGACCCAGACAGTGAAGTGGCCAAACACTTCAACAGTAAGGATCATTGCGGTCTCGACAATGTGACCATTCACATCGTTGATTTCATCTATTCTCACCCAGACTCTGAGAAAGCGAAACACTTATGAGACCTGTTGGAGTTCAACTGGATCCAACGCTTGCATACAAATGTCCCCCTGGGGCTGAATGTGATGGACCCTAATCGCCACTAAATTCACCGGGAACTTTTTGACAGTGAATTGATCTAGCCACGTCAAATTTTTTTTTACTTTATTATCACTTCGCCGACTCCCTTTCTTATATGTCACTTACCTTCTCACCGGAATCGGTAAAATCTGTTCGTTCCGGCATGTAAACTTTACAAGCCTACCACTCACAGTTGATACTCCTTTTGTATACACTGTACAGAACCTGTAACTCCACAGGTCCCAACAATAAACATCACTACCCTATTTCACCTTGAAATTCAAGTTATGTTTATTACCTGTTGATACATCAATTGACAGGGCTGCTTCAGATGGCTTATTTGGATAATGTCAGCCAGACTTATTTAAATCCCCATCAATCAGTGCAGCCTGAGGATTCCCTTGGATGAAACCGCTGTAGTTGTCATGCACACGCCATGACAACCCATGACACACCTGTTTTGTAACTCCACAAACTATTTGTCAACAACTTGACACCAGGCAAATCACCACGATTCTGCCGATGTCAACAATGTCGTAATCGAACGAACAAATATGTGACGTCAGCCGATGACAACAACGAGCCCACTTGAGCGGTAGCTGCCACCAAGAACAAACCTAGCCCCATCTTAATATAATATTATTATGTGAATCCACATTTGATTAGACTGCCCCTTCAAGTGAACACAAAACAAAACAAAACCCAATAACACATAAGGTGCTATCCACTATAGAAAGTAATCCCAGAGATTCTATCTGGCTTTATATAAATAGTAACAGAAATTAGTGTATATTATTTACCAAATAAATATGTTCATCTCTATTTACAAGAAGAACACAAAATTAACCCCAAATCCCTGAGAATTTAGGATATTTGAAAAAACTGGCGGATGGGACAGATTCTGTCCCAAACAGGCAGGTTGGGGCAGAGATACAAGCGGCCGCAGGAAGTAGAGCATAGGATATCTGCTAGGAGAGTGGTAAACCACGAGGGATTGACGCGTAGTAATACACAGGCGATAGCGAGTGCATTACGCCGTCAACCTCGAGTGGTGTACAGAGCCGTCTGTCCCAAAACTATCGATTGTTGTATTTCACACCCATAGTCGTTAATTATAATTTATGTTCCTAGAAATCCGATAATGGGCTTGAAAAAGCCTTTACCATGAGTGGAGTTTACGGCCACTAATAAACAATGGGTAGTGGTTTACTGTGGCCCCATACATTTTCAAAGGTGACTTCGTAACCAATGGGTAAGAAACTCTGATATTATACATCATTTACATATATGTATATACATGTAGAATGATAACCTGAACTATTTTCACAGTTGCCCGTTAGGCTCCTTCGGAGACAGGTGTGAAAACTCGCCGTCAAAATGTGAAAACGCCAACCCTTGCATGTACGATTCCACATGCAGTGAAGTTAACGGCCGCCGAGTCTGTAACTGTACCTACGGTAAGACTTTTTGTGCCACACGTGTAGGGGGAAGTAGCGGACGGGGATATTAATCACTATTAAATATATATATAGATATATGTATACTCCACAGGGAAGTGGTGCATGGAGAAAAACGTAAGTGCCACTCCCCTATTGTTTATGTATTATATTAAAGCAACACTTGGGCAACGGCATTTATCTTAGCCTGGTATGAAATGCACAACATTACGAACTCGCACCCAATAGGCTTGCGAGTATGTTTACTTACGCTCAATGGGCGATAAACTTCTCCAGGCTATAAGATAAAATAAAAAATATATTTGTGTTAGGTATGTGTCCCCGATTGCCATATTGTTTGGTGCATTTCGGAATATTCACTCAACTATTGCCTCATTCAAGTTTCTGTGAGCTCCAATCTCGATGGCAAATGGGGACGCAGACTAAACACTCATAAGTTTCTTTTTAGTATCACACTCGCTGAGTGTGATGAGGCTATTTCGTATTCTGCCAGTTCACTGCTTAAACATACCCTGTATTGGATAAGAGAGCGTAATATTCTGTTGACTTGAAATCAACGACGTCAAAAACTGTGAATATCAAGAAGATGTCGTAATTTCAGGTTACGAGGGTGAGTGGTGTGAGCAGAAGACGGACTTCTGTGGTATTCCCTCGAGGTGCGAGAACGGTGCTACATGTGTTCTACAGGGACGAAACTACGCATGCACCTGTCCTCCAGGTGAGAACGTACTATGGTGTCCAGCAGCAGATAGATGTCTGTTTTTTGCCAGGTGTTTTTGCTTTTATTTTATGATAAAATTTGACTTGGTCATATCACCATTTCTACCCTACTCACAAATTCTATTGATAAGTTCTGTATGGTATTAAGAGTGTATACCCGTATTAATTGGAGAGCCTCTTACGGTTGTTTCGCCTTTCATCCAACAAGAGATGCCTTTGTGTTGTAACTGGTATTATGTTGCTGATAATCTCACTTCTCAAATTTTACCCTTGGAGTCTTTTTTGGTTAAGTTTCGGAAATTTTGTAGCAGATAATCGAGATTGCTCATAGGCTAAAAAAAAAAAAAAGGAACAGCAGCGCCATGTTTTTAGCTTATTTTTAGTCCTTATCAAACCCCCATTACCAATACTGTTTTTCTTTCTGATATATTCCTTCAATGAAAGCGATAGTGAGAATCATTATGCGGGAATGCTAAGCCATTGAAATATATGACTTAAACAGTATTGATGCAACCATGGGAACATTATATAAGAACATATAGTTCTGGAGTTTTACAGATATATATATATGCATGCATGTATGTGTATATATGTAAATGCAGGTTTCACGGGTCGCCATTGTGAGACGAACGCGAACGACTGTGCCTCAGTTACCTGTCAGAACAACGGTGAAGTCAAAGACGGGGTCGACTTGTGTACCTGTAAATGCAAGCCCGGCTTCTCAGGCCCCAGATGCGCTACAGGTGAGTCAGTAAAATAGGGATGATTCACTGGTAAATATTGTAAATATAACTTATTATACATACAATAATGGAGTGGTTTATACAGCCGCCTAACCCCAAACGATTGATTTGGTGTATTTCTTACCCATTGTCATTAATGATAATTTTTATTCACAAAAATTCTATTATGGGTTTGGAAAACTGTTTCCAATGGGGCTTTCACACCTATGTATCAGATAGTGTAGCAAAGAGAGCTCTCTCCAATTCCGGAGAGTACTGATTTTCTTTAGTGGTTAAAGGAACTCTCACAGAAGTTTTTCAGATATCAAGTTTTTTTTTACAGATCAAATCTGACATTTTGTTACAAATTTTGTCACCCTACCATAAAACATGGAATTTTGTTTCAACTATTGTGTCAATGATTCGTGATAGAACATAGTGGCAAAATAATCTATAATAGTAAGTTCCCGCCACATTGCTCTGCGGAATTTTCGACGGCTACTACAAAACGTGGTTTGGTTGTTCTTCTCTTCCCTATGGCTGGTGATCCTTTATTTTGTACAGTCTTCAACAACACCTACTTGCTGGACTTCACTGGTCCCAGTCAGGGCGTATACCCGGTGTTTAGCAAGAGCGATGCTTTTACCTTCACCGCCTTCGTACGCTACGCCAAAGCTGGAGATCCCGGCACCTTCGTTTGTCTATACGGATTGAAGTGAGTAGAGATGAGTACGAGACCTATTCATATGTAAAAAGAACACATCGAGAATCAGCTTTTAGAACGATTTTTTTAAATTGGAAATCAGTATTGGTCTATATGTACTCTTATGCTATAGCCGTGCTATCCTCCTCTTCTCATTGACGGAGTCATCCATAAAGTACGCACTGGGGGGGGGGGGGTGGGGGGGAGTATAAAATATTGAAAGTTTTGCGCATGACCTTTCCTTGTACTACAGCGTACAAGATTCAGAGGAGGGGGTCAATACTTTTATATATCTTGCGTACCCACTTTATGGATGGTCCCAACACATGGTAAAATGTATATCAATATACTCTTTCATCCCTATTTCCCCCCCAAATCGTTTATATCTCACTATCGGGAAAAGAAATAGTAGGATTTTCTTTTTGTTCTAGAAATTACTTTTTCTCTCCTAGGCATCATATATTGTAAATTGAAGAACCTTCTATGAATATTGCTTAAATGAAGTCCTTATATGTAGTTCTCTTGTCGGTATTTATAGTAAAAATTGCCCTGCAGAAAAAAAGGATTAGATAAAACAACTTGTAGCATGTCAATCTACGAGGAAATTAGTTTGTACTATCTAGAATTCCTCAGTGCTTCCCTCAATTGATTGAATGTGCCACCCTAAATAAGAAACACAGTGAACTGCATTGTGTACTCTGTATATATATATATATATATATATATATATATATATATATATATATATATATATATATATATATATATATATATATATATATGCGTATAATGAGCTACTAAGCGGGGTGATACTCTGTGTGTACAGCAAGAAGGATGATCCGCTGGCCAAGGCAGTGGAGATCACATGCTTGAAGGACGGGTTGGGAAACAACGACGGCCAGGAGCACTTTGTAGCTATCTCCTCGCCAAGCCCCACGACAGCTGATTTCACCCTGGACAGTACCGTCTCGACTAAACCTATTACCGATATCAGGCAATTTGAATAGTAAGTACCGTGTCGTGTCGTGTGTGCCATATCAAATTTATCTTGTTTGTAATGTACCATGTAATGTGTACCATAATTACTTCGTGATATATTATACCATAACAGTTTACACAGTGAGTAATGGGTCATGTGATATGTGCCAAATCAGTTAACATAGGAACGAGGTATGTAATGTGTACCATATCACTTTGCTTAGTAGATAATGTCTTATGTAGTATGTACTATGATAACAGACTCACTAAGTACTGTACTGAGTTATGAAGTACCGTATCAACTCTAAGCAACCTACTCTGGAAGTCTTTCGAAGGACTGTGGAATTGGTAATATGATGAATGTGTAATATGATGAATTCTTGTCTGAAGTATCGCGCTGGTAGTAGGAAGAGAGTATAACAAGGTGCAGACGCAGTTCACAGGCTCACTCCGCTCTATCCGCTTCTGGGGAACCTCTAGTCAGAACCTGGTTAGAAAGGTGTGTATATCTATTAAAAGTGTTTATGAAGGTGACTTCTACATCTCGAAGCTTGCTACATTCATTATCAGAAGGCGATGTCTTAATGCTCTAAATGTTGAGGCGTATTGTAGTGTAACTATGCAATATTTATTTGTCTACATGAGATTATCTTCAAGGATTCCTTCAACTTAGCATAGGACATTACATGTGGATCACGTATCCCTCTTACGGTACCAGCCCCAGTTGGTACAATACGTGCACATTCTAATGTTTGTAATAAAATACGTGTTCCCCCATTTGAGCAGGCCAGAGATGAGGATAGCACGAGTCTATTCGACTCTTTCTTGAAGCTAGGAGACGAACCACCCTTCATGTCCGGATCAGTTCGTCCCCTCTTTGGGTCCCGGCCAAGTCCTTCAAGTAAGAAACCTGTATCTTTATAAACGAACGGCCTTATTATGCATTCCACTTTCTCGCTCTCGGAAAACAGAAGCGTAACAGCGTATGATATGATATACAATAATATGTAGGTATGCGTTTGGCGCAAGACTTTTTCCTTTTGAGCGGATTTCTTAAGAAAACATATATATCCTTTTGTATTAATGATATGAGATCAAATGATTATTGTTGAAACCCAAAAGAAAACTCTTGTCAGTATCACCCCCATCTTATACTCGTTTATCAGAGCACGATCTATATATACGGTGCCTGGTTGTGCTTCCATGAGGCAATCCTGTTTTCACCTTAATGGTTCATAATGGGCACAGAATGCCAGCGCCACCGTTTTAGATGAATCTACCGCCGATGTCATCACTTTCATATATAACAAGTGTTGGTCAATGGTGGGCCAGGGAGTGTCGAGTAGCTCGGTCTATGCATTAAAAATTGTCATTGCACTAACTCCTGGTTCTTTTTGTCACTGTTAAACTAATATTGAAAGTTTTCTCTATTGTGCTTATACAGCCAAGATCTTCCCCACTCTTCTCCCCGGCGGTTGTCCCGATGACCTTGGTGTGACAGCTGGAAGTCAGCTCAGTGTCGTGGCTACAATCCCTGACCCGAAATTTAATCCGGCAACTTTCTCAGAAACCACCAACAATTACGCCTCAGGTAGGGGGTTTCACCTTAACCGCTGGTGTATTATGTCTGGAGTAAATCCTGACCATCTGAATCATTTTAGATAAGCATATATGTTGTAACTAAATGTTATGACTTATCCTCCAAGCCGAACCATTGCACATGGATTGTGGATTAAGTGGGTAAATATTGGTTCATGATGATACTGAAAACAATTGCAGAGGTCAGTCTCAAGTACCCTTTCATTGACTGAAATCGTCTATTACGTAGGCTTTCAGTTTCATTGTTTGGCAAAAATAAAAACAGAACTAAGGTATCCTTATTTACCAAGGTATTTTGATATGGTATATGACTATTATCAGATTATGTTACCTGAGGGGACCTGGACTGTCCTGGCCTCCTGCGAGATGGGTCAATTGACAGGAGCCGCATGTATCCTAGAAGCTGGCTTATGTATGAGGGTTTCTGTATTGGTATTTGTTACGAGCTAGAGTGATGTCTCATGGAAGTCGACGCTTGTTTTACAGGTCTACCCCGTCAGACAGGGATATACGACGTGCAGACTGTAGCAGAAAAAGGGGAAGCCTATGGCACATGCGCCTTCAACCTTTACATCAGATGTATGTTATATTCTTTGACCTATGAACAGTTACCGGTTTAAAAAGAAAAAGGGGGGGGGTCGTCTTTGCATCCATTATAAAACAATATGTTATATGATTAACAATCATAACTGAGTTTATATTTATTATTCCATGGGTTTATCTTTGTTTTTCCGTGGTTTATTGAACTATATATGTTTGGACAGCACATGTATTAGCTTAATTGGGAAAAGCAGTTTGCACTAAATCGGCTTTTGTTTTAGACATTTTCCTCTGCAGCAAATTGGTATTGAATTATTAGTGTAGCCTTCCCCTCTTCAATTTACCAGACATATTTTACCAAATAACGAAACAGAAAATCAAATGTTTTCTAAGCATAACCAGTCCAGCCCGCAATTCAAATCATTCAGCGCTTTCCCTATGAACTTTAGACCATTTTACTCAACATAAAGTCAACCATTTTGGGGGAGGTTCTTTAATGTGTCCTGTTGAAAATGATACAGATGGTACCTGTGAGACACCAAAGGCACCGATCGGAGGTGATTCGCCCACGTGCCGTGGTGACGGTCTTCACCGAGGGTGTAACGCCACTTGCCCGGACGGCCGCGCCTTCCTCCGCCTCGCCCCGCAGATTTACACTTGCGGCGCTCTCGGTGTGTTCAGTCGCGACCAGCCCCGCCAACCCTTCTCGTTCCCGCCATGTGGAGGTGAGTGTCGTCTGCACAGGGAATTTGCCGTCTGCAAGCGACAAATTATCATTGATATGATTTAATTGAACACCAGAGTTTTCTGTCATATGAAGTGATGTAAGACGATGTAATTCGCTTGGTGTAAGGTTGTTCTTCCTAGGCAATTGTATGTGTTTTACTGCTTATGTTTCGGCATACATCTTACGTACTATGTATGTAAATACGTAGGATGTATTATCAATTGGTAAGTGGTACTATATTTATGTATAATATGCCGGAATCTAAATCTCAGATTAGTAAGAGTGGCCATAACACCAGTCCAAAGACCAGTCTAAACGGAAAAATAAAACAAACAATAACCCATAATCCCACAACAATATTGAGTTTGGGTTGCATTCCCATTTCTCTCTCTTTAATCGATTCCTTATAGCTTATAAGTAAGTGTGAAATCCAGGTAGTCAGGGGATCCAAATATCTGAACTTCTAAATATCAAAAAACCTTTCATCAGGTTAACTTCCTGTAATGCTCTTCTCTAATATCAGATCAAATTCAGTATATACACCGCAGCATATATTCTGCGATTGAACTCCCAACTATCCTGTCTATAAATGATCAACTAAAATGACCTCCCACATGTATGTAATTACTTGTATTTGACCACAGAGAAGCTTGAGAGTATGGCTGTGGACGTCACCATCACGGCACAGTACAATATACTTGGTGAGAAGGAGGGCGCCACCTCAAACCCATCCCTTTTCACCCTGAGGCTCATTATCAAGAAAGCCATAAACAACGCCAACAACCTGACGTCACTTAATGGGGGAACACCAATGTGTGACGGAACGTGTGACGTCACAGTAATGGCCGTCAACTCGAAGAAAGAACTGACGACGGTGACAGTGAAGCTGACAAACGTGTCGTAAGTCACTGTCACAAGTAATGACACTTCTATTATTCTTATCAAATAGATAGCGGTTTGAGTCGTGGAATTTTGGAAATCGTCACATTGCAAACTGTCTGTATTACTTTTAACAAAGTATACACATTGGCAACTGATATGTACTCTTCGAGGATGTAAAACCATATGTTACGGCTGGAGACATTATTCATTCCACCAAATTACTGTTCACCTCTCTTTCCAAAAGTATGTGGTTTGTTAAATAAATTGTTGCATGGCCAACATACAGGATCTTCAAATGAACTCTTATTATACACAGAATGACAGTGGGGCCAGGCGCACAATGGTCTCTCAGCAACTTCTTGAAACAGCAGGTCTTGCAGGACATGATCCTTGATGCTTCACCAAAAGCTGGTCTGTCGGTACGTGTTTCAAAAAGATATTTCATCTTATTATGCTGTTTTTACGTCATACTGCCATGACATCAGAAGGCAAATAAGGATCTTTAAAAAAGACAAGCATCATACATTATATTCGTCAAGTTCCAGTAGTAAACTATCTTCCTACATCCACTCTGATTGCGACTGACACTCCAATTCGGCTTGGGATGTATTGGCAGCGCTTGGAGTTTTTTTGGAAGACAGCGACAATTATATGCGAATTTGTCCGAAATAAAAAAAAGACTATTACATGCATTACGCGATCTTTGCAGGGCCTCACGGTGCCGTACACTGGAGCACGTGATATCAGTGGTACTCTTGGATTTTCTCTCACCTTCCGTCCCAATTGCCCCCGACTTTACCAGGCCGTGGGTAGTGAATGCGGTGAGCTCATTTTTTCTTTCACTATAGTATGGAGATTGAATCCAGTCCCTCAACAGGTAGCTGTATTTCCCCCCCTTTTGAGGGTATACTACATAACCAGAATAAGTGTTAATCTTTGTGAACAATACATGTCTTAGAGTAAGATTACATGCACAAGGCACGACAGTATTGTAAAACTCCATACATAGCCTTCAATAGACAACTTCTTCAAATTTCTACCAGGGAAAACAATAACGTATAATGAAATAATTTAGTACCAAAGAATAACTGCATTGTAGTAGTGTAACAGTAATAACCATCATTTTCATATCCTACTCACATAATAAGGTTGCCCGGGCCTAAACCCCATTTCTTGATACTACTTCATTCTATTACTGCAGCACCACGATACAGTTTAAAATAACTTTGATATCCATTTTCCGTTACCCAATAGACTGAGAGGTGAATGGGATCAAGTTGGGTATGTGGTATGGGAAGTACATTCTCATTGAATATCTACGGAGTTAAAGCAAACTTGTATCTATATTTAGATCTACACAATGTATATCAGGTGCTCCTCCTCTTACGCTCACTATGCATGCTCTATATGACAGTGAAGTGTACTCCCGGGACGTACTTCAACGCGACGTCGGCCATCTGCATCCCGTGCCCGGTCGGCGAGTACAACGCCCTGGACGGCCAGGAGACCTGCACCCCCTGCGGCTCCCAAAAGACGACACTCAGCGAGGGCGCTGCCAATAACACCGACTGCGTGGGTCAGTAATTTGATTATTTTGCAATCTCTTTAATATATTGAGTAGTTCTTCCGTACAGCTTAATCCACCCCCACCCTCCACTCAACTTTGCAATGGACCTCCCTAGATACATCCGTCAGCAACTGGCTTCCTACACCTTCTTAATGATATAAAAAAATATATATGAGTAGAATACGTTGGGCTTTATGCAACGATCACAGTATCAATATTGAATAAAATCTCTTCCCCAGTTGAGGAATCAATCTGATATTCATACCATGCCAATACAGTATTTACCTTTTCACTGCCGAAAAGGCAGGTGTTACTCTGTTTCTCTTCTCCCTCTACACAAAATCTGAGCCACTTCTTCCTAAGCATCAGGTGTAAGACACTCATTCCTGTCCCTCAGCTCTGTTCCACTCCTGTCTTCCCTCAGCTCTGAGCCACCCTCCCTGTCCCTCAACTGTGATCCGTTCCTGTCTATCCCTCAGCTCTGCCCCACTCCTGTCTGTCCCTCGGCTGTGAGCCCCCTCCCTGTCCCTCATCTCTGTTCCACTCCTGTCTGTCGTTCAGCTCTGTCCCACTCCTCTCGGTCCCTCAGCTCTGTTCCAGTCCTGTATATCCCTCAGCTCAATCCAGCTCCTGTCTGTCGCTCAGAGCTCTGTCCCATTCATTTCTGTCCCTCAGTTCTGATCGACTCTTCGGTGACCTTCAGCTCTGTTGGCCCTTTATTCTGTTCTTCCTACTCTGTCCATGATTGTAATAAATGTATTCATTAAAAAAATCTTTTATCCTTTAAATAAACGTTCCCAGAGACACGACTTGTATTTTATGCATCATATATTTCCTGCCCTGGTTTAGCAACATAAACAGTGGATTTGTGTGTTGTATTCTTTCTTTCCGATGAATAGAAGAACTTTTTGCTCTGAGTCTCTTTCAAGAGAAACTTGTGGGTTTGATTTTACTTTCAGACATTTGCCAACCGGGCACACGGTTTAATCGCACAGACATGACCTGTGTGGACTGCGGGCGTGGTTTCTACCAGCCGGAATCTGGTCAGAGTTTGTGTCTCAGCTGTGACGTCGGCCAGACGACCACCATCTACAACGCTACCGCCAAGTCTGACTGTATTGGTGAGTGTTATCATAGGACTACTTCCGTGCTCACCAGTTTGTTATTCTATTGTAACTTTAATTTTGGAACATCGGGTCAAGACCATTTAGATATGCCTAAACGTCCTGATTAGAGGCTTCGAACTGGGTGGAGTTCAGATATGGATTACACATGAATCCAGAGGCCTATGAAATCGGAATTTACTAACTATCTGACTTGGGCATCTTTGGTTCATATCAAATTGCTTTCAATATAGGGTCAGTAACATGACTATTTCCCGAACCAATAGAGACCGCTGTACAAAGTATTCGTCCTGCATTAACAATACTGATAGAGGAATGGATGTGCTAGAGACGTTACCACCGAAATAAACATGTATTGATCAGTTTAAAAAAGGACCATAACATAATGCTGTTGAATGTAAATAGTTTGTGATAACGTATTTGTTGTTGCCACCCTCCGATATGAAAAGCTGCTGGTATGTATTGCCTTCTCATGTCTTTACCATTGGAATGTCCCTGTGGCAATTTTTCAGATTAACGATGCACAGTATCTAGATATGTTGCCCTAGAGTTGAGCATAGTTGTGTGTGATTGTGTGACCTATGCTAAGAATATTAGAGATTTCATTAGATAAGATTTTGGCATATCACAAAGAAGATTTAAATGTTTACTAATAACAATGATTACTGAAAAGCAAACTAATGTATACATAAGATATCCTCTTAAGGACACCCCGTAATTATCAATTACGGATAGTTGAGATAGATAATTGTCCGTCAAAATGTATGATATTTGATAAGGCAGATTACTTATATTTATCTTTGCCGGTGAGTCGTCTGTATAGCAAAGACTTCATTCCAATCCCCATTAGATCTTAGGCATATTTCATTCTTCAAATGTACCTAATACCGTGTTACTGCAACTTAAACTTCAATATAAATACAACCTTCAATCTACTTCATCCTTAAAGACATTGTTCATACAAAATTAATCGTTCAATGTTTTAAAGATAAGAGACATGGGAGATTCCTCTGTTGTCTTCTAGAGCATTGTGTAATAACTACTCCACTACGATTTACATTGTATTTTTGTTTGTGCGAAGTGAGTCGCAATGACATTATATTTGTCGTTGATAGGCAACGTTGATACTGGCCACAGTATCAAAGACAGAGAGTCTTTGTTTTCCAATATTTTGATCATCTTCTACTCTCATCTTACGTTCGCGACGCATCTCACTAAAGTGTCTCAAGGGAATTAAATTGACAAAAAATATTAAAGTGTAATAAGTGATGATAAATAGAGAAAGCCAATTAATGTAATCTTCAGGTGATTACGATGAGACAGTCCCATTTGAATCCATCGTCTTTTATATTGAAATGAAATTTAAAATGGTTTACCGTTTTCAATCTTTACATATACCAGAGTCTGACATCAGTGATCCCAATCTCTAAATCGATAAAACTCCGAGTTGAACGACGGTGGCACGAGTGCGCTATGTTCTTTCCTATATATGCTAAAGAATGACATTTTTGTATCGTATTTCGCTGCAGCTCAGTGTGTGGCGGGCCAGTATCTGACCCTTGCAAACACTTGCGAACTATGCCGGGTTGGTCTATACCGCCGTCTGGAGGACAACACTTGTCAGCAGTGCCCAGGATCCACCACCACACCTGACAAGGGGGCCGAATCCCCCTCCAATTGTACCATCAGTAAGTTTATATGCATCTCATTTCCGATGTACCTGTACCATTATTAAGTACTACTGACCTCCTTATTGTCTTTTTTATTCAAACAACTGTATCAGGGTAGCATTTGAGTACAAATTACGGAACTTGACAGGAGGTCACCCTTTCGTTCGGGCCCTCTTTATCAAGGTAGTCTTCCTTTGGACTGGCGATGAATCCCACGCTGTCGGGCGTCTTCCAAACATACTTATATTGTACAAATCCAAGGAGAGTTCAGTGGCCGACGTCGCAAAGCACCGGACAGGCTTTATTATCAGGTGGACGGTTGGTCTTTAGCTTATGGCTATAGCCTACTGTAGTACACATGCTTGTAGAGTCACTAGGCAACCTGACCACAATATTGCTTTTTATAGCTCACTAAGTAGAGATAGGAATATGATTTCTGTTTTGGACAGAAGGTTTTATGGCTATACAATATCTTACAGTTTTAGTATTTAGTATTTTGACATGGATTTTCAGAAAAAAGAGATTTCAGTAGGTGTTAGGATGTGGAATTTTCTAGGTAGATTCTATATTTGCTGAGATATTCAAGTATTTGTTAAAGGTGGGGGAGATTTTGGGTGAAATTGGCATACTCAAACAGATGTTTACTCAATAATGATTTATAGTGAGCATTAGTGTAACATTTACCATCTTCATAAGTGGCACTGACAGTTGCTTACACCCTAGGTAGTGTCATTATTTTGGTAAAATACATATTTGATGTGCTATTCATGTATTTTTTCTAAATCTCATAATGGGAGGGGGGAGGGAGGCAGCAGGTGTATGAGAGGATGGTTTATTCAGCATATTTACACATAAACAGAAGTCAAAATGGTTCATAACTTTGTTCTAGGAATCAGTCAAGACACAGTCAACTGATATTGTTTTGTAAAATCATTTGCAATATTATTTAATACCAGATATTGGCTTGACCTACTTTATTGGTGTACATAGGAACCTTTGAACTGTATTGAGTTTT
Organism: Alentia gelatinosa; assembly: GCA_950022655.1. Classification (NCBI taxonomy): domain Eukaryota; kingdom Metazoa; phylum Annelida; class Polychaeta; order Phyllodocida; family Polynoidae; genus Alentia; species Alentia gelatinosa. The sequence goes on from OX465579.1 coordinate 128,936,073, forward strand.
AAAGGCGTCCACCTGCTCATTTGGTCTTTAAAGGCCAATATTTCTATTCGATAATGCACACTTAGCTCTTGTTAGGTTTAGTAAATCGTTGCCCGTTACGCGGCCGTGCGGCGGCCGTCGTAGAGCGTGTGGTCTAGTCCACTGCACCGATTACTATAACCTGACACACGGCGGCCGAACAGAAGCCGTGCGGTGACCGCACGATGCTCTTTTTGTTTTCGTGCAGTCATCCCAATAGAAGACCCCTTCAGTCATACGTTTTTCGCAAGTTGAACGTCATATAGCTATGGTTTGACAACGAGACCTCCCTGTTACACTATTGCATCATCTTCCCTATACCTGAACTACCAGTATTTACTGTCATCCCTATTACCCATCTCCCATATTCCTACCATTGATAAATACTACCACCCTTTCGGTATGGTTTCAAACAGGGCTGTAGGATAAGTAATTACTGTTATCCATTTATTACTGAAAGAACAGTGCGTATACTGCTCTCCTTTAGTTATCATCTGCGGCATGAGTCTACCGTCAATAACTGCTGCTATCCTTATTGTATCTTCTCTGATGTGACCTTCATTTTGTCTATCAGGGCTGTGCGTTCCTGGTCAGAAGAACGTGAACAATACGTGCGTGCCGTGTGAAATTGGGACATACAGCACGTCGAATAATGATGTAGAGTGCACGCCCTGCAGACCCGGAAACTCCACACGTGCCCCCGGGGCTTCGTCTCCTAATATCTGTGAAAGTGAGTTTTCTTCTAATTGCTCGTCCTTGAACAGATTTCCCATATGACCGATACATCAATGACGAGATATTCATAACTATTTTATCGATCTTATTTTCCTGAATGTCCTGAAAATACAACTAACATCTCATTTTCAGTAGATTCCACTACCTAAGGTCAGATATAGCAGTATTTATGGCATTAAGATATAGATTTAAGGGCAATAAGGTTATCCTCATGAGGATAAATTAAACAGCTGATGGTCAATTCACGCTGGTGTCTCGCCAAGTGATCTTTTTATCAATAGGAGATATAAAATTAGCTGATGTTATTTATTATAATTTCAGCATTCTGTGGTAACGGTACCTTCCTGAATGTGAACACGTCACAGTGTGAGAGTTGCCCGCCTGACACATATAAAGGTGGATCTCACTCGAACGGCTTCGCCCAGGCATGTGTAGGCTGCCCATCAGGCCTAAGGACGGACGGCGACGGCAAGACTAGCATCGCCGACTGCAAATTCCCAGGTAAAGAACTCACGCAGTATGGTATACATTATATATATATATATAGACTATTATCGATGGTTTTGTGGATTGGCGGCCGTAAACTACGAGAGGTTGACGCGTAGTAATATACGAGCGCTAGCGAGTGTATTACGACGTCAACCTCGAGTAGTTTACAGGGCCCCTGTCCACATAGCCATCGTTTATTGCATTTATTATCCATCTTTTCAAGTACATTAAACCCAGTAATTGTCATATTAAAGGGTATAATAATAGGGATTATTTCTTTGCTCTAAAAAGCACAAAGGGACTATTTTTCTCGTATACCATCGCTTACCATAGACAACACCAGTTACCAAACAAGTGGTTTAGCTTTGTGTTTTAAGTGCGGTATAATGGAAATTCTTCATTTGAAAATAAAGCATATTGTATGTAAGACATACATGGAAGAGGCAATGAATGTCAGTAGGATTAAATCCTACCCATGTTATATGTATATATATATGTATGTGTAACATTCGGGAAAATTAGTGTTTACATTTATTTTAATATTGTTTATTCATTGCAGTGTGTAAGCGGGGAGAGTACGTGAACCCACTGTTTGTGGCCAACCCTCAGGCAATTGGTGTAGACCGATGTCTGAAGTGTGCCAAGGACTCCTACCAGCCGTTGGAAGACCCCCGTAATGCAACCTGCATACCTTGTCCCGATCTCACTGTCACGGCCATGAAAGGCTCCACCTCTAATGAGTCATGCACGGGTAAGTCGATGTGGCCATCTTTGAATATAAGTTAGAGTTTACCGTTGGATAAATTTAATGTTATTATATACCTATGCACGGCCTCGCGGAGGACGACTGTGAACCTTACCTCGCCGTACGGCACGCATACGCGAGCGCTAACATAGTAATTCTATATTATTCACCATGGCCTTAAGTCTACTTGGTAAGATGACAGCTTTCTGGAGCACCGGGAAATACCCATCTTTGCTGAGGTTCATGGACGCTTTGAACCCGGGACGATTTGAGCCCTGGACACGTTGAGCCTTTCTGTGGACGCCTTCAGCCTACCCTGTGGACGCCTTGAGTCTACCCTGTTTTGGTGGCCTTGGGCCTGTAGATATAAAAACTTTGAAAGTGAACTTATACTGGTTTATAGTCATATATACTCAACCCTAACCTTTACCCAACCCTTTTCTAACCCTTATCCACCAATCGGAACTAAAATGGGGTAGGCCCAAGGCGTCCACGTTTTCGCGCTGACAGGAGGCTCAAACGGTAAAAGGCTCAAGGCGTCCAATTCCCTATGCGGTTTGCCTGAACTTGAATTGACTGCGGAAGTCCCCGACCACGCATGGTCCACCTATTTGATCAATTTTTAGTGGGTCCATACAATTCTCTTCAGTGATCTAAGTACTACACACCCATTAAATGCCAGTCACTTTTGATTACTCACACTTTACAATGTCTGCTCTGCAGCAATGAACATCACGACATTGGCAGCCGTTTTTAAGATTCAAGCTGAGTGTTCCACCGCCAGCCTTACACCAAGCGGTACTCTTGTGAAGCAACTGACTACATCCCTGACCGACCCAAATAATCCAGAATCGGTGAGTGTTTTAACATAGCCATAGCCTCCTATTATTTATAACATCTCATGTATTGGACTGAGAGTTACTGTATTATCCGCGTCATTTTATCCACAGCGCTTCCTGAATTCCAATTTCATGTACATGTATAGACATCTATTTTCACATTGTTATCGTTTCAGATCGGGAACAAATTGAAAGGAAGTCTCGGAAACAAGGCGGATAATGTGAAGGGCATTGTTATCAATGGATTTAAGTAGGTGTCTGAACTATTATATTATAATTTACTAACTTAGTTTTAGGCATTTATAAAAATACCTTGTCAGTATTACTGTGTTTCCATACTACCTCTTCAAATCTTTTTCAAGAATGATTTAGCAAATAACACAATGGCATTTCTTCTTTATGATAACATTATTTAAATCTGTTTCAAAGGTACCTTCCAGATAGATGGATATACATTGATCCTATGTAAGTGGCATCCCCACTGCAACAAAATGTTTATTCCGAGTGCGACATCAAAACCTTTGCATGCATTACTAGCATGATAAGCAGCCTTATCGAATATCAAAGTGTATACAAAACGCATATATATCGTGTATGTTGAATGGCTTGTGCTATATCATTTCAATATGGACTTGTGGGAGTATATATTTCACTTAACGAAAAGGCTGTGCCACTACCTCCAATTCCTGCTCCATTTTTCGTCCGGTGTAAAGTTCATACTGTATTTTGAATTACCCATTGCTTGATATCCCGCATATCCCCTATGACTTCGCTTTCTGCAAACCTTAGACATTTTATGGTTCTTATAACAAATATTTATCTTTTGTTTCATGGAAAATAAGAATTATTGTTTTACAAGCTGGTTTTACAATTATTCCTTCATTCACTGCAGTGTCGTTTCGAATTTCCAGATACATGTATATCTAAAAGAAAAAAAAAAGATTCACCAACTATCATTACTTGGATATATTTCACAAAGAACAAAAATAGAGTCGATAATGTATCATGTATCCTGAGTCACTGCGCCCGAGCCTGAGTGTAGAATTGTTAAAGTTTCGGGCTGGTTTCAGACATTTCCAACCAAGCTCTAGTCAGTAGAGTCATAATAACTATAACTTGTCACTGCGATGTTTTCAGATGTGGCTCTATCCAGGTGAACTTTGACATCCTGTTCCTGCCGGTTAGTGATGCTGGAAACGCTCTGTCAACCAAGGAAATCTCTCAGGCTCTTAACACGATAGTCAACAGCGGGGGCACAATTGGCAGTCTACCTACCGTCTCTAACTCCGGCCAAGTGGCTCTCCGAACTGTAGGTACGTATCACCAATGGTCGTTTTATACTTGTATCCGATATATACCGATTCCGTCGTTGTAAAGCAATAGCGGGCACAGTGAGAATGCTGTTTAGAGAGTGGTTTACTCCTCATCACATATGCTAGCTCAGAGATCGTCTGTGGAAGGAGTTGAAGCACACATCAAGTAGAGTTGTATGTCCATGGTACAACTGACACCAGATCGAGAGAGCAATTCCTTTATTCGGACTTTTGTTTGAAGGTCTACGTCTCGCACGTTGTTCATTATAGTTTGTGGGTAAACACAATATCGAAATGATATTTAACAACGTAATCTCAGTAAGTATATTATACACATAAAGGGCCGAAATGAGAATGATTGTATAGTAAATAATTGAAAAGCGTCGTGGTTGGTACAGGTCCTAACTCTAACACAGAAAAGGACAATCATATTGCGACGTAGTGCATGACTCTGAAGGTGTATATCCTCTTGCAAAACAACAATTCACAGAATTAGGCAACTACCAAGAATCCGGATATCTATCCTTATCACCCACGTAATACGGAGTCTCCATACTAAGGCTCTATGGAGCCTACAGATCGGAGTTTCCGGAAAGCCGTATTCTCCTAGGAGAATACGGCTTTTCAGTCACCAGACCATCATTATAGGAACTATCTTATATGTACAGTGCACGGCCCCTGCATCGAATTTCTAATTACCTACAAGATATTTGCTAATGATTAGTCGAAAGATGAGTAATAAATATAACATTACCATGATTTAGATCTGTGTGGCCATATTCTCCTTGTAGTTAAAACTAAGAAAGAAACTGATGAGTGTTTGGTCTGTGTCCTCGTTCGCCATCGAGTTTGGAGTGCGCAGTAATATGAACGAGGCGATAGCCAAACGAGATGGCGAACGGGGACTCAGACCAAACACGAAAATGTTTCTGATTTTATTTTTATTTTTTTAAACACAAGGAAATATCTATCTGTTTATCACCCGTTGAGAACGAGTTACCGTACTCGCAAGCCTGTCGAGAACGAGTTCCTAATGTTAAGCCTATGGACGTTTATTCCAGGCTAAGATAATACACAATACTATTAATATGTGTCAACTATGCGGAAAATACGAACACGCAGATCCAAATCATGGTAATTTTGTGTATATATACTATATACATAGGTCATCGTACAATTGCCATTTCAGAAGAGAAAGAAAACTAATTTGCTATTTGATGGACAAATTCTAGTTCTTATTAAAATACAAATATTTACCTATAAGAAAAAAATGTAATCATACTCGCTTGCTATCAGTTTTAGGACAACATTGAAAAATACCTTTCTTTCTCAGAGAATGTTCGGTATGAAACTGTGCTATTGTTTAAACTTTTTTTTTAAACACAAGTGAATTGAAATTACCATTCCAAAAGAAGATGCTCTCAGTATAGCCAAGTTTATCATCTAACTCCACATAACAAACGTTCTATACACATGAATCACTTGAAACAGCTAGAGTATATTATAACCTGAGAGATCTGTAGATGCGATAATTTCAATTCATTTATTTAGTATTAAGCGATACATTGACTTATAAGGTGAGTTGTTGATATATTTCTTTTAAAATTTGCATGTTTTTACAAGTGTCAATGGCTCCAAAGACGGAGGTGTGTGCAAGGAACCCATAATAATATACATTTTCTCTTACATTATAATGTTCTCTGTTAATTAACGCCAAATATTTCTCTGGCAGGTAAATACAAATAATATGAGCTTCTGTAGAATATAGAAAGAGAGAAATTGCCCATTGTACGTATACAGTTTTTTTGGATCTCCCAAACTATACCAGATATCTAGACATTAACTGTCAGAAATTACCAAAATTATTGATCTAAAAGAAGTATTGAGATGATAAAGTGTTTTATTGTCAAACTATGGAGTGGACATCAGTTTGTACAGTGTTATAGCGTTAGACGGGACTTCAATACGATTTTAACCTAAAGGAAGTATATATAGAACAAATATATATTTATTTCATGACTCCAAAACGTAAGCTTCCCCTCCCATCTGTTGTGTAATCATGCACTGTCCACAGCAGTAAGCTCTTGACTTCTTGAGCTCTTATTCACTGTCGATAGCCTTCCAAGATAACCCATTGAGGATACATCAATTGCCAGTACCATATATTATTATGCCAAACATGAGAGGTCGAAGGTCGTCTTCTGAAAATAATGACACTTAGGAGTAAATTGAGATGGAGCATAAAGTGTATTACAAATATACAAAGAATAAAGAGGAGAATTTTTTTTTTATTTATTTCCTCCGAGTAATGTGTTCTCTATAAAAACAAGTCTGTCCTGTATTCCCTTCCACTTAGCAACAGTCTTTAGAGTGAAATGAGTTAAAAAATATCAAAGGGGCATTTTAAGAACCCTAAGTTCAAGGTACCGTGATCTAACAAATACATTTCAGACTTCGCAATTTTTTTCCAGGTAAAAGATTACTCTTTCTTTACAGCTATCATACCGTAATCATAAAACAAACAAATCCTAGCTCTAATTGGGAGGAGGAAAATAACTAAACCACCATTTTCCAGAAAGACGTATTTGTGTTATAGATGTTCTTTCTATATTTTGTTTAAAGATGACCTTATTTGTCACCATGTTTTCAAGGCTGCGTTGCTGGCCAGGGAGTGAATCTGACTACCGGGGAAGTCGTGTGTGAGGATTGTCCTGTGGGGACGTACCAGAAAGTCGGCTTTAAAGATACTTGTGAAAAATGTCCCAATGATCTCTCCACGAGCGGACCCGGCCAGGTGTGGGACGCCGCTAACCAACCCACCCAGAACCCGTGTCGGAGTGAGTATAATATGTGCCATCCTATCATAAATGCACCCAGGGCCTCTGTGGGTGTTAAGTACATTATTGGACCAACCTGTTGTGTATAACCGTAAGACCATGTATTGTGTCCATGGTTACCGTCAAATTATTATAGAAAAGGCATAAATGTGTACTTTATCTTATAAATAAATGTATATCTCTATAGATGCAAGATAACTATGTTTTCTGTTCCTGTTCAGCTTTGAAATGTAGTAATTTGATGGTAAAATAGTTTATTATTCATAGATTTTTGGTTGCCATGGTAACCAAAATGTCATGACAACCACAAAACTAGTGTAAGGTAATGTATCTCAGTGAGACCTTTTTAAGCTACTACATGACCATATAAATGAAATAATGAGGATTCTAAAAAAGATTCTTTGATCTTCTAATAGATATTGGCGGTCATTTTGTTTTTTGTCAATAGATTTTTCAGCTCGGTAAAATTATTTTTCGAAATCTACACCAAAAAATTGACCTAAAAAAGTTTCTTATCAAATTTTACTCAAAAATGCCCCTAGAACCCAAAATAGCTGGTTTTGATTCTAGTCTATACTAGAGTAAATCTATTATGACAGGAGAACATGCTTAACCTACTCAAATTGACGGAATGAATATATCGTGTTGATGTTTGATATATTGGTCTGGGTGACATTGCAGAGAGCTGTCCGGCTGGTAAGGAGCCAGATGTTAACAATGCATGCAAGCCTTGCCCGGAGGGAACGTACAAGACTGCGGAGGGTGTGGGCAATTGCACGGCCTGTGGTCCTAACACCATCACTCTGCAACCAGGCGCTACCACCCTCGACCTGTGTATTGGTGAGTGGGCGCTTTGTGATATTCATACAGTCGTCGTATCAATGTTATCATCAGTTACCAGGGTCAAAGCTCAATTTTTATACTACTATCATCTATATGATTATGGTGTACCGTGATGCTTGTTTAAATATTCAGTGTAAGTCTTTGTTAATGTTAATAGGTTAGAGTTGTTTTGCATCAGCACGATGGTGACATTTATGGAGTGCAGCCCAGGAACCTGGATGGTCCATTCATGTTTTTGCGACAGAGGAACCTTGCCAACAGACAGTCCCAGTATATGCAAGACTGGTGCTGTCAACTGGTGGAATACTGAAGGACTATTATCCTCCCGTCTGAAAGAAACGCATAGAATGTCTGAAAATGATTACTTCATGAATCTACGAATCGATAAGGACATGGCATGGGAAAAGAACATACGCAACTTATGTATAAGGCTGAAATTACATTCAGGATCATAAGAACAAAGACTACAAAAAGTTTTGGAAAAAAATAAGCAACCTTTTTTAAACCTCCAACCAGATATACAATCCAACCAAACCACACGTTGAAAGGTAGCTGAAAATGATACGGCAGAATACATTACCATTTTCTATCATCATATTGGTAGTGAATAACTTCGACATGACCTTTCACACCTCATCGCTGGCTGGACAACATTACTATCCCTAAATGGGAGAATGTACCATTACAAAACTGGAAGTAATTGTAGAATGTAAGGAGATCACTATTTCTAAATCATCTGACATTGATCGCATACCTGCCAGAGCTGTCATCAAAAGATTCATGGGTCTTTAATGGAACTGGAGCCTGTAAAGGATAAGATTACCAATTTCTAACAGCAATACACTTCTGGACACAACCGATGTCAACTAAATCAATAAGTATCATCTTTGATGGTCTAAGATCGTCACACTGAGCACTGTACATCCACTACCAAACCTTAAACCTTTGATTGAGTGGAACTTGGGTAATTTGGGGCAAAACAGTTCTGGGGAGGCGATATAGACCGCTTGTCTTAGCCATGTTTTGGCCAATATTTGTTCTTGCAGCTTCTTGTGACCCCGGATTCTATAGCACGATCAACGTGACGACAGGCAACAAGGAGTGTGCAATATGTGCAAAGGGTAGCTACAGCACAATCAAAAACAGCATCAAGTGTACCAGCTGTACTCCCATGTACACCACGAAAGGAGAAGGAATGACCAAGCCCGCCGACTGCATCAGTAAGTAAATCTCTGATAATGTACAAGTAGGCTATCCTTTTGAAATGTCAATCAACTGAGATAGAAGGCTGGAATTGTATACCATACTGGTTGTTAAGTTCGCCTGTTAAAACTTCCTAGCTTAGTGCTCTGAGAGATGAGGGGTCTTACTATGGACGTTTGTTTGTTTTTAACATTTTTCTATATAAGTTGATGGTATCTCTCAATGGTTATCTAGTTTTTCATATACATGCTCAAAGTTATATTGGGCTTATTCATAAGCTTTTAACGTTGGGTAAATATTATGGGATTGTATTTATATACAGGGATATAACTGCAAGTGATAAGGTCAGGTTTCTGCTCTCTATCAATTTTCAACGAGCAGATGGTCTGTGGATATAAATTATTTTGTAATAAATAATGATAAAATCATGAAGTAAAAGATATTATAGGGCCAGACCTCAGACGTGAGACTGCAAATATAGTGTAAATGGTTCGAAATATATCCTGTTTTTTCGAATTTACATATTAATGATTTGATCTTAGATATAAATGATATGATTGAATCACCCTAGCCCGGTAATATGGCAACATGTCGTGATAGGAGCCACAAGAAGAAGGTCATTTAAAGAGGCATTCCCTTGTTATATTCTGAAATTATCTAATGTGTCAACTTAATTCAATATTGCAGACTTGTGTGAGGCGGGTGGATACTGTCTAAACGGAGCCACCTGTAGATTCGACCAGAAGGAGCAGAAGCCGTACTGTGACTGTAGGATTCCCTACCAGGGCGATAAGTGTCAGACGCGAGGAGGTGAGCGCACCAAAACGTGTCAAAAGTCATGTCAAATATCGCCTGTTCCGCAACCTGCTAATTTGACATACTTGCATGAAATTGACAGCTCTAACAGCCATAAGTTACAGTTTAACTCCTGGATCTACAATAACATAATAGCATTGCTAGCTATGTACAACGCAAACATGATGATTTATTTAACGCAATAGTGCATGCAACTGGGTTTAATAGCACCTACAACTTCGAAGAAGGATATTGGTACAAGTAGCACTAAACAGTAGGAGAAGCCTTATTAACACCATTAACAACGACGACAGCATGGTTCTACGCCTCCATAAGAATACTCCATGCCTAACATTATGACAGAAATCCGAACAAAACTGTCTCATCTCGCAGAACGACCCTTAAGGAACGATACTCCATCTCGTGTGGCTGACATACTTAACACCAGCAGTTGATAATATTGACGACTTACCCTAGCCCATCCCCACAGATATCGAGACGGTTTTTAACTCGGATCTCCAGAACAGGAAATGATCGGGAACATGCATTGATATCGTAACTCTTTCAAACTTATCCAGAATCATCGACTCGGCCATTCTGTAACTGACCATAACACTATGAATCCACACTGCAATACCTGCTTTAACAGCGCTAATGGCGTCGGCATCCCTACCCCAGTTGAGACTGCGGACATAAATCTGTTTCCAATAACAACTCTAGCAATGGTTTCTCGTTTGAAAGCTACTCCACTGGCAGATCCACTTTCGCCGCCTGCACAACCTCCTCATCTCCTTCCTGTAAAACCAAAGGCATCACCATGTCATACATTTGGGTCGACTGACCACATAACCTCAGGGTACAATGTAGATACTAACATCCCGAGGCCCCTTACAATAACCATCGCCAAACTGATCCCAGGCTGGCATCGGACTTGCTCACTTACGAGGCAACCAACGTACTAACAGGAATGAACTATACTAACACGACAACACGAGGATATCTCTACCGGACTAGCTTTCGTAATCAGTTCTTACTGAAACAACCCAGTAACCCAGTCTCACTCGGAATCAACTCAATCAATTAAAAAGAGACCGGACCCAAAAAAAGTGAATGACTAATATATAATCCCCTTAACAATAAAGTCTGAATTATCAGTAACAACATGTAACTACTTTTCATTACCTGGCTAACATATTGATAGTTATTTATCAATTGGTAGTCTGTAACATATTCCTACTATGCTCTTGTATGGTATCTTGGGTAATATGGGCCTTTTTGAGAGCCATCCAATAGATCGGTGTATTACTTCTCTGTTCAGACATTTATAGTCAAGCACTGAAGAAGGTCATTACACCAAGCTGAAACACTGGCAATATTCCACTTTCGCCGCCTGCACAACCTCCTCATCTCCTTCCTGTAAAACCAAAGGCATCACCATGTCATACATTTGGGTCGACTGACCACATACCCTCAGGGTACAATGTAGATACTAACATCCCGAGGCCCCTTACAATAACCATCGCCAAACTGATCCCAGGCTGGCATCAGACTTGCTCACTTACGAGGCAACCAACGTACTAACAGGAATGAACTATACTAACACGACAACACGAGGATATCTCTACCGTACTAGCTTTCGTAATCAGTTCTTACTGAAACAACCCAGTAACCCAGTCTCACTCGGAATCAACTCAATCAATTAAAAAGAGACCGGACCCAAAAAAAGTGAATGACTAATATATAATCCCCTTAACAATAAAGTCTGAATTATCAGTAACAACATGTAACTACTTTTCATTACCTGGCTAACATATTGATAGTTATTTATCAATTGGTAGTCTGTAACATATTCCTACTATGCTCTTGTATGGTATCTTGGGTAATATGGGCCTTTTTGAGAGCCATCCAGTAGATCGGTGTATTACTTCTCTGTTCAGACATTTATACCCAAGCACTGAAGAAGGTCATTACACCAAGCTGAAACACTGGCAATATTCTAACTCATAACAAATGACTTGGCTACAGTAGATGCCCAAAAAGACTAAAGGATTAATGTTTGAAAGATTTATTAAAAAGTGCAAATCTTGTTGACTTGTGGTTTGTGGTCTTAATCCGAACATTACTATATATATTTGTTGCCTCCTACAGTTTAATTCAGAGGATTAGAGCAGTTATGAATATTGTCAAACCAATAGCTTGTTAACTCTATATCCTTCAGAAGAAGATACATGTTATATGAAGTACATTAAAGAGATGCTATAGGCACTGGAGATTGAATGATACAAGCGTTTCAGTGCTACTAAAGCCGCAATGCTATATCATTGGAAACCCGTAGGGGGTTGACATTTGTTCAGTCATATTCAGGTATCTCCGATTCAATTCAACAAATTGCAACGATTACCAGCCTTTCGGGATTTTCTTTACTGACTGTCTGCATTCTATAGAGACTTGCAAGTCCACAGAAATTTGAGTAACAGATTATTACTGTAGCAGCTAGATATATTTGGTGTTAATTTATTTCTTTTTATCTATCGTCACAGAACCCCCACTACTCTCTCAGACAACGATCATCGTCTTGGCTGTTATAGGCGGAGTTGCTGGGATATTCCTCATTGCCATGGTCATATTTGTCTCCATTGTCCTTACGAGGTAAGTTGTGTGACTCGATATCTAGCAAACTTAGATTCACGGGGACGTTTTCACTTGGCAGCACTGCAGTGATAGCAGGACAGCTGTAGCCACCTGCTGGTAGATATCAGGCAACGAGAGAACAACCTCGGAGATGCATCGTAGTGCAATACGTTCGGTGATAAGGCTTGGCCTAGTGAAGTATACGGAAGAGCTCCGTGATACTCGTCGAATACAGATCTGAACGTATGGCCGCTGGAAGTCTTTGGTTCCTTAAAATACGGCCCGACCCCAGAGTCGGAGGGACGTATTTTATTGGACATAGGGCCGAGAATGGCATCTATAAGTGCTCAGTCACTACGTTTTCTTATTGTTGTATGCCTAAATAACACTAAAAAACACTCACTTACAAAAGTTGTTCACGAGGGGCTCATTCACTACGTCACAGTGCGACTGAACATATTTCCTACACCTAATAAAAGAAAGCCATAGGCTTAACATGGAATTTGTTTATTTCATGGGTGTGACATAAAGTGTTGTTTATGTCAATATTTTCTAATATTCAAAATCGTGGAAACGAGATAGGATAAAATCTAGACGCCGCTCGTTTGAGTTTATTTTATGTCACACATTGTGCTGGCTCCGTAATCTCACTCGTCTTCGACTCAAACTCAAAATCGTGACGTCTCTTGATGATAATCCCTTAACAGCGGTTAGCGTTTCACAGACATTCGGTCACAGGTATATATAATGATAGATCTTGACTCGCATGTTTTAATAGTTCACTATTTAGTTTCCATGTGAATCTGGGAATGTATTATCATCAATCTAAGTCATATTAGGGTAAGCGACAAAGCATCAATATTCCTTTATAGTCCTGTCAACTTCCAAACGCGTCATTGTATATGGCCGTAATACAATTAGTTAATGATTGATTACAATATTGCAGGCGGCGACAGCAGAAAGTAACCAAAAGCCAGAAGGGTATGAAGTATCCCCTGATAAACCAGCCCATTTACTCCGGCGAGGGACCCGTCTATGCCACGTCTATCGCTCCGGGCCACTACTATTACCCCATGGGCGTCTCCGGGCGTCGCTACCCACTCGTACCGGAAGTCACCAGTCGTAGCGTTGCCTCGATGGCAGCCCCCCAGCATCACGTTCCCGCGATACAGCATCCGGCGCAACCCCGCTACATGTTCTACGAGGACAGGGACGAGGACCAGTATGGAACTGTCGACCCGTACTACACCAGGGGTGTTTACCAGTATGGCCCAGCCGTTATGGGCAGACCGCGCGTATCCCAGACCAAAACTGCCTACTTTAGCTAATATTAGAGAGGACTACGTAAAAGTATATCTACACCTCAAAAGGGAATTATTTTGTCCTTTACACTTACATTAGTAATGCCGAATGCACTACGACTGTAACGACACCAATATAGAATGACAAGAAAGTGTCTCAACAATATTGTGATTTCATTGAAAGATGTAGACCGATTTAGCCTTACGCAGGTAATTTTATATTAACGAGAATGTTGTCACCACTAGTTGATTCAACCATGTGTGGCGGTCATGCATGAGTTGCTCAGTTGTGTTTGTGGAGTTGCTGGTTCATTTATGGCTCCAATTAATTGGTCTTTCAGAAGTTGGTAAGTAGATTGGTATAGACTAACTGCCCCTCAAGTGATAGTTTATCTATGTTACTGTTGATGTTCATGGATATTAAAAGTTAAACAGATTATATATTTACTAAATTGTTTGAATAAACAATATATTTGGAACGTGCTTACCCATTATTTTCTCTGATGTCGATGGCATAATGCAGAATATAAAAGTCAATTTACGTATATCATAATTTTTAGGGTAAAGGTGTAAAATACAGAGCACCACAATTATATGGAAAAATAAATTATCGAGAACAATAGCAAAATGTGTGTTTTATTGACGAAAGTTCTTTACAGAAGCAACACATTATCAACTATCTCGTTTATGAATCAGATATTCGTTTATTATTAGAACACAGATTCAGACACTCACTTAAAGCTTTCGTACCCGCCCACCATCTGCAAATAATCACCTGCATGTATATATAGAGAATGGCGTGGCGGCATAGACGTGGAACTGAAGCCAGGTTTCCAGTTACCATTATAGATAAGATGTATGATGCAGCGATCATTGCAATAAGGCCACACGGACAATCCTTTTTCTGCAGCAGGAACTTACTGACATTAGTTTAGGTGTCTGAGAGGACGTGTAGTAAAACACACTGGAGTTTGTTTATTGTTTGTTATTTCACACATGGATTTCTGAATGTTATAGCAGTTCCCGTAGGAGTCCTAGTGCTTACATGAATAGGGGCGTCTCATAACATTTATCAAAGGGTGTCACTACAACCCAAACACATGGTTTAGATATAGCTTATTTTCCAGAAGTATCCCGGTTCCTGGAAGTAGACGTGTCTATTTTAAGTGGATTATTCCTGTGTGATGAATATAGTTTGTCAAATCCTCGTAAGAGCTTATCAGTTATTCAGCTCTATGCTACAGGGTTGTACAGTACGATCAAACTACTACCCTCTCCCACTCTACTCTATAAGTAAACACTATCCTCTTCTCTACAAGTGACCTTTTAGTATTTCTCTCCTCTGATATATCAATCACACATCATTTATTTGCATATAGACTCAATACTTGTCGTAGGTTTGCACTCCTTTAATATTTTCACTATGTAACTCAATTAGGAGGATTTTGATCCCAAAGTAATATACCACATACAGGCATTTTGCGATAAAGTATCGATCGCTTTGTTACTCATCGTCCGCTGAATGGCTGGGACACAATAGAAAAAGGTCCACTAGGAGAGGAACCCACACCCCAAATATAACAAAGGGAAGAGATCCCATGAACCAGAGTGGGTTGGACAATAATACGATAGTAATAAGGGGAGATAAAATTTCAAATGCTTATGGAATTCTTTGATGGGAAATGCAATATCCCAAGGATGATGCTGCTGTTGATATTCCTACTGATGATGGTGAAGAGAATGCCTTAGAAACACTTTCTGTGAATGATAGAAGACCCATACTCGTCATATTCCTCTCCCGTTACCCACTTGTCCTCAAAGGAGGACAAAGATGCCAGAATGGACCCCCCTATCCAAACAGAGAACCGACGCTCAGGTGGCGCGATGACCCGGATCTTCACACCAGAGGGCGCCAGAGCGTGCATGGCGGCGGATATCCGGTCGCGCATGCCCGGGAACATGGTGGAGCCGCCCGAGAGAACCGTGTTCGTGTAGAGTTCGCGCCGGAGGTCCACGTCACATTTCTGGATGCTGTTGTAGAGGCAGCTGTCAATGCCTTGACTCTCCAGACCTGCCGATGTAGAGGAGAACATAGGATTACCGATAATCTGTCGTCAGGATGTTTTATTAATGTAGTATAACCAGAGGTTACATAAACACCTCCACCTCTCTTTTTAAAATATACACGAAAGGAAATAGTAAAATGTTAAATTGACTCAACTTGACTGTTCTCCGATCAGTACAGACAATCTGGTAGGAGAGTAACAAAAGCTTACAGCTACTGGTCCAAGGCGGCAACAGATTTAACCCGACCAGAGCTAACGTAGTGTAGCTCTGGCGGCCAATGTAAGTATGATAGTGATGGATTTCGCCATCAGAGGACTCAAATGAAAATGCCCCTATGTCCTAATATCATAACGGAATTCTGTTCCCAAAAGCCTTTAATCATTCTTCATTAATTCTAATTCTATGGTAAGATTCTAGACAATCAAACTAAATTTCATATCCGGATTACTGTGAAAAATTGTGAGAAAACGTTATATCTCACAGCAGAAGATGATAATATGAATATTGATATCGACATTGAAATACTCCTCCCAATACATTGGTCAGCTCGCAGGACCTGTGGTCATTATGAATAACTCATTATATGTGTCCCTTTCTCCGCTCGTTACAGTCTTTGTTCTCCATCGTTTTTGAATAGCTAAAACGTTAAAATACTGTGCCCCCAATGGATCATTTCCACATAGAGAAGAGAAGTATCTATTCAGACCCATTTCAGGGGGCACAGGGGTATGTATCTAAGGGATAAAGGTGGTCCTAGGTGTGCTCCTCCTCCCTAAAAAGGAAAAAATCCCCCAAGCACTCCTGTTTCAGTGTCGTACAAAAACAAGTATGTAAAGAAAACACCTATGGTAGACTATAACAAAAAGCTGCACTTTGAGGAACTTGTCCCCTGTACCCGCAATGAAGCACATTGACCCTGAAACCCTGGACATCCTCCAAGTTAGTATCAAGTGCGTCAACCCTACCCCACCCCAAAACAAACATCTGGATATAGGTTCTATAATCTGCTAAGTCCGAGTGCTTCTGGGGGATCACCAAGAAATGATTCGCCACTGTACTCCCGCCAGTCGTCTCAGGTGTTCCAAGTGTGCCCCCCTCCTTCCCTAATATTTAGTCCAGGATAACACATGAATTACCCATCCAACCATACACGAAAACATGTAGTTTTCACGTTCATTATCCATCGTATACAAAGCCCCCATTGCAAATGTATGGGGACTCAGTAAACCACTACCCATTGTATAAAACCTGTCAGATACCATAACTGTGGTACACGGATTCAAAGCTGTGGTATACTTACCAATCAGAGAAGGCTGGAACATGACCTCGGGGCACCGGAAGCGCTCTGCCCCGACGTGGACGATGGTGCCATCTGGTAGCTGGTATGCGCGGTCTACGTTATTGTTGGTGCCGCTACTGTCCATCTCCCCCTGGAAGTCGAAAGCCACGTAGCACAGCTGTTCTTTAAGGTCGCGCACGATCTCCCGTTCAGCCGTCGTCGTGAAGGAATAACCCCGTTCCGTGAGAATC
The DNA here is from genome assembly GCA_950022655.1 of Alentia gelatinosa. Taxonomy (NCBI): domain Eukaryota; kingdom Metazoa; phylum Annelida; class Polychaeta; order Phyllodocida; family Polynoidae; genus Alentia; species Alentia gelatinosa. The sequence continues at coordinate 128,953,419 of OX465579.1, forward strand.
TAAACAGAGAAGTCATAGGTGTAATGTTTCTGATCCCTTTCGAATGTATCGAAGAATATCTTTTATTATCCATCGTATACAAAGACCCCATTGAAAACTCAGTAAACCACGACCCATTATATAAAACGTGTCAGATACCATAACTGTGGTATACGGATCCAAATCTATGGTATACGGCCTCAAAACCATGGTACAGTAAAACCCCGCGTAAGCGCGCACCCTCCGTTTCGGGCAAAAGTGTCCACTTTCGCGTGGTGTCCGCTTATGCGGGGTTTTCAAGTTTCCGCCGGTCTAATATGCAAGTGTTTTATATCGATATGTAGGGGAGATAGAGGCGAGGATAGATCTGAAATCATCTTTTCAGTATCTTCTATGGGTCCGAAGTTATCAAACTTTGAATTAAAATTTTTATTTTCTATGAATATAGCTACGCACATTCATGAAAAACTAAAATGAATCTATTTTTGTTAAGGGGTCCGTCAGAGGTATACGCTTACACGGGGTTTAGGCCTTTTCGTACCAAAATAACTGTCCGCTTACGCGGGGTTAAATTAAACATCTAATAGAGGGAAAAATTTCCGTTCCGAGCAAAAGTGCCCGCTGACGCGGGGTGTCCGCTGACGCGGGGTGGGCGCTGACGTGGGGTGGCCGTTAGGCGGGGTTCTACTGTATATGGGAAAATAGTCCCTTAATGCTATAGAGCAAAGAAATAGTCCCTATTAATGAATGCAACAAACAATACGGCCGCCTGTCCACCAAACCATCAGTTGTTGTCTATATATGGTGAATATAGTCGCACGATAAATCATATTAGCGCCCGAAATCACCAGAAAAAAGTGCGCGCTTCCTTTGCCAGCTATGCTTATATGATATTTCCGGATTATCCTCTATCTCCATTTCGGCAAGTTTCGGTTGCTCGGTGGAAAAAGCGTTTAACATGCAACGTATAACCTTTACCAGGCAAATCTGTTCCTATCGTCTTTAAAAATTCCTATCAACTTGGAAATCCAAATTTACATGATAAGAATAGCTTTGTTATTCGTGAGGAACAATATGTTGTTATATACCATTTCCATGCAGAGTAATGCAATAATCGAAAACAAGATATAATTTTTCATTCGATTAACATGTTCTTATTATTGAGTTAACCGTTCAATAGCACGGTATTATTTGTTTACATCCATCCATCATTTGTAGTTTCCTGTTGCGCATATATATATATATATATATATATATATATATATATATATATATATATAACATGCTTTAATCACCAGTAAATTGTATAATAGCATTGGTGTCTTATCAATTATCATTTCTGAGTCCGGCAATGATCTTAATCATTCCCAATGTCATGTATTATTGATCCTTTTTTAAATAGTTGTAATTACTCTTATTGTTATTGGGTCAATGTACCCGTCAATCCTACTGGTGCCACTTCCGGAAACACATCCATTCAACTGCCGCCATCATAAATTATTCTTGATTGTCATCTGCTACATGTTCATTGATTATCATCTAGCACATGATCATTGTGACAATTAGAATGATGAGTACACCCAGAAAAATATCTCAAATGGACATTGAGATGGGATGAGGCATCACATCTTATATGATAACGTTTTAAGTACAACTCCTGCGTGCAGGCACCATAGATAGCTATACTCTATAATTCCCCCTCTCATTACCAGCAACTTTCTATGTTTACATCTAGTTTTTTATAGCGTGTTTTCACGCGCTGTATACAAAGTACACATATTATATAGGCTTCCAGCGTGCATCCAGAAAACTATCCCTTCACTATCTCCATGCTATTCACTGTGCTAGTAGGAAAGGAGCAGGGTGCCAGTGCCTCAAAGTCTTAGAGGCATGCCCAGCTGACCAAGACCAATCACTAGAGACCGAAATACCTTATTGACCATATGTTTGGATCCTAGACTCAGGTGGTTGCAGAAATGGCAAGTTGAATGGATGCAAGTGGGTTACTGAAAGGTATCCATAGACTGAATGTAATCCAAACCTTTTATTGTTATTCATTTGCAATTGCACGCTCATTCATCAATGATGAACCATTTGTTCCTAGTATTAATTTACAGCGATGAAGAAATCAATTAACCCAAGGCATATGGTCCAAATGTTTATAAACATCTGACGAATAAAACCACACTACAGGTGAATATGACGCTTTAAGACATGATAAAAGGAGAATAGGTTGTACCTTCATGAGGTAGTCGGTGAGGTCGCGGCCGCCCAGGTCGAGTCGGAGGATGGCGTGAGGCAGTGCGTACCCCTCGTAGACGGGGATTGAGTGAGTGACTCCATCTCCCGAGTCGAGCACCAGCCCCGTGGTGCGGCCTGACGCGTACAGTGACAGGACGGCCTGGATGGCCACGTACAGGGCTGGCACGTTAAACGTCTCAAACATCATCTGAAATTAAATCAGAAACAAGGTTTCGTTATAACAGTAAGCTATGCGAACATGTTTGAGGGATTCTTTCAAAACCTGTTTCTCTCCTTTTTGTATGGGGGTATCGGGATATCCAGGCATCCCTCATTTCAACCATGATATAAATTATAATGTGGTGTAATGTACCTGGTCATATCCTTTTCATTTTAGTTAGCATCCATAAATATCATGCAATATTCTTTTTAATAAGATATTACATCTTTGACTTGACTCGAGAAATATACTAATGTGTTTGTCAGTGGATATGACCATGTGGTCATTTGACCATATGACCATATGGCCATCTTTCTTTCCTTTTTGTTTGGGGGCTACAAGATATCCAGGCATCCCTCAGTCCAACCATCATAGCATGTGATACTATGTACCTGGTCACATCCTGTCATTTTATCAAGCATTTATAAATATTAAGCAATATTCGTTCTAATGAGATATTACATTTTTACTTGACTCCAGAAATATACCAATGTGTTTGTAAGTGGCGGTTTTCACCGTGCAATGATCCTTCTTTTTAATATTCGTTTTCGAGGTATTCATCTGTTTCGTGATTGGGATTCTCTTCAATAAACCAATAGGGACAAATGAAACTATGAAACATTGTTTATTCTCTCATTCCAAAAATGACGAAAGAGGCGAAGCGAAATTATAGACACAATAATGACTGGTTTTGTTTACGAGTGGCCGTAATCTCCGAGTAGTTGACGCGTAGTAATATCCGAGCGATTAGCGAGGATATCACGTCATCAACTACAAGGAGATTACGGTCACTCGTATACAAAGCCAGTCGTTATTGTATTTATTACCCAACTACAAGATTGATAACAATTCTATTGCAATTAAAAAGTTTCTGTAAGCCATTTAGACACCACAGCATCGTCAAGCGTGGCAGTAATTTGGTCTAGACTTACACCAATAATATAGTTCGCCATTAATCTGTGATTTTAGCATGGAAAATGTGTTATGACAGTGATTTCTGATGGTAAATGAGATTATTATGATTGATTCTAAACAATTACTATTGAATAAACATTCATAAAACTTATTTCGAAGTATATGATGTTTCAACCTCACTATAGACAGGACTATTTTTTCGGAATTTCCTGCAGGAAATTCTGACATATCAGAATCTCTGGGTAGCTAATTCCAGGTGCCCTATACAATTCCTATGGAGACTCCGTAATAAGTGGGTAATAAAGTATTGGAATACGAAATAGTTTAAATGGAATTCGAGTAATTTAGCCTTATAGATGAAAATAAAATGGATAAGCATGGATGTTGGCCGGATAAAGGTTTGAATATAAGAGTGGAACTCATGCAGTTACTCGGAGTTGTATCACTGCTTTTACCTGGGTCATACGTTCGCGGTTGGCCTTGGGGTTCAATGGAGCCTCAGTGAGCAGTATAGGGTGTTCCTCAGGAGCAACTCGCAGCTCATTATAGAAGGTGTGGTGCCAGATCTTCTCCATGTCGTCCCAGTTAGTAACAATGCCGTGCTCAATGGGGTACCTCAGAGAGAGAATTCCACGTCTGTGCTGGGCCTCGTCACCAACGTAACAGTCCTTTTCCCCCAGGCCCACCATGACACCCTGCCGTCAGGAAACCATACATAACAGTGAGTTACAGTCAGTGCACTTTAGCATGTAACATACATATATCACCTCTGAACTACATATTGTGGTGGGCACGACCTTTTTTTAAACAGCAGCTGTCATTACAAATGTGGCGTTATATACAGGTTTCCCCGTCAAAATATAGTATGGAATGATAATATATATTGTTGACAGATTACAGAATACTATTTCAAGATAAGATAACAGTTTGATCATATGGTGGTAGTTTCAATGTCCAAAATGCATATGATGGTATCAATGTCGGGTATATTTGATGTAGCATGTCCAGTTTAAATCTGACAAACATTGCCAGGTCTGAGGGACATAATTAATTGTTATTACAATCAAATGCTGGATAGTATACTACTGTGTATTGGCACCAAAAGCAGGTACAACTGTTGGCACCTCGTTGTAGCAACAGCTGAAGGCTTTATAGTTGTAAAGCGAATCAATAGACGTTTTGGGGGTTTTCACCTTCAGCTACCTTTGCTCCAACATAACATTAATATTTCTTAGATTTGTCCATTTTGTTTCTATAAATTAGTATTTCACCTCTTTTAATATCATCCTTGATATTATGATGAACTGAGCTGTCAAAAAGAGGGAAGGACCTAAACGTAAGCGAAGTAGAGATGTATATTTAGGTGTGTGTATAGAATGATATTGAAACATCCTCAGCACCAACTGTCATTGATCCTTGTTAATGGCAATCTTGGTAGCATATGGTATTGTATACGTAGATCTGTATTGTGTATCAACGATTATGCGCTATACATAAAAGTTCCTAACACTACATACATCTGCGATGCATCGTCAATACAAAATGTGTATTAGATGTATCTCAAATAAAATCATGAAGTGATTCTAATCCTCTATTGAGAAATTGCGTTGGAATCTGTTGCTGCTAGAACAGAACTCCGGAGTAGAGATAGTGAAAGGAATGGCAAGCAGCGAGACAATTAACTAAAGTATATTTGATTAAAACATTGTACCTACCGACTGACCCTGTTTAGAGGTCATCCAAATGGTGGTGACAAGGACAAATAAATACATATAAATGTGTGTTTTGTGAAACCTCTTCCGTGATAGAGGCTCTGACATATATAAAAAGCGTCTTATTATAATCCATTTGTCTTATCATGTAGTTAGTTTGAAGGATTAAACAAATCCATCGGCAATCTAACCTGACCAGATTTCCTCATTGCATGCAGATCTAATCATCTGGGGCTGCCGTAGACAATTTGCAATTTACACATGTACACTAACACAATACTTTTCCTAATTTTTAAATGTTTCGTTTATGAAATCCGGGGTTAGATATGTGACAGATTCGGCGGTTTATTCGAGGCAAAAGGTGAATTTAACAATAGGAGATTTGGCTATCATCGAGTTCAGCAAACTGGTTGCTGGGGTGAATATAATTTTGATGGGGAACTTACTAGGGACCGTTCATTATTTCAGACGGATGGGAGCACAATTTTCGCAAAATGATTTGGTAATAGGCAAGTCACCCTCTATAGAATTCTGAATGTCTGACCCGCTGAGGGAATGCTACCTCTCAGAAACAAATCTAAGGGTAGGCCAACGTTTTAAGCTATTCTAGAGAATAGAACAGATTCCACATTTCGATTCCATTTAGGTGTGTCTCCAGCAATCCAGCACCTTTTCTTGTTCACTATGCATTTCTAGAGTGTTATATAGCACACTCTGTGAATCAGGTTAAACCTGGAACAGTTATCCGACTTCACCTGAAAACCACACCACCCACAGCACACCTACCAAATTGATTATCTTTTGGGCACTATCTCCCACCAAGAACACCATGATGATAATCATGACAGCAGATTATATAACTGTGAAGTTATGCCATAGTCTTTTTAGGCTACATTTTCCAACATCTCTCCCCCCCCCCCCCCAAGTAAAAGTTGTCTTCCCATCGAAATACCCAAAAGAAAGTTATCCCATCCCCAACGAAATCTGACTGCCCCCCCCCCCCCCCATCGTCGATAAAGAACAGTCCCGTAAAGACAAAACAGTGCAATTTAGTTGTTAGAGCCTGAAAACAGTAACCTTTTTAGCAAAGCTAAACATGTTTTGTCGCAGATACAGACTCATTGCTGTATTGCGTGTGGCTATACGTTAACTATACATTGACCGTGTTATCATCACACTCGTCCAGGCACGCGAGTTGCTCATACCAATATACACACACCCGACGGTGCCGCTCCCAGCGTCGTGTGCCAATATAACGCTGTATATGTATATATATGCAACGCGCTACTGACTGAGTGTATGTTGCTCCTGCAGTCGGTACATCGAGACGTCATGCTTTACTATGTCATGCTCGTTGTGCACTCCCCAAACCGACAAGATAGGTTATTCATTTATCTATTTGTATAACACTGGCAAATTGCTCATTTCATATGAATGTGAGAGAAATCATTACAAGAGGAATGTTTAGACCATAGAGGGACTTGGCTTCAGGTGTCACAGTCCATAGTGTTATAGCCTGGTCATTCACTTAAAATGCGGGCAAGTGGTGTTATGTGAACCCCATTGTCTATCCACCCCTTAAGCCTTTGATGATACAAGAACTGTAAAATTTTGAACTTTAAAATTTAAGTTACCTGGAGATGTAGAATGTGTAATCAGCTTGTATTTCAAAAACAGAATAAATGGCCCTAGCCCTGTTAGATAAACATTTGTCCAGGCTCATTATAGAGAATATTAAAGATGAGCGATTTTGTTTGAAGATACATGTTTCCCTATGTTTTAAAAAAGTCCTATGCATCATGGAGAAATATATTACATGGCACAGACTTAAAATCGTTTTGTTTTACGTGTAATGCACAATAAAGGTACCTTTAAACTTACAGCACGGCATATAGTGGCTGTGTTGGCTTTACATAATACATCTGCCTTGTCAATTACAAGCTAAGGGCACGGTGCTCCATCAGAGGGCCACGTAAGTGTAGCCGGGGCAAAAGAGGGGTGGGGGCTCACCTGGTGCCGGGGTCGGCCGACGAGTGACGGAAAGGCTGCACGCGGCGCGTCGTCTCCGGCGAACCCCGCCTTCACCATGCCGGACCCGTTATCCACGACGAGAGCCATCACGTCCGTGTCGGCCATCACGCGGCTCGGTTCCTGTGTTAAACATGAGAGCATGGATTCCATTGTGACAGAATTAAAAAAAGGACACCAGATAGGCAGATTCAAGTCCAGATATCACAATATAGATATAAAGGGCCATGGTAAATGTGTATTTAGGACATTTTCATATAGTTTGATTTTTGCATTTCTAAACACTTTTATCTACTGCATTTATTACTGCAGCGTCAGTACAGGTGGCAATATTCAGTTTGCAGGGTTGTCACTGATTTCCCTTACTCAAAGACATTTTAACCCAACAATAACCCTATGTCCCATTACAGAAAACTACAAACAATCTAGAAATGTCTAGAACTAAGAATATAGCAATGTGCTCTTGATGAGACACAGCCCTGAAGGTCATTGACCCTTGTAATTCTGTCATGTCTATATATGCCTTTGGTTGGCTGCCTGTGTCATGTTTACCATGGAATTCATGAGAGACATACTGGTCAATAGAGGTTAGACAAACACATCCGGTTAGAGATGTACCTACTGCTAACCCTATGTTAGCCACTCGAGTATTGTACCTGACTGATAGTCATTGCTGATTCTGTTACGTGCATACATAGATGCATGATTGGATCTGACCAGGGCTATTCTTATTTGTCAAGTGAACACCTGCAGAAATGTAATGACTATCAAATGACATTGTTCTAGAAAGAATTTAATGAATATGAAATAAATTTATCTGAAGCAACATATATTTTGTAGGGATGAAAGCTTGCTCGTTTTCCTTAATTTTGGTTATATATTTATGGTGGAATATCTGTAGAGGGATTTAGACAAGCAATAAAAAGTGGTGTATCCCTAAATCCCTCTATATAGTAAGAATATAGCCTTCTGGGTAAGACAGAAAATCTATCTCCTCTAACTTGATAGATTTGTGTCATATCTCCATATCACATTATACGAATAACATTCCTTCCCTAGGTTGAATTCCATATCGGTTTTCCCATGAAGGTGTTTTCCGTGTAAAATTTCTTAACATTTGAGATGATATGGAAAATGGAGTTTCGATTTCCTGTATAGATATGTGGAGTCTCACTTAGCTCCGTACGAAACATTTCTACGTAAAAAGAATCTTCGGTTATGTAGAGGGAAGATACATCTTTCAATTTCCTTATTCAATTGGTTAAGCTCCAGCAATGACCCTTAAAGTCCATCTTATCCAGGTTTTGAACAGCAGGACCCAATCGCACTTTAACACGTCGGATACCTCTAGAAAATACACATACTTCCCAACAACGTGTGCAAATATTGTGTGCAAGATTGTTAGAAAAACAAAGCAAAGGACGGCAGTTGATAGGTTGACTTTCATGCTCAGCATGGTGTGTGGACGTGGGTGTAACCCTTGACTCGTCAGGTGAGATATGATCATAAATAAACAGACGGAGATAATATATATAAACACCATGAGCAGCTCAACCATTGATGTTACAGGTTGTTGATATTTGTATCCTGCTCGCAGATCAGATTCCCTGCAGCGACCAAATTCACAGAAACCACAGATTGTATTTATAAGCAGCTCAGCGGGGAGCTTTAAGGGGTGGTTGTTTTCATTATCTCCCAGAGCAGGGAGCTGTTTTGAGCTACTCGATCAATCCCGTTGCGGGCTATTTAGATCGGTTCGTGTGGATCTACTCATTCGATCCCTACTAGGATCTGTTCCATGATGCTCTCCACGCGGCACTTTAAGGGGGCACACATGGTAAGCTACCTCTTGTCTGACATCATGAGGTAGAACTTCGTGAGTAGTAAACCCGGAGTCCACTGAGCTCCAAAACGTCTACGATAGGCCTTACAATGCACCTCCCGGCGAAAAATAATCATCGCATCGGAGGGTAGGCTAAATTCGGTATCGGAATCGGGATGGTAATGGTGATACACACACCCAATGTGTTATCTATGGACACTTTGTATTAGGGGGATGATACAGAATTTTATCCCACCCCTAATATAAAATCCCATAGGCTTAACATTGAGTGTCCGTATGCCACGCTGACTGGCATACAGAGTTTTATATGCCACTAGTGGCATACAGAATTATTATCACGTAATAATTCAAAATCGAGGAGACAGGGTAGAATAAAATCAAAACCTGATTCGTTTTAATCTTGGCCACCCCATGCCACTCCTGGAGTATGGCTCCGGACTTCACTCGGCTTCGCCTCATGAAGTCACTTTGCCAAACTCCAGTCGTGGCATACGGCGGCTAAGATTAAAACTCATCCAGTTTTACGATAGTACGCTATCTATCAGCTTGATTACGTCTGCGTACTCTTACAGAGTCTGGCCGAGATTCACACCAGGTATTTCATGTAGGGATGAGAGGAGCTGCACTGGTAGCAGGATAAGCTGCTCTGACGACACTAAAGGTAAATGTTGACCATGAGGAATCAGCCGCAACCTCACATATCTCATATTTAACCCTTTTCAGGAAAGCAGTGTGCTCAATAGCTCCAGCGTCTTCTCATGTGACCTACACCACTTCATCATTGCCTTAAATAGTTTTTCATGTAAAATTCACTGTATTTATTAAACTATTCTTTTTAGTTTAATCAAATTGCATAAAAGCGTCCCCACCTTTGTGGACATTTTCGAACAAAAAGTTAAAAGGGTTTCATGAATCAACAAGGTTCCACTGGGTGACTACCACGTTCAAATAACAGTATGCATTATGGAATATAGCCAGCCATACATTTCGTGATAGGACATTGGACAGGCTATCAATATCAATAAAGCTGAGAGATATACAAGAAATCGTGTAACCGTTAAGGAATATCAAGCTGGTAATATTGCCGTATGATGTTCCAAGGACCCCATTCGTCCTCATTTACACATATTTCCTATTTCAACTAACAGCAGATCTAATTCAACTACTGAATTTAAACACTAGAACTATTGCATTCTAAAAACACCCCAGCCTCTAGAGATGTCACATCAGATTTCAATGATTGCCTCCTGCATTGGATCTATGATAGAACTACCCATAGCATATTTTAGTCAACTGGGTATTGCCACCCTTTTACAATAGGACCGGCTGATATATCTGTGCTGCATGAAAATACTGGGAAACTAACAACTTTAATGTAGAAAGTTATTCTCCACAGCTCTCCACAATTTATCATCAACCTTGATGATGAGGTGGGTCAATAATCAAAGAAGAAGCTTGCAGTGAAAGGCATCAGATAATCTGAGAAGGCACTCGTGAATGGACTCCTGAATTTCTAAAATGAAAATTAGGTCGTTATGCGCCTGAGAACGAAATGGAAAAACATCAAATACTCAAATTTCATCGCATTTGTTTGTTAGCCGCCTTCGATAAGTTAGTTATTTTCATAGTCTCACTTTACCTCATTCTCATTAGGCGGTGCGCGCGCACACGTCGCGGTTTCTGCGTCCACTTCCGGTTCCGGCCATAAGAAGCGTGGTAGTAATCTGAGGAGGTGCAGCAGAGCACGCCCGGCATGCAACATGAGGCAACTTCCGGTTCCTCCGCCCCTTGTTTCAGCGAGGATAAAAGAAATACTGACTTTCGTCCCTTCCTGCCTCTCCCTCTTTCAACGTTTGGGAGCCCGAGCGAAGTGTCTCTAAGTGGCAATATGACATTATTATATCCGCCTACGTTGAACCATTAGAGGCTGTGGCATACTAGGCTGCTATAGGCTCACACTAATTAGGTTAATTGGACCAAAAGCAACCTAGATATTGCCCACATTTCGCTTTATTTTACTGTTCCTTGACCATTCTGGAGATGCTTTCTATAGAAGGAACAGCTCAACACTGTTTACAATTTCCAAATAGTAAAAATCAGTCAGTAGCCTATCAGTAGAAAAACAAAACAAATCTTACGCTAAGGACAAAGTAATAATGCCCCCTCATGCCCCACCGCTGTATGTATAGAAAGACGTTGTCTATGGTTGCCTTTGAAAAAAAGAACTAGTTAGTGAGGAACCACATTGTTACTAGGTATGCGCCCTCTGAATATAAAGTCCTTTGCGGTCTCACGCACTGGACACTACATAGAAGAGCCCCTCTCAGTTTTCCAACCTGTTGGGAGCAAAATGGTACATGCATTTCCTTCGATGTTCTTATAGCTTACCTCCTGCTCAGCATTATCCACAACGAACGAGTTTAGACGGGTAGGCATGGCGAAGTAAAAAGGATTCTGATTGCCGTGTGCTGTATCCATAGCAATTGATATCATACGGTCACACTGGGTATATAGTTATAACTTATCAATCCTATACTTTGAGATTTGAAACCTCTCCCATTCGATGGTCTGTCGAGGAGCCTCTGTATGACTGGTCCAACCAGTATCTTTCAGTAAATGAGGTGCTCAAAAAACGATTCTGGGACAGTGCACATCATTAGTGACTAAATGAGTTGCATACATGGCATGACTGGTGTACACCAATGCATGTTGCGTCTCTCTGATTCTCAACAACGATGCTTCATCGAGACCCTGGATGGAGATAAGAATGCATAGGGCAGAGAGCCCCTTGTTAACTGATATTCGATATCTGCCGGTTGCATTTATTGTCTCGTTCGCTTTTCTCTCTACAGTCTGGTGATATGAACTTATATGACAAAAAGATGGCTCACTGACATTTAATAGCGGAATAATATGCTGTTTTATGCATTTATTACCTATTGGAGCTGAGCTCTTTTCATATTCAAGCACTTCGTATTTGTGACCACATTCTTTTGACACTGCGTTTACACACTCGTTAAGAATATAATTACACAAGGCACCACAGAATAATTTGATAGTTCAAGTTATAACTAACTGCATGTGACCAGAAAGTAGTCAGGCAGGATGTAGCCTAATATTTATGGTATTCATATCAGATTGTGGGACAACTGGTTAAAAGTGATGACTAAAAAAAAGATTAAAAAGAACAAACTTTTAAATGTGCGTGGAACCTGGTGTGGCGCACAACCACTTAAGATTTGCAACAGGCGATTTTCGACCGCTGAACAAAGATGCGTCGGCCCTGTGTGTATATAACATTGTGCAAACAAGCAAAACAGGTCCAGGCATAGAGAAGGAACTGTGACTGTATGGGATCAGTTCAACACATCTAATGTTTGCAGGTATTAACGCCATAGCCCGTTCATAATAGCAGAGAGAAGAGGATAAGATTGTTCATAAACATAAGAACATACATATACAGATATATTTGATGTTGATGTATTTTTCCCCGTAAAGCCAAATATTACTCGGAAAGATAACGGTTATGAAACCAAAATGCCTTAATATTTCGAGCCACGTGTAGAGCAATACCTTGATGACATTTGGGTTGGCAATCTACATAAAATCATAATGATTTATCAGCAAGAATTTAAGGACAGTATCTCACTTATCGATGGTTTAATAATCAATCATGTTTGGCTTCATAACCGTTATCTTTCTGATTAGCAGCGTCAGTTTAACAGACTAGACATGAAAGTGATTATGTCTAGATGGGTCGCAGACACAGATAGCGTTTGCAGCTGGTGCTTCTGGTTGCAGATTTTAAATCATTGTCATCCCTTTTTTTAATACTGTGTAGTCAACTATAATTGAGACCGCATTTGCTTTGTTAATAGTTGGCTTTATATACAATGAGTAATTTTATATCCCCCCGTCATATTCATGGTAAGAAAAGCCTGAATAACTAACTTTATTAACACTACCCTTCGTTGCCATCCATCTGTTTTCGCTTCATTAATCTTTTCCATTGAACTCCACTAGCTGCCTTAATTCCTGTCACTTTCTTCCTTCAATAAATAGGTCAACAATCCTTCCTGATGTAATTCTTCATTAAGCATCTGTTCTAGTGCATTTCTCTACAATTTCCCTTGTAAATGATGTGTGATCAGTTGATAGAGGGTTAATGCTATGTCGATTCAAAGAAAGAACAAAATACAGAAGTGAATAAAGCTTTTTTTATAAAGTGTACCTGTACTGTATTTACATTGAGATGTTGGAGGTTGTCATTCGTTATTGTCATTGTTTATTTTAAGATCGTATAAGTAGAATCATATCTGAATTAGAAAAGTGGAGTTTCGAAGGCTATCGTATGTTTCCTATCCTCATGACGTCACCGGCAAGTGATGCAGTGGGGTCACTTTTCTATGAACAGCAGGTTCATAACTATACTACAGTTTCCACAAATTCCATTCCTCATTTGAAATTGACTTATTCCTCAATGTTCATTGAGCAATAATTTTCCTTTCCTTTACTCCCCTTTGTATGGATTCACCATGATGCATTATTTAAGCAACAAAAGCTATTTGAGCATCATAAATACTGAAGGGTGATCCCGCAAGATGGGTTACTCATGGGCTATGCTCAGGGGTAGTCATTGCCACCCCGGTGTCCCCCTCTATCGCGCTTCACGGGCGCCCCTCCTGCCCCCTAGGGCTTTCACACCTACTGCGCAGTCACGAGCGCCACCCCGGTCCGGGTCCCGGTCTCACTTCTTCTCCACCCATCCTGCAGTACACACGTACTCCAGTACTTTCTCGTCTTTTTGGCCACATGCTCGCAGCCCAATACTCCCCGAGTATAGGCCAGCACACCATACATACGATAGAGTATGATAAAACGATAGAGAAGAAATGCCGACTACAAGGAATACCCCCGTGCCTAGCACGTCGCAGGCACCGGAGGCGGCCGCCGGCTCGGAGGCCACGCTGAAAGGATCGACCCAGTCATCAAACGACCAGGTTGACTCGGTCTCTGACCACGGTTCGTCGGTCAAGACATCGAGGATAGCTGCTCTCGAGGGAAATGTGGCACAGATTCTGGAAGCGATAAAGGGACTGCAACGGTCGAAGTCGCCGTCGATGGCTTCCCAACCGCCGACCGTAAGGGAGGTACGCTCCATCGCCGTGGACCGGACCAGGGATTGGGCCCACGAGCAGGCATCCCGCCTGCCGGCGCCAAGGCAACTTCGCGACCGCTACCTCCCAGAGGAATACCTGCAGAGAGAACTCGACCGTGAGGGACTCCGGCATGGCCGTACGGCCGGTAGGTTTACTTCAGATTTAAACGCATCTAAGTTACTGTCAAAACCGTATATGTTTGTGGAGTGGGAGGGCCTGTTTACCGTAACTCAGAGGCTCGAGGTCAGGGGCACGCTCGGCCCCATGGAATATGTGAGTGCCTTCCTCATGATGATGGAGGACCACCGGGCTGTCCCCGAGGAGGATCGGCGGGACATGTTCCGACACCTGTCCCAGGTCTCCATTGACGCCCAGACACGGCCGTGGGCCGGGGTTAGGCGTTGGTCACAGTATATCTTTGACCAGGTCGAGGCCGACAAGATCTACTGGTCCGACCACGTCAGGATTCAAGACGAGCGGGTCCGGCTCGCCATGACGGCGACCACGACGCCTCACGACGGCCAAGACACGAACAAGTCCGGGGGACAGGAACTACCCTGCCGGGCTTTTAATTCAGAGAAGGGTTGCCGCCAGCGGAACGGCCACCAAGACGGCGGGATAAAATGGCTCCATGTGTGTTCATTTTGTGACTCGGTGGGCAGGATGTGCACACACTCCATACACGCGTGCAACAGGAAGCTGTTGTATGGTGGCGGGTATGAGAGTGCTGCACCAACATCCGCACCTGCCCCATGCCGGATGCCGCACGCCGGACACACGGTCCACACCAAGGAGCTGTCAGTGCAGAAACAACACGTCCCTGCGGCTTCAAAAAACGGACCGGACGCGCCCCGCGATTGAGTGTGGCGCGTGATACACCCCTAGCACTTAGTACGAGTGCACTCAGCTAGGGGACTGCAGTCACGGAGTGCACGACCTGTGACGCAACAGCCCACGTGACAACAACACCGTGTGCCGACCACGTGGGGGAGTCATCTCAGCAGGAAACCCCGCCCCCCGAGGAATACACTCCCGTGTATAAGGGTGCCGGCGGGGGAGCAGAGCAATTGCCTCAGCAATTGCCCCGGGAGGACGGTGGCGACACACTACAAATCAACTTCGCTGCCGTCAGGGAGTTCTGTGAAACCGGAATCCCCTCTCCCGGAGTCCGGACTGATCCCGGAACTTTCGCCGGACACAGGCGGGCCCACTGGCCGCACTTCGCTGCACCCAGGCTGCCGGGACACGCCCACATATACGATCGGGTGCGGCGCACGGGAATGCCCAACGCCCTCGGAGCCCAGATAGAGATCCCTACGGATCTCAACATACCTGCATGGATCCAATACCTCGCCGAAATCCCCGGAAAGGAGGAACTTATCGACTTTGTGAGGTTCGCGTTCCCTCTGGGGTACGCCGGCCCGGTCAGCGATACCTGCGGTGTACCCAATCACCCCAGTGCCACGGGATACCCGGACCAAATTGCGAAATTCATCAAAAAGGAGAAGGGGTACAGCAACCTCATGGGACTGTTCAAGGACCCCCCCTTCCTGCCGTGGTGCCACGTGTCGCCCCTAATGACACGCGAGAAGAGGGGTACGGCTGACCACCGGGTCATCACGGATATGACGTACCCCAAGGAGGACAGCGTCAATGGGTACATCGTGAAAAACTCAGTCTACGGCGAGGAAAGGGAGCACGGCCGTTCGTCGGCCGCCTGGTGGCCTCGGGGCCGGGCAGTTACCTGTGTACCATCGACATCGCCCGGGCATATAAGAACTTTCGGTGCGACCCCCTACTATGCTTCGCGTGGGAGGAGGGGTACTGCTGCGATACGGCGATGCCGTTTGGTGCCCGCGCCTCCTCCTACCACATGCAGTGCGTGGCGGATGCGATAGTCAAAATCCTCAGCCAGAAGGGGGTCGATGCCGCGATGTACCTGGACGACCTCATCATACTGTCCCCAACGGCTGACAAGGCGGCCGCGGATTTCAAGGTGGCCCGAGCCCTCTTCGAGGAACTGGGCCTCTCCGAGGCCAGAGAAAAGGCTCAACCCCCAAGTCGGGTTGTAACATGGCTCGGCATCGTCATTGACTCGGTGGATATGTCACTCAGCGTCCCCGAGGAGAAACTACACGACGTCCGGGAGCATGTGAGGGCGGTGTCCCGGAAACGGTCCCTGACAAAACGACAGCTGCAGTCGCTCCTCGGTCGAGTCCTCCACGTCGCGAAGTGCATCCGGCCAGCGCGACCGCGCGTGCCTCATAGTTGACGCATGCCTCTCCGGGGTCGGGGGCACGGACGGCAGGTACTCGTATGCCGGCCAGGTCTGCCCCGTGGACGACCCCGTCAACTGCATCGCAGAACTCGAGGCCCTCAACACCATATACGCAATGTGCACTTTCCTGACGGATCGCGACCGGGGGACCCGCATCGAGGTCTACTGTGATAACATGGGAACCGTCCAGGCACTCAGGTCGGGGCGTGCCAGGAACCCCGTCCTGGCCGAGTGTGCCCGACAAGCCTGGATGGTACAAGCCAGACTACAGGTAGACCTCGTCTACACACACGTACAGGGGGCACTCAACACCGTCGCAGATGCCCTCAGCCGAGCACACCTGACCTCGAGAGACTATGATACGGCCGCAAATTTCATGCAATTCCATTCGTTGATTGAGGTTATCCCTTGCACCCATGCTTCCTTCAACCCTGTTCTACGTCTCGCCTGCAGATCCGGCCCTACGATCACTCCAGACGAGGGCATCTGCGCGGCAATGCAAGGCGCGTGCCCCCGGAACGGTCGCGAACCAGCGAAGTGCCGTCGCGACCTACCTAGCCTTCTGCAGACGGATTGGAGCAGACCCCCAGACACCTACCGTCAGCTTTACTATGGCGTACCTCGAGTACGTCGCGAATCACCTATCGCACGTGAGGTCGCACCTGCGACTGACGGGGGGCGACGTCGCGCCGACCGAGAACTTCCGGGTGAAGCGTGCCCTCGACACAATGAGCGAAACAAGGCATACCAACCCAACGTCAAGCCGCCGGTGCCGATGGAGGTCCTCAGGGCGGTCCTCGCGGCCCTGACCAAGTCCCCAATACACGTTGGGTTGAGGGCCGCGATACTGGTAATATTCTATGTGGCGCTGCTACAGAGCGAGATCGCACCACCATCGGCGACAAAATATGACCCGGCGTGACAGGTGTCACGCCGGGTCATATTTTGTGGTGGTCACCCCCATCCAGGTGTCCATACGTGTGAAAGCGGCAAAAAATCTACAGAAGGTGGGGGAAGAAAAAACGGTGATTATACAGGCGTCCCCCGAGCCGACTTCATGCCCGGTACGTGCTATCAGAACAATGATCGCGGCCGCCCCTACGGCCGACCCCGATGCCCCGTTCCTGAGGATCGCGGACGGGGAAGTCCTCACGACGAGGACCCTGACTAGGGAATGGAAGTCCATCCTCAAGGTTGCAAACCAGCCCCCCTCATACACCCTTCACAGCCTCCGGAAGGCTGCCGCGACACAGACATACCAGGCCGGTATGCCCGAGCTAGCCATTCAGCGGTATGGTGGCTGGAGGTCAAATGCCCACAGGACCTACATCAAAGAGACTGATGCCCAGGCCGTTAACCTGGCTTTGATCAGGTCCCTCTCTAAGAACTCTTAATTTTATCCCACCCCCCCCCCCTCTCCTTATATTGGCTTCTTGGCTATTTCATTATAATATACAATTACCTACATATTATCCATACAACTGTATTGTATATCATATTTTATATTATATTAATTGACCATTATTCTACTTGTCAATTACCATTATGTAATATTACTTACCACTCATATTCATATTACATATCAATATGCTCGTCCAGTAAGGTTGACATAATATTTTATCAATTATTTACCATAAAATTCAATAAGATTTTATTCTCCCAGCTCCTGCTTCTCTACTTTTATCCGGGGATAGGGTAATGGGTTACTCATGGGCTATGCTCAGGGGTAGTCAATGCCACCCCAGTGTCCCCCTCTATCGCGCTTCACGGGCACCCCTCCTGCCCCCTAGCGGCTTTCACACCTACTGCGCAGTCACGAGCGCCACCCCGGTCCGGGTCCCGGTCTCACTTCTTCTCCACCCGTCCTGCAGTACACACATACTCCAGTACTTTCTCGTCCCACCCACCCTCACCTACTCTCCTCTCTTTCCTACTCACGTAGGGCTATTTCATTATAATATACAATTACCTACGTATTATCCATACAACTGTATTGTATATCATATTTTATATTATATTAATTGACCGTTATTCTACTTGTCAATTACCATTATGTTATATTACTTACCACTCATATTCATATTACATATTAATATGCTCGTCCAGTAAGGTCGACATAATATTTTATCAATATTATTACCATAAAATTCAATAAAATTTTGTTCTCCCAGCTCCTGCTTCTCTACTTTTATCCGGGGATAGGGTAATGATCATGAGTTGTTTTCCCGTATCCGATGTGTTCCCGCAATAGATAGCAAATGACAAATCATGCCAAAAATTTACGTTTAGACATGGAGATTCATAGAGTGTTATTTTCCCTCCTGCGAATAGATGGAGATATGTTATTGATCTATCTCCAGATGACGATGTTGGTGATGGATTTTGCACTCTTGACAATATCATCTCCGGTCACAACGTATGGGCACTCTAATATAACTTTCACCCCAATAAATCTGATATCACAGTGAATACTGGCAGAGATGCCTCATTCGCTAATTGTTTCAGATTGACTTAATTGTACTCAGAGTAATCACCAGACCTACTACGGATAATTTGTCCTTGATAATGCGACTCAACTGTGGCAAACTGGGTATCACCAGTCTAATGATAAAGTGGTGGTAATTGGCTGTCTCACTGTGAGTGTTGTCTGCAGCACATGAAATCCTATTAGCTGCGATGAAGTTTCTGTGTCTGCCGAATAGTTATGATGGTGAAACATGCTGAGAGGATTAGATTTATCGAGGACATGAATGATGCACCACGAAATCCTTCCGATATTACAGTTATTCTGATTTCAATATAATGCCAAAATAGCGTAGTTGTTTGTTTTATGATATACCAAACCTGTCATCTGAAAACAAGAGGTGGCAACGTGATAGACTGTGATGTCGAAGCGTGACGTATTAGAAGATTATGAGATATAAGGGAGGTGTTTCGAAAGAAATTAAATTAAACCATTCTATATCGGTTTCACTCACAGCGTTTGATCTGTATTCTTGGTGTTCCATACTGCATAAGTAGTATGGGAGTACTTATCGGAATGGACTGACAAACAATATAAGGCAGATGGAGGAATTTAAGGAGTTTAAATCCATGACAAAAATGATGTTAGAAAAAATACCAGATTAAAACAAGATACTTTTTTTTATAATAATGTGTTAGGTAAGGCCTGGCGTCCACCTCCTACGATAGAAATTTAGACCTACCGATATGGCACCGTTACAAAAAGCAAATATCGGCTCAGACATATCGTGAAGGTGCAAAATCGTAGATTATGTCCAGACATGCCAATTCACCATGCCTAATCGTGACCTTCTGACGCGATTTTGATTTTTCATCGGAAGGTCCATCGTAGACCATGTCGGTGCCATATCGTAGTAGGTGGACGCCGGGCCTTAGTTTCTCCGTATTCGTATGTGCGGGTTAAAGTATGAAATCCTATAAGAAAAAAGGGATCATGAAAACAATCTCATAGATGTATGTGAATGTGAATATTCTGAAGGAGTTAGTAGGCAAGTAAAAGTGTTAACTGACGGGTATATCGGCACCTGCATAAAACTAGCAACGGCCAATAAGCCACGGCTGACAGGATGCCGACTTTGTTGACAAGGAATACTCTTGTAACGTTATAAAAACCAACTTGTAACCGAAATATATAATGTCATTAAAGAAATTGTACCAAAAAACCCTTCAGTGTGAGTGTCATGACACCAATTCAAGATTAAAGGTTTTGAAGCAATACTTCCCTGTAATACTGTTCTAATGTTTGTTTACTGAGTCGAAATAGAATCGAATTATGTCCCTATAACTTCCCTGTATGATGTATGGTGTTTGGTCCTTCTTCACATGTGATAGGAGGGCTTGCGAGTTATCAAAATGTCACCGCTTTATATACGCATCTTTCAACAGTGCACATGTAATGTCATTTGCCTCCACAACATTTTAAAAACTAACTAATAGAACAATTAACCCGTTGGCAACAGGAACATCTAGTAGCCTCCTAGCAGTGCATAGTGTTTACAGCGCCAATCATGAGGTTCACTCGAGTTGCTCAAGAAACGAAGAATGTAGACCTACATAAACAAGTATTATTATGCTATTGTTGATAACAAGTTATCCCGGTGGCCAAACAGTGACTGATTTCATTTTCTCTAGAAGCGTTAGTGAGTATTGCCTAATTCCGAGTAGAACCCAATCTGAGCAGCTCTGAGTAAATTCCCGGGTGACTCAGGATCAGCTAACCCTAGACAGACATACCCATTAGAGCCTTAACGAGCCTACAACATGCCATAGAGGCCGTCCGCGTCAAAGCTCCTGCGCCTAAGGTAGCCGCGACATGCATAGAGCTACTCAGCCCCGCAGCGAGCAGCTGAACCATTGCTCAGACAGCTACTTGACGAGCATAATGTACTCAGGTAGCTTGAGGTGATTCACCATAACGCATTCTCAAATAGCTCACAACGCCTGTTAGATAGGGAGACATGCCGTGAAGGCATGCACTATGAGGCCTTCTTTCGAAATGGTCACTATGACCCAGCACATGGTATATGAATACCAAGCCGTGCCATATAAAAAGGATATCGTACTGAGGTTTACTATATACCCATGCCGTATATACTGTAAATACGCACCGTTTTGGCATATGACGTAAAAACACTGTACGGACCGCCGGTCCGTACACTAAAATACGGACCACCTAGCCATACACATTTATTAAAATTTTGGTTGTTAAGAAAAATGAAATTGATTTTTTTTTTATTTCGGGTATATAGTAAATATATAACGTCCAACCATGCTTGTACAAGTCACAGAACTCGATGCTAATTTACCGTTTGTACGGAACTCGGCATAAATGCCTCGGTCCGTATAAACAGTAAATTAGCATCTCGATCTGTGACTTGTACAGCATGGTCAGGACGTTCTATATAATTACTGTGGCTGTGTGTAATAAATACGCGGTAAAATTGACGACCAGATGAACCGATGTCGAAGGCAGAGGCTCATCTAATTATCAATTTTAACAAGTATTTATCACGTACAGCCACAGTATACCTGCTTTCATATCATCATATACTAAAGAGGAAACCGATGAAAGTTTGGGGTCAGAGCTCGTATCTCATTCAATTTGAATCCCGGAGTAGTTCACAAGGCGAAGCCGCGTGAATTACTACGGGATTCAAACGAGATGGGGGTCGAGCTCTGAACCTAAACTTGAATGGGTTTCTGAATTGATCTCACCCTTCACATTGACTAATGGGCTAACATTTGTGACATAATCCCCCATTGGATATATTTCCTAAATATTTCATGGGCGTTGGATACGAATTCCCCATGTTAAGTCTATGGAGAAAAAATATCAGGGTTGAGATCCAATATCCAATTTTTACCGTTGCTTCTGGACGAGTTTTCGGATTTCGCTGCCGTACATGCCCCGTATGCCATATATATATATATATATATATATATATATATATATATATATATATATATATATATATATATATATATATATATATATACACTGTACTCCGTGCACCACCTACATGTTGTACGTCCATAAAGACAACATGGGTACGAGCGGGCGGTATACTTAAGAAATACGGCCACAGGTATTTGATGATATTTTTCTGTGTACATAGAATACCTCTCGGTACCTAGACCCATCATGGTATCCCTCCATGAAATATCAGCAGGTATCAAGGCGTGGGGAAAGATATATACAAACAGGGAATACACCAATGCCAGAAATCTGAGCAAATTGAATTCGTTGTTAGATCACCGTGAATACAACATATTAATAGTTATCATTCAAGTGGGATTGACTAGGTTTTATGTTGTACAATACTGGACGTATCAGTGTCTTTTGTGTGTATCCTATTATGACCACTCTCCCACACACTGGTGTATCTGTGTGGTTGTCAGAAATGTTGCAATAGGGATGAGCTACCTTCAACGTAAACTGTGCATGTGGTGGACTAGCCCTGGAATGTATCCGAGTCAAATATCTATTGGATTATAGCAGGGTGCCACTGTCTCAGGGTCCAAGATGCATGCCCAACTGACTATGACCGATCACCAAGACCATAATACCTCAAGACCAACTGGTGCTTGATATGTTTGCATCCTAACCTCAGGCATTTGCAGAAATGGCAAGTAGACTGGGTGCAAGTGGGTTACAGAAAACTTCACATAGACTATGGACACTATAACCCAAACTATCCAATGTAACCCAAACCCTTTAACTGTTATTCATTTATGATTGCACGCTCATTCATCAATGATAAACATACCATTTGCTCATAGTTAATGATGTGACGAATACCCAATGTCCCTGTCGAGAGGTCAGAGTATGGACTGCCAAAAGGTAAAGGCCAAGTAACTGTTCCTTACCATGTGTCAAGGAAACAGATACCTTTCGCTGTCTCAGCTCACAGATTCAGTGGGTTTTTTTTAATTCTAAATTTGTCAATAATTGTCACAGATTCACTGGGGTTTTTTTCTGAATTCTATATTTGTGCATAAGTACAGTCCAGTGCACTAGTTTGCGCTATAACCTTTCATGCATTTAGAAGTTGTCCTTCTCTGATATCTGTCGCTAACCTTATGGCATATGTGGTGGCATAGTTAAAAGGGATTGATTATAGTATAGATTTTCATTAGATAAACAAAAAATAGGAATTATTGTAATTTGTATTTCGAGAGGGCATGTGTTACAGATGTTTGATTACAGAGAAAACACATTCAGAATCCAAGATAAACAATCAGATTCGGCTTTGTTTTAGAAGGGGTTTCTGAATTGGATAGCGCACACTATATGAGCTGAATTTTTTGTTATTACGATCTCGATTTGATGACACTTCCTGGTAACTGCACCAGCTCTTTCCTCTGGTGATTGCAATGTTCTATTTCTCTTTTTCCTTTAAGATCCACTGTGGCATGATTGCCTATGTTTATCGATCGACTGCCACCGTTGCTGATTGAACATTGATATATGTGAACTGAAGGCACATGTACGATGGCCCAATACCCCTATCAAAAACCGAAAATCAGCAATATACTTATTCTTCCCAAACTGAAATAATCTCTGATGGTACATCATGTTTAGTGACATGCTAATGGACAGGCAGAATAATTGGCCAGTTGACCTCACTATGAGGTGAGGTCATTGCACCCCGCCCAAATGGGAGTTCTCACATCTCTTCGATAGGCATATGGCATTAACTGTGTATTTTTTCTTTCTCGCTAATGTCCCAGTGGATCTGCCTCATGTCATAGTTTCCCGCTGGCCGTGGTAGATCTATAAGTGGCTCTTAGGGAGGTGTTCCCACGAGACCAGAATCTTTATGTAGTCGATTTACGCGCGGCCATTAGACCTACCACCAACATAAAACGTAGTCCTAGATACGACACATAATATATCTTCAATATCAGTCTGTGAAAAGGAGATTGGACGAAGTCTAGATTGCGATTGATGTTTCTATTAATAAATACAACATCAGTGTGAAAAGATCTTCACATCAACATCATACCCATGCATGCTGTCGATGATAAAACGTAGAACACATCAATCAAATAACAGTATATCTATCATAATTTAGGAATCATGAAGCAATGGCTGAATTAATCCGTCTATTATGTCTTTTCCCTCATATTGAATATCAATTAACTTCTTTATGGGTTTTCTTGATAGTGCCATCGCGTATACTCGTTGATAGTACTTAAAGCTTTCCATGAAGAGATATCAATGAGTCAATGTATAGACTAATACATTGGTAAACCTTACCCATAGCTCGGTGTTGGATCCCGGTAGCATGTAGTAGGTGGGAGACAGCCCGCCAGGGGAGATGGCGGGGGACAGGGATGGGGACAGGCCTAGCCCTCGACCTCCAGGCGTGCCTGGTGGTCGGAGTGGCACCCCGTTGGCGTTCACCAACCCCCTGGGGTCGAACAGCTGGCATCGCCGGGAGTGAATAGTGGGTGGCGCCGTGGGGACACTTCCGTTGCCGCCGTCAACCCTATAGTCGTCGTCGGGTGACGTCTGAGCGGAACCGGAAGTGGTTGAAGAACATGCGTCCGGATGGATGCAGAAATCGGTCTCGCCTTCTTCGCCGTCCAGTAGACGCACGAAGGACGGGACCCGATGCATAGTTCTGTTGACCCGGATATCCGGTACGTCGGATTCATCCGCTTCCGCCGGAAGTACCGACGCAGATGGGGATGAGGACACTGTTTCTCCACATCCATCGTTGTCGTCGGCCTCGTGTGCGTGACATTGATGTGGGTCGTTGCATAATAACGTTAGTTGGAGTGGTGTTACGTCTGGAGTCCTCTCCGGAGCCCCCCGGGAGCGATCGGCATTGATCGGACGGCGGTCGGCGCCGAGGAACTCTTCGGGTGAGCTGCTCGGTAGTTGATAGGGCGGGGGACCTGGCTCAGCGTGCTTCACCCGTTTTATTTGTCCTGCCTGCTGTTTATCCACTTCAGCCACCTCGCTCAACAACTCATTATCCCTTGCCTGCCCGTGGCCCCCTGTCACCCATACACCAAAGCCCGTTGCAGACTGCCTATCACAAGCCTTAGTCCGTATTTGTAAGCACATGCCGCCATCACAACCCTCACTTCGGGCACCTGTCCCGTTGTCTCCGTTATTTATACCTGCGGAGTATCCTCCGGACTCAACAGGCCGGTGTACCTGGCGAGATCTAATTGCTCCGGTGTCGTCAGTCGGTAACGAGCAATTGCCTGAGCTGTTCATTGCCTGGCGCTCGGCGGCCTCTCGGGGGCTGGAGGGGCCGGGTGGTTCGTGACTGATTAGACTAACGCCGCCGCTCAGCCTACAATGTACCTGATTAAAACTGCCTGTGCCGGCATGTTGCGGGGCGGCCGGGTCACAGACATCCAGGCGGCCGTCCTCTATGGTGTGGTCCAGCTCGTGACATCCCCCCGTCCGTCCATCACGGCTGGAAAATGCGCGAACGTTTGCGTTCCCAACATCCATTGATAGTTCACTATTTCCGATACCCTTATCATCGCCACCCCCATTTACAGTGGCACACAAACAGCTCCGTATCATTTCTGACGTCACATTAACTTCTGTAACGTCACTGGCGTTGCAGATCGGTGACGTAGGTCTCGGATTAGAGTTACAGCTCTGTGATTTGCCATCTACATGGTTTAAATGACCTGCGTGCACTAAAGACTCGTCCTCCTCAACTGGTTCTCCGATACAACCTGGAAGCACTTCCGGAATGGGAGATAACATTGTACCCAGACTGGCAAACCTCCATTCATCGATATCGTTAATGTACACCGGGACGTTTACTATCGATACTGCTTCCGGGGAGAGAGAGCCTGTTAACACGTGATGCTCTACTATATCATACACAAGATTATCACGTCTCGATATGCCCTCGTTATTATCTCCCTCTTGTTCATTTACGGAACAAGCACACTTTGACGTGTCGGTCGCTTGTTGAGATGACTTATTCCCGGTACAGCAATCGTTTTCCATGTAGAACCCTTGGTCATCGTCAGATTTGTTACAACGGTTGCTTCTATTTTGATCACATTCAAGCTCACTTCTCTCCTGTGCTCCAGAAGACCCGGGGCATACAGGTCCTGGAGAAGATACAAATCCAATGGTAGCTTTCTTAATATCCAAGTGCAACAACGGTGGTGGAGGTGGCAGCACAGGGGGTAGTGGTAAATTTTCAAAAGGTAGTTCTCCTCCTTTTTGCAACTCGAGCGATTCTGGGTATGGTTCAGCAGTAAAAGCGTTTTCGTCACTACCATCCCCATTATCAACACATGCTGGAGCAGGAAGGTCGGGCTCTGGAGGCCACCAATAGGGTTCCTTGATGATTGGCGGTGAAGGCACCCAGGAGAGGGTGGGAACAAGTGTGATAACGACGGACGGCGACCCACGGTCCCGGCCATCCGGGCCTCCGCAGGTGGTTTTAACCTTGACCTCCTCCATGGTTTTAACGGCCATCCCAGACCAGATGTCTGCATCGGAAACCTACAAGAGTAATACGCACATATGTAGCCTACATGTGTACACAAACTGGTGCTGCAAATGCGAGAAGACATACATTAGTTAGACATATATTCCCTGGGTATTAAGCTTTTTTCCCATATGTCAGACAGAGGTGGTCCAGCTGTGGCATTTTTGATCCATATAACACTGAAGATGGGCAATGCATTCATATTCCCCTCCAGTGGAATCTAAGACGTTCTGGTACAGGTCTACATGTTATGTAATAATGGGGCTACTTTTATGCGACTACTCCCTAAAGCAATTGCCGTCAATTTCCTGTAGTGAACAATCTAAGCTTCGAGTGATGAAAGATTAAACAGCATTGACGTTACTCCCATTAGCTATTAACGGATCGTGATCACTCCAGTGGGCAACAAGTTGTGACCCCTCGCCTCGCCCATTTTGAATCACCCCCTGAGGCTCTATGTGAATAACCCTATTCTAGGGCCTCCTTGTGCACCCTATGAATGGTAAGACTTTCAAATATCAATTGTATAGTCTACAGAATGGTCCATCTTTAACCAAAGGAAGGTGTGACAGGCACAGCTGATCTCAATAAGGACTCCAAAGTCACATGGTGGAATTTGAGAAATTAATTTCCAGAAATTGGATAATGATGTTTTTTATTTTAAATGCCTACCTAGTACACTAATATGTTACTGATCATCAATACTGAGGGAAATGTCATCTGTAGGTATGTTTCCTCAGAGAATAATTTCCGATCTGCGACCCATGCTTCTAAAAAGTAAGGATTATTGAGAAAAAAAATTAATATTTGCTTATATGACATTTTCACCTTATAACTACACCTTATTACTAGTTATCAACAACAAGCCTCGGCAGATATGCCACATGGCAAACTTACGTATCTATAAGCGCCTTGAATACCATGTATGCTATAAAAACTATGCACAGAATGCAATGCAGATGCACCGTCTGCTCTGTGTCCATCGATAGCGTTGCAGTGACATCTAAATTAAGCCCGGTTCAATTGGAGAGGACCGGGCCGAGGCACGTGTGAGAGGTGTCAGGTTTGATTCAAGTGTCCGTCCGGCCGATCATCAAAGAAAGCTATTTAACTACAACTAACCGGGTCACGATCGTTATCTAAATGGCACGCCGTGTTTGCGGACGCGCCCGCTGGGAGGCGCCACCAGTACACGCGGTACAGATTACATTCCAGTACAATACGCGACATGCTGGTGTAGTCATGGTTACGTTTATAGGCATGTTCATCTCAATGACTCACGACCTCATCAGGTGAGGGGGCCTGTTGGGGTGGTAAAATGCTGGACTGTGACTCGCGAGGTTTGGAGTTTCGATTCGTGTGTATTACGCTTTATTATCCACCCGATACGAAGCCTTAATTGAAATCCTATAGGGAGTGTGTAATACACTAGGCGGAGATAATGGGTGGTCGTAATCTCCGCCATACACATTGCTGGCAAAATTGTGCGTGAGATCGTTTTGTCCTTTCTGCGAGTCTAAATCCCTGAGTTGAAATCCTCGCATTTGCTCAGATATTACTACGCGCCAACGCTTAGGAGAATACGACCACTAATATCCGAAAGCAGTTAATATTCTGCATGTATTACATTGCTCAATTGCCATCCTCATATTAAATGTTTTAACTGCCGTGAAATAACTGTGGTTGTGGACACTGCGTAAAACACCGAATTTGAAAATACCTTCAGATCAACAACTGCCTTGTCCTTATGAATAACTTTGCTGCGTTGTCTACTTTATCAAACATATAAAGGTATGCCCATATATTTAAGGAAGTGTACACACATATTAAAGCACACTATTACGTTTTAAGTATTCTTTAAATCACTGTGGTTGAAAATAATGGACAATGCCCTCATATATCATCACCCATACATTATCACTTTGGAAAATACAAGCAAGACGACTAATATCATAACGGATTTATCAGGATTTAGGTTTTCTATTTATGTATTGTCTCTTGTTAGCAAAGCATAGATAAATTGATTGAGTCAGTAAGTTTTGCGAAGAATTAAGATGGATCCCATATATTTCATGGTAATATCTTTAATCGTCACTTTGTTGAATTTCTGACTGAATGCACTCTGACTAAACAGATAATGATTGCATGGGGGACAATAGATTAAACTCTGAGAATGAAAGCCCAACTTCGAAACGAGATCATGATTACACTATGGGGAAAATGCTATGTACAAGAAAAATGGCAAACTCACTTGAATTACGGGTAGTCTGTGAGTACTCCATTAGGACATCGTCTGCTTCATGTCAGGGCAGTGAATCCGCTGTGGCATATCTTAGCGAGCTGCTCAAACCAACGAGTGGCTCGTGGAGGGTACCTGGAGAATGGATCAAAGTCTTGTCCAAATAAGTCCATATATTTGCTCAGATGCATAGTCACGAAGATGTAAGCTTGGAAATAAATGCTATCCCAAACCATGCGGAGGTGGTGGATCAAGTTTGGAAAAGAGCAGCTATGACTAGTTCGGCCCCGTCTGCAATGCAATATATATAAGGGTTTTCGGGTTACCAACAGGTGGTAGCATAGCGCTGGGCCAGTCACCACCGACAGGTGTATATCCAAACTGGCGCCAGGAGGTGGGTTGTGTCTGAGTGCGGTGTGGCTGTGGTGAGCGCGTGGTGAGTTATTGACAGCGGGGTACGAGCAGCTCAGTGTCCTGACTCACCCGCGCTTTCTGGTGCTCACTGCTGAATGACGAGTTGCTCACAGGCTGTTTGCTGGCTGTCCTGTGGCAGGCAGGTCCCCATTGCAACCAGACCGGCCTATACGTACCCGTCACTGCTGTCGCCGCCTCCGTCCCCCGCCCGCCCGCCCGCCTGCCCGCCAGCCCGCCCGCCAGCAGCCACCACCACCTCCGCCGCCACTACTCCAGCGTATGGCGCGACCCGCTTCCAGTGGCGGGCCCCCTGAGTGTCGATGGCACCACTACCAGCAGCATCCCCTCCCCCATCACCGCCATCCCTCCTCTCCAGCCAAACGCCTGCCAGGTTATAAGCGCCTCCGGAGGCCTAGACTTAAGCTGAGCGAGTCCTGCCCTATCATCACCCCATCAGGGTCATATTAATAAGAGCCATGATACCCAGACAGAAGTGCTATGATAGCCTCCCTTAACCTTAAATGTATCAATTACTGCGGTATATAGAGGTTGTTGGTAATGCCTCCATTTACGGGTCGAAGATTGCAGGACCAACTGGGCATGTAGGCAACAGGATATAGATCTATAGCCAAGAGCATGGAGGGACAACACAGGGCAGGCAAACACAACACAGGGCAGACAGTCACAGCACAGGGCAAGTAGGCAAAACTAATGGCAGACAAGCACAATAGAGAACAAGCAGGCACAACGCAGGGTAGGTAGGTAGGCAGTACTTAGTGCAAGGACAAATGAAAGTAAAAATAATTGTAAAACAAAGAACAGCTACAAGAAATCAAACGACAGGCACCTCAATAAAGAAGGACAGAAAGAATTAGGAACAAGTAGTACGTTCACCTTAAACGTACCCACTTGGCACCTAGCCAACCAGCCAGTTATACACCTGTCTTTGTAGGACCTCAATAAGCATCAGTGTGTCGATGGTGTATTTCATTTTGAAGTGATCGGTGAATGTCAACTGGACATTCCTCTAAGCCGCTCTAGACATACTTGCACCTTACCAATGCAACAAAGTCTCCCTACTTTATGCACATTACCTAATGGTGTCCTACGCTCAAAAAGACACAGCAAAGAGAAGGAGAACATCATAAGGTAGTGTTAGCATAGCTGAGGCCGTGAGGGTGCAGGCAAAAGAAAAGGCACTAACAGCAAAGGGCATACATTACAGAGAAGACACAAAACAGAGAGGAAGGATGGAAGACCACAGCCACAACAGAAGACACAGCATTTGCTTTACACGTCAAAGAACAGATCCAACAAAGATGACACACAGCAGAGCAGCTGTAGGGAAAAAGACAAGCTCTGCAAGTCCTTGCGATTGAAATCTGAAGAGACCAATAGATCTTCATTTCGTAAATTGGTTAAAAGCCTGAACTAAGCAGATTAGATTGAAATCTAAAACCATGGCCAAACAAGAATTGCAAGACAAACACCTGGAAGCAGAAAAAAAACAAGAAAAGAAAAAGGATTCTCGAGACAGAAATGTGGAAGCTGGAATGGGAGGGAATAGAGAAAGTGCTTATCAAAGAAGAAAGACCGATTGGCAGCAGATGGAGAGAAAACGAGATAACGAAAACAATGGATATGAATACTGTTAAGGATTGGCTATCAAAACAATGCAGAGATAAATGAAGGAAGTTTTCATTGATAAAAAATGGAACATCATGGAAATGAAAAGAAAAAAAACCTGATAAGGAATATCTAAGAACGCATTATATTACAAATTGCTCATAGTGAACCTATTAATGTGGGAAACTTGGCTTCTTTTCCGTCACTAACTGATACTGTGTGTAGCGAACCACCCTTCCCCTGGCGTCCATGAGGCCAAATAAGTAATAAGTAAGTTTAAATTTCGAGGAAAAATCCTTTAGGCAATTGGTTCTTTCCATGACTTTTTTCCTTGACTGTATATAGATTTATTGTAATTCAATTATCCTGGCGTCATATCGATAGGCTTATAAATAATAGGTTATATGAAACAAAAGGTTGGATACATATATAGATATCTAAAGCTATTTTCATATCATAATTAGATCTAAACTACTGCAGTAAATTGATGCCATCTGGGGGAGGGGGTATCAGAACTGATCCACTTCCTCACATGGCTCAATTGTGGTCTAGATTCAGGTTTCTGTATTTATGCTGGTCCTTCACCAGTCATGATAATAGAAAAAAATGGCCATATTGTGAGTATTTTCCCTAGTTGTATAATAACTATATATTGGGTGAGAGCTGGGCTCGTATATTATAAGTTGGGGCCAAAGTTCCCTGTGATAAATGGTGACCCCCCCCCCCCCCCTGCCTAGATCCATGTCGCTTCTATAAATTAGGTATGTTCCGAACCCGTTATTCACAGAGGGCAACAATTGTCGTGTGCGTAACCGGGTTTTGGGCAGTAGGAGAGGAGAGGCGTCTGGAAATAAACTAGATTTGCTCACGTCTTTGATTATGAACATTTATTTAGAGAGTAAACTACTTTAACCTTTCTCCAACACTCGATAGTCCCAAGAATTAGTTTTTGTGAAAAGGGGGTGGGTAGGGGAACGGGTAGGGGTAAGACTGGGACCAGTCTAGAAATAACATAAAATCTCCATGTGGGCCTTAATACCCTAGTCGAACGAAGTTGAAGCCTCCTGAAGATACTAATCATTTGCAATTGATCACCATGAATGGCTCCTTCAGCATGTCCTTCTTAATACGACCTTATAACTTAGTGAACCTAATAATGTGGGCACCTTGTGAACGTCTGCAAATATAAGGAGGAATTAGACTGATTCTATACATTACAGCAACACAGCACTTTCTACAATCTCCGTCAAGTGTCTGAATCATGTTGCTTGGCGGCTCTCACTTCCGATCACCACACCCATTGTTGATGGAAGCCAATGATAATAGCACCGTGCAACGGAACAACTTCTAATGATAAAAAGACGTATAAGGAAAAGTGAATCTCGAATCCACCCTTTGTTTAGATTCCATTTCGTTATGATAGTTGGGATGTATCTGTACACATTGGACATATCAATAATGGAAAATTACAAATTGAATATACCTCTAAATATGTATTTTACAACCCTACCAATGCTGAGTCGAGCTGAACAACCTCATGAAGACTGCATAAATGCATGAGGCAGCACGAAGCTCGCACCCTATACTCAAATACTGCCTCGATCACCACCCTTACAGGACACCCCTCTACAAACAAGTCACACGTGGTCCATCGTCCTATCACTACATCCACACGCATGTATGCTATGCAAACAACTTCCTAATGGTCCATATAATCTGGCTGGCGCTCGGGGAGATGGCTATGATAAAACAATTTGAACAATTTGCATATTAAGCAGACTAAGTATATAACCGTAACCTGATTTACGAGCATTTCCTGGATGGTGGTGGTTCAATTGTTTCTAGCCTGATTTGTATTTTCTTATTGACATGCGTCTATATGGAAACACATGGACATGTAGCTAAATTCAAACAGTTAGGATTTACGGAGGTTTAGTAGTTGAATTCTGCTAGAGGAGGAACATTGCAATTGTATGGGTATTCATGAGTGTGGAGTGTATAGGAACATAAAGAGATTTATACACCAGCCCAAGTAAATTATGATAGGACACTTCTCCATAAATGTAGCACCTTGAATATTATAAAGCAGAATCTCATGTATGAAAGAATTAATGACTATTAATGTATCAAAGGGAGTTTCGTGTTCTGGATAATGGGGGGGGGGGGGGGGTCACACACTGCATTTACGTTTACATTTTACATAACAGGCATGGATCGTAATGATATGGAAAACCCCAGCTATAATGCATGTGATCCCCTTTCCTCTTATACATTTCGTGTCATAAAGACCATGTAACCATACATTTAAATGGATCTAGACAGTTTCAATATAGAATAATTTTCCGAAATCCAGATATGGAAACCTACATTAGAAATTAACACATTTTATGGTTGTTC
Organism: Alentia gelatinosa; assembly: GCA_950022655.1. Taxonomy (NCBI): domain Eukaryota; kingdom Metazoa; phylum Annelida; class Polychaeta; order Phyllodocida; family Polynoidae; genus Alentia; species Alentia gelatinosa. Next base: position 128,986,474 of record OX465579.1, read on the forward strand.
CTTTATATGATAGCATTTTTGTGGTTAATAGGATATTTTCACAGAGCTGTATTATATAGCCATTCTGATCTAAATATAGCTGCGATGTGCTTAGAAACTGTGTCGGCGGTAACTGAGCTCAAATATGACCTCCATCCAGTAATCGCCCAATCTCTTGATGTATAGGTCATAATGATTATGTAGATCTGGGACTATCTCGGCTTAGACCATATATCTGCTATACTGACTAAAGATTGCTTAGCTTTGGATGTTCGTTATGTTTGCACTGGGTTAGAATCGTTTGATAAATCATTATCAACAAAAAACAGAATACATATGTGTATTTTTTTCACAACTCCCATTAAATGCTGCAACCGGATCATTAACAGTCGACCGGTCACAAAATCAAACAAACCGTTAGATGCCGCCCTGAATAGGATGAACTTCCGCTGGTTCTCAATTTGTTTTCCAATTTAGGGAATTGTATTCCATAAGTTACTATCTTGTGTGTTTTGTTGTATGGTGCTTAAAGTCCACTTGACATTTTGATATACAATGTTGCCTGGCATGCCAAAATAGCAACTGATGCCTTCGCCGCTTTATTGACAAAAGTTCTAAAAAGTACAAATACAAATACCTTGTAACCTCTTGCAGTCAATAAAGAAATTCCTTAAAAAACACAAAAACTAAAAGTGAACAGGCTAGAGTCACAGCTAAATCGCTTCAAATGATATGTCTCTGGGATCAAGTAGAAATTAGACAGAGTTGTGCCTCTGAATCTAACGCCTACATGGACTTGTTCCATAGGCCACCAAATGTTATATTAAAAATAACAAAGTGTGGAAATTGGAACTTCTAGACACGTATAGCTTCGTACCTACATCGTATATGTGGAAAGAAGTCAGTTGCCGTTTTACACCCTTCCTTTGACACCCTTATGTAATAAACAAACAAATCTATTCACAGATCTTTTACAATTCTTTATTGTTTGATTGTTTTAGTGAACGCTATATTGTTTTTTTAGATAGCAGCGCATCACCTTGTTGGACGTCACATTTCAAGCGTATCGTGAAGTCAATAAATGTCATTGTAACATCAATAATCCAAAACGGCGAGACCTGAGACAGTAACAACTTAATAGAACATCGTTAATAAGCAATAAATTAAGTTTGGGTGGGTAATTCAAATGTGAATGTGCTCATAGAATACATGAGAATAAAAATGAATAGACATTCGTTACTTGTGAAATAACTGGATTAAGCAGACAAACTGGAAAGTGGGCGTAGCAGGGGGAATGTGTTAGGGAACGACTAAGGTTCAGGTTAATGTCTTGTTGGGAAAACTTAGCTGGGTAGCTAATCACATGGAACAAATGTTTAATTATTAGAACATTCTAACCAACCTAAACCTTGGACGCAGAGTCAAAAGTGTAGGATTTTGAAAGGACACATGAGGTTACTATTTGTTGAGTAGCGCTTCAATGTAAACAAATTCTATGGCCAACTTAATGTCTCAATACATTATCCTATGTATTTCGTGAATTAAAATATCCATGTTCCTGAGGTAACTCATCTAGATACACTATATCATAAGGGGTCAACTAAAGCAAATAGAGTTTAACTTGCTCAAAGATTGCATTTGCATCATTGTAACAGTATATCAAATACTGGCCGTTTATATTAAGGCACTTATGTCAAATAATAGTTGTATATGCTAACGTGGCACTAGATAATTTGGCTTTGCGGCACTATCTTATGAGGACAGCTGTGGAAAGAGCTCGTCATTTTCTCAGAAGTATCTTGACTAATTTCATCCCTATTGTGCATATCACTTTGCCACAATCCCAATAAGTGATCATGAGTGATTAGGTGTTACGATATCAGTATGTTTTAAAGCATGTCCGGTATTTTTAAGGCGAACATCAAGAGAATGTTGGTCGTTTGGAATATCCACACTTTATCACTGAAAAAAAGTGGTGTTTTTGTCGTTCTTTCTGATTATACCAAAACTTAATATTCGGAAACGTCCTTACTGTGGGCGAAACTTTTATTGTTCTTTGTCATTTTTGGTTATTCGTACGGTCTGACGCCGTAGGCGGAAGGCCGTACAAAAAACCAAAAATGACCGAGAACAATAAAAGTTTCGCCCACAGTCAGGATGTTTGCTTATTATTATATACCTTAAGATAATTAAAAACTCCATTTTAATCGCTTTTAAAGTCACAGTCACAGCGGGCACGAACATTATTATTACTGCACCCCTAGCAGCAGGCAGTATTTAATAGACATTCAGACACAGGTATATAATAATAGGTTCCCTATTAGTTCTTATTATATACCCATGACGTATATATCATAAATACGCACCGTTTTGCCGTATAACGTATAAATATTATACTCCAACGGGTTCCGTATAGCAGTGTACTGAACACGTTCAACGCATGTTGCTATGTATACTGAACACGTTGACACACGTTGCTATGCATACTGAACATGTTGACGCACGTTGCTATGTGAATTGAACACGTTGACGCACGTTGCTATGTGAATTGAACTGTGATGAAACTTGATGAACATTAACGGTGAATACGGAACTCGGCGTAAACGCCTCGTTCCGTATTCCCCGTTAATGTTTATCTCGTTTTGTTGCATGTACGGCATGGTCAGGACGTTTTCTATAAATATTACTTCCTTGGTAACCGAAAGTGTCTAATCGATGACTGGCTTATAATTAATCCACCTGTTACGCCGCCTTAAGGAATTTCTTTTATGTGATACTGATATAATAGGGGAAAATAAATCTTCCGTGGATCCAAAATCTGATGTGGTTTATACGGATTTTCCTCAGAGAAAAATAAGAACAGCTACAGAGATGATCACCTTCCTCTACGACCCAGCGCCCAGGGAACATCTTGGCATAATACGGAAGAACTTGACCCGACATATCGTGGATAACGTGTTGGGTAGATAGAGGTCTTGTATTATGATCTATATTTTCAGCATATCATACAAAGCTGAACACTGAGCTTTCTTTTACTTCAACGATTACTGCTTTTGCATATCACTGCGTCACCCATCTTAACCACAAAAAAATATGTCTCCTCTAAATATTATACATGGAGTAATTTTTCACCTCATTCCTTATAATATATACATACACACACGTGGCAAATCTATTTTAGCACACTTGGTTCTTTTAGTGATTCACGTCTACAGTCAAAGACCTTGGCCCCACAGGATATATAAGGTCATATTCACAATATCTGATATCCTGAAATATGTATAGACTCACACCAGCCCTCCATATTACATATCTCCATACCTGAATAATCGAGTTATTTGTCTCTTTGGTAAAACCCACAGCATCACTATCCAGAACAAGCAAATTCATTTAATTTCCCACAAAGATGACTAACCAACTGAGAAAGTAAGCACTGTGGTAGATCACAACTAGGATTACCCACTTCCAGAAAATCCAAAGAAACTGAATTCCCAATGTCAATAGACATAATACTTACAGAAAACTGTATTTCTGTGTCTGTTGGGAAGAAGCAGATAAGCTTCTATCCAGAAGTGGCTACCTATTATACAAACTCGTACTATACTGAATTTCAAGAGTGGCGGTTAAGAAAAAAAAAGAGAGCAAGATATCGGCGGGGGGGTGGGGTGGGGAGCCTGGAATATTGTGGTTTTTCTTCTAAATGGTATTTCTGATTGTTGAATACATGAATTTGATTCCGTAAATCCCCCCCCCCCCCCTATCCCGCCACGGAAACAAAAATTTCACCGGATTTACACCAATCTTGGTCCTGGGGGTCGAAAACACAGTGTAAATCCGTTTTTCGACGGAAAATGTTCATGTCTGACTACATGCTTTCCTGTAATTTTAATTGTGGCTCCAAACTGTGTGGGCAGGATTTACATTAAGTATTCTGTCCCGTAGCAATGAATTGGTTTCCGTCAATTGGCACCTTCTCAATGCGAATACTCGATATCAAGTGTTGGGCATCTCTGAATAATTAAAGGCATATCCTATAATCTACAATGGCGTCCCTTGAATTGTGTATCTATCTGTATATATACTATTTAGAATGCAAGCTCTCTCAGTTCTTTCTATGGTAATATGATCTCGTAAATAGTTTTTGGACCCTATATCTTTCAATGTGCTTCATGTTTTATAAAATAAAACGAGACTGTTTCCAATGTGAACCTTTTCAATTTCAGCTTTTCAAGCATATCGTCTTTGCTAAGCAGTCACGGGTAAAATGTCCTTGTGTTGCAAGTGTTAACCATCGGCAAGGTATTCATTAAAGAGCGTCTACAATAATATAACGGTCTGTTTATGAATCTCGTCGACATTTATTACATTACCATACAGTAATGCAAAATCACCCAGTGATAGAGACCTAGAGAATTAGAGAGAGATTTGATGAAATCACACAAATCCTCTATTTGAAACGATGCTCCAAGCTTGATGTTTCCATGTTTCTCTATGGTTTTTGGCATGTGCACCTAAATTACATATTCATAGGCTAAATATTTCGGCCTGTCTTGACTTAGTATCCCGATGTCCACATATACGCCTGATACTATGTACATAACCTTATTACATATTTACATACGTGATGCACTATTTGTGTGGACAGAACAGTCCTGGTATATCGGGTTATTCTCATGGTTTTATATTTACATTCAGGATATGTTACCCATTGTCATTAACTAAACCTGGCTGTTTATTGCTATGCAATATGTTTACAACATGGTATCGCACTGAGTTATGTTTTACATCACTTTCGTCATATAACAAACAATACTGTCCCAAACACACCCTTCGTCTCATACAAGAGATAACGTTGGTAACAGAAACACATTTAAACGATTAAAATAACCATACACTACTACGCAAAACAGTACATTTATATTTGTTTTTACAAATAAGTTATGAAATGACTGACAATTATTACCCAAGAGGATATGCATGCCCTTACACTTTATATACACATAGAACTTTATAAGTCAAGCATACGGCATCATCGTAATCTGTACTCCTTACATGACATGGATGTAATTTTCAAGTGAAGCGTCACAGCCAATGGGTAGCTCTTGTAGTTAAAACACTGGACTAAGATTTAAGTAGTAGGGCGCGCATACAAGTGTTCATTTTGTGTCATTGCATACCCACATCCAAATACGGACTTACTCATTCAGTTCGCCACGAAACGTCTGTAGCGTCTTACAAATATATAGAAGTTTACTGTTACTCTACTGAATCAGTGAATTATCATAGAAGATACAATGTACATGTCCATGTATTTGGTATAAGGCTGGAAACAGCCGCATAATTTAGGGTCAGATTCAGTCACTCGTCACAAAAATCTTCTTCAACATAATCTAAAAATCTGGATACAAATCGAGTATCTCCTGTTATATTTTCATATGCATTTGGCTTTGACCTGATCACGAGGGTTCAGATATGAAACTCTCCTTTCTATTTGATATAGTTAATTTGGTAAATCTATATTAGGTTTATGTGTTAATGTCAAAGTCAAAAATTTGATTACTGCAGACACTTGTAAAGCTTCCTAATAAGTAATACTGCCGGGCACTAGATTGTGTCATACGGTTAATCTATGCCTTTCACATGACCCAATGGAAGAAATTAAAATTCATACAAAGCATTGTATAAGAGGCCCATCTGAAGGAATTCCTCTGTGTATTACATTATATGTACATGTTGACATTGCACGGGGTGATACCTCTTTTGTAAAGGTTCCCAGTCTAGTTGTATACATGCTTGAGTATTTCTCTACCTTGCCAAGTCTATATTTGCCAATATTTCTTTTAATGTTTATCGGTGGTATAATTCAATAAGTTATTTAAATTTTAATGAATCTGAAAAAGGCATCTAATATCTAGACCCAGCTTTGCGGGTATTGGCGGCGATAAATCTTCTGTGTCTTTCTCTTTATAGCCACTCAAATAACAAGGAAAAATTCAGTCGCATATCGTGTAGTTGACTAGACAGTACAAAATAACAGCGCCCAGTTATTCTCAAACTATCACATTGCAGCGGTGTATACCCTTAATGAATCCATGCACACTCTTATCAAATTTGGCTCATTGTTTCTATACACCCAATCCCCCCGCGGATCCAATGCTATAATTCATCACGATCTTTATGCTGGAATTCACCAGAAATCGAAGCGGCGCCGACTTTGCCGGTCACTTTCCCTGTCTGCCCCGTGGGCGTCCCTGAGACAGTGGCGCCGCCTGGAGTTTGGTCCACCTCTCGCAGCGCCACCTGGAGCTGGTGGTGGGTGCGGAGGATGGCCGTCAGTTTGTGTTTGTCGATGAAGACGCCCTGCGAGCTGAGCAGTGCCTGGTGCAGATCGCGAGCACTGCGTAGCTGGAGCTGCTTGCGGCGCACGCGGCGCTGCAGCCCGTGCGCGTACTCGCGCAGCGCGGGGAGGTAGGCGGGGCGGCGGGCGGGCGGCAGGGCGCGCTCCGCCGCCTCCAGGCGCCGGCCGACGAGCGCGGCGCGCCGCTGGAGGAGGTGTGTCTCGGCGTGCAGCTCCTGCAGGCGACGCGCCGTCTTCACCTGATTGTTCTGGATGCAGGCCCGCGAGCAGATGGAGAGCCCCGTCTGGAGACGCAGGTTGGACGCCGCGTACCGGAGCACGAACTGCAGCAGGTTGGGCAGCGTCTTACTCACGTGGTCAGGGAACGAGACGCTGTCCATCTTCCTGCAACGCCAAATATCATCGTTATATGTGGGTTAAAGGGATTTTCCATAAAATGTAGGATATGATATCTATACTGTGCTTAAATGTGTGCCACATGTACTTTTTTCTTCTTGAGCGTATTCTAAGGGGACATTCGTCTGTATTTAAATGTGGCATATAGATTATGTTTTGGGAATACAGTACAAAAGGGGGGGGGGAAGTTAAACTGATGACGTGTATTTACGAGCCTAGGCTGTTCAACACAGTACCACCAAGCTACCTCGAGTAGTAATGGTGAAATTAAGATGAGTGCGTTTTTTAGAACTTGGATGAGAGACGACTGAAGAAAAGGTATAAAATACACAAGTTTCAGGTACATGTATCTATCACAGCAAAGAATATAGGATCATAGATGGGTAAAACCCTATTAATCTAAAAGGATTATGAATGGGAATGCATTGTGCTCTGATGTATGGACATTTAGTCACTCCACCTATATATTTGGGGTAGGGAATAGATCCAACATCTTGGAATACACAATCTGCACAAGTACATAGAGAATGCAACTTTAACTAATGTAAAACTTTTAAGTGGAATTGAAATGTGGGACAATACCTGTTAGCAGGGAAGAAATGTATCGTAGGATAACTGTCTACTGTGAGTTCCCACGGCAGATCGTTACTGTCAGCATTGATTCTGTTCAAAGTAAATAATCCAATGATTAAAATCAAGGTACTGCAGCAGACACGGGCAGATTAGATAAGCTCAAAAGTAGAACATATAGTTGCAGTGGATACATATGATGTAGAAGATCATGAATCCAGAAATTAGAACAAAATGAAAACTATATATATACATATATTTCTCAAAGTCTATGGACCTGCCCTCAAGCTGCGTCCTATAGATTAATATTTTACATATCAGAACTGACATACGTTTAAAGCATTACCTTGCAAAGATTATGTTCTCCGATGACTTAAAGTACCTTGCAAGTGTGAGGTATATATGCGCGAAACCAGCACAAAACCCACACCATGGGGCATGGTATAGGACGATAACATCCTGAAAAAGTATATTTTTATATGGGTATGATACATTACCAAAACATCCTGAAAAATTATAGTTTAATGTAGGTACAAGACATAAACTGTCAAGAATTGGCGTCTTTGACACTAACAATATCGGTCTAAACTTCTACTGTATACATGGTATCATATATATGGCATGGGTTTGGAATAAACATGATATGTACGCCTGATGTTAGGTGATAATTCTTTTCTTACATCCAGAGATGATTATATAGAACATCCTGACCGTGTTGTACAAGATGCAAAACGAGATGATGATTTACAATTCGTACAGAACGAGGAATTTTCGCCGAGTTTCGTAAAAATTGTATATTATTATCGAGTTTAGTGGCTTGTACAAGCACATGATAAGTTGTTCTATATTCACTATATACCCGAAATTAAGAAAAATCGTTAATTTATTTTGGCCTAACAACTAATATCTCAGTCAACGTGTATGGGAAGGTGTTCCGTATTTTCCCCTACAGAAAAATATTCCGTATGGTATTTTTACGTTATATAACAAAATAGTCCGTATTTACAGTATATATATACGGCATGGGTATATAGTAACGTATATTTCTATTGACTGTAGCACAGCAGGGACTTAACTGTTTGATATACCCTATGTTAACTCTTATTTCATATACCATAGTCTCGTAACCTAAAACCCAAATTTAACTGGTACCTTGTCTGGATCCATGACCACACTGGAGAAGGTGTCAGAGGAGAGCTCAGTGAGGCACACCTCGCCCACTGACTGGTCACACGTCATACGTTCCGGCTGCCGTGAACGCAAGTTACGCCGTACCGACCCATCTGTCAGGTTGTGCAACCATGAAACTGCAAATGAAAATATAGGATTTATACCATTTTATCATAAAAATATTGTATTCAGATTTAGAAAACGAGGCGAAAACACTTCTATACCCAACCGATGCTACCTTGAAAGTGACAATGATCACGGACTTGGATGACTTGAGATACAAGTCCGTGCAATAATTCAACAAATCCAAACCGTTGCTATGCAATCTCCAGGTAAATGGTGTCATAAAGAACACCGCAGCATAACAACCACCCTTCACAACAATGACATCACACTTAAAAAATTAAATTAGAGAAAAAATAAAATATTTTAGTTTGTATAAATAGCATACGATACGATATTAAAGAAGAAACCAACAAGTTTTGGTCAAAGTCGTCGTTCTCCACGAGTTTCATGTGGAGAGATATGAACGAGGCGACAGCCGAGTGAATATCAAGTTACAATCAAACGAGTTGGAGAATGACTTCTTTGACCAAAACGAGTTGCTTTCTATATTTATATCACACCTGTACACACTAAAAGAATGGGCAACAAAGAGGATATAGACCATGTAGAACGGACTGCAATACTCGTAGGGGCATGGAGAACGAGATCCCAATGTTAAGTCTATGGGGGAAAATTCCAGGGGTGAGATAAGAATACAGCATTTAAGCCTTTATTTAGAATCATCATTCATTCTATTGATTAATCCAATTACCTTTGATCCTTAATTGTCTAGTTGACATTAAAACATACCTAGCTTATCTCTGCTTACATCTCCCTCCAAGACGTATTGCACCTCACGCTGAAAAAGATTGGAAATATTTACAAATTTACTCAATCGTTATATTCTTTACACAGAATTTGGCTTACCTTTTGTCACTGTTAGTTACGCACAAGTTTTTATACCGACTATGAGATTAATACTTAATAGATAACTAATACTTGGGGGGAAAATGGGAGAGATCACTGCTTCCTGATTTTAAACATGACTCTCTATCACTAAAACCAAGGTACTCTTCCATCTTTCACATAGTATACGTTTGTGTTTACCGTACGAACAAAAATCCATTTAGACAATAATTCATTGGATTAATGTAATGACACTTTTCAGCATTACAATTTGTGCATAATATGAGCCATACTGTATCTATTGACTTTTTTCAAACCTTTTTCTCAAGCACAAATAACTTTAGAATCACAAAAAACACTGTATGGATACAGCAGCAAGGTTCACGCATCTGGCCACTAGACTAATATGATTACGTGTGTTGATGAAGTACTCAACGTCCTTCTCGAGGGGAATAAACATATGTATCATAACAAGGAGCATAATAGACCTTTTACCGCTAGGCCTGAATGGAGACTGGCTTTATAGATATACGGAAGTTGGCCAAATATCTATAAAACAACTTATTCTTTGGCATTAGATAACTGAGTGTATGAGCATAAAACTTCTTTAATACCTGTTAGATTATCTCCAGAGATGATAGTGATAGCATCGTGCTATATGGTATTCCAGTTCCAATTTGGTGCGCTAAACATGCACATCACCTCAGTTATACCTGAGAGGTAACACTGGAACACCACACATAGCTGCACAATAAAAAAATGTCAGGCCTAGCCATCAAATACCTATCTGTATCTATGTAAAAATGATACAATTATGGACTACACAGCCCATACTCAATATGCACAATGCACCTCGCTGAACGGTAACTCATGAGTTTGGAGAGTAGTACATCATTCTGTACTCACTCACTTCAAATTCAGATGAATTTCTTGTATGGTATTTTTAAATACAAATTGATGATAAAAATTTATTTATATTTCATTCAAATACTAGTTTCCCAAAGTGTTATTGCAATTAGGTCACACAAACAGTACATCAAATTATCAGTCGGTAACATCACAGCTTTTCACAACTCAGACACTTCAAAGCATGACTTTTCACTGTATTAGTTAACACCACTTTGTTAGTGGGAGGATTATACAAAAACACTTACTATAAGACTGTCTATCGCGGCTACCTGTTACCACAATGGGGAAAATTAATAGCCCTTCATAAAGCCCCATATAGATAAGTATATATAAATAGATGAATAACGATACTAAGATTCCAAAGTCTTTATATATTTGCAGTTTGGGAATGATATATCACACAGTTTTTGTTCCAAGCACGCTTGCAAGTAGTAAGTGATTCCCAGAGTAATTGATTCGGCGGCTTTAGCCTTTTTAAATATGCCAACATTTACGTGATTTTTTCATCACTAGTTTTCGGTGACAAAAAGAGGAAGGTATAGATTTTAAAATCTCAAGAGCACCAAAGATCTGTAAAATGGATATCTAAACCATAGAAAAATCAATTACTAGTTACTTCACATACTTTATGTTTAGTACGATGATCTTTCCAAGTTCCTCAGAACAATTCTCTTCTCATGTAATTTCAAACAGTTCGACAAGTTGATAACACTCTAGGCAAGTCATTAAGCCACGGAACCAGAAATTGTTATGAGAACTATGCTATATTAATTGAAGAATACCTCATTCAATGAAAAAGGACACTGCACTGCTGGGTTTGACTACCTCCATATATTGCTATTAAACACAACACCAAACTGTCTAAGTGACTAATTTCCATCAATTTCATATCATTTCAGTCATATGACATGTATCCAGCATGCAGTTAACAGCTCTGGCTGTCAAACTTCTCCGATTCATCGAAAACCTGTTAATTCTTATAGAATGAATAAAGTTAACAATAAAAGAATTATCAACAATTTGAGCTGCACAGGTTGGAAATATGGTCAACAATCTCTTTTCCCTAAAGACCATTACAAACCGTTTTCGGAACATTAATTTTCTTCCTTGGCGACAAAGGAACAGTGGCGAGGCAATAGATATGTACCTTTGTTGCGAACAAATTGCAGTCGGATGTTCCAATATAGACCCTGATAGAAAATGGAGCGTGTTTCTTCCCAATGTCGGCGACATAACTAATCACTGGGTGAGCAGAAATGGGGGTGCCACACACATAGATGTGGTCCCTCACCGATTAGTGCCCCCGGGTTGACCAACGACTAGAATCGTAACACAGTCGGTGGGGTAGAAAATCGTAATACTATCGCATAGTGGGATCAGAATTGCTTAAGACTAACTTCTACCACCCCCTTTCTGGTATCATACTGTAATAGTCGACGCCCTGTTTAAATTCGCCTGAGACATGTTATAACTAGCTTACGATAAGGGGACTTAATCTTAGGAAGCTAAATTGTATAGTGTGTCTTCTTTCACTTAACCCCCCCAAAAAATAAATGAATAAATTGTGGATAATGCCACCACAACAATAACACCAAACTGACCTCTTCATCGAGTACGAGGACGGCCGTGTCGAGTGGCGCCAGCGGCGTGCCCAGTCTGATGCCCACCTTCTCCGCAAACTTGGCGCTGTGCTTGGTGTTCATGGCCAGGAAGTTCACGCTGCGGTTAGTGCGACAGCCGAGCCCGGTGAGGTGGCCGTCGTCGTCCGGCACCATCCCGGCGCCGTCCCCCGCCCGCACGCCGGGCGTGTGCACCACCGGCAGCCAGCCGAACGTCCGCTGCAGCCGCAGCCCGCGACACCGCGCCTCTAACTGCCGCTCCAGGGCCCCGTCCACGAACGGGTCCCGGAGGTGGTCACGGTGCAGGATTCCCGGGCGGCCGGCGCTAAAGACCGGAGCACCGGCGGTAGTGGAGGTAGCGCGCGCATGGTGGTGGTGGGATCCCGGGCGGCGGCAGCACATGGAGATGTACTCCGTGGGGTTGTAGGAGGCGCGCAGCTCCGTGCAGGGCGCTACAGACACCAGCTCCCCCCAGGGTAAGTCCGGTATGGCAAGCAGGGGGCAGTGCTGGCTGCTGAGTGGGTGCACAGGGGAGTAATGCGTGCAGACGTCACACGAGTTGTAGGATGAGGCAGGCGTACCTGACAGGACGACAGACGAGCAGCACGTCAGCACCACGCTAACCGGGTGCCCGCGCGTTCCGTCTGACTCAACTTTCCCGCCTCCCGCCGAGTTAGCGGCAGAGTTCCGTTTCCGGCAGGTGTCTAAATCCGCCAGATGGCGCATGGTGGCGGCCAGACGTACGTAGACGCTGGACTCGACAATATTGTGCAAGCGTGTGATGTTATCACAGTTGTGGTAAGCCAACGCCACTTCTCGGAACTGAAATAGCAGGACATTGTACACTTCAATTTTCTTTTATAATACGGATCATTGAGTCACATTATCTTATGATCATAAGATCGCTCGTTTCAACGAATTTAACAATTTAGAGTTCTCTTACACGATCAAGTATAAATATCCATATATTCTATTTTCACAGCTTACAGCTAATGTCTAATACGTGTAAACAAAGCAGATCTAGGGTGACACTCACCATGGAGAAGTAGTGATTAATATCCGACACGGGTGAGTATGGGGTGAAGAGGATGAGGCTTGGAGCATTCTGCACCTCTGTCGAGAGTGAGAGACTCTTGGTCCCGGCAGGTACCATCCATTTAATGCTCTGCTGAGTCTGCAGAATGGGAATTAGCAATATTTAACTCTTTCCCAGTAGGGCAATATCATATGGTATTCCCATAGATAGAGCAGGGCAATGTCCTATGTCATTCCAATAGCTATGACAGGACGAAGCCGTATGTCATTCCCATGGCATGGCAGGCCAATACTGCTTTTGGGGCCATCCATAAAGTATATGTATGCACTGAGAGGGGGGGAGGCACACTTTTCGGAAATTTTGCATATGCTCCTTCTTTGTGCTATTGCGTATAAGATCGGGAGGGGTGGGGGTGGGTCAAAAGTTTCGGAAATCCTGCGTACATACATTATGGACGGCCCCTTTTTGTTCCTTCGCAAATTTTCGGAGATTATCACATAAGTATAATTTTACATAGACATCTTTGCCTGAGTGATGCCTGTGATTATGTAAAACATCCAAAAGTTCAGATAATGATTTATAAATTATTGGTTGATTTAGTTTTCTGAATTTCGTGACGCTGCTTGCCATAGTTTATGCGCACAGTGAATGATGTTCAGATGTTCAGGGGTTAAGGCATTATGACGTCATCTAAAATATAAAATTAATTATGTCAACGGGCAGAATATAGATTCATTTCCGCAATGTTTGTTAATATAATCTATTTTTCATGTAGATTATCATTTCTAGTGGTTTCTTGTATTATGAGAACACTTACATTTGCTTTATTGGAGAAGACCCATTCAATGATGGCACTGGATGTAAAATTCAGGTCGTCCCCATATCGCTGCAGCGAAAAGAAAAATGTGGTTGATGAAATATCGTTATTTTATTCAGATATTTTGAAATATAGATTTTGACATCTGTTAAGAAATCCTCGGAAATTGAAAACATTGAAGGGCCATAGTGTGAACAGTGTGATTCAAAGCTGTTCAAAGGATTGGTTTTCAGTGATGTTAGATTCTAAAATAACATCAGGTTCAATTAGAAGAGCTAAGTGTGCTTTTAAAATAGGATATTTGGCCTTTAAAGGCCAAATGAGCATGTGGTCACATTCAAAACTCAATACATGTAGCTCAAGACATGTTGCAAATTATTGACAGAAAATAATATTGACATACAGGCTTTACAATTATATGGGTCAGTGGGACTATTATAGTCACTGAAGGGAAATGGAGGAATCATCTGGAGATAATTGGCCACACTAGCCGCCTCCACATTCAAAGTGAGGCTTCCCAATGAGCCCATTCTACTCTCCATCCAGATACTTAGTGTTCAATATTTGATATTAATCTATGGACCATAAGCAAGTTTGGCACCCCCAATCATTTAAGTTGAACGTATGTTCTGCAACACTTGGAATCATATCTAATTAAAGTCATCCATACAATGGCAAAGTTCAGATAGTATTTTCTCTACTAAAATATCTGCCTTATTCATATTGTTTTTCTTTGCCTTGTCATGGGTAGTTTACATCCCAGTGGCTAACGATTTTTTTAAATTTAGAGAAAATACGGGATATAATGAATCGAGTTAGCACCTGTAAGGTTATGCATCATTTAAACGTGGGCGGTCCTCATTTTCTCTGAATCATTAATCACATTCGATATTGTATTACAAATAACTAGGAGTTTGTCACTTACCAATGTCTCATTAAACGGTCGTGTGAGGAGGATGGTTCGCTGGGAAGGCTTTAGATAGAAACTTTCTGCTAACGCCCTGGACGTTACGACCCCGAAATCCACAGGGTTTGCAATATCTAAAGGAAATTGTTGAATGAAATAATCTTGAATTCACACTATTTGGATATTTTCATTTCTACTGAAGTCTCTATATAACCATGAATAGTCAATTTTTATCCCTACTGTTGACATGACGACATGATATCAAATATTGAAAATCCTAGGAACCGAACGGAACAAATGCGGTAAGGAAAAACTGCTAAATGTAGTTGAGCATACTGAAAGCCAAGCCAAGCCAGGCATGAAGATTCACCGATTTATTTAACGGATATCGATTGGTAACATTCCAAGAATTTCACTATTTTTTCACATTTCAACGCACGTCAGAGCAACAAAACATGTCTGAGACGATTTCTGGTATTCATGAATGATAAACAGAAATGAATGGCGTTGCCGTATTGCATACAATCGTCTATTAACGCGGTCGTAAAATATTCCTCCCGAATGATATTCTCATACTTACCCCTTTCAATGCTTCTCATAGAAGCGTAATAGAACTGGTCATAGCCTGGTGGTTGAGGTGATGCATGGAAGTCGAAGAACCCTACTACTACATGCTACAAAAGACGATATAAATTAAACCATTTTTTAATAATCCATCTCTAACATTCTTTGTCTAACGGTTTATTAAGTGAAGGAAATACCATCCTTAACTTGACTTCTTGTAGCAATAATTAATACAGAGTTCAAGCCTCTTGCACATTAGTGTAAACTGTAAAATCATTTATACATCTAAGAAGTAGTTCTGGCAGTAGTTGGATAAGTTGTAACAAAATAATCAGGTTAATTTTTAAAGATTTAATATAGTGAAATGACATTTTAAAAACATAGGCAAGTATCAGTATTGTAGTTTTTGTCGGATCCCAGTGGTGGTTATAAGAAAACATGGTCGATGCATCTGGTGAATATCTGCTGATTTCTAACACCGTATTAACACCGGGGAAGTGTTTTAAAAGTAGGACCGATACTGAATCAATGATTACGATTACGATTAACCTGGACAATATGATATCATTGTGGTTGTGTTTTCATAAAGTAGTGTTAATGTTGAAGCCTTCAGATTATATTGGATGACAAAGGAAAGCAATCCCAAATTGCTATGAGTATCGCATATAAATTGTAGATAAATTCCAAGACACTCACTGATTTCAAACATTGAATAATATGAGTATTTGCATATGATAATCTTCACATGATCGTCTTGTAAGACTGTTTTCCATAATGAATAATCACGGGAATTCATCAAAGATCAAGATAAGATCGATATTCTATCACCCTTTCCATTAAAAATTCCTCCCTTGTCATTATACAATATGCTATACTCACGTCTCTTAGTGAGAGGAAGGTGCCAATCTCGTCTCGGTTATTGAGTCTCTTGAGCGGATGAAGTAGACGCTGAAGGAACGCCACAATATAATCTGCCTCAAGAATACCTGCAATAGGCAAGAGAGGGATTTTCCTGTTATTTGGATTCAACAGTATAAATCATCTGGTCATGATAAAGGTATTGGATTGCATATGAAATGGAATGGGTGAGAAACTTAACTCCGAGATGTTTGTGTTCTATAAATTATGATTTTTTTTCCAGCATCCATCTGGAGATAAACATAATTCAGCCTCGTCAATAATATAACTAACATTATAAGTAGTTCACCATGATGCTTTATTATGTCAACGAAGATAATAAAAGAGAACGTATGAGCGTATCCTAACAGCTCTGTTGCACTCGTGAGAGCTACTTTGGGTTCTGACCTTTCTAAGTACCTATACTATGTCGAGGTAATCACATTCAGAGACCTGGCATAGTGCTTTCACTTACCGGAGTATCTGAAGCCGTCTAGCGTGGTGTGGTAAGCAAACAGAACTGGGTAGGAGGCGAACGAGTTCTGTTGTCGACACTGACCGCTGTCGTACCAGCAATTGATACCGACGAAGGTCATCTGAAACAAACGTAACAACAATTAAAACCTGTCAGGGATCAATGGTTTCTCCCACTGTCCAAAAACTGGGAGAAACCGGGTAAGACCTATCAAGATACCTAACTGAGAATGGCACTTTTCAATCTCAAACTAGATTATAAAAGTATCATATGATAATGCTAGTTTTACAGATAATGCTGATATTTATAATTATAGATTATACTGATACTGATAGTTGTAATGGGGGAAGAAAAGACATTTATGAAATACGTTTTCCACTCTTGCCTACTGAGATATTTCAAAATCCTCCTGACTATAATTCTTATATATATATACTAAAATAATTTATTAGAGAGGTTTCCTTTCATATATACATGTAGTATTCGAACCTGGCTCTAGTTCCGCATTTTTAATTAACGCAAAGCTGTCGTTTATAGGACTTAAGGATTGTCTTCTTTGTCAATCTGTGTCTCGTTAATACTTAAGCTATAATCATCAGAAATGCAGAACAACTTTGATTTAACAGTCCAGCAATTAACCTGCAGTAGAATCATATGACATTCCCTATGGCCGGACTATTCCCATCCAGTGGTACTCTGGTGAGAGCACTGACGTTCTACTACTGACTGATCTTCCTACTACCAAAATCAGAATCTCTGCTGGAAGACTGATCATTCTTCCAGCAGATGTTGTTGTTTTAGTTTCACGATACAGGCTATTGTGGCTGGAGATTGCAATACTCTCGAAGCCCCTTATTAATGATATCATTTTCTTTTTTGAGTATCTAAATAAAGGGGCCAGAAAGATAGACTTATGCTACCAAATATCTAAGTAAATAATGTCTTGTAGTGAGTATTCATAGTTTACATCTCACAATACCCAAAGTTGTACTCTGCTTCGAGATATCTGTATCGAGCTCTTCGGAGCAAAAGCGATCGGACCAGATCAACCTCTAATTAGACGGAGACAGAGGTGGTGGCCAATCTTATCCAGTCGCGGCAGAACTAAAAGCTGACATAATACCTGGTCCTGCATGTAGGTGGCAGCACGCTCGAACTCATGGCGCGTGCGCATGGACTTGGCACACCAGGGGGCGTAGTACATGACGAAGAGGACCTGCTGCTCGTGGAGGAGGTCGGCAACGGCGCCGATATTTCCATACGGGAAGTCGAGCACGGGCGACGTGGACGCGAAGAAACGGCGCGGGTGTGACTGCGGCGCGAGAAGCACGCGCGGCTGACTGCAACACAGTGGAAAAAACTTATCAGGATATGCACAGGAGCAACATGGTGTCATGCATATATGATACATACTATTAACTATACATAGCCTCATTACAAAACTCAGGTACCATCATCAGGGTTAGTGCATAGACAGCCCAATAAAATTCCAGGCTTTTTCCAGGCTCTATATTTTTTCCGGGCATATAACAATATGAATTAATACCATCTTTCTAGTGAATGAAAGGTCAATGTTTGTTCCCTGAAGGGTGCATGTCATATTTGTCCACTGTTTGATTCATCACCAAATTTATGTTTGTAATTTTCCTCCCTCTTTTGAATTTACCACTGTGTTGGTCAATTGTGGGATAATCTTTTGGGGTTATAATTTCTATAGGAATTTTTTTTCCAGCCTATGAAAACACGGGAAAATGATCACATGGTCAAACCAACCAATTACGGTGACTTCTGTGAGGATTGATTAACATATATTCAAGCTGGGGAGAATGCTCTCGGGCCTAGATTCAGTCACTTGCTCAATAATCGCGTTGGCCGCCACGTCAAGCTAAGATTTCAGTTTTCTTAATCTTCCTTACTACCTGTGGAATTTCAGTGGTTTGGGATAGATATCTTCAGTTATTATATTTTGCCACTTTAGAAAATAAAGACAAATAAACAAAACCATGCTATATTATCATTTTTGTAACTATTTAATCCACGACACAGAAATTTTATAAGTAGTCAGGTAATATAGTTAAGGAAAGCTAATAATGACCAGAATATCATAGAATAAAAAATGTTTTTATGCAAAACTCTTCCAGGTTCTTCAACGTTTTCCAGGCTCTCTGTGAGAATTACAGACTTTTCCAGGCCTGAAAATCCCCAAAAGCATAAACCCAGGCTTTTCCAGGTTTTCCAGGCCTGTGTGAACCCTGCATCATTGATATTTCACTGGTTGGTGTATTTGGATCAAGATGGAAGAATCATTGCCGAGATCAGTGGATATTGTAATCGGGGTGCACTCTTCGGGCTGCGTTCTGAGGTATTTTGTAGAGGCATGCATTGCTGGTGCATCATATTTTTCATAGCTCATATCAACAGAATAAAAACATTTTTACTTTCAATTTTTATCTAAACCAGCCAAGCACGTGCTTTAATGTTGATAACATAATATCATCGAGCAATGGCCGTTTATTAATTACAGATTTGAAGCAAAGTTTATTGTGTAACTGACCAGTCTTGATAGTCTAGGATACCGTATCAAGATTACTGTAGCGTCCTATTTACATATGGATGTACATGAAGTAACCCCTAAATAACAAAACAAGGATTAAAAGTTGGTATGGCATTGCCATGATTTCGGTTTAAACAAGTAATAAGGGAGGGAGGGAGGGAGGGGAGGGAGGGAGGTGGAAGCCTGTTGCAATATATAAAAATACACTACTGTAACATAAATATCCAAGACGAACGCACCACCGTACTTGGAGACAGAGTCTTGACCAATACAAAAATAGACTACTGTCGCCGGGTTTCAGATTGAGGGAGGGAGGGAGGGAGGGAGGGAGGGAGGGAGGGAGGGAGGGAGGGAGGGAGGGAGGGAGGGAGGGAGGGAGGGAGGGAGGGAGGGAGGGAGGGAGGGAGGGAGGGAGGGAGGGAGGGAGGGAGGGAGGGAGGGAGGGAGGGAGGGAGGGAGGGAGGGAGGGAGGGAGGGAGGGAGGGAGGGAGGGAGGGAGGGAGGGAGGGAGGGAGGGAGGGAGGGAGGGAGGGAGGGAGGGAGGGAGGGAGGGAGGGAGGGAGGGAGGTGGAAGCCTGTTGCAATATATAAAAATACACTTCTGTCGCCGGGTGCGGAACACATCTGACCAGAGCAAACCCCACCCGCTAGTAGGTATTCATTGAACCGCAACAGGTGCGCTGGTGACCTATTTGACCTGATTCCACCCAACACGTCTGGGGCCCGTTTCTTAATCTACTTGGATTTGAAGTTATCAAACTTTAAATTAATTTCTACACCAGCGGCCCGTGGCTCACCCCGGCTCGGCTCCCGGCGGCTCTCTTTGATCTTAACTTTGATCTTAACTCGTAATTTACGAGGTTATAAAAGGAGGAGGTGTCGTCGGGAAGAGTCTACATGTCGGTGTCTTATAGGTATAATATATGAAACGGGCCCCTGATATCAGTGCCCGCACCCGGTGTCTAGAGCTTTCAGATTGAGGGAGGGAGGGAGGGAGGGAGGGAGGGAGGGAGGGAGGGAGGGAGGGAGGGAGGGAGGGAGGGAGGGAGGGAGGGAGGGAGGGAGGGAGGGAGGGAGGGAGGGAGGGAGGGAGGGAGGGAGGGAGGGAGGGAGGGAGGGAGGGAGGGAGGGAGGGAGGGAGGGAGCCTGTTGCAATATATATAAATACACTGAACCGCAACAGGTGCCTATACAATATATAAAAATACACTACAGTCGCTGGGTGCGGACTCTAATTATTCAGAATACATTACTTTAATGTATTATAATGTAAGCCACAAAAACCGTTCCCTATAGGTCAAACCGAAATAATAAACAGCTCATCACAAATGACAGCAACTCACACTGATAATATAACACACAGAATCTTGTTATAGTTTGAACAATATCTGTGTTACGACTTTATTGTTAAAAACTATTCCCAAAATGAGGGAGAGGGTGGGACACCCTGCCTCCCCAATGGCGGTGTGGTGATGGTTCTCATAGGAAAACATGGATGTATCCAGTCACATACCAATAGTCGCTTGTGCTGACTGCACCTCTACTCAACATATGTGTTATGATATACAGGGATGTCAGGGGGGAAAATAGAAGTATTTTTCACATGGAATTTACTGCATTAGAAAGACTGTGAAAACATGGAAAACAAATCAGTTTTGGCCTTGGAATGGGGCTGAGGTCGTATGGGGAGGTTCAAGCCACTGTTTTAGTGTCGTGAATTAGGCTCAATATATATCATCTTTGCTTTATACAATTTCATAAACTGGAATTGAAAACAAGGATTTCCTTGGAAAAGTGGAAAACTGCCATCTCTGATTATGTATGCACAGACATAATGTAGTCACAAGTGTATACAAAATCTCATCGCTAAATAACTCTTACCAACGAGTACTTATGATTTTAAATGAATAAGGAGGGAATGTAGAACAATATCAATCTGATTACATATTATTATACACCTGTGCACAAATGTCTCACATGTCTGTATCAGCTGTATGGATTTCATTCTTGCACATTTTGCACAATTAATAGTTTATGCACTCTGCACCACATGGTTAGTTGTAAAGTGGCGTTTTTAAGGATTCTCAGGTATATAATAATAAAGAGACATAGTGAGTGTCTCTGAATTGCATCTGTTCTTTGTTGTATGTTCGAAAATATTCACTTCGTTCTTCAAAGTCAGTGAATATTTCCGACACAAAACAACACGGAGCAGATTCCATTCAGTCACAACAACCATGTCTCCGTATAATCAACAAGATATCAAGGCACTGCGAATGATGGTTAATAACTTTTACAAACAACCAATCAAGAGGCTACAAACTGGATGCAACATTAGAGGTAATTCATTGAGCGTTATGTACAAGCAGGCCAGTATACTTGAAAATGTGTTTCACCATGTTTGGGGTGTGAGCTGAATTATTTCAATCGGAAAACTGCATGTATTTACATAAACTCTAAACTAGAGATCGCTAAACAAAATCACATTGCTATCCATCCCTACAGAGAAACAGCCTGTTATAAACTTTGTTTATGACAAAAGAGAAAATACACACTATAATTTTATTTATGTAATTGCCTGATTTGCTTACTGGTAATGATTTATTGGCGAATCGTTGTTCCGGTTAGCAGACTGTCACTATTGGGGTGGGGAGACGTATATATTGTATATCAATAATCTTACAAGTCGGTGAGGATTTCTTAATTTAGCACATCCTTAACTGGATCAGTATATACACAGTGCAAGAAAGACACTAACTATATAGTGACTGTGATGTTCTAATCAGACTCCACGATATAGAAGGACGTGTAGGGGACATGTTCAGGATGGCAAGATTGATGTATTACAAAACTAACTTATCTGGTGATGGAAATGCGCCTGCTTTGTACGTGTCTCCGCTGTGTGGAGTAGAGATGTTTGTCATAATTAAAGTATGATGATAAAAACATTTCATATAGTTCACTATGACGGATCATCTGTTATACACAAATATATGATAATGGTATTATCTTTACATTGTATCAGCGCTAGCTTGGATAATATGTGCTCACCGCGGTCATATTTATATACCAACTAGTCTGTGTGATTAATATACTGACATATATCTATATTGACATAGGGAGTCAATAATCCACAATACTCAGGGGCGTCAGAACGTTTTGAAAGTGGGGGGGCGAACTGAAAAATTGCTGACTTTTTTCTTGGTATGAAGTTTGACATTGACCTGGGAGCTGTTTCAAAAGTCAAGTTAAGGGAGGGTTCAACAATTATGGCCCAGGGGGGGGGCACAGTTTTTAGGGGGGGGGCCAACTTTTTTTTTTTTATTCCAAGGGGGGGGGGGGGACTTTTTTGGGGGTATTTCCAGGGGGGGGCCAAATTTTTTACTAAACCTGTCGATGGGTCGATGTTGTAGGCCAACTCCCATATTTGTGTTCAATGACAAGAATTGATGTTATGAAATGCAATTATATCATATCGCAAGAAATCATCTTAGTTATACAACTATGATAATGATTAATGCACAAGGTAACTATAGTTGTCTCACTCCCTGGAGTTAAATGTCTATGGTCACAGTCCTGTTCGCCAATTCGAGATGGGTGTACATCCTCCCTCAGTCTGACAGACTTATGTGGAGGGAGACAACAATGGACAAACACTAACATTTATCCCAGAATCAATGCAGTCTCACAAGATCATTAGTTTTTTCTTAAACATCGATGAATTAGGAGCATTTACTACAACATCAAGTGCTACAAACGCCCCTGTTGCTGCTTATTTCAATAAGATTACCATATTTATGGAAGAGCACTATGAGCAAATGACTCTTTATTGAGAACTCTACATTGAGTACTTAAAGGGGTTCTGCATGCAAGAAAATGGGACTTTGTCTTCCTTCTGTAGTGCCACACCATAGATTGATCCACTCATTCCAAGGATTCCTCACACCATGCTAGACAAATTGCCAGAACATCTGTATTTGCATGTCACTGATACTGCTACAAGAAACAGTGAAGGTCCTTTGAGATTCTGCAAGGGAGCCTAATGACTACCAACTGATGGCACAACATGCTTATTACACATATCAGTATGTACCATCAGAAATGTGACCAATACCATATACTTTTTACAGCGACAATTAAAAATTGTTGCTTTCAGTTGCAACATAAATTCATCATTCAAATCATGTATATGATTCAAATTCATATGTTAAAAACAGGACATAGAAACCTCTGATATATAGCCTCTCCAAGGACTCTCCTGCAAAACTGGGCAAGGAATACGTAATGGCTGACATTTTCCACTATTGGTTGCCAGTGGTGCAACTGCAAGCACCTCTCCAACAGAGGTGACTCCAGATGGCAATGACTGACATTGAAACTGGCCTCCAAATGGTGTGTGTTTCAGTCCTGCTCCAGACCTCCCCATCTTTTTTGCATCAGTGCTGTTCTGTCAACAACAGATGTTTATTTGTTACTTGTTTCTTTTATTTTCATTTTAAAGTAATTTTTATGAAGGGAATATTGTGTGTACCATCAGCAAATTTGGTGGTATAGCCATTCTTCCCCTGGGGCCCTAGCCCACTACTCCTCATTCTAATAGCAGGTGTCAAGCCTAATGAGCAGTGGGTACTTTTGTGTGTGTAAGTAATTGGTATAAGACGACTGGGGTTTAAACCCATGACCTACCATGCTTGAGGTGAACACCCCTACCACTTAGCCACTGAAATTGGTCAAAATTTTGACAAATGACTGAATGTAGCTAGGTTTGTTCTAAAATAAAGAAGGAAAGCCTTATGGAAAAAGGCCACATCAGTTAAGCCTCCCCTGTGCTTTTATCCTATTCCGATGGGGGGGGGGGGGGGGGACTTTTTTGGGGGGGATTCCAAGTGGGGGGCCCAAAACTTTTTTGGGTATTCCAAGGGGGGGGGGGCCAACTTTTTTGGGGGTATTCCAATGGGGGGGCCAACTTTTTTTTTGACTGATCGGTGTCCCGAAAACTGTGCCCCCCCCTGGGCAATAATTAATGAATGCTCCCTAAGTCTCGCCAGTGGCACGTCACATTTTGAAAGCGGGAGGCCGCAACAGCGAGTGGCACTTTGAATCAAAGCAGCAGCAAAACCGCTACCAATACCTGCACCCCAACCTCAACAGCGATGCCTCGAAGTGCCATTGTTAGCTCTCGCTTTGGCCATGAGTACTCTCGTTTAGTACCCTCCCAACTTTTGAAACAGCTCCCTGTTCCACTGGAACCGTAAATCTGTGAAAAGTCAGGCTTAGCCGTCATTACATGGTAAATGGTCAGAGAGTTTGGGACTTTTCCACGGTGAAAAGTCAGAGCTTAGCTGTCATTGCACGGTAAAAGGTCAGACATTGAAACTTTTCCACGGTGAAAAGTCAGAGCTTAGCAGTCATTGCACGGTAAAAGGTCAGACTTTGACACATTTCCATGGTGAAAGGTCAGGGCTTAGCTATCATTGCACGCAAAAAAGTCAGACTTTGACAGTTTTCCATGGTGAAAAGTCAGAGCTTAGCTGTCATTGCACGGTAAAAGGTCAGACATTGACACTTTTCCACGGTGAAAAGTCAGAGCTTAGGAGTCATTGCACGGTAAAAGGTCGGACTTTGACAGTTTTCCACAGTGAAAAGTCAGAGTTTAGCTGTCATTGCACGGTAAAAGGTCAGACTTTGACACTTTTCCACGGTGAAAGGTCAGGGATTAGCCATTATTGCACGGTAAAAGGTCAGATATTGACACTTTTCCATGGTGAAAGGTCAGGGCTTAGCTATCATTGCACGCAAAAAGGTCAGACATTGACACTTTTCCATGGTGAAAAGTCAGGGCTTAAGCGTCATTGCACGGTAAAAGGTCAGACTTTGACACTTTTCCATGGTGAAACGTCAGGGCTTAGCTATCATTGCACGCAAAAAAGTCAGACTTTGACAGTTTTCCATGGTGAAAAGTCAGAGCTTAGCTGTCATTGCACGGTAAAAAGTCAGATTTTGACACCTTTCCACACTGAAAAGTCAGAGCTTAGCAGTCATTGCACAGTAAAAAGGTAGACATTGACACTTTTCCATGGTGAAAAATCAGAGCTTAGCCGTTATTGCACGGTAAACGGTCAGACATGGACACTTTTCCACGGTGAAAAGTCAGAGCTTAGCAGTCATTGCATGGTAAAAGGTCAGACTTTGACACATTTCCACTCTGAAAAGTCAGAGCTTAGCAGTCATTGCACGGTAAAAGTTCAGACATTGACACTTTTCCACGGTGAAAGGTCAGGGATTAGCCATTATTGCACGGTAAAAGGTCAGACATTGACACTTTTCCATGGTGAAAGGTCAGGGCTTAGCTATCATTGCACGCAAAAATGTAAGACATTGACACTTTTCCATGGTGAAAAGTCAGGGCTTAAGCGTCATTGCACGGTAAAAGGTCAGACTTTGACAGTTTTCCACAGTGAAAAGTCAGAGCTTAGCAGTCATTGCATGGTAAAAGGTCAGACTTTGACACCTTTCCACGGTGAAAAGTCAGAGCTTAGCTGTCCTTGCATGGTAAAAGGTCAGACTTTGACGGTTTGGCATGGTGAAAAGTCGGAGCTTAGCAGTCATTGCATGGTAAAAGGTCAGACTTTGACAGTTTTCCACAGTGAAAAGTCATTGCATGCTAAAAAGTTAGATTTAGACATTTTTCGACATGTTGAAAAATCCAGACAGTTTTTACATTTGATTGAGTTAAATTTGAATGTGCTGACTTTTTGGGGCTGGCAAAAAAGTGGGGGGGCGGCCGCCCCCCCTGCCCCCCCTATTCTGACGCCACTGATACTGTACGTTATATTCCGCTTATCTAAATAAGGCAGTCGCTCCTGTTACTGCTCCGGAGCGTGGTATATGTTGTGGAAACGGTACCTCTATGAGGACTCTGCGTGAGTCCGCGGAGGCTTTTAAGACTTTTCCTGCGGAAATCTAGGAAACTCCAGGGTGTAATGTTTCCTCAGACCGAATTACTTGAAGCGGACCAGTGGCTAGTCACCCGTTTCCCTCACCCACACCACCAATAACAAGAGCATGTAGTGCTAGTCAGGGCTAGTCGTGCATGTGAATATTTTAAATACAGTAATTTGAAAACCGTTTCTCGATCTCTTATTCTTATTTATTTCTTCATAATTTAAGTTGTCAACCCCATCTCATAGACACAGTCTCGCCGTGATATGACTTTGGCAGTTGCTATGCCTCCAACATCAACGAGCAAACAAAAAAGCGTTACAATTCGTATTTTTTTGTATCGATCCAATCCTAAAACTTCCCATACTATTGGCAGGTCGTTGACAATGCACCATGAAATTTAGAAACCATTTGTCGTGATCACTGTGTAACATGCACACGACCACATGTGGTGGTTCCCGCCTTACATTTACATATGTGCACCACCTGTTGCCTTCACACAACCAACATCAACAATGTACATGATCTACATGGCTGGGGGCATCACCTCAGACTGCTGATGTATATAAAATATGACCGCAGTGAAAGTTTCAGTTAGCTTCAATTTATATGCTTAAAAATACGTATCTTTTAGAACCCATCTGTCCGTGATTATTTGTTTGGGTAGTCTAACGTCCAATATGCTCTATTAGACTTACTTTGGGTTAGATAGTGATCGAATCTATGAGATGAATTTAGGTAGAAATCTCACCCCTACACAATTACCGAAGTGAGAGTTCTTTTACTTTCCACACACATAGACATGGTATGAGAAGGATTGGCCTTGTTTGAGCATTTGGTAGATACTAGGCATATCTATTGATCTAACCTGAGCCTATATTTACATTACTTTTACTGATTTATTACTTTTTTCTAATAAGCATCCCTACTGGGGAATCCTTTAACTAGCATCTCTATTCCCCTCCATGTTGAATAACAATACTACAATAGAATTGCAATATGCTACCATAATTTCAGGATGGCATCTATCTCATAATCCCTGCAGTAAAATAACCCCGCATCTAATGAATGTCCATTATCAAAGACATGAACAAGTCTAACTCAAATACTGCACGGTGCCCATGGGAAGTAAAACCTATACATGTCCATATCCGACCAGCAATTGTAACATTCAATCGTAATATAGGTAAATAGTAATAAAACGAGAAAACCGAATATACCCCTATATATCTATAACCGTAATAAGGATCTGGGGACATGGACCTTGAAATGTGCCACACCTTTACTTTATCGGCTTTGAGGGATGACGGTGACTACGCCCCACTCTAGTGGATTGATTAATGTGTACCACAGACTGCACTCGCCTTCTGGTTACCTGACAAATGAGTTCATACAACAACTCGGCAGAGCACAGGTTTATATGCATCCGTTATGTGCATACATTAAGTGCATCATTCAGACGTACAAATCCCGTACATGACCCCAGTGTGCATACGTCACACGCGGACACACAGCGTGTACAGAAGTGTGTGGTGCAGTGAATTTACAGGGATGTTGGCAGGGTGTGCAAACACAACCTACAACTAGATCAAACACCACCAATAAAGTTCTAGATTATTAGAACGTGGCAGAAACACCTCTATGGCAAGCCGATGGCCATAAAAAAGATCTACGGATTGCTCTCTATGACGGCTTGAAAAATTAATTTCTAGTTTTCTGGTTTTATAATCGCCCTAGTGTATGCCATTAATGACGACACAAATAAGCAGTGATGGGGCATCGTGGGCTACTTTAAATTATCTATCATTTCCCCATATACTACTCACAATGAATGTGTAATTTCCCAACATTTAATTTCAACATCTTCTCCAACTACACAAGGTTTCCCTAAACAAGACCTCCTTCTTTACTTTCAGGGATGTCAGTTTGGGTTAAAAAAAAGTGTGGAATTTGCTGCCTCTGAGAGACCAAGAAACAGTGAAGAAAATGGTGTTGGCCATGGAGTGGGGCTGAGGGTCTGTGGGAAGGTTCATACCACTATTTTACATTATCTTCGCTTTATACCAGGAAAAAGAATTTGATATACTGAACTTATTCTTCAAATGACCAAACACGCAATTTGAGATGCATTGCCAAATAATGCAGAGAGATCTATGTTGAATTGAATAGCAATTCTAAAACTTCAAACTTAATAAAGGAATGAGGCATGAACACCTCCACTGCGGCTGACGCTACCTTGAATTTGACCAGAGTTCGATTTGATACCAACCTATTGCCATGTTATCAACGTATCAACCATTGTGAAAAGAATCAACAATGTTGGGGACGCCCTGAAAACCGGTTGTACCTGTCTCCACATCCTCCAAACAGATGTTTCGTTTGGCGGGAGAGTGTAAACACTTTACCATGTCTAGTTTTTAGATATGGGTTGTAGAAAAGGTATTTTCTAAGGGCTCAAACTCAAAGTTTTATCCTAATCGGACTCATCAGACTTCTTCTGGGCTAACAAGGTTCTGGACATTGTCTGGTTTTGGAAAGATAACTATGGTATATGATATAAAATCTACTTGTCAATGCAAGTTTGTGTGTTCTTCCTATCAATAGTTGTTCATGAGAGTCAAAGTTGATTTTAAGGATATCATGCCTGATTTTATTTCAAACAATGGCAAACCATGTTTATTAATTCTAACGACCATTTGACTGTTATTTACATGGATTTAGGTGAATGTTAAACCTGCATGTGGTGAGTTCACCATCATGGCCTAGATTTTGATAGATTTTAAAGAGGGCGGGGGAGGGACCCGTAACTTGAAAATTTATAAATGAGACAGAAGGGTTTGTCCCTTTGCTCAGGCTATCTAGTTTAGCAGTTTTGGTCCCTAGTTTATAGATAGGTGTATCTCTCAAGTTGAGACCAAAAGGGATTTGGGTTTGTAGTTTATAGATCCAATTTTATTCAATCCGGTCTCACAGCTGATGTGCAGTGTTGGAGTCAGGTGGGGCATGTATGAAATCCACTATTGTGATAAATAAATAGATAAAACTTCAATCTTCTTGGATAATGCGTTGCTTATGGATAAAGCAGTGCTCGCGTATATGGCTTTCTCAAAAGAACTGGGGCAAAACATAGAGTGCACCTGGACACGTAACAGGGGACATAAGGTAAACCCTTAGATAAAGCAGCAGAATAGCAGTAGGATCTATATGCAAATATCTTAAACACTATTGCAATGTACAGCCTTAAGAAGCTATAAATTAAACCGGCCACTATAGTCTTACATTATTTTCCATTCCATTTAATGTAACTTAAACTACTATTTCACTTACAGACGAAAAGGTTCATTGAGATGATAGGATTTATAGAACCTCACACAGTCTAGGACAGTGAAGTGAGAGTGCATATCGATTACTATTCACGACATCATTCATATTTCATATTCTTCTTCGATTGCATTTTGCTTTATCTTGTTATTCGTGTTTTCAGTACTTGGAGGTGAAACCGTCCAACCTAAATTTCCTAAAATGTCTTTGTGCTCCTTCGTCTTTTATACTACAGGGCAGTGAGCAGCAAATGAGGAGGGAAGTGTAACGCAGGCTTTCGTGCAGACACTGGGAGGGTGACAAAAAGAGTACCATCGCCTTTACCTTGACTTTGCTAGATACCTGTGCGGGCAATATTAATACCCAGGTAAGACAGAAAGGGAAAGTCGTCAATGATTGAGAATTAACTGAAAGATACCGCTTTGGACAAGGTCACTGAAAAGAAAACAATAAATCAACACAAATCAAAGTGTTTTACTTGCAAATAACAGCCAGTGGTCTTTTCATATTCTATAACACAAATGACATACTCGGACTGCACACCTCATCTAATATAGATCTTTAAATATAGAGTAGTCACTGATAATTGCACGGCATTCATACAAGATCTTCAGACATATGTAAAGAAAACGTCCTTGTGCAGTTTGGCGGGTCCACACGATATGTATACCCTGCCCTATATTGTATTTTATGGGGGAGGGGGAGCTATTCAAATATTATTACCTTTTTAAATATGTTATATTCTTATGGACTGTGTAGTTTCAGTCACGTTTTATCTTGTGCTTTCAGTTCATATTGTTGTGAATTATAAGATACAACGTATTGCGAATTTGATGGAAATAATCATTCTTGATTTCTAACTGTGCTTATCATTATTTTACTTGTATCAAAATAATACAATGATACTAATCGCTATCACTTTAAAGATCTGGAAACAGTTAAGTTATAAAGACGAGCCATATAGTTGAAACATGCCCAATACCCATAAGGAAAAATGGTTGATATGAGTAAGCAAGTACACCCAACAATATTAATCAAGGAAGGCTTATATAATGAGCAATTGCCTGGATAAATTCACTAGAGTCATTAATTGATTGGCTGAATGGGTAATGAGTGGGAGTAATGAATGATATGTAAGGCGGGGCTCCACTGGAGAGACGGCATCATCGAGGGTACTAAAAAATGGCGGCGCTAATCACACCGCACACGATGACACCAAGCGGGAGGCTTGCACGCTGGTGCGATGCAAAAAAATCCGTCATATCCGACGAGTATAGAGATTCATTCTCGTTGTTCGAACAGGCATGGAGTGCTTCCTTTAATTAGTACGTATAAAAGCCTCTTGTCTTCAAGCTATGCAGTCCATACCATTGGTACATGGTTTTTATCCTACCCCTAATAATAAACCGCCATAGACTTAACATAGGGAAATTTTATGTGGCAGGCCGTGACATAAAGTGTTTTTTATGCCACTAGAGTAATAACAATATTGACCAATCAGAGAGCAGGATGTCAGCTACTATGAAAAAAGGTTATGTTGGTCATTGACTCAATATTTATCTTTTAGTAATACAAAAGCATAGACGAGGTAGGATAAATACGAAACTGAACTCGAGTTAGACTTGACAATGTTTATGCCACGACGGGAAGGTCGCGTATTACTACACGAGGCGTAACTCTCGTTCGGTTTCTACTAAGTCCTGCTGTCAATGTTTAGCATATACTGGTATAACAGCCCCAGGTGATGTGATAGCAAAATGAGCTGTGAATACAGAAGGCTGTGGCTGGAGGTGTAAGCCGTGTTTATTTTTTTTCTTTTCCTTTGCTACATGTAATTATCTGTGTGTATTTGTGTAAATATAAATCATATTTGATATCTTTACACTATGTATCAGTATATATACCATTGGTATAGGAGTATGCCACTAGCACTGCGACGATTCCGTTGCACCAGTGTAGCATAACCTGTATTTCACTTGATTGAGTGCAACAATTCCATCGCAGTTGGAGTCATAAAACAGGGTCGACCTGTGTTTATGGGTCTATAAAAACATGTGCTACAATTCCGTCTCTCCAGTGGAGCCGGGGCTTGAAGAGAGATACTTGATGAGGTGATGGGTATTGATAAGTAATTGCATCAGAATCCGTAGCTGCTGAAAATATGCCTTTAGTTTTCGCTGCAGAGTAATCTCTTTACAAAACACCCGCCTTAGGGGTATGACAGCTTAAACGCCTGAGAGCCCTGACACTGGCGATAGCGGGACATGCTAGTAATACCATGAGGTTTTGCCTCCTGAGATAACATAGTAGACCAAGATAATTGGTTTATTTTCAGTAGCTACGGATCAAGTGTGTTTCAAATTTGATCTCACCGCTATCACTGACTGATTGGCTAAAGTTTGGGACATCTTGGGTATTTTCTTGAAATACTCCATGGGCATTGAGTACGAGTTATGCATGTTAAGTCTATGGATTGCAACAAATTCCAGGAGTTAGATAACAGGACAGTACACTAACAGGTAGACTGCTGACAGGAAGTCCACTGAGATGCAGTGTACTGACATGTATCACACTGACAGGTGGTACACTCGCAGGCAGTTCATTGAGATGCAGTATAGGGACAGACAATATACTCACAGGAAGCCTACAGACAGGCAGTACAAGAAGAGGCAGCACACAAAACTGGCAGAAAAGGGAAAGACACAAAACTGGCAGACGGTATCAGGATGTGAAGGTGACATGCCATTGGAAGTAAAATATACCGATATAATGGCAGGGGATACCCCTCTCAATAATATGGGTCTCCATTCAGCCAACGTTAGACTAATCTATAGATTTGATGCTGATGAACTAGTGACTCTGACAAATAGGCCCATGTAGAGTATCGAGTTCGCGGAGTCTTCTTGTTGTTACAGGGTGTCTCCTCGTTTTACAGAGGTCCTCCACACGAGCTGCTCATGAAGACCTGCAGAGCAGCTCATCTTGACACAATTAGAACCGTTTTATCGCCTGACGCTTGGTAAACATTGGTAAAGTTGTCATCTACCGACAGGAAGCAGGTTATTAAGAATAGTCAAACTTAAGATCTCACTCGAATATGCTTTATCATATTTGGAACGTGGCTAGACCGAACTGCACTCTATCCGCAGCAACCGCGGAGTGGGTGACAGTTTGGAACTCTCAGTCCCTTTTATAGTCTTGTACCATGTGACCTCTCTCGACCAATACGCTTTATCATAATCATTTTATACTGAACGAAGAATTTTAGAGTGGCCTTACCATGAAAATAACCTAATACAATTCCTGATTTTTTTTTAAACTGACGCTGCGGTCCTACCTACTAGAATTATCTAACACAGAAAATATGTAATTTCAACAAAAGATGCTTTTGGGAGAGCCATTAACAGAAAAGAAGAGTATGCTGTGTTTTTCCAAATGATGTATACATGATGTACTAATGGTCACATGCATTTTTTGTATTGCATCATCATCATGATACATTACATTACCTATAACCAGTTCATGCAGCGTTGTGCTATATATGCATATATCAATGCTTTGACCAAAGTAGAATCAATGGCTTCATAGATATCCTACATGTACAACGTGAATCTTTTCTAATCTTATTGTATTCTCTTCAATATCATTGGTTACGGTTGCAATACTATCCCAGGTGCATACCCTGATATCTTCCCTCCCAATTCCCACCTCCCCCGGGTCTGTTAAGGAGATAAAGACAGAGATGTTGTATGAGGATTGGCCTTTGATATAGCAGTAAATCTACCACTCCTGGGGTGAAGGAGAACAGTTGCTGCAGTGGAACTCGAACCCACAACGTCCTACAAGCTTGGGGTTACAAGTCCAGTGCCCTAACCACTGAGCTAACTCCCTACCCCGATTAACCAAACGCACTCCGATAGTTCTAGGACCCAGATCTATATATATATATATATATATATATATATATATATATATATATATATATATATATATATATATATATATATATATATATACATATATATATGTGGATTGCAAAAACATGAATACCCCGCCCCCTCCCAGGGAATCACCCTCAAATGAAACCCCCCCCCCCCCCCCGGTAAATACCGTACCCTGATAGTGATATCACCCCCCCCCCCCCCCCCCCATTGAATAGCTTTGTCCAGAGATAGCCTACTGTAGTACTGATCAAATCCTTATATATGGAGTAGGGTGCATCATTTGTCAAATGTACTAATTTGGTGGATATAGACACTGACTTCGTAAAAGTCTTGGCCGTCAAATAAAGTAAATTTCGCCTGGATAGCTGTGGTCACTGCAACTGCAGTGAATTGAGACGAAGGCCAGTTTTGTTATTTTCACATGAACTCTTATTAGTGTCAACAGATATTGACATAGGCTTTTTCTGGGTTTTTTTGTTCAAGATCTTTTATTGGCAAAAAATATATTCTGATATACATCATATGTAGTCAAGCCAATAGAAGAAACTCATAGATACCATCTCAACTACGGCTGAAGCCTGCGTTGGTTTTCAGCTGATATCCAACCAGAAAATTTAAACAACGCTGCGTCCATTTTTACAGGTATTTGTGAAGAAAACAAACTTTGATATAATGTAGAGTACTTTTGCAAGGGGAGACATAACATATCATATGTCATATGATATATGTATCATAAATAAAGTTTCATAAGCCATATAACTGATAAAGTCAGGGATGTCAGTTGTGGCCAGGGAAAAAAGTGGAAATATTCTTTTATGTGGATTTTCCTGTGTTACCAGGTACCGAGAAACCGTAAAATCTTGGATAACATGTTCTTGTCTGGCACTACATTGGGCTGGGGTCTGTGGGGAGGTTTGAACTGTTTTATTGCCGTACATGAGGCTACATCAATATTATCTGTGTGAGACACATGGATAAATAATTACATATATACTGGATATGAAAAAGTGGTTTGACAAAGTGACATCTCTGTAAAAGTTAACCTATAACTATAAGTATAAGTACGAACCCCCTGGCTCTGAGTTTAACGATACGACCTGTTTTCTAGTTAAGTTAGCCGACAGTAACCTAGAGTAAGGTATTAGATATGGTTCAATTAGCTTCTTGAGTAGTAGGTAAAATGTTCACGCCCTCATCTCAACTGTTGTGGACAGGGCTGGTTACACTGTCTACTTGAGTGACAACAATCACTGAATCAGTTACATATCCCGGGGAGTAAGTTGGACTTGGTAGGGAATGGGCGTGCACCCCCGGTTGTGAGAGCCTCAAGAGAGTGATATCCTACCTTTGAGTATACTTGGTGCAGAGAGTAAACACTACAGCGGCGAGGACGCCCCATAATTCTGGGTGTTTTGACATCGTCCGTCGAAGCCTGCCGATACAGTGGGAACGTGGCGAACTGACTTCAGCAGTCGCCATTCGCATGTATACACGTAAGTTGTCGTAAACAATCGCCGAATGGTGGTAGACTACCGAATGTGGGTTCTGACAGGGACTGTTTTGCGACATGCTAGATCTCAGCCTTGTACTTCAGATGGCGCCACTGTTCGGCTGCTGGTTCGCTGGTATCCTTAAACATTCGCTAGGAGGCACGGTAGAGCCACGAACACCATGTCGAAGTGTAGGGGATGGTTCTTTTTGAGCGCGGGAGAACGCGCTCATATACGTCATCTAGAGGACAGAATGCTCACACAGGCTTTCAGCTTACTGCAAAGAATCTAAACCTTCACTATCCGGGTGAGGCTCATGAGATATGCACAATCAAAATCCCGAAAAATCGAGAAAAAAAATCTTTTGAAATGGGACTTACTTTGATATTTACAGGAAAATATGTGTCTTTAGGAATGGAAATCGAAAGATTTGTCATAGTTATTTGATAATTTCATGGGTAACCATGGTAACAAAAAATGCTCGTTTAACCCAATTTTTGAGCATTTTTGGCACAGAATTAGCACCTCTGTTGTATTTTCTCTCACTTTCATCTTTAAACAGAAGGGAAACAAACAATGTAATTTATCAATCATTTGACAAGTTGCCTTTATTGTATTATGCGTTTCAATATATTTGAACAAATTAGCCCCTATCATTGGATGATATTCATCTGTTGCCATGGCAACCAATTTGGGATATCATCACCGATAATGTTTTGCCATTTAACACCTGGCATGGGCATTGAACAGATTGGTCAGACAAAACATTAAAGAATAATCAAAATATATACATCCTATCAGATATATACATTCACATGGATACCTCAATTTGAATATTCAATTTATTTAGATGTATGCAAAGAGCCCCAAGGAATAGAAAAATTCCATTTACAGTGGTGACAGTCTAGTCATTTTCAATATGGCCCAAATAGGGCTTCTCACAAAATCAGATTTTGACTATCATCTAATTTCTATTTACATTTCAATGTGTCATAATTTTGAGTGTATATTGAAAATATTCATGAAGATAATTGTGATATTCTTAAATCAAGTTACTATGACACCTGTTGCCATGGTAACCAATTCAGGATTTCATCAGTGATAATATCTAACCTTTCAATACTTGACGGGGACATTGACCAGATCGGCCAAACAACACATTAAAGAATTTTCAAAATCCATACATCCTATTAGATGAATCTATAGATACATGAATCTATAGATACACATTTGGATGGTCCATTACATCTAAATGTATGTGCAAATAGGCAGAGAGAAATGTCGAACTTTCATTTACAGTGGTGGCAGTCTAGTTGTTGGTAATATGACCCAAATACGGATAAATAGTTCAGCATATCTGCTTCTCAAAAAATTACATATTTCTTTTCATCAAGTTTCTATTCACATTTCAATGTGTCACCTTGTAAAGAGTACAGGTGTCAGAAGTGGTATATTTAAGGAGATCATAAAACAAAGTATGCATACATACACCCACAGAATGAAAATTTCAGTTTACAGATGTTTACTCTCTGAGTTGCAATCCTTCTTTTGCCAACCCTGTGCAGCTTGATCTGTCCATGCTGGCATAATCTGTGTTATGAGGAATTCCTGCCTGGGAACCTGAAGGAACACTGAGCAAGATTGTTTCAGGCTGCATCATAATTCCTAGTCCATCTTGGTGTATGTTACTCAGATGATGTGCTAGTAGCAGGTAATCCAGCAAGTGGTCTTCCATCATCTCTAGCAGTTGCAAAATCTGGAAAACATGCAGAACAGGGAGACAGAAATTGAAAGATAAGACAATATTAGTCTATCCATATTGTAAAACATTGATCACTCTATTCTTATGAACACATACTAGTCCGTGATACGAAAAACACCATTACATTCAAGAATTGGTTGATACAATGATATCCTACTACGATATCCTATTTGGTTCAATGAAGATTATCATAAGAATCATTTGGCTGCAAAATTGGAGACAATATGTGTGACCAGTAGTGGTATATTTACTGCTATGTCAAAGGCCAATCCTTCTCGTATACCATGTCTATGTGGAATGGGAAGTAAAAGAACTCTCACCTCAATAAATGTGTATGGGTGAGATTTCTACCTGAATTCATTACGTAGATTTGATCACCACCCTTGTGGTGTAAAAGAACCTTGAGAAAGTCTGGGGGTCGTTGCATAAACCGGGAACGAAAATACACTTGAATTTTGGTAAAGAACGAAAATACAACGTAACGTTTTTCCTCGTGTTGCACAAAACACATCGTTGTGTTATCGTTCGTATATCGACACAACGAAAGTATCAACGAACGATAAATGTAAAAGTAGGCAGGGTGCCTGGAGGACCCCGGTTGACCCCGGGGAATCCCGGGAATTCCCAAGAGGCACCGCCAATGACGTCACATCTCATGAGATGTCCAAAACATTTCTAACTTTTAGGGAAATGGCTGTTGTGTCATGAATAACAGGGCGATTTTAATAAACAAAACGTCGTTAGAATCTGTTTGCGGGCTAGGTCGGGCCGAATGCGGGCCAGGTGCGGGCCGGTGCGGGCTTTACGCCATAGAAGTGATCAAGTTTATGTAGGAATCCTACACAATATTTACCGAGGTGAGAGTTTAGAATACATGTACCTACTACGATACCTCCCGATGAAAAATCAAAATCGCGTCGGAAGGTCCCCTAATATCTGGGCAGTTGACCACAGTTCTGCGATTAGAGACCGATTAAAACCCTATACAATGCATGGTGGATTGGCATGTTGATTGGCATGTCGA
This sequence comes from Alentia gelatinosa, assembly GCA_950022655.1. NCBI lineage: Eukaryota > Metazoa > Annelida > Polychaeta > Phyllodocida > Polynoidae > Alentia > Alentia gelatinosa. The sequence continues at coordinate 129,024,159 of OX465579.1, forward strand.
TCCATTGGTTATCGGTTGGGTCAGTGGAGTCAGTCGATAAGTCGGTGGGTCAATCTGTTGGTGGGTCGATTAGTGGGTAGGCCAATCGGTCAGTGGATTAATAGGTCAGTGGGTCAATCGATGGGTGCTACAATCAGTCCGTGGGACAATCGGTTGGTTGGTCAATCGGTCAATGAGTCGATAAATCGGTTGGTTGGTCAGTCGGTAAGTCGAGCGGTGATTTGGTCGATCGGTTGATCTGTTGGTGGGTCGATCAGTTGGTGGGTCAATCAGTCGCTGGGACAATCAGTCTATGGGATGATCAGTCACTCAGTTGATCAATTGGTCATTGAGAAGGTCTGTGGGTCAATCTGTCAGTGAGTCGATGGGGGGGGGGGGGCAATCAGTCAGTGGGTCGAGCAGTCAGTGGGTCGATCGGTCATTGGGAAGGTTGTCAGTCGCTCAGTCTATCGGACAGTGGGTCCATTGGTCGGTGGATTGATCAGTTGGTGGGTAAATCAGTCAGTGGGTCAATCAATCGGTGAGTTAATTGGTCAGTTGGATGATCGGTCAGTTGGTCAATGGGTCAATGAGTCGAATGATCGTTTGGTGGGTCAATTGGTCAAAGGGTCAATGGGACGATCTGTCGGCGGGACAATCTGTCGGTGGGACGATCGGTCAGTGGGATGATTGGTCGGTGGCACAATCAGTCAGTTGGTTGATTAGTCAGTCAGTCGATCCATCGGTTGGGTCAGTGGACGATCAGTTGATTGGTCGGTGGGTCAATCGGTCAATTCGACGAACGGTCAATTGGATGATCGGTCAATGGGATGATCGGTCATTGGGACGATCGGTCAATGGGATGATCTGTCGCTGGGATGGTTTGTCGTTGGGATGATCGGTCAGTGGGATGATTGGTCGGTGGCACAATCAGTCTAGTCAATCAGTCAGTCAGTGCATCCATCAGTTATTGGTTGGGTCAGTGTCAGGTTAATTGGTCAGTGGGATGATCGGTCGGTTGGTCAATCGGTCAATGAGTCGAGGTTGTTTGTTTGGTGGGTCAGTCAATGGGACGATCGGTCAATGGGACGATCGGTCAATGGGACGATCGGTCAATGGGACGATCAGTCAGTCAGTCCATCCATCGGTTATATGTTGGGTCAGTGGGTAAATTTACAAAGTACCATGTCAAAACATTTGGGGTATTGTACTAGATATCCGTTGACGGAAAAAATATCAAACATGGTTTGATATTGGATCCGTCCGTCGGAATTAAAAATTTGTGGGTAATTAAGAAACTGATATCTGTTTGGTCTGTGTCCCTGTATGCCATCGAGGCGATAGCCGAGTGAAGTACTTCAAACAATGACAGCTCATGACTTGTCCGAGCTTATCGTTCGTTGTTGCCACTTTTCATCACTTACGAGAGGGTCAAAATGTTTAAATGTTGTCTTACGAATTTCTTAATTAACGAACGATAAATCATTTCAGGGTCAATCTGTCCTTATGCAACGCGACTTTACGAAATATGACGAACGAAACCACAAAGTACGATAAATTAAGGAAGATTTTTTATGCACCATGATTTTTGGGTGGTTAAAAATTTACGTTCGTTGTTGGTACTTTGCATTCCCATTCGATCGCAACACTAACGTTCGTTGTACACTTTCGTTACGGTTTTATCTATCGTTCCCGGTTTATGCAACACCCCCCTACCTATAATGGTTGACTAGACGTTAAATGAAACCAAACCAGCAAACAAACACTATGTGTGATGCTGTTATGTCTTAAAACGAGCTAAACCCTATCAAACCAGGTGATGCCTTGAGGCCTCAACCAGGGCTGGCCGGGTGATGCCTTGAGGCATCATTCTTAAAATATTTTTTCTGTGAATAAAATTTTTCAAGGCCTGGAAAACCCAAAAGCATAATTCCAGGCTTTTCCAGGTTTTCCAGGCTCTGTACGAACCCTGCTATTTTGGTTCTTCTGTTGGGGGGGGGGGGGGGGGCTAATTCCTTCCACAGGAGGGGTGTGTATCATTTTCTCGTCTTACTGGCAGTAGAGCCTGTGAGGCAAAACTGCTGGAACAACCCCCCCCTTCCCCAACCCCACCCAATAACCCAACAAGTGGTGTAGGGCTTAAGTCAATGATGAATCTGAAAACAGTTTCTTGATATTTTCAATGGGAAAGAAGTTATTACACTTTGCACTTGGTCAAAAATCAGGAAATGGTAGCAAATGCCAAAATATTGAATTTAAAAAGGTCATTAGTTATTTTTTCTCAGATCATCTTGACATATTAGGGGGCTTCAGGAGAGGCTTTCAAAGTTGATAATGTAAAAAAAAAAGTCACATTACCAACCCCCCCCCCCCCCCCCCCTCAGATTGGGTAATATCGGTTGCTGTGAGACAATGATGTTATCCCTTGATACAGTTTCGGGATTATATAATATCACCTGGACCAATTATAGACAAAAAGCTAGCGACCCCACCCCCCCCCCCCCCCCCCCATTCATAGCAGGTTTGGCCTCACACTGCCGTGTGTTTTTAGTGACTATCCTTTACTAGGCTTTAGTTTGAGTTATTCATAAACTCCCGTTTTCAGCTGGCTCTTATTTTTGCAATATTAACGTAAACTCGGTCGGGATTTGGATTCCGATGTTACGTTTCCTGGCGGTTTCAATGGTGCCTAGATTGTGAGGCTGCGATAATAACATCTGGAGTTATAGACAGTTGCAGAGACAGTTGAATAGTTCCCGACTTTCGACTCCCACCCGCGATTGTAAAACTTACATTACGTCAAAACGTTATCGCGATGCGGTGGCCTGCCCTATACTGCTACAGAGCATGAGATCATCGGCTAGTACATCCATATAACAATATGATTTGTAGCAAAAGACATTGCAAGACAACTAATTCAATACACCACGTATGTAAGTTAGAGCACATGAGTGTAGGCCTACTTACTTGACTAGTTGTTTTCCAACGCTGGGCTTGTTACCGGAAGTTAACCATAGATGGTAAAAGTGATGTCACCAAAGGATTTGAAGGGGTTACAACGCTGATCCACGTGGGCGTCACCTACGCGTCACATACGCGTCACCTATGCGGCTGCCACCACCATCAAGATGGAGAGCAACTTGTGTGTTGTTAAATAGTGCTGATATGGTACATATGGGTACATCCAGGGCCAATATTAATTCCTATCACAGTTTCAAGTGAACTTGTCTAGTTTTCTCAGATTTATTGATATTTTTCACAACTGGCCTTAACATGGTCGTTTTGTGACATCAGGTTTTATGGATTGAAATATGGTTTTATATGAAAATACATATTATTTTATAAACGTTTTTATAATTAAATTTTTTTTTTGTCATGTACGTTTTTGTTTTAAATACAGCATATTTCCCCCTCCCCCCCAAAATTTTTTCTTTTGTTTTTACTGGAAAGGTTACTCGATTTTAGAATCATTTTCATAAAATTCTGGAAAAATGTAGAAAATGTTACTATATTAATATATATATATTGGTATGAGGAGGGGGCTGCGAGGAACTGATCAAAATGGTTGATTTAGCTATGTGTCTTTATTCTAAATTATTATTCAGCATTGTAAATTAATTTTATGTTTGTGACATCCAAATGCAAACCTTATGTACAAGTTTCATGAGCCCCACCCATCCATGCACCAACTATAAAGGCCTGGTAAAATGGACAGGTGTCCAGTATCCCAGTATCCCGTATCCCTGCCCCACTACTGACTTGGTTCCTTTAAATAAAACTTTCATGCCTGATTGGCCATGTGGAAGTGTGCATTGTGGTGTAGCAAATCAACAGAAATCACATATCAATGGACAGAAATCACATATCAATGGACTATGATTACAGTGCCAAATATATGGATGTTCCAGATGATACCCCGTCTGAAGATGTCAAAAGAAATCTTAGAAGTAGAAGGAAAACATATGACAAATATGTTAGTAAGAGGACTACCAAGGGCACTAGTACTCCAAATGAAGTACCTTAAAGCAAAGCAAATTTGAGTGCATCAAGCGCTAAGGGGCTATCAAAGAGCAAACTGAGTGGCATAGCTGACCTATTAGCCAGAGAAGTAGGGCAGTTGACCAAGACCCTAAATGACAAATTCAGTCACAACCACGACAAGGTGAATGTGATCTGTGGTATGCTAGACCAGGCACAAGTCAAAATCAAAAACGTTAGCCAGAAAATGACAAACATCTCAAAAGAAATATACCAAAGTAGGCCCCTATTGATATTCTCTTACTCTTATTTTATGAGATTTTGGTATACCGTGCTCTTCCATTATGAATGGAAATAACATATGCTCCTAGTATTAGCTTGCACGACCTATATATATTGCCTAAATGTTAGAGAGGTCACATGTATATATATTGATTTCCAGCATAGTGCCAAAACGCTAACCCTTCACTATCTGCATGCTATTCACTGTGATATTGGGAAACCCCAAATATGTAAACCTATAATGGAAGACCACCTACCTCCCAGGTGAATTATATGTGGGGAAAAAAGGAGCAGGGTGCCAGGGTTTCAGTGCCTTAGAGGCGTGGCCAGCTAACTATGGCCAATCACTCAATACCGAAATACCTCAAGACCCACTCATGCTTAATATATTTGGATTCTAGACTCAGGCAGTTGCATATAAATGGCAAGTTGACTGGGTGCAAGTGGGTAAGAGAAACGATCCATCTATAGACTGAATTCAACCCAAACCGTTTAATTGTTTTTCATTCCTATTTGCACGCTCATTCATCAATATGAATACTATTTGCTCCTAGTTTCTTTGCATAGGCCTATAGCTCAATTAAGTAATGTCCATAATAGGACAAGTATAACATTGGGACAACGGCTAGAGGTTTTGTACAGAGGATAGGCAAGGTTTGATCTTGGAGAAAACTGCTCTGAGTTTTAGAATGATTTTGTATCATCCATATACATTTACATTGAGAGCAAGACTAGGAGTCCTACAATTATATATCCTCAAAATGGTTGAAATAGTTAAATATTTACCAAAATGCCATTGCAACTTCGTTGGACAAAGCATTGTGTACTCGTACTGTGGTTTTGCGACGTCATTACTCGGTGTATCGGCTGTTTATGTCACTGTTTATTTTATTTACCTTTTTGATGTCTTATTTCGATATTTTATGTTTGTTAATGTATTCTTTTTCATCATTATTTATTGGCTACCTAAGATTAATTTACAGTATAAATGTAAGGGAAACAATATTGCCAATAAACTGGCTAGGCCAACAGCAGAGGCTGGTTTTCATTGGCCGCAGGAAGGTATAACATGCCTATGGAGTGTAATAGACCCTTATCAATTCAATGCGAACATTAATTTATTATATACCCGTGCACGAAACTGACGCCTATACTGTATGAAAGTATTATTCAGATATTATATGTATGTGCACGAAATTCAGTGTACGGGCACCGGGTGCGCGAAACAGGAAGCAGTTAACTTGTTCCCGACCGTATATTGCACGTTAAAACCAGCGTAAATGTGAAGATATCGACCGTAAATACAGACAAAGAAAAACCCAGTATGTGCCATAATAATTCATAGAAAATATAAAGAAATGATAATATGCAGTGGAATTCAATTAATAAACAATGACTTACCTATACAGGCGATGTGAATTCGCTAGGAATGGCCGATACGAACTCGCTACAGTCAACCTGCAAAATGTAAACAAATCGTAAAAATCAAGAAAAAGAACATAGAAATACATAGAAATACGGTGAAATTTATCAAGAGTAATAAAATTAAATATTAACAAATTATTTACACATAAATTTCAATTTTAAAATCATTTTTAAAAGAATACGAAACAAATTTACTAACACTATACTATATGGAACTACGATGACGCGTTGATCTACGATGACGTGTTGACAACGCGTCCTGCTGTGGAAAAAATGGACGTTTTTGATATTGTTGCGGCCATCGCCGACGTTGAAAATGTATCAGAAGAAGAAGATAACGAATTAAATGAGGAAAATGTGCAGCCTAACGTTAATGCAAGCATAACGAGTTTGAAGGAATACATTTCAAGTAGACGCAGAATTGAAACAAGGAAGAAAACCGACCGTGATGTAGCGAGTTTTCACAAATATCTTGAAAAGCTGAACGAATTCCGTAGAATTGAGGAAATCGATCCTAAAATGCTCAGTGTTCATTTAGGCAGTTATTTAATAGGAGCAAGAAGGAAAGATGGGACTTGCTTCCAGCCGAATTCGTTAACTGGAATTTATTCCAGTATCAAGAGATATTTAGATGCCCACGACTTCACGGAGAATTTAGCGAATTCGGAATTATTCAAGACAACTCGTGAGGTCCTGAGTACTAGAAAAAAGGAACTGAAGTCTGAGGGATACGGAAATCTTCCTAACAAGGTAAATACAATTCAATATAAATGAATAATAACCGCAAAAATAAATATAAATATATTTACCATTTAAATTATACTATATTGAATATAATTGGCTAATAATTATCTCGTATTTTTTAATATATTTTCAGTGTGATCCGTTATCGTCAGAGGATGAGGAAAGGCTATGGGCGTCGGGCGTATTTGATGGCAATGATCCTAAGGGTTTACGCAACTCGATATGGTATATAACCACGAAGTGTTGCGGAATGAGAGGGCGACAGGAAAGCCGACAACTACAGTGGGGAGATATTACTATAAGCACCAGCACAAATGGCGCAAAATTCGCTAGCTTCAACGAGCGAACCACAAAAACTCGCCAAGGCGATATTTCTAATAATCGAGCTTTTGTCCCCAAAATGTGGGAAAATAAGAAGAACCCGGAGAGATGTCCTGTGCGATTAATCGAGAAGTATGAATCACATCGACCTTATGACACTCTAACGGATTCGTCTCCCTTCTACTTGTGTATAAACTACAAACGATTACCATACAGTAAATGTTGGTACACGCGACAGCCCATGGGGAGGAACGAATTGGGTAAAATAATGAAGGAAAGTGCAGATAAATCCGGAATTCGCGGAAAGAAAATTACGAATCATAGTGTTCGTAAAACACTTTGCACGAATTTATTACACGCCGGAGTTCCGCCGACAATGGTGGCCCAATTATCAGGTCATAAAAACGTATCCAGTTTAAATAGTTACTCTGTAGCTTCGGACAACCAGCAGAGGGGAATGTATAATATACTGAATGACATTACGAAGACAATCGCCTTACCTGCTGCCGATATCCCAAGTTTGGAACGTGTAGAGGTACGTAAATCCCATGTGTTACTGTCATTTATTATTCCTGGGTGACGATAAAAAAGATAATCCAGGGTAAAACACAGTCCTTTCGTATATTTCATCCTTCACATTTGAATGTTTTGTTGATTTTGCACATATATAATCCAGTTTCGTCCTATTTTGTTCACTATTTGCGATAGATTCCGGCTTTGATGACTGCTCCAGGTTCTGCGGATGTACATGCTTGTCCAGCGACAACACGAAAACGTCCACCATCATCGACCATAAGTGCGCCAACATCTACGAAACGTCAGTCTGTCGAGGATTCTGAAATGGTAAATATAATATTTTAAATAAAATGTATAACTAATATAATAAGCAAATATATTGTTATGATACAGTTTAAAAGTTTGTTTTACTTATATATCGTTTCAGGAAGGACTATTGACCCAAGAAATTCGTGATGATCTACTTCTTGAGGATATGCCAATGCCAGTGGCACGAGTAGAGGAATCGAAAGTTATCGCGGAGTCGAAAAAACGAGATGTAGATCAAAAGCTTCAAGTGTTACAGCAATCCGTGAATAATAATGACTTAATACGAGGCATGTTTGCGGGGGCCACAGTTAAAGATTGCTCTTTCACGTTTAACATTAAACTTTAAGTTAAATGAATCGTATATATCTATTGAAAGTATGAATTTAAATCTAGCTATAGGTTATGTGCGTCCCTCCCAGATGGACTCGCGAAAATGAAATGCGGGAACGGTGCGTGGATATGTTATGACAGTATGTAAATAAATACGAATAATGTTGAAATAAAATGGAGTTGTCATTCTTTAAAATGTGGATTAGTGTGATCTATGAGTCTTGTAGAATACATAAATATAAATACATGGTTAAATATATTACTAGAACTTACCTTAATGTCGATTTGGAAATGACTGAAATTTCGCCGCTCTGTCGGGTTCTTCTTCTTCTTCTGCACACGACATAAAATTTGCACATGGCACGCATCAGAAAAAATATAAATCTAAATCTCCAAACAGATTCTTGGTCAATTTGATTAACGCTATATCAGTATGGTGAGTGAAAGTTGTGTTCCGAATCGTAGCCTCGCAGTCATACACTATTAACCTAAGACAAAGAATGTGGTGGGAGAGTGAGAGGTTGATGACGACATAGGCGCAAGCCTCGCTATCGTATCGATAGCGACGTTGTCGCGAAAACCAGGATTCGAGTACACGATGCTGTGCCCGGAAACTTTGATGATGGCGATTAGGTAAATATTTAACTAATTAAAACGATTTGAGGGTATATAATAAATAGAATACAGTCTAGGCTACGATTGACGTCGTTTTGTACTTGGTCCTAGCTCCAGTTGTACGTCCTTCGCTCTACGAGCTCAGGACGTACAACTGGATCTAGGACCACGTACAAAACGACGTCCACGTAGCCTAAGCCAGTATTCTCTAAATAGTGTGACAGGACTGCTTCGCGACTATAGCGAGTGTGCACACATAGATACAACCAACTTATCGGTTGAATATGAATATTTGCTTCTATACACAGATAGATACAATCGTAATTAACTCTTTTCAATATGTATTATAACTCCATGGTCCAGGTAACAATACTGTTTTATAACAATAGAATTGATAACTTGTGGGATATATAATAAACTCAAATAAAGTAAAATGGACCTTCTAATTGCCAGTTGGTATCGATTTTTGTAATATCCTTATTGTTTTTTTATTTCAATTCCTTAAATAAATGTGTATTTCTTGTAACATCAGGGAGGGGGTTCCAATAAACTCCCCCGAAAAACCCAAGGCTTCATATGTAGAAGAACATTGAATTTGGTTGGTGAATTAAAATTGCTGGAGCAGTTGCAAGTCTGGTATTTCTAGGTCAATTATCTAAGAACTTGGGATATTTAGCCCCATTAAACATAAAATTAGCTAAGTGACATTTTCTTCTTTCTTCCTGGAGAGGTATTTTTGCCCGAAAATAAATTTCACGTACGTTTGACCTCGGATCCGCTCTTAAAGTTATCCTCAAACACTTGTTCTGCGCCTTTTGTAATTTTGCAAGATTAGTTACTGAACTTTTTATATATGAATTATCCCCATAATCGAGATACGGAAGTATTGATGACTTAAATACTGCGAGCGATGATTTTAGAAGAAATGGCCTCATCTTAGAGAGCTGGTATGTACGATTGCCAGTGTACCACGATACGAGCCCCTGCGAGCGCACCGCACCTGTCAACTCGCACTTCTCAACTGACATTTCAACTTCTCGGACGTACTACTGCAACACTCCACTACAACGTTATGCTTACTAATGTTGTGCCTGGTTTGGGTGTTTTGCTCTGATAATGGTTGTGTGCAACATCTGTGGGCCGTCCTACAATGGTCACAAACGACCGAAGTAATGCCCGGAATGCGTGTTTTCTGAGGAAGGAGTTTCCGAGAAGTTTGAGAGAATTCGAGAAAGTCAAGGAATTCAGTGAGGACCGGGGTGCGGTAGGCGCTGATGTTCACGCTACTACCTCTGGTGAGAGTGACAATATTCAGCGCTTGAAAAAAGAAAATACCTTGGCTCAAGTCTGAAATTCTGAATATATGCGTTCAGAAATGGCTACATTGACGGCGATGATGTTCGCACCCTAGGTTCATGGTGAATGACAACTAGCATGTAAGTATTAAAAATGATGTTTGTTAATGATTTGCAGGTATATATATGATGATAAGAAATGAGAAAATATATTTACTGTGGGGGGATTGATGCCGTTCCTGAAGGAGCGCAAGAAAAGCCATTTATATAAGTTTGTGTATAAGCGGGCCCAAGAGCTCCTATTTCTAATAGATAACTTCCTACAGATGCCTATGGTGCACCAGTTATTCAAACGTTTAAACCAAATTGTATAGCGTATACCAAATCAATCGAGTTTTACGGAAGATAGGCAGATTACACTAATGGACTGAATACCAACTATATATACTATGTTTAAATGCTGAATCTCCTTCGAGAAGGATCAATGTGCATCTTGATTGAAATGACAGTGTGGGCCAGGCAATGAAAACCAGCTGTAACAAAAGCAGCTGATGCCACAGCCTTTTTGTTGACGACCTGTACATAAAATGAACCATCTGCAGACCTACAATCTATGTGTAACCATCAATAAAGAAATCTTTGAAAAATAAATCATTAGCCTTTTGTCCCGGAAATACCAGAAATGGACATCAAGTTGCCCACAGTAAGTACGTTTCGCCATAAACCCTTTCAATCGATCACCCATGTACCCATACACCTTTTCATCCTTACAAACTTAACACACACTTTTGACCCGCTTTTGACCATACCCTTTTTAAATATAGCCTTTCACCCATATGCAAGAGAGGACTCTATTTGTAAAATGTTTTGTTTGTTTAATTCTGTTCTATAATCAGGAATGGGCAGTAGTTTCCTTGTGGGAAAGCAAGTTATAGGCCACGTGTGTGTTCTGGTAAATGCCTCTTAAAGATCACAGGGAACCTTCTGACAAGGCCTTTGATCATGGATTCTCTCTTATCTCTTTGTAAATTACGTATCCTTCAATAACCTAAGTAATTGTTACATGGCACAGCGCCAGATCCTAACGTCTTCCTGTCATGAGAATTTGCATGAGAAACAGAGCAAAACCGATCAGGCCAGTAGATTGCTGCAGAATGGGCGATGGGTTCTGCCACCAGGGTGGGCCATCGTCATACTAAGAGTCGGCAGCTCTAGGTATACATGTACATGTACATGTAGTTGCATATTATATGCAGGGGGGGGGGGGGGGTAGATAAAGTGTATGAGATGGTATGTCAGCTGCATCCTTAAGTCATAACTACGTATGTAACTGTATGTGTTTATGTCTGTATATATATATATATATATATATATATATATATATATATATATATATATATATATATATATATATATATATATATTATATATATACACACACACACGTAGCAATGCGTTACTTAGGGATAGCGTTGTTGACAATGGTGTGAGGACTAGCTAGGGTATTGTTACGACTTTGTCTGCTATCTTTGGTAATCCTAATAGTTGCAAAGATACTTAATTATTCACTTACTATCCACCCATAGTATAAGTCGACTCCTAGTAGGAGAATGTGTTAACTGTTAAGCCTATAAGACACCGAAATTTGTTCCCGATTCATCCCGACCATCGGCTCGGTAAGAGTCGGGAATAAAATGTTGGTGTCTTATACCTATAAGACATCGACATCCCCACTATTCCTGATCACACCTCCTCCTTTTAAAACCTCGTAAATAGACCCCAAATGAGATCAAGGAGATCAAAGAGAGCGACCAGGAGCCGGGCCCGGCTGGGCCCTGGGCCGGGTGATAAGTATATCTCGGCAAAAATGATAAGTTTAATAAGTTCTGTTCTATTTATGATATCAGAAAACGATATTCAGATCTATAATCGGCTCTGTCTCACCTACAAATCGATATTAAGCACTTCTAAATCGGACTGGGGGATGGATTGCATCGCTATTTAAACGGTCTGCTCAGAATCGGGAACAGTCGGTGAAGAGCATACACCGAAATCTTAAGGTTGGTTAGAGTCAGTCATATCTGACATGGTATTAATGCCCGACGCGTCGGGGAAAGGTAATAAAATCGGGTCGGTGAAGTGCGTACATCGACCCGATTGACGCAGATTGTCACACACCCGACGGATCCGTCGGGCAAAGGTAGAATCGGGCACAGCGGTTGGGTCGATGTCTTATAGGCTTTAGGCTTGTCTACACATTGCAGAATATCTACTTCGCCGTTCTGGATGTTTTAGCTTTCATATCGAAGTAAGAAAGTAAATAATCCAATGCAACGACTTAAAAAAACGTCTGAATAAGCTATGGATGTAAGATAAATTGATATGTTTTTAAGCCAAGCCCATCGAATGTTTAAGAATACATTGCTAGGAAGGTGCTTGGCCAATCTTGCCGCGTACCTAAGAGTCAAGTCTTACTTCTTACAATGTTAGAAAATTGCTATATACTCAGTGATCAGATATCAGAAACACCATATAATTCTGAGTAATATCATGCCTTTGAGACTGGGGTCCGTGTTAATCAAATATTTCATGATGTGATGCAAAGAAGAATACCAAAATGTTGGGTTTATTGCTTGGTAGAGTATTGACCCTTCATCTGCATTCAGTTTTGGGACCAACAGAGCCGGGTACACTGGTTAGGTGATTGCATATAAAACTTCTTTTCCTTTTCTTGTATAAAAACAAATTTTTAAAATTCAACAAACAGAAATTTGTCTTTCATTCATTGGGAAAATAGTCGCTTTGGTAGAATTATTTTTGAAACAACTACAACAACAAAACACGTAAATGAAATAGCGAATATTATAATATTTTTGTCAAGGAACAACTATCACTTGATGCAATCTGTATATCGCGGATCAATCGCAGATCATGCGTTCTGGGGTCACCGTTACATAATTGTGAAAGGTGATGCGGTTATTTGGGGGGGGGGGGGGGGGAAATTTCATTAAACCTTGAGTTTTCCCCGTTCGTATTCATGGACCTGATTGATAACACATGGGGTTTTCTTAAATACAAATCAGAACATCTTTAGAAATATAATCGCCTCTAAAGTCAATCACCTCAAGAAAAATTACTCTTCTTGCCCTTATTCACCAACACAGCACTCTAGTTGCCTCCCCAGCACTCAGGCTGTTGGAGGTCGCAGTGGCTTGCGTTGGAGAGTGGCCGCTAAGGACATTGAAGCGGAACACAATGGGTTGTTATTCAGGTGCGTCGAGCATGAAAGGTACACACACACTTTCTGCCGCCTCCCCGCTCCAGGCCCCCGCCAGCCAGCACCGCCCGCGAGAACGGCTGCACAGCCCGGCCAGTCCGCCAGCAAGTGCCCGGCCCCGTGCAGCCTCAAGCCTAGCCCGCACACCCGCACCGCCGACCGCTCACACAGCAACACTGTCCCACCTCTCACTTCCCAGTCTGCGGGCGACAGGGGAGACCATGGAGTACACACATCACGGCAGGTGAGAACGGCAGTCTTGTCACAGGTGTGTTATAGACGATGCTAGTCTGTAAGTTTACAACCTCCAAGAGGTTTGTCAGTTTGGCCAGGTCAACTTAGGCGGAGTGGCGGCGACGTAGTGCTAGCAGTGGACAGGCGCAGGTGATAGGGAGGTTTCCTCTATCTGGGTGATGAGAGGGCCAGTGGCTGACAGCCGTGGAATAGCTTGGTCCTGTAGGGCAGCTACAACAACTACCAACACTTACTCTCCGTGTACAGAAAGGCAGGACAGGCAGGTGAGAGGCCACAGGGATGTCTGTAGAGCTCCTGTCCACAGGTGTGTCGATGTGTTATCTAAGTGGGCAGGTGCTCTTGTCTTATTTCCACAGGTAAGCAGCACAGTCACCCCATGACGTCCCGTGGTCTGCATTGTACATGTTAACATTGTTGTACCTTAGTCGGCATGTGTGTATACCTGCAGTCACTGAACCGTAACAAAGGTCCTGTACCAGGTCTGATGCAGGTACAGGTAGGTGTGGTCACACACTAAAATGTTGGTGTAAATTAACCTCCATTTGTTTCCTTCTGTCCAAAATGTATTTGGTGATAATATTGGAATTTGATGTTTCCGTTCTCCATGGGCCACTGGAGAAACTTGTAATGGTATCTAGATAGAAATTGAATGAACTAGAACACGTCATACTTAGTAGTAACTGAACGAGAGTTATGGATGAGTAAGGCAGGAAATGCATCACTTGGGCAGGGACGACAAACCAAGTATTCATTTTGTAAAAAAATGTACTCGGTTTCATATAAAATATTTGACCGCTTTATTACAACACCACCAGTTTGTTGAAATGCAGGAGGTGATATCTTATAGTATCAAAGTATTCGTATTGTTTTGATAGACGTTAATCGATGGTTTTGTGGACAGGTCCCTATAAATCGCGAGAGGTTGGCGCGTAGTAATACACAAGGGTTAATAACTGTATATAACAATTTCAACCCCACGTCTGTTACAGAGATGCCTGTCCACATAACTAGCGTTTGTTTTACTCATTATCCATCTTCACGAATTGATTAATGGCATATCCTACAATTCACAGTGGTGCCATCTGATGTTTTTTGAATATTGTCAATTATTTGTTAAAACTGGTTCGTTGTGATTTATATTCATTCCAAATCTCGTTATATTCCATTATGAAATTATCATAATATTAATAATATTGATTTAATTGTGGCCCCATACATTTTTCACAGACTTTGTAATAGATGGATAATGGATAATTAGCATTTCAAACTGGCACGTCCACACAATGATCAGCATCAAACTGCTTTAGAGTCTGCAACAAAAGAGATGGATTATGACACAATATTTCGACATTGAACAAAGGCCCTCCCTTAAAGGACCTTCTTAACGTTCACATTGTGAATTACATTCTCAGAGTTTAACACACAAAAAAACAGGTATCAATGTCTATAACAGCATCTATATTTTCTGGTCCACAATTCACTGAGGGACAGAGATGTTTTATCAGTTTATAAATGTTTCATTGTATTACATCAGCTATCATTAATAACCGATCTAATTGGAGGGACATCAAGTCTTAATGCATATTTCATAGTTCATATACCAAGAGGAGGGGTATTCAATGTCGATGTGGCAATTCTATGTATATCAGGTAGTGATACAATCAAACTTCTGTACAATTGCAGTCGTTATTGTGATGCTGATACAGACCCCATAACCCGTTTGCGCTAATGGCTTTATATCAACGACCTCTCGTCCAGGAAGTGTCCGCGTGTCTATGAATATGAATGGCTGTTGTAAACTGAATTGAAAATAGCACCTGCACCGGAAGGAAACTTGTACATGAATAGATGCAGTTCCAAATAACGATCCCCTGAGAACGACTGTGACCTATTGCCAAAGTGAAATATCTCAAAGTTAAATGGAAAATATATGAGATACAACTGATGAATTCTACGGAACCTTGTCCCCATTTTGTTCACTTTGCTTCCAATTACCTATGACAAGCAAATATGTAATTTCTTATAAAATTATAAGTAACCCTGCTGATCGAATTGGAATAACCTTGTATTGAATCACAGAGCCATTGGTCTATTGAATTGAAGGGGCGCCTTTATTTATTTAACTTTGAGTACCTACCTTTACATCAAAAGTAAAAGCGGTTTGTGAAACACTCCTTTCTCTCTCTGGTCCCTCTACACTCCGGCATTTATGTCTGTTTAAGGCATGCCCACATGTTGATGTAACCACACGTTAAATACACATATTAGCTACATCAAGGCGTGCCTGACCTTAGGATTAGCTCCCACGACCACCACGATGCCATTCCCTGATCCTAGTCACAACAGGGAAAGGCTAACGTGGTTCGGAGACCGCCCATGGCTCTAGTTCTCCATTGTACTTGTATTGACGGGGTATATTTATCGGCAGGTTATACCTGCCATCCATAAAGGGACTTGGGTTTAGTTTGCGTGTGAAAACTCCAGCATCTACAGAAATGCCTGTTATTGGATTATGTGTGGTGTCGGCGTGGGACGGGCTTGTACAGACATACCCAGGAGTCTGTGGTGAAATGATCACGTCAGACCTGCTTTGGCACACAGGTTCTGTTGATAGTTGCACGTACGTCTACTGTCACACATGTACTCCTGCCGTTTCTATGTAATCTACTAGAGGTCTGAACATAGGTAAATCCAAATTTCTCACGCTTCAGTATCAACAGTTATGTGGCTCTTAAATCTCTATACAGCTATTTCCAGCAGCAATTGAAGCAGATATTCCTTGATAATGACTAAACATTATGGTGACGTTTGAATTAAATTTTGTGCAGTTTAAATTATTTTGTGTAGCTTGAATGCCATTGTACAAAATTAAGATTGTACTCTTAGAATGGTAACCTTAGCCTCTGAGTATCGCCCTCATGGTCTACGCGGTCTACAGCTAAAGTTATGTATTTGATAGGAGTGTCACTGCATATCAAGCCTTGTGGTCAATATTTTCTTACCCAGGCTGCTATTCTAATACCTTATTATGATATACATAAAACTCTTATTATCTCTAGTAACGAATCAAATCGACTTATTTCCACACTGACCTTGATAAAAACTGAAGGATGAATGTGGTATCGCTGTTGTCAACATATTCCAAAGTGTGCTGGTACGATATATGATAGTTGTATTGTTCCTTGATATTGTATTGTTTTAGTTGTAATAGTACAGACCTTGTTTTGCATATTCTGAATCAAGCCATCAATAACTTATAAACATCCATTTAGTGTCTCGTAAGCCGGCGTCGTTGAAACTATTAGATTAATGGATACTTACTTAAACCATCCCCAGTAATATACTATTACAACATGTGTCCTTAGAAATGGTTTCTTCTCTTTTTCAGATGAAAAGGATCACGAATTGAGTATACTTTATTGTCATCATCAGACATTGTGTTTTTTGGACGCCAGAAAGCGTGGATACTAAATTATAAGGCATTATTTTCTTATGATGTAAATAAGAAACATACGTTTCAATAAAACGCCCAACTATATGCAATCCTATTGAAAAGTCTAAAAGAATGGATTACGAATAGAAATGACGTCATCCAAAGGTGTCATGGGAGTCCCGGGGTTAACTTCACAGTTGGTGGACTGTTCGATCTACACCAAAAAGAGATATGGATGTTCAGATGGAGGAGGAGGGAAGTTCGCCGACTCGAGAAGCCTCTCGTGGGAGTACAACCCCTCGGGTAAGTTACTGTCTGTAGCTCCCTCCCTGAGGGTCAGCAGCGTGGACCCACCCTCTAGTGGTACTAAGGCGTTTGAGGGCCCGATGGATATAGACATGGAGGAGGAGGTGACAGCTGGGGGTGAGAGGCAGGGGGCGGTGTACAGGATAGGCCCAGGTCCACATCCACAGATGACAACGCCTGCCTCCCCAGATCTCATCCCGCGTCCTATCCCAAAGCGCCCCCTAGGATCGTTCACGGAGCCAGCGTCTCAAACACCGAGAATAACGATATCCAAGTCCTCGTCCCTGACGTCCCTACAACAGCCCGTGTCCAGTTACTTCCGTGCAGTGTCACCGCAGACCAGAGCCGAGCCTAGGTCCTTCCGCCGGTCGACGTCCTCGCAGTCCTTGTCCACCTTGCCGCCGGGAAGAGAGTTTGGAACAGATCGTCTGTCCAACACGACGCCGAGACGGAACGCCCAGCAGGCCGGGGACGCCGTCTTCTCACGCAGGACGCCCGCTAAGATTCCGACGGGCACCATGGAAGCCATCTCCAACATGATCATCTCCAAGTCGGGTGTCTCTCCCAAGACGGGTGGCGGGTTAGCGGGGCGGTCGCCCTCCTCGTCCAGTCCGCACAGCAGGGGGTGTACCCCGGAGGTGTCCGTGGCGAACACCAGGGCGACATCTGAAGTCAAACAATCCCCAGCCAAGCAGAAGCCATCTTCCCCTGGAGGCACTGCCTCGCCTGGTGGTGGGCAAGGTACTGCTGATCACCTCCGCAATCCTGAATCCACACTTGGCTCTCGCAGGGAACCAGCAAATCGTTCACGACCTAAAACTACCGTCATATCAGCCATGACGTCATCTTCTGTTCAAACTGAGGGTACACCACCCGACCTGACGTCACTAGCCACACCAGCGTCTCGGAGGAAAGCAGCGGCTCTAACGAAGACTAACATCATGACGTCACAGGTGGATTCTGTGATGCTGGCATCTCTGGCTGGGTCGGGTGTGATGACGTCACCGTCTGCATCTATGATGTGTCTGTCTGGCGCTAAGGAGTACATTATGGATAAATACTTTGAGGAGATCGCCAAGTCGTGGGACCACCAGGACGCCAGTAACTCAGGTATGTAGAAGTATTTTCCCCTTTCGCCTCTATACTTATAACGCAAACTATATTCTATTTCAGGATGTTCAAATATATTGACAGTCCATAAAATATCGTCCAAAACCAGAGTCACATGACTGAAGAAGAATTTAACGAATTACAGGTTGATTGGCATATGTTTTTGGGCGTTTTAGCGAAAATGTTTTCCTTCGCATGGGAAATGTGCCCTAATGTATATTATGTAGCTCTCATACAGGTATGGCATGGGCATACTGAGGGGCCACTATGAAGCCTCGATTCCCATGTTACGATGGAGAGGTAGCATGATACCGTTGAACCTCATATCATTGAATTTAGGCCTCCCTTTCAAATATTATCGAAATATTTATATTCACTGCGTGACCCTAGATGTTGAAAGAAGGCAGTCGGAGAGGAAACTGGGTTACCGTGGCTGTACCTAGTAGATATGCGGTAAAGTAATAAAACAATGTTCCTGTAAACGTACAAATTTCGATCCGAACTCTGGCCTTGGCATGTTTACAACGAGGTGTTTACACCGAGTTGTAAACATGCCAAAGGCCAGAGTGAGGATCAAAATTTGTACGTTTACAGGCACAACGTTTTATCTTTACTATATGCCTCCAAAACATTCATATAGTTACCTTTATTAAGTTGTAAGAGCCATTTTCAGTCCCATTTGGGTACAGAAAGGTCGACATGAACCCTAGCTTCCGCTTCGTCCGTGGAATGCGGATGTGATGTTATCGCATAGCAACGCACATAGCAACCTACATAGCAACACTTGTTGTCACTTGGAAACCGGGGGGGAAACCGGCACGAAACCGTCGGGAAAAAAACATAGCAGTTGTTCTCTCTTGTTTTTAAGATCCTTACCATGTTTATTCAGGTTTTTATTACTGTACTTTGAAGTTTTTCTGTAATTCATTCATGTATTTTTGATTTCACAGTATTTCAGTAAGTCTTCTTTATGTACTCTAACGTTAACGTTACCGATGTCGAAGCGGAGACCACATCGGCCATTTTTAAATATCGACGTCGTAATCATATCTGTTACAACCGTGAAATGAACCCTGATATACTGCACAGCTGTGCAGTACGTCATGGGGCGCAGCATGTAGTAATTGCGTCACTTACGGCAGTAGGTATATAGTAAAATTGACTACTAGATGAACCGATCCCAAAGGCAGAGGTTCATCTGATCGTTAATTCTACTAAGTATTTGTCACATACAGACATGGTGTCCTTGTTATCGAATTTCATTTACCTTAAAAACCGTCATTTTACTATTTTTGCTTCAGTACGAGTTGTTGGGTTTGGCCGCTGTACATATTCCGTACGCCACGTACGTGTTGTACAACCATTAAAATATGAAAAGTGTAAGGAGCGGGCGGTATACACAGGATATACGGTCACAGATATATAGTAATAGCTAGAGGTGTAGGCTAGTAATTTCGGACCCTAAATGATAGGCCTTGGTTTGTGTGGGGGTTATCACCGTTATGTTCTGCATAAATATTTTCCCAACAAGATTTGCAAAGGTACATCTTCCCAGTCCCGCTGTCACACTCAAGGTTGCCTTCGTTTTCCTTTGTTGTCTAATGTCAGCTGACCACAGGAAAGCTAATTTGCACAGATAACAGAAAAGCGGTTACGTTTTCCCTCAGTGAAATTGAGGGGACATTTCTAACAAACGACCACCTTAAATGTGCTGGCTAATCTGTGGGAGATTTGACGGTAAGAATGATTGACGTTTTGGCGCTGCTCCATCCATGGACGAGGATGACAAATTAAGACACGTTTTCTTAACAAAGTCCCACGACAACCAGATCACCCGAAATGCTGGGGTCCTTAATACTAGGCTTGAAGGCGCCCTGTTTATCACTGACCTGCTATGAACCGGGACTTCAGGATCGGTACAAAGCTATATAGGTTGTAATCCTCCCATGGCTACCACTTACAGGTCACTAACGTGTATCTTGTGTGTATATCGTCTACTTCAACTACATTAGTACTTGTATCATGTTGCCCTCTTCCACCAATCTACCTTGAGATACCCTTCCTCGTTTTACATGTTTCTTCAGTTATTCTATACGTCAATATTTGTCATATATATAGTTCGATGTCGGCAAAGGCAAATTTGGCATTTTGCAACTCTCGGTTAAAATTCAGATCGAGAAAATCATTGAAGAAGCCAATTTCCAGAATCGATATATCACAATAGAATATAAGTAGGCAGATTTGCACAGTAATTGCCCAGTCCGTTTAATAAAGTTATAATGCACTTTGTACAAGGTATGCACTAGATTGCCGACCTGATCTACTAATTCTTAATTCGGCATTCACATTTTAACAAAATTGTGATATGAGAAATGGGTTTATTTTTGGAGATGTTTGGCCGAACGGCCGCGTTGTTATGCAACATGACTGCATGGCGGCGCTGAGCGGAAAAACTGCTATTCATCCGCCTCTACTGTGTCTAGCATTGGTTTTTGCTTTCTTTTCATGGTGTAAGGTCAAAACTGCGACGAGGATGGGATTCGAACCCACGCGGGCAGAGCCCAATGGATTAGCAGTCCATCGCCTTAACCACTCGGCCACCTCGTCAGTTGGTGCCACCTAGTGCAGCTTAGATGCCAATATTCTATATCAATAAATAAAGCAAAGACTGTTCATGTATACGAAATAAAGTCTTTATCAATGGTGGCACTGATTTGCCTCTATCCTCAATACTTCCTATACTGGCGAGTATTGAAATTTACAAACCATATCGTCTGTATATATGCATGTGCCTATCTAATACTGCATGCCTAATAGTAACGTATGGGTCGTGCCCATGTAATATGATAGTATTGAATAATTATGTTATATATTCATGAAGGGGCATTTTGAATTAGAATATTAAGAATTAGAGAGATTTTTTTTCCTTTTTTATAGCATTCCCGTCACATAGCATCCCAGTCATATGAGACCACCAATCCCAGGAGATATCACCCTCCGTTCACATACATGTAGTGGACCCCTAGTAGCGATAGATTACTGGACACCCGAGCCGGGTCTCTCACAGTCCTCGTGAGTATGTCATTGATCAGCTGACATTAGATATGTGACGGGATAGCGTGGGGGTGTAGGTCGTGGTGGGGGTTATAAAGGTACCAGGCAGGTAGGTAGCGGCAGGGACACTGGCCTAAGGGAACGTCATGCCCCGCACACCTCTATGAAACGGGTTCATGACCTTCGTAAGATATAACCCGAGACGTGACACCAGAACTCTTAAGCTTTGTGGTTTTAGTAGTGAACTTTTGTTGTCGGGGGATTGAGAATCAAAACTGATTATGATTCTTAATTTATCTTTGTGTTTATTTGCAATATTTTATGGAAATGTTATGGAGATTTCGTAAAACGAAAATGATGTACACAAGTAATTTCTTTCTGACTCTACAACTCTAAGCAATCTATGCGCACAAGTCCATCTTTATGGGAAATTATTCGTAAAATCGTAGGTATGTATATGGTGTTATATATCAATTCCCGGTGAGGTATATCAAGGTGTCCTCTAAGATGTTAGGCAAGAATCAATTACTTTCACTCATCTCCCATCAAAACAAAGGTCATTACATCATTAGATTCCCAAAGCTAGAGTTCCAATGCAATCTTTTTCATACAGATATATTTGTGGTCAATTCGAGAGTTAATTCATCTATATATCTGATAAATATTCTGTATTCTATCTAATGTAGGTTCCATGATTTCTACAGCTTCCCCCTAACCGAATTCACCGTTTCACTAAAGAATACTTAGCATGTTGCCAATATAATATTATTGTATCACTTATGGGCTCAGGTCCGGCACACAAAATTCTCATTTATTTGCTAGGCCCCCTTTAAGTTCCATTATGGCTTTTGGAAAGTCGCCATGTTTCAGTCACTATTTAAAAGCACTTGAACTGTATATATAGTATGGCTGCGGGCCGGGTATGGGCAGGGCATGCTCCGAACGACACCTCACAAAATGTAGCCCATGTCCCACATGTCGTACCTATTACAGTAAACTGAGTAAAGCCTAGTTCCAATAAATACAATTACAACGAGCCCCCGGTTACAGTGAAGTAGTTGGTCCAGTGTGGATCCCTATAAACTTCGTGAATATTTCAATTTCTCCTATGGAAATCGTCTGTTACTTGTTGCTCTATTGTGCATGATGCTTGATTAGTAATTATACACACGGATGGAAGGTTTAACTTGCCTCTCCAAATTACGCTCGGCATCCAACTTATCAAGCGAGTGTGTAAGCGTTTAAACGCCGGCTTTACTAATAGTATTCGTCTGAAGTGAAAAAGTGCTGTTGATTACTGAATGATTTAATCTAGGCGGTTACAGCCTCAGGGAGCTATGGAGTTTTGGATATATGTGATAGATATTAATCTGTGCATCTGTCTCTATTATTTTCTGCCTCTTACTAATTAGACTTCCGTGGAATTTGGGGGGAAATGTATACAAGCACCCAATTGCAATAGGAACTAGATTGTAGTAAATACACAATATTGACTGGTTTCAGATACAACCGGCCGTATGCTCCTATGAGTTGACGCGTAGTAATATCCGAGCGTATGCGAGGATATTGCACAGAGTCAACTCCGAGGAGCATACGGCCGCTTTTATCTGAAACCAGTCTATATTGTATCTAGTATCCACCTTTTCTGGACAAGTGGCATGTCGATTTCAGTTCGTTTTAGTTATGCACTATTTTTCCACACGCACTATTTTTCCGTATGCCCCACCCGGAGCATACAACATATCCGTATGCGCCGGGTATTTCCATACAAACTCCCTATATGTTTTCTATGGACACTTTGTATTAGGTGGATAATAAAATGATATATTTAAAGGCTCGGTTTCAATGAAATAATGAAGTTTTACCGCGTGTGTTTAACCTACATACGCATCGCATCTTTTCACTGAACCTGATCCTATTCAATAATCGCCTACTTTCAAATCGGCTGCTCATACCTAGTCACCTCCCATGTGGCGTGACGGAGACGCAGAGACTCTGTACACTTCAGGTGTTTAAGTGGTTACAAACTCACGTAGCTGGAGCCGGCACCTGACGATGAACAACACGGCAAACAGGGTGTGTGCCAACTGCAAGAGGGGTGTCGCCTCTCCAGGGCTGGAACCCGGCCAAGGGTGGGCGGGGGCACGGGGAGGAGGTATGTGTGAGGCCGCCAGCTTAAGTCCTCAAAGTCAAGTCAGTTATTCTACCGTTCAAATTGATTATCATGTTATCATGAATAAGGTCAGGTGCGTATGCCGTTGTCAGTGCTAAGGACAATGATATTTGAAAAAACCTGGGTTTATCTAGAACATGCATTTTTTTCCGAAATGAAAATGGCCATCTATATACATTTTTCAATCTCCTACTATATATACCAAATGCGTGCAGAGCAGGTAAGATATTTCAGTATAAAATGGCTATTCCTCTTTTTGATTACTGTGCTATTTTTAACGAAACTAAATGTGTTTAACACAAGCTATCTCATATATCCACCAGGAGATTTTTTAAAAACTTTAGTGGAAGGTGGTGCTATTCGGTTGACGTTTGACACCTGACCCCCGACGGGCATCTGTACTTTTGGCGAGGATGGGGTCGACGGCTATGTACATGGTCACCACAGTCACCCCTTACTGTGTCGAGACCACAAGTTACCGCAGGCCTTCCTCTTCCCTCTTGACATAACGATGGTTTCGCTGTGTTTGTTAAAGAGCCCCCAGCATGACCTCCAAAAGACAAATACTGTAGTACTCACACATTACAGAGTAATCATGGGAAGGCCTTCTCTCCGTTGCAATTAGCAACACATGGCTATTGCATTTTGCTATGGCAGGGCACCTCCGGCCCAGAGTGTTGAAAGGAGAAGAGGGGAGAGTACAAATTAATCATGTTTGCAAAATATGTAAATCGTTATCAATGCACAGTCCTTTCTCCAGACTCCCCTGAAGGGGGATATATATAATAAAACTGCGATGCTTATTGTTTGTAGTATGCTGCATGTGATGGCATAAAATTAGTCTGAATCGACGAATCAGAAGATATGAAAAGTTTGTAAATGGCCTCCGTTTGAAGCCAGAGTCTGCAATTTGATGCAGAGTGTATCATATTCCATACTCACACATGTACAATTTATAGAGATATTTTATATTTAACTAAAGATGAAACATCAACAATAACTCCGAAATGTTTCGGACCAATAAAGAGAATGAAAGCTATGGCAACAGCTGTTAACCTGTAAAGGTAATTGAACAGGTGAACAGAATAATTATGAGTATTGCATATGGCGAGGTGGATTATATAAAATGTTATCCACTGAGCTGTATGAATGGTATTTATTCATTAGCATAATTCAGTCCACCATTGCTGTACTGCATCGGATTTCTCTCATCCTTAATACGATGTTGGTGGGAGTTCTTTGTCCTTGAAATAACCTGCTTTATATTAGAGCCAGATTAGATCCAAGATGAGAGATTATCGTCTTTGCTGAAAAGTGAATCTGCCATAATAAGATGTGGTCCCATTGTCCTCACACTTCCCTACACCCTATGATCAAGCCACAGATAGGTATACTATTCTCTATACTCTGCCACTAGAATAGGGATATATCTTACTTCTATTTGGAAACGTATCTATCCTTCTCATTTGATAAAGATCTTTCTTTATTCAGGTCTATGATGACAAAGCCTGGCCCATTTAGGTCTGAGAGTGGGGAAGCTATTGTGGTATAGCAAAACACATCAGTAATATAGGCCAACGGTTATGCTAAAAAAGACTTCACTGCGGTTTCCGGTGTATTGACATATCTTGCACTACTATTGTTATCAAATCGCTATATGTTCGCTTGATGCAGTCATATGTAGAGAGGTATCAAGAAAGCACATGTATTCATCTAGATCTATATGTATAGTGAAATAAAGAAATATTACACTTTTAATGGTCAACCGTACTAGCCTTCAAGCGTCGCATTAGGCGTTATATATAGACACTGGAACCTATATTTCACTTTTGGAGACGTATAAGTGACTGATTTAGAATATGTTAATATCATGCAAATAAATGCATACATTCTCTTTGAATTAATCCCAATGGACCTTCATTACTGCGTCGCTTAGCGTATGTTTAGTTTTACTACCATGACTGCCTTTGACTGCAATGCGGACATAATGTCGATGCTGTGCTTCATTAGCATTTCTGACTAGACCAGCACTTGACCACTTAATCTCCTGATGGCGTACTTACTCATGGCACCAACCCGACGCATGGTATGCTAAACGTATTAAATGCACCGCTGAGCACACTGAGACGTGGTCAACTCTGGAGTCACGCCACTTTTCACTGTGTACATACGGCCACCAGTGACGGTCAGCAGCAGACCATTCCTATCTGGATATCATTCCGCGGGGAAAATCCGAGATAGATTCGATAATATTTGGATATTTCTCTTTAAAGGTTCTTTTTTGGGGTTGGTGTGTAGCATCAAGCCCGCGGGGTCATTCACTTCTCAAAGCTGTTTGAGTCTCTCTTTTTCAGAATTTCTTTTTAATATTTTATCTCTGATTACTGTGTTTACAAGGTTTCCAACAAATACCAAAATTAGTTTCTCTTCTGTATCAAAATAGAACAGACATATCCAACCTGTAGAATGTGTAGTTTGTCCAGATTCATTGTCCATCATTACTTATCAGTAAAGGAACATTTGAAAGAATTGCTGGTAAGGTGATATATAGCACATGAGTTTCTAGATTTCAAAGTCCCAACTAAAACGCTATCGAAGCTATCTATTCTACTCTATTTTTATCACATTGAACATATGAAAGAATTGCGAGCAGGTAGGGTGAGATAGTACCTGGGTGTCTAGATCTCAGAGTTCATACCAAAATGCTACTCATGGAGCGTCTTATGGTTAGCAACCGAGGCAATTTATCCTGTTATTTTCATCAGCAATGTTTAGCCTGTAACAGCGATATAATTCCTGAAGGCATGCCCTGAGGAACATTTATTTCCAGTCTCCAGGCAAAGCTCTATATCTTTTCAGATAGTTGGTTGTTTTAGGAGAAGAGATAAAATGCTGTCAGACAACTTTGAAATGGAATCTGAGTTAGATGCAGTCTTGAAAGGGAGAACCCTGCCAAATATATACATGTTAAAGGTTGCTGTGGGACCTCTACTGTAATGACCACGCAGGCAGTGACAGAGACAGCAAGCAGATCGTCGCGAGGAGAATCTGTCTCCCTCTGGAACTCCACTTCTTTTCACCAACCATTGCTTTCTAGGTCATGCCCCGCCAAAACCCTCCGGGGATCCTCCTTCCAGTGAGATCTTTGGATGTATAGGCAGAGTAGAAATTAATAAAAAGAATTAAAATTCAAGAAACTAAAAAAAATACGCACTTGACGTTAAAGAACTGGCGTCGAGTGGCCTTCCTCTGTAAATGCCGGTCGTAGCGGGCACATCGCCTCTAGGCTATTTGATGTGCAAAGGTCGTGGTCGGACTGCCTCGGCAAATATTTTCCCTCCAGAGTTTTTTCTTTCTTAACAAGCACCTTCGGCGGCGGGGCGTATTTACCATGTAGTGGAGCAGACCCCATCGCAGACTTAAGGTGTGTCTGTGGATTACATTTAAACAGCAGGATGGGTATATATCATTGCGTGCGTGTGCATAGCATGCTGATGCCTGCACCAATGTTTAGGTTGGATAGGGTATATATATGAGAGACTGAATTTCATATAGGGATCTGATGTAGGAATAATATATCCAGTGTAAGCTTATTGCCTTTATGGGATTTGCGAGCAAGAAACGATTACTTCAGATACCTACATAGCTCTTCACAAGACTTTAGTGTATCGTTTCACGATTACAATAAAGTCTATGACCATATAGATAGTTTTTCTATCGAATATGATTCATGTAAAACGAAAAGATTGTATATACACTGTACATATATAAACAATTTGAGACGTACATATCGAAGGCCAAAGAAAACAGTCGTTTATCTTGAGATAGAGATAACGGAACATGTACTACCATATCATTAAACTCAGGAGGGTAATTCATGCAAAACTGTGACATTTACATGACTATGTCACATGTCAAATAAAAGACAATGTTTAATACACAAAAAATACAATGACCCATCTTTTGTGATCCGTACTATTGCGAGAATAGACTGACGCCCAAGTACATTGTAAAGCGCAGAGACCTATGATTACAAAAGAAAATGAACTCATATTATACCCAAATTGGCAGTTCCCATGGATCGCTTACGGTCCAGGTCTCTCATGCAATACGGATTTCTTATGGGAAAGAATCCTTGGGATACAATGACGTGTACACTCCATTCATTATATATCCTGGGTAAATATCCTCTTGCACTCAACTACCAGCTGGGACAAGGATGCGTTGTGCATAATTGCACTAACCTAGGTCTGTAGGTTGATGCGTTCTTTAGACTAGTATGTATTTAACTACACGGGTGTGCACATGTTATTTTACACTGCAAAGTAATATCAAACACAGTACTATAGGCAAAATGTAAAACTGACGGGCGATTTTTAATGGTTTGTGGTTTTATAAAGGGTGGAAATAGGAAATTGTAATTGCATGAAGAGGAGACAATCAAAGAGGTCAGCCAACCATTCTAACTTTAACAGACGATGACCTCATGTGAAATAGTATTTATAGTACATATATTGTGATATCATATATAGTTAAATGTGTTTCTATGGATATGGAGGTGAAGACCCGGCGTACACTGAGTTCCCGATATCCTACGATAGACGTTACGATGTGTGTATCGGGGTGCATCCACGGGTGTATCGGCTATGGATGAAAGCTGACTTTCCAACTTGATATCGAATTTATGTCTGGAGATGCATCATAAGGACTATCATAGTATATCGGAAGCTCAGTGCACGCTGGGCCTAGTGTCTCTCTGCGACATTTATTCTGACGGATTTCAAGCCCAGGCCACTGTTTAACGATATGATGCGGTATTTTACGCAATTGGCATAGTGGCGTCAAGGGTGATATCAGTATAATTTATGATCAAATCTTTGAAAGGACATAGCATGGAAGTAAAATGGAGCAATCTCAGCCCCATTTCCCCTCTGCTTACAAATGGTCAAATGGGAGATGATACCAGTAGAGAATGCGACACAGATGGCAACATTGCGTGGTTATTAAGGGTTGAAATTGTTCAAACTTTAGACCTCTTTAGAGTAAAGGGAGATGAACATGAAAGTGCAGTATGTGTTAATCTAATGACCCACGCGCCTTCATTCTGCACCTATAGATGCATGTTAGTATATATATATGTGCTTACCCAATGGGTTATATGATATCATCATGTTGAGACTGTCGAACAACAAAGCAGTTCACTCTAGTGTTCAGTGCAGAAACCATGAATGTTAGCCCCATGCGACCAGCAACCCTTTATACAAAAGGAATAAAACTACAGTGCGAGAACGTGTCGCCGGTACCCACATGGGCGACTCTTTGCGGTAATTTCCTCCTGTTTATCAGCGTGAAACATGCACTAAGCATGCACTAAATATTACCCGTCAATCAAAATATATAAGACGCCGTGCATCATGCATCAGACATCGTATACCACAAGGGTCACAAACTCTGCCATCATGTGTCCTCGACTGTCATAGCTTCTTATGCTAGACTGAAGGTAGGGCCCTCATCGTGAGGTGATTGTAGAGTAGGTTAAAGTAAGTAGAACTTTTACCAAATGCCGAGAGGATCTTAATAATATATGAATAAAAAATCTATCAATAGTAATTGTAAGACGTGCGACATTTTTAGCCAGAAATTGTCATCGTCACTTTCAGGATGCCATTAATACCTTTAAAAGCGTCCGCTTGTATGTGCTCTTCTCATGGAAATGGCTAAGAGAAATTCCATATATCTTATGAATACAAGTTTGTGCAGTTACATTTCTGAAATCAAATTACGCATATTAAATGTAAGCCTATTAACCAGAGAGCTTAGTCAATAGTTAACAACCACCTCTGTTAGTCACACCACAGGTATAACATATAAAGCACCCATAGTCGTTAATGAAATGCTGTCAGTGAGCAAACACTATATAGGACTGCTGGTCATTGGGATGCTATTCGAACTCATAACTAGTGGTCTTTTCCAGACCAACCACTCCACCCGATCCACACCACGCAAACATTTGTCAGTGATCCAACTCGTGTCGGGTGGTAGGTACAGGTGGCACACAGGTAGACAGGTGGAGGGAGTGTGGCCTGCACCCTCTGTAAGGTCCGGGATCTGCACACCTGCTGGATCCTGCCCATTTTTGGGGAACCGCCCCTCCCCCTGCCCGCTTGTCATCAAGTACACACGTGCCCTGTGGTACACACACCTGTCACACTGTTCTATGCTAAATCATGTCTCTACACCTCCTCTGCCCGTACACGAGCCCACCATATGCATCCTCCACTCCATAATGTCAGCCTTCTTGAGACACTGTCCAAATGAAAACAATTGGAAGTAGGCTGATCAGGAGGTGTGTTTTTCGTCGTCATGTGGCTAAAGTGAGCAGAGGCCTTCGAAAAGGCTCCAATAGAATTGTAGACCTGCTGAGCCACCTGACAACTTCTCAGCATATCACCTCGGAAAATGATATAAAAATGTATATTATATTAATTAAGTACTGATTACAATCTAAAGTAAATAAATGTACGATAGTTGGTACACTGTAAAATCGCCCTTGAGCTTCAAGTAAATAATGTGGCTTAACCTGACGTTCATTTCATCAGCGGGGATTTCCTTTGGTGTTTGCTGCAGGAGCAATTTAGCTTCGGAGTTTAGGTGTAGTGACATGTGGCATTCTTTGAGTGTATTCTGTTTGGAAATGACTTTCATTGATTTTCCCAACAGTAAAGGTGGCTGTTCTAACAGATAGCTTCCCCTAAAGATGCCTTAGCATCAGCAGCTGGCCTCACTTCTTGCTTTAAGCAGCTGAGTGCATAATTACGAAAGCATTGTTCTTATACCGGAAAATGTTATCTTAGATGCTCTTTTGAAGAATACCAACCACAAACCAGTAGAAAATGATTAGTCAGGTTTTTTTATTGATTCCGATGATCGGTAAAATTTCCTTTTCGGATTTTGTGTCTAGCTAGAAATCGGCGATGTTTCGATGCCCTGCAGCACATTCCTGCAGGAATTAGACTGACTACAAACCGCTCCTTCGTTATCTATTGTCCATAGTCCCAGTTTCAACACCAGTGCAATTCTTTTTAATAGTTTTATTTATCCTGGATTCGATAAGGCAGTATTTGCCTGTTTACAATCGTTACCCAGCTAATGTAGTACATTCCATACCGGATTAATTATAGACAACGTTCCTAATAGGCTGACTAGCTGAAAGTATTACCAATAGGTGTAATGGATATTTACAGTGAATAAAGCAACATGTTTGAATCATACCAAGACTATTCCACGTAATTGAGTATACAACAGCATAGTTTGGGTTTATATTTGCTATACATGTATGAAATATACTGAAAATTGTGTATTCATGTTGATACCATACACATATATTACAGATGTTAATAAATGATGTCAATTACATGTATTCAGATTATTATTCCAGTTCTGTCTAGTGTGTAATATCCATGGTTCCATGCTGGCTCTTGAGAGTAATGTAATTGCACTTGTAGTGATCATTCACAGTTTATATCAATTAGTATAACTATATATATTATATAAATGTGTATTAAAAAATCATGTATATCATAATTTCATAAACGCATGACCTCATGGTCAAGTGCTGATGACAATAATTGTTGGGCCAGTGGAGTTCTACAGATCCGATCAACTATATTTTTCAGGTTCGCCCCAAGATCCTTTTCTAATGACACTTTTTTACCCAGTTTGCCAAAGAGGAGATGTTGTGCAGGTTGTATTGTTATTCATGACAATATGTGATGTTTTTGCCCTCATATAATGGGTGCCTTTGCACGTACCCAACTTGATCCTTAGGTTCTTACTTTGGACAGGAATATCCATACATAGAACCAGCAAACATGCCTGTGGAGTACAGAAATCAAAGTCAGCTTTCTTATTACATTGTTCATTTAGTATCAATATTTTGAAAAATGTAGATACTTTGAAAAATGTACTGGACAGCATTATCTACCTTTCCTAGTTCTTACAGATTGCAAAAGATGTATTCCCAGAACACGATCAGTGATATGTGACGATTTTTATCCCTCCCCTTTCGTGCCAAATTCCTCTACTTCTCACACACACGCGTGCCTTGCCAACCCCCTATACCACTTGTACCTGATACTCCCTGCCTCTGCCCTCCTTCAAGCCCTCCACACCCAGTGCATCTCCTACTCTGCCCAAGCTCCTGATGTCAGCTACTGACCCGCGACCTTAAATGGAAAGAAGATGTATTACCTTAGACACAAAGGTGTACCCACCCATTTCTGTTTTATTCATATTTCTCCTTCAGTATCATGGAGCCCTGGATCACCATATATGATGCAAGTCATGTGGCCTAGTATGGCGCTATGGTGAAGGATAGAGTCTTGTAATCTGATTTACATAATGCATTATATACATACTTCAATAACATAATTTACAACGCAAATAAAAGTGTACAAAATGATTTCAGGAAGTGTGAGTTCATGATAATGTGTAGAAATAATCAATGGATGATGCATGAATTCCTACATAGCACTAGTATGCAGCAGGGTCTCTGAATAACGCATGGTTATACAATTTAGGGCAGATGTTATTCCCCAGACGGCTGATATTCTCGATCAATTTCTTTTCTTTATATAATTAATTAGAATTTAATTATAGCGTATAGAATAATACTGTTAACAATAGTACATATGCCAACAAATCTATAGCACACCTGAATCCATAATATATACTTGATTTACATCTGATATACGTAGTTTTGTGTAATCCAACCTACATAACTAGCCTAAATTATCTAGCATATTGTTTATAAGCTCTCTTTCTAGTAATTTTAATCATCTCTATAATTGTTCCTGTTGTCTATTTTGTCATCTCTCCACCGAACATTGATCAGTAGAGCATGATGAGATCGTGTGATGGTTGGAGCCTGGTGGCTAGGTAGACGGGCCACCGCCGGGTATTAAATTTCGTCATGGTCTTACTAATATTGACACCGACCAGAATCACCTGCCTGTGCAACCTACCCCACTACTTACAGCAGAATACACCTGTGTGTACACAGATACAGGTGAACACAGCGCACTCGAGACGTCTGTGAAATAAGACAGCAATCACGTATTGTGACTGTCTAATCCCACGTGGGTGTGTTGACGTAGCTACTGTTGTAATTTCGTTGTAATCATCTATGCTAAATGTTCGAATCTCTCATTATCTTGATACAGTATAAATAGACAATAATCGATGGTTTTGTGGACAGGCGGCCGTAAACCACGAGAGGTTGACGCGTTGTAATATGAGAAAACGTGGTTACTGAGCCCGTACAGGTGGCTGTTCGAGGTCATTTGATGAAAAAATACGGCCCGATGCCGCAGGCTAGAGGGCCGTATTTTTTCATCAAATGACCGAGAACGGACACCGTACGGGCTCAGTCACTACGTTTTCTTATTACTATACACCTCCTACTCGTTGACAAATATGTTTCATTAACTTTTCTGCACCTCAAAAAGCCACTGCTATTCACTACGGCCCGCTGCCACAGCAGGCGCGAACATTATTTATACTACACCCCCAGTAGCGGGCAGTATTTCATACATGTTCGACCATAGGTGTATAGTAATACACGAGCGCTTGCGAGTGTATTACGAGGTCAACCGCGAGTGCTTTACAGAGCTGCCTGTCCACAAAATCATTGTTTGTTGCATTTATTATCCATCTTTTCGAATAAATCAAACCCAATAATTGCCATTTTAAGGGGTTTAACAATAGGGACTATTTCTTTGCTCTATAGCAAAAGGGACTATTTTTCCCGTATACCATGGTTTTGAGGCTGTATACCATAGGTTAGACTCCGTATACCACAGTTATGGTATCTGACAGGTTTTATACAATTGGTCGTGGTTTACTGAGTGCCCATACATTTTCAATGGGGGATTTGTATACGATGGATAATAAAGCCCTACCTTACAAACTTCCATTTGCCATTACTATCACCAAATGGTTTACTATATTTCGATTGTGTGTTGTTGCAAGTAGAGTTCCTTTCATAATCCTCCTTCTGACTATTTCCTTTCAGAGGTTTCCCATTGGCATCTACTCATTTCCAAATTATTCACCCCCACCCATCTCTAATCACTTTTCATAAAACATAGCAGTAAACCTTGTCTAAACCATAATATTATAGCAAGAGGAGGGATTCTGCAGGGTTGATACTTAACAGGAGGTCCAGCGGGATTGTCTGATGAATAATGGGATATGATTCACTCGTAACATTACTAGATACCATTGGGAAGCTAGTTTCTTGTCTATAATTTGGCCCTGATAGATCACTTACCATGGACATTCTCAGAGTGTGGTGCCGGAGTCTATAGCACATCGAACTCATAGTACTTTACTGGCGAGGAAACAAACATGAGTGCGGCCAAAAAAATCGATGATCCATTGGGGAACTAGAGAATCCAGTTTCTATGGTATATTTCTTCCCTACCACTACCACCTCATTAGTTCGATCTCGCTGTGACATAAAATTGGCAATTGCTACTGCGTAAGCGTATGGTCTTTCTGAATCAAGCAGGATATCTGCAGGAAAGATATAAAAAAAAGGGGTTGATGAGAAAAGGGCAAGATAATAAAAAAGCACCTGCCTCTGTTCATCTTATAATCTTAAAGTAAAATGAACAACACTAATTTATATCAATAGTATATTATCCAGACCACAGAAGACCGCAGCTTTACATGTTTCGGAGTCATTTTGTTTTTTCTTTTCGTTTTCCATATGATATGTAACAATTTTTTACAATTTTGTGATTATTGTTGATCGGTACTTCATTCGGGCGAATGCACTCTCCCGTTTTCGCCGAATGAAAAAAGAATTCTTGTATATATAAGAAGTAGAGGAAGGAAGTCCCATCACTCTCACTGCAATTTCCTTGTTTGTGTCCCTTGTGGTTATATATATATATATACATATATGTCAATGTGTTCATCTCGCCAAGAGTTTCGCATTGTCTAGTACTCCGTGATGTGCACGATGATGATGCTAAGCCTCATAACTCAAACTGAAGACTAGAAAAGGATATTATACCTTGGAGGATGCATCATGTAGCTCAATCCATACTTAAACCCTGGTATTCAAGCTTAGGTCTGAGCCACGGCTTTTAGCCTTTACTGATCATGAGCATCACTTTAGGCTCTACCCCAAAGTGTATATATTATCCCTAGGGTATCAATAGATAGGAGAGAGATTATTGAAGATAAAGAGTCTTTCCTCCACCAAACTTAAAGTTGAATAGCTTTTTCAGAATGTTTTGAAGAGATCGGTTCAAGATTCGAAGCCTCAGATTTTACCAAGTGAAAAGAGATGGCTTATCCTGTAATTATTTGGATGACACTATAGTAAATCCTCTCAACACAGGTCTTTTGTTAGTGTAGCAGATAATGCCTCCCGCACAACCCATTCTCCAGTCACCCAGCTCAATTGACCAGGCACTCAATGGATCGAGCCATTCAGAGCTATGTCAATTCACCAAGGGATAACTGAAACGTCCTTCAATACTTCTGAAATGGTCTCAACAACAAATTTCTTAATCTTTGAATGATCCTCACATACAAACTCAAGAGTAGGTAATCAAATACAGAGAAGGTGTTATGTCAAAATCGCAGTGCTATCTGTAGACGTAATTATTGTCTTATGTCGATGATTAGTCATACATGTATATGGGCACCTTCTGGCATGTCCGAATCGATGATATACTGACCAGTACATGTATTTACTGACAATATCCAATTGCCATGTATCAAACTGAAGGGAGTATGCATGTGGTACCTGGATTTACACCTTAATTGGATTAGTCTCTATTATCGGAGTCTCCATATCAAACCTATGTACCCCAAAGATTGCTACTGGGCAGAATATGGAAAGCCCTATTCTCCTAGGAGAATACGTGTGTGTGTGTGGGGGGGGGGGGGGAGAGTCCCCAATGCTGAATAATGAATACAACATCACCATGATTTTGATCTGTATGGTCATATTCTCCTCGTAGTTTACACTATGCACTCGCATGCGCTCGGATATTACTGCGCATTAACTACGCGGAGAATACGGCCACGCCGATCAAAATCATGGTAATATTTTGTTAATAAACATTCAATATGTATGCTTTAGTAGGTGGTAACGAGAAAAGGAAACGGTTATTTCTTGTATTCCCATTGAAAGAATATCCCTGTGGAACATCAAAGGGGCTGTTAGAGATCTTGCAATAGTTATACTTTCAGGAAAGCCGTATTAGGTGACCACGATTAAAAGCCCCTCATAGAGCCTCTGGTCGCACCTTTTTCTCACTCATCCGGACCCATTAGGTTTCGGGCAGTCTTGTTATTGTCCAGTTTGTTAGACAGGTATCAGGGAATCACCACCCCATGTATGGTATAGAGTAGGGGTGTGTCTCGTCCTTTATGAATCAGCTGTGCCGAGATGTTGTCAGGGGATAGCAGGGGGTAACAGTTTAGCAGGTCGAGGGGACAATTGACAGTGCCCGCCCCATGAAGTTACCTAACGCACGGCCCGCTCCCGGCTACTTCACTGTGAGAAGCATAGGTGCCCGGCCAAAACACGACATTCTAACTGTGATCGGGAAAATACCAATGGAGGGAAACAGCTGGCTGAGTCTGCAAAACAGAGTTAAGAGAAGGTTTTTAGCTACACCCGTATATTGTCAGAATGATCCCTAAATCCATGTCAAATTAGTCTTTTCATTCGTATTGGGCTTAAATCTGTCGATGACTCGTTTGGAGATTGTGCGGATGTGCCTCCTGGCTTTCGGTTCGTTAGTTGATTCATTACTTGGTTAATATTCTGGCTAGTTGGCCGGTTGCCTTGCTAACTGAATCTCTAGTAAGCTGGCTCGGTCGACTGACTGGCAAACTGGCTGGCTAGTTGGATGTACCTTGGTATGTAGGATGTATCTGTGGATAGGTCTTCTAGAAACAGCTGTGTACGTTATATGATGGGAAGGGGAGCGCCCATTAATTATGGCTGGGGGGCACAGTTTTTGGAACACTGACCGGTCAAAAAAAAGTTGCCTCCCCCCCCCCATTGGAACATCAAAAAAGATTTTGCCCCGCCCCCTTGGAATGTAAAAAAAAGTTGCCCCCCCCCCCCCCCCAATCGGAATAGAGTAAAAGCACAGGGGAGGCTAAACTTTTGTGGCATATTTTTATAAGGCTTTCCTTTTTTTACCTTAGAACAAACCCAGTTACATTTAGTCATCAGCAAATTTTGACCAAGCTCATTATCAGTGGCTAAGTGGTAGGGGTGTTTGCCTCAATCATGGGAGGTCATGGGTTCAAACCCCAGTTTGGTTAAGACTTACACAAAAGTGGTACCCACTGCTCATTCGGCATAACACCCGCCATTAGAATGAGGAGTAGGGGGCTAGGGCCCGAATGGAAGAATGGCTGTATTGCCAAAGTTGGTGATTGTACACACAATTTTCCCTTCATAAAAATTACTTACAAATGAAAAAAAGAGTAAATGATAGTGGTCATACTTCCGATGGTACATACTTATATGTGTAATAATAACTGAAATTTGCTGTTTCGAAACACAGCCCAAATCTTGTCATTTGATGTGTTATTTATGCCCACCGCCCCCGGCCATAATTATTGAATGCTCCATAAGATCAACTGTATGAGAATAAATGACGGGAGAACTAAAAGTTACCCCATCATTCACACGTCATTGACCTTCCACGATGCCACCCCGGCCCATCAAGGAGAAAAAAAGGTATATATTCAAACATATATCTTTTCAAGGTTTAGAGTAAACACAATACGTTTTAACGTGTTGAACCTGGCTTGGCCTATATAGTCTTGACACCGGATCTCTGGGCGGATAGAGATCTCCTTAAAGTCTTTGAACCCCCGCCCTTTCCTGTACCAGTGCCTTTGTCTCCCTCCTGAGTCAGTATTTTACGTCTATTTATGGCGGGCGATGTGGCGATCCCAATCTTGGGGTGTCACAGTGCTCTGGGCCGTGACACATAGGCCTATACATATACAGTGTGATCTTAAATGTGTCCCCAAACGTGGATATTGATCCAGTCTGTCCCTCAGAGAATGCATGACAATAAACAAATATGACCCCCTCACTGAATGGTCAATCCCTTCTTATCCGTGGCGCTGCACCCTTCAACCCCGCTTTAATTTCTTGAGTCCAGTTCAGAGCTTAAGGCAAGACTGTTGTTAGACTGTTATTAAGACGACAATCAGTGGCACAAATCGCCCCGGAGCATTTCCATGGAGCTCTGAGAATAGGGGGCTGGCATGCGATTTTATGATTTGAACTTTGAGTGTTGGTCTTTATGGCTCAGTCACACCGGGAAACGGAAGAGTTACGGAAGAAAACGGACGTCTCGAGCGTGATCCGGTGGCCTCCGTAGGCAAAAGTTGAACGGAAGGAGGCCCCCGATGCAACGCACTGGAAGAGAAACGGTCAAGTAACGTACAAACACGGAAGAGTTGCGGAAGAGTTGCGGAAGACTAACGGACAATTACGGATGTAAAACGGAAGCAGCTGCAAGTCGTACGGAAGAGTAACGGACGCCAACGGACGCCAACGGAGGAGTAACGTAAAATTGCGGAAGAGTAACGGATATTTACGGAAGAGTAACGTAAGGTTGCGGAAGAGTTGCGGAAGGGAACGGAAGAAAACGGAGGGCGGAGTTCCTATATAAAAAGAGGCACCCCAGGTCAGAGTTCAGACCACTTTCGGACTTCGAAGAGAACACTACTACACTTCAACTTTCGGACTTCGAAGAGAACACTACTACACTACTACACTTCAACCACTCAACGTGCTGCACCATGCCTAGATCAAAGGTGAAGAGGAGAGCCCCTGGCCCCTCCCAGTCCAGGCCAGCTCCCCCAGCTGCCCCTCACACACAGACAGTACAAGTGGAAGTACATGAACTAGATGAGGAAGCTGCTTCTGCTGCTGCCACACTTACTTCCTCTGAAAAACCTCCACCCCTACAGCGCCGGAGGACATCCTCTTCCTCCTCCACAGCCTCACAAAGTACACCTCAAGAAGAGACACACAAGAAAAAAAAAGGGCATCGGCAGAAAACCATACGGTTGGGAGATGAACAGCGGGAGACCGATATCATTGAATGGGTGGAGGCTCACCCCTGCCTGTGGTGTCCTCAGAACAAAGATTTCAAGAACCGGCCTCTCAAGGAAAGACTGTGGGCAGAAAAAGCGGAAGAAATAGGTCTTGAAGGTGGGTGTGCATTTTTCTTCAATTATATTTTAATCTTTATATAGTCTCATATACCCATATAGAAAACTTTAAAATACTTTCTGTAAAATATTGGAAGATATCTTTTAAAATTAATCCAATTTTTATACCCTTATACATACATCCCATTGGTATTCTAGCCCCCTGCAGCTACTTGTACCCACCAACCTGCTCACCTGGAAAGAAATATAGACAATATTTCTTAATATCTCCTTCACTTTTCTCTTTTCAGTACAAGAACTCAAGGTGTGGTACATTGACTTGCGAGATTGGAACACAAAACTTCATTCAACAAAGTCCGGCCAGGGTGCCCGGGTCCTCACGTACCGGGAGAAGTGGGTCCTGGAGCGGTTTAAGTACCTCGATGGTGTCATCCGTCACCGGCGTAAACCAGTACAAAATGTGAGTATTTCATTAGCTTCATGCAATCTAGTACAACATCCAAAAGACAGCTACTATTTTAATAGACAATAATCGATGCTTTTGTGGACAGGTGG
Source organism: Alentia gelatinosa (assembly GCA_950022655.1). Classification (NCBI taxonomy): domain Eukaryota; kingdom Metazoa; phylum Annelida; class Polychaeta; order Phyllodocida; family Polynoidae; genus Alentia; species Alentia gelatinosa. The sequence continues at coordinate 129,063,350 of OX465579.1, forward strand.
CCTTGAACCATGAGAGGTTGACGCGTAGTAATTATATAGAACTGTATAGATAATTGTATAAATGCACATTACTCCACGATTTTGAAGTGGGGTGTTCCGGAAATGGGGTTCCACTGTACTATGCATAAATATTATAGATGCCAAATGATTGAGGCAATTAACTTATAGGTGTTCACTTCTTATAATTACAGGTGAGAGAAGCGCTAGCTGAAGCACGCGGTGATTTGGGAGAAGCCGAGCGCATTGCACGAGAAGACCAAGTCCCTCCGGATGACATAGGGGGAGTAAATGCTGCAGCCTCCCCCTCCCCCACCACCTCTCAAAAAACAGCAGCATCTGTTGAGCCGGTCATGGCCGAAATTAGAAATACTCTGCTAGAAGCGAGGGAGCAGATTAGTCAAGTGTCTTCCCGCATTGCCACAAGAGAGGAACCCAGTGAGCGAAACGCTTTCCTCAACTGGGTTAAAGAGGTATGCCGCACAGTAACCGATGATGAATTCGTCGAGTTTGAGGATTTATTTATCAAACTTAATAGAGACTGGAAAAGACGCAGGAGAGAACAGCAGGCGCAACAGCAGGCGCAACACCGGCCCCAATACCAGCCACAACACCAGTCGCAACACCAGCCGCAACACCAGGCGCAACACCAGACGCAGTACCATCAATTGCAGACTGTGCCCGAGTATGACTATCAGCCAATGCCGCATCAATGGAGACAAACCACCCCCACCATGCAGCAGGGCTCTCTGTGGGGGAGCCAGTCTCCGGCATACATGTCAAAGTACATGCAGCTACCTCTTGTGTCGCAGTCGTCATCCCAATCGCAGCAGTCTCTGTCATCCCAGTCACAGCAGTCTCTTCCATCCCAGTCACAGCAGTCTCTTCCATCCCAGTCACAGCAGTCTCTGTCATCCCAGTCACAGCAGTCTCTCTCCTCACAGCCGCAGCAGTCTCTCTCCTCACAGCCGCAGCAGTCTCTCTCCTCAAAGCCGCAGCAGACACAGAAGAAGACACAGGAGGTACTGCAGCACACACAGTCCTCAGAAAATCTATCACAGGACATCAGCAACACCAGCATCATGATAAACTCAGCACTGCTCACACTTGATAACTCTCCGCCCCCCTTCAACACTAGTCTGAATCTTTCAGGCTACTCATTGCCCACACCTGGTGGACTGGACACAAGTCCTACAGATATGCTTGCAAGCTCACCAGCACCAAAAGGAAACTCATGAACTGTTGTACATGTATATACGTTTTTACCTTGTAGATTTTCCCGTTTTTCAGAGTGCATACACCTGTTGTCCTTCTGAATAAATTTGTTTTACATGAAATTTTCTGTGTGGCTCTTTATTTCAGTACATAGTAATAATTGGAAGAAATACATTTCTAGAAGAAGATAGAGAAAATAGTAATGCCAGACACAACAGTAATACCATGGAAAGTAATAGTAAAAGGAAAGAAAAAAAGAATATCGGAAAAAAAAAAATTAAGAAGCCTCAGATTCGACCAAAACCTTTGTAAATAAAGGGAGTCCTGAAAAGGACCATTGTGTTGGCCCTGAAAAGGACCGTTGTGTTGGCCCTGAAGAGGACCGTTGTGTTGGCCCTGAAGAGGACCATTCTTCATATCATCTTCTCTTGCCAGGGGACCATGCCAGCAGATGAGTTTGTCCAGTGTTTCAGGAGATTGCGTAATTTCTTTCCGTCACGGTTGTCCCGGTTGTGACCTTGAACAGTGATACAGTCTTCCATACACCGCCCACGTCTCCACTCTCCAGGAATAATGTTATTATCGTCGTCCTCCACATCGAGTAGATGGTTCTGTATTCGGGGGTAGCGTATCCGCATCAAATTGTGAAGGACCATGCAGGTGGTGACGATTAGGCGGATGGTTTCTGGTCGATGCTCCATGGTTGACATCAGCACCTGGAACCTGTTGGCCAGAATACCAAAGGCATTTTCCACCACACGACGGGCACGGGAGAGACGGTAGTTGAATATACGTTGTTCCCGATCCAGACCTCTCAAGCTGAAAGGCTTCTGTAGATAAGTCCTTAGACCGAAGGCATCATCTGCCACAATGAAATATGGAACATCCTCCGTGTCATTCGGCAGTGGATCCGGGTCCGGGAGCTCCATCTCACCTTGGTCGATGGACATTTTCAGTTCTGACGCATTCCAAATCTGTGCATCGGATGCTGCACCACGGCCACCTATGTCTGCCCAGACAAACTTGTACTCTGAGTCCACAAGTGCTAGAAGAACTATGGAGAAGAACTTCTTGTAATTGAAGTATGTAGACCCAGATCGCGGTGGACATTTGCAGGAGACGTGCTTTCCATCCAAAGCACCAAGGACATGCGGCAGGTTCCATCGTTCCAAGAAGCCATCCGCGATGTTGGACCAGAACTCCTTAGTAGTTGGTGGGGGCATAACTTCGGGAAGAAATTCATCTACAATGGCCTGGCACACCTCTGGAACAAAGAGGGATATGGTGTTGTGAGGAACACGCCAACCATACCGCATATCCGAGTACTTGGCACCAGATGCTAGGTGTCGCAGTGTGATGGCCACTTTCAGCCCTGGTTCTAGTGCTTTCCTGTAGTTGGTGCTTTCCTTGGTGATACGAGGCCCCACACGTCTCACAATTTCATCGAACATAGCAGGCGGCATCCTCATGAAGTTGATGAAGGCAGGGCTGTCTTCCAGTCGTAGCTCCTGCATCAACTGATCATATAATCCGAATTGCCGTCGCCTCTCAACACCGAGCCAGGCCTTAGACCAGCATTTCCGTCGTCGTTTCTTCTTCAGCTTCTTCACAACTTCTATATAGTCAAAACCAGCTTGTACAAGCTTGAGACCTGCTTCCAGCACTGCAGCAGAAGCCATAATGTCTTCCAGAGTATCCTCTTCCATGATGTGGGCTGCAAGGTAGATGTTCACGGTCTCATGTGCAGAAGGAGAATGAGGATCTATCAGAAATTGTACCGTATATATAGTGAAAAAGGTTTCCGTAATGCTTCCGTAACGCAACCGTACCCCAAGAAATACCTCCGTTCCCTTGCCGTTATTCTGCCGTTTTTCTCCGTTTATATCCGTATGTATCCGCAACTCTTACGTTTGTATCCCCAAGTCTTACGTTTCTCTTCCGTTATACATCCGCATTGCTTCCGTAAGCATCCGTTAGGCTTCCGTTGACATACGTTGCCATCCGTATACATCCGTAACGTGTCCGTTAGGAAAAAAAACCACAGCTGAGAAACGGAAGAGCAACGGAAGAGAAACGGAAGAAAAAGGAAAGAAAACGGAAAGAAACGGAAAGAAACGGAAGAAAACGGAAGAGTAACGGAAGAGTAACGGAAAATGTATCAGTCTTCTTCCGTAACCTCTCCGTTCAAAGTTTTCAACATGTTGAAAACTTTGACGGACGTCTTCCGGACCCCTGCGGATGTGTACGGATGCGAACGGAGCGATACGGAGGTCTAACGAAGGAGTTGCGTAAGAAAGCGGACGTCAACGGATGACCATTTTTTTCTTCCGTTTCTTTCCGGTAGGCTTCCGTAACCCCGGTGTGACTGAGCCATCACCACCACCCCCCCCCCCCCCCCACCACCACCCCATACCCCCACCCCCACCCCCGGTCTCAAGACGTGTAACCAGACATGAAATTACTACAATAGGAGAGCGATTTGTGAGGGGAAGAGTAGGAGGCCAGTCAGGGGAGGGCTTTCAAACTTTTTGATGTTTACTAAATTCTAGTGGAAAACAAAAATCCTGCCTTTTCTGGGTAAAAATAAGCTCGGATCGACAAAATATCTTACGTAAATGTACATGCTTCTCATACTATTGGTATAATTTTATCATTGTTATCACTAATATTCACCATATATTCGTACTCTCCATTTTAAAATGTATGCCATATGAGTTGTCTCAAAAGCTAAATAAAGCTATTCCCACCATTATTTTACTTCCCGCCTTCGCGAGACTCACAACTACAGTAAATATATGCATGGCAATTTGTGATCAGATAAATAAATGATTACAAAGGTGGGCAAGCTGAACTGTACCAAGTTGTAATCATAATGCAATGCCCCTTGGTAATTGCAAAACTTTTTAGCAGTTGATCAGGTCATTACACCAACTACAAAGTGCTGACATGCCTCTTTCCTGAAGCTATAAACAAATTTTATCAGCAAAAATGGTCTATATGAGTCTATATATATTTAGTGGTAAATGTCGCTAATAATTGCAGGGGGGAAACATATCTCAGGGAAATGGAACCCTATAATATAGATGAAGAGATTGTGTCCAGAATCTCAGCAGGATTTGTCTCAGACAAACACCCTGTGAGGTACATAAATCCCATCGTGTGATTGCCGCTTGATTAAAGTTTCTCTTATAGATGGTAGTTTGTCAACAGACTCAAACATATATATAGTGTAGCGATTGCAGTGGGTGGACCGGAGCTTTTGCAGAGTCTTGTGCCCTAACACTCTCTCAGCAGATCATTCGCGGCGCTAGCACTTACTTATCTCTGCCTCAATCCAATGCTGCTTCCCTGGGTATCTACTGAAGACAGATGGAACCAGCCAACATTTAGGATTCAAACCAGAGTAAGTGTCAGGAGTAATGAAACTCAAACAACTTATATATTATGAGTTGGGGAATACTCTAATTGTTATATGAGTGTCACAGACAATCCAGCTGTTTCTTTTTCAACTCAAAACCACTTTATAATGTGAATCCACAGTTGATAAGACTGCCCCTTCGAATGAGCGTATGTGTTATGTTGACAAACAAAACCCTGCAACACATGAGGTTCTTTCCACTGAAGAAAGTAATCCCAAAGACTTATGTCTGGTTTGGCATAATGAATAACAGAAATAAGTTTATATCAATTATCAAATAAATATGTGCATCTCCGAAATATACCTCTAAGTGTCCATATAGGAGACATGAAAAACTGGTGTATGGGGCAGATTTTACCCCCAACAGGGAGGTCAGTGCAGAGATTTTATATGGTACATTGAATACAGAACGATTATGGCTTGTGCACTTGAGTAACTTGTTGTATTTTTATTGACGTATGCTACAATATATATATATATATATATATATATATATATATATATATATATATATATATATATATATATATATATATATATGAAGTTTAAGTTAAATCTCATTATCGCAACCTCGGTAAGGGGGTGCACTGGTTCGATAGTATCTCAGACATCTTGAAACGAGTGTCAAAGGAGATCCGACGCCAGTCACCTGTTCCCAGGTACCATCAAAGAGCTCCACCTTAGAGGTGTCAATGGAGACCACAGCAGGGGAGAGACAAATAGGCACACCTCCAGCGTCTGCCATTATGTACGATACGTCTGCACTAGAGCGTCTTCCCGAATGAATACATATACCTTTTCACACCCCGCTACACCCGTCTTGCTAACAACCAGATTCTCTATGTCGAAATTCTATACTTTAAAAGCGAACGTAACTTGTTTCTTTTTCATAGCCAGTGTGCTGAAAGTGAAGTAATGCTCTCTTAATGTATTGATATAATGTTCTCGTTTCTGCTTGATTAGATATGATTTAGTTGCATAGTAGCTACTGAAATGCTGGGGTAATTGAAAAATAATACCACACTAAATACTGAATAAGTAGTGAATCGTATTACGTTATAGGTTAACAAATGAAGAAGGACCTCTGTTATCTTGTTTAGAATAAAGCAGAGGTCATAAAGAGTTAAAGCCCTCAGGGGATCACTTTTAAGTAGTTGTCAGTGAGTATTTATGTGGGTTGTGAATGAATTTAACACAAGATGGCGTGATCGTCGATGTCGAAAATGGAGATGTGAAAACGGCCACGTCAAAGGCTCCACCTAGCTTCCTGGAGTACCTCCATAGTACGATGTCAACCTTTACCTATGCTTATCATCTAAAGTCAGTGTAATCTGCTTGCATTATATTCTGAATTGATGATGAAATGAAAGAAAAATGTACTTGATAACCGTCTCCAATTTCCCAGTTAGAGTGTTTTATGTGTGTTTCATGTGTGTGTTTTTTAAACTTGGCATTATTTTCTGTAGATAATTAGTTTAGGGAGGCTACAAGCCGTCGTTTCCTTCCATTGACAGTTATTGATCAAGTATGTGGGGTGACAGCCACAAAGGAGAGAAGAGCAGGACAGGATTTGGGAAGAACATGCCAGAACATGATCTTCACTAAATCATGTAAATAGAATTCCACTTAAGGCGAGTGTTTCACCACCTAGGCGTTGTTCAGGCGTATAGACAGCCCTGCCGCCAGGCGGTCTGCTCAGCCAGCTGGAAGTGTATGAATTGTCATAGCTCTTCCATTGACCCACCTTGTTCTAGCCAGCCAACAACCACATAGGGCCCGGCAGGCACCCAGCGATCACTACCACTGGAGTGGTCGGGGGGATGGTACTGCCATGCCGTCTGGCGGAATTTTGTCACATTAGCGGGCTGCTTCGATGGTCACACTGCATTGCTCGATCAACCTACAGGGTTTGCCGATTGATAAACCAGAAGGGCGCAGTGTATTTGACGGTGTCCGCCATCTTGGGAATTGCATGGAATGATGATAGCTCGTCAATTTTCCACTTCATATTGCGGTTATAAAACTAAATGGTGATAGTAAATAAAGAGAAATGTTGATGTTATAAATGTGTATAGCACAGCTTGGTGCTAAAATCCTGCCAAAACTTTCAAAAATATCTGGACTTTTGACCTCCACTCATGGGTTTACAGCTCATGGGTATCCCCCGTTCATGCTACTGTGTCTTTGACCACATCCGTTGAGGTGGGGGCGGGGAGCAGTCAATGTGGGTGGGGTACTCAGCTGGGACCCATTCACTTTACCGCCAGCAAAAGCTTTTGAATCAGCTTTTGCCTGTAATTCTTTGCCGTCGGCACTGTATAATTTAGTGTGGAGAGGCACTAATAAATTTAATGCTGGCCGTGAGAACGGCCCGGTGGAGGAGCAGGGTTTGTGACCATTGCATGGGACCAGCGCTATACAAGCTGCGGCCAATGCTTTACAGACCACCACCGGCACATAATTTCTGGTCTCTGTGAGTGGTAGGCACCGGGGGGAGGGCAGTGATCATGTTCCTCCACTAGGCAGATCATCGCCTGCAGCCTCACGATATTGGGAAGGAAGTGACGGAAAGTAACAAAAAGATGAAAATGACATAAAGAGTTGGCAAAGGAAAGAAATATACATATGTATGAGATGGACACGAGCGCGCCCACATTCTAGAAAATGCTTACGTTCAATCTAGAAAAATGATTAGTGGCGAGTTTGGGCAAGCTCTTCATGATGTCATTACATTCAGTCAAGATATAGTTAATTATATAGATATAGCCTTGCCAGTTCTTGGCTTGTTGAGATTACTATAGTGGAGGTCGACAAGACCCAATCGTCGTATACGGTATATGCTTCTAGTTCAGAACCGGCCAGTGGTGGCGCTTATGTTCCCCTTATAGTTCACGGAAACACCTGCAGGTGGAGCCAGCGTGCTGTTCTCAGTAGACGGACACAGTTATCAACACGAACATTGTGGTTTAATTAATGGTAACCTCTTTGGTATGAACATTTCATTCATATGTGGTGTTATGGTAATCCCCTCATGTAGTAATAAGAGTATACCCCATGCTTGCCATAAAGGTTTATCATCAAAAATATGTTTATGGTTCTTATGTCCGAAGATGCTATCATTTCTTCTTGGATCGATTTATTGCATATGTTATAGTCATATATTACCCCAAGTTTTAAACACGTAAATCGATTGACGTACCTTGTCATGCGACATCCTCACAGAGACTCTACTTGTATTCATTTACAGACGGCCCTCCAGATGTCGCTGCGTGCGGCCGGGAGTTTTCCACACTCGACCACCAGGCGGAGGCACTGCGCCCCATGCTGTGCGCGTGCGGCGCCGCGCGTTCTGAACACGGGACGCTTGCCGAGGACAGCGTGAGCCTTCAGGACCAGCGCGCCCCGTGTGGCCACTCTAAGACAGGTCAGTGACTGTCAGACCAGCTATACATCTAAAGTGTTGATTTCACCAATACACAAGATACATAGAGATTAGTCACAATTTGGGTGTCTTGCTAAATCTTGCTAGGTTGTGAATAATTGTGTGCATATTTGTTGTGATGCATCTTGAGGTGTCGTGGTGGTGGAGCACCAAGGTATACACACGATTTCATGAAAAAGTATGCATACCATTGCGCGCGAAGTATCACAACAAAGGAGGTATGCCATATCACGACACTGTAATATATAACAAGATATACCATGGCAAATCCAATGTGTCGGTGGAACCAGCCCTTTGTCAACACATATAAATTTGTATTTCTTCTGCAATATTGTCATATGATATACATTTATGCACAGAGTGAAGATACATGTAATTACATCAACATCTAGCTATAGACCCTGTTGGGTACATCCCATAATTCAGTTTGTTTACAGGATCTGGTGTTCGCTGGTTGCCGTCATTGTATGGTGATAGACCCTTGACCCATAACCCCAATCATTGCAGTTTGATAGTTTTTATAAATCTTCAAATTGGAAATCCTATGCCAGAAATGGAAATTTCAGTTATTTCTCCATACATATTTCAAATTATATTCGGTTACTCTGGTTATAAATCAGGAAAATTTGGGTGGGTGGGTGGGGAGGGGGGGGGGGGGGTGTGGGCGGGTGGTTGTACGGAATGTTATGTGAATTGCCAGGCGTAGTCATGAGAAATGGCATGGTGAGGTAAAGTTTGGTTAGATGACATTTGTATTACGTCAGTTATATAGAATGATTTAGCAATAACTCTAGGCACTTACAAAAAATCTAAAGTAAGTATGCGTCTTTTGTGTAAAAAGAACAAAATAAAGAAAAGAAAGTATCGTTTTCGTCAATAAATGGTAAACAGAACAACAAATGTGAGCGTCGTTGAAGTCCGATGATAATGCCCGAGTTTGAATACTTTCTCTGTGTTGTCGACTTGGGTGGTTATCATATAGAAATATAAACATATACATATACATAGGTGGTGATGGCCGTGTGTGTTAGAGGTAGGGGTGGGGGTAAATGACCGGGTTCATCAGGTGACATATAATTCGCGTATGACGTCCACGTTGTGTGATTGTTGTCACATCACGGTACCGTAGTTCAATTTCTTCTGGTAGGCTTACATATATATATACCAAGACCAAACTGACGTAAGAACGCTTGCAAGTGGATGCATGCTCGGCTTGACATCTATACTTATGTGCTGCCACCTATCTGTAACTAATTTAATACGCCACTGCCACATAGTGTATTAACCATATACGCAGAGTTGGCGTGTTGCTGTCTTAAAGACAAATACCGGTAGTTGGATGATTTCTAAATTCTATTGAGTTTTGCAAATAACTCAGGATGATATAAGTTCCATATATCAGCAAATAGAAAATGCAAAGAAAATGGCATGTCACCATGCTAACTTCTATGGGAAGCCCATCTGAAAATGTAAGTGCTTAACTATTGGTGTCTATGGGAAAATGCAATATTTTGACTTTGTAGCTAAATGATACTGATGTTCTATTGCAATCTTCAAATAATTCTGGATTATGATAGTTGGGAACATGTACAAATGAGAATTGCTAAAAAAAATACTAAATCACCATGCTAATTTCTATGGGAAGGCCGTCTGAAGAAGGTGAGTGCTTATCTATTGGTGTCTATGGGAAACTGCTTCATTTTCATGAAACCAGATGGCAGCACCATGGTTAAATTGAGTAGAAACAGGGGTCGCTGTGCGATACCTACTCACATTTGTCTTTAAGGCCATGCTCCCTTGCAGCCGATCCTGTGGAGATTTGGTGGCGATCATTTGGTCGCTGGCCGCTTTGCACCTAGTCGCCGATAGTGGAGCTGCAGTGGAGCTACGGTCGGCACACAAACTCCTCGCGGTCTCTAATCAAACTTCCCTGAACAATTGTAGAAAATCCTTCAAATTATTAATTCAACTACATTACTTTTGAATAACTCCCAGAAATTGCTGGGCTGAGCTTTAAATGAATACAGGTCACTACCGATCTATGAGACCCTCTTCACACTGGCGCCATCTTGTAATGGCCGCCTATGTACGTCAATCGAAAACGAGGCGAGCCCTCTTCACTCAATCCTGAGCAATGATACAAATATTAGGGTTTCTCTAACTTGAAAGATGGAAATCGCTCTCACATCTACACTAATCGGCCGATTTGTATAAACAATACATTGTTAGAAAGCTGAGACTTGGGCCTATCTGTTGGGATATACAGAATATACCTGTGTCATAGATAAGATTTTCTGTCATAGATTGAACATCGGATTTGTTAAAGTGAAAAACTCCAAAAGATGTTACAGTCCTGTTTTCACAGTGATTTTATGCAAAATCTATCGCGATGACCTATAGAAATAACCATCCTATCTTATTAGGTATCTCATGAGGATTAATATGATACCTATATTGCCAGGCTCTGATGGATATTTCCTGATATAACATAGCATCATGACAGAGTAAAAAAAATGTGTTTTTTTTATATTATTACATCTGTGGTATTTTATATGAATAGCTGGAAACTGCAAGTATTTACCTGCAAATTACATTTAGTCAATGAGATAACAACCAACACCCATATAAGATACATGTTTTTACCAAGTAAAATTGGAAATCATAAACTGTTTAAAAGTATTTGTAGATTAATGGTAGATGTGAATGGATATACATTTTGTATGTTCTAATTTCCTGTAAATGCACTGTTACCTTTAAAGATAAAATTTAAGTGTTTTAAAGATATAACCCCATAGAATACAGCTGGTAGGTTATCTTATTGACAAAATCTAATTCACAGGTAATTATTTGCACTTCCCAGCTATACAATTTGCCCAAAATGCAATATCAGAAGATCATGATTTTAATGCTCTTATGGACACTTGTCATCTGTGTTAATAGTCCGGTATCTCAGGAAATATCTATCATAACCTGCTAATATTGGTATCATTTTAATTGTCTTGAAATGCTAAAGAAGGTAGGATTGTTATTTCTATAGGTCATCGCGGTAGATTTTTCATTAAACCACTGTGAAAAACAGGAAGGTAAAGTGTTTGCATTTTTTTTACCAAAATAATCTGGATGTTCAATGTACGACTGGAAATCTTAGCCAAAATACAGGTATATGATATTAGACCAACAAATAGGCCCAAGTTTTAGCTTTCTAACAATATTCTGTTTATAAAAATCGGCCAGTTATTCACGACATAACAACGATTTACACTTCTACAGTTACTCTGTGCCTATGAGACTGAAGCCATGCTGCTGATACAGTAGAGGGCTCGCCTCGTTTTCATATGCAAGCATGTTGCTGGTTCTCTGCAAGCAGGGCCTAGTTACATGCAACCAGCGCATCCCGATCGCAGCGCCACGCTTATGTGCAAGTGGTGATATTGTATGCATGAGGCAAGAACAATCAGAGAACGGGAGGAGATTGGGAAAAGATTGTTCGGAGACCAACAATCGGCGCAATGTAGCACCACCTTATCAAAATAGGAACAACACTGTTCGGGAGGCAAAAAAAAAATTGACGACTTCATGTAACTGCTCCCTGACTATAAACAATGGGCGCTCCTAAAAAGTCATGAAATGGCGGTTTCAAAGCTGATACCCGTATAGGTTGGTATGCTTAACGACAACCATAGTCTACATGTCTTATATATATGCCGGGGAGCGGTGTATTCCAAAAGGGAGTGGGGCGCGCTATTGGTAGGGACGGCGGAGATCATTATACACGTATTCATAAACATATGATCGGATGGAAGTACATGTGTCCACTTTCCTCACCTCCTTCTTCTGGGCCCGCCCCTGTTATCATTATATGCAAATGTATATATTTAAGGGACACTACCTTCATGAGTACCTAGAATATTGAATAATGGTATCTATTACAATGTGGAAGCAGATGACTCTTCTTTATATATATAAGCGTTTATTACATAAAGTATCACATTATATTTGCACCGTAGTGGGGGTGTAATTAAGGACCCTTCAGTAGTTATTAGGGTAGCTAACTCAACTTCTTATTTCTTATATCTTCCTGCTTCTGTAGACTAATAGGAGATAGAACTACTTGCTTAGCGGAGTCACCGAGACATGGTGACCTCACTGAGAGGAGGAAAGGCGAACACTGCTAGTCAAGTTAATCATTTTAATCTCCTGAGAGCAATCCATGTTATATGATTACAGGCAATTGTATTCAATGCGATGTTATAGTCTCGTTGACTATGTTATACCCTCTGTATATTAAACTTTTGGCTTATTCTCCTAAATGTTCTGTTTCTTACAGTCTGTCTTAATACACATTGTTCCTGCAGTTGTTCACTTCAGTTCCTGTTCTGGTGGATATAGTCAAGCATCCTAGTGTTCCTGGTTGAATGTTATAGTAGTAGTCCACATGTTCTGTGTTCTCTCCACTGAGAGTTAGTTACTCACACGTCGGTCTGTAGGTTACTCACAGCACTGAGAGTCTTCACATAGATTGTCTATAGTAGGCGACTCCACCCTCACGGGTTGAAGCCTCCGGCGCCCAACCTTACCCCAGCAGGAGCAAGTCTTTGCTCAGTTAGCTCTTACTCCTTGTACCAATCTACCAAATCTGCCATCTCCGGCAGCTGCAGCGAAGGTGTACTTCTCCGCTGCTTACATCACCTGGTCACATGACCAGTCATACCCTTATACAGACGGGCGCTCTAGAAGCTTCCTTCTGTTTACATTCTGTTAGCTACATCCATGTATTTACATCATCTCTTATTCATTGTTAGTTATTATGATTATGCAGGATCACACAATTTCGGACAAGTGCGTAGTGCACATTACAGTATTTCATTTCAGAGTCCTCATTAATCTAGACAGTCATAACCAGTATAATAGAATACCTTATCCTTGCTGTAGATGACAATATTCCTTCAATATTGAATCGGCAAGGCCATGGCTGCATAGTTTTTGGAGGGCCAGTAAGTCCTCTTTTTCTTTTCTTTTTTTGTGGTATACGTGATAATGATGCAAATCATTTTTACAAGATTTTCCTACTCATTTGTCTAATCTGTGAGCATGCCACTTGCATTATTTAAGTATAAAAGAGAAAAGAAAAGGATTCTTCTTTTTTAATATTTGAGCAAGCTCATTTAATTCTGATATAAATATACATAGCTATCTTAAATATAATCCTCTTAGCATTTTAATTCAGATAAACATCACATTATCAGACCTCACTATGAACATGTCTCTCGTTTAGTCCTTATCTTATTTCAACTGACAGTTCCTGTTTTTCAGTGTTCACTTACTCTCTTTATACTGGCTTTTTGTTTTCTTTCCTCCATTTTCTGTTTTGGTTGGGACACACAGGACAGCATACTGATTGTACATCATCACAGTACTCCACAACACACATATTTGACACTCATTCAGCATACTGGGCCAGAAAGGTGATTCTCCTTGATAAAGAATCTAAATAAAGTTTCAACCTCACGTTGTGGGAACCATTTGTAACTTGGAAGATGGCGCCACTAGGTCTCTGTATTGTCTGGGAACCGTTCGGGGGAAATGATGCCTGTATGCGGGTGAGTGTGCAGAACAATGCCTATTGTTTGATAAATCCTAATTCTCGTGTCCAATCGAGCAAATGAATCAGTGGTGTGAATTACTGTATGGACACATACACTATGGTTATACAGTAAATCCACAATAGCAATTATTTGAAACAAAGGGACCTGATTCCAGTGTGTGCCGAACTCTCTTTCATGCCTTTCAATACCGTAACTATTAATTCATGTCGGTTATACTTTATCGCTAAAGGCAATAAGTCACAAGTTCTATTTATCATTGAGTCTTTTTATGTCTCCACGGTCCATGTGGCTTTTCGGAAGTATGCATGACTGGTGTAGCTTTAGATAAATATTTTGTATCTATTCTTTGATGGAAATCCTAACAAGAAGTGCATCTTTAGAATATGTTATGCACCTTTTTTTCTCTCTTTTTTTTTTAAATTTCGGTACTTGGTAAAGGAGGTGCCCTGTGTGGTCTGAATAGATCAGTGAGGATTCTCTGCGCGAACTCAGACATTATATCCGTGCGATCTCCCTTCCGTGACACTAGGTGTCGCCAGTATCAGCCACCCGAAGAGGGAATTCCGTCTGTGCATCAAAAGCGTTTGTGGCCCTGATGGTATTTTGTCCAGTGGATGGGTGGGTTGTGGTGTCATTTATTGAATTACATTCACGTGTGAGGATGTATTTCAAATGAAATTAATTCTCGTTTTCCAATGGAAAGCTAAAAGGAGATAAGCATTGAGAGGGTGGAGATTAAACAGTATGATGGCCTTGGTCTTCAAAGACTATTGAAGTTCATCGCATGGTGTATTTGCCACAGTTTTAGAGAAGATAAGAGAACAAATATTATATTCTCCCTGGAATTGCTGTTTCAGAGGGAAGCAGGCGTCGGTTGCTGTTGGTTGAGACGAGGGTCTGATAAAAATTGTGACGAACAAAAAGCCACTGTCTGATAGAGGATAGGGTGGCTCAACTATTCGAAAATTATGGGATCCTCATTTTTAGCCCTTTTTAAGGGAAACTAGAGCCGTCCACTTAGGATGATGAACAATCTGGATCGTATCGGAAGGTGTGTGGGAACAGGGGCGGTATGGCATTGTCAGAGTAAAAGTACGCAGTGAATGACGCTGTTATAATGTGTTTAAGAGAGCAGTGAATGGACGCACGCATGTCTGTAACGTCACGTCACGCAACCCGTCACGGTACACGTCATTCTACATGACATGCCCAAAGTTGTGTATTACTAAGCAACCCTTTACGTTCTCTCTTACTTATCAAATATGTTTCACTTGAATTCCTGGGGTATTGCCACGCGGTTTAAAGTGCATGTATCAAGCGCACTATCAAATGCCACATGTTACAATACTATCAATAAATTCCTACAATATTTTGGGGTGTTACATGAATTAGTTTTCTGAGTCTCGTATTGAAATATCCATTGGGTGGTCATAATGGGGAAAGCCATGTAGAGATACATTCCGACATGTTCATGAAGGCTATTTTAGTACAAGAGGTACATAACATATGTACATGCATGTTAAGTTATTGTGCCTGATCCATATCATAAACTCTATGGTCCGCTTTGCGAGTATGTCTGGGAGCATATCTCAAATCCCCAGTCTCCATCCCTCCGGTAACAGGTTGACTTAATATTAGCCGGTTAAGTAAAGCCTGTAAAGCAGGAAATCTTCGCCTCTAACAAGCAGCGCTCCATACCAAGCGCGCCCCGGCGGCTCGGACTAAACTGAAAAGGAAACACTCTTCTTGTACACAAAGCGGCTTTCCTGCCCCTTCTTTCTTTGCACGCCGTTCTTTGGGCGACCATTAATTCTTCCCGGCTATGTATGTTCAGGCACTGTAAGAGCCAACTTGGATCTGGCGATTGTAAGACCTCAAGAGGCTATTTAAACCCAACTACCAATCGGTCGATCCTATGTATGTACATACATGTGTACACATGTATATATATAGTCATGCGCCCATAAACAATTTACAACCGCTGACTATACATATCTACTGAAAAGCCATGGGTTTATGTCCAAAACAGTGCAATCAAATGTAAATCCAGTTCACGACAATAACTGGGAGTTTCATTGACGGACTTAAACTACAATATATCAGATCTTAATTAGCCTTAAATCTTAATCGATAGTGTAATGGATTTGGTTACGTGACATCTGATGCATCTAAAACCTCCAGGGTCCCATCGATTTTCTCAAAGATTCATGAATAGATGCACAGATAAACATGCGTTATTGATATTTCTTTGTGTGATTGTCCAATGTTCCAGTTTAATCTGCATGCATGGATATAGATCGTTAATGGTTGTTTACTTTCTTTAATCTTTATCCAATAAAGCCAAAATAATAAGGGCCGTTAAGGGTATTCAAAAAGTAAAAATCTAAGTACATCTGATATCTATATACCATATACATTGTATCTTCAAAGGACACGAATTATTCTTTTTGTAATTACATGTATCGCATATAAAATGCATCATTTGAAAGCATTGTATTATGAGCTATATAAGCGATATTAATGCCTCATTAAGCACATAATATTAAGTCCTTTATTGAAGCTGCCTCTCCGGCTGGCAATGAAACGGCCCGCTAATTGTTGGTGGGAGTGGCATACGATGCCATGGTTGAGTATTTCGCCTCAAAGGAAACAACTAGGACTGCACGGCCAAGGGCGCTTGTCGTCTCCACACGCGTTAATATTCACGTTAAGAAAAAGCCGGAGACTCACTCATTTAAAATCGACTGAAATAAAACATAATACAACGCTATCATCCATATGGGGCCATTATATTGCTAGTATCATGCTCTTTTATCCCAGTTATTCTTTTATTTTCGTGGGTATCAATGCAATTATTTAGCGTGGGTGAGTAGACAAATATTTCATGACCGTGAAAAATGGTGAGTAAATGGGTTCCGCGTGACTGGCATTGACATGTCTGTGTTGTGTGTGGTGTGAGAGTGTGAAGGGTGGAGATCGAGGGGAGGGCGGTGGTAGAAAAGGGGGGCGGCTGTAGGGTGGGTTGCTGGAAGAGAAGGGGTGGCTAAAGGGTAGGCGGCGCTTGGCTATCATTAGTGTTACCTGCGCTAGGGATACAGATACAGTGGAACACTGATAACATGGACCCAGTCTTAGTCATGAGAAATTACCCTAGCAACGGTCTGATCGCTTTATGCGTCTCTATATATACATGTACTTTGGTTATCCTTTGTAGATTACATGAGTAGATGTATAGTTCCAATATGGCAACCATTGTTCTTCTGCGTTTCACGTGTCAACATAGCAAGGGGATGTTTGCTAAGATACCGGTGCTATCAAAAATGAATCAATGAGTTTCTCTCAATACTTTAAAATTTGACTGGTTGTACGGATTATTAACACTTTATAAATATTTCCTGTGACTGATGACAGGATTACACGTCAATGTAATAGTTATCATGAAGTTCTGTTGGGGATCCTTTTCTCCATAATGGTGAGCAATCTCATGATCAAGAATGTGAGTCCCCGTTGAAGTGGTTCAAAATCAAATTCATATCAACATAAAACTACATTTGTCCTCTTATAAAAGTACAGATTAGGGTCGGTGCAGTACTCTGTCAGAATATTATCCGCATATATAATACGAATAAAGGGAAACTATGTTCCGGTGAGAGAAAGTCAAAGTTACTCGGTAAGGCTCGGAAAAATTACTACCCAAGACTTTGGCCGCTGGCACTAATTTTTCCAAGCCTTACCGAGTAACTTTGACTTTCTCTCTCCGGAAACTTGATTTCCCTATTCCTATATGTACCTTCAAATGTGGTTTAATAACGATAATTAGCATTATTTGCTTAACTACCATCAAACCCGAAAGCCAGATCCAACCTGATCGAGTAACTTAACACCCAATGTTTTCTCCTCACTGCACTCTTCATATGAATTTTGTATGAGACGATCTGATCGGTCTAAATGTCAACCTTGGGTAGTATACGGCAACCTCGGGTAGTATACATAAGTTAATCCACCCCCAGAACGTGGTGCAAGCATAGAGTGCACGGCCATAGGTATATAGGAATAGGCTATATACCGCTAGGCAATTAAATAGTTAAGTAAGTGGTCTTAGCAAAGGGGTTCTACTGTACAAAGCACCATCGCAGGTCCACGCTGTCTGCACATCGAGAGTACGCCACAACAAAACCCGGCGGCCTCATACCACTGCCACCCGCTACCAGCCCTCCCGCCCGCCTCTGACCGGATCCCGGGCCGTGTGTTCGCCGTGTGTTCGCCGTGCTGTGCTGTCCCCGACACCCGGTCACCTGCCGGCACCCCGCCTCCAGTGTGCTACTATCATCTGGGAGAAGGAGGAGGATCCGAGCAGCCTCAGGAGGAACAATACTTTATATGATATAAACGGGCGGATCTCCGTGAGTCAATAGAGCCAGAGAGGATAGGAGGGGCGCTGGGGAGATCACGCCAGGATGAAGTAGACCTAGACTGATCCCCCACCTTCACCAGGTGAACTACAAGGTGAACTGACCAGCCCGCAGGCTCCAGACAATGCCTAGAGCAATGCCTTTGACCATGTTCCCCTAATAGTACACCAGTCCAGCCGCAACAGGTGAGAGTACCGTGTTCTGGAACAGCAGAACGCCTTGTGGACCATCCCCTCGTCATTATCACAAAACACACCTGTCCAGCAGCAACATATAGCACTGGGCAATGCCTCAAAGCGTTTTCAAATCCAATAGGCCGCTGTGCCTTCTACTGGTTATGCTTAAAGTACATTAATTGTCCTTGGAGCTCATCGGTGTATTGAGGGTGGGAGTGAAGGTGAACGGGTGATTAATGGTACGGATTACGTGTCCGCAGTATGAGACACCGCTCGCCATGAGGGATTATCTCTTTAAAGTGATGATTCCACCAATACACAAGATATAGCAAGATTAGTCACGATTTGGGTGTCTTGCTAAATCTTGCTAGGTTTTGAATAATCGTGTGCATATTTGCCGCGATGCATCTTGGAGTGTTGTGGTGGGGGAGCACCAAAGTATACACATGATTTTGTGAAAAAGTATGCATACCATTGTGCGCGAAGTATAACAAATCATGACACTGTAAGATACAACAAGATATACCACGGCAAATCCATCATGTTGGTGGAACCAGCCCTTAAAATTGCTGTGGAGGACAGAGTTCCACCCAGCCAAACTCTCGCTGACCAATGAACATACTGCTGAGGACAATATGACACTGCATCATAGATCACGTCATAGATCATGTGAGACTTTTAACGTCATGTTCAACACACACACAGCACTGGGCATTACTGGATTTCCAGTCACTTTGTACCATAGGGTTTGGACACTGGGTGGCGCAACAGTGAACGTTCATGATGGGGTCCAGACGCAACAATGGGTCTCAGAATAATGTTTCTGTGTTATTGACGGCCTGATCGCATTCGAAACATACCCGCATGTGAATAAGAAACTTTATGTGGTGGATACCCATTGATAACAAGATGCAATTAGTGGCCCAGAACGAACCTCTGTGAACAACTTTTAAAAAGTCGACATACAAAGGAAGCATGGCTTTATATGTATGGAGTCTTAACACCGTGAGCACGAATATTTAGCATATGAATCACTACTTATTGTATGATAGCTTTCATATTGGCTTATTGCCTATTGTGGATCAATAAGCACTGGATTACCTCTTGATGGACGGGCGACGTGAGATTGATACCTCCTTCCCCTCTTAGCACCGTACTCTTGTATGTGCTTCTGTACGTGCCTGGAGAGGAATCACCTTCGTCATGGGCACATGTGAGTTATGTTTTCTTTTTTATTCGAGCCACACTGTCTTAATATAACCCATCGCCCTCTCAGTCACTATATCTATGTTCCTCTGTCTCTTTCTCTCCCTATGTCTCTCCCTATGTCTCTCTGTCGCTGTCTTTGTCTGTATGTCTGTCTTTCTCTCCTCTTCTGATTGTGTGCCTCTCTTTGTCTCTCCTTCTCCTTTTGCTTCCCCGTCTCTCTTCTCGCCCCCCTCCCCCATAGGTCGCTAATCTGTGTATCTCTCTCAGATCTTCACTCCTTCACTCACCTCATTTGCTATGTATACCCATGGGTCTGTCTTTCCTCAATCCTCATTTTCCAGCCTATTTCTATTTCCATCTACCATTCTCCCCTCTTTCTGATTTTTTTCTCTCCCATCTTCTATTTCTATCTCTGTCTGACTAGGAGCTACGTCTCTCCCTCCATACTCTATTTCTGTCTCTATCTCTGTCTTTGTCTATCTATCTATCTCCCTCTCTCTCTCTCTCTCTCTCTCTCTCTCTCTCTCTCTCTCTCACTCAGTCTCTCTTTGTCTCTTTCCTCGTCACCTTAATCTTTGGTTAAGGCATTGCTTAAAGAATTGTATTCCAAAATTTCCTTGAAGTCAGTAGTTGTCAGTTTGATACTCTGAGTTCTCTTCCAACCCCGCTTCGTCTCTGTATCCTCATTGTTTAGAGAATTGCATGAGGGTGTTAAATTATAAGTACCGGGTTGTAGGATGTCAGGATTAGTGACGAACGTGACCGTACGTGTACTTATTCTTGTAACAGTTCAAGTGTTGTTCATACTGTGTGGCTGACCAAGTCTCGCCTTAGAAAAATACTACCTGCGCCTGCTATTCTGACTACGAGGCAATGACCAGAGGGCAGGGTCGGTGGACTGGCTTGCCGCCAGTGGCTGTTGGCTCAGGCGTGGTATGTGAAGTGACTGCGGCCCGGCCATTCAGCGCCGGACAATGCAGGGAAGGCGCGAACGACGTTTCAAACCTGTCTCCAGTTTGGAATCACATTATGGCAGGGTCAGTCTGATGGGTGCTGAGAACGGGGTTCAGGGGCGTGAAGGAAGCTGCAGGAACGCCTCTGCAGGCGGTGCTTCCACCACCACCACCTCCGCGTTTACCATAAGTGTACGTCCCCGTACCTTCTCACACCCCCTTCTCACACCCTTTGTAGCGTGACTGCTCACGAAATACCTCACAGGTACTATACATTCCACCCCGACCTCTCTACACCAATTCCTCTTTCATCCCCTACCTTAACAATTCCATGCGACCCCTCCCCCTTTTATTAGCGACCATCTTCATCTACCGACAGTTAAATACTATGGATCATAGTGGTTACCTCTGACTGATGTCACAGTCGGTATGTCTAATGAGAAAGCTAAATTAGATTGGGATGCTATGTGTAAGCTTTTCCAACCAGGAGAGTTGGTGCCTGATTTGCAGCATAACCGAACATTAGTTTTACATGTCTGTTATATTATGTATTAGTATTGAAACACTCCAAAACTGAAATTGGTTGTCAACCGTATCCCCGTACAATTTTGATTAGATTAGAACCTAAAAATACACCTTTTCGTCAAATGGTTCAATTTTGAATTCGCTTTATTGTCTACCACTTAACTACCATTCACCCCCACAAAAGTCTCAACGACATGCTTCCAGCCCAGCCCATTAAAACCCAATACACATCTACCTATTCAGGATTGAACGATTAGTTCCCGAATCGTATAGGAGGCGAATTACCTAACCCCTCGGCTCGTGTCGACCTCCCAATCAGGGGCCATTTACCAACGTTCCGTGGTCGGCGACTAGATTTCTCAACATTTGATAAACTTTGTGGTAACCGATTTAGGAACATCGAGCCACTTCGTCGGGGACAAAAGTACATCTCAAGGGAGGGACATTCACTAATCGTTGGCCGACCCTTGCCTAGTTGTCCTACATCTACCGACTGGAGCCGATTCCGTTAGGATACCTCGCCTGAGACAAATTACCGTTCTTTTGTTGCTGACATAGGTACATCAATGTTCGGAAATCGGTAGATGTGTATTGGGCTTTAGGCTGCAGCTACATGTCTGCTCTATATGACCTTAGCCCCACACCCATATATCATATCCGATCAATCGTTAACCTCTCTATCCCTGCTGAGTGAAATCATGATAACACTCGCCTCCATACCATACCACTATATAATCATCATATACCTGTGTGCGAACATCTATCTAATGTTACCAACTGCTAGGGGTGCAGTAAAAGTAATGTCCGCACCTGCTGTGACTGCGACACCGTAAGGGATAAAATGGCATTTTTTCATGATTTTTGGTATATATGATAATAAGCAGATGTCCTGACATATTGGCAAATTGAAGTCCGATGTCCGTCCCATGAATACCTCCCTCCTCCCTGCCGCTTCGGGACGTATATATATGGGACGAAAGACCACGAATGGACATCATTTCGGCCATAGTAAAGACGTTTCCTCATAGTAACATCTCCATCCCTTTATGTGACCATACCCCTTCCACCTGCGCAACACTATCCCTCATCTGTACAGCTTTACATAGGCTACTTCATCTGAACATTACCAGCTGATGGTTCGTTTTATCATCAGATATTACATGTCTGCATATATGAGACTGATGTCTATTATATTTCTATCTGGAAACGCGTGGCATTCGAAACATTGACTTTTTATCCGTATTTATGTTCCCATACCGCAAATTCCCAAAACGTTTATTCGTACCTCCACGAACCGTCCATCCCAACCTTCATCCCTTACTAACACCTCAATTTCCTCTACTCTCCAAACCTATCAGGGGTGGTATAAAGGCGGGGGCAAAACCACGTTAGACCAGTCTTAATTCCCTGCACAGCGAGCCCACCTCCTCCGGCCCTTCTCAGTTCGTGAACAACGACAATCGGTGCCCGAGGCCCGCGCCTGGCCGCTCAGGGAGAGGGCCCGCCGAGGACGGTCACATTGTCCACCGCCGGACTCTCCTGCTGGGTCGGACCCGGCCATTGAAAGCCCGGCGCCAGTTGCAGGCCTCAGCTCCTCCTCTCCTGACCATTCACAGTGCGTCTGCACATCAGTCCATCCGTGAACACACACAAACACACACATATATATATATATATATATATATATATATATATATATATATATAACAGTGGCTGGGTATACTGTGAAGGAGGGTATGTGTCTATGACCCCTACCACCACCCTCTGCTGGTAGCCAGTAGACCGAGTCTGGCATATATGAATACCAACACCCACACCTGTATATGTGTACTTCTACCACGGCTGCAGCCCTACCTGTGTCAAACAGGGCGGACTGGCCGTGAACCTGTGTTGTGCCCGGGTCAGTGCCCTTACCTGCCGGCCGCGGGCAGGGAGTGGCCGTTACCTGGGGTAGCGCCCTCCTCCTCCCCCGGCCGTCGCCTCGCTGTGCCCAGCCAGGTGACACTTCCCGGGAGACAGTCATACAGAGCGGTATATCTACCTGTGCACTCTCTACGCTTACACAGGTGCACGGCGTTACAGCGTGCATGCACGACTCGCATCTCATATATTTACCTGTGAGAACTACAGCCGAACACGCACCTACCAACCCCAGCGTGGCATGGATACTATTACCGCCCCAGCGTGCGTGTACCTTGTTCTTCTCCAGCACGGATACACCTAGGCAGACCTGACCTGGCGGAGGGGTTCACATGGGCAGGCATCCATCCACACGTGAACCTGCCGTAAAGTGCACCACGGAGGTGCCCCTATACAATAGGAGGTATATATATGCACGTATATCAGCTAACATTACGTTGCTCGTACAACAATCACAGTTTGGAATCTAACCAGAGGTCGGTCACGTCGATCCCACGGTCTTCACCTTCCAGGGACCATTTGGGAATGGGGACGGATATACAATACTTTGATGTACCATAATAATCGGTGAGTTTCTTATTGGATGAATCATGCCAACACTTCTACATCACTGATGACGTCGTTGTGTGAAAACATGCAATATCTAGGGATATATCTAATTGTTGTATCTTTTTACATATGTTGAATGACACCCTACAATACAGGATTGGAGTATTTTCCGTCAAGTTTCCCCGAAAAGACGGCCGTCTTTTTCTAAGGAGGTAGTCCTTCCGCTTCGGTACCCCATTTTCAGGCTAATTACACACAGGAATAACCGCGAGGATGTGATGACCATGCAGCCACCCCCAAAATCACAATGCCACTTCCCCCGATACCCTCACGATGACGTGACTGCATGATAGATGATGCTAGTTCACGCCTCTAAACGTGATGTGATCTTCATATCAGGAATCATGGCTTGTCTATATAGTAGTTCAAACTGGCATTATTTGTTTCCATTTCTTGTTGTTCAGGTTTATTTCACACCTTTTCCCATGAACACAACAGGAACTGTGAACAGGTAAACACAAGAATTATGCAGCTGGTTGTGCTTTAGAACTTCGCAGCCATAACATTATTTAGGGTTGAAAATCACCAATGTAATATACCGAGGTTACTACTGATATATACATGTATCTGGATAACTGCCAAATGGTTCAAACGGAACTGCGTGATGCTCTTCTATGTACATTTGTTAAAACAATTAATTTGACTTAATCATTTTGTAGTTGGCAGCTTATTACATGCACAGAATTGCGAAGGCACTAGTTCAAATAAGTACACATGGGACTTTGTGTTAATGTATGGTTACTCTATCTCTCCAGTTGTTGTATTCAGCACACAAAAGTACAGGTGGGCAATTATCTACACCATAGGTTCAGATTATAGTACCCTAGTGATGACGGGATGAAGACTAGACCTCAGGGCTAGACCTCATACATTTACAGCTGTATGTTTGAAGCTTCTCGCTGTTCCTCATTCATCCTAGATGCAAGTAACAGTTACCACAGAGAATCCTCCTCCTCACAATAACTTATGCAGGTGTCAGATACAGGTGTGTTTATATAGGTTTGACAGCTGGTTAGCTACGCTTTATATTATCGACAGATGTTTTCCTCCGACCTCGTTATTTCTTAGACAATTAACTATTTCGGTTACGCATACAATTCTGTTCTCATTTCATAGTCCTCTCATTAAGACGACTTTGGAATAACTGCTTTTATTACTGGGAAGTAGAATTTAGTCTCAAACAGAATCAAAGTTGATATATACTTTCTATGGTAAAACTTTTTTTCCGTCTCATGAAGTCAGGTTTTTTTGGTAGATGTGTGATTTTATTTGTTTGACTGCTTTTATATGTTGTTCTGGTTGCCTTGTTATTGCTTTAGTGCCTAATAGTGATATCCTGAAAATAAAACGTGTTCCAAGTTTTGATGAAATAGAACACATTAAATATTCTTGGCGTGTGGGGAATTCTCTTGAGAATCATGATGTGGATATCTTTAGTCCTCTTGGTCCAGTTTGGCATAGTTTTGTCTGATTTGCTCAAACCACTACGATGTACGAGGAACTTTACAGACATCAAATCTCATCTTTGCAGACATTCTGAACTTGTACAGTCTGCTCAGTCCAGTTCGGCGTTGTGTTGTCTGATCTGCTCAAATCAATACCATCTGGTTATACATGTATAAAATCCAATATGAAGTGTGAAAAATCACAACAATAAAACATAGACACAGTTGATGTCTTATTAATGTTGTTGTATT
This sequence comes from Alentia gelatinosa, assembly GCA_950022655.1. Classification (NCBI taxonomy): domain Eukaryota; kingdom Metazoa; phylum Annelida; class Polychaeta; order Phyllodocida; family Polynoidae; genus Alentia; species Alentia gelatinosa. Next base: position 129,088,529 of record OX465579.1, read on the forward strand.
GGCAACCAAAGTGACAACATGATTCAGGTACAGTGTATCAACAAGATCACGGAGTTTCGTACTATTAATAATAATTCATTGATTTTTTTTCATTATGTATTTTCTGATGATATCTTTATTTTGTATTGCAGACATTCGGAACTCGTACAGCTCCTCAAACCTCAGGATGTACACACGGGTGAATGACCTCATTCACCTGGAGGAGCCACTCACAGAGGAGGCGGTCATCAAGACTCTGCAGGCCCGCTTCTATACAGGCCACTACTACGTGAGTACATTCCCACGCATTATATTCCCGCGGGTTTCTCTTTTTTTGTGTGTGTTTTTTATTGGTGCAAAGAAGCAAGGCGACTTCTGCTGAAGCAGGTACATTGTACACCTCTGATACCATAGTACATATATTCCGCCATCATAATCTGGTCCCTTCGCGATATGCAAATATATACAACACAAAAGGACAGCTTTGGTGATGAATGAGATGATACAGGAATAAGACAATCCTTTACTATTGATCAAAACAATAGACTTGAGCTGCTTCTTGTAAATGCTGATACTACTGCGTTGCAAGTCCGCACTCAAGCTATTCCATGACTGCATTCCCCGATATACACTTTATCAAAGCATATAATTACGTTAGCTGATACATTCCCACGGATTTAATTAAAATCACTTCCATATAAGTATATTCTTATTAGGTTTATCAACAATAATTATTATGTGAGAATATTCCCACAAGGTCTATTCAAGCCTACGGCTGTGTAAGTATACATCTCCAGGGCTATTTCAAAAACCATTAGTTCCGTATCACCATTACTTATCTTCATAATAATGGTTCATTAAAGCTGACTACTATTTCTTTTTATTTAGATAAAGGCGTACATTTCACCCAACAAAGGGTGTTGTTACAAGTTGTCTAGAACATAAACAGATACGCAGGGAGAAAGCCTTGCATATTTAGGCAGTAATTAGCAATCTACAGATGGAATGGATGGTCAAGGCTATATAAGACAAGTAACTGATTCACACAAATTTCTTTCATTTTCCACTTGTTCTGGCTGCCTGCCTGCCATCACCATCTTGTATATTCTGTCTCCCGAATGCTATACCGTAGCTTAACTGTTGCCACAGCGTAAACCCTATCATCCCAAACCATGCTACCACATTGGTGAAGACGCAAAGACGAGGGTGAAAAGGTTGTTGACACCTGTTGGCGGCGTTGGGTGACGCCTGAGCCGTCAACAAAGCAACTTGAAGCCGTGTCCCCAACCACTAGGGTGGATCCAGCGACAGGTGCGTGAGGTGGGAGAGCCGCTAAATCGGGCCTCCCTATACTATTCACGACACGGCTGGGCCCAGTTCCTGAAATCAGTGAAGTTTCAAGATATTCACATGAAAGGTAATCATCTAAGCAATTTAAAAAGCACCGTTCATCCATCTCGAGAGATGATTGAATGTGACCAAAGGGAATATGTTAATCTAATATTAAATTTCAACAATCGGGCATGCTAACTACTGTTCAGAGTGTTTTTTACGGTCAGATGGAAATATTGACTGAGACTTTTTGGAGAAAATTGACTATGTTTTTAGGAATAGATCGCAGTAATCTGTTCAGACCCTCTGCACGGCTCTAATGTCAACCCCCCACGAGGACATCACAATACACTGGAGGAGAAGTAGGAGAGGAGGGATTTGGGGAGTAGTGACAGGAGGGCCATTCCCACGTCACTGTGGAATGTGCACAAGGATACACCGCTCGCTTTCATTACATACATCTACATAATACATGGGTATATCTATATTCCTTAACAATATGGCCTGGACTCTCCAGATACTATCTCCTTTTAATTTGACACCCACGGTCACGATCCTCATAGCTACGTATTTGTAGAATTAGTGATCGAAGTATTAACAACCAAATAAATATTCCATATCGAATTATCCATGACAGCACAGTCAAGTCCGTGATGAGAGTTAGCCAACATATTATCTGATTATGAATCAACTTGCATTAATGTGTATCGTATTCATATCAGTACATGCTAGATAGTCCTTATTTCCCTAAAACACCTGAATTTCCACGTGGAATGGCACGAGCGGTATAAAGGATCGAGATTTGGGCACTGCGCTTTGTTGTCTATACATCTCTCCTCCCATATGGGTCTCTGGATCTACTTCACTTCCTGTGTGCTAAGCAAATATGTATTCCTACACCACAGTACCCGGTAACAACGGGGTGCGTGCTCCCCTGTTGTCATTTTGAGTGTGTTAGGTGTGGTTCTCTGTCCCGTATTTACCTGGAGTTTTTAGATCAGACATAGAGGCGTGTAAACACCCAGTTTGAGGAAAAGATGAGCTTAACTAAATCTCATGCTGACACTTTACCCCATTGCCTTTTTCTAACGACGCATGCCTTGTGAGACCTGTATTTATTTCTGCAAGATATTCTGTTAGACCAGAAACTGAATTCGTTTTGTTTATCGAATGACAAAATGTTGCAATATGAGAGAGAGAGAGAGAGAGAGAGAGAGAGAGAGAGAGAGAGAAAGTAATATGTTGTATCTGCAGCCAAGTTAACTGTATTTTTCTCGCGAAGTCCTGTAGATATAGTTGAATATAGATGGCCAAGTTTGGAGAAGCCGGGAAAAGTATTTGACTCTCCAATCAGATAACTACACCAAAGAGGCGTAGATTGACTCTGAGACTGATAGCGGTAAGCCATCAGCTGTGTAATTGGGTTGTTTATGAAGCTGGCCCTAATGAAGATAAGCCGGGGCTGGATATAAGTCTAGAACGCCCGGGGTGAAAGTAAGTACCCCAGCACAATAGACGAGATGTCAGCGTCAAACAAACCACTTCAATGGCCGCATATCGGACCTGTGATCATGAACCCACTGTGGCCTTAAGTCAAACAGTCTGGTGGTCTTTTTTGAAGTGCAGCCGGCGGAGAGGTTTCAGGTGCGGGTTTGATGTTACCCGCAATGGGCGTACACGTACGTCGCGTGGGGATGAAATGACGGATACAAAAGCGGACAGGGTGCTGGATCCTAAACTCAGCTCGAGGGATTCTCGAAGAAAGTATTGAATACAGTATCAATCAAAGTAGCATTTACATTGATGAACTTGTTTGCAGAATTTTAGGATAATGCACGTGAATTCAATTATCCATAATTTCAATATCTTCAAAAAAAAATGTAGGAAGATAATACGATCTCCCATCTCGGTGCGATTGGAGAAAATTCCCAAGACTTTTTTAGCTCCAGGCTTGACGGTTACCAGATAGATATACAGATAGGATGGACAGACCCTTGAAGTCTCTCCGATGTCCCATCTCGATAGCTGCAGGTTTTCCAAGTCGGAGGAGGACAAGAGAAAGCTAGGGTCATTTGTTCCCTGCATACCACTGAAGGCGAACTTGATACCAGGCCCTTTTAGGCCTGTCGACGGTGGCAATCGTCTCGTGTCGCTGTATAAACATACATTTGAGACTCGTGTGAATGGCATTTTGGACACCATGCTGCTTAAAGGAGTAAGATGGCACTAGGTGGACAGATAGTATCTGTGGCCTGGGGCAAAATGTTTGAGCGGATGTCCAAGAAATGAGATTTTTAAAAACGCTACTGGACACTTTTATCCCTTTCATTGGTCATCAAATGATGTTTAATGGCAATAGATTTATAATGGTTAAATCCTTTCCTCCCCATATTTGAAATGATGATCTATCTGCATGATAGATTGCAAATCGGATGCAAAAACCAAGAGCAAAGTGAGAAGAAATTTGGAATTTATCATTTGAAATTTGGGACTTTGGGTCACATAATGGCTGAGTATCAGAAGTCATAGGTTGACATAAAACTTACCACAGGAACCGATTCCTTATACGTTTGACCCTTTGGGGATTTTTTTACACTGTAAAATGGTACAAAATAAAATTGACCTTTGCGTGGCAGATATTCTGGGCAATTCCTCTATTGACAGCAATTGATCTTAGACAAAGAACAAAGAGGGGGTGAAAGTTGATACAATGAATTGAAAAGTTCAATACTGTACAGCTTTGCTTCGACTAAATGTTCACTTTAAGCTGATTGACTGGTTTATCTAGGTATTGGTCCGGATACGCACTAGTCTACTTAGGCTGGCCTCAGTCACAGTGTCCTACCTGCCCAACTCTGCCTCCCTGTCTGCCGCCACCGCCTCCCCATCCCCTTACCCAACACTCGACTTCAGCTACTGGATTCCAGGGCCTGTTAGAGGGATAAGGATACATATTGTGATGTACTATATCTGCCTAATTTCTTTGAACCATTTCATGAATGTTCATGATTAAATTAAAGACTTGAGAAACTACAATTTACGCTGATTGGGAATCAAATATTGTTTGGTTGATATCTCCCAGGAAGCCTCCAGAGACAGACACCTAATTCTATAAGTATAGAAAATATTTGCATTCATGCTCCCTGTCCCCCATGACAGTCGCTGATCTTGCCCACACCCCAACCCCACATATCCGTAAAAAGGTACACTATGAACCCGACTCAATCTACCCGAATGCTCTGTTAGTATGATTCTCGGCATTTTGAATCAGGGTGGCTGATCATTCATAGTTCTCTAATCAAAGAATACATGGTTAATGCTTATCGGCAACACTTGTACATGCATTGAAAATCTGTTTCTAGGTGTTTGTCCATTTTCCATCCCTCATTGTGCTTATCACACTTGTATGAATGCAGATACATTGTGACATGAGTCAATACCCGGTGTGAGGTGTATTGCATACAGCTGGTACTCGCAGATCATTCACATAAAGGACCTCACGTTCCTCAGTTCCTGGCCCTCCAGTGCAGCCTTGGAGGAGTCCCCACCATGTCAAACACAGCTTAGAGTGTGCAGCCTCCAGAGACAGACACCTAATTCTTTAAGTGTACCACTGTTTACCCATACACAGACAATCATTCAGGACGAGGGGATGTTTGCTTCTTGCCTTTCTTCACCACTCAGGACTAGTGGCCACATTGTTGATCTCTCAGCGCCGACGGACGATCAAACGTGTGTTGAGTGGCATTACTGTGAGAACCCTACATGAAAGTGTGAGGTTGAAAGGGGTTATATAGTGACAGGCTGTTTGGATCCTCTATGTGAACGTGTTATATGGGTGACGTGGGTGTTTACCTTAACAATGTTGCAGTGGAAGGTGTCCTCTGGAGTGTGTAGTAAACTTTGTAAGATTGTACAAGATATATTCACTTCTCCAAACGTTCCTGTTTAAAATAAAGATGGCTTAAAAAATGCAACAATTTCAATCTTATTCTTGATTGTTTAGGTGGTGATTTGGAATGTCAATAAAAATACCATACCATATGCAACATTATTGATAGGATTACTTTTTATTCATTCTTAGCAATGAAAAGTTTCTAAATTCATATCCTTGTGGGCAGGATTGGTGGTGAACTTTGAGGAGAGTTGAGACCCTCCAGTGAATACTGCAAAAGTCCACAAAGAGAACCAATTAGCTTTTGAAGTGCAACGGATGGCCGCATGAACACATGAGTTACGACCTTATTCTGTGCAAAATCTGAAAGCTGGAGTGTGTTTGGTACAGTATATATATATCATCCTGCCCTCCATCCTCTACAGCCTAGTTCAATGTTGACCCGCGGATTACACCTTAGCACTAACAAGGTCGGTCCAGTCTACCTGAGGAATGCTGGAGCCTGTTCACTGTTTAAGTGACCCCTCTAATCCGCACTCCCTCCTTCACCCTGGTCTTCCCAAACATGGCCGACTGCACGTCCATGTACAGTTCTCTCAGGTATTTAACTGGGACATATTGACACGTCAACATTAACCTCTTTGTTAAAAACGCTCTTGAACAAAGATTCCATTTTTTATGCGTTTTAAGCAAATATTACTACCCCTCTGTACCCAGGAATTCTAACTACGTGATCCGGAGGAATACCGCCAGAGGTGGCAATGGGACGCCCGTTACCCTGAAGACCGCGGCATGGCTTTCCCGCAGGCAGTCTGCATAATAGGCCCTCTTAGCCCGTTAAGTAGGAGAGGGTCAGATTGGGTCTGCAGTTCAGGAGGTTGCGACAGGGAGTTTGTTCATAGGATGACGGGTTGATAAGACTTTACAGCATTAAAATCCCGCTCATTCTCCGAACTTCAGAAACCCAAAATTTAGCGAAGATATATGTTTAATTCTGATTTCCATGTGCCAGAAAATATATCACATCAAGCGATATTCTTCTAAAAAAGAATACAGCAAACGGACTATATAGTAATGCAGTAGTTTTGAAACCCCATAATTACTAATCATTGTACTCTATGTCTCTAAATACACCTCATGTTGGAACCTTTGTAAATTATATACGATACGAAGCTTTGGGCTTTATGGTGTAGTGAATGACCTCTGTCTCTTCGCATCTCTATTTATGAAATAATAAAGTTCACCCAGGGTAGTAATCCTCTGATTGGATCCTATCTGTTGGGTCATTGGAAAACATACTTTAGACTTTGTATAGATCTGCGTTGGTGATACGTCAACGCTGATCATCAGATTTAAGGACATACTTGTAGTATGTTAAAGCATATATAGAGACAATCAGTAAAGTAATGTTGATACTACTAGGCATCATCTACTGCAGGATGGCTGAAATATTCCCTGATTCATTATCTATTTCAGGATAGATGGTGCTTTGTGCCATCAGACACAGATGAATCTGTTTTTAAGTCATAATCTAGTGGATCTTTGACCATGCCCAGAGGCATCATCCATTTGGAAAATAAGTGTGGCATCATTCTAGGATTCCGGGTCGAGAGAGGCTCTCCGTGTTGACATCATAAAATACAGGATGGGTAAACCTTAACATCCAACCATGGATAGAACAATATTATACCGTGACAACAATCTATGGTGACAGAGCAATAAGCCCAGATACATAACTGAAATGTCAACTTGGACGACAGCATCGCCGCAGAGGAAGAACTGATTGGGGCCCCAACTGTCGACCTCTAGCCGGCATTCCATGTACTGCACATTGCTTTTCGGTGCAGGTCTACATGATTAAACCATTCATACTATTGTACTCTACTTTAGTCAGTTGGGCGTCTGTTCGTATTCAAGACAGCCTGAGTCTCTACGTAGAGTCTGTAGATATACCTGGTACAAAAAGAGGTGCACAGTGATTAGTCACTGACTGCCACAAGGCAGATCCGGTATGCGTTTTATAGTCTCGTTAGTGAAGGTGTGATTAAGACGGAGAAGGAGGCAATGAATGAATCACCTGTGATCAATACTGATGAGAAATTCGTGATGGCCAGGGATTTGTTGAGCTTGATTGATGGCTGACAAGGCTTTGAATATTGTGGTCTCCCTGGCACCTGTATTTGGCTGCTGCCTTGACCCCTCGACCACGAAATGACCTGGGCCCTGACTTATTTATCTGACGCCTGTGTGTAAATGATTGGACGGCAAACTAAAGAGGAGAAAGTGTCTGTCACATTAGTCATAATCAATAACGTGTATTACTATCACAAAAGTCACAAGGCTTACTGTTAACGATTTAACGCATAAGGTTTAACCACGAACGCTTACTGTGTTATTGAATAAAAGGAGCGTTGCTGTATCAATATGAAAAAATTATGGTACGCTAGATATTTTATCATCCATCCAATCACATCTATGAATTGAGAAATTCTTATAGAAAGAAATTACCTATACTGTTGCAATCGTGCTTGTTCACGCAATAGTTAATCATGATTTGCATGGAAAACTGTTATAATGCCTTCGCTATTGCAAATCTACATTATTGATGAATGGTTTGCCTGGGTCCCCATGAATAGTTAGTTGCCATGTTGTTGGGTAATATCAGCGGCTTTAGTAGCATACCTCACGAAGGTCCCCGTTCTCTTTATTCAACAAAGATTATTTGTCGTAAATCAATGTTAGGTTTACCACCTGTTGGCTCTGGCCAGTTACAACTGAAACTATTAAATCCCTATTATTCAAATAAACTGACGTTTTCCTTTCAACAAGAGCTTTGCCACCCCTCGTGATCCATATCTAAAGAACCTGGAAATGAGTTCACAGTGGCAGTAATGTTCAATATCCATTCTCCTCTTGGTAAGATCGAATAGAAAGAGGCACCTTGGTAACCTCAAAATATTTTGTCATTGCCAACTGCAATTATAGATATGTAATGAATTTGTAATGGTGGCTTCCTTGATGTGGTTTCTGGAATACCTTGGATGTGTTTGTGTATAAAGTAAGTGTAAGAAGGCAAGGCTCATATTACAGCTGATGAGGCGAGAACTACCCTCTTTTGTTTTATTATTGAAGCTAACTCTCAGTCGTCAGATGAACCTCCAAAACCAGAGCCATTTTCACTACAGAATTTATTTTCTATTAGATATCTATTGTTTGATAGATAACTTTAATCATGAGAGGCAATTTATAGGGATAGGTGGAAATCGTGATATTCATCATATAGCTTTGCCCATCAAAGCGGTATATGGCATATCAGAAGGTGAATCATATGAGACGGTGGATGATGTTACATTCACACGGATTATGGTACATGGTTTAAATATCCGTCTCCACAATAAGCAATAATCCTAGACAGGAAGAAAAATACCACACGTTTTACAGAGGAATTAGTTCAAGTAAGACAGTTATATCACACCCTATTTAGATCGACCCATTCAATCAGCTAATAATACCAGGTAGTATTTACCTGATTATCAGTAAATCTCTGCCATCAGAGATTAAACAGATTTAGGTTCATTTGATATACCATACGCAACACCTCTGCCCAGTAGACGAACAGCTTACACCTCAACAATGGCGTACTGGACGTATTCTTACTCAAACAGCTCGTTTGAATTGACCCCTGGCGACGTTTAAGCATTATCTAACCCCAGTTGGGTAATGCCGTATAAGGGTCTAGGCGGTGAATAGTTGTGGTTATTTCTGTATAGGGCCAGTGATGCAGGTCCTCTCTTGCCTGAAGCCACAGGGGAAGGGACGATGAAAAGATGGCCTCATCTACCTTTCATCCCATGTAGGCGTTTTGTAAATGCAGGGCAGACAGGGAGAAAATCATATTTATCTAAAGGTAAGGGAAATTGCTAATGAAATGCCACACAAGACGTGAGTAAATATTTCATTTCCATTACCCGAGAGAAAGGCTTAGAAACGGGCGCCATTTCGCCGTGTAAATTAGTGTGATTCTGGGAACGCTCTATTGACACGATTAAGACGAGAGATGGTGAATTGTGTTTAATTCAGGAACTTGGTGGTCCTCTAGAGCTAATAGGAATGTAGACTCACAGACGACAGTAATACAACCTTTTACATTCAGGGTGTTCAGCTAGATTAAATCAAATAAGGAGTGAAAATTAAAATTGCATGTTTGATTAGTATTCATGCAGTATGCGACATAACCAAGCATGAGTTCCACACGATTTTTAAAATCTCCGGTTTACAGCACCATCCGTTACAGGCTATCTGAAGGAACCAACTCGTTAACTCACTAATTATGTCAAGAATTGAAGTCCTCTCTGTGTTGCCGTAGATATCTCTCAAATATTATCAATGGGTCGCATGGGAAGTTCAAATTATGATAGCAAAATGAACTCGAACCTAAAGACACCATAGCAATTCTCCATTGTGAATTGAAGGCGGACAGGTAACTGGAATCATCGTCTCATCATGGGTCATCAACTCCCCGGGGGCGTCGTGTGGCGCATGGTATGATGATGGTGGCTTGTCACGCAGTATTTTGACAGGAGCCGAGGATGCTCCAATGGAATAATTGAGAGACAAGTGGGCAGTAACCGGAAAGGAATAAGCTTCACATGTCAGTGCTACTACTAGGGCCACCTCTACCGGCGTTCCGCATGCTGAAGGGTCAGGAAAAAAACAGCATCAAATCAGTAGTTTACTGTTTACTTTAACTCACATAGTTCCATAGTTAAACACGAATTAAGTACATTGTGATGTATTCTAAGATATGATATCAATATTATGTCGGATGGATTTAAAATAAATTCAATGTGATATCATTTATATACAAATTCATTTGCATTTACATGGATATATATGGTCATAGATTGCCTTATTGAAAGCACATATTGCAAGTAGGGATGTGGTGCAGCGGTACATCCAGCATCTCTATTTTCTCGAAGTAGTTGCTTTAGCAATCATACTCATTAAAGCAGTCACTGACCACGAATATTATGTTCTTTGGCTTCCTCGAAGTGATCCCTACCTTTTGTTATTCGTAAAGTTGTTACTCATGAAGTGCCCGTAATGTAACGTATACAATTTAACTGGTTCATCCTGACAGGTGTAGATCTATGGAGATATTGGTACATGGAGATATGTACATAGATATCGTTTCACATCCTTTTCTTCATGTGTTTGATTAACCAGCTGTAATGCAAGGATATACTCGATTAGAACAAAGAAATTGGTCGTTTCTTTAGCTGTTTGTCTTGACCTTCTCAAGATGGATATAGTATGAAGGTCATCATCTGCGACGTAGAGACTAGATACGGAAGATTGTATGGCTATGGACCATTTAGAGAAGATAATGTATGCACGCGTATTGGTGGTGAGACCAGAGGAACAGGGACAAGGTCGAGTTTAGGTGCTTTGCGTGGTTGCTTGTGCATAGGAAGACAGAGAGGGGCGAACCTAACGGTGCACTAGACATGTGAGGAGACAGTTCTAGCCCTGAGGACATCGAACAAGGGAACAATTTTATGTCGAAGTGAACCATGTATAATTCACCTGTCTAGGCAGGTTCTGACACGCCAATCAGTGGGTGTTTATGGATAGGGGTGTCGAGACGTGTCACACAACAACAAACGTGTTCACCTGATTTATATATTCATACAACACTTAATTTAGTGTGATGGAAAACATATTGATGCCCTTACAACTATCACTGTTGATGAATTAATCTGGCATAGTTGGCTTCTTCGAATGTAACCCACTCGATCAATCCGACTACAAATTGCGGGTGCCTTGGACAGCTAAATCGTACATTCATGATTAAATGATTAAGGTTCTTTTAGAAATCAAAACGATCCGTCTTCATGCATTCATCTGTTTTGAGTCAAGGACTGAAGCCAGTCATGTATCAATGGTTAGAATCTAGTCTCAGTTGTCAGTATTTGGGTTGTGGTGACACGTGACACAGATATTCAGCACTTGCCTGTCTCCTGACATACACACAACGTCAATACAATAACCTGTTAGTCAGAATAGAAATGCTCAGGATGAGATATAGATTTACTGAATCAATAGATCATATCTGTAATTGAAATAGCAATCTTCCAAATATATAAAATTCGAAGGGATGACTCTACGGACATGAAGCTGGTGTGAATAGAAAACAATATCTTCAGAATTGAGGAATGAAGTCAGGAAGAAGTATTCTATTTATCACTTTATTTCATTTAATTGATAAATATAAGTTTATAGTAATATAGAAGTAAATGGACTGCCGCATGTATTAGATCTGCGGTGCACTGACGACTAAACATGTATAGCATGTAGATGGACACGGACAGGATCCAGCACACCAAGTAGCAGATGAGGCTTCTGAAGAACTTGTACATGACCCCTTCCGACAGAGGGCAAGGATTTACCGGCCGCAATGTGTGTGGTCCAGTTTCCACAGCACATCCCACGTTTTCTAGTCTAGACCATAATTGCTACACCCATCTACACGATAGACACATGGATCATTTCTACTAGTGTTAGTATGTTACGGACCAGACACCGTGAATTAATCAAATACAAGTAGCAATGGGAAACTGTGGATTTGGCATTTACCACAAAGAGTCGTTGAATGGCTTTGTTGTTTTCTGAATTGAATTTGCTTGAAAGTCAAAAAATGCATGCGAGCCTTATTTCGATATTTGAACATTTTATGATGTAGTATCATATATAAATCTGGAGACATGGTATGTGTAGATTCTAAATGCAAAAAAAATGTTTTTTTTAGTATCATATATAGATGTACCCCGCAATTACATTTCTCCGAGGCAGTAGAATCTCTATAGATCTGACATGCGAGTTTATATAAATACCGTATAGTAGGAACATATCTTGGCTTCTATACACACTCCAGGTGAGTCAGGTCTGTAGAGGAGGAGCAGGGGGCGGGACTTGTGATTAATGAAGCTCCATACTTGTGACCACAATCGCAGCATCTCAGGTAAGAAACGCTTTGATGGTGTGCCGCGCAGTTGTGAGATTCTCGTCTGTTCAATGGGGACATTTGTCAGGCCCTTCAAACCTGGGGCGGGATCCACTCTCCCACCTCATCCTTTGCCTGGGTGTACCTTCGAAGAAGTGACAAAGAATCTGAGCGGAGATTTAAGCGGATCTTAAATAGCGTTTAGGGTTAACAGATGTTTAGCGGAGCGTGCCCGTTTTTAAAGGTGTCTAAAGTTAGGGAGATTGGGTAGGCTTTGGATAAGGCAGGATAATTATTCGACCTGACAGTTGTAACCCTTCGCAGGAACACCTGCCCAAAGGGATTTTTATAGATTGAAATTGAATTATCCAAAGGATACAATTTGTCGAGGTTTGCTCTGTGGCTTCGATAAGATTTCAGGTGAGCTGGCAGTGTTCGTTGTTATTCCATAAGTGTGACAACTAATACACTATCTAGGAAGTAGGATGAAGATCCTATTCTCTGATTCTGTTTCATAACCAAACGGACACTTGTCGTTGAAATTTAAAAGGACAGATACAAATCGATTTAATTCAGATTATGGCCAATACATGTACCACAATGTCGATAATGGGAAAGATAGCTGAACCTTTTCCTCGTTGTACAAAATATCGAAATTGCTATCTTGTATCTTGTTCATTACTATGGTCATTACTAGCGTATCCATAGCATAATAGAATGATATGGACTATTGCCGCAGCGATTATATCCCACACTCCTGGACCTACCTAAACATATACCCTTTTACTTGATCATTACGTGCATTCCCAAAGTATGCACCGCAGTCAGACCAAGCCAACCGACAGCGTGCGCGGCCAGTGCATACGTTGCGTTTTACGGACTAGTCCTTCCATTGTTATGTGTATCCAATTCTATCAATACTACCAGCATTACCGTATGCCCTCGGTGCTGTGTACACTTACGCCAATTGGTGCGTCTGACCCCCTGGAACCCAACCTCCCCCGAGGTTAAGTGGGAGACAAGTGGTCTTGATGGAGGTATGGTCGCTCCTCAGACGGATTGCTTACTGAATGGTCGCCAATTTACCTTAATTGAGGCTAACTGCTGGGTTCCCACCTGCTCCGGTTTGGCCAAACACCTGTAGGGAATAGGTCATATGAAAAAACTACCCGCACCTGTCAATTTGCCTCACACTTAAAGATACGCAGAGGTAGAACAGAGTATGTACCAATGCATGTAATATCATATATCCAATGTATATGAATAAATCTGAAAATCACTGAATGAAGTACTGGTAATATTTCTTATATTGTGCTTTCTATGTACCACCAGTATGGGTGTAGATTTGTTATGACGTTATCAGGAGTACTCTCCAACTCACAGCGGCCTGCTGTTGCGGATGTGATTTTAAGTTTGGATACCTGGTTAATTGGCCCATGACTAAAACTGATTTTGCTATGATACGACTTCACTGCCACATTGAAACCACCTAGAGTTACCCTAGTGTATGATTCTAGTAAATTGATGCGGTAAAAGTATTTCGTCTGAACTGCTTTACATCATTATTTTTCTTATCCCTCGCATTGTATCAACTTGATGGCTCTAGGCTTTCCGAATTGATCTCAATGTGAAATCTAACCTCAATGCGGAATTCGGTACTTCATACTGCCTCAAAGCTAAACCCAAGTACTTCCTCAAACTTGTTCAACATAACAAAACTGCGAAATATATCGTGATACATTCATTTTAGGATAACCTGAGAATCAAATAAAAATTTCAAGATAGAGCTGACTTGTGTTCCAAATAGGAAATGTTACCTGATGGATTATTTCAGTAGCACTTGTGATAAATGAGATAGAGATGGTTCAGGCTCTACGTGTTGAATCCAAGTAAGGTGGACAGATGTTCTATAAAAGTTATGCGTAACCATCTTGTGGACATACTCCGACTGACGTCCTCATCGTTCCACGCCATCTGTTGTCATTTACTTATGATAAATGGATAAAAGATATGAAAGGTAATGTGAAGATCAAAGAAGTAGGGAATTCATCCAAGTGGACAGACAGAAATAAACCATCTTTTTAACATACTAGCGACTTCGTCGTTGCCCCAGGAAAAAATTGAAAGTTAGGGGGAAACCACTTGAAAACTGAAACTGCAGGTTGCCAATCCCGGGAATTGAACTCACGACTCCCGACACCCCGGGCGATCACTCTGCTAACTTCTCCACAAAGCCAGGTGCCTGGAGGAGGCCAAATACTTAGGGTGATGGTGGGGGAGGGGGGGGGAGGAGGAGGGTCATCAGCGGAGCCTGGAAAGGGCTACCAGCGAAGGTTGAGATATCATCGGTTTCTCACGAGAAAAGTAGATTAGAAAACTACAATACTAAATTTTGATTTCGGCATGGCTTGAAATGAATCATAAGAGAAGAAGTTTGTCTGAGTATTGAAATACAAAAAAAGAAGAACAGGTTCGAGTTTTTAACTAAACGAGAATCTCACTCTCGTGGCTCTTCAATCTCCATGCCTAGGTCTGGTTCACTATGTCTCTATGTACGGGAGCAACTTCAAGCGGATTCGACGGAATTCTACCGTTTTAAATATAGTAGGTAATAAGAACAACAACAAAAAGTCTGTGTATAAACACGGACCTCCATAGTTGTCCATTTCCGTGGTGTAAACAGTTCGATGCATATTGCGAGTCAGTATTTTCTTTTAAAATATAATTTTGCAAAAATGAATAGACGAATTCATTCTTTGAAGCAATCTGTGCATCTGCTTTGGGAAGATTTAATTTCGTATCCTACGTTAATAGTATTCCATGGGAATTCATAATTCATTCTTAAAATCATCATTATATGACCCCACTTTCACTATAACATATGTAGTGGGACGGGAATCCAGCAGTGTTCGTTTGTTTCACGGAAGGTGGCGCGATATGCCGATCCTTACTGTGCAGTGATTCCGGACAACGCCGCACACACGTAACGCTTAGTATATATACTCAGCGTTCACAGTAGGTCGACAGGCTGTCCTCGCGCGTCCCTTCTACGGAACGGATCCTTGGGCCCTCACTTTGCAGGCGGGTTCTTGTAACCTTCCTGGTGGTTAGGCTAATCCTCCGGATTGGCCTATCCAGCATTACCTAGCACCTATGTGCTAGGGTACTGTACTTGTGGGGAAGATCTTCCAGATCTTTCCGGGAAGTAAGTGATTAATAAACACCCTTGTTTATTAAGTGACGTTGTTGTGTTATGTGTGAATAGGTCTGTGCAAACTAACCGAAAACCGAACCAACCTACGTAAGTGCGTAGGGTGGGATCCTGCCTGGAACTAGCATTCCGGATTGGGGTCATCCAACCTGCTAGACAGGTGGCGACCACCACACATACAAAAAGAGAAAAGAATCGGCCTACTCTACCTTATGTTTGATTAACTGATGAAAATCAAAGGCAATCTAAATCGCGTCTTATATAACAAGGCTAAGCATGGAACTATATATTTTTATGTGCCTCTTTAAAGTTGTGGAAACGCGGGGACATACTTCCGTTCTGGTCAGGTAATCAAAATCAGCCCATAGTGGTTTGATACCTGTCCAACCTACTGGTTCGCTGACTTGAAAGGAGTTCAGATGTATGAGGAATTATAATCTTTATAAAGAGACAAATAAACAGATTCAACACACAGAAAAAGGCAAAATGTTGAAGTATGGAGAGCTGTCACAAAATATACTAGCTTAATCTTTTTCGCATTGTTCCACAGACAAAGATTGGGCCGTTACTGGTTCTAGTGAACCCGCTCACCTTCAGGCCGGTCCCCACCCCGATCAGCGCGACTGTTACGACCCCTGGTGATGGCTATCTGCAGGGTCTGCTTCAGGAGGCAACGCGCCAGCAGTTTGAAACGGGGCTACCTCAGACACTAATCCTAAAGTAAGTACCGAAACTTGAAGAACTTGCATATTGCTCTATATTTGTATTAGTCAACAGAAAGCAACAAGGGGGGAGGAACAATGTTTTTCCCCTTTTGATCTCATCAGCCCACTGAAATTATGCTTGATAATTTTTTTCATGTGGCCTTGAACATCGTATGGACTTTTTATCTATTTTCCCTTTTGATCTGAAAATAAGAATAAAAAACCTTTCTTTCGGGGAAGATAAGTGCCAGTCAATACACGGCACACCTAGAACGCTCGTCAAGTCCCTAAATTCTCTCATTTCAGGAACAGCGCACAGCGAAGCTCATACTCTTCATACCTTTTATAAAAGATTCTCTTTCAAAAGTAACAATACTCCCAAAGTTTTTATTCCGTGGATCGATCGAACATACCTTAGGTTAAAACTATATCTGTGGTATATTAATTCAGATTTATCAAAACGTTATTATCAATGTTCAGGTGGTATTTGTATTTGGTGTAAAAAAATTCAATAGTGTCTTTCTATTCTCTGTAAATGTGAAAATATACAAACTGACTATTGGGAGAGTCTACATGGCCTACATAGTTTCCTCCGTGTCTTACAGTGGGGTGAGCGGCAGTGGGAAGACGTACTCCTCCATGGTCTTACTGAGACGCCTCTTCGACGTCGCCGGTGGTGGCGCTGAGACGGACGCCTTTAAACACCTCCAGGCGGCGCTTACCGTGCTCCGGGCGCTCGGCAGTGCTACCACCTGCCAGAACCCACACTCCTCCAGAATGGTAAATTGGCCAGTTAAGCTAATTATTTATCATCCTCACACAGTTGCATGCTTGCACGGGTAGAGACATTAATGCCAGTTTTAGACGAAGCACCCGGTATCATTGTCCATGCCGGGATGAGGAGTGCTTGTTACTTTTCCAAATATAGTCTAGAATTCATGAACATTTAGATACCAAAATGACTTTGCTGAATATATTTACATGATTGATATGTGTTAAGAAAAAAAATTAAAAGAGCTGTTGTTATTATGGAGAATCTGGTATAGCTATGTAAATGACAATCCGATATGTCTGTCTATGGCCTAGGATTTCAATAAAGCCGAAGTCATGCAAATCTATTTCTCGTTGCAGTTAAATACGATTACTTCAAAATGTCCATTGCCTGTGGTGTCCGCCATTTAATGGTGGCACCAAACAGCAGAGAGAATACTTGACGTGATGATAATTTCAGGAGTGTAGTTATTATTGGGGAGTTTCAGTCTGCTCTGTATTCCATAACACCTCTTGTTCTAAGATATGATTCCTTTCCATTCAGGGTTACATGATTGAGAATGATATATCCGACGGTGCTATCTACAGAACGAAAATACACTGCTATTTCATGGACCAGGTATGCATCTCACCCAGACCTTGACAGTAGAATACATTTTCGTAAACCTTGAATAAGTTTTAACCTTTACTGAAACCTTTAACACCTAACAACATGTTGTATCCACATGTCTGCCGCAAATATAGTAAAAATAAAGCTGTCCAATGTTAATGCCGTTTAGAGGCCATCAAAGGGATCAATGTCCCGAGAATAACTATGATATGTTCGTGCTATGTAAAGTAAAACATACTGAGTACTTTCTTTACTCTCATTTTATTCAGACAAGAGTGGTAAAGCCACAGGGAAATGAAAAGAACTTCCACATATTTTATCAAATGCTGGCAGGATTATCCCTTGAGGAGAGAGGTAAGGATCGGTTTATCAACTACATCCATATACTTTATAAACACCACAATGGGTACCTAGACCAATGGACACATGTGTCTGCATAAGTTATGTAGCTCCAAATAAATACACACATAATGGATCATTTCTGGGACAATTTCTAGGATTAATCAACGACAGTATAACGTTTTATTTCATAGAAGTATTTATGTGTCTAGAAACTATGATATTTTCATGTTCAGTTCCATTGTATTGATTACCATATCCATACATATTTTTCAGCCAAGTATCATTTAACGGGGCACAGCAGTCATACTCTCAACTTCCTGTCCTCTGGTGACGTCACTCAGAATGACGTCAGAGACCGAGAACACTTCATGGCATGGAAGGTTAGATAATCAGTCTTTTGAATATTTCAACTATTCAATGAAAATACCCGATGTACATTTATATAATTCCCCCCAATGATAGCAAAGGGTTCACTTGCAAATCAAATAAGATAGAATTAAATATTCTCCTCTATGGTAAGTTACTTGCCCATTCTTGCGTTATTATAGGTTCTCCAATACTAATAGCAACTGACTTTCCAGTATTCATCCATCATTATTTCCTCGGCGATTGTAGAAGTAACGCGTGTTACGAAGGACATTCATTGATTGAGACACAATAGTATAACATGGCTTGCTGTGCAGTGAAAGTTCTAACATTTCCTCGTCAACCAGTGAATTGAACCTAACTCACGTTGTGTACGTGCCTGATCCTCACCACAGAACGCTCTCTCGGTTCTTGGCATACCCTTCGCCGACATCATGCGAGCCCTGGCCGCCATATTGCTGCTAGGTAACTTGGGGTTCGTCGAGGGACCCGGACTAGAGTTGCAGGTGGACGGGGAGCCAGGTGAGTGGTGTTCGTAAATAGGTTAGTATTCGGATGCATCATATCGGTAATGCATCATGTGTAATTCAAATATTTAGCATCTCTATATTTTCATGATTGTTATCGAAATATGTATCAAGGAGAAATACAAACGGGGCTAGCTCGCTTCAGGCCGAGAAAATCTTGGGGCGACTTCCTCTCATACAATTCTTGTTTCGGAGTGAGTTTTCCAGTGTCCGTCTAAATACTGCACGGTGTGTTTTATGTTTTCATAGAGTTGCAGGCGGTGGCGTCGTTACTTGGTGTGACCACGGCCAGTCTGTACCGGGGACTAAGCACACGCACACGCCGTGCACGCGGCCAGATCTTCAAGGCCCTCGCCGACCCTCACGCCGTAAGTCTCAGCTTACAGTGACAATGCATAGCTTGGGGTTCAGCACATTCAACCAAATTTCCTTCATGAGTGGCATCCACAAGCCAACCTTAAGATTGAGATATTGTTCGCGTTGGCAAATTGTTCTTGGAAGGACTTTTTCCACTGGTTGAAAAAAAAGAATATAGATGCATACCTGTCAACTGTAACGTGTTTTTAATCAATAATATTCGATAAGTGGTTGTGGATAATTCATTTACTCAATTTTTTAAATACTGCTTACTGACATTACTGATAAGCACTTCTGGATATTTCTCCCGAATTTTCCAAGGTCATCAAGCATTTGAAAATGATTTAGTAAATATTCACTAGTCCAACTATTGCTGTCGAGATATTGTCTGCTACATCATGGATGTTTGTGTATAACTAAGTATTTTGATACCACAGGCGAACCAGGCCCGCGACTCACTGGCCAAGGCACTATACTGCCGCCTGGTGGCAGCCATTATTAAACGCGCCAACAACACGAAGCGCCTGGTGGTGAACTGCGCAAACAGCACGGACAGTGGCGACTCAGGTCACAACGGTGAGTTCTCAGTGCTGTTACATACCTTTTATATAAATGCACGTTTTCGACAGGATCTCTTCAGAGTTTTACACCCACGTACAGACTCCTGGAGTTTTGGCTCCGGACTTCACTCGGCTTCGCCTCATGAAGTCACTATGCCAAACTCCAGTCGTGCCATGGCATACAGTGGCCAAGACTAAAGCTCATCCAGTTTTACGATAACACTTCTACCCTCGAATCCAGGAGAAATTATATGAGAGAAAATATCCAACAGAGTTGAATTAAGATAATATATACACAATATTGACTGTTTTCAGATACAAGCGGCCGTATGCTCCGAGGATTTGACGCGTAGTAATATCCGAGCGTATGCGAGGATATCGCATAAAGTCGACTCTGAGGAGCATACAAACGCTTTTATCTGAAACCAGTCTGTATTTGTTATCCACCTTTTCTGCACAAGTGACATGTCGATATCAGTTCATTTTAGTTATGCACTATTTTTCCATACGCACTACTTTTCCGTATGCGCCACCCGGCGCATACAACATATCCGTATGCGCCGGGTATGTCCATACACGCTACCTATGTGTTTTCTATGGACACTTTGTATTAGGTGGATAATAAACAGTTTGACTGATAAAAGAATTGTGATTTGTGACTCTTTGAGTAGCATAGGCAGGTGCCACTAACTCTCACTTTCAACTTCTCCTCTATGGAAAGTTTTCTATGAATGTTTTTCAATAGCTGATGGTAGTGGCAGATCAGCATGGGCTAGTTGAAAAACACCTGGGCTTTGGATATTTCATTTTCCTCTTTAAGTCTCTGACTCAACGTTTGATTTCATAGGTTATTCAGATGTAGCCCAACAGGAGGGGCTGTTGTCGAGATCCAGCGCGTCACGTGGTTCCGGCCAAGGCCTAGTACCATCACAGACAGAGAGCTTTATAGGCGTCCTTGACATGTTTGGATTCGAGAAACTACAGGTATGGTCCGGATGTGAAACTTTATAAATCTGTTTTTAGCTTCAATCCGTCTGATTTCATATGTGATTAATCTGTGTGCTTTTCGTCTATGTTCATTCAACTATTTTGCTAATTGACTTCTCAAAAATTGCGTTATGCTACTACTGGGCAAGTGACCATCCTCACCTGAAAAGTGGGGAAGGTCAGCCACATGGCCTATCCTCCCGCTCCTATCCTCATGAATCATACGGGCTTTATGATTCATGATTATTTAAGAACATGTTATAGCTGAACTGCTCACCAGCCTTTTGTACATTCTGACTCCGCAGACAAATCGTTTTGAGCAGCTCTGCATCAACCTATGCAGTGAGACGCTGCAGCACTTCTACAACACGCATATGTTCCGGGCGGCGGACGAGGCATGCGCAGAGGAGGCCATCACAGCTGACATTGACGTCACATACGCCGACAACGCGCCAACCATCGAGTTGCTCTCCTCCCCAAGAGTGGGTATGCTCAGCCTGCTGGACGCCGAGTGTGGTCTGCAGAGAGGGTGCCCGGAGACACTTCTTCAGAAGATCCATATTCAACACTCAAGGAACAAGCGGTGAGTACGATATCAATAGTGTGCTGGAATGTTGGCAGAAAGTTTTGTAAATATAGGCATCTGATGACATTAGGCATTGGTGCATAACTAAAGAAGTAACCACACGTTTTGTTCAAAGTCGTCGTCATCAAAGTCATGAGTTTGATGTGAAGTAATGTGAAGAAGGCAATAGCCAAGTGAAAAAAATCAAGGAGCATTTAAACGGATTTGTAGAACAATGACGCTGACCAAAACGAGTTGCTATCTCTATTTATCTCACCCCAGTACACACTAAAATGATAGACGATGCACAAGATAGAGACCATGGAGAACAGACTGTAATACTTGTAGGGGCATGAAGAATGAGTTTCCCATGTTAAGTCTATGGGACAAAATAACAGGGGTGAGATAATGCACCGTATAGAATGTTTATTTCCAATATTCCACATCTGTATCCTCCTTATGAAGAGGCTATTTTGAATGTAACATTTTTAGCAAAGCTTATGAATAATTTTGCTCAAACCAACAGGGAAATCATTTGAATCCATATTCCATATTATTCAAATATAGATTATTTGTGTTACAACATATGCACCATGAACTACTACCTTTGTGTTTATACTATTGTATTTCAATTTTTGCTGCAGCTTCTTCGAGCCAACCAATCCAAGCCACCATAACTTTGGTATCCACCATTTCTGTGGAGACGTAGTGTACGACGCCAAGGATCTGTTGACAGCCAACAGGAACCAGTTGGCTGATGACATCATCGCCACGTTCACAAAGCAAAACTGCAGCTTCGGCTTCGTCAGCCACCTCTTCTCACAGGAAATCAAAGCTATCCAGGGTGTGTATACATATAAATAAGTGTTCCACAATGCTCTATGGGTTTATTCTAATTGGCGATTATGAATCAATTATGTATTACTGTTCATGTTGTCTCTTCTTTTTGATTTATCTCTCTAGAGGATGGTGGAGGACCAAAGGGCGCTGTATATAGAATATCTCCCAGTCCAGTAGCTGAAAGAAGTGGGTAAGTCACCATAAATGTCCTAGCTACACTATAGAAGAAATGTGTACAGTGCATAAATCCTGTGCAATACGAACCCGAAAACACACAGTGACATCACGATTGAGCTGATATATGGTGAAATTAAATGCCTCTGTCTTTCTCCTTTTAAAGTAGTATGAATGAGAAGAAGAACTTCAACTTAGATACAAATACATCTACTTGGATAAGTGTCAGATATGAGCTGTTTGGATGTAAAACAATATTGTTTGACCCTCGCGTTTGATTCACTTTCCAGTGACTTGAAGGGGTCGCTGTCCTCTGATTTCCACTCAAAACTTGACGGCATTCTCCAGCTACTAGTTTCCTCACGGCCCCACTTCCTCAGATGCATCAAGGTAAATAACAACTATCTTTTATCACGTGTATTTTTTTTTACGATTCACGCCAAAGTAATTTGATCATTGACCGCAATATTACCCCCCCCCCCCCCCCCTCCATTAATCTTGTGGGTGGGGGGCGGGATGGGCATCACAACTATTCTGGTATTAAGATTGGAAATGAGAATCATTTCCGAGAATCTTTCGTAGGGCTGGTTTTGAATTGGCACAGAAGTTGATGTAGCGTGCTCGAGCATCTGCAGTAGTAAGTGCTCTATCGATCTGGATATGTACCTCCTCTCTCATTTCTGAGTCCTTTCTGAGAGTAGGTCTTCTACTTGAATACCCTCAAAAGTCTACAATACGTATACAAACATTTTCTGAGTCGATGTGGGCCGCAGTGAGTGTGCTCCCAATATGAGTAGTATATGGAAATAGGGGATTTGCTCAGGGTGAGCAACTCACGCGGCGGACCTCTGCAGCCCAAATCTTCTATTTAACATGCCGCATCCTGGTATATAGAAGCCACAGTACTGAGCCAAGTCTGTAGAGTATGTTTTGCTATTCACCTGCTTTAAGCTGTGATTTCGTCGCAGTATAGCCTCAGTTGTTGGCACGGGAATATGCTAGCTAAAAGCTGTTTTCTTGAAATTATCTTTACATTAATTGCAGTCGAACGACAACCATCAGCGTGAGCTGTTTGAGCGAGAATTAGTCAAACAACAGCTGCGTTCTCTTCAGCTTCTGGAGACACTTCATCTCATGGCTGCAGGTAAGCCATCTGACGGGCAAAATCAGAACTATTCCTCCAGTGAAACATCACTGCTTGAATTAACTTAAACATTGATGTAACATAGGAAATTTCTTCGAGGATTTTTCTTGCTTTCAACTCCAATGAAGTTGCAGATATCCATAAAAGGAACGCTATTATGTTTTCTTAAAAAAACCACTTCTCATTGGTATGAAGGCGAAAGTTTCTTTTCAAGATATTTTAAGGAAAATATATGTAATTCATCAATTACTGGGGAAATATCTTTAGAAATTATAATGTAAACAGTATGAAAAAGGTGAGGTAATAGCTACTATTTAACACATAATTATTCTTATGTGACCTGCTTTTCAGGATTCCCTCATCGTATGAGATACAGATTCTTTAACAGCCGCTATCAGATTCTTCTCAATGCTAAAGGAATACGGTCTGACAAGCAGTACGAAGAGTCCAAGGTATGTCGTTTCCTTTTTGGCTATTATGGTTTCGGAAAGTATATAAAGTAATCTATGGTGCAATATCATCTTTTGAATTCCAAATGTCGTTGTTCTCATTTATAGAATATAGGAAAGGTAGAATAAACCATGATAGGAATCTTGCGTCAAATATCACAGTACGTTTCCTTTTTGGCTATTATGGTTTCGGAAAGTATATAAAGTAATCTATGGTGCAATATCATCTTTTGAATTCCAAATGTCGTTGTTCTCATTTATAGAATATAGGAAAGGTAGAATAAACCATGATAGGAATCTTGCGTCAAATATCACAGTACGTTTCCTTTTTGGCTATTATGGTTTCGGAAAGTATACAAAGTAATCTATGGTGCAATATCATCTTTTGAATTCCAAATGTCGTTGTTCTCATTTATAGAATATAGGAAAGGTAGAATAAACCATGATAAGAATCTTGCGTCAAATATCACAGTACGTTTCGTATGTATACATGTATACATCAAAGTCACATTGAACTTTCGATAGATCTACAGCTGCCAATCAACTTCGTCGAAATAGGGATATAAGAACCGGTTCGTTTTATAATAGTTACACAATGCTCTTCATCAAATTAAGTCATAATATCATTGATCTCATTGCAGTTGATCTTGGATATGTTGTTAAAAACGTTAGATGAGTCCAGTATTCCGTCCTCTAATGCTCACTGGGCTCTCGGCAAGAAACATATATTCCTCAGGTAAACCTTTTCGCAATGGATGACTAAGGTATATCTATAGTGCTACATATCGTATACTCCAATATTGCATGTGAAGATATTTTCTGGTAGGCCTATACACCTATTTACTGCAAGAACTGACATCGGACATTTTCCATGTCCATCATACCTTATTTGGCATTACACATGGTTGTTATACCTATTCTGGCTGAATGAATTCTTGTATTGCTATCTTCATATACATGTACAATGCATTTTTCCTAAAATGTCATTCTGAATTAGCATATTTACTGTGATAGACTATCATATGTGGTATGATATCCTTTCATATAACCATAACTACTTTGTTTTTACCATCAATCGTCTACCTACCTTTGATGAATGAGTTAATCTCCAACATTTACTTTAAGTGAGGGCTGCAGGCAATTGTTAGAGGACCTTCGAGACCGGAAGCGCCACCAAGCGGCCATCATTGTTCAGTCAAGATGGCGGCGACGAATGTGTCAGAAAAAATGGCCGACTCTAAAGCGACAACTCCTTCTACGAAAACGAGACCGGCAACCAATCAGGAAACATATCAGGCGAGTATATGAAAAAGCCTCGAATGACAGGAACTGAATGTAGGAGAAATGCACTTTGGTTCAGCGCCTTTGATGTCCGGATACCAGATAGATCTTTCTGTGTTAATGCTTGGCTATAACTAGTGCCTTATTCATCATAGAATACTCAATTGGTTATGTTTGATAGGGTTTCTATTCCGGCCACTGCATTGAGTTGAATAAGTCTGGACATTCTTGCAATGGTTGTTTTCTTACATCGCCTTCTTGAGTGTCAGTTAGAATGTAAATGTATTGCCAAAGATCGATACTTAACTCCGTGAACATATATGCTAACATTGTATTGCTTCTTCCCTCTCTGTCAGACGGAACTCGCTGTTGGAAGGTGCAGCTCTACAGAAACTGGAGAATGATCAACGCTTACAACAGCAAACACTGAACTCGTATTCAGGAAACGCGGTACGCATAGAGCGCCACTATATTTATCAAAACTTCATGATGAATAACCTTGTAACTTTTTTAAAAGATAGAGAAATACATGTACTACAATAAACTAGAGCTTTAATCTGTGTTCTGTCTCTGATAGCATTTCAGGCAATGTCATGCACTTCAAAAGGTCTTATATACAGGAACCCGTTGTAAACATGCAATATTAAATGACTAGCCTCTAACAATTTGCAAGTACAATTGAACATACCAATTGTATTTCAAAAAAGTTTTTCCAACCAAATCCACATGTGTGGGGTTATGGGGGGAGAAAATTGTATCTAGAAAGAACTAATTCATGTTTTTTGGAGGACCGCTAATATCAGTTATTCTGATATGTGATATGTCGGTAGCTACTTTATAGTATTATTGCAGATCTCTTTTCCATTGTAGCAGGTATATGTGAATGGTAATCAACGAATGAATGTTGACCAAAAGGGAAGTCACTACGGCAGCCATGACTACATCTACAACCAGACCAGCCACCCCCCGCAGGTGCACACCTACCAGGACACCAACGGTCGTCATGCCTACAGCAGTTACGCCACTTCCGCCAAACAAGGCCAGGGCGACCAGGTGTATTCTAAAGGTGTCCATAGCAACCGGGAACCTCAACCAACCGATGGGCTTCGACGACAGGGATCATATGACCCGATGAACCGTGGCACAGGGGGTGGTAACGTAACAGGACAAGGGAGATATAGTTTCCATGGTGACTCACGCCCTGGGCGTTCCCCTGGTGGAGACGTCTGTAACCAGAGGCCTAGAAGTCGATCCACGGAACGGCACTATATCTCCCACGCTGATTACCAAAGACAAAATGGTGTTCGGCAAAGGAGCTATAGTAGCCACGCCGAGTTTAGAGACAGCCTTCCGCAGACGCAACATCCACAACCACAAAGACATCTTCATAATGGCCAGGGGTCGCGCCTAAGTCATAGCTCCCAGGCTAGCAGTGGGTCCGGGTCACTAGGTGCCACCCAAAACAATACGCATGTATTCCAGGACACCAGTCGTCATAATACAAAACCAACCGGTGTGTATGGCAGTCTTAGTCGGACTAACGGTGTCAACGGTGTGGCTAACAACACTGATAGGAGTGTGTACAGTGATGGGAATAGCGTGAGAACGGGGCGACCACAAGCAGGGGTTAAACCGCCGCAACACAAACAGGTTCTTACAAATGGGACGAGCGGATATGTCAGTGACAATAACCATATACAGTATTATAAGGACAGTCCTGTGAAGAATAGCAGACTGGTCAATGGATATGATCCTCCTCACAGTCTGCCCTCTGAAGCCAGTTCTCGAGCTGCTGCTGACCTTCATGTGACATTCAGCCCACCGGAAGTTTGTCCACCACCAGTACCAGCCAGCCGGACGTACACAGTGAGGGGCAATATGAAACTAGGCTATCCTCAAATACGTATCATGAAGGAAAACTACCAGGGTAAGTCATTATCATATCTATACATCTTTATGTGTAATTTGTTTCTTACCTTTGGTTTACAAAGTCTCCATTGAAAATGTATGGGGCCACAGTAAACCATTACCTATCGTTTATTAGTGGCCATAAACTACACCTTACTACTGCTTTTCAAACCCCATTGTCGAATTTCTAGAAATAGAAATGATTATTAATGACAATGGATAAGAAATACAACAATCGATGGTTTTGGACAGTCGGCTCTATAAACCACTCGAGGTTGATGACATGATACTCTCGTTATCGCTCGTGTATTACTACGCATCAACATTCTCGTAATTTACGGCTGCCCGTCTAAAACATCATCAATTATTGTCTATATTTCTTTCCTTTTTTTAGAGAAAATCCTTTAAATAAGAAAAAGGTGTGTATCATTATTATATTACCATCAGCAACGAAGATGACTTCAAAAGTGAATGTGACGATATATATCGAATCATAATTCATTCCCAGTTTCAACGACCGGGCCCTTTTCCATGAGAGAAGCCAAATTAGATGAAATTACCCCTTACAGATTTAATCAAATTGTTGTTAGTGCATGTTGTATGTCTTGGTTGACTTTTTTTCGTTTTTCGCCTCATCTAGTATATCTTGATTGAAAATTAACAATGACTAGTTGACCACATCAGTAAAAGACCAAAAGAAAGAAAATTACATAAGAAAGATAGAAGCACGTTAACAGTTGCGCCATCTGTAGGCCTAGTTTTAACCACCTAACAGAGTTGTCATGCCTCAGACAGACTGCGCTGGCCACAAGAGCTACACTAGGCCAGAGTAAATTGGAGACATAGGTGGCGTTCAATCTACAGACAAACTTGAAGCATTTGGACCAACTGCATGGTGTTTGGCGTGGAAGGTGTCGCCACATGACGGAAAGTATGTAAAATCTGTTATCCGGTCGACGAAACCTTCACTTTTAAAAGAGTGGACCAACATAGTCATGCCATACAGAATTATCCAATGAAATCCCAGCTGCGAAGTATCGGTGCTGAGCAGCACCTTCTACAAGGCTTGCTAAATCTCTAAATGACATAAATTATGTTGGGTAAAGCATGGTTCTGTTTGCTTTCAACAGAAAACCCGTCATCTCCTAAACTGCAGAAAGGCCAGGAAATCAAGGTGGTGGGTGCGGCGCCAAAACGAGGATATCTGCAGGTGGAGCTCATGGCAGAGATCATACACGTCCCCTTCCACCTCACAGACCTTAAGGTGCCGCCACCTTCTCAGTCAAGCAACCTTGAACATTGTATTAATTAGGCCTCTCTGTGTTATGTGACTTAACAATTCATATTACATTGTGTTATTTCGTAAGATAATCTCCATTTACACGTGGGAACAGAATCTGTTTTGAAAACCTTTACTACATAAAAACATTTTTTTCAAACAGATATTCCGCTAAGATCGTCTATAGAATATGAGCTCTTGTGAAATTGAACTCCATGTACCTATTGATAAAAAAACAACTGAAATGCATTGTGTACATCATTACCATCCCCTATTAAAGAAACAACCCTCAAAGAAAAGAAAAAGCTAAGAATGCCTTGTATTGCTTGTGCTGCGTATCATTGTAGACTGGGTAACTGCCGTTTGGTCAATTAAAAACAGGAGTGTATAATTTGCTTTAATATTGAAGGTTATTCAATGTGTTAGGTTGTCTGTGCTGCTAGATAATTAACTATTATATTTTCTGTGTCAATCTGTTTTTCAGACGGTGCCACTAACACGGCCCGGAATCGACGTCTAAGGCGGATCTCGTGAAATGACGGAATTATTCTACTTTGACCTAGACAGATAGAAAATTTCAATTTGATAACAGGGTATAATATGATACGTATGTAGGAAAATCATCATGGTGCTTTTGTGGAATATTTTTCCGCTTGCCAGTACGTGTTATTATGACATCCTTCGGTTGGAATGCTCCCAATGAAGAACTAGTTTATACCATCAGCCGCTGAACATCAGAGACAATGGGTATACTGTATTGATATGTCCATATCAATTAAAAAGATAAACCAAGGCCTATGATAATAATTGCAAAGCGAAATATTATTTATTAGATAAATTGGATGTACATATTTTGACCAACGTCTTTCAGTTGTTCATGTGAAAATACAATGTACATTATGAAGATGTAAATAACATTGCACTGCCAAGTCCTTCAATTAATATAATATGCACTAAATAAAGTCTGATATCTAATAATATATATTAGTAAGGTGTTTCTTGTTATTTATATTTCCACTAAGGCATATTTACCTTGAAAATCTAAAAAAAATATAATTCATCTCACCCCTGGTGTTGTTTTTGTCCCATAGGCTTATGTTGGACATGTCATAAGCGTGTCGGAAGGCTGCTTCCGACACGCAGAAGTCAAGGTCCACTTGCACACGCTTCCAACACAACTTTCAATTTCATGTTGTAAAGTTTGTCGGGGCGTGTCGGAAGCAAAGTCGTAGTAAGTGGGTGCGGGGCCTAAGAGAATATCATAAGAAATTATGTATTTGAGCCATCTGTATTTGATAGAAAATTAAGTATCAAGAATGTTTCAATAAACCTAGAGAATTGATTTGATTGTCGTTCTCAAGTGTCATGAACAGGATTACTTAATGAAACTAATTTCTGGTATTAAAATCAGTATATACATCCCAATGCATCAAAAATGTCTCTGAATGAAGTCCTATATGGGTCTGAGTTTAACAGGCTCAAAAACCTGGTCAGTGGATGAAGGTAAGGAGTGTGTGTGTGTGAGAGTGGGGGAGAGGTGCTAATATGGAGTGACTGGGTTGAGATGGAATCATATGCCTACCCTTCCACCAACATCATACCTCCTTACTGGGTCTGTGGTTTTCTAAAGAGCATAGTGAACGGTCTGTCCCTTCAGATATGGAAGTTGTAATGCTATACACTCAGGTGTCTCCCATCAGATTTGAAATGTGCATCCATTGTAAAATGGTAGGAGAGCAGTGAGCCAGAAAAAAAGACAGGCTCTTGAGTGTAGCTAGTTGGTCAGTAAAGTAGTTGGAGTGGTTGTGGGAGGGGACAGGATGAGGGCTATTCTGGCATGAATGTAGAGTGGCTTCAGATCCAGTGTGTTATACCTAAATCTTCATCTTTATTATCCATCGTATACAAAGCCCCCATTGAGAATGTATGGGGACTCAGTAAACCACTACCCATTTTATAAAACCTGTCAGATACCATAACTGTGGTATACGGATTCAAACCTGTGGTATACCGCCTCAAATCCGTGATATACGGGAAACATAGTCCCTTTTGCTATAGAGCAAAGAAATAGTTCCTTATGTTATACCCGTTAATATGGCAATTACTGGGTTAAATTCATTCGAAAAGATGGATAATAAATGCAACAAACAATGATTTTGTGGACAGGCAGATCTGTAAACCACTTGCGGGTGACCTCGTAATACACTCGCTATCGCTTGTGTATTACTATGTGTCAACCGCTCGTGGTTTACGGCTGCCTGTCCACAAAACCATCGATTATTGTCTATGTCCCTGTCTGCTAGTAAATGTGTCTATTTCTCTTTGTTTATGTCTGTTTTCTGTCTCCAGCTGTTTGCTTCTCTGTCTGTCTCCCTTTCACTATCCCTGTCTATATACTGGATATATAACTCTCTTTATCTATATCTTTGTCTCTGTCCCTGTCTGTCCATATGTATGTCATACTATTTATTATCCATCGTATACAAAGCCCTCATTGAAAATGTATGGGGACTCAGTAAACCACGACCCATTGTATACAACATGTCTGATACCATACCTTTGGTATACGGATTCAAACCTGTGGTACACGGCCTCAAAACCATGGTATACGTCAAAAATAGTCCCTTGTGCTATAGTGCAAAGAAATAGTCCCTATTGCTATACCTTTTAATATGGCAATTACTGGGTTTAATTTATTTGAAAAGATGGATAATAAATACAACATTCAATGATTTTATGGACAGGCAGCTCTGTAAATCACTCGAGGTTGACGTCGTAATACACTCGCTGGCGCTCAAGTATTACTACGCGTCAACCACTCGTGGTTTACGGCTGTCTGTCCACAAAACCACCGATTATTGTCTATTTATTAACCATCGTATACAAAGCCCCCATTGAAAATGCATAGGGACTCAGTAAACCATGACCCAGTGTATACCACCTGTCAGATACCATAACTGAGGTATACAGATTCAAACCTGTGGTATACGGCCCCATTGTTATACCTTTTGATAGGAGTAGGATAAAATCTAAACATCACTCAATTTCATATAATTGTTTATATGGTATGAGTTGTCTTCGCGCCATATCACAAAGCGGAGCTGAGTGATATTTGTAGCAGAAGACAAAAAATTTCTTTGACAGCCATGAGGTCAACCTTGCTGGATATGACTTTGCTGCCAATTTCATCAAAACCTGTTTGTCCTAGCACCGAGATGAAGGTCTGGTTCATCATATAAAAGAACAAAAATATGCTGCTCTAATTCATGGTTTTGCATTGAGGCAAATTCCTCTAAAATAATTGTCCAATGACCATAACTATCAATCTGAATATTTTTGAAACTCTTGAACTATTTATATTCAAATATTCTTATAATCGATGGGATCAAAAAGACATGACTCAGACTGGTTTTTTTCAGTTTTATTCATTTTCTATCGAGTAATATCAGTACCTGTCGTTGGAGTGGCCTTTCGGATGATGTAAAAGCGTATGATAAGTGGATGAGGTAATAACCAAATAAATATATGATAAACTTTTATATTTGTTAACAGATGAAACTGGTCTCACGGGGATTTCTATCACAGTTCTTAGTGATCTAAAACAACTTTAAAATAAGGAGTCAGTGCACCGGCTTCATTTGATATGAGTATCTTTCCTTCATAACCCAGTGTCTGCTCTAAAATGTCCGAATGCAATGTCCACGAAGAGAGGTAGTCCGCGTGCTTTGTTGTTGCCATTCCACACCAGGTGGCGTCTCTGTGTTCGTGATATCTCCACGTCATGGATTCTAACCCTTGAAGGAGCCAACCTCAGCCTTCAGTGCCTCGATCTCTGGGTTTGGTGTGAACTTGTGCATATTCATCAACTTAAAAGAGAAGAAATACATCTCATATATTGCAATTATCATGACCAATAGCACAGAAAGCGAGTTGAACATCGTCAGATAATTGTCAATAGCGCCACAAAATGAAATTGTACGATGATGAATGTTACTCTTTTATTGTACCAATCTAAGTTTCAATAAGTAATGATATTTGTTATCTCCAGCATTTAAATACTAAGATAAAATGTATATACCTTACTGGTACATACTCACATACCGCGTGGTACCGCGTGGTACCGCGTGGTACATACTCATATTCCACTCGCTCTGCGAGCTCGTGGAATATTTTTATCAAAAGAAACAAGGTATGTGAGTATGTACCAGTAAGGTAACACATTTTTATTTTATTATATACCTTCAAGTATAAGTATTTGATGAATTACAGAAGGAAATCTGCTGTCCAAGCTGGATTCAAAGTGTGCTGGTATATCTGTTGACATCTTAGTGAAAGTCAAGCACAGAATATGCTCTAAGCACATTTTTTACTCTTTTTTTCCCTTCAACTCCTGTGATCCTTTGCACACATAAATTAGCGGAGAAAACTCTTTATCTTACACAAGTCACTGCCAGCATTTCATAAGTAGGTCAATGCAATTTTTTTCAGCCAATCAGAATTTGTATTCAAAGTAGGGTGGTACGTCATTTTATACCACATACTGTGCCGGTATATATTTAATACCAATACCCTAGCAGAGGTTGGTATTTGTGTAACATACTGGCACAGGTATATAATAACATAACTCTCGCCATCTTATTACATTTGTCAATCCATGTTAAAAATTTAAGTCTCAAAATGTTCTTCAGTGATCTCAGCAATTCCATAAGATTTATTTCCACTGCCCAGAAGCGAGTTTAGTGCCACCCATTCCCACCATCTTAAAATTATGACAGCAATACTCTGCTATGTACCTTACATGAAATTACCATAAGAAGAAGTGATGAGAAACTTCTACAGGATGATTAAGGTCTCTGTATTCTAGGAGATACACCTACCTTCCTGACTTCAGTTGGCTTGACGGACATGTAGGGGGCACGGGTACCATATTTCCATGGTGTGTAGCTGTAATGAATAACAATTAACTTGAATTTTTCCAGCAGCATCTTTTCAGGTGGTGTATTATATCTTATCCCTCCCCTGGTATCACCCCCCCCCCCCCCCCCCCCCCCCATAGACCTAACATTGGGAACTCGAATCTATTATGTCACAAAGGATAGCCCATTATTCAATGTGAAAGGTGAGATAATACCAAGAGACGTCACGAGTTGGAGTATGCTGATTTCATAGGTTTCCTCTTTAGTCTAATAAAACGTAACACACGTGGTACACATTGAAGATAAATCAATGAAAAAACCCATAGAAAATGTAAGGGGACTCTGTAAACCATGACCCATTTCATAAAACCTGTCAGACACCCCACCCTAACTGTGGTATATGGATTCACATCTGTGGTATACAGCCTCAAAACCATGGTATACAGGAAAATTAGCCCCTTTGTGCTACAGATCAAAGAAATAGTTCCTATTGTTATATCCTTTAAAATGACAATTACTGGGTTTTATCTACTCGAAAAGATGGATAATAAAACAACAAACGATGGTTATATGGCGGTCGTAAACCACTCGAGGTTGACGTCGAAATACACTTGCTAGCGCTCGTGTATTACTACGCGTAAACCCTTCGTGGTTTACGACCGCCTGTCCACAAAACCAGCGATAATTGTCTATGTATGTAGGGATGAGATCTGAAGCGCACTGGAGACGAGGGAAGTTTGGGCAGGCCACTTCTTTTGGTTGCTACGTGACTTCACTCGGCTTTGCATGTTTAAGTGATAAAGCAAGCAAAACGCGTGGCTAAACCAAATCCAAAGTTCCTTATTCTGCTGTTATTACGCACCTAATATGGAGTCTCCATATTAAACCTATGGAGCCTACAGATCGTTTCTGAGAAGAATACGGAAAGCCGTTTTCTACTGAGTAGAATTCTTTTTTTTCTCTGCCATTGGACGAGCACTAGTGGAACATAAACAATGCACGGCTCTTACGTGGAATTTCTTGTTAGTTACAAGATGTTTTAACCTAATAATTAATAGAAAGGTGAGTAATGAAAACAGCATTACCATGATTTTAATCTGGGTGGGCGCATTCTCCTTATAGTTCACACTACGATATACTCGTCACTATAGCTCGTAGTATTACTGCGCATCAACTACGCGGAGAATATGACCATGCAGATCAAAATCTTGGTTATATTGTGAATTAATTGTCCACATGTTCAAGGCTATCCATCCTGGTGGTAGGTCGATATATAATCACTGCGGGGGGAAATTTCCATATCTATATAATTCCTCGGGAGAGGGGTCATCAGATATATTATCAACGATGTGTTAGTGAACAATTTATTGAATGTGGGTCGCACGCTCAGATTATCTGCCTATAGTTTATGAGTATAGAGACTTCAGTGTGCTTCAAAACTATCCCTTCACTATCTGCATGCTAACTCTGTGTTATTGGTTTGGGGCAGAGGACCAGTGTCTTAGCCTCAGATGCGTGCCTAGTTGACCATAGCCAGTCACCACCTACCGAAATACCTCACTGACCCATTGATGATCGATATATCTGGAGCCTACAAAGGCAGTTGCAGGAGTAGCTAGATGGCCGGGTGCAAAGTGGGTTACGGGAAATGACCAATAGACTGAATAAAACCCAGACATTATAGTTGTTTTCGTTGTCTATAATTCCACGCTCAGTCATCAATGATGAACATCTTCCAATAATAATCATTTACTATATACCCATGCCGTATATACTGTAAATACGCACCGTTTCGCCATATAACGTAAAAATACTGGACGGACCACTGGTCCGTACACTAAAATACGGATCACCTTGCCATACACGTTTATTAAGATATTGGTTGTTATTTTATAAAGCTAAATGAAATTAATGATTTTTTTTTTTAATTTCGGGTATATAGTAAATATATAACGTCCAACCATGCTGTAAAATTCACAGAACTCGATGGTAATTTATGGCTATGTCAACTCCTTATAATTTACGGCCGCCTCTCCACAAAACCATCGATTATTTCCCACAAAACAATTGTTTGTTGTATCTATTATCCATCTCCTTAAGTAAACTAAACCCTGGAATTGCCATATTATAGGGTATATCGATAGGGACTTTTTTATGCTTTACAGCATAAAAGGACTATTGGGGCTTTGGTGCCGTATACCATGGATTTGAAATCTTTATCTCACCTCTGGTATTTTTTCTCCACAGATTTAACACTGGGAACTCGTATCTAACGCCCATTAGATATTTAGGGAAACTATCCAATGGGGATTATGTCTTAATGATAACCCATTAGTCAATGTTAAGGGTGAGATAAATTCAGAAACCCATTCAGGTTTATTGTCAGAGTTCTATCCCATCTCTTTTGAATCACTGTAATTCACGTGGCTTCGCCTTGTGAATTACTATGTGATTCAAACTCGATGGGATACGACCTCAGACCCTAAACTCTTAGGGTTTCCTTTATAGTATACAATGGTTATTCTATCTGACAGTTTTTGAATAATGCTTAGTGGTCCCTATACATTTTCAATGGGGATTTTGTATACGATGGATAACACATGGTCATACTCTTCTATGTAATTACTACTATGGATGGGCACTTAGGACAGAACACCCTTACATGGAACACAGATGGCAAACATTATACATCATTAGTGGCACAGACGTTTCAAGCTACAGTGTACCCCTGCCTTCAACAGGGAATGTCGATGTCTGCACGCTTAATTAAATTAATTGGTTTCCATGCTGGTAAACTAATCCACACATGTGGGATATGCCTTCATTCATTCGGCAGGAATCAGTTACTGATGCTAACAGCTGCGTAGCCATGACACATATATGATGACACCAGCTGATATGTCCGAGCCTGAAATCTTTATAATTACATCTTTACCTAATAAATATGCAAATATGATATAGATAAACAAGTTTTAGAGCATTTCTTACCTGATATCCGGCTTGGTGGTCATCATGTAGCCGATGTAAGAGGCACACATGATGCAAGCTCCCCCGCAGATGGCCACGGTCGGAATGAGCTGTAAATATAATATTGCTATGGTAACAGCTGCCGATATGAAACATCCCTGACGGTCATTTGCAAACGAATAACAATAAAGTTCGGTCACTCAGTTCTTTTAGATCCATTGTTGTATAATATATATTTGTGTCCGTGGTGAATGTATCAAATTAAGAACGTGAACGGGAATGTCAGACATCAACTTTTTGGTGGTATTTCCAACTGTCGTCTGCTCCACTGGGTGAATATGTTTAGTTAACTGAGCAGACGACAGTCTGTGTGCAGTGTTGTTATATGAACACCAGCCAAGCACCAAACCCAAGGGGACGCGTCATGAAGAAGCACAGACTAGACGGCCCCTCAAATACAAACATTCTCTTCGGGAGTGAAAGTTGTCTTTGAGTTTGAGGTTTTCCCACTTTTGCCTCGACATTCAATACCTCAGCGGAGGAACCAAATGTGGCTTGTCCCAAGAAAACCATTTTGTTGGGTGTTGCTGATTTTTGTCCACAGTCCTATAATCCTATTTCGCCAAGTTTACTGGTATAGGACCTAGTGTACAGGTCCGATGAGGTTATTATCCCAGTGAGTATCAAAGTAGTTTTGAATCTCTGTTTGAGGGGGTGATGGTCGGAGTATTTTGCCCAGGGGGGGTTCTTTGAGTAGGTTGATGTCCTGTATATTCCCGGCAGTCCCAATCACTGTGAATATAGCAAAAGCGGAGACGCATGTAAGGTAGAGGCATAGCGGCTCATGGATAAATGCAGTGATTATAGGGATTGGCACTAGAGGCAGCAGGCAACATTGCACAAGGTCACCTTGTTCGCACGTTGAGGGACGATATAGTGATTGACGTGAGCGGGTCCTCGTGTTTTATCTCACCGACTAACAACCAAACATACTCTATTTAATCTTTACGAACTTTTTAATACCTCACAGGAGAACAGCGCACTGCCTTTTCGGCGTTAATTATCTCAGTGAACTTCGCGTCAATAAAGAGGGAGATGATAAAATTTGAGAACCCTATAGTTTAGAATTTTTTTATTGATTGAATCTAATAGGCTACTACTACGACTACTACCAGATAAAGCAATGTCCTAGCTTTGGGTGTCTGCCAAATTGAAAGTGTGAATACAATTTTACAGGCTTAGTATTAGAGGCTTGCCCAGCTGACCATGGCCATATCCTTTCATATTCGGTTTTAGATACCCTATATCTATATTCAATTTGTAGTTATGCAAACTTCCTTGTTGGTCATAGTTCTACTGTCATAGCATGTGCACACATTACACTGAACTGCTGATGTGCCGGCTAGCACGTCCACCCACGTGTCTCATCTGAAACACTGCGTCTGACGTCATGGGATAGACCTTTAAGGGAAATCCGGTTGACGTCATACACCCAAACACACTCTCCTGGCGGATCTTTCGAAAAGGTCGACACATGAGTGATTCCCACAACATGAATATTCAGCACTTGGGCTAAATCGATGGTGCCTCTGCTTGGAGAGTGAAAAACGAACTCCTGAGGACCGCCTGTGTCCTAAAACTAGGCTAGACTCTCCGATGAGACTCTCTTCTGACGGCATACAGATTGTTTCGCGCAGTGAGACGTAGGCATATATGATGTTAAACCTTTCGAAACAATGAATTCATAGCTCGGTAGATAAATCAGTCGCTACTTTCTGGAAAATATCTTGAGACGGCCAACAGCGAGAGTGCGATGAAAGAAGCCACTCTCCAAACATATAAACTCAATAACCCTGACCATCAGTCTGGAGGTATACAGTCTGGCGTAGTGCTTATGCTTGAAGAGCATCAAGGTGGTTCATCCAGTACACGATTATCAATTGCTTTCAGTCAGCACTAGGAACTATCTTTCTTGACTGGAGTATTAATCAGACAAGCCTCACAGTTACACTGAAAATCCATTTCGTTTCCTATTCAAATACATTTTTCAACCGTTGGTGTCCGTTTAGACATCGCCTGGCACTGGAGTTTCCATCAAGTGAATTATATTTGCGTTTTATTTTCGCGAGGGTTTTGTGTGAATGATATTAATTAATAAAATTTCACGAAAGGAATGGTCAGTCTATACGGGTTTCTAAATGGATTTTATACATCAGCAGTCAGGTAAGGTCATTCTCGTGCATGTACAATGTAGCATAACAAAATCTCCACGCTCAAACACGTATGCCCTGGACAGAGTAGAGTACACAAAGGGTGTGTATTGAGAGTGTGATGTAATCGGAGCAAGCCTAGTCTAGATCAGCTTAGTTGCATAACGGTCAGGCGAGAGGTCGAGTAGACCTTGAGATATTTTCCGAGCGCTGGGTTGTTCGAAAGGTTCGCAACGATTTCACAGAAAACAACACAGAATTTGCACCGTTAGTGTTAGTGTTAGCGCTCCGAAAACCAAAGTCGTATGTTTGGGATTAAAAAGACAAGGAAAGCATTTTGCTGAGAAGTAGTCACTCTGGATTTTATCACGTAGTTCAAGTACATGATTATGATATATCATTGTGTATACTTGGATCGTAATGTACATGTTAGTGAAGTAATACCCATCAGGTCTAAAGCTTGATATATAATAGATCAAAGAAGTACGTGTCCAATGCTTCGATGCAACAGGAATAGTAGAAGAAATTCATATTAGAGGGTCTAATTATTAGTAATACGTATTCACGTTTAACCAAAACATACTATCGCAGATGATTATATTGGATAATAACCGACAATAACATATCACTTACACTCCAATGTCTCTTCATGAGTGCTGGCTTGAAAAGGACCTCTTCCATGATGGTAATTTATTGTTTTCCTAAAAAAGAACAGAAAACCAATTATAAAATGGCTCTAACATTACTTTTATGTATATATTCAGTTTGACCGCTATCATCAGACATAATCATTCTTGTGATAGAACATCTCTCCCATGATCCAAATTCCCCAACTTTACCAGTTAACAAGTGTTTGTTTAGGCAATAGAACAATGCTTCTGTAATCTGGCTGTGTTCAATTCCTTACTCTGGGTTGCCTGATGTAATGACCACTCTATCATCTAACAACCACCGCACCCAGCGCCGCACCCACCTCCCTCATCGGAGCGCCGCGGAGCAAGGTCATGAACAAGAACTATGAAACGCCACGCGGACGTCCACGGGAGGTGAGCATCAATGAATGAACATTATCAGAACACCACATTTTCCAGGACCCAAAACCATACCAAAGTTAGTATGATATAACAAGCTATCGATAGATGGTAATATCGAAATAGAATACGAAATATAGATGAACGTTTTCATTCAAAACAGAAACTCACCTTAAGTCTGACTACGCCGGCGTTCTCGGTGGAGGCTTCGTTGGTAGTGTAGTCTCCAGTGCTGATGGGTTTCGTAACGTCCACTCTCCAAGCATATACTGCGCGACAAACTGTGGTTCGTGATTTTGTGGAAGCCTGGAGAGTGCATGT
Organism: Alentia gelatinosa; assembly: GCA_950022655.1. Classification (NCBI taxonomy): domain Eukaryota; kingdom Metazoa; phylum Annelida; class Polychaeta; order Phyllodocida; family Polynoidae; genus Alentia; species Alentia gelatinosa. The sequence continues at coordinate 129,128,258 of OX465579.1, forward strand.
GTTCGCTCTGATTGGTCATTCAATTTTCTCACTCTCCTAGCATAGATCCTGCGCTCCAATTCCTACGGCCTCTCGAAGCCGCGCCGTAAAAGATCTGCTAGGAGAGTGCGATTTTCTCAATCGCTCTCTAGCCAGAGGTATCATTCATTTGTACTCTTCTTCTAAACACATGCTTGGAGAGCTCGTTTCCAGACATCCTGCTGGTGGGTTCAGCTGTGACAGGGTGAGTGGGTGAGGTCAGTGGGTGAATGGGAGGGTGCGTTTCTGGGTGCAGGTTGCACCGATCTGCTTACCGTAAAACTAGTACCGTAGAACACGAAACCCATCGTCAACATAACTATTTGATGCCTTTGTTGATCAGGGATCGGTAAGGGCGACTGGGGCATCAGTATAATGCCAGAAGTGAATTTTGAAGGAACCTGGTATTCGCCATGCATGATGTCCGTGTTATTCTACTACTGATATAAATTGTCCAGGGAAAAACATTGAAAAGATACCTTAGCAAAGCCATGCGATATACATATAGTATTAACACATGGCATATGTGTCAAAATTTCAATTCCAGAATAAAACAGTGGATTCAGAAACAAAATAGTTGCTACTCTCTTCTTTTTATATGCTTTATCATGTCGTTCTAGTGCATCATAATTGTAAAAAAAGATAATGTATCTTAATTATTTATTTGTTCTGAAAGATAATGAAAGTAAACAGTGCGGATCCAATATTTTATCTCACCCCGGTATTTTTCTCCATAGACTTAACATTATGAACTCATACTCCACGTCCATGAATGTAGTGAAACCCACTTGATGAAAATAATTTGGTCTGTGCTCCACCTCATATGGCCGCAGATTAATTCACTCAGCTTCACTTTGTGAATTACATTGTGGTCAAACTCAGCGGAGTACGGACCAACTTTTTTTCAACTCGTAGCTAAGATTTGAAGGTATCTTAATATATCTCGGCGGATATTTTCATACAAGAAGAACACACCAAAAAACATGATATTATGATATTATATTTCCTATTCAAAATTATCCGAAAACCAAGATGGCTGCTTCTACCAGATAGGCAGGTTTTATCTTCCCTTTGGAGAGATACGTTCTGATTATTAGAAATTCTATGATTTGAAAATAAAGAGATCATATTTTACTGAGATCTTCAGTCTAGCCTGTGTTGTTGAAACCTTCGCAAGTCTTTACGAGTTCCTCTATGAATACCTTATCTAACCTACACATGCAGAAGCACTATAGACTCTATTAGAACTTTACATCATGTTTTCCCTTCAAATTATACAGCTTGAACGGCATATATAAGGAAAATATTAATTGCATTTTGGCTAATTTCTCTGTAAATGGGTGGATATAATCGGAACAACATTTGTGTTTGGGAGTTTAGAATATCTCACATGTGTCTCTTTAGAATTTTACATTCCACAAGTTTATTGTGATATAAAGTTTTGAGGTTACGTATTCATTTACATACTTCAAAAAGACACTCCAATGATAACTTGGTACAGCGGAGTCTCGAAATGCTTATAAATAGTTTCCCGTTGTGTACATGTATATGATATCATGCATAACCTGGATGGGGTTTTAAATCAATTTAGGTGCCATTCTATGTATCTAAGCCTTAAGGCACTTAACTTTAAATTTACTATATACCCATGCCGTATATACTGTAAATTATTACCGTTTCGGTATATGACGTAAAAATACTGTACGGACCAGTGGTCCATACACCAAAATACGGACTACCTACCCATACACATTTATTAAAATTTTGGTTATTAAGAAAAATTAAATTGATTTTTTTTAAATTTCGGGTAAATAGTAAATATATAACGTCCAACCATGCTCGTACAAGTGACAGAACGAGATGCTAATTTACGGTATGTACGGAACTCGGCGTAAACGCCTCGGTCCGTACATTAGCAGTTTTTCCGTTCAGCGCCGCCATGCGGTCATGTTGCATGGCAACGCGGCCGTTCGGCCAAACATTGCGCTGTCCGAGTGCCCGCCTATGCATTCACACATAGGGTGTGAGTGGCGGGTTTGAGTGCAGAGGTGTTGTTTTCTTCCAGATAGGAGTGTTAGAACAAGAGGGAACACTCTAAAAACATAGACAGGTTGTCCAAACTTAAGAGTTGATTATTGTCTCAGTTATTAGACATTGTTAAGTTCTTACAGAGTTTACACAATATGATACATGGGAAAGCATTATAAGGCCCGGTGTCCACCTATACTGCCAAAGACACCCCCCCCCCCCCCCCCTGAGGGCTTCAATGCATAATGTCAAAAAAATAGACAATCTGAAAACTCTTTATCTTACACAAAAGTCTAGAGTAAGGTTGAAACCACTACTTTATTGGCATGAGTGAGACTCATTTCATATTTTCTTTGTTTTTTAACCCTTGTATATATATTGAAAATGAAAACAAAGTTTACCATAAAAAGTAGAAAACTGCCTCTTTTTTTCTTTTTTTATCTTATATGAGACTATCCAAGGGAAATATACAATGGTTTTATAATGTATTAATTTTTACTTATTTAGTACTTTAAAAGGGTACATATAAGTGGCCTCTGCGTAGCAGATTTTCAGGCCACCTTTTCTTGTGACAAAGAGCATGATTTTGAGACTACAACAATTCCATCCATTCAAGAATAGAATTTGCACAAAGTGAAGATGGGGTAGATGAAAATAATGGATAAGAATGGGAATATCTAAGGATCCGATTTTCTCTCCTACCAGCGTAAATGGGTTATATGTGGAATATATACATACATACATACATATATATATATATATATATATATATATATATATATATATATATATATATATATATATATATATATATATATGTTTAACAATAATATATATGCATGTGTATTATATATATATATATATGACATTCCTAAAGGGATCAAAGGTAAGATATATTTGTTGTGTTTCATATGCAAGGGTGATTATATACAACATGTATTCTATAAAGGAATTTATCAAAACGATATGTTAAGTATTACTGAACCGATATGAATGTTAAACCCACCATAATGTAGCTGGAATACCATAGAATACATAGACAATAATCGATGGTTTTGTGGACAGGCGGCCGTAAACCACGAGAGGTTGACGCGAAGTGATATAGAGAAACAGGCTGACTGTCTCCGTACGGATATAATACGCGGTAAAATCGGCGATCAGATGAACCGATGCCTTCGACATCGGTTCATCTGATCGCCGTCTATTATTATATACCTTAAAATATCTGATTTCTAACCTTGCTTCTGGGGGAGATTTTGGATTTCGCCGCCGTACATGCCCCGTACGCCACATACATGGGTAGGAGCGGGCCGTATGTGTAGGGTATACTACCACAGGTATATAATAATACACGAGCGCTAGCGAGTGTATTACGACGTCAACCACGAGTGGTTTACAGAGCTGCCTGTCCACAAAATCATCGTTTGTTGCATTTATTATCCATCCTTTCGAATAAATTAAACCCAGTAATTGCCATGTTAACGGGTATAACACTAGGAACTATTTCTTTGCTCTATAGCAAAAGGGACTATTTTTCCCGTATACCATGGTTTTTAGGCCGTATACCACAGGTTTGAATCCGTATACCACAGTTATGGTATCTGACAGGTTTTATACAGTGGTCCGTGGTTTACTGAGTCCCCATTCATGTTCAATGGGGGTTTGTATACGATGGATAATAAGATCCAATCACTGCATTGTCTCTAAACATAATCTAAACGTATTCTACGATCATATAACCCTCATACACTCAGTGCTGTAATGCTAAAGAATACGTTGCCATGTGATTGCTTGGCCGCGAGCATTGCGTAGCCACGTAGATAAGGCGCGTCAGCGACCAGTGGAAAAAGGCCTATAGCATCTCGTTCTGTGACTTGTACAGCAGGGTCAGGACGTTCTTTATAATTACTTTATCCTTTATAAATTAACTTTTTTATGATCATATAGAGTTTGTTGCCTTACTTCTTACTAACCATCCTGTAATACAATAACTGGTACTCAGTTGCTCCCACCTCTTATTACAAATATCGGATGTCAAATAACATATGATTGAAATGAAGTTTATTTCAAACCAAACAGGGCGGTGTACTCGAGTGGGTTTGGTTCCCCCAGGTATTTTTCTCAATAGGCTTAACATTAGGAACTCGTACTCCACGGCCATGAAGTTTGTGTACAGTACCCAATACTCAATGGCTAATTTGGTGATTCATTTCATGGTAAAACTGCAGATCAGGGGCCTCTAGCTTATAACATAGGGAATGGCACTTTGCGGGCCTGATACCCGACGATCTTTCGCCCTTTTCGAACCAAACGGTCGATTTTAACGCAATAAAAAGGCCAGAATCGGAATCAGCACACATCAATTATCAAAACGCTAGCTTATTTACCTAAAACTAACCATTATTTTCGCCAGGATGGGTCTACAAAGTCGCAATTACGATATTTCGAAAACGGCGCCATGTCAGTGCGCTATAAATCAACTTATATCAATGTGCAGCCCTTAACCCTAACCCTAACCCAACCCTAATTCTAAAGATAAGCATAAAATAGGGTTAGGGTAAGGGTTAGCCCTAACCCTAAAGTAGGGTTAGATTTAGGGTTAGCCTTAACCCTAACCCTAAAGCAGAACTGTATTCTCAGGTCACGGATGAATCAGGGCCGCAAAGTGACATTTCCCATGCTTACACGCTGGAGACCCTGGATCTGCAGTTTTTCCCATTTCATCAATAAATAATGTCATACAGGGTGAGATAAAATCAGAAACCCACTCGATAACTCGGTCTTTATCCTACCCCTAATATAAAATCCCATATGCTTAACACTGAGTTATTTTCATCTGGTGGGTTTCCTTCTTATTATACAATGAAGAACATTCCAGATCCTTTAACTTGGATGTAAGACCCATTCCATCCTAGTAACCACTCATATCACCAAGAAGAGAAATCATACTTACGCACGGATGCTTGCTAAGAACAGCCTTGCTGAAGAGACCAGAGAACATGCCCATGACAGCAGCTAGATGATGTGCCGTTAATACCCCCTTGAGAACCCCCCCCTGAACGATGACGACGCTAAAGAATCTGTAAAGAAAATAAACCTTGCTTGATAGAAAGAAATTAATCCGCGACAGTCTGAATGAAATATAAAAAAAACAAAAAAAAAACTTAGCCTACTCAAAAAAACCTTGTTTCTCATCACCAAACCATGAAAAACATGACGTGGGCGCTTTTTTTGCTGGATCAAAGATGGCTTTTGAAGTGTTCTAAAATGGTCTTGACAATAGGTGGCAGCACAGAACTATTTGTTCTTAAGGCAGTATGAATATTGATATGGTTTGGGGCCATCCATGAAGTACGTACGCAGCAAGGGGGGGGGGGGGGGTACAAATGCGTACAAAAGCGTACGAGGGGGGGGGAGGGGGGGGGGGTTGAAGGCTGAATTTTCCATACGCATGCATACACACTTTCCATGAAAATGATCTCTATAAGTGTGTATGTATATATATGTGCGTGCGTGCGTGCGCGCGCGCGTGCGCGCGTGCGTGCGTGCGTGCGTGCGTGCGTGCGTGCGTGCGTGCGTGCGTGCGTGCGTGCGTGCGTGCGTGCGTGCGTGCGTGCGTGCGTGTGTGTGTGTGTGTGTGTGTGTTGTCCCTCAACCTTACTGCTCCTCCACAATACTGCCCCTGCATCAAATTGCGTCAAACCATACTGCCCCTCACTACACTGTCCCGAAGCTATACTGCCCCTGCACAGGTGCTTGAGGGAAAGCATCGGTGAGGGGCAGTACGGTTTAGAGGCAGTATGTTAGAGCAGAAGTATGGATTAACGGCAGTATGGTTGAGAGGCAGTACGGTAGAGAAGCAGTATGGTGTAAGCACACTAAGGTTTAGAGACTGAGGGACAGTAGTGGTAGAGCGAAAGTATGGCAGTATGATGGAGAGACAGTATGGTAGAGGGACAGTATTGTAGAGGGGCAGTATTGTAGAGGGGCAGTATGGTGGAGGGACAGCATTGTAGAGGGGCAGTATGGCGGAGGGCCAGTATGGTGGAGGGGCAGTATTGTAGAGGGGCAGTATTGTAGAGAGGCAATATGATGGAGGGGCACTTGGCGGAGGTGCAGTATGGTGTAAGGGCAGTAAGGTTGAGAGGCAGTATTGCTGAGGGACAGTATGAGCGAAGGTATAGGTGAGGGGCAGTATGATAGAGGGGCAATATAATAAAGCAGGTGGGTCAGAAAGTTTTGAAAGTAGGGGGTCGAACTGAAAAATTGCAGACTTTTTTCTTGGTATAAAGTCAAACTTCGCCATTTGTCTGTTCAACTGGATTTACCGAATCTGCAAAATGTCTGTGAAAAGTCAGGGCGTGGCCATCATTGCATGCTAAAAAGTCAGACTTTGATATTTTTCCACATCGAAAGGTCAGGGTTAAGCCATCATTGCATGGTAAAATGTCAGACTTTGACACTTTTGTACAATGAAAAGTCAGGGCTTGGCCATCATTGCATGCTAAAAAGTCAGACTTTGACACTTTTCCATGGTGAAAAGTCCAGGCACAGCCATCATTGTATGCTAAAAAGTCATACTTTGACACTTTTCCATGGTGAAAAGTCAGGGCTTAGCCATCATTGCACGCTAAAGAGTCAGACTTTGACACTTTGCCATGGTTAAAAGTCAGGGTTTAGCCCTCATTGCACGCTACAAAGTCAGACTTTTCCATGGTGAATAGTCGAGGCATGTTGCATGCTAAAATGTTACTTTTTTCGATGATGAAAAGTCAACACAGGTCTTACACTTGTTTGAGAAAATTTGAATCTGCTGAATCCCCCTCCCCCCCCCCCCCACCCCCCCCTATTCTGACGCCCATGTAAAGGGGTAGGTAGTATGGTAGAGGGGAAGTTTGGTGCAGGGACAGTACTGCAGAGGGGAAGTATGGTGAAGGGGCAGTACAGTGGAGGGGCCGTATGGGGGAGTGGTAGTATGGTGGAGGGGCAGTATGGTGGAGGGGCAGTATGGTAGAGCGGCAGTATGATAGAGGGGCAGTATGATAGAGGGGCAGTATTTTTTCTTTTCTTTATTCCGACCAGTTCTGTCACAATCGGACAGATCTTCCACTGGAAGTTTAAATAACAGAATACAGCAGTATGTCGTCATCACAATAATCAGTAATATTATAGAGGGGCAGTATGGTGGAGAAGCAGTATGGTGGAGAGGCAGTATGGTGGAGGGGCAGTATGGTGGAGGGGCAGTATAGTGGAGGAGCAGTATGGTAGAGGGGCAGTATGGTGGAGGGGCAGTACAGTGGAGGGGCCGTATGGGGGAGAGGTAGTATGGTGGAGGGGCAGTATGGTGGAGGGGCAGTATGGTAGAGCGGCAGTATGATAGAGGGGCAGTATGATAGAGGGGCAGTATTTTTTTTTTCTTTATTCCGACCAGTTCTGTCACAATCGGACAGATCTTCCACTGGAAGTTTAAATAACAGAATACAGCAGTATGTCGTCATCACAATAATCAGTAATATTGTAGAGGGGCAGTATGGTGGAGAAGCAGTATGGTGGAGAGGCAGTATGGTGGAGGGGCAGTATGGTGGAGGGGCAGTATGGTGGAGGAGCAGTATGGTAGAGGGGCAGTATGGTGGAGGGGCAGTATGGTAGAGGGGCAGTATGGTGGAGGGGCAGTATGGTAGAGGGGCAGTATGATAGAGGGACAGTATTGTAAAGGGGCAGTATGGTAGAGGGGCAGGATGGTAGAGGGGCAGGATGGTGGAGGGGCAGTATGGTAGAGGGGCAGTATGATAGAGGGACAGTATTGTAAAGGGGCAGTATCGTAGAGGGGCAGTATCATAGAGGGGCATTATGGTGGAGGGCATTTTGGTGGAGGGGCAGTATGGTGGGGGGGGGGGGGGGGGGCAATATGATTCAGGAGCAACTTTGGTGAGGGGTGGTATGGTTAAGGGGAAGTCGGGTTGAGGAGTGAAAGGGTACTTGAGGGAATGTATGAGTGAGGGGCGGTATAGTTGAGGGGTAGTATGGTTGTGAGACTCTTGTGAGATTGGGATTGAGGTATACCTGGTCTGACTGGTGAGGATTTAAGAGTGATAGGGGTAATTGTCTCCAACAAATTCCATTCCCAAATTACAGAATCTCATGAGATTTTGAATTCAGAATGTTTATAATTCATAGGGGCATTTTGGGGAGCCAGATGTACCCATTCAATGAGAATCCAATCTCCCATTTTTTAAAAAAAAAACAAAGAAAGTTTTGGGGAAAAGCCAAAGTGTACACCATGCTTGTAGATTTCAACTGAGGGAAATTTATCAGAGACTGAGGAAAAAGTATGAAGAACACCTGTCTAGGTACATTATACCTGCTTCAGGTGTTGGAAGGGTGGGGGGGGGGGGGGAGTCCAGAAAATGTACATACGTTACCGATACGCAATAAGGGGGGGGGGGGGGTCCAGGAGAAGCGTATCCTGTGCAACAGGGGGGTGGGGGGGTGGGGGGTCAATTTTCCAGGAAAATCTGCGTACATACTTTATGGATGGCCCCTTTGGGGAATACCTAGGTACACATAATACTTACTAGTAACTTGAATGCATCCCTGACACCATTTTGCTGTTTTCATTTTCTTCTCTTATTTTTAGAGGTTAGTTATTATTATTATTATTATTATTATTATTATTATTATTATTATTATTATTATTATTGTTATTATTATTATTATTATTATTATCATTATCATTATTATTACTACCATTTTATCCAGAGCAAAGAACTATAACCGTATAGTTCTTTGTCCAGAATGCCCTGACATTGTCACTGTTTCAAGTGTTTGACAGTTTAGTTTATCTCCCCCTGGTATTTTGGTCTCATACTCATAGGCTTAACATGCCATTGGTAACTCGTTCCCCATGTCCCTATGGGTATTATAGTCCGTTCTTAATGGTTTATGACATCATATATCCAGCGTGGTGTCCTTTCATCTTACTTTTTAGTGTGTACATGTATGGGTGAGATAAGCCAGTGAGAGTCAAATCTAGTATACTGAACGTTAATGAAGCTATTTGTCTACCTTTCTAGAATGTTGCCTAACTCTGGAGTATAGTACAGTCTAGTTATTAACTTTAAGACAATATTGACAAATGTGTGCATTTGATAGACATATTGGAATATGTCTTCATTAGGCTAGGGACCACTGTTTTGCTTTACATAATAATAACTTACTCCAAAGTCACTTTCGACCTACCTGCACTGATGATGAATGGCGGAAGAATGAAAGCGTGTTGTTAAGGAATCGGTAAACATCAAGTCAACCACCATCTGTGACGTCATACATATATCGTGTCGTCATATGCTTGTTCTCACAATGGATAAATAAATTTCCCGTTATTCACAAGTAGGCTTTGCAGATTTCCCCCAAATCTTAAGGTAGATAATCATAGGTGATCTCAATTATTTCCCGCTTTTAGAAATGAATTATACTTTCAATTTGACCCGAAATTGATTGGTCGGTATTTCACAGCGGAACTACTTTTGAGGTTGTCCAGCTTGTTGTCATGGTTGCCGTTGGTGGTTATGCAACCTACTCAGCTACTGGGCTTTGCAGATGGTGTTAGGTAAATACATTAGTTATAATGTTGATTTTATTGACATCATATTGTAAGGATGAATTTTGTCTACAAATGTGAGGTGATCGAGAGGTGTATGTCGTCCTTCTCTTGCGATACCTCCTTATGGGCATTTCAATCGACACGGAGCCTCTAGTTCGGACGCTACAATTTGATGTCGGAGAGATATTACTCAAGGAAACACTGGCAACAGTGTTGCGTGTGTGACACAATACTACAACAATCACAACACACAATTATGTAGCGTTGCTACTTTAGCTGAGCGTGGCAAAGCTGATGCTCTTCATTTGTTTGCCTAAAGGGGCACTTTGTCTCCGGTGTATCATCCGCTCTCTGAAATAAAATGTTGCACACAGATACAGTACAGTGTATTTTCTACGGACATGAAGCGGCCAATGGATAACGCTGTGAGAGAGACGCCAATTTCTGCCGCACGAGACCGACGCCGACCGCGGTGCCTTCTTTTAAAGGCATATCGTGCCTTCTTTTAAAGGCATATCTTACAATCCACGGTAGCGCCACATGGTGAATTTTAAATATTCCCATTCATCCATTGAAATTGGTAATTTGTGGCATATTCCAAACTCCAAAGAGCAAAATTTAAGTTTTTTCTAGTTGGACCTAATCCAATAGGTGAAATAGGCCTTTTTCATTTGCTTGATTTACATAGGAAATCTACTGTAAAAATAAAATATGGGTTTCTTCAATTCTTTCAGAAACAAGGATCCGATGGTGACCTGTGATTTTTAAAACATCAATAAGTTGTATTATATATGTACTATATTCTGTGAAAATTTGAGGAAAATGGCATGGGTTTTACTAGATCTACCGGTATGTGAAAAATTATATAGAATTATCATCATATTGATCTATAAATCAAAAACTAACACGGTGACCCCCGAATTTTAAGTCAGATACGTGCTCTACAATAGACCCTCTTCACACTGGTGCAAGTAATTGCCGCCTACAAGGCCCGTTTCCATTGGCCGACGAAGATTGCTTAGACGTTTTGAGTTACACAGAAAGTCTGTCAGTGGTGCCACTGACTGTGCGTCGGTATAGGAAAATCACTGAGGGTAGTAGATTTCACTCAGTGACCAAGCTTTCACTCAGTGGTGGGTGGTGCCACATTGCATAATATAAGCAGAAAAAGTCGTGGGCATTTCACGACGTTGTTTGTTTCCATTGACCGATATTGGGTCAGCAGTGCCAAAAGTCCGTCGGTGGTTCCTGACTGTAGATCGGTGACGGGAAATCGGCCAATAGAAACGGGCCTTATATAGTGTGGCGATAATAGGGGATCGCGGTCAGCGGTCTCCGGAGGAGGGATGCGCGTAGTACGGGTGCCTCCCGGGAGGGGGCGCCTCACTGCGCTGTCAGCCTGTGACGTCATTGGGGCGCCCTATATAAGGAGGGCCCCTGAGGCGTGTTGGAGTCATTCTGGTGCTCCCGCTTGTCGAGCGAGGACACCCCCAGATCGCTCTAATCAGCCCGCTCAGTTCCCCCCTTTGGATGTGTGCTATATAAAGGTTAGGTACCACCGGAGAGCCGTGAATTGTGTACGTACATACGGATTAATAAACCTGTCGTCATATAAACCGGATCTGCTAGTCGGGTCTTGTGTCCCCTGATAAAAACCACTACATTGGTGGCAGCGGTGGGATTTATCTAGGCGAAATGGAACCCAGGGAAGCAGATCTGGCCACTCTGACACAGGGCGTCAGGGGGCCGCTGGTCGCTGTGGGGGGTGACGATCTATTATGGCGTCTGCCCAGCACTCGACCGGAGGCGGAAAAGACTGGGGGGGAGGGCCAGGATGAGCCTTCAATGGCCACACAGGAAAGCCTGGTCAGCGACAGTCCTACGGGACTCGCCGGGCTGGGCTCAGGGCCGCCAGGAAGGCCCTCCGGGGGAGAGGATAGTGGATGGCCGTACGAGGGGCCTCCTGGGGCCGAACGAGGGTCCCCGGAGGGGCCTCTGGGGAGGGATCCGGAATGGCCGTGGGGCTCGAGGGCGCTTCCCTCGGAGTGGGAGCGGCACGTGGGCCCCGGGGCGGGGGCCAGTGGCTTGTCAGGGGCGGAAGCCAAGCCAGGACCGGTTGGGGATTTAGGAAGGGCCCCTTGGTTGGGGGGAGGGGATACTTACCAGGGGCGGGAAGAAACGCCCCGGGCCGCGTGGGAGAAAGCAGGGACCCAGGGAGGCCCGCCTGGCTGGACGCTACCAAGGGCGGCTTACTGGGGTCCTCCGGGGGAAGGGGCGCGGCCGTCGCAGACCCTGAGGGGGGCGAGAGGGTCTGCCTCGCCCCGGAGTCGGGATAACACCCCCGGGGGCAAGCTGGTTGGGGCCCCTAAAATGGGGGGGGGCCATAGGGGGCCACACCCCGGCGATCGCCACCAAACCAATAGTGATGCCCGGCAAGTTTGACGGGGCCTCCAACCTCGATGAATATATGGCCCACTTCCGCCTGTGTGTGGCTGCCAACGGATGGTCGGAACAACAAGCCTGTACCTTCTTGGGGGTCAGCTTGTGTGGCCTGGCCAGGCGGGTGCTCGCGAATATTCCGCTGGGAGAGGAGGGTAGCCTAGACCGGCTTACCCAGGCTTTGTACCGCCGGTTTCAGCCGAGGAACCAGTGCGAAACGTACAAGGCCCTCCTCCGGAGTAGAGAGCGAGGGGCGGAGGAGGACCTGCAGGGGTTTGGGGAGGTGTGGCGTCTCACCCAGTTAGCATACCCAGAGGCGGACGCGACCACGGTGGACAGTATGTGCAGGGACAGGTTCGTGGAGGGGCTGCGCGAGGCTCAGTTACGCCATTGGATTTTTCAATCAAAGACCCGGTCCATGGAGGAGGCCGTCTCGACGGCCTTGGAGGCAGAAGCCTACTTGCGAACGGACCACGGGGGAGTAAGGTGCGGGCTGCCGGCACGACCATGGCAGAGGAAATGGGCTCCCTCAAACTGGAGTTGGCCTCACTGAGGGAACAACTGGGGCGTAGTAACTCTCGGGGGTCGGGGGAAACGAGGAGATGCTACAATTGCCAGAAAGTAGGGCACCTCCGGTACAACTGCCCCGAGAAGGCGGGGGGGAGGAGGCCGGCCGGGTCGAGACCCGCCAGGGAACCCAGCCGGTCTCGGCGCCGGGCCCAGCCCCTCCTACCCAGTCCTCCTCGGGAAACGCGTAGGGACCCCTCCCCCCAGAGGGGAAGGGGTCGCCGGAGGGGGGTGGGTTGTAAAAGGGAAGAGGGAGCTGGGGGGGCCCGGCTTGCAAGTCGTGGGCTCCGTCTGGGGGCACTCGGTGCATCTGCTGGTGGACACAGGCGCCACGGTCAACATCCTATCCTTACAATGGTGGAACCGCTGGGGGAGGGGCGAGCTCCTCCGGGAGGCTCCGCGTGCCGTCTCCTGTGCGGATGGCAGACCCCTGGAGGTGGAGGGGGTTGCCTGGGCGACACTGGGCCTGGGGAAATGTAAGGCGGAGGTGGATTGGCTGGTGGCAGATGTCGGCAACGAGGGCATCTTGGGGGCGGCCTTCCTGCGAGAGCAAGAGGTGGTGGTGGATCTGGCGGGAGGCTGCCTGCGGGGGAAGGAAGCCTCTCCCCCAGAGTGCCGTGTAGTGGTGAGCTGGGCCGGGGTAGTGGCTGGCCACACTGAATGCATCATCGAGGGAGAAATACTGGGGGACTGGGGAACGGGTGCGCCGGGCCTCCTGGAGGGGGTGGGACTGCAGGGACTCCTCGTGGGGAGGTCCCTGGTGACTAACAGCGCCCGCCAGTGCCCCGTGAGAGTCCTCAACCCGGGGGCGGAGGCAGTGGTCTTGCATAAGGGGTCGATGCTAGGCAGGATGGAGGGGGTGTCTCCGGAGGCCCCGGAGTCATGCAGAATACTGGCGGAAGGTGGGGGCTCCGGGGGAGAGGAAGGAGACAACCTCTTGCGAGCCATGGTAGGGCACTTGGCCGAGGGACCCCGGGAGGAGCTACTAGGGGTCCTCCGGAGAGAGGCGCCGGCCTTCAAGCTGGCCCCCTCCGAGCAGGGAAGGACCAAATTGGTCTCCCACAAAATAGACACCGGCAACGCGGCACCGGTCAAGCAGCCGCCGAGAAGACTGGCCCCCCACCGGAGGGAGACGGTGGGCAGGGAAGTTGACAAAATGTTGGAGGCCGGGGTGATTGAGCCCTCGCTCAGCCCCTGGGCCTCCCCGGTTGTTTTGGTAAAGAAGAGAGACGGGACAGTGAGGTTCTGTGTGGATTATCGCCGTGTCAACTCCGTCACGGTCAAGGATGCCTACCCGCTCCCCAGGGTTGATGACTTCCTCGATACGCTAGCGGGGGCGGAGTGGTTTAGCACCCTCGACCTGGTGAGCGGGTACTGGCAGGTAGAGGTAGACGAGGCCGACCGGCTGAAGACCGCCTTCTCGACGCACCGGGGACTGTATCAGTACAGAGTAATGCCATTCGGCCTCTGTAATGCCCCCGGGACGTTTGAGAGGCTGATGGAGGCAGCTCTCCAGGGTCTGCAGTGGGCATCGTGCCTCGTCTATCTCGATGACGTTATCATTTTCTCGCGGACGTTTCCGGAGCACCTGGTCCGGTTGGGGGAAGTGTTGGGGCGCCTCCGGAGGGCGGGGCTGAAGGTAAAACCCTCAAAGTGCCAGCTGGCTAAACCCACAGTGCAGTTCCTAGGACACATAGTGTCCGGGGAGGGGGTGGCCACAGACCCGGAGAAGGTGGAGGCAGTCCGGGACTGGCCCCCCCCCGGAGACGGTGACCGAGGTGAGGAGTTTCTTGGGGCTGGCGGGGTACTACCGCTCCTTCGTGCCCGCCTTCGCCACGGTGGCTAAGCCGTTATTTCAGATGGCCGAGAAAGGCCGACCCTTCAAGTGGACGGAGGAATGCGACCAGGCCTTCCAGCAGCTAAAAAGCTTGCTCACGAGGGCTCCCGTGCTGGGGTATCCCAGGGAGGAGGGGGCCTCATAGTTGACACCGATGCCAGTGATACAGGGTTGGGGGCCGTACTCTCTCAACATCAGGATGGGGAGGAGAGGGTGCTGGCCTACGCCAGCCGCACACTAACGAAGCCGGAAAGGGCCTACTGTGTCACGAGGCGAGAGCTGCTGGCTATCATCTTCTCTCTCAAGAAATTCCGGCACTACTTGGTAGGACGGCCCGTGGTGGTCCGCACGGACCATGCGGCCCTCCGATGGTTGACTCAGATGAAGGACCCGGAGGGACAGGTGGCCAGGTGGCTCCAGATAATTGAATGTTATGATCTGGAGGTACAGCATAGACCGGGGAAACTTCACGGCAATGCAGACGGGCTATCCCGCATACCCTGTCGGCAATGCGGCCGGGGTGGCGAGGAGGACCGATGCGCTGTGGTCACAAGGGGGGTAGCCCGCCAGTAAGGCGAGGCCACCGAGCTGGGAGAGGAATGGCAGGAAGCACAAGCCGCTGATCCCCTCTTGGGTCCGATAAGGCTGGGACTGATGGAGGGGACGGGAGTTCCCCCTCCGGAGGAGCCCCTCCCTAGTGACGAGGCTCTCACCTGGTACACCCAACGGGACCGGCTGGTGTTACAAGGGGGTTTGGTCGGGAGGTGGTGGTACATACCGGGGGGTGGAAGACCTTCCAGGTGGCCGTGCCCCGCGAGCTGAGGGTTGAGGTGTTGGGCGATGTCCACAGGTCCCCGCTCTCGGGCCATTTCGGACGGACACGGTCGATCCGCCGGTGCCAAGAGAGGTTTTACTGGCCGGGGTTCCGACGGGAGGTCACCTTGTTTTGCGCGGCCTGCGAGCCCTGCCTCCGGAGGAAACCACCGCCAGCGCCCCACAGGGCCAGGATGGGCCACGTAGCCACCGGAGGCCCCATGGAGCGGGTGGCCATGGACATCATGGGGCCTCTACCACGGACTAGTCGGAGGAATGTGTACATCCTGGTGGTGGCAGATTATTTTACTAAGTGGGCAGAGGGCCTCCCCCTCCCCAATCAGGAGGCCACCACCGTAGCAAGCGCCTACGTAGAGGGCTTCATGTGTAGGATGGGCCCCCCGGTGGTGGTACACACCGACCAGGGCCGGAACTTCCAGGCCAATCTCTTCCGAAGGATGGTGGCGCTCATGGGGACGCGACAGACCAGGACCTGCGCATTCCGCCCTCAGAGCGATGGAATGGTGGAGAGGCTTAATAGAACGGTGGAGGGATTGCTGGCCACGGTCGTGGCGGCGGATCAGGGGGACTGGGATTTGCAGTTGCCCTTTGTGATGTCGGCGTACCGCTCGTCAGTCCATGCGTCCACCGGGGAGAGTCCTAACATGATGATGATGGGTCGGGAGACCAGTCTTCCGCTGTCCCTACTTTACCCGGGGGGGGGGGGGGAAACGGGGGCCGCGGGGCTCGGAGTACGCGGCTGATCTACAGGAACGGCTGGCCCGGGCCTACCAGGCGGCCCGTCGGACCCTGGGCGTCTCGGTTGCACGCCAACAGAGGAATCACGACCTGAGAGTTGGCAACAATCAGTTGGAGGTGGGGGAGGTGGTATACTACTACCGTCCCGATAGGAAGGTGGGTAAATCTCCCAAACTCCAGTCCTGGTGGTCGGGACCCTGGAGGGTGACGGCAGTCGTAGGAGGACCAATCTACGAGATCACGATGGGCCGGAGGAAGAGAGTGGTCCACTTCGACTCCCTGAAGAGGGCGCCACCAGAGGCGGCGGATCGAGTCTCCCGCCACCTGGCGGGTGATGCGACTCCTACGCCGACAATGTCGTCTGCTAACATGACAGCTCTTACGTCAACCGCCGATCAGGGCCCCCGCGAGCAGGTCCGTCGAGTGGGGGGAGGGCCTGTTGTCGTGGGAAACAGAGCACTAGATGCGGAGACTCGGAGGGTGAACAATTGGAAGAGGGCGGAGCGAAGGAGGGCCAAGAAGAGAGCGATACAGTTCGAGAGCGAGCTCCGCAGCGGAGGACAGCCCGGAGGTCCAGCTGTCAGTGTGGTCCGGCGCGTGGTCGCGGAGAAAGCGCGATCTCACGGGGCCGTGCATGCGTGGCCAGAGGGACAACAATCGTGGCGGCCATTGAACACCATGGGTAAGCAGCATGTCTGCCACTTGTGTGACACGGCGTTTGCGAGGGCGGACGGACTGAAACGCCACAAGGAGACAAGGCACTCCGTATGGTCCTTGGGATGGCGCTGCCCGGACTGCGGCCACCTATTTAGGGCGGCTAGGAAGAACGACTTTCTACACCACCTGCGCCGCCACTCCCATCGGTGGGCCGTGTACCCCAGCGAAATCCCGCCGGCCCTCCGCCTCTACTTCCCGCCTGGGGAGGGCGAGGCGTCCACAGAAAAAGGGGAAACGACAGCTGCGAAGAAGCTCAAGGGCCGGGCCTCTAAGAAGAAGGCGGCCCAGAAGGCCGACGATACGGCGGAGGAGACGGGGGACCAGCAGCCCGAGACCTCATCATGCTCGACGGCCGAGGAAACGGGGCCCCCAGCGGGCCAGTCAGGCCCCTCTGTGTTCGCGACACCCGATGTGCGACCAGGGAGCCCAGTGGTAACCCCCCGGCTGTCAGACCCCGGTATCACCATCGGAGAAGGGGGGGAGGACACGACCGATCGGGAGTCGGAGGGGGACGAGCCCCTCAACGCTAGAGTGGAGAGCCCCATGAGCGTGGGGGGGAGTCCCAAGACAAAGAGGAGGAGGACGGCCATTAGTTAGGGGCTTGACACCACCTCGGCGGAGGTGACACCGGCACCCTCCCCAGCCCTGACCCCGGTATCCCTCTCGGTAGTAGAGAGCATCTTGGGTAAAATGGGCATGCCCCCCAGGAAAAGGACGGACGGCGAGGGCGAGGAAGAGATTGAGATCGATCTGTCAACTTTTCTCACCTCGGCGACTGCAGTGCTCGCCAGTCAGACTGTGGGGGGGGGGGGCCTCGGGGGGGCCGCGTACCCCCAGCTTCAACGAGTCGGCCGCCTTGAGTGTTTTAGCAGCCATCAGGGGTCCCGGAGAGAGGGTGGCCAGCAAGGGGATGCCGGCCCCCGGGGACTCACCATCTTCCCCCGCCTGTTCTCGCGACCGGCGGTCTGTGTGGACAAGGTCGCCCTCCCCTTCTCAGGATGGGGGGGCGGAGCGGTTCCTTCGAGCGGGAAGAGATGAGGAGGAGGAGCTAGCGGTTGTGGGCGACTCGCCTACCGAGGACCTTCAGGAGGAGTTACCGGCGGCGCCCGCAAGCACGGAAGAACCGGCTATACCCCTGGCCCCAGAGGGAGGGCCCAACGCGAGCCCGTCGGAGTTACGTGGGGAAGGCCCCTCGGCGACGCCTCCGGTGGTGCTGGTGGCCCAGGATACCAAGGAGGGGGAGGAGAAGGAGTTACGTGGGGAAGGTCACGTGTCGACGCCTCCGGGGGAGCTGGCAGTCTCCCCACTAGGACCGGACACTACGGGGCCGCAGGACGAGGAGCCGGCACCTGCCCCCCCGACAAAGGTGGAGCCGCGGGTGGTCATCAGGAAAGATCGGGGGACCAGCCCCTCTCCGGAGGCAAGGATGGTCCGCCTAGGCCACCCTTCCGCAGTACCACCTCAGAAGCAGGGCGCGGCTGATCCCCCCTTGCTGGGGGCACCAGGGAGCGAGCCCGAAGCGGGACCCTCCCATATACCATCAGCCCCTCCAGTGACCCCGGAGGCGGGACTACGCGAGGCGCCACGGGAGGACACCCCGGAGGCGGGACTACGCGAGGCACCACAGGCGGACGCCCCGGAGGAGGAGCTACCAGTCCCCGAGGAGGACCAGGGGAAGGTGCCCGTCCCCCCCCAAAAGGCTTAAGCAACGGGAGCAGCTGATGCATACATCAGCGGCGCGGAGGGAGTATGCCATTCCCTTCGAAGTGATGAAGTGGGCCGCCAGCCAGTGGGACGGGAAGTCACATGTGCGAGTTCTGCCCACGGGGGGGGAGCGCGGACCCCACCAAGACCTGCCGTGGTACGGGGAGGCCGACTTGGTGCTGTCGTCCTGGGCTCAGCGGGAGGTACCCCCCAACCTAGAGCGTGACGGGATGATCCCGGTCGGCGGGCACCAAAAATCGAACTGTGTTCTACGGGAAGACGGCCGGACCATGATGCACTTCAAAAGACAGTCCATCTACCGGAAGGTGAGTGTGAACCCAGTTTCCATAGACTTGGGTCTGAGAAAGTAAAAGATTGTGAACAGGGGAGGAGCTCCGTAGTAATCGAGGGCCACCCGGTTTCCCGAGGGGGGAGGAGGAACGAGCGCCGCAGGGAAAGGGGGGATAGGGCCCCTTTTGGATAAAGCTGCGGGGAAGGGCGGGGAGAGGGGAGGGAGGAGGAGGACACAACATAAGAGAAGGGGGGGGGGGAGCCCATATATTGGGGCCCCCCAAACCCGGCCCGGAGGAATCAGAAGCAGGAGAGCTCATGATGTGTGTTTTATTCCAGGCCACCCCGGAGGAGCTCGCCCTACAGGAGAGGCAGCAGAGGCGCGGGGACCCCTCTAGGGAGTGACCGCAGGGACCGCAGGAGTCGCCAGGGCAGCTGGAAAGAAGTGCCGTACCAGCGCCCCATCTTGTTGTGTTGACAATCTTATAAGCCCCCAGTTGGGGGTAGCGCCGCCGCTTCTCTCCGGAGGAGGGCGCGCCTTCGTCGATTAGACGCTCCTGTTCAGTTCGTGAGTTGGACTCGGTTCGCCCCCTGTTGGGGTAACGTGGCTCACTTCACGCTGGAGTGGAGTATTGGTGACCCGCCTGTCAGGACACTGGACTGTTCTTTGTTGTTGCCCGCTCCACTCTGGAGGAGGGCACTAGTTTCAATTGTGGATACGGGCCCGTTGGCCCCTTGTACCCTCACAGAGAGGTCTTGTTTGGATGTAACAATAAAACTGCGATGATGACACCCTGGTTCTTCTCGTCGATTTTTAGCTGATATTAGGCTCCCCTCTGGAGTAGGCAGGTCGTACCCAGTTTGGGCGCGGGCCTTATCAGTAAGTTCCCTTATGGAACAACCCCCCGAGAGGGGCTTGGCCTTCTAGAGGCCCCGTGGTCTCCGGAGAGACTGCTATCAGAGGAAGTTAATACCCTCAAGTAATTAGGCTCCCATATGGAGCACGCCCCTTGTGGGACATTGTTAACTCTAATTGAGGCCGGGTAGCGGCCAACCCATTCTCCATAGAGTTTGGTTTAACCCTGGGGCACCCCGGACGGCCTGTTAAGAAGGTAGGTTAGCTTAGGAATAAGGAGGGGAGAGTGTGGCGATAATAGGGGATCGCGGTCAGCGGTCTCCGGAGGAGGGATGCGCGTAGTACGGGTGCCTCCCGGGAGGGGGCGCCTCACTGCGCTGTCAGCCTCTGACGTCATTGGGGCGCCCTATATAAGGAGGGCCCCTGAGGCGTGTTGGAGTCATTCTGGTGCTCCCGCTTGTCGAGCGAGGACACCCCCAGATCGCTCTAATCAGCCCGCTCAGTTCCCCCCTTTGGATGTGTGCTATATAAAGGTTAGGTACCACCGGAGAGCCGTGAATTGTGTACGTACATACGGATTAATAAACCTGTCGTCATATAAACCGGATCTGCTCGTCGGGTCTTGTGTCCCCTGATAAAAACCACTACAATATGTAGGCGAATCGAAAACGAGATGAGCCCTCTCCATTCAGTCCTGAATATTGATAAAAATACTAGTGTTTCTATAACTTGAAAGATGGAAATCGGTCTCACATCTTAACTAATTGGCCGATTTATATAAACAATGTATTGATAGAAAGCTGGGACTTGGGCCTATCTGTTGCCCATAGATATACATGATATACCTGTGTTATGAATAAAATTTCCTGTCATGAACATTGGAATTGTTGAAATGGAAAACATTAAAACATGTTACTTTCCTGTTTTCACAGCGATTTAATGAAAAATCTATCGCGATGACATAGAAATAACCATCCTATCTTATTAGGTATCTCATGACTATTAAAATGATACCAATATTACCAGGTTGTGATAGATATTTCCTGAGGTAATGGACTAATAATGCATCAGTTAATTGTCAGGAAATTTAGGGATTTGTCAGCAAAAAAAAGTTATCACAGGAAATTTTAGCCAAGGCATAGGTATATGATATCTACACCAACAAATAGACCAGAGTCTAAGCTTTCTAACAATGTTTTATTTATAAAGATCGGCCTGTTATAGGCCTACACAAAGCCAGAGCAATTCACATTTTTTCAAGTTAGAAAAAAGTTTTTGTTCCAAGGTACATATAGTGCCTAACACAATCTAATACTGTCAGACCCAATGCTCCATTATCTCAGGAAATATCTATCAGTCCTATTATCAGTGCATTGCAGTACTAACACCCTTATTTAAACTGTGTTATAAACAAATAATTGTAAAACAACCATGCTTATTATCTTTATCATATCATCAGCTTCAGGCCTGTTTTTTTGTCTTTGTATTAGATATTTATGGAGATATAACTTGAAGTGTTCAGAGTGTCTAAATGCATGATTTAGTCTGCTATTAAACAGGACAAAAGACCCCCCAAAACAGTCCCTCCTGGGAGTTCAGGGGGGAAATTCCCAGGAAGCAGCTGGATTTCTAGATTGCTAGGGGTCCTGTGGCACAACCCCTCCTTGGGTGCATTGATGACGCCCCAGGATCTTTTTTTAGTAAGGGGGGTCAGACACCTGAGGCTATTTGGAAATATATCGAGGGGCTCAAAAGCAAAGTCAATCCTTGGGGTCCAGGGGGCAAAGCCACTGGAAGTACTCATATGTTCAGACTCTATTTAGGGGAAGTGGAATTATATATCTGAGACTACCTGGGAGGATCACTGGGTGTCCCGTCTACCCTGCCTAACCCTAGAGGTCTAGGGGGCAAAGCCTGCAGTAGCACTTGGCTTTTATACATTATACAAGCTGTCTTTAGGATTTTGTTTCAAGGACCAGAATGGTTACAGATCTGAGACCTAAGGAAAATTGAAATGGGTCAGGGGCAAAGGGATCCAGGTGGGGAGGGGGTGAAGCCCCTGGGTGCACTTGTATGTCAAAAAATTATACAAGCTTTCTCCGGGATTTAATTCCAAGGAGGGGGGGGGTCACACAACTGAGGCTATTTCTGAATATTACAAGGGGTCCAACAGCAAAGCCTATCCTTGGGGTCAATGGAGCGAAGCCCCTTGAAGGACTTACATTTTGTTTTCGGGAAGGGGTTTTACAGACCCTGACTACATGGGAGGATTGCCAGGAGTCCAGTTGCAAAAGCCACCTGGGGGTCCATGGGGCAAAGCCTGCAGTTTAAAGCACTTGGCTTCTATATTTTATACACGATGCCTCTTGGATTTTGTCTCAGGGACCAGGATGGTTTGAGCTAAGGCTATTTATGAAGATTGCAAGGGCTCTAAGAGTGCCTCTTTGGGAGTACAGAGGCCCTCTGAAGAGGTCTCTCTTTTTGGGGGACATAGCTACTTTGTTGAATGACGTACATATGGTAACAAGGACATGTAGAGGGATCTTTCTTTTTAGGGGATGGGGGGGTGCACACCGGGAACTACCTTAAATGCATCCTTCAAGTGTGTACCCTCAACCTCACCCCTAGATAGATTTTGTAGCGGACCACTGGTCGTTGAGAGTGTACTACCACTCTCCATGGTATCTCTACCTTCCCAGTGGTGGAGACAAAGTCGCTACCCCATGCTACCACTTCCGCCCGGGTTGGTTCGATCTGATCCGAGGTAGGCTGGGAGATGCGGGATCTACTACCTAGCTTAGCCTAGAACACAAAACCAGACTCCGGACTCTTCAGGTATATTTGCTTTTATTACTACCTGACTGTTGCAGTTCCTTGGTGCTGCGGGGCACCAAGTAAAGCTAGGGAAGAGATTCTGGTCTCTTTACCGCTGGAAGGTTTACGGGGAAACCTAACCAATACCAAGGCTCCAGGCGTTCACTCAACAGGGAGGCACCACGAGAAGACCTGTCGACCTGCTGCGGACTCAGCCAATATACTACCTGAGCTATGTAATGTGGGCGAGCCCGTAGTATTTTCATACGGGGGTCCGCCAGCCTTACTGCACAGCGGGGATCAGCACTCGCACCACCTAATGTGAAGTGAATCAAACACTGCTCGACTACCCTGACCCCTACAGATTTCAATAACTTATGCCCATTCTTGTATATTCTATAACTTTTTAACTATAATAGATAGATTCAAAATTCAAAAAAAAAGCGTGTAGAGAATTTTCAGTCGTAACAGACCATCCTTGGAAAAATTTCGGGTACGCCCCCCGGGTACGCCCCTGAGACTGGAGGTACCGCATGTACCCCGGATCGCTAGCGTTCTTACCTACCATATCTCGGATCTGTTTGGAGATTCTCCAGCACATAAGGACAGAGTGAATCAAACTTAGGCTTGGAGACTGAAGCACCACGAGAGTGAGAATCTCGTTGAGGGAAAAACTAGAATCTGTTCTTCTTTTTTGTGGATCTATAGGCAGAAGTTTTGTTTCTCTTATGATTTATTGCGTGTTTAGTAATGTAGTTTTTTTAATCTGCTTGTCTCGAGAGAAAGCAATGAGACCACAACCTTCTGCTGCTACCCAATGTACACAGGTGAGACCAGCCAACAGGGAATTCTGTGCTGGTTCCCGGGTCATCTGCTAGGGGGCTCGGCGGAATTAGACTTAGAGTTAGGAGCTAATTAGAGTTTAGTAGCCAACAGCGAACACAGCCAAGAACCTGCCAATGTATGATACCGACGAAGTAGCTAGTTAAATATCAAACATGTTTGATATTTGGTACAACAGGGGCCTTGTCGTAGGCTTTTGTTACATCTTGGAATGTGATGTACGTTGGTTTGTTTTGAGTTCTGTTTGTGTGTATTATGTCCTTTATTGTTATAAGGTGGTTGGTGGTTGCAGCCCCTTTACTCCCTCCTAACTGGGCGTTGGTTATTTTTATGGTCTTTTTTATCCTGTTATTCAGTAGCCATTTGTATAGTTTACCCATGTTAGTTTACAGTTATTCCTCTTTGGTTTTTACAGTCCTTTTATTCCTCCCCCTTTGTAGTGGTGATGTTTCCTTTTTGCCATTGTTTGAGTATTTTCTGTGTTGTGTTTATTTGGTTTAGCTGTCTAAGGACTTCTGTTTTTGTTGTGGTCATTCAATTCTTTAAGTAGTTCTTTTGGGATTAGGTCTGGCACGTTGCTTTTTCTACTTTTGGGTGTTCCTATTGTTTTGTTAAGTTCTGTGAGGCTTCATAGTTTTGGTCACCTTTTCTGGCCTAGCTGATAGAGGTTTTCGAAGTATGCTGTGATGTGGTTCTTGGCTTCCTGAGGGTTGGGTATTGTCTGTCCCTGTTCGTTGATTGTGTTGTTGTTGTTGTGTGTCTGACCTAGTAGTTTTTTCCTTGTTTTCCAGAAGAGGTTTGATTTGGTTCTGTTGTGTTGGTGGTGAAAGGATGACAGTTTTGCCGGACAGGGCTGGAGAGGGCAGGAGAGGGCCGGAGGTCCCAGAGGAGGAGCGCGGAGCCAACTCCCAAGGCCACCAGGGGGCGCCCCGGGCCGGATGTGACGTGGGCAGGACTGGGGCGAGTCTCCTATAAAAGTGAGCAAGGACCCTCCGGGAGTCAGTCGGACCTCAGACTGGACGTGGTGCACTTCCGGGAAAGCAGAAATGGACGGACCTAGACCTCTGGGGGACCGGAGTGACTTACC
This sequence comes from Alentia gelatinosa, assembly GCA_950022655.1. NCBI lineage: Eukaryota > Metazoa > Annelida > Polychaeta > Phyllodocida > Polynoidae > Alentia > Alentia gelatinosa. Next base: position 129,152,634 of record OX465579.1, read on the forward strand.
GTGAACAGACTTACTGTGAGCTGGGTTTACCAGACTGGGCAGGGGCACGCACCTTTGTACGAGCCTCCGGCCACAGAGATCCCGCACTTACCTGTGGATTTGCCTCCGTGCAGGCGTAGTTAAGACGTTGCTACCTACCTTGTGCCGCCTGAGGCTTGCATGTTTATGGTGCAATAAATATACTTGTCTATACTCTGGTGTATTCGTATTCTGTACTACAATATTTAGGACAATTTTTGGGTGTAGGTTTCGAAAAATGATTTTACCAAGCTAAAAAATCTATTTTTAGCCTTCTAACTGACAAAAACAAAAGGCCACCAATATCTATTAGAAGATCAAAGAATCTTTCCTTAAATTCTCATTATTTCATTTATATGGTCATGTAGTAGCTCAAATTAAAGGTCTCCCTGAGATACATTACCTTACACTAGTTTTGTGGTTGTCATGACATGTTGGTTACTATGGCAACCAAAAATCTACGAAAAGGTAAATTATTTTACCATCAAATTATTACATTTCATAACAGAACAGGCACAGAAAACATAGTCTACTGAGAGTGATCGTACACACCAAGAATAGGCTTCATACATGTTATGATAGTTTTGGGTTAGTTTTAATTGATTGAAATTATCTTTCACATACATATACCATATTCTATATTAATAAAATAGGAACATCAGGATGGTCTTCTTTAATGGTTGTCATGACATTTTGGTCACCATGGCAACCAGAAATTGAAAAAGGGCTATTTTGCTATCAAATCTTCCTTAATATCATCATTTCTTCATATACTTGCTGATGTTGTAGCTCATGACAGAAGAGTAATATACATGTGAGACATGCTTTTGTTTTTGAATGGGCCTTGGGCCAACAGTGATCATAACAGCTGAACAGTGACCAGGTCTGAGGAACACTTTTTGGTCATGATCACTGGTTTGGTCGCCCAACTGGTCACTCTTTTGTGATCACTACAAATAAAGACGTCGCTGTCTGAAAAACAGGCCCCAGGATTCTTTTAGCGTACCCTATACAGGGGTGAGATAAATACAGAAAACAACTCGTTTTGGAGCCCCCTAGTGGATGACCGGGGAACCAGCGTGGTGCTCTTACCATCATGTGGCGCCACCTTTTGTTTTGTCATCGTACCCACTGACGAACCTCGTTTTCGGAACTACTTCCTGGTAGAATTCTAGCAGAAGAACTTGGATTTGAATTGTGATTGTTATCATTTATTGGGTGATATCGACAGTAAAGCCGCCCTGAACATAGACGCACAGTAGGTCTATTAGACTAGAGGTAAGTTGATTCAGAGATATAACTTCGACAGTTATCCTGCTCAGGATCTAAGCTAGTTTTCACTGACTTAGAACTGTTTACAATCAGTAACATTCGCACACCCACGTAGATAGTCCGAGAAACTTTAATAAAAATCACCGGGTCACAATCTCCCGTTGGGGCTACACCGACTCCGGGTACCTTTTTTGCCCGCTTGTACCCACACACACACGGCCGCGGCTGCGGCCGGGTACCTATGACCTTTCCCTTGACTATCTTTTTGTAAAATTGCTATTTGATGCCTGTCTGACATGTTCTGTGTTGCCAGCTGGGACAGTAGTCACAGAGCAGGGCCTGTTCATAATCTCTGACTTCTTCAAGTTCTTGGCAGTAGCAACACTTGAACATCTTGGATAGTCATAGATGACTGTAAAGGGTCGATTCCACCAACAGGATGGATTTGCTGTGGTATATATCTTGGTATGTCTTGTAGTGTCTAAAGCCAGTGATCCACCAAGTGAAAGTTAGGGCCTGATGACGTCCGTGCAGATGGAATGTGGACGTCGGCCGCTCCTGCCTCTCGTCGGTTCAAGCCGGTTGGGACAATCGCCTTGGTGGATCAGCAAGTAATGTTAACTCGGCTAGAGCTGGCCGCATTCGCCTCTCGTCGGTCGTAGTCGCCTCTCCCATATCCCTGTCGTCCGTAGCCGTCCGTAGCCGTCTGGCCATCGTCCAGTCGTCGCCTCACCTAAAGTCACTGTTCTGCTGATCCACCGAATATTAAAATCTATAGCCATGTGGAGTCGGCTGGAAACTCCCTAGCCGATGCTAGCCGACCCTAGCCGACGCAAAGCTGATTCATTTGGTTTTTTAAAGGCAGCCTGTCGGCCAATGTCGATGCATTTGAAGAGTACGACACCCGCCTGCGGGCTCTGCCGGGAGTTGCAGCGATGGAAGGCCGCCAACACGGCCACCAACACCGGCGATACTTGTTCGATTTAACGTGTATTTCCGCGGTTATTTGACAATCTCTGACCGTTCCCGTACAAATCCTGACACGCCGACGCACCGCTCAGTGTATCGCCGCATGCGGCGCCGCGTATCGGGGAACTCAATTACTACGTAAAATGCGCGTGCCGCCTATGTGGAGTCGGCTGGAAACTCCCTAGCCGACGCTAGCCGACCCTAGCCGACGCAAAGCTGATTCATTTGGTTTTTTAAAGGCAGCCGGTCGGCCAATGTCGATGCATTTGAAGAGTACGACACCCGCCTGCGGGCTCTGCCGGGAGTTGCGGCGATGGAAGGCCGCCAACACGGCCACCAACACCGGCGATACTTGTTCGATTTAACGTGTATTTCCACGGTTATTTGACAATCTCTGACCGTTCCCGTACAAATCCTGACACGCTGACGCACCGCTCAGTGTATCGCCGCATGCGGCGCCGCATATCGGGGAACTCAATTACTACGTAAAATGCACGCGCCGCCTATCGGGTCAATGGAGAACTCTGCTGGCCCATCCCCGCGCTGTGTGTACGGCATGTGGACGTCGGCCGGCTGGAGATAACTATTTTTGGTGGACCAGCACGGAGAATTTAGAGAATTCCGGACGGCCGGCCTAGCCGAATATCGGTGGCTGAGGCCGGCTGGCCGTCTCTGAGCGTCGATTTGGGTGGATCTAAAGCTTTACTGTGTCGCAATGTGTCGTACCTCACTTGTCTCAAAACGTTGGCGAGTGGTGTCGGATGTATATTTTGGTGCTCCACCACCACGACACCTCCAGACACATCACGACAGATAGGCACGCGATGATTCAATCCTAGCCCGATCTAGCAAGACAACCAAATTGGGCCGAATCTTGCTACATCGTGTGTGTTGGTGGAATCGGCCCTTAACTATGCCCTCTGCAGGCCCTCCTTATTCTCCGAATCACCTCCGCAATGCTAAGTCTATGGGACCGTTCGGATGTGCATTTATGATACTTTTTAATATGTGAGGATGTTTTAAGTACTTCTGACGCATACCAGAAATAAACTTCCCTGGCTATTTCAGATCAAATGATTATGTGGGAAATGTGGGAGCCCTAGTTTAGACTATAATCGTGATGTCAACAAATCGTCGAAACAACCGATTTTCTTCAAGTTAAGGGCCAATTCCACCAACACACACGATGTTGCAAGATTCGGACCGATTTGGTTGTCTTGCTAGATCAGGCTAGGATTGAATCATCGCGTGCCTATTTGTTGCGATGTGTCTTGAGGTGTCGCAGTGGTGGAGCACCAAAATTTACACCCAACACCACTCGGCTACGTTTTGAGACAAGTGAGGTACGACACAGTAAGACACTACAAGACATATCAAGATATACCACGGCAAATCCATACTGTTGGTGGAATAGGCCCTTTAGCACGTTTCAATTATGTCTGAATGATGTAAATAATCCTTTTTCAACCATTACATGTACAGAATACAGAAGGTAGATTATTATAGTTTTTGGCTATTTTAAACTCTGACAGCGCTTTGTATTCACCAGCAAAGATGGTGGATCGATCCGCTGTCAGGCGAATTTGCATAATTTGGAGGGTGTTTTGAACCGGAATTGTCCACCCGGATCGGAGAATAAAGAGGTCCATCACTCGACAATCTGTGAAAACTAACTACTGTAACACTCACCTGGGCCAAAGAACTAAAACCCAAGAAGCACAACTCCCATGTTATGACGTGACACTGCATGGACGGTGGCGCCGCACGGTGGTTGACCTGGGCCCGGTTCACAAACAAAGTCAAGTCAATTAGAAATGAAGTCAAATTATAATTGACTTCGCCAATTTCCGAAATTGACTTGATTTGGGTTCATAAACAAAGTTCAAGTCAATTCCCTAACGTGTATTTTACGTCTGATTTCCACATCCGGTTTGGATAACAACAAGCGTCCTTGTCGGATTAGAAATCCACAATCCATGTTAACTGTTGTAGATTATGGAAATTATGTGCCTTATTAACTAATCATGATATTCAAAAAAATAATGTGATTAGAACAGTATTATTGATTATATTTCTCTCCAGTGGTGATTTTCGGCATCGGAATTAATTGACTTGACTTCTCAAGTCTACTGTCTTGGGATTTCGAACCTTTTTTAAGCTTGACTTGTAATTGACTTCGCTTGTGAACTCGATCTCAGCGGAATTGACTTGGACTTGAAGTCAATTAGGCTGTAAGTCAATTTAAAAAAACTTAGACTTTGCTTGTGAACCGGGGCCTGTACCTGTACTGAAATCCAGAGTATCATTAACTATGTGCGACTTGTTAAAAGTGCATGATATTCAAAGTATATATCATTTTTTGATACTTAAAGACCCAGAAAACAATAAAATACATAATACATTTTTTATATTTACATCTGGTGGCCTTAGATTTTAACATTTTTATGCTGGACTGGCAAAATATGTGTAGCAAGCGTTTGCTCTGGTGGCCAGTGTACCAAAAGCAAAGAAAAAGATATACACCAACTATACAGCATATGCCAGCGTATGCCAGCAGACCTGGCCTTGATGAGTTGTCAGCCTGTTTGGTGGATCAGCTTGCCAGTGGTTCCAGCAGGTGGCGGGTCTTGGTTGCCTGGTGGAATCTGCTCATGGTAGAGTTTGTTGGAGCATCGCCTCAAGGTTGCTGAGCTTGGATGCGCTGAAATAGGAGTTCCATGCTGTTCCACTAGCTAGGTTTTGCACCAGGTGTCCCACCTGGTCTACATAATCTTGTTGGCCTAGTATGCTTTCTCCCACCCAGCAATTTTTGCTGGCTAGGACGGCACGGCCAGCTGGTAGACTTTATGAGAGTATGGTATGCGCATTGTCAGTTCAACAACAACACTTCAATGAACGCAGCCAAAGACCCCAGGCAGTACCTGGGAACTGCAAACCCGTGAGCAGAGACTGAAAATTCTGACAGTTCCAGCAGTCTGGGCAGAATCTTAGCACCAGTGTGTGCCATACACATTTATAACATCAATTCTTATCTTTATTTACCTTCAATATTGGATAAACTGCAGTATTCAAGGGATATTTGATGGTGCACATCCATGAGCTTTCCCAGCATCAGCATTGACAGCACGCTGCCAATACTGCAAGAGACACTGTCAACATGAATGCTCAACACCCGCGAGCGGCAGTTTCTGGCAGTTTCTGTATTGGGCAACATTTTAGCTCCAGAGCGTGCTTTACACATTCATAACATCAACGCTTATCTTTATTTATATCTTCATTATTCCTTTTACCACAGTATTCAGCAGAAAATTGAATAGCTCTTATCATTTCTGTACAAATCCCAAGATGGTGGATATTGCCTCATGCTGCGGAACTGCCGCCAACGTGCCCTCTATCAAATGAACAGGGAACTTGCTTAGCACGTTTGTGCCCGATGTCCACCAGACAGTGCCGCCATGCGGCCCTCCTTGTGGCCGCTGGGTGCCACTGACAGCCAGAAAAAGATGTGTTGCTGGAAGGACACATATTTAAATATCAATCCCAGCCGGTCGGTCCCTTGGTGCTGGGTAAACCTGCCAGTGTAACCACCGGAAAAAGGCCTGTTAAGTGTCTGGTTGGTGGGACAACCTCTTCATGGATAAGACAGTTTTATATGAACTGAAAGGTCTGACTAGGTAACTTAGACATAGAAACTGCCGGCCTGCTTGATGGCGAAGCAGTTTTTTTAGGGATTAGGACAGGCCGGTGGTCTACTTCGCAGCAATACCTCTGGATTTGAAAAAAGAAGCATAAATCGAAGCTTTCTAAAGACGGTGCTCCCCTGCGCTGATTCTTGTTCTCTACTCATTCTCTACCCGTTCTTAACCTGAGTTTTTCGTACCCTAATCGGTGCTGCTGCTCTATCAGCACTCCACTCACCACTCCACTGTTTTTTGTCAATCTCACCTTTATCGGTACTCGATCGGAGGTCTTTCTCCAATGGGCTCCATTAATGTGAGTGCAGAGATCGCTAGGGGGCAGATTGACCACAACCGAATATTTCATTCAAAGCAGATCAATTTCTTTCTCTTTTAGGGCATGAACGGAACTCAAATCCGATCCATGCCTCAGAAAAATTGGAAATATTCTTTCACTTTTAAGACCAGAATCTGCTGATTTGGGCGATTATTTGCTTTGTTTGCTGAAATTAGACCATTATTGATATTAATAAAAGTGGGGCCATCTTGGATTTGTATGGGAGACTGAAGAAGTGCTCTTCAATTTCTTCTAAATATTGTGGTTAATCGAAAAATGAAGGTAAATAAAGATAAGCCTTGGTGTTATGAATGTGTATAGCACACTCTGGTGAAAAAGTTCTGTCCGAACCTTTGAATATTATAATTTTGAATTTTCATCACAAGCAATTCTTCCCCCAGTTGAAAATCGTTGAGAAAAGGGGATATGTCCCTGATTAGGGCAATGTTAGCCGATAGCGTGCCGATGATGTGGCGATGATGTGGCGAAGGTCACGGCCCTAACTCCACTACACTCCACTACAGCTTCACTACCAGGAATAGGAGGCGATCAGCGTAACATCAAATGATCGGCCCATGATCGGTACTCAATCCGCTGTAATAAAGAACCACTTTAATTAGGTTTAAAGTTCGTCGACTCGTATTTAGCTACCACCTACCCCCTCCCCTTATAATTTCTAACTTCCGTTGGGCACACTAGCGGGTGAACGGAAAACCATCTTAAACTCGTGGTTATCATTTCGTACTTAGTGGCGCCCCTTACTATTGATACCTGGAACTATCATTGTGATCCCAACCATCATTTCATGTGACACCTATTTTACCGACTACCAGCGAAATGTGATCTCATTGGTTTCTCACGAGAAAAGTAGATCAATAAACTCCAATACTAAACTTCGATTTCGGCATGGATTGAAATAGATCATAAGAGAGAAACTTCGTTTCTGTAGAGATCTACAAAAAAGAAGAAAAGGTTCAAGTTTTTCTCTCCACGAGAATCTCACTCCCGTAAAGCAAAATTCTAACGTTTTATATTATACTAGCGACTTCTTCGATTCGTATTTAGCTACCACCTACCCCCTCCCCACTTCCCCCTACGTTAGGCCCTCTAGCGGGTGAACGGGAAACCATCGTAAAATTGTGGTTATCATTTCGTATGACACAGGGCCCTGTTGAATAAGAAGGGTCTCACTCGCATTTGACTCGCTTTTGCCCCGATGCGACCGTTTGCATTGTATCGCTTTATCATCACTCGCTTATGTGAGCCTTCTTTACCAAGTGATAAATAAAGCGAGAAAAAGTGTTGAATAAGAATAATTATCGCTCACTCTGGGGGCGCTTTTCTCACTCGGTAGGCTCCAAAAGCGATAGGTTAGACCCTATCGCTTTGGTCAATACAGTTATCTAAATTCTTGTTTTTTGTCCACTAAATCTCATTCAATTTCAATGATATTTTCAGCGAAGAATTTTATACATATAAGAAATATATCTACCAAATCTCATCCTTTACTAACAATGAACTCGGGTGTGAGATACATTTTAATGCTTGAACTGGCAAATAGGCACTGCACCACTATGCCTGCTTGTGACAGGCACACACTGCTTCGCTTGATAGGTGGGTTTTGTCGAATAGGAGTAACTGTAATATCGTGTGTATTAAGACGTTGCGTTGGCGGCGACTACTGAGGAAGTGACCGATCGGCGTGCCTCCCGCGGTGCGGCGAGGGTACGCTCTTGTTGCTGGTCGTGAAACGTTAAATCCCATTGGTCAGTTTTGTTTACTGAGTGAAAGCATGCGAGCCATAGGTCCATATCAATCGCACCGTCATCGATGCGGCCGATCCGGTCCAGTGGACAGCATGTCAATCTGTTATGTGCAGTGTGTGGTGGGCAGGACCCTGTGGGGTTTTCGTGCTGCCACCTAGTAGGGAGTGTGGGAAATCTGGTTCCCTGTCTACCTAAACTGCTACAGCCTTGCTATGTGTATGGCAAATGGCTGGGGATCGTTTCATAAATGTGACACCGGATGGTTTGGGCATATCAGCGTCATTTTGTACGTCTGGAGGTTCCGTAGAGCGTCCAGTTCCCAGTAGTTTCGATTCTGAAAATCTCGTCAGGCCTTTGCCAAGGCGTTGATACGTTGTATCTTTTTGCGGGCAACAATTTAAATTGGTCGGTCACTTCAGTGGTCATATGGGTATGGCGGTGGGTGATTTCATTGATTCAAATCTTTTTCCCGTTGCGTCGTTCCGTTGATTCGGTTCGATACTACGTTAAAAAAAATTTTGACGTGGCATTGGTTTCGTCTTACCCATATTTACTGTCCATTGTGTTAAGACCGCTTGGAGCCTGGGTTGCTAGCCGGTGGATCCAATTATATTCAATTTTGTCCCTTAGTCTGCCTGCCCCTTTGCTGTTGGGGTGTCGGTAGATAAAGTCCAAAACTCGTACCGACACATCCTCAATGCCATTGTGATCTGGTCTATTGAAGTGTGTCGGTACGTCACTGATGTGTGATTGAGAACGGATGGATCTCACTTGTTCTGAGATTCTTTCTTTCAGCTTTCGTTTTGTCTGTCCTACATATTGTTTACCACATTGGTTGCACTCCATGCAATAGATCACGTTTGAGCTGTTGCATGTGACATTATGTCTCGCCTGATGTTGTCTTCCAGTGCTTTTTGATTGGAAGATTTTTTCTCGTTTCAGTATCCGGCAATATTTGCAGTTTGTTTTCACGCATTTATTGTCACGTTTGGATACCATTTTGTCGTTTTTGTCGTCTGGTCGATAGTGGGTTTTTGCCCGTACCACATAGTCTTTTACGTTTTTCGGGCATTTGTAACCTTTGACCAGTTTTTTGCAATATATGGTTTTGGTTGTACTTGATTTTCCAAGTATTTCCCAGTTCTTTTCCACCACTTCAGGTAGTACATTGCAGCCTTGTAGGTAAGTGCTGGTGAGGTAGACCTGGTCTGTTCGGTCATTTTCCTTCGTTTTCCCCTTATTAAGGGTTCGAAGTTTGGTTTTGTCAAGGGCATCGACTTTCTTTTTGCATTCTTTTAACAGAGTCTTTGGATAGCCCCGTTCTCGGAAGTCCTTTATCTTCCGTGAGGCATGTCGTTCAAAGTCTGTTTCGTTACTGCAGACCCGTTTGATCCGCAGTAATTGCGAGTACGGTATGCTCCGTTTCTGGTTAGGCGGATGGGCTGACTCATACCTTAGGTAAGTATTTTCGTCAGTGGGTTTGGTGTATAGGTCGGTGTACACCTTTCCATTCTCGCCCTTTATCACTGTTGTGTCCAGGAAGTTCACTCTATGGTTGGATGTCTCCATGGTGAATTTGATCGAATGGTGTTGGTTGTTTAACCATGTCAGCCATTTTTCCATTTGATCTCTCCCATGCTGCCAGACGAAAAATATGTCGTCTATATAGCGTAGCCAGATCTTGGGCTTCTGTTCCGAGTCTGCGAGGAGTTGTTCCTCCAGTTTCTCCATGAACAGGTTGGCATACGATGGGGCTAGTCTGGTCCCCATCGCTGTTCCGCTGATTTGGAGATAGTTATCTCCATTGAACTGTATATTGTTCAATTTTAGTACCTTTTCCAAGAGATCGACAATACTGTCATTACTGGGTTTCACGTTGCCTTTTCTTGTGTTTTCAAGTTTTTCTCTGATCGTCTTCACACCCTCGTCATTGGGTATGTTGGTGTATAGGGCACCTACATCTAGCGTGCCCAATATGTCCTCGTCCCCCAGAGGTCCCAACTCGTCCATCAGGGTCAGGAAATGATTCGTGTCCTTGATGTACGATTTTATTTTGGGTACTTCCGGTTTCAGAAAGTGATCGACAAACTGAGAGATTTTTTCGGTGGGGCAGCCGTTCGCTGACACCACTGGTCTACCTGGTGGAGGGTTTTTTCCCTTATGTATTTTCGGAAGAAAATATATATGGGGATTTCGGGCCTGTTTAGTTTTTAGGGTTGCCCCCAAACTTTCAGTAATTTCTAGATCTTTCACCATTTCGTCTATTTTGTCGTTGACTTTTTCGTTATGTACTAGAGTTAGGTCTTTTTTAGTTTTGGAATACACCTTCTCGTCACCGAGTCGCATGGCCTCGGTGACGTAGTCCCTAGTATTCATTACCACGGTTGCACCCCCTTTATCTGCGGGTTTGATCGTTATTTCTTGATTTCTAGATAACCCTTTGAGGCTAGCCCGTTCTTCCCTAGTTATGTTCTGTTTGATGTTTCTACTACATACATTTTTCTGGGAGAGTGTGATCTCATTAATTGCTATGAAACCCTCTAAGTTGGCTGACCCCTGGGGGGCCGTCCACTTAGATTTGTCCTTCAGTTGCTTCTTCAGATTGGAGTCGTCGAAGGCCGTGCCGGGCATGGATCTCGGGGTGGTGTCGTCGTGGTTGGTCTGGTTGTTGGATGAACCTATGTTTTTCTCTTTTTGAAAGAACTGTTTTATGCGTAGGTTTCTATGGAATTGATCTAACTCCTGCTTAACATCCCCTTCCTCTATTCTGGTCATTGTAGGACAGAATTTAAGACCTTTGTCAAGGATAGACTGTTCTGATGGTGTGAGGATTTTATCTGAGAGATTTACTACCGTGCCCTGTTTTGAGTACTTAACTTTGTTTACTGGTTCAGATACCCCGGACTGGTTTTCCGGCGTCAGTCCTTGTTGGTTTCCCTCTCTTTTATCGAGTACATGGTATGCGGTATTACCCTCATTATCCATTTTGAACTTGATGGTAGAACTTAAACTAGGCTTGGCGACTAGATCTCTTAGTTTATCATGCGAAGTCTTATCTAAAGAAACACAAGGCAAAAGGTACTTGTTGGGAACTTTACTGCCACATTTGACTGTAGGATTCACAATTACAGGTGAGTCGAGAAGGTTCCGCGGTTGTTGGAGCCTCCCTTTCCGCGTCCCTTCGGGCGTCGTTGTCCTCCCCCTCGTCCTCGTTGACCGCGGTTGCTGTTGCCCGACTTTGCCCGACCCTTTGGGACGCATGTTGCGGGCTGGGCTGCCTGAAAATCCGTTTTCTTTTCGGGCTGGTCTGCATAGCGTGCATTGGTGGGACGGTGTGTGAAGGGGTCCTCGTATTGGAGTGAAGTGGGCGCCCTCTGTGCCCTCTTCTGTATTTTCTCCTCTTGGAACTCGCGTTCTTTTCGCCAATCCCTCTTGGCGGAGATGTCTGTATGACGTCTCGTCTGCTTGACAATGGACTCAGCCTCCTCCTCCGACTTTCCATTTTTCAGAAGAGTGTTCTCAATCATGAGGGTAAGCTGGCCCTTTTCCTCGCATGCAACTGTCTGCTGCTTCGCAAGGTCATTAGCTGCTATCTCCATTATTCGTAGAGATGATCTGCGGCGCTCATCCGCTATCAGTTGCCTTGCTGCCTGACTCAGATAGGCCGGTGTGGGGCCTAGTCCTGCCGCCCACGGCTCGACGTGGTCGACCTCCACGCATGTTCTAAAGAATGAGCCGCGAGCCTCGCTTTTATGCATCCGGCAATTGGCCTCGCGCATATCGCGCCAGGCCCGGTGGACGGATTGCGGCAGAAGGGCATCGATCACCTGGAAAGAAGTAAAGTCTTCGTTAGAAGTGTGAACTTTATTCTTATGGTCGTTCGACAAATTATTTTCATTCGTCTCCGACAGCGAGCCTGTCGTAGTCGGGACACAGGGTGGGTCACTTTGTGTGTCCGCCCCATAATTATCATCATATAAGTTGATAGACACATCTTCACTGTCAAGTGACAAGTGTAGGAGAGTGGTGAGACATTCAACATTATGTTTGTCGACTGTTGTGGACAAATATTTGTTGGTGTTATCTTTGCATAACTTAGTGGTCTCATGAGCACTGGGTCTGCTGCCCTTAGGCTTCAGGGAGTCACTGGGCTCTGGGCACAGTTCCCTATCCTCTATGCTGTTATCAGTCAGAGGCTTAACTAGAATCTGGAAATAATCCCTAATATTGGGTTTTCTCCAGTTTTGTGTGGTACTGCTATCCTCCTTTTGGAGGTAGCATGTGCGTGTGTAGCTGCTGTGTTAGATAGAGTACAGTGTCCGTCATGCTTAGTGTCAACGTGCTGTCTCCCGGTTGACGGCGTGCCGTGTGACGGCCCGTCGCGGGGGACGCCAGCGGCGGGGGTGTCAACTCCCGGTGACAGCACGTATGACACTCCGATCTGTCGCCCGGTTGACGGCTCGCCGTGAGACAGCCCTCCGCGGACGGTATCATTCGAGATGCCGGCCGCAGGGGTGTCAACTCCCGGTGACAGCATGTGTGACAGTCCGATCTGTCTCCCGGTTGGCGGCGTGCCGTGCGACAACCCTCCGCGGTCGGCGTCATACGAGACGCCGGCCGCGGTGGTGTCAACTCCCGGTAACAGAGTGCGTATCAGTCCGCTCTGTCTCCCGGTTGACGGCGTGCCGTGCGACCACCTTCCGCGGACAGTATCATTCGAGACGCCGGCGGCGGGGGTGTCAACTCCCGGTGACTGAGCGTGTGACAGTACGTTCTCCCGTGTCGACAACGGTGCCGGCGGAGGTAACGCATATTCGGAACTTATTTTCTCGTCCCTGTGAGTGCTTACAGAGGTAGTGAGAAAAGGAGCAGTACAAGTATCATAGCAGTAAGACATGGTGTGTATAGCACGCGGGATAACGGTGGAAAACCGGAGTTTTTTGGATCTTGAACTCACCTCGTCTCCCGTAGATGTCTGCGGGGTTGGGACCACGCCATCTCCCACGTCGTATCTCGACTCCGGCAGGTCGTCGCTGTCGGAGCCCGTTGCGTCTCTTTCAACTCGCTTACGCTTCGTCGCCGGCCTGTGGCCGTCGCCGTAGCCCTTGCTTGTCGACGGATTCGCGTTCTCGATATCACTCATGTTGTGCGGTGCACAGGGTTTGTTTCAAACGTGAAATGTAAGCCTGTGTCTGACACTGTGTGTGCCTCGGACAGTAGTCGGAATGCGATGTATTAAGACGTTGCGTTGGCGGCGACTACTGAGGAAGTGACCGATCGGCGTGCCTCCCGCGGTGCGGCGAGGGTACGCTCTTGTTGCTGGTCGTGAAACGTTAAATCCCATTGGTCAGTTTTGTTTACTGAGTGAAAGCATGCGAGCCATAGGTCCATATCAATCGTACCGTCATCGATGCGGCCGATCCGGTCCAGTGGACAGCATGTCAATCTGTTATGTGCAGTGTGTGGTGGGCAGGACCCTGTGGGGTTTTCGTGCTGCCACCTAGTAGGGAGTGTGGGAAATCTGGTTCCCTGTCTACCTAAACTGCTACAGCCTTGCTATGTGTATGGCAAATGGCTGGGGATCGTTTCATAAATGTGACACCGGATGGTTTGGGCATATCAGCGTCATTTTGTACGTCTGGAGGTTCCGTAGAGCGTCCAGTTCCCAGTAGTTTCGATTCTGAAAATCTCGTCAGGCCTTTGCCAAGGCGTTGATACGTTGTATCTTTTTGCGGGCAACAATTTAAATTGGTCGGTCACTTCAGTGGTCATATGGGTATGGCGGTGGGTGATTTCATTGATTCAAATCTTTTTCCCGTTGCGTCGTTCCGTTGATTCGGTTCGATACTACGTTAAAAAAATTTTTTCAACGTAGTATCGAACCGAATCAACGGAACGACGCAACGTTCCGTTGATTCGGTTCGATACTACGTTAAAAAATTTTTTTTAACGTGGTATCGAACCGAATCAACGGAACGACGCAACGGGAAAAAGATTTGAATCAAAGTAACTGTAATATCGCCCCGATATATGTAAATACACATGTATATGATTTATATAATACACATGTATTATATATAAACATGTATATATATATATATACTCACATAATATATATATATATATATATATATATATAATATTATGTGAGTGTGTGTTGTTTATATAACCCATTTGATACATTATAAAATCATATATATTTTACTATGAGATGACAAAGAATATATTTCTTGAGTTTGTTTTTTAATCATAATATCTGGCATTTGAGAATCATGATTAAATATATTTGTCCAAAATAATTGTTCTGCCTAGAATCCAAGTTACCCTATCACTTAAGTGACCTTTGACCCTACTTTGACCCATATCGTGAGGACCTATACTCTCCAAGCATACCTTTTGCACTCTGGTAAGGATAAATACAACAAAAGATCTGATGGAGAGTGTGCCTGCTGGTACCCGGCGTGAAGCGAATGAAAAAGCGAGTGAAAACTCAGAAAAGCGAGTGATAAGTCAAGCGATCCGAGGGTACCAAAAGCGATATGTCTTATACAACGCAGATGGACAATTATGGCAATAATTATCGCGCTTTCGCTCACAGGATCGCTCGCTTTTAGACCAAAGCGAGACCCTTCTTATTCAACAGGGCCCTGGTGCTTGAGCTGATCATCAGCGATCAGAACACTATGGATTGACACCAGCGAAAGGGTGAGATCTCATTGGTTTCTCACGAGAAAAGAAGATCAGAAAACTACAATACTAAACTTTGATTTTGACATGGCTCAAAATGAATCATAAGAGAAAACATATGTCTGTGTATAGAAATACAAAAAAGAGTAGCAGCTTACAGTTTAGAACTGCACGAGAATCTCACTCTCGTGGCTCTTCAATCTCCATGCATAGGTCTGGTTCACTATATCTCTATGTTCGGGAGCAACTTCAAGCGGATTTGACAAAATTCTAGCGTTTTATATGTGGTAGGTAATCACATAAAATCGACTATTCTTGTCAGAACGGTGTCATAACCCTTGTCAGAAGCCCGCCTCAGCTAGTGCAGCATGCTACAATAGCCTTCTGTCATACCCCAACACACTCCAACATGCCCTGATATGTAGGAAGACTCCCCACAAGCTCTGAAGATTCCAACATGTTGAATTTGTTGTAAGCGTGTTGGAAGGCCTTCGACATGGCGTCTGTGTCGGAGTGTGTTGCAGGCCCTGTCAGGGCATGTCGCTGTCTTTGTTGGAAGCTGAGGTCCACTACTGAGATAACTCCCATACTTCCGACACAACGTTCAATTCTGTGTCGGAAGGCCTATCGGGGTGTGTCGGAAGCGAAATCGTAACTAGTGAGTGTGGGGCCTAAGAGGATTTATCAACCATTCAGATTTTAGTGGGCCCGATGATATGAACATGATTCCAGAAAAACGGTTTAGAACTCACGCACCTATGATATCCTTTCTAGAGTTAGACAGGTTTAAGAAAGATACAGAATTGATATACCATAAATAAAATGGTCGTTATTCTCATGCCAGGGATTGATGGATCGGGTGTTTTTTGATGTAATATCGATCAATGAAATTATGACGTCTATAATTTCCTTAGGCGAGTTACAAAACCCCATCTTTACTTCCAGTCGAGGTACAGGGAACATAACAAGTGACGACACTATTGAAGCTATCGACAGCATCTGATTCACATAATGCAATTGTGTATCACACTATAACATCCTGCTTGCAACAGGAATAATACTTGCCACTGTACGTTATAGGTAATAAGCTTATCAGGGCGGTACCAGATCTGAACACCGTGTATTGGACTTTGCACCTTTTATCTGATTGTAGTATTTCACGATCCAGGAAAACCGAGTAGATAGTTATCATGCGACCTAACAGCATAACTGTATACGCATTTCATAATTGATGTTTAAATCAACCTAGTTCATAAGTAGCTCGAGAAGTGGTATTGCAGCGGTTGTAGCGGTTAGTTGGAATATATTAAAAGACCACAGATGTCCGTTTATTTATGCCACGTTTGCTCGAGCTGATTGAATTGGAATATGAATGGATCACTTTTCTGTAGGTGTACAATAACGTCATTTAGACTCGGGGACTTATTATGCCGTATTCTTTTGGCATAAAAGAATGATTATTGAACACATAACTGTATTTCTAGGTTCCTGTCTTTAAAACTGAACATCCTTATAAACTCGTGTAGTATTTATAACTTAGATGCATACAATAAGTACCTCCACTGCGGTTTACCCTTTGATAGTAACAACAGGTAGAAACTTTTATGTCACGATTTTTTCCTTATAAAGCAATATTATATCTTGGACAGTGTGTTCAGTATAGAGTCCATGATTATATTGACTTCCGGATTTAATCTTACAAGGAACCTAAGTATTATCTTTGTATACATACACAGAGAAAATTCTTTTCTTATGAAAAAATCACAGAACCAACCAACACCAGTATAAGTTTATAATTCAGTAGTTGAGGTTTCTAATGATACTTAGAAGTTTGTACATTAGTTGTTGGTTTCGATACAACGTTTCGGCACGCTATTGGGCTCTCATCAGCTGTACATAAGTAGCTCTCTACTGAACTGAAGTACTAAATTTGAGTAGTAAATCTTGTGGGTTACTATTTTACAAAAATAGTGGATGTCCAAGAAACTCAGGGGTTGTTTTAAAAATACATCACGTTTGTTTAGCCACCTCATTTGGTGGTCATAATAATCTTTTCTAATGATTGGTGTTGGAATCACTAACCAAATGATACCCAAATGCGGTGTCCATTCTTGTTCCCAATTTTCATTTGTATTTCAACTTGTCTTACAGTTTGTTGGTTACGATTTGTTCACCTTTCTTAGTTGTCCTACTAGTTTCGGCACACTTGTGCCTTCATCAGGGACTAACAGGTTTATCCTTTTTAATATATCATAAATTCGTGTTTTTTACAGTACTCCGTATGATCGAAAATGGCAACCTCCAAAAAACTGAAACACTCTAGCTCTCATGATGACGCTGCTATTCCGATGGAGAACAGTAAGTATTGGAGTTAATCGTTGTTTTTATCAATGTTTCTTCGACTAGTTTAACTCTTATGTGCAAAATGATTGAAGAGTCTAACATAAAGTACCATGATATAATACCGGATTCTTCGTGTATCACTTCTTCATCGGAATACACAATCCAAGCGAAACACACTTTTAATTCCAAAAGCACGGATAAAAAGTTATGTTCTTTTTGTTAATTGGAACCATCGATCGATTTCATATCGAAACTCCCAAACATCAACCCTGACTACATTTGTTCATAATCCTTCATTTACAGTTTTCTTCTAAAAAAACATCTTGTTATGTGCTCATCTTTATGGTAGTATTCCATGTTCATGCTGTTATTCGGCTACGCAAAAACAAAAGGGTTTCTATTTTGGATATTATGATTTATTGGAGCTTACATGCCATCACGGCTATTTACTTTTGCTTTCCCCTAGTTGGCCCAAGAGAGCATTATGAGAGAAATCCACAGCGGCAGGGCTCCCTGCCCTCTAATGGTCTGCACCGGAGAACGAGTTCGCGCATGGAAACGTGGGAAGCCGACCTCCGTGAACAGCTGCCCAGTAGGCAAGGTAAGACATATATTACCAACTTTCAAACCACTTCTTTCTCGGGGTCTCCTTTGTGACAGTCGAGGCTGTTATCTTTAATTAAGGAACTTCTTTTTTTATCACTTTTAGTGGACACATTTGTGTTAAACATATTGTCGAGACTCGGCTGGACCGTTCTTCCGTCTGATCTCGTAGAGTTAGAACAATAATCCCATTCTGTAATAGGTAATTATGTGCATGGCAGTTTAACCACTGAGAGTTTTAAACACACCAGAAAAAGGATGAAAATGAAGAATGATAATGACTCAAGTCCCTCGGGGTATGTATATGCAGTAGAGTCAATATACATGTAGCATAAATTGATCTTAAATATTGATATTTCTGTTATGTTATATGAAAATAAAAATACCCTCTGTGTCTAGTGAATTTTTAGATTAGGAGGGGTTTTGTGTCATTAAATAAGTTGTCCACTCCCAATTTGTGATACTGATGACTCCGACCAACTAAGTGTGTCCATGTTCTCGGATTTAATCACCATCGACCCAGCCATCTTGCAATCGCTGAACTTTACTGAATCGGCGGAAAGCAATGATCAAAACATTAACAATCCGGTTGATGCCACTGTACCATTGGGAAATATGGTTGATGCTAAAACAGATGGTGTGAATTTGGTTGCGATTAACTCGGATTATAGTTCTTCGTCTCTCCCAGAACTAGACTTCCTGGATACCCTTCTACAACCACCTATACAAAACCTGCCGTGTCAACCAACTTTACATGAACGCATAAATGACTATCTTGATAACGATGTCACTGCCGATATATGGGATGCTGCCAGTCAGACTTTGGAATCATTATTCGACAATGTGCCACAACCAGACTCGGAAATAATGCGTAAAAAATATGATGACCTCATCTGTGACCTACTTTCCCTTGTTGAAAATAGAGCCCCTGAAAAGACGGACATTGCTCGATTGTGTTTGAACATCGCATTCCACAATATTAACTAGCTGATCTATATAGACTCGTTAGACTCTCGCCAGTCTCACTACTCCCTCGTTTCGTAACTATGTTACGGGAGTTTTTTATATATGATAGTTTGTATAATTATAATATCAGATTCTTAACCGGATAACCTAAATATGAATGTTCCAATTACAAGTTAAATATTGCATTTAGGAAGAAACTCTCATTTAGACTGTTCAATACAGATCATCTTGCTTCTGTGATTTCAAGTTCATTCCAGAGACTATGTTGGGATCACCTGAATACGGTGACCGTAAAAATACTATAAATATGTGTGTTTCCTGTTCAGATGTTAGTTCCTGTCCTGATGAAGACCTGAAAGGGTTGAAACGTTGACAAGAGGAATAGAGTGTTTAAATGTATACAAAGCTGAGTGGACAACCATTTCTTTCGCGGAGAGTATGTGTTTGGTAGGACTACTCTATCACATTAAATAGGTTTAAGTGGATATACAGGAGAATACCAAAATTCGTTTACTATACACCGTATGTTCGTAAGGAGTCAATAGTGACTGTAATGCAATTTATATTGTAGTGCAGAACGACAAGGACATATATTGTAGTACAGAACGACAAGGACACTTCAAGCACAATAAAGGCAATGTCAGAAACAGTCACAGCTTCATAAGTAGGACTAGATGGCGACAGCAGCTAACGCCAGTCTGCGGTAGTCACAGAGGGTGCTGACCAGGAGGTTCACAGAGAGCCGTCCAGAGGTGGTTGGAGCCCAGTCTGTAGATGGACTTAAGTCCGGAAGTATGTCTGGAGACGTCCTTTCCCATCCCTACGTCAGTTCCGGGACCAGGGCACCACCTGGTGGGCTCGCGGGGCGTCACAGCGGAAACCCTCCGGAGCCTCTTGAACCCTCCTGAGTTTAATCTGGAGGCACCTCTGGACAGACCAGAGGTGCCCCTCTCGACAGCTCACCGCAAAATATAGGACCTGATGAAATATTTAGCCATCTATTATAAACAAGAGAAAGATTTGCCCCCTCAAGCATAAGGAAACGAAAATGTAAGTTGTTGTCGGAGTTGGAAAACGACATGGATTTTGGCGTAGATGCAACATTATCACGGTGATGTAAGAAACATGTTTCAATGGCAGCCTGAATCAGCCTTATGATTAGTAGACGGTGTAACTCTTCTGGTCTCAGTGGAATCCATAGCATTATAATTCTTTTACGGGTATACCTTATCATAAATGGATGTGAACATTTCCACTCAGTAATATTCTCATCAGTTGTAATGCGGTTAACGACGGTTTATGTTGGTGTTAGAAAAGAAGTGAACTATACAGCAGCCATGACTTGTAACACAAATATATAAGACGTGGCTATGACACCTCTTAGTAAGCCAGGTGGTACCTTGAAAAGAAATTAAGGAAAAGACTTGAAAAATATAATCTGCTTTAACTTTGTTTAGTACTTCATAGTGCAAGAGCACATGTAGACAATAATTGTACCTAACCATCTTACACGGGCTATATAGTACCGTAAAACCCCCTTATAAGCCGATTTCCCCCCAGGGATTTTAGAAAAAATCAGAATTTTTGCCAAAGTCGGGGGTCGGCTTATAACCAGAGTTTTTCAAAAAATGATTTTTGAAAACCCCAAAATCAGTACAAATCTAAAAAAGAAAAAGTGCAAAAAACAGAGACATACAAATGCAAATCATTTAATGTTAGTAATCTGTCAGATCCTATGATATCCTTTATTGGTAAAAAAGAAGTTCATAGACAAGTTTTATATTCTTTACCGAAAATTCTACAAAAATTGTGAGTTGGGGGTGGGCACCCAGGACCCCAAAGTGGGGGGGGGGGGGGGGGTCGGCTTATAACCGGGGTTTTCCTTAAGTTAAAATGCCCAGAGAATCGGCTTATAGCATTACGCTGTTCAAAGAAGGTAGTCGGCTTATAACTGGGGTCGGCTTATAACCGGGGTTTACGGTAGTCACGTTTTATAATGATAATAATCCTTTATTTCAGCTACCTCGGGCACAATCAAACTGAACCGTACGCTGCGGAGGAAGACCACAGCTCGGCCTGGCTTCGGCACCATGCGCCTTCCTCACGGACAAGGGCTCGAAGACCTTGACACTGAGGAGATCGTGGAGAATCTGATGAGCAACTCAGATTTCGCTGATGGTCCAGCCCTATTGCAGACAGAGGACATCAAGGGCCTTCACACCAACCTCGCCCGCAAACTCTCAATTCAGTAAGAGTTGTATCTTTAAAATCATATAGAATGGCCTTCCAAAATTGTTTTTGTAGGCAGTGGCAGGTTATGCACATAAATGCCGACGAGGTTTATTTAGGTATAATGGCCAATTTATTTCGGATCCTTATGAATCTAGGAATGGAAGCTGTGTGGAAGGTGGTCAATGACATTGAGCATATTTGTTATGCTTAGTTGACTAAGACACGGCCGACAAGGCTAAACCCTTCAAAAGGTGGGTGCCTATGACAGAGCCAGTCTCTCATTGTTGGGTATCAATATCAATATACACCTCCAGGAGGCGGGACGTCTCGGGTCTGTTATAAGAATTCTGTTACTTAATCATGTGGTATGGCATGCCATCGTTGATATCATTATTCATTTCGCGTAAAAATCTTAAATATGGTGTTGTACTTATGTTCTGGGCATATTTAAATTCTATCTATCCATTATATTTCATGTTATTATTACATAGAAACAAAGAATTTTGAAATCTTGAAAAATGATGCCTCTAGGCATCACGTGCCATAACACGGATGATGCCTAAAGGCATCATTGCAGGCATGCCTGCCCTAGCACAAGGCATCACCTGCCGCGAATGGGTGTAGGTACCATGAGATGTGGAGCAAGGCTAAGCAGACCTTTAAAAGATTCGGTACCTACAAGGCATCTTCCAAAATATCTTAATAGACAGCTAAAGTGAGCCGAACATTGCACTCTTATTATAATTATGGACTATTTTGTAGTACCGACTTTTTTTAAAGTTTTTATTTATCATGGGGTGATCATCTAGGATAGCAACTGTTCTTATCTTCCGGTGGCTCCAGTGAATCAATTTCTTACTGCGGGATGCTTACATAGTAAGCTTACAGTTTGACAGTTTTTCGTAGCTTAACTTAACCGGTCTACATTATAACAAAACAATAATTATATATAAACCAGATACATGATTGAAATATCGATTGGTGATAGTACTGCGAGCATGATGACGCCAAATGGGCTATTATTTGGTCCAAAATTACAATTTACATACAAGGCAACCTAGTGTTTGGTGCTATACAACCTTGTATTGTGGGACGGTTTCCTACTTGTTACAGTATCTTACACTAGTAATTAGTAGTGTTCAATTTTGTCACACTGGATTCGTTTGACAGCGGAGGCATAAGTATATAAGCAACACAATTTACTGAAGTTTATTTTTGAGCCTCAGATAAACTTCTTTCAGGTATGTGCGAGTCAAACACTACATGACTTACCAAAAGTCATTCTCTGCTAGTCATATTGTCATGTACTCATTTCGTGGCGAAAATCTTTGATACTAGTATATTTGGAAATATCCAGAGCGAAAATACGTGAGAATGCAGACAGGAAAACACAACGACATATCACATGGTCCAAGCAAGTCCGCTACAACACCTCTTTGGTAAGTCCTTCACCTGTTTTTTTTTCACTTTTCTTTTTCCTATTGCTGATCTATACTACAGTTCAACCCTTAAAGTAATAGATATGTGTAAAAAGGATACCCGGCTTTCTGAATTACATAGTTCCACTTTCGTATAATAACACATGCATACATGAGATCAGGTGCAGGTTTTCTGTACAACAAGAAGGTGGGCTTTTGATAAATGATTGCACGCCTCCCGTCAACAATCCGTTTTCCATGAGCGATTCTGAGAGATTCATCTGCTAGCAGTTCCAGCCGAGTAGTGGTATGGTGAGCTAGCCAAATATTCAGCCAGGCTGCTATTAGTCGGTAGACTTATTCAATAGTAATCCAGATGTGGATTAAATAGTCCAACGGCTATCAGCATAATCTCCACTTTTATAGAACAATCAATTATGAGGGTGTCCATGGTTATATTTGTTTTGAATTGATGCACATGATTGAAAGACACAGTATTACTATATACCTATGGGCGAAAGTCTCACTTTCACTGACCAGGAGTACAAATTCCATTTGTCACTGAGTGACGAAAAGATATCCATGCGTCCCTCCGCATCACGTGACCACTCATTCTACTATTTAGTGAGTTGTAGAATGGCATTTTTAATGATTTCTAGATATATAATGATAAAGAGATACAGTGAGTGTGACTGAATTCCATCTGTTCCTCGATATTTTGGTCAGAAATACTGACCTCGTTCTTCGAACTTGGTGAGTATTTCTGATCAAAATATCTCTGAACAGATTCCATTCAGTCAAACTAACTTTATATTATTTATCTTATCTAGATCTGAAGAATTATATATGTCCATCATTTTCAACAGTTTCTCAATGTAGTCTCTTTTGTCAACTGGGGTGTATCTCTCAAAGCTTTTGATTAAATAGGGCAAGTTGTATTCACTTCAGATAAGTATTGTAATGAAGATACTGAGAGCCCGACCGCCGATACAGTATGTTCTGTTAAATTCATCTGAATAACATAGAGTCTTGACAAAATTTCATAAAGGCTTGAGCAAGTTAGACAAAGGCTACCAGGTGGTTGCTAAAAATAGATTGGGGTTGAAATGACTTCAGGGAATTTATCCAAGGGATGCTGACATCCCTGCTTTTGTTCATTTTTCGGTTTCGTTTTTGTGGCGATTACTGGAATGTCGTAGGTTATTTATGCCGAGAGTGTACCGCTCATCATGATAGAATTCATTATCTCATTTATAGGGCCATGGCTGCTGAATTTCATTCACCTCATTAAATTCTGTTCTTTAAAATCCTGAATAACATAGAGGCTAAATCAAATATCTACTTATTTTGTATCAGTTGAAGGGTAATTTTCTAGGATATGTTTCTAATTTAATCCAATTTTCTCCTAAAGATTTGGAAACGGTTCCGTACTGACATGGCTGAGGTCTCGTACTCGTTTGACCTTTGGCGGGGTCACCTGAAGAAGATCGAGGGGAAGTTTGGAAGTGGCGTGGCCTCCTACTTCAGCTTCATGAAGTGGCTGGTCTTACTTAACATCCCGGTGTTTATCATCCTCTTCTCCTTCATCACCATTCCTCAGCTGTTATACCGTACTCAGCAGGACCCAGCCTACAACCACAGCCAAGCCTTCATAGGTGTGGAGATCGTCACAGGGGAGGTGAGCAGTGACTACATCACGTATTGTTTATCTGTACATCGCACACAGACAATTTGAATATATGATTGTCTTGTATTTACTCATCTTAAAGTTTTAATGGCTAAACAGTTGCTAAAGGTGAAACACGAACTTTGGTTTAATTGTGCAACACGAAAAATACGTAATTTGCGCCTATGAAATATAATGATATCAGTGTTGGATCAATCATCTCCATGATACTGTAGATGTACTGTAATACTGCTGGAATACATTCAGATCTTATTCACTCAACTTTTAGTTTGTAAGGCATTGGGAGTAAGCTATTTTCCTATATACCCTACGACTGAAAACCCTAGAGTTACACACCGTAGCAGGGGGTGTATGGACTACCGTTTTCATCCAAGGTTGACCATTTGGCGCCGTCTAGACCAATTTGACAATAGCTTAGATGCGTGAGGAAAATATACAAGTTGAAGTTATTCCATAAGGGTGAACATGGCTATCCCACCGATTGGAGGTCAATGAATTGCCATTTATATCACTATATCAAAGTATATATGAATAGAAAAACAAGTTAGAGGTAAAAGAATCCCGAAGTTATCTGGCGAGGATGCTTACAGTTATTTACCGAGGCTAAAACACTCGAAACCCGAAACCAGTTTCCCTCTAATCTTGTGCTTGTTTGAACTACATGTATATATCGACGACATACAACTTGCCGTTTCCTATGGTCGCATGCAACTACGTTTATTCAAATATGACACTGTTTAAAAGTTTATTGAAATATGGTGAATACTGGTAATTTATTTTAACACTTAACATTTATTTTAACATTTTTCTGCTTCGATACTCATTCCTTTTCAAGCACAATTCTCAGAATCAATCGAGAAGTAAACTGCATGAAAAAGATACTCAACAAATATGAATCAGAATTTTACAATGCTTTGTTACAGGGTTGGTTCAAAGAGACAGAGCTCTACTACGGGACACACTATAACGGCACGATTGAACGTATCTCAGAACTGTATTACAACATGCCACTCGCCTACATGCTCACCATTGCAGCCTACTATGTTGTTACCGTCTTTGCATTGCTCTACAGGTAGGTATGAGCAACTCATCATAGCAACCTCATGTGCTATAAGCATCTATAAAATGAATCAATGGGATTTCTTAGAATTAAGGCAGGGGACTTAAATCTGGTTCATAAATAATTACTTATATTTGAGAAGCAAACACATGTCCTTGGTATCTGTAATAAATTGTTGGTTATGGTTAACACATGGTTGTCCTATGATTTATCACTTTATCATTGTCTAGTTATGTATTAATTAGGAAGCGTTAATAGTTTTCGTGGGGATGCTTGTTGCTTCATTCTCATTCTGATATAGGTTGATATTCTTGAGATATTTTCATTTAAAGAGATTGTTTATATGACTGACATATCCCTGTCAATAAAGAAATGATTGGGACAAAATTCTAACTGAAGAAAATTTAGGAATAAAACATGATGATAGTGTTGTGCTGGTCATGTGTCCTTTTTGATAATCTATTTGATATTTTTCAGTTTAACGAAGTCGTATAAGAAGAACTTCATCGATGCATCGAATGTGTTACAGTTTCAAAGTGTGACAAGAGTCCTGTGTGGCTGGGACTACGCCATAACAGCGTTACAAGCCGCCGACCTAAAACAACAGAGTATTCATAAAGAGCTGCAGGTACCCCTTTATGCTGGAATGTTAGACTCTCCTGTCAGTAAATAGGTCTTTAGTTACCAATAGAGACTGCTACATTTTGTACTCTTCATGCGGTCATTACGCTTTTTCCATAAGGGCTGAGATACGTATAGAGTGATGGTGCTATGGGTACAGAGTATAGCTCAGATACATATTGAGTGATGGTGATAGGGTATAGAGTATAGCTATTTTTATACGATTTTCAAAATTAGCGTCACCGAATTTTGATCCAATTCGGTACATGATTTGCGCAGATTAATACAAAACCGGGTAAGCTACTGCGACATATTGCAAGTCTATATTTAGCTGGGGACGGGAATTTCTGGTCATGTTAGGGACAGTCAGCTATAGAATATAGACTACATACGTCAAAATTCAAAGATGGCAGCTTTCCATTTGTCCAAAGAAATCCTTTTCATTTTCAGTATGCTATTTTTTCCTTGTGTAAAAGAAAGACGATATTAATTGAGCCTCATTAACTGTCAGCAAAACATTGATTTGAACCTCCCCACAGACCCCATGGCCAACAACAATGTGACTACTATTTTTTTCGGTCTCTGAGGAATATTTCCATTTTTTCTTATGACCCCAACTGACATGCTTGATTTTGAATTAAATTCCCCTTTTTCATGCCACAGATATATTAGAAAGTAAGTTGAGAACGGGAAATTTCAATCATCTTTAAGAGTATCCATGCTCTCAATCATGGCATACAATGTCATAGTTTATAAATATGAATAATTAGGTGGTGATACATAGTATTTGGCCATGGTTACCCTTCATTGTCAACCTGACAGTTGTTGGACTTTGGTCTTGGATTATTAGTATTACCAAAGTAGTAGTATTTACATATTTGTAGGTATGCCAGTTTTCATGTTACTGTAGGTTTCAGTGAATTTTTAATCTTTCTATATCCCAGTCCAAATATATTTTGTGTGATGTGAACCTTTCTTTGTTACATAAATATATACCATATTCTTATCAGATAAGTACACGGCTATTAAACAATCCTGGTATACCCCATTGGTATGAACGTTGAGTAATTTTGTAAGACTTACCAGACAAGTGATTGTCATTGGAGACTCAGGAGGTGTTGTCCATGTTCATTGTGTTTGTTCTAGGAATACCTCTCCGTGTTTCGGAAGTCAACGGTGAAGAGGAC
The DNA here is from genome assembly GCA_950022655.1 of Alentia gelatinosa. NCBI lineage: Eukaryota > Metazoa > Annelida > Polychaeta > Phyllodocida > Polynoidae > Alentia > Alentia gelatinosa. The sequence goes on from OX465579.1 coordinate 129,179,477, forward strand.
GGATTGTCAGGAGTGCGGAATGGTTATGCTGCGAATCACCATCAACCTCATCGTCCTTGGTCTCATAGGTGGCGCTGGCTACCTCATTCGATACGTGTCAGAGTCACTGCGGGTAATGATATACTTTATTGAATGGCTAATTGACTCACCATCCTCGTCCTGTTTCATTTATCGCGAAAATAGAGATGGGTAGTGAATGTAGGATACTGGAGAGTATTTTCTCATTTGCTTGAAAATATTCGTACTTTGATAGTGGTCTCCAAACTGCTGACGATATCTGTTATTACAGCAGGCTATTTTCTTTATGTTTATTATTATGCTCTGGGATCTCTTTAAAGAAAAATAGAAGCGATTTCCTCTATAAAATTTAAAGCTATGTGCTCTTTGATATGAATTACTCTAGGCATGTGTTCAAATTGATCTCGTTTGGTTTCTGTCATGTTAAATGTTAATTGTTGCAGATGTTCTCGGTATAGATTACATAGACAGTAAACGATTATTTCGTGGACAGGTGGCTGTAAACCACGAGAGGTTGACGCGTCGTAATACATGAGCGCTAGCAAGTGTATTACGACGTCAACCTCGAGTGGTTTAACGACAACCTCGAGTGGTTTAACCATCGTTTTTTGTATTTATTATCGATCTTTTCGAATGAATTAAACCCAAGAACTGTCATATTAAAGAATATAACAGTGATTATTTCTTTGCTCTATAGCACAAAGGGACTATTTTTCCCGTATACCATGGTTTTGAGGCCGTATACCATATATTGGAATCCGTATACCACAGTTATGGTATCTGAAATGTTTTATACAATGTGTCGTGGTTTACTAAGTCTCCATACATTTTCAATGGGGTCTTTGTATACCATGGATAATAAAGGTCCGTGCTGACATTGATCATATGTTGTTTCAGGTGGAGAGAAATGAGTTTTATGGTCTGGAGCAGCTCGCCCTGCCAGCCGTCATCTCCGCCGTCATCTTCATCCTACCACTCGCCTTCTCCATCCTCATCGACTTGGAGAAGTATGAGAACCCGCAGGTGACACTCTACCTCACCATGGCACGGTACGAGCCTTGTTGTTATTATCTACAGCACCTCTTACATCTAAACACCGAGCGCCGTGTAGTGAGATCAATGTGCTGTGACTAATGCTTAATGCTAGAGGAAAGCAGCTACGTTTTCTTTTTTATCCTGCCTTGTTAGAATATAGCTGATTTTGTTCCATGGATAATGCTACAATGATGCAAGGATATATATTCCTCTATCTATATCCTACGAGCCATTACTATACATTTGTAGTTGATAACTTGATATTTTCCCTCCTCATTCTGTAATCCTATTGATTGATAAATTTACTTTAATCCAAGTTATTTATGGCCATGACTTTATTCTTGAGTCCTTTTCGTATACTAAAAATTGTATTACTATTTATTACAGGACGGTGGTTTTGTTCATCGTGTCCCTTGGCGTCATTATTCAGTACTGGTTCGCCAATGTCCACTGCCCGTCACCCACTGACATGAGCGATGTACGCCGTGCTCTTGACCAAGATGCGACATGCAGTCAGGTACGAGTAGTATGTGATACTCACATAGCTGAGCTTTAATAAATCCCACACAGAAAAATATCAGTAACTTAAATTTAGCTGTGTCTGACATGGCTGTAAACGCGTCCTTTTAGAAGTGGAAGTTTATTTACTTTAAAAAAAACCCACCCTTAAATTAGGATAAACGTGATACATGTACATCTATCTGGACTTGGCTATCTGGTCGTTTTGCCACCCGGTCCCTTTACGGTTCACTTTTAACTGGATGTCTTTCACATGGCAGGAAGATACATACGTAAGTAATATTTTAACTAAGGTGATTATGAAATAATGATGAGATGGTATGGATTGATGAAAGATATAGTTTCTGTCTACTAACCATACATAAACATTTCTATTATCTATAGCGATACTAAATTAATGAGAATATAGCTTATAACAATATTCAGTTAAGTCACAAATCTAGAAATACATCTATGTAGATTTATGTAGTAAATGGTATAATATCATGGAAGTATTTAATTAACGAATCTATAGTACATGCATATGTTATGCTAAAAATGTATAGAATGATATAGCATGTCTAGCCACCTAAATAATAGAATATAATACCTCTAATTATCTAAGGTATCTAATTCTAAATATAACTAGTGAATCTTACAAGGCAAATTGTCAATAAAGCATTTCATGAAATACTACTAGCTAACTAGTTGCAGTGCACTCCGTCACCTAATATTGAAAATAGGTAGTAACGAGTGAAGCATGAAATGAAGCTGAACAGAGAGAACATGGGAAGATACATAGAAACTGAAAGCTTCAAGTTGTTTATTATTTGCAACGTCACAATAGCATAAAAGATGTTTATCAGTCACATAGTCATAATATTTCTTAGCGTAGATATTCAACCTATCGAGATGAGTCAGTACCTGTAAGCACAATCTGCAGTTAAAGTCTAGGCTGTTTGTTCTGTTAAGAAATAAATATATAGCAGGCTATTGCTTTTTACCTATTATTTATTCGTCATTGCGGTCCTACCATATGTATCTCTCTCATTAACCTTTCTCAACCATAGAGCTAAAATCACGTGCGCATGCTTTCCATCGTCAATAGTGTTGTTTTTATTTACTAGTGTTGGGAAAACTTCTTGGGATACAACATGTACCGGCTGGTTGTCGTGGATTTCCTCGTCACCCTGATAATCACCTTCTTCACTGAGTTCGTACGAAGGTAAACTGCTGTTACTTAGTGCGTTATACTGGTTACTTATTGATCCTAAAAAAACCTTCCACTACAATCAAAATATATTTGTCTGAGCTAAAAAGTTGTACAATGTTTAAATGATTATATTCCCATGATTGATCCCATATATTGATGAAGAATCCTAATAAACTTGATAAAAAAAAAACTTACTTGATACTTGATAATATTCATAAAAGTTAATTTGAATTTGAAGAATTTTCTTTTTCTTATTATCCACCGGTTTTCAAAAAACCATGAATAGAAATGTTTCCAACTGAATCCTACTGATTCATAATCTCACATAAAAATGATAACATTGCTTATATCCTGTTAATATTCATTTTCTCATAGGCTTATTGCGCAGTACTGCTTTAAAGCGTTAGGCTACCCTGAGTTTGACATTGGATTGAATACGCTGTACCTCATCTACTCTCAGACCCTCATATGGTGAGTCGAATACAGGGATGGCAGTTTCCCCTTTTCCATGAAAATCCTTTTTTTTCTTTCCCATTCATAATATTGTTTTTCTTTTCTAAGATAGTGTGGTGAGCCTTCCGGAGGGGCGCCTCCGGTCCGGAGGCGCCTCCGGAGTTCCGGAGGGTTCGGAGGGGTTCCGGAGTGTTGCCTCGGTGACACCCCGCGGGCCCACCAGGGGTCGCCCTGGTCCCGGAAGTGACGTCGGGGGACATCCGGCCGACTTATTATATAAGTCTCCGGATGCCCTCCGGACGGGAGTCCGTCGTGAGACTGGGCCCGAACCACCTCCGGAAGGCTCCCTGCGAACCTCCTGTCTGGCACCCTCCACGGTTACTTACCTGGTCGGAGTACCTGAGAGTTCCCCCCTAAGTGGGTGATTACGTTGGTTACATATTACGCTTAACGTGCCGGAGGTACGTACCTGTCAAGCTTGTCTACCAGCCTCCGTTGAGAGTGCCTGTGAATAAACTATTGAACTGTACCTGTGCGTGTCCTAGTCGTTCTGTACTACATTGGTGGCAGCGGTGGGATTCTTTAATCAGTAAGGAGATGAACCCAACACAGAATGACTCCGGAGCCGCCTCCCTCCTAAGCGAGGGAGGAGCTGGGACAGGTGAGGGGCCTACCCTGCAGGAGACGCCGGGCACGCCTCAAAGTCATCGATCGGAGACCTCCGAAGGACCGGAGGGTCCGGAGAGTCCGGAGAGGCCGGAGGGGCGTCTTTCTTCCCTAGGGACGACCCCGCCTGCGGGGGAAGGAAAAGGGGGAACGGCTTGGCAGCCTCCTCCGGGCCTGTTCCCGGGGCTGGCCTGGGGACCGCGCGCCGGGATAGCCTCGTGGCCATGGATGCTGGCGCCGGAGGCTCGGGTGGCGGAAGCTGCCCCCGGCGTGCCCGAGGCTACCCGGGCGGCGTGGGCCCCGGGATCTAGGTTCACCAGCCCTGGGGGCCGGGTGAGGGAATGCGTGGATCGTGATATCTCCTGGAGGAGACGGGACTTAGAGAAAACCACGGGCGGAGTACTGGTAGGCGACGGGGTAAAAGCCGAGCTAGAGGGGGAATCGGGAGAGGCCGGACCGGAGGCCCCCGTTCGGCGCAGGAACCCCTATGTCGCCTCGCCCCCGCCGGAAGTAAAACCGCTACCCACAACCTTTTGGGCGCCCACCGTAACGGAAGGTCTAGCGTCGAAGGAAGGGCGCGACCCAGTGAGCGGGGGAGGCGACGGCACAGCGGCCAAGAAGGCCACTAAGCCCGTGGTAATGCCAGCTAAATTTGACGGGGCGTCCGACTTGGATGAATACCTGGCTCACTTTGACCTGTGCGCCAAGGTCAACGGGTGGCCTGCCCCGGAGGCCGGAATGTTTCTGGGACTCTCCCTGACCGGAGTGGCCCGACGATTGTTGGCGGGAGTCCGGCCAGATACCGAGGCCGGCTACCTTCGACTCCGGAGCGCACTCCAACAAAGGTTCGCCCCTCGTAACCAGACGGAAAGTTACAAGGCGGCCCTGCGTGTACGAAGCAGACAGGCCGGGGAGAGCCTACAAAGTCTGGCAGAGGAGGTCTGGAGGATGATACGGCTCGCCTACCCGGAGGCGGATGGCCAGACCCTAGACTCCATGGGGCGGGACAGGTTCCTCGATGCCATCGGGGACACGCAATTAAAACACTGGGTTTACCAAAGTAAGCCCCGGACACTGGAGGAGGCAGTCACCACGGCGGTAGAAGCCGAAGCCTACCTGTCAGTAGAGAGGGAAAACCCGGCACGGATTCGGGCGGCCGGACGGAGCATGGCGGAAGAATTGGAAACTGTTAACCGTAAACTGGCGGAACTAACATCTGCGGTACAACAACCACAGATACAGCAGCCCTCAGAACGAAGGTGTTTTCTATGTCACCAGGTAGGGCATTTCAAACGGGATTGTCCTCAACGAGGCCGGAGAGAGAGGAGTCCCAGGACCCCGGAACCGGCGGAAAACTAGAAGCGACCCCGGCTGCCGGTCGGGCAGGGGTCGCTCCGCAGACGGATCAGAGGCCGAAGTCAGGATTGATACGCGGGCAGCAGGAGGCGCAAGGGTCAGGGCTCGTGGTAACCGGGACAATATGGGGACAGACCATACAGCTGCTGGTGGACACTGGGGCTGGAATTAATATCCTATCTCAGAACTGGTGGAGGAAGCACCAGCAACCGGGGGAGGTGACTGCGTCCACGCAGCCCATCTACTGCGCGGACGGAAGGCCATTAGCGCTGGAAGGGAAGTTGCAAGTTCCGCTCCGACTAGGGGAAAGGGAGGTGACGATTGAAATGGCGTTAGCGGATGTAGACTCGGATGCCATTCTAGGAGCTGGATTCCTTCGGTCCCACGGGGTCTCCGTGGACCTGCGCCAGGGGCATCTGGAGTGGCCAGAGTCGCGAGAGCGATGTAGGGTAGTCTGCCGCCACACTACTCAGATCCGGGGGCAAGGAGAAGTGATAGTAGATGGAGAGGTGATAGGGGCCTGGAGAGACGGAGAGGCCGCTCTACTGGAGCCCCAGGCTACCAGTAACAACCCTTTTCGAGTAGGGAGGGCGGTATTCTTTCCTGAGGATGGACAGGTACCCATCAGGGTCTTGAACCCCGGGGCTGACACGCTGTCGGTATATCAAGGAACCACGTTGGGGCATGTGGAGGCCTTGGCCCCCGAAAGGGGCCCACCAGAGGCGGGTCAACAGTGCCGCCGACTCACCACGCTACCACCCGAGGTACTGGCGGAGCTGTTGACCGGAGTGGCCCTAGAAGATCAGGCCCCACTGACCACGGTCTTACAACGCCATGTGAATGCGTTCCAGCGAGACGGACAGGACATGGGACGAACGGACTTAGTGCAGCACTCTATCCCCACGGGGGAAGCCAGGCCGGTCAAGCAGCCGCCTCGGCGGTTAGCTCCCCATCGAAGGGACGTAGTGACCCAGCAGGTCCAGGACATGCTACGACAAGGCGTGATTGAGCCGGCCGAGAGCCCCTGGGCCTCCCCGGTCGTGCTGGTACGGAAGAAAGACGGTACCGCTAGGTTCTGTGTGGACTATCGTCGGGTGAACGCATGCACGGTCAAAGATGCATACCCCCTTCCCCGAATCGATGACTCCCTGGATTCAATGGCGGGGGCCCAATGGTTCAGCACCCTGGACCTGGCCTCTGGATATTGGCAGGTGGAGGTAGCGGCCGATGATCGAGCCAAGACCGCGTTCACAACACATCATGGGCTGTATCAGTTCCGCGTGATGCCTTTCGGATTGTGTAACGCACCAGGGACCTTCGAGAGATTGATGGAACTGGCTCTGAGGGGCCTGCAGTGGCAAACATGCCTGGTGTATTTGGACGACGTGATCGTGTTCGCACCGACAAGGGAGGAACACCTTGGCCGCCTGGACGAGGTCCTTCGGCGCCTGGAGGACGCCGGACTAAAATTGAAGGCTAAGAAGTGTCACCTGTTGCGTAGACAGGTGGAATTCTTGGGCCATGTCGTGTCGGGGGCCGGTATTGCCACCGACCCACAGAAAGTAGCCGCTGTGCGGGACTGGCCCGAGCCAGGGGATGTGCACGAAGTTCGCAGTTTCCTCGGGTTGGCCGGTTATTACAGGTCGTTCGTACCCAACTTCGCGACAGTGGCCAAGCCCCTAACTGCACTATCTGAGAAGGCGAAGGGCCCGTTTAAGTTCTCATCCGAGTGCCGAGAGGCGTTTCGAGCTCTCCGGGCGGCCCTCATCGACGCCCCAGTGCTGGCCTATCCTCAGGAGGACGGGGACCTGATCTTGGACACGGACGCTAGCGATGTCGGGTTGGGCGCGGTACTGTCCCAGCACTCGGAGGGGCGCGAACGGGTATTAGCGTATGCTAGCCGTACCCTAAACCGGGCCGAGCGGAACTATTGTGTCACCCGGAGGGAGTTCCTCGCCGTTATCTTTGGCCTTAAAAGATTCCGTCACTACTTAGTGGGCCGGCCTATCCGTATCAGGACAGACCATGCCGCCTTAAAGTGGGTCACCCAGTTTAAGGAACCGGAGGGGCAAGTAGCCCGATGGGTACAGGTTTTGGACACGTACGATTTTAAGATCGAGCACCGGCCGGGCAAGCAACACGGAAATGCGGACGGGTTGTCTAGGCGACCCTGTGGCCAGTGCGGTTGGGAGGCAGGGGGTTTCTGTCGACGCATTACCACCAGGCGACGGGCGGTAGTGGCTGGCGGCCCCCAGGGCCGCCCTCGGCCGGAGCAGCCACGAGGGCGGGGCTGGGGCCCGGCTCAGCAAGAAGACCCCGTCTTGCAGCAATTGATTGAGGGGATAAGGGCCGGTCGCCCCCCCCCCTTGGTGGAGGCGGACTCCCGCGAGGTCCGGGCCTGGAAGTCCCAGTTCGATCGCCTTCAACTGTGCGAGGGAGTTTTGGGCCGGCCCTGGGTGGAACCAGGGGGCGATACCCAGTTCCAGGTAGCGGTGCCTGTTGGGGACCGGCGGATGGTCCTCCATGAGCTTCACGGGTCCCACCTGTCGGGGCACTTCGGGACCGCGCGGACACTACGACGCTGTCAGGCTGCATATTATTGGCCTGGTTATAGGGCTGACGTGATAGACTGGTGTGCCTCGTGCCCCGCGTGTCTCCGGAGTAAGGACCCTCCACGGAAGCGCCGAGCCCCGATGGGACACGTTGGGGCCGGAGCCCCATTGGAGAGGGTGGCCCTGGACGTGATGGGCCCCCTGCCGGTCACGGAACGGGGCAACCGGTATATAGTGGTGATCGCGGATTATTTTACGCGGTGGTCGGAGGCGTTCGCGGTCCCCACTCAGGAGGCGGTAGTTATCGCCCGGGTGCTAGTATCGGAGTTTATTTGTCGGTATGGCTACCCGTTGGTGATTCACTCCGATCAGGGGCGGAATTTTGAGAGTAAGGTGTTTCAGGAGACCCTCCGCATACTGGGTATCACCAAGACCCGGACCTGCCCGTTTAACCCCCGGAGTGATGGGCTGGTGGAACGGATGAATCGGACCATCAAGGCCCTCCTGACCACGGTGGTGGACGAATCACAGGGGGACTGGGACCTCCATCTACCTCTGGTGATGGCAGCTTATCGGAGTTCGGTCCAGCGGTCCACGGACCAGACTCCGAATGCCCTGATGCTGGGTAGGGAGGTGGCCGGCCCCCTCGCAGTCTTATACCCGGAGTCTGACCCTCTCTCGGAGGATGAATATGTGGCCAGGCTACAGCGGCGGCTGGCACGGAGTCACGAATACGCGCGAGCCCATTCACTCGGATGCGTGCGGAGGCAGGCTCGTAGCTACGACGCCCGGGTAGCGGGTTCTCAGTTTGCCGAGGGGAGTGAAGTATATTTCTTTCACCCCCTCCGTAAACCAGGGCGGTGCCCGAAGATTCAGCAGTTCTGGACGGGCCCCTGGACAGTGATCACGCGCATCGGAGGGGTAGTATATCAGATTCGACAGGGGCGAAAAACGAGGATTGTGCATGGGGATCTGCTGAAGCCTGGCCCACGTCGGCCTCCGGACACCGTCGCCCCTGAATCTGCTCCCCCCGTAGGGGATCGCGTACGACGGCTGGCCCTGGGAGGGGGGCCAGGGGGGCTTCCCCCCCGCCCTTACGTGGGGCCGGCCGTCGGGGAGGCCGGTGTTCCACCGGCCACGGAGGGGGGAAGTGACTGCCGGCCCCCTCCCGGGGTCGATCTGGGGAGGGGGCGCCGCTCGGTCGGCCCCCAGGACTGTCCGCGCCCCTTAACGGGAGAGCAAGGCCTGCGGAGGCGGACAACACGGTGCCGTGCGATGCTACTGGGGGGGGCCTCCGGTGGCGGGAACAGCCGTGCTCTGCTCGGCTCTGGGGCCCAGGCAGCCGTTATTGGTCGTAGGGGGGCCGCTACTTGCCGGCGGCCATTACTGAAGACCGGCGGAGGGCTGAGGGGAGTGCCATTAACGCGTATCGGAGGCTGGAGAGGGCACAAGCGACTTAACAGAGCTTCTGCTCTCCACGCGACGCATCCGTCACAGGCCAGGGGGAGTAAGGGGGAACAGCCGGTCCGGAGCCTGTTCCCGGCACGACGCGCGCTGATTTGGTCAGGCGGGGGGGCCTCCGTAGAGCAGAACAGCCGCCACTTTCGTTCGAATCAAGGTGGTCGTCTGCACCAGGGAGAGCCTTGTGGCTTGCGAACCACGGTGTTACCCCCTGGGGATCAACGAGACGAAGTGCGGAGGCCTATCGGAGAGGTTAACCACCGTCACACGGAGAGGTTCGGCCGTAGGCACTCAGGGAAGGGTGGTCATGTTCGAGGAGGGAGGAGGCGGGAACAGCAGCGCTGCAGCTGGTTCCCGACGATTGGGCGCGTCACGGACCGGAGAGGGGTGGGCACCAGCGAATGTTTACATTCTGCTGGCAGTCCATCCACGATGCGGAGTGAGATAGCTAGGGTGATACGAGAGAGTGGAGGGGATGAGGGCCACGCCCTCGAAAGGGCCAAGTCAGCCAGGAGGGAGATGCTGGAGACCACCAGGGTAAGTGGGCGGTCGGATGCTGCTAAAAAGATTCGCAATCGGAGGCGTAACGAGAGGCGCTGGAGAGGGGGGGACCGGTGGGGGGGCTCTCGCCCTCGCTTCGGGGCAGCCCGTAGGGAAGCCACTGAGCGAGAGCGAGGTTACCCTCGTCATCGCGCTGCATTGCGCACGTCACCCCGGAGGAAGCCAGTCTCTCCAGGCACGCGTAACAGAGACGAGCTATCCAGGCAGCTATTTGGTACGCCATCGTCACCCTCCGACTGCGAGATGGGGAAGGATAGTAAAAGTTACACCTGTGCTCAATGTGAGATGACATTTTCGCGACGTGATAACATGCGGAGGCACCAGCGTTGCCACTCCGCCCGCACTACTCCAGGGTGGTCGTGTCCTGCGGAGGGATGTCGCCAAGTGTATGCGAAAGATAGAAAGCACGACCTGCAGATCCATCTGAGGGGGAAGCACCCAGAGCACCGGTGGCATACCCACCCGGCGGACATCCCCTCGCCACGGATGGTTACCCTGGAGGCCGGTGGTAGGGTGAAGAGCAAGGACCCCCCGGCGAGGAGCAAGGACCCCCCTTCATCGGTGGAGTCATCTCTAGGGACCCCCGGAGTGGTGCTGGGTGAGGACGAGGAACTGGTGGAAGCCGCGAGGAACCTAGAGGCGCTGTGCACCGAGGAGCCCCAGGCAGGGACGAGTGTCCGGCGTTCCCCCCGGGTCGCCGCACGCTCCGGAGAGTCCAGCCGCGCCAGGTCAGACCTCCCCCGACCCAAGATGAAGAAAGCCAGGACTGAGCGCCACCCGGCCAGCCCCACCCGGATCGTCCAGGCCAAAGACCTACCGGGGACGGAGGAGGACCCCCTCCAGGGCCCCTCCTGGGCAGGAGGTGACGGGCCGGAGGAAGTGGGCCCCCTCCTCCCCGAGCTTGCTGTTGTTACGGCCTTGAACTTTGATAAATCTGTGGTGATGCCGCCAGGAACCCCGGTGCCCCTGTTGGGCACACTCCGGGAGGATGGGGAGCTGTTCCTCCAGGCGTCCCCGGAGGGCCCCCAGGCCTTCCAGCGGGCGGGCCTCCGACAAGCCAACGTGGACCGGCCCCCGAGTCGGGCCAGCTCGCCGCCGGCAGCCAGCCGCACGGGTCAGGCGACCCAGCCGGGCAGCCGACCGGAGCCGCCTGCGGAGACAGCTCCCCTACGGAAGGGTAAGGGCAAGAGCAAGGGGAAGAAGTCAGCCGCCACTCCCCCTTCAACGCCGCCGCCACCACCGCCGCCGCCTGGCCCGGAGGCCGCGAGGGGGCCGACGCAGCCGCCACCCCCGCCTGGTCCGGAGCCGACACAGCCGCCCCCCCCGCCTGGCCCGGAGGCCGCGAGGGGGCCAACCCAGCCAGCCACCCACCGCTGTGATGGGTACCCGGAAGGACCGGTGTGGGTGCCGTGGGCCCCGGGCCCCAATCCTGACCGCCTGGGCCGCTGGTCCACGTACCTCCAGGCCCCCGAGTTGGGCGCGGGCTACACCGCAGTCGGAGGCCACCGCGATTCCAGAGTAGAAATCGTGGGCGACGGCCTCTACAGGATGGTCACTACGACGGCGACGATCTACCGGAAGATGCCTCCTCCGGTGAGTACACACATTTTCCCTGATAGTTGACAGTTAGCCATGAACGCAGTCGATTTGCCTCTCGCAATTATGTGTTGGTTGATCTGTTGTGTCACTCGAGTAATCGGAGGGTGTTGGTTTCTCCTAGGCGACGGGAGGGCAGTGACGGGGGACTGGGCCGGACCAGAGGCGGAACTCCCGGAGGGCGGTGGGCCAGGCCGCCGGGTTAGTCGCAGAGGCCGGTGGACAGACGGGGACCGGAGTCAGGAGCTGCCGTTGCAGTACCAGGCGGTACCAGAGGACCGGGAGAGTCAAGCTCGTGACGGCGCGGGGAGGACGACGTCGCCAGGGAACCCCCCTAACAGCGAGAGAATAGCCGACCCAGCGCGACGAGCGGAGGATAGGGTCTCTCCGGACCCAGGGACCGCTGGGACACCGTTGTGTTACGTTGAACTTTTGGGCCTGAGGCCAGCGAGTGTTGTTATTAGTATACAGGTTAATCACGTGGACGTTGATGTTTGGGGGGGGGTTGTTTACCAAAGGGGTAGGTTTCGAGTCAACTTTTTCGAGTCAATTTTTCTGGTTTCAGAGCGGATGGGTGTCAGTCGGGGGGGGAGAGTGTGGTGAGCCTTCCGGAGGGGCGCCTCCGGTCCGGAGGCGCCTCCGGAGTTCCGGAGGGTTCGGAGGGGTTCCGGAGTGTTGCCTCGGTGACACCCCGCGGGCCCACCAGGGGTCGCCCTGGTCCCGGAAGTGACGTCGGGGGACATCCGGCCGACTTATTATATAAGTCTCCGGATGCCCTCCGGACGGGAGTCCGTCGTGAGACTGGGCCCGAACCACCTCCGGAAGGCTCCCTGCGAACCTCCTGTCTGGCACCCTCCACGGTTACTTACCTGGTCGGAGTACCTGAGAGTTCCCCCCTAAGTGGGTGATTACGTTGGTTACATATTACGCTTAACGTGCCGGAGGTACGTACCTGTCAAGCTTGTCTACCAGCCTCCGTTGAGAGTGCCTGTGAATAAACTATTGAACTGTACCTGTGCGTGTCCTAGTCGTTCTGTACTACAATATGTTGCATTTGTGATCACCATTGAAATAAATATTATTTTAAACGGTACTTTCGAGGAGTTGTGGTGTTTATACACTTACCGCTTTTCTAAGATATAACAGAGGTGGCAGTTTTCTACTTTTAAAAGGAAATCCTTGTTTTAATTTCGAGTTTTTTTTTTTATCCTGGGGCACATGGTACTGTCTTAGACTTAATACTCCCTCTTTAATAGCTGGAAAAGACATTTAAAACATACATTGGTATAGAATGGTTAATCGTAATTCTTCAAATGCAGCCTCATAATAAGACGAATCTTTACAACTTCCGGCTTCTGGTAGTGCTAGTAATGCTAGTGGTTTGTTTTTTAAATTCAGGATCGCAGTGTATTACAGCCCTCTGCTACCCTTCATCGTGATCATCAAGTTGATCCTGCTCTTCTACGTAAAGCGCTTCAGTGTGATGAACAACTGCAAGCCGTCGGTGAAGCCGTGGCGGGGCGGCCGCGCGCACACTATCTTCATGTGCGTCCTCGGACTCGCCCTCATCCTCTGCTTCATCGCCGTCGGCTATAGCATTGTCAGGTACGTGCAGCCAACCAAAATATTTAGACAATAATCGATGGTTTTGTGGACCTCGATTGGTTTACAGAGCCGTCTGTCTACAAAACCATCCTTTGTTGTATTTATTATCTATCTTCTAAACCCAGGTATTACCATATTTAGGGGTATATCACTAGGGACTATATTTTTTGCTCTATAACACAAAGGGACCTTTTCCTCCATCTACCACGGCTTTGAGGCCGTATACCCCAGTTATTTAGAAGGAAACCCACTCGATGAAAATAGCTTGGTCCGTACTCCACTGAGTTTGACTGCAGCGTAATTCACGAAGCGAAGCTGAATGAATTACTCTGTGGTTAAACGAGGTGGAGTGCAGACGAAGTTATTTTCATCGAGTGGGTATCTGATTTTATCTCACCCCGTATAACATTATTTACTGATGAAATGAATCACCAAATTAGCCATTGAGTATTGGGTACACGAACCTCACGGCCGTGGAGTACGAGTTCCTAATGTTAAGCCTATGGAGAAAAATACCGGGGTGAGATAAGAAACCGTATACCATGGGTATGTTGCTAAGCGTTAGGAAGAAATCATATCAGTGATTTACATTCGAAGAGTTTTAACAAGACGAGGCAATTAACGCCTCTATGGCAAGCCTGAAAAAAAAACATTTGAACTAGTTTGTTCGTGTCAAAATAGGTAATCACAGACCGTAAGCATATGCTTCATGTAAATCATAGTACGGGTTTATTGTTTGTGAACGGTTTTATGTAATCGACAGGAATTATTGTGTAAAAAGAGAAAGTTATGTAAATAAACCTGCATTGCAGAACCCATATTTTCTTCAGTAGAAATGTGACTACATTGATGGAGTTCAAACATACAGTAAAGCGGCTATTCCATTAGGCTGGCTTTGAATCCAATGCCTTTGGACATTTGCGAAACATGATTACAGTGTACAACCCCTCAAGCCATTTCAATGTCCGATGTCGCACGGTTTTATGGGCTGTTGCCCCTGATACTGCCATGCGGTCGTTGCCATTGAGTGTGTTGCCTACTCCACTGCACCGTTTGCTATTACCATCTGACAAACGGCGGTCGTGCAGTAGCCACATGATGCTGTTTTGTAGTCATGCAGTCATCCCAATGGAACACCCCCTAAAGGGCTAGCTCCACCAACATGATGGATTTGCCATGGTATATCTTGTTTATCTTACAGTGTTGCAATATGTCGTACTTCCTTTGTCGCGATATGTCGGGCACAATAATATGTTTACTTTTTCAACACGTTGTGTGTACACTTTGGTGCTCCACCATCGCGACACCTCAAGATGCATTGTGGCAAATATGCATGCGATTATTCAAAACCTAGCAAGATTTAGCAAGACAACCAAATCATGACTAATCTTGCTATATCTTGTGTGTTGGTGGAACCAGTACTTTAGCCTGATTGTATTGTAGTCGTACATGGGATAGAAATCTCCTTGAAAGGCATTATACTATCATAATATTATACGCATAAAAATATATATGCACATTGTTCACTATGGAACAGAATATTTCAGTAAATATATGTCTCATAAAAGGAGGTTTAATGTTTGAGAGTTGAAATATCGCGGAATACATGACTTCCAAGTACAGCCTCCGTGGACTGGTATTCCAGTTATCCATCCCTCTCATGACATGTCTTTATTTTAATTTCTTAAAGCTGCATTATTACTGTGTGCATTCCGCTTATGGGTCAATGATCACCGTAACCCTTTTTCTCCTTTTTTTCTCTTCTACACAATTGTTGGCTGTTGACCATAGGAAATCGCCGTGTATAGGCTGAACACATACTTATGACTCCATGTTATTTCTCCTGCTCATTCCAAACGGAAGAACTGCATACAAAATTTGGAATTAACAATAAAAAATAAAGCGAACTTATCGCTGGGGAGGAGGGGCAAGTTGGGCTATTGTCCATTGTAAACTAGGCGGGTAAATGTGTGCCAGCACCTCTTGCGCCAGCCCGATCGCTGCTCCGGTCGTTCAGTTAAAGGCCATGTTAGTGCAGCTTTGTATGGAAGCTGAACAGACAGTGCTTGGTCGTTTTAAGGTTGACGCCGTCGGTGACGTGTGGACCGTTTAAAGGCAGGGAAAACGCCTACTCTGTTATACAGGAGTTCTTCGACGAGTGGTCCAAAAAGGAAAAGACATTCTCCACCATTCTGCAATTTATTACATCCACTGGATTCCTCGCTGGAGTCATTCTTGGACTACTGTAAGTTTCCAGTCTCCATGTTCCACCGTGTATGTTTAGATACTTTTTTTCTTGGCGAGAATATGATTTCTATAAAGCACTAAGTAAAAACTACTTGTAATAGATAGTGTCGCTTCGTAACTCATACATATATAAGTAATAAATATATTTGATTTAATCTGAAATAGATTTGCAAATGTTTATAGAATATCGGGATGCTTGTCAAGTTTAAAAGTACATGTATCGTTATACTTGTATCCGTAACAGTTTGCACAAGGTCCGTAAAGACACCCCCCCCCCCGACCCCCCACATTTAAAGACATATACACGTCTGTTTAGATACGCTGAATTTTATCCACGTTATTCGCCTTTGGTTAAGTTGTGTATACTTGAAAATGCATCATATTTTGGGAAATGACCTGTTTCTCCAGATATTGGGTTTTTACTTTCCCCCGTTGTCTTCTTCATGACCTGATAGAAAATTACGATGCTTTTGTCTGGAAATAAAAGGGAAACCTTTCAGTTTTCAGTGTCGTCACTTTAAAGAGAGGAA
The DNA here is from genome assembly GCA_950022655.1 of Alentia gelatinosa. Taxonomy (NCBI): domain Eukaryota; kingdom Metazoa; phylum Annelida; class Polychaeta; order Phyllodocida; family Polynoidae; genus Alentia; species Alentia gelatinosa. The sequence goes on from OX465579.1 coordinate 129,195,268, forward strand.
TTTTAGAGAAAGATGCATTTTCCTTAATCTATAAACCAGAATTTCTGAAAATGTGACAAAGCATACAGTTTGAGCTACCGCAATAGAGTGAGGAGCAGATTGTCTGCTCTCGTTATTTATAGTCGGACTACTTGCTACTTTGGCGACCTTAACTACCGAGTCGTTGTGTATAGTAACGTTCGGTTTGTTGAGAGTGTAACATCACTATTACGGGAGGGGTTTTCCCGTTCTTGGTGTGATATCTGGAATTCGAAAAAAACGGAATTGATCCGATCTTTCTATGCGGTCTCACATGGTGCTCTTCAGGCTCGATTGGAAGGGGGGGGGGTTAAACTACCGTCCAGTGACAGCAGCCCCCTGTACCTCCTTTGTGGATCTCCTACTGGTTGTTGGAGATGGGTAAAAGGGAAGGTAGTGTTCCAGGGTAGAACAGGGGATTCCCTTTTACTATGACTGACAGGGTTAGGTTCTGTCGGAGACTGTGAAATTGAGGGAAAGACAGTGTGGAATGGTAGCACAAGTCTTTGTGGCTTAAAAAGAGTGGTCAGGTGGGCATAAAGATGATGCCTACCAGCTATTAATTGAAGAATAACCACTTTAAATTTAAGAATTTAAAAAAAATAATCTAAAAAACAGAAGCATATTTTGTAGATGAGTAAATGTTTTAACAGGACAGCGGCGTACTACGCACGGATCCGTGCCCACGGACTAGACGAGAAGGTCACAGCACTGAAAGACCAGATTGCCCTGGTGAGTCACCAAATGCAGTATTTCCTTATCTGTTGAATTAAAGAAAAATGATATTAATGATTGAGATGAACGCATAGTAATTGGTTAATATTTTGCACATGACAGGTAATTCCGATGTGATTATTGTCTCCATAAAATTATTCACTATCTTCTCAACCACATTTAATATATATATATATTTTTATGGAATTATACTTCAGTGTGTTAGACCAAAGTAGTACTACTCCGTCTTTATTATCAAATATTTTTAACATGGATATATTCACCCATTCCTGGTGGATAATGCCGCTTAAGTTAATATTAGCAATTAAGCTAAAATTATGTTTGGGTTATTGGGGGGACCAGATCATACAAATACAACAGGTACCTCCGATCATGTCACTGGGAGAATTACTGTCGATAAATATTTTAATTGTAATTAATGGGTGTCCTCACCTGCAGGAAGGAAAGGATAAAAAGTTCCTGATCAAGCTAATTCAAAGCGCCGGTCCCCGACCAGTAAGCGATCACCGCGGACCTTACACCCGAAATCCCAACTATTCAAACTTGGCCACTTCACCAGGTAAGATATGGCTGATTAGCATTGTATAATTTCTTTTCAAAAGAATTGATATTTTCTTCAACTTAATGAATTATTCAGATTTCCATTAACTACAGTTACCTAACGGGCCTGAAAGGTTGAGATCATATTAGGGCATCAGGTCGCTTTTGTGGTGCTCGACTTCATTTTTGTGTTTGATACTAGAGAGTTGTGGTGTATTGTGATATTGATTTCATCGATGCACCTAAATTATTTGTTACGGTATTAGGAGATACATATATATAACATTGGACGGACTTGTGATTGGAACTGTGTTTTGAGTTTGTGTTTTGCTAACTCTGTCATTCGTTACTTTATCATCAGGAAATGGAGGTATGGTTTGTGTTAAGGCCTATACATAATGATTGACATACGGTTAAAGTTGTGATGGCGTCAGATACGCGTGTTCTGTGATTAGTGAGTTCAGTGGATACCCGCATTAAGAAGTGTGTTGATATTGATGTATAATTACTCTGATTCATAGAGTGATAACATCATAAATCATGAAGTTGATCTAATATTCGGACGGTTCTTTATTTCCAAATTCCTTGTCTTTCATCCACTGATCGTCTCCCTCAACACAACACGTCTGACGTCACTATGATTGTTTTATCGCGTTTGCTTGGCGATTGCTTACTATAATAATAAAAAAAAAAAATAGTGTAACGTACGAACTTGTTACAATGAACAGATACCCCACATTCTCACCTCATTTCTCTTTCATAACTTAGATAACTATAAGACTTTTCATAGCGTGTCTCTAAGAAATTCTCACAAAGTGTTATTCGTTTGACCAAATTATTAAGCCTTAAACAAGAAGGAATTAATCATGAAATGCGAGTAAATTTTTGCTTATGCAGTGGGCCTGAATGGGTATCATATTTGATGCATATAAATGCTGTGCTGAGCTAACTCGCTATCAGTGATGGAGTAATGGTGGTGGCGTTTGAAAATTTTATCCTCTCTTTTGAAGTTGAGATAGGCTTTTAAAAAGAAGGTTTGTGCTTACAAACCGTTATTTTCCATTGCCTCACTAGAATGCTTGACGTGTGTGTTCACTTGGTCTAATACGAAAAAAACAAACTAGCTCGTTATACCTGAATGTTTCATAGTAAGGGGTACAGCTGTCAAGGTAGTATCGTCTCTCCCCCCCCCCCCCCCACACACACACACACTATTCACTTATTACGTCAAATATATGCCTTGTGTTTTTGTATTTAATCCTTGCTAACGCCTTTGATTTAGTGCTTGACTTATAACCTAACCGTCGCTAGGGAGAGCGCTAAGTGTCATCCTGTATTCATTTATATGGAACAGACAGACGATACACCTTGTCAGATTATCGTATATCCATGTGTGTGATTCACGATGTGAGCATGGCATAACTCCCTGTATTACACTGTTATGCCGTTTTCTATGGCCTCGCCATGTTATTTGCATTGACAATACTAGACATAAGTCTAAATTCATATCCAGCTAGTTAGTTGAACTCGAGCCTCTTGTTTTCTATATAAAGCTCGGTGATACTTTTCTCATTCATCAACTATATTACTTGATTTTTTTTCATCATTATTGTTATTAAATGATTCTGTACATATTTCTTGAGAATAACAAATTATAGTTTAACTAAAATCTAATTGAAAATTAGTAAAGATGGATAACCACATGAAACCAAATGAAAATGTTGTCAAATGATATCATAGTTGAGGATAGGTCACCCACTAGAAGGAAATATCTTCTATAACTGAGAAAGGCTTGTGTTGAGTATATTGTGTTTAAATTTACACAAAAGTTGTTTGAAATTACAGGAAAGTTCAAAAGCTTGTAATGTTGGAATACAGACAATGGCGTGTTGGTCTATAAGGGTACCGACTTGTATATTGAGTGTCGCTCGTACTTGGTGTGGTAATTCTGTGAAGCCTATCCATTGCAGGCTCTTTTAGTATCATTTTTATTCTTCTCCAAAGACACTGTACCTGAGAGCGCAACCTGGAGTTTCACCAAGACATCGCATACATTGCATGGTTCACTGTATGGCTTGTATGATTTGTTCCTTCTTGACTGGACATAACCTCGTGTACCTCTAGGTTTCTGTACCGTGGTATTGAGTGTAAACGAGTGTGGAATGTGTAGTTATTCGGGGCACAGGGAAGCTGGCATAGTGATGTGTTCTTTCCTTACACAAATAGTTTAGTTGGTGTAATTTGTCCCAACTTACAAAAACCTGTCGAAGAGATTGAGAATAGTTTCACTGACAAAATCATCCACGTGTGTTAGATGCCTGATGGGTCTTTTTTTTTTTATTTATCTATTATACATAATTGATTTCATATTTTCCCATGTTGAAGATGACGACCTAGAACTAGAAGGTATGTGGCACGACCATTAATTCACTCCAGCTCTTGCTCTTGTGCGTCTGGCTTTCTGTCATAAAGTCGTGTTATTAAACTAGAAACATATACGTTGTGTTTAGTGAATAAGCTTAGATAGGCAAGCGCTCTATATACTGAAGGCTACCTGATGTCGCCTAGCTTTCATGTAAATATATTCTCTTCCTCTCCGCTTTGCGCATCGTCAAAGGGATTTTATTGTAGTGCAGTTGACGTTGACCACGATCGAAAAGCAAATGTCGGTAAGTTTTGTCTAAGCATACCTGTGTTTGGTATAGACCCCATTACCGGCGTAGCCAGGAAATGCAGGGTAATATCAGGCCAAGTGCCCCGCACACAGGCTGGTAAGATGCCGCCCTTGCTGTCCGCCGCTTCATATTGGCCGCCGCTTGGTTAAGACTTTGCTATTGTATTTATCGCACATTACAAGATCATATGAATCATATGAACCTCGATGTGAAACTTGCGGGATGATGCCAGACCTCGAAGCCCATTTAGCTTGCGGTCCATTACCCAATTAAAACATAGAAACATCTTTGTTAACTGTAACTATAGGACACCTGCCTCGATCTTAGACTGTCATTACCTACGATTGTCGTTACTGAAAAACACCCCCAAACTAGTTTTCCCAACGGACCTCTATTCCGCTGTAAACAGCACAACTTTTCTTGGTTTTACCATATATAAGAAGTGAAAAACTCGTGGACACAATATGCTTCAGCCTTCAAATAGGTTTACTTGTGTAAACTTCTGGATTCAAATTCAATCGATAATAGAGAAGTAAAGAGGTCAGATCGATGCATAAACTGTATCTATGAGAATATTATGAAGTTTCGTTTGTTTGTGTGTGTGCATGCATGCATATATACACACTGTATCCGAGATTATACTATGATGTTATTGCTAATGTTGAGCTCTCTTTCCCTATGCGTCCTCCTCAGAATGTGGCAGATTGTACCTACAGTGGGCTTTTTATAGTGGGTTTTGCTGGAGCTTTCCTGTTTGTTGCTAGAGCCATCTGTCTATAGTTCTTTCATATTGCCTTAAAGTAAGGTTAAGTTGTCATCAACTCAAAATACATATTTACTGTAACAATACAGATTTTAAGGATATTAATCAAAACTCTAATCTCATGCCATATATGAGTCAGATACGCACGTTATGTTCTGATGTGTGTGGATCTGTTTTAAGGCATAGGTCCACCTAGTCTAATATTACACAACTAATCTAGACGATTCACTCATATGAGTGCCTAAGTATTGGTAATTTCAATTTGGATTAGAAAGTCTTCGGAAAGTTCTTTATCACTTTTATTTTATCAGAATGGTCTAATTGCGTTCATATTGCGGATTCTAGATACCCATCTGTTAGCTGTCAGGTCAGGTGACCAACAGTGTCATGGTAAGAACATTTCCTGGTAAATTATCAGTTGTTGTCAGTACTGTTCCGTTAGCTCATAATTTTTTACTTCCTGTCTAAATGGAAAAATGAAAACCGCGTTATAATAAGTTGGTCGACGAGGATATAGAAGAGATTGTGTTGTCATGTTCATATCCACTGCCTTTCTGTATTATACATAGTCTGCGTGATAATACTATAGACTGTCCTAGCATAGATATAGCCTTAGGCATGAAAGAAGAGACACCTCGGCGTTTATGTGTGCGTGACGCCATAGTTCATCCTCATTTAACCCGCCATAGAAATGGTCCTGTTATACATTGCAGATTTGTAAGAAGAGGAGTATAGTATATTAAAGCAACGACAAGTATGGACATTTGTGCGTTTTGCGAGTGATGCTAAATACTAGATGTAGAAAGACCCTCGAGATAATTAGATAATCATCTGTACACTCCCCCCTCCCCAATCATTATTCAGATCGTAGTCACTGGCTACTTAACGAGAATAATATGAGTATTGTTATAGCTTGATGCTTTCAAATAAGTGCTTCAACTCAGACAACAATATACACTGATTCATTGTTATATGATCTTTTGTTATATTTTTCCCAAATGTGTCATCCGTTCAATACTGAGATACCGGAAATATTATGGACATTCAGTAATCGCTGAAGATGAATTATAAAAAGCTGCTTTGTATATAGTAGCGTAGTTTTTGTTCCTAGACCTAAACTATATATTGGTGTATCATTTCCCTTACCACTGTCCTGTCTAGATCCCATCGTAGATGTGTTGTAAAATACCACCAATCAACCAACCATCCCATTATAAATATGTCTATGGTCCTATTCAGTATATCAATGTGGGCTTTGTGTGGGTACACATGTGTACATGTATTGTGCTTGTTAACTGTCATTCTTTCAATTGGGTATATATTTCATATTGATTTTCATGTTTATTGCAACCATTCCTTTTCAGACTAATTGAAAATGGATCTCCTTTTTTTTTTATTTGTTTTAATTGCAATTCTTCGCAGATCTTCCATTCGTTCGTCCCAACATATGTGCATTCTATCGTAACGTTGATCTGACCCCTAGGCCTGGTCTTCCACGGTTCGCGCCACTCTAAGTAGTAAAGTGAGATGTCTTACCGTCTATTACATGACACAAGCCCATTAGAAGGAATGATAACCTGGGATGGCATATTGTGTACTTGCGCCTCACTTTAGTGTGTAATTCAACCAACTATGTGTCTGGTTTACTCTTCGCCTTAGAAACTAGTCAGAATCATCGTAATGCATAACAAAAACGCATAAAGCCAGTGAGAGGGGTCTACGCTTTCAGGCGACATCAGATCAAACCCGATAATGTTTTGAATATACATTAGAACCCCGCGAAAAAGGACACCCTCAGTTCCGAGCGAAAGTGTCCGATTACGGGAGATGTCCGCTTATACGGGGTTAGATGAACATCTAATAGAGGGAACCGATCCGAGCAAAGGTGACCGTTAACGCGGGGTGTTCGTTTACGTGGTGTGACTGCTTACGCGGAGTATCCTTTAGGCGGGGATCTACTGTACATGTAATTGTCTATATTCATCACTATCTTGAAAATAAAAGTCTAGTTTTACATCAAGATTTTGCCTTTTGAAAATAATCAGTAATCTTGTTTTTCCCAGGAGGAAAAACCTTTGCAAAGACGACAATGGCGGCGGCCGCTGCATCCCCGCATGACAACCCCTACGAGTCCGTGCGGTCGTCGGGCGCCGGGGGAGACGGGCCCGGGGCGCCGCCGGGAACCTCGCCGGGCACGCTGCCAACACGCCGCACGATGAAACCCCCGCAGCGCGTCACCAGCCCGCCCCACGACTCCTACAACGAGGGCTTCGTCGACAAGTCGTGGGACCCGGACGACGTAGCGCTGGAGGCGGCGGCTCCCGGTCATAACCCGGTCTACGACGACCGCTCCTTGTCCAATCGCCCCAACTTGCCCTACCCCGGTCGCCATTACGACATGTACAAAGGAGGGTCGTAAACCCGAACAAGTCACTATTTGCGACATATTTTGTAATCATTGTTTTTGTATCCATGATTTTGAGAAAACGTCTAATTTATTGGAAACGATATATTTCTTATGTATTTCCATGCTTTTATAACTAATACCAATGACATAGGAATGGTCGGTTTTCTATCTAATCTAATAATTGAAATATAAAGTATTATGCTCCAATTCTACAGGTCGGCATATGTACCTGTATATGTACTATATCTGGTTTATACAATAAATAATTCAAGTATATATGATTTTCCTATATAATTTAGGAATACTGAATAATGCACTAATTATTGAAGACTTGATTGGTGTTGATATTCCCTGCCATTCTGTGATATCAGAACTGCTGTACTTGAATGAGGCAACTTGGACCTCTACCAAGAGATATATTTTATATATGACATCAGAAAATCGTGTATATTTTAGATAATTGTCCAATATTTTTGGTGTTCACTGATTCACGATCTATTGGTGCTTGGAATCCTAAACGAATGCCTTAATGTGTAATTCATACAAATCCCGATCACCTTTTTTTGTCACGCTTGTGTAAATAGTTAATTAATGTGTAAATGCACTGTATATCGCGTGCAATAAGCCAAAGGCAATTCGTGGTTTCCGCGTATATGGTTATTGTTTTTCTAATAAGCTTGTATTCCTGTTGAGTTACAATAAATTCTGTACGTTTTATAAATGACCGCAATTATCAAACCATTCCCATTTAGGGTATAGAGGAAAATCTGATATCGATGGTGGTAATGAACAAAGTATCATATCTTGTGCATTCCCTCATAATTTTTACTTGGATCTTACATACAGGGAATGCGTTATCCCTGTATTTCGTTTGTGATACCTACTCGTTATCTTAAATATGGATATGATAATTTCATTTGTTTACTTTTGAGGAGAATATGTCTCTTTAGTCTCAAACCTGTAGATATTGATTCGTTATAGGGTATTACTGACTATTTTTGCAACACATGTTTAAGTATACACATATTATTCATATCTTGACATGATTACTTATTTACACAATAAAATGTCTAAATGTAGATCAGAAGAAGGATCATTGTGGCAAATATAATCTTTGCAAGCAAATGAAATGGTGGATGTATAAGGTAAGCTACATGTATATTTGAAATTTTGAATAAAATAAATCAAGTCATTCCAATGAAGTTATTCCATCTTCTAATTTGCTGATAGATTTCTTGACCGTATGAAAAAAAATCATCGTAGAGACTAGAATATATTCTGGGTATTGATATCTTTCTTCAACACATTGAAGGCTCTCATTTCTCAGTAAGAGATGTGGATTTGATCCATCAAACCCCAAACACAGATTCGCAGACTTAGACCCGAGAGTGCCCCTCTTCGCGTATTTTTACAGTGTACCTTAATATCACAAGAGTTCCATTTTACATTACAAGTAACCACAAATTAATTCAGTAATAGAATGTATGGTTCCATTGGTTTTACAGTCCAAAATACAATGTACAGTATTCATCAAATGTAAAAGAAAGTAAAGGAGAACAGGGCAAATATGTTTGAAGAGGCAAGTAATAAGAGGCATGTTGTGAAGTTGATGTTTATTCTTCAATGTCTAATAATATTAATCCATTGTACAGCTCTTCCATCAATGGGTGAGCCATCGACAGGCATTAATAATAACCTCATATTGGTCAGATAGACGATGTACATTTTCTATGATCACTGATGACACTAGAGCCCTTTTATGGATTCGAGGCCCTGCATTTAAAGATGAAGAATTAAATTTATACAAAGGGCCAACCAACTAGGCCTTAACAGTAAGAACGACATGATGAGACGTCATGGACGGAATATGTATATGAATAAATCAAGAAAAATTATCTCAAGAACAATATGATCACATGCAAAAGTTGCTATCACAGTAACGTATATAAAATGTTATACATATATATCATATGTTATATATTATCATAATATTCGTCATGGTCAATCGTTAACATATGGACAGTTTCCTGAATCAAATGTGGATGGTAGAACACTTCTAGTTCCAATCTGTCTTTAATAGTCACAATGGTAAGCACAAACAATAGCAATGAGCCTACCGTGCTGACAAATAATATTAAAACAGTATACAGTGAATTATGCTACATATATCACTAAACATATATATATATATATATATAGATAATCATGGTTCGTTATCATTATAACTGACATTCAGGGGACGGATTTCTCGGAACCACGCTTTGTAAAATGCACCTTTATATACTTTCACAGACTTTGACATCACAAATATACACCCATGTTCATCACAACAATTCTTGTATATTATTTCTTGCAAAACGCTAACTGAGCGATATATCATAGCTAGAAAATGAATCACTGCAGAATTACATAACAGGGTTACCACTGATTAGGTAGATTCTTTTCATTTCTAGACAATATAGAATTTTCAAACTGGTCCAGAGAACAAATGCAAACTTAACGGATTTCAACTGATAAGGATCCTATGGAACTTAAGTACAGCTTATTGGAGAGTTATGACAGACCATTACATGGATTATATTTGCACCTTGATCATGAACTGGTGAGAGATTACCATTTGCTGACCAGAAAACAATACATTTCGTGTAATTAAAAATAGTGTGCCCTTAATTAAAGGGTAACTACCGTATGCGAAATCTCAACACCACTTTTTGCCAGAATTAGATTAAAATATTACAAATTCATATTCGGGTATCATGTTGAATACTGAAGTCATCCCTAGGACTGATTGCAAATGTTTGAAACGACAACTTGGCGCCAAGCCTAGTGTCTATACTGATATTTTCTTGACAATGATATTTCTAGCTCAACTGTTTTTTAATATTCTAAAAAGCTATGTGCTAAGGCAGGTGCTAACTAAGCTACGTCACCTTCATTTCTGCACATACAATGTGCAAATAGAGTAATGAGTATCATATTCACTGCTTTCCTGCCATCCACATGACAAACCAAAGTAATTGACAACAAAGTATATCAGACTTTCCGTAATTCAACTTTTTATATTTGAATAAGTCTGGTGATAAGAGTTCCGTGAGTTGATTGGGATAATTCCGAAAGGGTATAAAGAAAAACAAGCTGCATGCAATACGATGTTTTGGTTGGTCAGTATATGGGTCCAAAAGCAGCTCAATACATGTATATAGATCGGCGAGCAGCTCGATGTAGGTGAATGAGCAACTGAACATATAGGTCAACCAGGAGTTCAATGTGTATAGGTCGACGAGCTGCTCAGTATTATTGGTTAACATAGAGCACTGTAGAGGATATGTCCATTATCCGACCTCATCACGGATGGCATCCAGGAAGGACACATTCTTCTCAGTCATTCGCCTCTGCTGGTCGTCGTATACCGCTCGTTTTTCCTGGAAAGTACCAGAATGATATTCTATGAGGGTCTTTTTATCACTAAGAAAAAACTGTCAGGGTCAAAATACCAACATGTGTTTCTGTCTTTATATTCTTTTTTTTTTCTTCTAAAATCAGAATAAAATGTATTTAGAGAATCTTAAATGGGAGAATTAGAATAGAATTATCTCAAGAATTTAATAACAATATGACTAGATAAGTAGATAAACATCCCGGTACGAATATTTATCAAATGTGAAAAATGCTAAAGTCAAATATTTTTGAAATTAACTTATACCATAAAACAGTGCAAAAGTAAGTTATAGGAAGGTGAATAGGCATGCAGTACTGAAATGTTCAATCTCCGGTCCATCTTCAATGTCTTAGTTTTACTATGAGGCTGGGGAAAATGGGAGTTTTTAAAAATTAATGTTAAGCATTAATATATCATACATCTACACTGAGTATACAAATAGAAAACTACAAAATGTAATTCTATTCGACATGTCTCTTAAGAATATCGGTTGAACTCATTTAACACCTACAGGACTTGATTTGCAATTTGCTCATATAAAGTAACGAGAAACGCGTGAAGGATGTGCTGAAGTGGTGAATATTTTCTTGTACGCTTCTTAACTCTTGCAAACAAAAATTGGCATAATTTCTAGGGCCATTGTGTGCGTGTATGTGTGATGATAAGAAGAACGATGTCAAGTGGTCTGGTGAGGAGGACTTACATCTTAAACTACCATTGCGCTGGAACAAACACACACAAAATACTCCATTTTTACTGTGAACATTGAAACATGGGGAAAATGTTGGTCACGATCAAATTGTATATTTTGCATCATATATTTTGTCTGACCTTCAAGGTTTTTGCAAGTACTTCACATACCAACAAAACTCTGCATTCATACATAATAGCCAATTATTAGCTATAGGCTTTAGATTCATTCAGAGGACATAAATTGATCACCTTAACGTTCTGCATTTGTGATATTCAGCGGCTTAAGATTATCAGGGAAGATAAGCATTCTGTTCTAGCCGCAGGTGTGCTAGAACTATGGGATTTTCTGACTTAAAGGATGGGAACCTTATTCCAGCATCTAATATAATTTCCATAGAACTACCATTGCAACAGTATTCTTCCGTGGGAGTCGCCTGGGCATTTCGTCAGACATGCCCCCCTGCCGTGACCAGAGAGTGGTAGATATTAAATATTTGCTAGGAGATGAGTATATATACAGGTTTATAATAATGATTTTCAAATTGTAATTCATCATGAGTCGGACACTGTGTTGCGGTATAAAAGAGTGATGCTCAGTGTGTTAAGGAGACAATATTCAATGAAAGAGAAAAAAGACGTTTAGATTACCAGAGTAGAGACCATTTAGATTAAGAACCCACTACTTCATCAACAAAAGATCTCCTTAATACACATAAATCTGGATTTGTGTTCGAAAGACGACATATTTTTGTATTAGCCTGGTGCCAGGTAAAAATATATCTTAAATCCATATGTAGTTTTTGCCCAAGAAGACACTAGCCATCTCAGTCGAATTCCCAACTAAATCCACATATCGGCCATTGACTTCATTTTTCTTTGATGAATACGAATTCCACTTAAAAAATAGGATACATGCAGTAAGGCCATAAATCATTTTGAACATTAGTCAGAATTCATGCGCATTCCTTGAACATGTATTTGAGAATAGTCAGTGACACAACCTGTGACGGTTTACAGTAGAAGAACGATGCACGGTATATAAGATACAATTTCAATTTACATGCCTCATATACCATCATGCTTATTCAATCAATCAATGAGACTATACTTTACATGTTACTTATGGAAGACAGAGCAGGAGTTAAGAAACCGCTCCTATGGAATATTACAACAGCAACTGAACATCTTTAGTGAGTTTGATATACCTTCAATAAACATTTACCATAACGGTGTGGCAATCGGCCTAATTCTATAGTAACATAACAAGCGAAACAAATTACTGAAAAGGTTTAAGGCTGTTTCACCCAAGATCAAACAATCACAACTAATCCTATAGAGATATATATACTCCAAGGTACACTGAAAAGTTTAATAAAGATAAGAAAACTAAACCGTTAGCGTTGTCACATGGAATTAGTAAGCTAATCTGTATTAGATCTTAACACTACATACATAGGATTGTTAATGAATAGTCAACCATTTTCTGTGTCTAACGTGCGCTTGGTATTCACACAAGACACTTTGAAGTTAGATTCAGTATTAATGGTACTTCTGTCAGCAGACGACATTCTACTCACCATTAACTCCTCATCGTGCTTGGGATCGGTCTTGGTGTTTGCCTCGGTCTCGCTCTGTATCGCACTCCGTGATCTCCTACCCACTGAGGTTTTCGGCCGGTCATTGTTTTCCTGTCAATTAGAACTCTGTTTATATTTGACATCATCTAGATCTCTTTTTATACTGTTTACATCATCATTAAATCATTGAGAACCTCCATAGGCATGATACATTCAGGAAAAATTCATTCGGGTAATGCTGACTCTTTATAGGGGGTGTTCCATTGGGCTGGCCTTGAATCCGACTCGTCGGGCTTCCAAAAAACATGCTTATAGTATACCTTTTGTAATCATTTGCAATCTTTTACAAACTTGATATAAATATAAATATATCTATGAAAAACAAATGAAGACTATTTTCTGCGCAAGAAATAACTAAAAATGGCAAAGGTATAAGAGGGGGTGGTTAGGTCGCGCATTAATGCCGTGACGATACTGATGTCGCATGGTCGCCGCCGACTTTCTAAAACGTTGCTCCACTGGACTAGAATACATATGTTTATAATATCCCCGGCTCAGGGGCCGTAATTTGACGCACGCCGATCGTCTTTTCAACGCCTTTAACGTCTCAATGGACACCCGTTTATACTATAGTTTTATTATCAAATCTCACAAGGAAAACATGTCAGGATTGCCATTTTCTCGTGGAATACCTTGCATTGCCATCTCAATAATTATGTCGGTTTCCATTTCAGGACAATTTGTGTATTGCCAGGGATGGCAGTTGGAGAAAGATTGGGGAACAAATCAGACTGAATTTTAAAACACTCTACATGTATTTGTTAGAATGGGAAAGTGCGTCCTTGCTATTGGTCCCCAATGACAAGGGGGTGAAGCTAACCCTTGTGCGCTGCTCAGTGCGACTCGAGGCTCAAAGTACGCTAGATGTTATAGATGTACGGCTTAGTTGAAAGGTGACTCAGAGTTAGCATATATTAAAGAAAAACCTGTCCCATAACCTGAAAGTGTAAGCGCACTTACGTTTTTCCAGCGCGGACTATCGGCTTCTGAGTTGGTAGAGTCGCTATAATCGGACGAGTAAGAAGTGTATGATCTGTCGCTCAAACTATAACAAAAGAAAATCATCAATTACCACGTGAAATTAGGATATAAACCTGCATGGGTTCTAGTGGTTTTTACATCATATATACATTAATCATATCTATGATATGGGAAAAGGAAATGAGTTTAAAATTCAGTAGACTGTAATACTTTCTTCTTATGAATTCTATGGATCTTCAGTGGTAGTAAGGACTGTTTAAAGAGGGCAAACGGTTTCTCATACTGGCTGAATGTTAAGTCTAGAACTCAAACATCACTCTAAGTGGTCATCGGAATTAATCATGCTATAAATAATACTTTTAGCTATTAGTGCTGTTAAAGTTAAAACCAATTTGGAAAATATACTGATTTAGTTTAAAATGTATACAATGATTTATTACAGCATGAGCAAGAACGGAAGGATTGTCAATGGAGACTCTAGGTCTAATAAACGTTAGTCCTTTTATATATATGATGATGGTGAGTCCATCAATGCATCCTGGCATTTTCGTCATGGATATTGCCTTCGAGAATCATAAGACAATGCTCAGCGACATATATCAAACAGGTTAACCATATCTACATCAAAACCTAACGACTATGTTAGAGGTTATATCCTATACGTCCAAGACGAAATGTAAGTGCACTAATGCAGTTGCAGCTGATTTAGATTAGGAACCACAGAGATGTATAGCAACATTTGAAAATACTACATTAGTGAACTGTTATATGCATTCGTAAATACAAGTCGACATTATTACAGTAAGACAAGCAGTACTAAGTGATAGAGGTCATGCGTTGGAGTGAATGGGAGAAATGTACTTTGCACACAGTTACCCGGAGGTTGGAAGGGCAGCAGAAGGAGGTGAATTGACGGGTGGTGACTTTGTCCTACATCAAACACCATAAAGTCTCACACATACAGAGCCTTTTCTATTACCTTATGGCATGTGTTTTTGTTGCATTGATAAATCAGATATCAGAAAGCCCCACTCTCTCGTCCCAACCGGATATAGATTGAGATATTCAAAGGGAGTTTTTGTTCTTCTAGAAAATTTATTTCATTTTTTCATATCAATGTAAAAGAGTTAGTGATTTTTTGTATATCAGTTTATCTATACTGGCGTTGAAAAGGCAAAATATGCCTCTTTTCGATTAGTGCCATAAAAGCTTCGAGTACATTGTGTGATTTTTGGGCTTCAGACAAAAGGCTGATGTAATGGCCTGTTGAGCAGCTACAACATTAGGTTGTCTTTTTTTAAGATGTACTCTAATGTTTGTGTATATCTCCTCGTATTGTACGTATTATAACCAAAATATATGGTATTTTCTCACCCTTGGTATCTTTTTTTTCAATGAATTTATATTACAGAAATACCCAATTTTGTGTAAAAATAAAGATAAACAAATGGAAATCATGTAACAGGTCCTCCTTCTACCTCTGAGATGTTGTACAAGTCAACTATGTCTACTACAGTTAATGACCCTGTAACATGTGTACCAGACAGATATTTTGTCATGTCATGTATGGGAAGGCCTAGCGATGAAAATCAGCTTTCTGATAAAGCTGACGCTTTTGGCCACTTTGTTGGTACTACGCTCCAAATGTTTAAAATCCAATTGTATTATCTTGATAATGTAAAGAGTACCAATAAAGGAATGTTTGAAAACAAAAAAAACTATCTATTAAGTAGTGTGGAAAATATTCAAAATGTGTTGTCTAGTTTTCATTCATAATGTCAAGAACAAACTGGCCAATCAGCTGACTCGACACAGACATCTCCGAAAAGACGGTAATATGGCGAGTCTCGTTATTATAACATACATGACTATAAAGGTAAGTTGTCTTATTTTGTATTCTGATGATGCTATTTTCATGTATATCGAGGTGAGACGTCTCTCCTTGCAGTTCCTTATTATGACTTAACATGAAATAAAATTTTTGTGTAGAAATAAAGATAAACAAATGGAAATCATGTAACAGTTCCTCCTTCTACCTCTTAGTAATGCTCGCAATATTAACTATCCAGTGTAGTGTTGGTATGTAGATGGTCCCGTCATGTGAGCTTTTCTCACATGACGTTCAGCTCTTCGTATCAAAGCAGAATATTCTACTTTTGTTAGCTTCATTATGAATAAGCACGCAACTTAGCAGCACGGACTTACAAGTCCGTGCTAGCTGTAAGTGCTCCAAATGATTTACAATCTGATAGACAGCGTTTCTAGATAAAACTGAAATTGTCTACAAGATTTATTCTGCCTTGACAATTCATTGCGAACATTACTATGAATCACATGCGCTGTGTTTTGTGTGTGGCGCATGCTTGACTGGAAAAGAACATCTGGGATAGGCTTCAGAGAAAATAGAGAATATGAAAAAAATGGTGATGTTGGGAAAATGCGGCATAACTATTGTTGAACCTGACACTTGCCCTTTTGTGGGTTTCTTCCTGATACTGGGGGATCAAAAGTTTGGACCAGACGAATGGATTAGTATCAGATGAAATCAACACGAGGCTACACATTTCCCGTAAATTCATTAACAAGCTAACACAGAGAAGTCGCACAAAAATGTATTTTGGAAATAGTTTATGCTAATTTGAGAAAAGTTTCTTTTGATGATGTTATAGAAAAAAACTGAAATATACAAATACAGCAGACAATATGTATATGCAAAAACGTGTGTCTGAAGCGTTGCTTAAAGTTCATGTCTTCTATTGACGATATTGTTCGTGGTGATACATGAATGACGGCAAGCTCTTCATTTATCATTACTTAATGGCATTAATATGAAAGATCCTTCTTACCATTTATACCAACCATTACAAATTTCCTCTGAGTTTTTATAAAAGGAATCTAAGATAATATCCCATTTCCCTGACAAGATCTAAAATTACGTTACTAAAAGACACGTTACCGAACTTATCCCGGTTCCATTAAATCCCGCCTTTATTTACGTACGATCACCTCATGCAAAACGCAGCACCCTACATCTGCTAATGACAGCTCACATCCTACCGTCCTGTTTGAGAAGTCTGACCCCTGGTGAAATTAAGTGGGACAAAAACTTCTCCCATCCAGAAAATCGGTCCCCCAATTTTCGCCGATTTCACCGATTTTCGCGTAATTTTTTGTTTTGTGGGGAAATTAACGTGAGTTAACCAGAGAGTTGCTCTGACTCGCTCACCTCTGTTTGCTGTTGGATCTGATGAGTGCCAGCCCACTTCCCGGTCGTTGTTGTTCCTGCTGGCAGGAGCGCAGGAATTGAGCCACGTCTTCATGGTGGTGTTCCTCTGCCAGGTCCAGAGCAGTGCGGCCCAGGTTATCAGCTGTGTCCAGCGGTGTCCGGTTTGCCACCAGCCACTTGACCGTCTCCAAGTGTCCACTGCCATGCATAACATCA
Organism: Alentia gelatinosa; assembly: GCA_950022655.1. Taxonomy (NCBI): domain Eukaryota; kingdom Metazoa; phylum Annelida; class Polychaeta; order Phyllodocida; family Polynoidae; genus Alentia; species Alentia gelatinosa. Next base: position 129,212,598 of record OX465579.1, read on the forward strand.
TTCAATTACTTTGTTCTATAACGCAACACAATTGGAATCATAAAGGTAGTCCGTTCACGCACCGCGCCGCCTTCGGGTTAGGGTATGTGAAGGTCTAACAGAGCATGGCTCCCAATGGCCAACCACCTTCGGTAAATGACACTTTTAAGCCATTTGATCCCCCCCCCCCTCAAAAAAAAGAAAAAAAAGCGCCCTCATCATATTTGTCATGGCTTGGTGATGAGAAACAAGAGATTTTATAGTGGCCTTATAGCATCAGTTTGACAAGAGGGATACTGTATCATATTGCTGGTTATTGGATCGCAAGACAAAATAGGTTAGAGCCAGCGATCTGCCATTATCCAGCTGCATGTTGGAAGAAGAATATATCGAGAATCGGAGGTAACGCATAATACCATGTGGTATAAAAGAAGACTACATACCCGATGGCAGCTACATGAAGAGGCATCTGATGTTCCACAGACTTGCTGGCAAGTTTAGCTCCCATAGCAAACAACACCTACGATAATGAAAATAATATAGTTACACAAATTAAATCTCCATTATAGTTAACTAATGATATCATAGTAGATACTAGGTTAGATATGTAAAGAGGACATTTGAAATTTCTTTTCAGATTATTACGACGTGGCAATAACACCTCTAAATTTGTTTTCAGACACATAGTTGTTAGAGGATGGACAACATAAACTTATCCAAAGTTTTGTCTTTAGATATTCTTTTTCATAAATATTCCTTGCAACACAGTTGTAACACAGATTTACCCTCCTGGTATTAGCATTTTAAGATCAGAGAAATATTCTTCATGTGTAATTCGCATCCTTGGAGAGAACGGGAAAACGAAGAATACACACTGGTGTTGGCCACAGTGTGGGACTGAAAGCTTATGGTGAGGTTCAACCCACTGTTTTATTGGCGTAAATAAGGCTCATTTAATATCATCTTTGTTCTAAACAAGGAAATGGTTTTCTGTAGATAGAAAATGAAAAAGGGGAAAAATGGAGAGTTGGCTTATCTCAAATAGGGTGTAACACATGTATCAATCTAACATTGGCATTTTAATATGAGACAACTAACTTACCATCATGGTGTTGGTGTGACCATGCATCGCTGCTATGTGCATGGCAGTGTAACTGGTCGGGGTCTCCACATTCAGGTCAGCATGACAAACTGCCAGCCACTTGATGATATCAGTATGGCCGCCAGCTGCAGCCAGGTGTACCGGTGCCCAGCCCCGCTCATCCACCGCACTGTTAACCGGCACAGAACACAGGTTGAGTGACCACTTAACGCACTGTTCTCAACGTTATATAGTATAAAATATGATCAAATGTATGTAAAAAGCTGAGGCTATAGCTATGGGGACATTCTTTTTCAATCACTCCATGAATTTAGCACTATGGACTGTATGCCAGACATTCAGTCAGAGAACCGACATATATGTTTTCAATCATGAGGAAAAAACTCAACCTTGTACATGTATATATGAAGTTTGCTGCACTTAACAGCACAACAAATACTGACTATGATATAAGAGTTCTAGTAGATCTTTCACGTTATGAATAACTAGATTGACTATCTTATAAGTACTTACTCTTTTTTGGAGGAGTTTTTATCGATGATTTTCTTCATTCGCTCAAGATCCCCACTCTTGGCAGCATCGTGAACACTAGGACCCCTGTCTGTGTCTTCCTTTTCTGATTCCGTATCTGAATCTGCCACAGCCACCTCCTTACTGGTTTTAGCTGCCTGTATCCCAGCCTGTTACAAGGGATGGGTTTGAGTGGTAAGAATAGAACAGATATAAACACAACTAATCAACAGTCTGTAATGATTTATTTACTAACTATATGTCAATTAATAATCCAATCATCATCTCATTGCCTTGACTGTACTTCATCTTACAATCATCAATAAAGTTTTCAACTATATATGTACGAGTCTGGTTTTGTGTGGTAAATCCTCTTCTGCGACTTATTCAATAACATTTGGAAATATACTGCACATGTACATTAAAGATATATATAAAATCATGCAAACGCATCAGGGTTGGTTGTTTGGGTAGTTTAACGTCCAATATGTTCTATTAGACTGGGTTTGAAGGTGATCGAATCTATGAGATGAATTTAGGTAGAAATCTCACCCCTACACATTTACTGAACTGAGATGTTTATTTTACTTTCCACACCACATAGAAATGGTATGTGAACACTCGGCCTTTGATATAGCAGTAAATATACCACTGCTGGGGTTGAAGGAGAAAAGTGGCTGCAGTGAGACTCGAACCCACAAAGCCCTACAACCTTGGGGTTACAAGTCCAGTGCCTTAACCACTGAGGAAACTCCCCACCCAACACATCAGGGTATTTGGATTAGATATCAACAAAATCACTAACTAACCTTGAAGCCGTCTAGGTAGACATCTCTAGTGACCTCTGGCGGTGGTGTTGTGGGTGGATCAGGCAGACGAAGAATCTTCTCGATCTCGGCTTGATCTGCTTCAGAGCCTGCTACCTCCTCCTCCTTCAACCGCGCTGTGTCTGCGCACCACCACCAACAAGATCATTATCAGCATCATCGCGGTACGTTACACGGGCATGGGTTTGACAGTCACGATAAATCCGGACGGGGGTGGAGGAGGGAGAGGATATGTGACCCTATGGAGTCCAGGCGAAGAGCCGCAGTAATGGCCAATGGTGAAGATTAACATTTCTGAGCCTTAGCTGAGAGCTACAATGGCCTTTCAACCTATTAATTTTACAGTATATATCACAGCCATGAACTCTTGACCCCGCCCCGCCCTACTTTCTCACTCCCAATATTCTTCTCAGATCTAGGTTTATCTCCAAAATGACGATCAAAAAGTTAAAAATGCCGGAAAAATCAGGGGAAGTCTTATGCCTGGTGTCAATTCCAACTGAAATATTACAATGGACTATTTGTCTAGTTGAAGATAGATCCGTATCAAAACGTTCGCAAACCCGAATATCAAATACACGCTATATTATTAACTTCTGTTATAGATAAAATTGGTGAAATCCAGTCAAAGAGGTGTGGTGTTTGTTCGCATTGACTAACCTATTACAATATCCATGAATATAGAAATAGGGCGTCACCAAAAAGTCAAAAGATTTTGTGACTGATGCACAACAGCAGAACTTTCAAATTAACACGCTTGAAAATGCAGTTTGCTTAACTGTATATAAGGGTAATTTGCACTGGTGTGATGTAATATTTCAGATACATAATCATTGACAATTTGTTTGTACTTCACAACGTAAATATGGAATTATGTGAACATCGCCTCCCATCTCTTTGTACAGTTTCCTTTCCCCGATATTCCGCGACAATCAGTGCCTGGACAATATTGAGCTCAGTTAAATGTACAAGATGAGTTACAATGAAAGCCTGAGGACGACATTTTACAATCCCACACCCTGCCACTCCCACACCAACCAGACGAAAACGTTGGCCACCGGCCGGCTAAAATAGCCATTCCACGCTGTTCCACCAGCTTAATTTTGAACCCAGCATCCCACTCGATCTAGCAATTCTCGCCAGCCTGGTGGAATTTCTTCCAGCCGACAAAAACTGATTTATTAGTTTTTGCCGGCTGGAACTGCATGGCCGGCTGATGGGTTTGATGAGAGCACGGCACCCCCAACAGGTGTTGCCAGTACCTGCTTCGACAGCAAGCCGCCAACATGGCAATGATTGAGCCCCGGCTGATCCCGGGAGGAACAAGACGGGGTTCTATTGTACCTTAAAACTAAAACCAATCCCTACTTACCTTCATCTTCTACCAACGCTAGCGGCTTGCCGGTGGGGTCGCGTGGCTCGTAGGCGGGCTTGTCGAAGTCCTCACTAAAGCGCCGCTCCTCTGTGGTTTGTGAGAGATTGTCTATGACGGAGGTGTAGTCCGGGCCTGCCGTACGCTGGTCAAAGAACGTGTCCCGCCGCTGCAGTGGCCGCAGAGGCGGCAGACCCTTCGGCTTCTCCTCCTTCTTCTCTGTCTCCTCCACCACCGCTTTCCGTGGCGTGCTTTGCGGACTATTACTTCTGCTACTACTGTAAACGACCAATTTGAACAGGAGTCAGCGTATACATCTTAGATCGCCATGAATCATACGCAAATTCAACATAGTTATATAGGAATCTAAAAAATGATTGGAATATGAGGTTTGTATGAAACAAAAACTTCAGACAGTAGGAAAATAGTTCCATACAACTACCTGATGCACGGTTAAACAAATCACAAAATATTGCTTCTATCTAAGCACACTAGTAAAGTGGATTATGAGTATTCTATGTTTCTGTTATTCGAAGCAGTGGTACAGATCAATCTTTGACATGGTTCATACACGTTCTATGGAAAAGACCTGTTGCAATGGAGTTGGTATTGGAGATTGTTGATATTTCAGAGTTTTGATAGGTTAAGGGCCTTCATGACGTCAAACCTCTATTGTAATGCCTGAGGCTTCATCACCAAATTAACTGTTTTGGGGTGTGTGTAACACTGCATGTTTTTGCGTGGGATATAGTGCTTGGGTCAAATTGTAAGAGCTTCTTTACACAGGTCACAATTCCTAGAGAATCAAGTTTCTGTGAAGGTAAAATAAATCCTTAGCTACACATGTGTTGCTACAAATTTAACCGATCCCCATATTCTAGTCATTTCATAAGCGTACCCTGTCCAGATTAGTAATTTTGGGTAAGAAAAGGACGAGGAAATGAAAGTAATGGCTCGGTCCACTACAGTTCCTTTTATATGAGGGGGGGGGTTACCTTTCACCAGAAAATTACAGGTATTGTTGGTCATGTAAAATAAAGACCATGAAACGTAAGGGACATATTGTGTAGGGCACTAGTCGACCCTAATGCGAGATCCACTTGAGACGAGCTAGCCTATAGCATGCTCGAAATAAATCTCATACTAGACCTTTGATGCACTTTCCTAAGTATGGATGAACTGTTATATCTTGTCACTTAATTTGTATTTTCAATGACTAGAAACAATAAAGCACCTTTTTTTCCAAATACAAAACTACTTATCTTAATTGCGAATTACAGTCAAATTATATGTATATCTAATTCAGAATCTTAGCCATTTTGAAATTCCATCACTACTGGGTGCAATGTGGTAAAGCATATAAAATGTTGTTAAGGAGTAAGCAACACGCCGTTTTTAATCATAACAACTGCGTTTTGTGTTGTCAATTACAGATATGTGTCAGTTGTGTAGCATGGAGTGACGCCAGTATGCAGTGTGTCCAAATGTAGCATCTAGATGTCAATTTGGAATCACTGGAGAGGAGAGGACTGGCGATTTTTTGCTCAGTTCTATAGTTCCATGGGGGTGCAGGACATCAGGAGGTAGTTTGCACTACTTTCTTCAAAACCAACACGAGGCATATTAATCTAGACTACATGAAGGCGGTGCCAGTTACCCGCCCGGTCGCGACGACTTCCCGAATGGCAGTTTAACTGTGAGGGTTGCGGCCTTTCGTCGATGCCTAAATTATACAAGCCAGGAAGCTCTACATAATTCTTCAATGCTGATCTACATAAGAGCGCGTGACACAGAATCATTGCCATCAAAGTGAGGTCTGTGGCAGCACCATATATTACAAAAAGATAACAACCTAAGTTTGACAATGTTATTTTACGTGTACTTCCTATAAATCCACATTATATTTTGAGCCAATAAAGTACTTGTAAAATGTACATTTTCTGTGAAGGATGAAAGCATATGAAATTTTAGTTCAAGGAATCGAAAGTACATATATCTCTTTCATAGAATCCATTGGTAGAATTGATAGTCATAGGCTCTTCGACGAAAACAAACATGTTTTACTTAAATCATTCAACAGTATGGTTATTAGGCATGTCTCAAACTTCATTACATGGTGACATATACTAAATACCGCATACTTCTTCTTAATGGCCGGGCAAATATAATATTGCAACCTTGACATAGGCAAGGTTGCATTGCACGATAGCGGACACTTAGAGACCAATAATTACTAGAAACCTGATTAAAAATTAAAAACAATTGTCCTTGAACCAACTGCCCTGCATACCATTAGATAAAGCAGTGAATATCGTGTATAATATGTACCTGAAGCATCAGCAGTTTCTCTGTATCCTTAACTGGTTTGCATTGTGATGAAGAACCCTGTACTATCTTGCAACGCTGCTGTCATTTAAATCTAAATAACGTTAATCATTATAACTTATCAAATAACCATCTATACATATATGTAGAAACGCTGCCTACCTGGTCGAGGAGGCGGAGGTATAGTCAGAGGACAGACTGGTGTAGGAAGTCCGTCTCCGGGGCGGAGTTCGCGAGCCCCGGGATGAGGAGCGGTCACTGCGGTCACTGTGCTGCCCGGCGATGGAGGTGCGCGACGAGGCCGTGTCGCTCGGTCCTCCACGGTCTGTGCCGGACCCGGAGGGCGCGTCACGCGGGGTGCTCAGAGGCTCGTCCAGCTGCTCCGTCAGATGCCTCTCCTCTGCAGTATCATTTATCATAACATACATTATGATATTATAACATCTACAACTTTTTTTCTTTTTTTTTTTTTAATTTGAGTCAGTTCGCCTACATATACAGTAGCGGTCTTCCACCTTCCCATGTTACAGAAAAAGAAAGGAAAAACAAAAAACAACAGATCACAGGATTTCAATCTAAACAGAGATAGTCAATATAGATCTTTGTATAAACACAGATATTGTCTTGTAATAACAGCAAGATTTGACGCTGGCAATAAGCGGCAATTAGTAATTGTCAGCAATTGAACATTTTAGCATTTTTACTGTCTTTTTTCTTTCATTACCTGTAGTAACCTGATTTGCTCAGGTTTTAATCAGGTTTTGTTCAGGTTTTAATCATAGCATACTGTCTGGGTTCATAGATCCGTCAGATGCTTTATTAGCAATTTTTTAAAAGCTGGTTTGGAGTCAGCCCTTTTTATTTGCTCAGGAAGTGCATTCCACATCGCACCACCACAGTAAAGGCCCGGCCCCACTGGTGCGATGCGATTGTCGCAAGTCCATAAAAAGTCATAAACGGCCGGGGAGGGCCATAAAAACGGCGCCGCCCGTCGCATCGCACACAATCGCTCCTGTGGGGCCGGGCTTGCGCGCATGTGCGATTGTGTGCGATGCGACGGATCCGTCGCATCGCACATCATGAAATGTTCATGATGTGCGATGGATTCGTCGCACAGGTACAGAGTTCTTCCTATCATATTTACATAGAACCTGTACCACACTTCATTGATTCCAGTTAGTTACACAGGATACCCTGATCAATGCCACCTGGACCTACCACAGTTAATAACTACCACACCTGAGATTTTAGGAGGTGTGAAAGCTGTGAAAATGCCAGGCTATGCCTTCAGCCTAGGTGTGATTTCGATACTTTGTTAAGTGTGAGAGATGAAAATAACATAATTAATTCTAGTAAATATTATAATGAAGCTGTATATCTAGGCCTATACATAGATGGTGCCAGAAGCGATGCGATGAATCCATCGCATCAGTGGGGCATACCCTGAATTTTACCTGCGATTGAGTGAAATGAATCCATCGCAATTGGGGTCATAAACTCCGCGTAGTTGACGCGAAGTAAAACTACGAGCGACAGCGAGGAGTATTACGTAGTGTCAACTACAAGGAGAATACGGCCAAACAGATCGAAATCATGGTAATGTTGTATTTATTACTCACCTTTCGAGTAAGTATCAGGAAAAAAAATCTAGTATATTATTAGAAATTCGACGCTAGCGCCGTCCTTTGTTTATATGAATTAGTTCCTATAACGCCCGTCAGGTGGCCAAAAAATCTGTATCCTCCTAGGACATTCCGCAGGTCCGTATCCTACTCAGTAGCGATCTGTAATCTCCATAGCCTTAGTATGGAGACTCCGTATTCGGTGGGTAATAAATTCAGGTCAGCCTGGTATCTCTGACCATATACGGTCAGCTCTACACATCAACACACCCATTCATTCCAGCAGTGGGATGCGGCACTGTTTTATCACATATATAAACAACCAATGGGTGGTTGTCCTATGGACATATTACTGAATACAAAGAACCATAGACTTACCCGGGGTGAAGCTGGTACTGTAGTCTACCGCTAGTTCCCTAAATGTTCGCTTATCTAACTCTTGGGATGACAGCCAACGTTCACATGGGATTTTGTACATGATCCGGTGTTTCATGTCGCGTACCTCTGCGCGTTCCAGGAACCAGCCAAAACCTTTTAAAATGACAAATCGTAATCTTTGGTTTCAAATATGGCAAATGTTACATAACGTATCTGTCTATTATTTGATGATGTTTATCATTTGATGATAGAATAAATGAAATAGTTGTGATAGATCATGCAAGTTCCACCAAAGATTTGTTTTTCAAAATAGAAATTGAGGTACGTAATTCAATTATATAAAAGGTTTTCGTACCTAATTCATTCCTGTCGTGTCCAATAGCAATCTTTCTTAGTGGTCCCACATAAAATGTATCTAGCGTGAAAATGTCTTCCTGAAATACGATAGAAAGCATAGTTCATTAGAAGAAAAAAACACATTAGAGCATAGAACACAAGCAGGGCTTGTCAGAAATATATGTACATTTAGTCACTTTGGCAATACTTCATCAATACTGTATTTCCCTTAACTAGTCATCTTTTTACTGAAAATGATTTCGCAAAACGGATCATAAAACATTATTCATGAACTACCATTCATTGGGACAGATGAAAACCATTACTGACTTTCCAGTGGATTAAAATACTCCTGTTATTTTGGGGGAAATGAGTGGCTACATAATTCTGCTTGGCCCCAGTTTCAATTTTCATCGTGATACACAATTGTCTTCCACTGGTCTTTTAGTGTCCAGTACCCACCTGTCCTTTCTGGAACTTGATCTTGTGAGTGGATGAGTTTTCTAAGTAGATGTCCTCTGTGCGCCCTTTGTCTCCAAACAAGGCGATTTTTACGTTGGCTTTGGTGCTGGCCCCGAGTCGACTCCCGGTAAACACATGCACCTTGTACTCAGCGCGCTCCCCGTCATAAAGGATGCATTCCGACTGGAAAATAGCAAGCTCCGACAATTAAAGCTAATTTTTGTCTACATCGACCACATGAAAAAGGTTTATGCCGTAAACTATGAGAGGGTGGTGTGTATCACGACGTCAACCTCGAGTGGTTCACAGAGCCGCATATCCACAAAACCATCGTTTGATGTATTTATCATCCAGCTTCTTGAGTAAATTATACTAACGAATTGACATATTATAGGGTAAAATATTTGGGACTCTTCTTTCCTCTTCAACCATAGGCATATTGCTGTAAATACAAACAAATAGACTAGATATCTGATCAAGGAGTGCATATCATATACCACGGATCTGAAATTCGTATACCATGATTATATCTGACAGTTTATAAATAGTGGGTAGTGGTTTACTGTGCCCCTATGCGTTCTCTATGGGTACATTGTATACCACAGATAATAAAATACCATTCTTGTCAATGTAGCATCTCCATTATCAATTGCCTGTGATGATGACCTTCAATAGAGTGGTTAGAAGGAAAGGTGCAGTTTACTTACTGGTTCATAGTTTTTGAGCAGCTCTCCGCCTGTTTGTACTGCAATCTCTGTCGTCGTTGACTCGCCCTCTCCAGCAGACGGGCTCTCGCTCGCCCAACCCTCTCTCACCTTTAAGAAGGAGAATATGGGAGAATTGGCTTCTTTTTTTTTATCCCTATCTGTTTTCTATGTATTTCGACAGAGTAGACACTGACTTTTGTCGTTCTCAAGCATACCAACCCATGTCAAGGCTCATTATCATTTAACATTTCACCGGATAAGCGATTAATCATTCTGGGAGCACTTCTTTGTTTTATACAAGGGAAAGGAACTTTATTCGCTGAAAATGAAGAATTATATATCCACAGATAAGTGGAAAGCTGCCACCTCTGTTGCAGAGAGTCAGTCAGCTTGGTATTGTGAACACAGCACGCACCTGGCCAGGTCGACCTGGCTCCGACTCTGACGACGTGCGGGGTTTACGGGGGGTGAGAGCTGAATGTGGCCGCGCACTGTCCTCTGGAGGATGCGGGGTGGTCGCCCCAAAGGCTGACTGTGGCCGGTCCAACTCGCTGTCCCTCTCACGAGCTACCTTCTTCCGTAACCAGCGTGGCATGGCCTGGTCGTCGGCCGGCTCGCCCGTGATCGTCACATAGTTACCTGGCGGCGTTGGACTTCTGGGTGGAGATTCCTCTTTTCTCTGGTAATTAGATTTTTTTTTAAATTCAATAGTGGTGTTTTTCCACCTCGTATGATTTCTTAATTATCAACAAAGACACTTTAAATCGGCAAATAAAAGAAACGTCAGAACTCTTACTTTTTAAATTCCAAATTTTTATCTTTCCAAGGTTTGCTATTTTTCCGAAATATTTTCAAATATTTTACACAAGTCAGGTTAGTCTAGCGTTTATAAAGCCATTTTCTTTGCATTTATTTTTGTTGTTCTCAGTGTCACCCTTGTATCTTATAGGTCACATCATATATCTACGTTTAAATATCATTATCTCACCCGTAACAGGATTCGTCGTCCGTTGATGTCGTACGTGTAGACCGAGTGTCGGCCCCTCGGACCCGACTGCTGACCTGACTCGAAGTTTCGCGGGGCTCCCCGCGTGTCATCCTTCTCCTTCTTCCCTTGGTACTTCCCCGTTGGTGGGTTCTTCAGGTCTATCGTCTCCTGCAGGTCAAAGCATTGTGAATATGTTTGATGAAAGTTGTCAGGGAAACTGACTATGAACCACACATCAGACCAGAATATTGTTCTGATAACTTTTGTTACATCAACTAATTGTTTGATGAAAGATTATTCATCACTAGAGATAGCGATTCTAAAACGGTTTTATATGTAGTATTCACGATTTCACACCATTTTGAGATATTTTTTCATTTAGAATGATGATGATTAGGAAAATATCATAGGAATACTTTACTAACAAATTCACAAAATCATTGACAATGTACATTTTTCTCGAGGTTATTATCTGATATCGACTGCATCGCACTACGGGCAAGGAAGGAAAGCTACCTATGTAGCACAGGAGTTATACATATATACTCTGCTATTATTTCTTTAAAGCTATGTAACTTATTGAACTTCTTATATGATATATTCGAGAACCGTGGGTAGGTCTAATCTAAGTGGTAGCTAAAATAAAATTACTAAAAGGATATAGTTGAGGACTCGCCCACTGGTTCTGTTTCTGGTTGAGTTTATAGTCTTAGTCTTAATTTCTGTTCTTGTCCGTTTCACTGGTATTGTGACTTTAAGCTAAAAGAAATGAGGATTTCTTGTTAGGAGCGCATTGCTATGGAAACTATGCGCGAGGTTAGATGTCGTCTGCTTACTGTGGCTACGAGTAGGCGGCTTGCTATGTTGACGAGTCTCTCCGTCTCGTGGCGGGACGTGCCGGTTGGAGGCGCGCTCCTCAGGACGGGCTGGCCACCCCGGAACGCCCTGAAATAATACACACATTTATATAACGTAGGCTTTAAGTAAACATAACAAGGTATAGATTTGTCTGACTTTTGAGCCACTAACTCTATTCAAATGTCACTTTAAAAATCGTGACGCATCAACAAGATCTGAAATTTTATCATTTCTGTTACAGTAAAGCAATATTATATAATATTTGATTAAGGAATTTCTAAATTGTGAAAGAAATACAAAGATACTGCTTTGTATTAATATAGAAATAACCATTCTAAGATATAGCAAGTTGCAATAGACGTACCCTTTCCGTTTCTTGAGGCTAACACCGAACCCTCCCGACACCTCGGGCTTGAGCTTTTTTGAGCTCTTACCACTCGGTTTGTAGTATGCATCGTCCAGAACTGACGTCTGTAATGTACATCATAAAACTATCAAATAAACTTGTCTCAGTGAAGGATTATTCATGTTGGTTTTCAATGCTAAACGTACCTGAAAATACACGTTCGCACAGACTTTAATGTCTAATATGACAATAATATACATGTATATCAAAAACTTTTGCTTGCCGGAATCTCTTCGCTTTCCCGGCGGGGTGTGGAAGAGTGAGTTTCAACGGCCGATCGCTCGTCTCCTACCATTCTAATATGACAATAATCTTGTGATGGATTCCCTCAAATAATTTAATTAGACATATTTCGATTTTATCAAGATAAACCCTGAATTAGGTAATGATTGATAAATTTTCTCTCTTCAACTTTTCACTTGTCCTCATGTTTGAAATACTCTGGTTTCTTTTAATTTCATAAGGAATCGCATCTCTTAGACGCAAAACAATATGTTGTCGCCATATCAATATATCAATTAAAGCTTCGCTCAGAATATGTTAAAACTATCACTGGAGGCACGTTAGCAAAACAACAAACTATGCAGCATTATACAATTAGCGGTATATTATACACAATATAACAAGTATAGAGCGTTCAGTCTAGGCTTTGTCCTCTTTTTACACCAGTGTGTTTGCATACTATATACGTGAATTGTCTACAACAAGGAACGGTGCTCTAGGTGTTAGAGGCTTTGGCATGACTCCAAACACTGCCTGCACTAAGGCCAGGCCGCATGCTGCAGCTATTAATAATTGGATCAATAGGAACTCGCATACACATGGGAACCCGCGGAGGTGGATATGTACAGCACTCGTCATACACACTGAGCTATATTGTCTGCCGGATACACAATGATTTATTCATGAATAGATATGTATTATAGAACACCAGCAGTGGTTGGTGTTTGACTGTATAACCGCCCTTATTAAATTCTCAAATGTCTTGCATACACAACTGTATAATATCTGTACCAACATTTGTTCATGATGTAATATTCAAGATGTGAATTGTACAAAACTTAAGACGTACATGACATCTTAATAACTTTGATTTAAATATGCGCATTTTCCAAATATTGAAAAAAAATTCATTAGTATAGTTTTTTTTAAATTTATGAGTGACATAATATCATTTCATTCAAATGGGTTTATTTTATTTACCTCTGATAGCGAATCAGGTAATCAATTCGGATAAGTACACGTGAAAATCCGATTTTATGCTTTCTTACATACAATAAATGGACTGTAATTCCATACTGGGCAACACTTTGTGAGACCAGGTGGTTTTGCCTTTTGTGTGCTTCACCCGCCAGTTCCCAGGCTTATCCCGCTATACGAACGTCTTAAGACGCGAATGAGCTCAAACGTCAACAGGCTTATCTCTTCGCCTATACACAAACCCAGCTACACCTCCAGGGACTCGGGGTCAGAGGGGGGGGGGGGGGGCGATCAGGAGGCGGGGGGGGGGGGGGGAGCAGTGTCAAAGAGCACACTGCAACTCACGCCGAGTGAGTCCAATCAGTATATTTCTGTGACCTGATTCTTATCATAACCATTTATAGCAGATCCTACTCTCGGTGAGTATCTGTGAGACAGGTCCGTATACCCAGTTTTTTTTATATTCGCGTCTTCGAGATTGACTAATGGTCTCTACAAATGAAGGATCTTTGGCGTATGGTGTGTATTGAATCATTGATATGGTTCAATGACGCAGGATAATTCCCGTGTTATCCGACCAGAAACAATGGAAGATGGTCAGATATTCTACAATTGCCAGTTGATCTCAGATTTGAAAAAAGTCATTATATTACCGAACACGATCAGATATATACATTCTGTATATGTGTTACAAATATTTTCCAGACATTTTTGGTTCAATTTTTATACCGACGTTCCATTCTATGATATTTCATTAACTAGTCGAGTGGCTTGACTATTCTATAATAGCCTTAAAATTGTCTTATAGAAGAATGTGAGGAAGTGAGGTACGCTCATGGAGACCTTAAAAAGCGATGCCGATCCCTAAGTTCCTTAGAGATATATAATTATCATGCTAAAGAGATATATTTTGGCCATGGAGCCTACTGAAAATAGGGCTGCTTACCAATCTAGTAGTCTAACTCCAGAATAAAGATCAAATGAAATAAAGAATTACTCTGTTACTCCCTTTGGAGTTTTTCTCAGAGATAATAAATTGTATTACCTCCATTTCAGCTTCGCGTGAGTTAATTATAAAACACCTAGTTCATGTAGTGTTGTTTTTCATTAGAAAATACAGCCCAAACCAGGCTGGGCGATATATTTGTTTTTACTTGACTTATTTTGCATACTTAACATTTATGATTGGAGGGATTTCTTAAACACTTGGGATTTGAACAAATACAGACTTATAAACTGTAGATGATAACGTTCATGCTTAATGACCATTATTTCACAGAAACAAATACAACTTAAAACCACGCTATGTGGGTTTTTTACTCTAGAAGCTCGTCATGCTCTACGCAACGCTCTAGACCAAATAACATCCACTACCACAGACCTCTACGACTGGGTCTACTCAAGCAAAGCACGCCAGGAAAGCGTCCATAGAGACACGCACTGTGTAGCAACATGCAACAAGCACGCCCTCCTTGTGTAGTGACGAGTTGTTTGTGGGACGGTGGCGCAGCTCTACAGTGAATCTGATCGATATAAGAGGTTGATGAAGATGCAGGGTGGCAAGGCGGGATGCGGGTTACCTGTGGTCTACTGTGGCCGGGCCTGGCGGACCGCGCGGGCCGGGCCTTCCTGTGGTGCATGCCGTCCGGGGCCCCGCCGACGACCGCCGCCGAGGACGTCGAGGTGCCCGCCGACCTCGCTTCCTTTTTAGTAGCGTTCTCCTACACGTTAATAAGTTAAGAGCCCCAATAGAGGACAGCAACAGGAGTTATTGAAACAGTGCGGTATGTGACAATAGTGGTATTTGACAGAAGACCCATAGCAACAGGAGTTATTGAGTAAGTGAAGGGAGTCTTGGAGACAGACTAACACCAAGGTTGCCAAAGTTAGAGCTCAAAGTTCAACATTTTCTATCCATTATTCAAAAACCTAAATTACATAAATGTTTATAATTCCCTGACGACAAGAAACTTTTTTTTTTGTATAGAGTTACTTTAAAATTGTCCCGTTGGAAATGATACGGACCTATGTCTATAAACATGTTATCTATTCGAGGAAATACGATTGGAATTTACGTATTATTCACTTAACACACCCATTTCCTTTCCCATTACATATTTTGTTTTCCCTGCATTTTTTTTTATTCTTTCAGTTTATCTTATCGAACATGATTGGACTATTCCTAGGACTTCACAGGTTTTTACTCTGACTATGGCAACCGTGAATATAAAAACAAATTCTAATGTATAGATGTGCCAAAGGGTGGTACCTTAATTCACCATATATACATAGGTTTGAAGGAAATCTATCAAGTTATCAAGATAATATAAAACAGGTAAAGCTAATAGGAATAGTTATCTGAACTAGAAACAGACATAGGGAAGGAACCTGTAAAATAGCGAGTATACTAGAGATAGTATGTTCCTTTCAATCTCAGATTAGAGTGACCACATCCGATATTTAAGAGAAACAGTAGACTAGTCAACTAAGGAGAAAGAAGAAATAAAGTACAACAAATGTACAATAAAGGTTATTCATAGATGGTAGGGCCAAGAAGGGTTGTGTATGGAGTGCAGAATAAATAAAACTAACTTACATTAAACTGGTAGCGCCGGAAGTATCGTTCCAGTTGGCGTCGGATTTCCTTTTCTCTGTTATTCTTTCCTTGTGGCTAAAATAGAAAATAGCGTTATATTTATTTAATAGTACAAATTGTGTTAAGTAAATATATTATACTTTGATTTTTAAACCGTTTATCAGTCTTTCTTTTCGCTTATCCAAGTTTAGGGGTTTATTAATTCTTTCAATTCAATTGAAAACTAGATGGGTGAAGTTCAATGGAATATATTTTAATTAAAATGAAGGGAGTTTGACCACAAACCACATATATATCTTAATTAAATAAGTTATTTTTCTTAAATACCTCTTCTAATGTAAGCTAAATATGAGGAGCCCGATAGTATATAAGTAAGTGCGTCATGTCGAGTTAAACAAATCTCAAGACAGTCACAGCAATATTGTATCTGCCAAAACCTTTAATTAGTTTAATCTCTTATGACTGAATGAAAAAGTGTGTCCATAAATATTTGCATGTGTGTTTGGTTTGTTTGATTTAACGTCCAATGGTTGTAATTAACTGTTATCAGTCTGGCGTGTGTGTTATTTCTACTGTAGGTGCTACTCTAATGTGACTGCTTAAGGAAATACTGAAATAAAGCCAATGCTTGCGTTAGGTCGTTTTCAGAGACGAACTAACGACATGTCGTTCTTCACAAAATATTACTTGAAGCAAGTACATGTGCTTTCAGCAAGTTCACCACGAAACTTCCAAAGTGGAAGGGTGACATGCAGTATGTTCCGATCTTTTCCACGACGATATCGACAGGTCAACACCATATTAACTTAATGTAATTCCCACGATTGAGACATCCACACCAAGGATTTTTACAACAGTATTCCATGCTAAAGGCCGAGAACAAAACTAGAACAAGGACACTCCGAGATACACACCAACATCTGAAGATATATCCATACATACACTCTTTCACAATTAACATAATATTGTCGCCAACATCAAAATCACTATAAATTATTGAACAATTCTAAAATATGTTTATGTGTGGCCCAATCGAACAAAACTATCATAATTTGCATGGTTGATATTCTAAAAGATTAGTCATCAGAAATTTACCATATATGTCAATGTGGAAATGTAGACTCTGTACGTTTCCTATTTATATTAAGTATTAAATCACTTGATCAATAAACCAGCGGGATACATAACATAATCATAGGAAGGTAGTTCAGTTTCGGTTTCTTCAACACGAGTCAGGTTCACCACCGCTGAGGTTTTACATTTCATAGGTTGGGTTGACGAGGTTTTACAGCAAGCTGCTAGCTGCACGTAAGAAGTCGGAGGACGTTTCGCTTGATCAGGATCTTTCCCAGGTACACACCAGAACCCACGTGACGGAGATGTGTTTGTCTACATACTTAAACATAAGTCAACTTTGAAAGAGTCTACCGCCATACATGCAACATTAGACTATAAGTCAGCCGCTAGAATCTATACTACAGATCTCAACAAAAACTGTAGCTTCTGTATGGGAGTTACATCATTGAGGAGATATGTAAAACAGCCCACAAATCACTGTTTTATAATCGTCTCCACATCACCCAAGCGTTATTGGCAGATACATAATTAGGTACAATAGTCATTGTAGGTGGTCATTTAGATCTACCTGTATATTTTGTACGGTGTGCAAGGAGCGTACCACAATGAAAACACTTAACCTGGCCTGAGCTCTGACAACCGTGACATTACTCACGTGTCCATGTAGCTGCCCTTTCTGGCCATAGAACCTATGGTGTATTTAATTAGTCACTGCACAATGTGTAGGAGTTATACCTCGCGCCTCTTGGCAACTCTTGTTTGTTGACTTCCCATCGAAAATGCCGTCTGCTAAACCTCATATCTAGAATCTGGACTCAACCATGTTTTAAATCATCTGTATCATGATACAAGATAGTATCCTACGAAACTTATTTCTTCTTCCAATCAGGATTTGATGAGTATTACACCCAAACAGTCATACCAAACAAAAACTGATTGTGTAATCATAAAGATGGACACAAGATTTCTCGGAGATCTGTTCAAGCTTGATTACAGTTATTAAATCTCAGAGATATATGGATCAAGAGTAATGTTATGGATAATATGTCTTATGGCATTCTATGAAAACAAAAAAGCTTATTATATAACAGACGGACTGTGTATGAATTTGTCATGAACACAGATACATGTATATCAGTAGATAATGTTTCATATGGCTTACCGTCTTCCGACGCTAAAATTATTGATCAGATATATCCCGATTCTGAAGGCTGAGGGATATCACTGATCAAGGATTTTACCAAGTATCATAATATACTGGCGAAATGTTACCCAGTCACGTGATGACATACACCAGTGCGTCACCAGGTGACGTTCGGGTTTAAATACGACTTGGGTGGAAGCGGTCGGTAAATGTAGTTGATACGGCTATATCTATATAATAATATACGGATAGCACAGGTACAAGCCAAAATCTTATACGGCCTGTTTTCACAACGGGTGGGCCGACCTCCCCAATAAACACCGTCCAATAACTGATTAATTAAACGGAGGAAACTCACGTAGGCGAGGGACGGAGGGACGAGTCTCTCCAGGTAGGGTGAGTACATGAAGTAGTGTCCCATCCAGGGATGACCGCGGCCCTGGGGCACCGTAGGCCCTCTCATATTAGGCGGCGTTGTGCGGGGTAGAGGCCGTGTGGTACTTGGAACACTCACAGTGTGGCCAAAGCCTTCTACTGCCGAATGAGGTCTGAATATAACAGGCCGGGCCCGTATAAAGAGCTGCACGTCACTAGGAGGTCCATTGCCCGTCTTTTGTTGGCTACACGGTGCCCGGAGCATTTGGAGGAGCGACCATTATATATGTGCCCAAAACAAACCACCAATACTTCCATTAGAGGAGCAGGTTCTGGGACCAGCTTAATTGTTTTGATTTGTCAAATTCTTAGTTGCTTTCTTTAGTTATCACAATTACGCCTCAGACTTCGTACTGATAGCCGGTCTTAAAACCAGATTATCGATTGTTTGACAAATAGATATGTTTTTGACATTTTATTTCTTTTTTGTTTCAGAATTCTGGATCAAATTGGTATGATGTAGCTAGAATACCTCTACTACAAGCCAATGCTACCTTGATAATGACAACTTCCTGTCACTTTTGAACCAGGTTACTATGGTATCTCCAGGCTAACAATCGTTACCTATGTAACAACAATCGCCGCCACCTTGGGAATGGGCAGTCGCCATGTTCTCACTCTCCAGCACAGTCCAGTATTGGGGATTTGTGGACCAAGCATATTTCTTGATGTGAGACTGTTAGAATTAACAGAATTGGTGGGGAACAGGTCAAGGTTTCATCCGGAATTGGTGGGGAATAAGTCATGGTTTCATCCGGTTCGGACTCTTCAGGCATCTTACTTGATTGATGGCTAGCTCAAGGCATGTGATGTTATCACTTTTAGGGGTCGGAATGGTTCATCTTGCCCCCCCCCCCCCCCCCACACACAAAAAAAAAAGGGGGAAAAAAATTCTGGATCAAGCTTTTAGTGAATTACTTGCTACTGAATATCTTATCATTAAGATGCATAGGAACGAATTATCTTGCAATCTTATTCTGGGATAGGATTCTTCTGGCAATATATATATGGCCAGAAGTGGAGTAGTGATTTAAAGGACACCTTATTTACCACAGAAGTATACATATCGTAAATCACGATATCAACAGCGAACTTTTGAAAGTATTTTATAAAACCCAAAAGTTTTCAAATAAGTTAACTGTAATGGGAAATGTGCACAAACATGTATCGCCATGATGTAGATTATAGCCATAGCAGAAAGGGATTATCATTTGGCTCCCCCTCTGTGTATACAATGCCTTCTCTCAGTTGCTACTATTGTATTCTACGACCTCCCCTCGTACCCTTTCTTTATATGTATATATCCTATATATCATTTCTCACCATTAACCCACCTATCTTAGTCCCTTGTTCATACACGTCAGACAAAATGTAAAAACATGCAGAGTATGTTACGGCGTAGTTGGACAAGGCATCGATTATCTGTAGATTAAAACATGAAACTTTTCTAAAAGTGCGTACATGTATATATATATTTCAGGATTATAAAACGCCATTGTCTGTTGAAACGGATGCTACATTCCGCCAGTGGTTGGCATAGTGAATAACAGTGACAATCTGTTGGTTCTGACTACACGAGTCACGGTCCATTAGTTTACTATGACTCATTCCAAGGATCAAAATAGCCTGGCGTGTTCACCTGGTGGTAATGATATGTAATATTGTATACAACTGTCTGTAGAGGAAGGGGATGAGGAAGCTATCATACCTTCTTTTGGTTAAAGATCGTCAAGCTTAGTTCCGATTCGACAAAATTTGACTATTATCATCTCATAGATCTCCATGAAGTGACCCTGGCTATTGATGTCATGGAATACTCCCCCCCCCCCCCCCCCCCCACCAAAAAAAAAAAAAAAGAAAAAACCTTAAAACAAAAACAAAAAATCCATACCTTTGCGTGATTTCTTCGTATTAAATGGAGCCATTAGGGAATTCAATTCTTAATGTTCTTTATTGCCCAGGTACGGAATTTCAGAAAAAGATACTCTACTTGATTAGGGAGAAACAATGATTTGACATTAATTATTGATAATTCTGCTATTTTTACTTGGTATAATCACTGCTTCTTCTGACTGGTTCATAATCAGAACGCTCACAGACTGAGATAAGATCAGGAGATAAGCACAGGAGCGACGGACTATGAATGTTTATATAGAATAATCTCTTTGTTCTGAGGACATCGTACAGTAAAACCCCGCGTAAGCGGCCACCCTCCGTTCCGGGCCAAAGTGCCCGCTTACGCAGGGTGTCCTCTTACGCGGGGTTTTCAAGGTTTCCTCCGCCCTAATATACAAGTGTTATATATCGATATGTAGGAGAGACCCAGGCGATGATAGATCTGAAATCCATCTTCCAATATCTTAATTGGATCCGAAGTTATTAAACTTTAAATTACAAAATGTAATTTCTAGGAATATATCCAAACACACTCATAAACAACACAGATTAATCAATTATTGGCAGGGTGTCCGTCTGAGGTGTCCGCTTACACAGGGTTTTAGGCCTTTTCGTACCGAAATAACTGTCCGCTTACGCGGAGTGTTCGCTTACGCGGGGTGTTCGCTTACGCGGGGTTGAATTAAACATCTAATAGAGGGGACAATTTCCGTTCCGAGCAACGCGGGGTGTCCGTTTGGCGGGGTTCTACTGTATATTTATAGACCATTGTTAAATTATTGCCCTATGTCTACATGTAGGTGCAAATCAGCTCTGGCACGAACAATGTCATATCAAATACCGTCAACCACAATATGCAAAAGTGCATTGATGATAACAAGGACTATATCGAAGGACGGCAAACACAAACTTCACATTCCTAACACAGAGATGCCTGCTTGCTAACATTGGAGACGTATGACATATACATGATTAACGAGTCTATGTTTATATCTGTCCTCTATACAATGATCCTATACCCACTCCCTGCTACAGGTTGTCAAGGGTGTATAAACACGACCACAATAACGAGGCCCAATGCTGTCTCTGTTTGGGAGATCCGATGGTACAGTATCAATTCCTGTTGTAGTAAGCAAAATAAAAAAAATATAAAAAGCACGCTTCATCTATCCAACCATGGACACATGGACACTCTTCATTATAGAATAAGTAAAACTTCACAAGGTGAAGTCGATGTACATATTTCTTAGCTTGTAATGCTCCGTAGAGAACAAGTGTCGGATTAGAAAATATACACGTTCCAAATTATGCCCGTAACAGATATTGTCATCTACATACTGTGATGATACCATGAAACAGAGAAGTTAGCTAGTCGTGAACTTCCATTCTTATAAATGAACTACATGTACAGGGGCCGTTTGCATAAAAAGCTGTCTTACAGGGTCTAACGAACGAAGGTTTGGTCAGTGCTAACGAAAAATTTTGGGGAGTTACCTTTCGTTTGCATAAAACCGAAAATTTTTGAATGTGAATACGACAGTTTCACATTTACAAACGTTCCGTAGTGGGAAAACCTTACCGGTTACCCGGAGAAAAACATGCTGCCGTCACAGATCTTGGGATTCCCCAAGGATTTCCCACAGTCTGAGAATGAGAGAGTGTTGGATGTTAAGACCTGTACAGGTTCATCCCAAAGCTGACAGAGATTAAAAATCAAAGAAAAAGGTCAATATCTACAAAACTAAAAAGTTTGATTTGTGGACTTTTTATTAGAAAAACTTTTGAAATCAAAGTGGGTGAGTTCACCTATTATCACTCTAGCCTTTCTAGATTACTAAACTAATGGCACCACTACATAGACTGATGGCACCACTCAGACTGATGGCATCACTCACTAAGTTACTACTATTAGGTGAGGGTTTATCATTGGGGGGGGGGGCAATTTTTGTTAATATAGTAAATCGGGGGGGGGGGGGATTTTATTTTATCTTTATAGGAGGAGCAATTCTATAACAAATTCGGAAGGGGGGATGATTTCATTTTGTATGTGCAGGGGAGGCTAGATTTCTTCATGAGGGGATGCATTTTAAAAATTCATGGGGGTGGTCCTTATTTCATTTTCACATTTCCTTGGGGGGTCTTTATTTCTTGAAGATTGATTCTTGAAGAATGGTTCTCGTGATTTTTTTTCTTCAATTCTGCATATGTGAGGGTGTCTGTCAATCTTACAATCGTTTTTTACTTGCCCCCCCCCCCCCCTCCCCTCACAGACCTTTTCCTCAGGCTACGGCCCTGATTAATGTAGCCTGCATATAGCATTGGCAATTCATATAACCCCAATGCATGTTTTTTATGCATTTTGGCCAACAAACAAGTTTTTTTTAGAAAAAAAAGCCTACGACACCACTTGAGGTGTCTTAGATTAACGACAGTTTCAGGTAGATTGGGACATATATTTTCATCTCATTTCAGTTCTATGCAATCCAAACCATCGTCCATCGGCAATAATTCATCAGTTTGAGACCATCTCATTTTTATGCAAATCAATTTTCGGTCCTCCAGTGTACGCAACTTTTAAAACCCTTCAGGACGGAAACGTTTTTATGCAAGCGTTTTTTTCGTAGTCAATTCACACAAAAATTTTCTTCCTAACTCTATGAGAAAAAGAATTTATACAACCGAATCTTTTTTAAACTGTCATACAATCGTACGATAGTTTGCATGTCTCATGCAAGAAAATTTCGATGACTAATATTCTGGGATATTTAAACAGGTGAATTGCATTGTATTGAGAACTGTTCTTACATACAGCATTGGACCTCGTTTAATAAATCTCCATAGTATTTAGGAAACTGGCATCTATCTTTGAAGCACTATAGGCACTGCAGTTTAGATATCGTGTCTATTTTATTTAGACAAAATGCTCCAAAGGAAAAGTGCTAAGACATACCAATAATACAAATGTTGGAAAAAACAATGCGACTTTATCAAAGAAAGATTACTGCTACCTCGGGTTCCTGTTTTGTAGAGAGTCCATCCCGTTTCAATAACATAATAAAGGAAGCACTTAGTGAAGATGTCAAATATATTTTGTCATGGCAGCCATATAACAAATATTGATATTAGTTGAGTTTGTGAGCAATGGAGGGTCGTTAAAATTTAAATTGTGATATTATAGACCTTCCTTATTAACAGTTGATAAATCACCTTATACGACATGTATTTAAGGTAACCAATAAACATTTTCAACTCGTTGTTATTGCAGGCCTGATACCACACTTACAAAACAAACCCTGAACTTTTAAAAGATCCCCCCTGCCAAAAACAAGAAAGGAAAGATACAAGAACTTTAAAGGAATTACTACAAAAGTAAAACATTTTTTTAGTTGATGCAAATGAGACATATAATTCATTTAAGAATCAAAGAGTGGCTGCACATGTCATATTGCATGACTTATTTACCTATTGATTGTAAAAGCCTATCATGTTTTGTCGGCAGCGGGAGCAAAGTGGCTTTCCCCATAACATTATTTATATAGAACGTCCTGACCATGCTGTACGATACAAAAGGAGATAACATTTTATGGTAAATACCGAACGAGACATTTACCTCTAGTTCCATATTTACCATCAATTTTCATCGAGTTTTGTGCCTTGTACAAGCATGGTTGGACGTTATATATATCTAATATATACCTAAATTTGTCAGATTCCTACTGTAATTTTGCATAAAATTCAAATTTAATCGAGTCGATCATTTCAATGACACTCACAGGATATCAAAACACCCTGGTACAGGTTTACTCATGTCATTGATCTCCGAGCATATGTTTGGGACTAAGACACAGCAAAGAATGTGCCGGGAAAGTGATACACCGGAAGTTGGTCTCCAATCATATGCTCTGTTTAAAGTGGCTATTCCACCAAAAAGGCTCTCCGCAGGCGGGTTTTTACCCTCCAGCTGGCATTTGCTACTTGGGCCGGCCACCCGGCCGCCCCTAACCCCCTAAATTCTCCAAGCTGTTCCACCAAAGCCACCCCCCCACGACCAACAGGCATACACAAGGCGCCCTGCTGGTGCCCCTATAGCCAGCCGGACCAGTTGCGGCGATACACTCGCAGCAGATTTGCTGCTGACATCTGGTGAACATTCGCGGCACTAACACCCAAGCCGGGTTCTCCATTGATCTGATGGGCAGCGCGGCGTACGGTTTTCTATACACTGCGCCTCTCTGGATCCACAAAAGCCCCTTATCGAGCGGAGCAGTGTGCTGCCATGTTGGGATTTGTATGGGAACGCTCATAGCTTGTCAATTTTGTGCTGGATTCTCCTTTAAACTGAACAATGAAGGTAAATAAAGATAAGGCTTGATGTTATGAATGTATATATTCGTCTATGGTGCTAAAATTCTGTCCAAATTACCACAACTATCCAAACTTTTGATCTCCGTTCGTAGGAGTACCCCTCCCGGGGCTGCCCACTCCATGTTGACGGTGTATATCGTAGTAAATGCCGGCGAGCGATCAACACGGACCCCGGGAACAGCTCTTGGCGTCACTCTCGGTGTAGCTCTTGGCAGGCCAGCTGGCCCGCCGGAGGCTTAAAATCAAATGAAACAGTTTTCCTCCGGCGGTGCTTTGTGGGGGAGGTTGCGCACATAATGCCCAGCTGCTCAGCTGCCCAGGTGGCCTTCTCTGTGGTTCTCACAACATCTTGGTGGAACCACTTCAAAATAGGCTTTTGGCCCCGGCCAGCGACAGGGATTTGGTGGCACAGGGCGGGGCCGGTGGTTGGAGGGGGCCAGCCGTGAGGGTCCTATGGGCTGTCATGAGCTGTTCCACCAAGCAGATTATTGCCGCCGCCGGGAAATTTGGGCCGGCTATTGCTGCCGATCACCAATAGGCGACCACAAAGTGCCTGGCCAGGCCTGGCGCTGCGTTGGTGGAATAGCTGCTTAATACAATCTTACCGAATAATGACCAAACATCGGCTAACCGAATGAAGAGTTAATTAGCATAATTTGGGCATGTGCAGTGATCACATCCGGCTTGTTGGACTTTCAGGTGCGTCTTCTACTGCTTCAAGTGTTGGGAGCCGTCTTACAAACCCTCCATAAGGAGTAAGAGTGCATGGTAACCGAATATTGAGAACATAATGTGGGGCATTCACGTAATACAATTTAAATAGCTGAAAGATGCGAAATCAATCAAACAACAAGTTCATTCCTGCCCCTGCATTGCCAAGTTAGGCTGTAGTAAATAGCAGTGACTTTGTAAAGGAACAGAGTGTGAATCGCGGAGCAGGAAAGTTAATGATGACCAAATATTGAGGTAAGTAATGTGGGGCATTCACAAAATACAGTTTAAATAGCTCAGATATGCTAAAAAAAGTCAATAACAACAAGTTCAATTGATGGGACCCACAGTGATAAACACATCTGCGAGCTGCTGACTAGCAGTCTGTCTGTCTGTTGCCGGCTGCGGATATATCTTCGAGTGAACTTATTGTTATAGATTAATCTCGCATATTTAAGCTATCACTTGAGCGCCCCCGTTAGATACCTTGATATCTACGTATTACACATTCTTATTCATTACGGGGAGTTTGTAAAACAGCTCTTAAGTCACAAAGCAGTGGCGGCCTGCCATTTTCAAATTTTCCACAAAGACAAGTGCTTCCAGCCTCTCAGCCAATAAGAATGCATTATTTTTTTCGTAGCAACATGTAAACCAACTCGTCCATATGTGTAGGAACCTATCCACCAAGTGTTGTGTACGGAAAAACACGGACCACTATTCCGTACAGCCACCATACGTTACAGATCAAAACACTGCATAATTACAATAAATAGGGCATGGGTATATAGCAAAGCTATATACATCATTTCATCAGCTCATACATTTACTTGTTGTGGAGTGGCAATTTGGCCTGGATGTAGGACACTAAGGGTTTAGAATTCTTTCTAGTTCAGAACTGGTGTTCTTCTCTCTAAAGACAGAGATATAAGTTAGTTCAAGGTGGGGCCATTTATCTTTACTTCATGGGAAATGTCATGGGAAAGAGCTCTCTTTTTCTAAATATCAAGTTTCAAAGTGGGATTCAGAGGTGACAATGATTTCCTATCATTTTGCAATAATTTCATCAGCACCCTCTTTACCATCGGTGCAAGGGAGTCGTACTTGGTAGCACATTGATGGTATGAGGCCTGTAATATTCATTGAGACTTTATTACAATCAATACCAGTTGCTATTACTGTACATGCCCAGAGTAACCTAGGACCTACCAGGACTTATTACCAGTTAATAAAATACTTTATAAATCAAATGTATGATGGGATGGGATTAACCAGGATTGTTTGTTTGTTTATGGTTTAACGTCCCAGGGAACCCTGAGGGTATATAGGGACCATCAATGATTTCAGTTTTCACTTCCATAGCCTTATTTCAGTGAATTCTTCTCAATGTTTTCAAATATTTTATCAACAATCAAAGAGATTTGTCTCTTTCAAAAATCTAATGCTAATCACTTACTGTCATCATTATATACGAATTTATTGGATATACATAAGGTAAGTTTTGGTTATGCAGAGGGTAACATATGGCCTACCAGGTGTCACTGTTATTATACGACTTTATTTGACAAACGTAGGGTAGGCTATAACCTACCAGGACCCATCCACCATTGCTATATGACTGCACAGATCAGTGTGTGACATGACCGGACTTACCTGCTTGAACTGTGTAAGAGCAGCCTTCACTTGCTGCGGGGAGAAGTAGTGTTTGAGTGGCCGGTCATGTAGTCCGTCGTACAGCAGAGTTGGCCTCTGGAACAGACACGAACCCTCAATTATTCATGCCCTTTACCCGTGGCCTATGTTACCTACAATTAGCCTAGCTTGTGTAAGGTCTAGTACCACTCTTGGTATACAGATACAAGGTGTTTCGTAGCTGCTAAAACGAGCATGTAGCAACTCAACGAGACGGTACAGTTTTGAGTGGAATGTTTGAGAAGAAAATGCATTCAAAGCTTAATCATTTTGAAAATATAGTTTCCATTAAAACAAATAGCCACAAATGTTCCATCTTCGTAAGTTTCCCTTTCAGGAAAGTCAGTTATGTAAGAGAGGTTATTCAATCTTCATACCGTTCCGCCACTAATCAACTTATATTTGGAGTACCTCCCAAATCGTGGAGAATTCTATTCAGGTATTTTACGTATGTCGCCAACTTTCATTACTAATAATCTATTTATGTAAACCCTCTCTCATACGCCAATTGGCAAGGGTCGGTTGGATAATGGATGGTCTGTATGTAAAGAATGGGATTAAATGACAGGATAATTAACAAAAAGATAAAGGATTGTCATAAAATTGGGAGAACAAGGAAAACAAATTAAAACTCTGGTGTACGGGATTCACTTCTTCCTATTATCATGAGTGGTTAATGATGGTTAATTTATGATATTTTTCTAATATAGTATTGATACTAATGTAGTTACAAAGCGACTTCCATGTGTAAATACCTAGAGTGAGCCATACCAATCAAATTTGACCGTCCCTCTTTTTACCTAAATGTGTATTGTTGTTGTTGTTGTTTTGTTGTTGTGTTTTTTTAAATCAAATCCAGCTCTCGACCGACCTCTTGACATTTCAAGATAGACTTTGCTCCGGCATGTTTAGCATATACGTGTACTGCTTACTTTATTATGTGGGAGGAAATACTACAAACTCATAAGAATCTCTGTATGACATTTATACTTGTGCGGTATATGGTAATAGTTTACAAATTGGTTTGGTTGAATAGGATCATTGATGCGGTTATAAATTCAACTGGCTTTTTTTATTCTCTTTACATACACGTTGGTAGACAAAACCCATCTAATTTGATAACATTGTGTGATGGAATATAGACTTAAAAATATGGTAAAAAGGAAAATTATAAATGGAAGTTGTATCAACACACATCCCAGTTGGTTAGCATTTGATATAAATGATTATGGCTACAATAATAAATTTTATCCCATCCACAGGAGAAGTTGCGTCAATATTTTCAAAATGAAATTCATCTGCCGGGGCTAAAGCCCCATCTTCATCAAGGGGTTTTAAAATCTAAACAGCTATGTGCCCAATTGTATATGCTCTTACAATTAGAGCTTATAGATGGGGTCTCATGTCCAACACCGTGCAGCCACTGCCGCTGATTAATCACGAACAACATCCCGATACACTACGATTAGAAATACCTAACACTTTGGCCAATTAATACATTTTTCAAATCTGAAACTGGATTTAGTAAACGAGGCGAATATACTTCTGCCATCAACCGATGCTACCTTGAAAATGACAATTACTCACCAAATCCAAACCGTTGCTATTCGAAAAGATAATTAAATCTGAAACTAGAGGGTGAGTATACACACATTTATGATAAAACTAGCGCACTTACTGCTTTAGTAGGAGGGTGATCAAGTCTCGGGCAGGCAACCCCAGACAGGTCAAAGCCATCTTCCAGTCGCTTGATATCAAAATAATATTTTCTGAAAACGGCAAAGAAATTGAAGTTATTTGTAGGACAAGGACAAGTTGCATAAGTCTGAGAAGATTTGATTTGTCGGCCTTCTGAGGTAGAACCCTCGCAAACATTTACAGCTTGTTCTACATATAAACAAAATATTACTTTCATCCACTGATGTGACGATTCGCAATATCGGTGTTGTCATTGAACACCACCTAAAGCTGGATATACAGGATTCACAGCTAGAGTGTGAACGGTGGGTGTGATTGCAGGAGTGTTGTTTTTGATATATTAGAGTGCTGGAGCAAACTCAGACATAGTAATAACGAGTCTGAGCTGTCTAAACGTTCTAGTTGATGATTGTCTCGGTTTTAACTTGGAAAAAGATAAGCATTTAATAGCTAGGCCTGCCAATGTATTATCGTGTATACAGTTTGGGTATACCTGTGTTATCTAAGCTATATCTAAAGTATTATTGAGTTGATATACATGTATGACATACCAAATTGGAGCTGGAATACCATAAAATACAGTGCAATCACTTTTATTTCCATGGGAATAGTGTACACGGTTATTATGAACGTAATATGCTCATAAATTCAATGATCCAATGCTAAAGTAAACATTGCCAGGGGTTTATTTGGCTGTAGGCATTGTGTAACCATGTGGATAACATGCGACACCGGCCTGTGGAAAAGGCCTATAAGGGGCCATCGATAAAGTATGTACCCAGAATTTCTGAATTTTTAAACCCCACTCTCCCAATCTTGTATGCAATAGAACAAAGAAGGAGCATCCACAAAATTTCCAAATTTGTTTAACCCCAACCCCTTCAATGCATACATACATTATGGATGGCCCCTAGAGATAAATCTTGCAAATTCTCACTTTCTTTTCGTGTATGAGACCCTCCTATTCAATCCCTGCGAATCTTTCAACTTTCCCAACAATATCCTAAGTTTCCGTGAAATTTTCGTGAACACGAACAGATTATATTTGCCCCCTAAATTGATAACACTTTATGTCGATATGAATGCAAGTTCTTCTTTCTTCTGGAGTGGCTACATAGCGTAGTATATGGTGACATGGTTAGTGTGCCTGAATGAATTCTGTTCCGTGGAAATCAAGTGGAACCGCGCTCTGCCATATTCCCCATTTTGTGACGTGGTATGGAGTGCACAAATTGGTTAGTAATAGAAGTGATTGCCTCCGTCGAGGTGCAGCCCAGGAAGCCGCCGCCTCCTCTAATGTGGCCCTCCCGGACCTCATGAGGCACGGCACCTGGACTTCCAAGTCAGGCCTCGGGGCCTACGTTCCCCTCGCAAACTCGGGCAACGTTCCCAAGGCCCTCTCCGCATCTTTGGCTAAGTCCTGACTTTCAACATTCAACCTCTCCCAAGACTCCTTGATTCTTAAGAGTCTTGCTTTTTCCAGACTTGAATTATCAAATCCAGACTTATCTGGACTTGTAATCTCATACTATGTCTGTTACAGTTTCACTCAAGCAATAAATACTCTAAGCCAATTCCCATGTTGGGTTAATTGGTTAGTTATTGAAGCAATTGCAGGATAATTTAACCGCGAAGGGAATTGTTATCCGCCAGCCTTGACCCTCGTGACGTCAGCATCTTGTGATGTCACCACTCCTCACTCTCTTTTGGCGGCAGACTTTGAACGAGCAAGAACTGATTTTTACCACCCCCCACCCCACAATAGGTATTTTCTTATCACTTTTTCAGACTTGAATTATCAATTCCAGACTTATCTAGACTTGTATTCTCATACTATGTCTATTACAGTTTCACTCGAGTAATAAATACTCTAAGCCAATTCCCGTGTTGGGTTAATTATTAGTCCGTGCATAGTGTGCAGAATGAAATCCGTACATTTGGCCAGTAAGTATGAAACATTCAATCACAGGTATATCTTAATGTCTTCTATTCTTGACATTGAGAACGAACCAAGTGATTGTGACGACTAATACATTAGCATCGGGCGTTTTATATCTAATGCATGACAAGAAAGTAATTAGTACTTAATTGGATTTATGACACATGGGATTTGACACGTCTATTTTGCGATCTAGAGTAAATTACTTGAATTACTAATTGATATAATCCTCGAATTACACAACAAGAGATCAATAAGTCATTTGTGCGTTGGGTTATATATTATGTATACTATTTGATGAAAATCGATTTTGACCGATCTATATAGCATATGCCTTCACCGATAACCTATCGCTGTAAACTCAAGATATCCGATGTGGTTCTAAATTGTATTTTGATGAAGTTGTTGCTAGATATACCGAGAAAGATTATTACATGATATTTTCTTCCGAATTCTATCATAAATATGTCTTTTATATTCTGGATTATTTCTGTAGTACAGTTCTCAACAATCAATGTCACCACCACTACGTTATGCTAACCTGGGACATGCACGCTCTGTTTGTTTCAGTATCAGATCACTTGGGGAAACATATGTAAAATGATTGTATAATTTTATATGTAGCTGTGATATTCCTGGAAGGCTGGCATCATATATTATTTTGGATTCCTACTTACTGCTTTTGGCCTATTAGAACGAAGAGTTTGTTGCTCTTTTATTTTTTATGGCTGCCATTTGGGGTATGTTATCATCTGGATGCAAAAGTATAGGCCGATGATATACAGTGTAAAAAGAGAAATTCTTAATCCCACCGAAGAACATCTTAGGGTTTGTATATTCCACACACATTGGCCAAATTTCTATTTAAAAGGCTAAAGTGCTGGTTCCACCAACACACAAGATATAGCAAGATTAGTCACCATTTGGTTCTCTTGCTAATTCTTGCAGGGTTCTAAGTAATCGTGTGGATATTTGCAGCGATGCATTAGCCTGGTTAAGCACCATCACCATGTTCATACACGACAGATTGCAGTGTGCCGCAATAGGGAGCCAAAGTGAACCCGCTGAAACCACAGATACCCACCTACAAAACACCATTTCCGGTGGCCAGTAAGAACAAGGCTTAGTGCTAAAGCTATGGGGGTTTGAGGCTAGACTTATGTTTTTGGTCTTGTTTGTTACTTTTGAGGTGGAGTTTATAACTATCGTCTCTGAATAACTTTGTTTCAAAACTACGATGACAGTTGTTAAGTTTATTAAAAATTTGGATCTAAAAGATTGGTGAATAAGACATATAATCTTGAACCTACATAGTCAAAGTACTGAGCGCCTATAGCCGGAAATAGTATTTTGTGACCGGCTATCTGTGGTTGCAACGGGTTCACTTTGGCTACCTATAGATCTTGAGGCATCGCAATGGTGGAGCACCAAAAATATATACGCAATGTGAAAAAGTACACATATGGTTGCGCACAATGTGTCGCAGCAAATGAGCTATGGCATATTCATGATATTGCGATACTGTAAGATATAACAGGATATACCAAGACATAGCATGGTATATCCATCATCTTGGTGGAACCAGCATTTTAAGGACCTGTTCCACTAGGATTACAGTGAGTCTGACGCTGTTGGGCATCTGCCAAAAACCTTTAGTGTACAAACTCACTGGCTGATTCCACAGTCGATGTTGGCCATGCAGGGAAGTTAAAGACACTAGAAAAAACTTAATTTATTAGGTTTCATCATTCCACCAACACCGTTGACTGTCTGACCTGCCCCACCAGACCAATGTCTATATTTGAGGTAATAGAGCGGCGGTGTGGCAACTTTTTGTGGCAATACTGCCAGCCTGGTGGAGCATACCCCTTATTTATATATATATATATTATTTTTTTGCCGTATATACAAATATATATATATATATACATGTTTATCCATATCCTATGTCAGTGTATCTCAAAGATTTTTGGGCAATAATCATATGTCCCAGGTAATTTGAGAAATTAAATTTTATAATAATTCCAAACCAACTTATGGAGCTGGGGGCTGTTTGTGAATGATGAGACTGGACTCCCCCCCCCCCCCCCCCCCATTTCCTGCAGCATGATGTCAGTTATGGACGGCCCCAAGAACCCTTTCCATTTTAGCATCAGAATGTAAACGAAATCGACAAATAACTAATATAGACTAAAGCCCTACATACTTATTTACATGCTTTGATAATTGAATTTTAGCATTGAAATAGTAATGTGAAAAGCATGGGTATTGAAGTAGATCTCTCTAGATTTGGTTAAACAAAACAAAAAAATAAGGAAACGGTATTTGATTCCCTTCAAACATAATGTTGTATACATATACTTAATAAATGTACCAAGATTTTGAAAGAGACATAAGCTTCAATGTGGACAGGTATAGTTTAAACAGGAGCTGTCTGGAATTATGAACACTACACAGGTACCGAGGTAATGTAAAACCTGAAGACTTTCGCTGAACTCATAGTTTCAGACCTCCTGACTCACTCAGTCACTGTATCAGGTTCCGTGGCCAGTGTCAACTTTAGATACTCACAATTTCTTGGACACTTCCTTGATGACATGATCAGATGAGATAGCCATTTTCGCCGTAGGTGGGTGCTTCAACCACCTCGGCACTTGGTATCAGGTAATAATCCACAAACAATAATATTACAGTTGCGCCGCACCCCTGTAGCTTTCACTGTCATGGCCCACTTGGGGAAACCACGAACGCGATATACAACGAGTGCGTCCGCACTCGCACCTGCTAGAATATAGTCCTTATTTTTCATAGCGTTAATATATAAACCCCACTCTGTCAATGCAACATACGAAAATTTCCCATTGGGAAAAAAGATAACTAAATATACTTTACCTTTGATAAACGATGAAAATAGGTTTCTGATAATGATAACAAAATAACGGAAGTCCGCGGAATAATCGCGGGTTACTATGTACGTTGCCTCGTTTTTCATCGAGGATTTCGTTAATTAAGTTGGCGGTTTGGCGGGCCATCGCAGAGGAGATGGGCCAGCATTGGACCGAGTTTTGTGGTCATTTGAATATGAGATGAAAATGGCCAAGAAAGGTTATGGATGAGGACGGTAGTTTGTTTATATCCTATGTAGTTTAATATTCAAGAAAAGCCAAAGTCATGGGTCATATCCAAACCAGTGGTCTAGACAACGCTGGAACTTGCTCACAACTCTCTCAGTCTCACCACAGAGTAAATATCTCTACTCTGTGGTCTCACCTCAACCCGTAAACGAAGGCAGCTATATAGTGGACGTATGACCGAGAACAATAGGCCGCAGGCTTTTAGGAGTTGGATAAATTGCTCTAGGCTAATTGTGCTAAGTAAAAGTGTTGTTAAAATAAGCCAGAAGGTGGCAGCACAAGTAAGCTTGTGGTCTATTTAAAACAAATCACTAGATGTCACTAGTGTTTTGGTAAACTTCCGTTCATTTCAACCCATGCACAAGGTGTGTTCATTGAGGCACAATCACAGAGTAGAGACTCTATTTTTACTCTGTGGCACAATCCCTAGTTGTAAAATAAGGTTCTCGACTTACATATATATACTACCATCGCCGTAGATATGGCGGCAGCTGCTGCACAGAGAGTAGTGCTACGCTGTGAGGATGCAAAAGAGACAAGACACTTGGGTTAGTCATACCTTACCTAGATTTAAAAATCCAGATCATTTTCCCTTCTCGTCCGAGAAATTCTGCTTGTCTGATGTGTTCACAAGTCAGTCAGAGTCATTTCTGAGAGTTGGTCAACTGTTTGGTTATTGGGCTAGATTCGTAGTACGGTACTAGGAGTGAAGGGAGACGAATTACAAACATTTAACCGATCGTCGGCACCCGAACTCCACTGATTTTTGCATGGTTCTTGATACATTCTCTCACTGGTCGCCCTACCATCGGCGATTGCATATCATGAGAGCCGCGATTTCTCTGATCTTGACAAGGGAAGAATTATGGCTTCAGATGACATTGGAAAAATCAGATATGGTCGGAAAATGGAAAAATGGAATTCATTGTACAATTTAAGAACCAGAGTATCCTACAAACATTCATAACATTCATAAGCCTGGTAAGGCTTATCTTTATTTACCTTCATTTTTCGAAAACACAAAACTTTTATTTTTTTTAAATCAAAAACCGTCAATTTTCCGAAAGCTATGCAAATAATCGGCCAAATGGAGCAATTCAGGTGATCAAAGAGAAAAGTAATCGAAGGTTTTTTTTATGGAAATCGCCCCCCCCCCCCCCCCCCCCACACACACACACAAGTGACTGATTGGGGAACTCCGTCGTTGCACATAATGCGGAAAATGTCCACCAGAAGGCGTGACAGTCGGCGCCTGATCGTGGGGATATCCGCGGTCGCGGTAATGGAGCAGCAGTGACTGGCAGTGGAGTAGGTGCCACGGCGAGGTGCCGATTGAGAAGAGATTCAGAAAAGAACAGTGGAGCGCTAATGGAGCAGGACCATGTGATGCTGCTCCATTAGCGCCGATCATGGGAAGAACAATCCGGTGAAGATTGGGTGGAGAATGGTCGGGGACCGGGTGGAGAACAAGGATCGGCGCAATGTAGCCAGTATACCCGACCCTGTCCCCAAACAGGGCCGGGTGTCGACTCCATACACCCCCTACCCTGCCTTGTTATTCCAGAGTGGCCGCATTCTGACATGTATGAAAAAGAAATTGAATCGATAAATATATACCCATTTGTCTTCGCCAACCTTCAAAATAATTGTCGCTTACTTTCCCAGCTAACAAAATAACGTTTTAAAAACGTTTTTAAAAGGTACTGCAGAGACCAAAAAACGTTTTCTAAAAACGTTTTGTAAACGTGTTTGCGTGGACGCTTTTTAACGTTTTTAAAACGTTTTCAAAAACGTTTTTTAAAAACGTCTTTAAAACGTGTTTTAAACGTTTTATTTTGCTTAAAGGTTTGTTTGTTGCCTTTTTTTTACCTTTTAAATACATTTCAATTAAAAAGTTTTTTAAAAACGTTTTGAAGACCATATTTAGACTTTTTAAAAACGTTTTAAAGACGTTTATTTCCCTTTGATGTCTCAAAACGTTTTAAAAACGTTTTAAAACGTTTTTATAGCACATAACTGAAATATATACACAACTAACTGAAATATAAACACAAGACATAGGTCTATGTTTAACAACAATGTTTTTATTTTACCTTAAAGATATTTGACAATATTGAAATGCATATACAGACTCACTCCCACCATGAATATTAATCTGGACAATATTTGCTAACAAGCATACACAATACATTCTAACATATAAGTTATACTTATTACAATACTGTACAGTATGTGACATCTTAAACATCAGGACTAGTGTAGTTATTTAATAGGGAGAAACTCCTCGACTTAATATAAGAGATAATCATGTTATAGATGCATACATATGCATGCTTTCCCTGTTACCTAAAAGCAAATAGATATCTAGCGATCAAAAGGAAGCATGAATAGACAAAGATTATCATTAAGGAAAATGTCTGAATCTTTTTTTGACATCATTTATGCTACAAACCTTTCACACAAGTCCACTTTAACAAAACAGGATTCCTGTGGAGCAAGTTTCTGTATTCCGAACTTGTTTTCACAGAGGTACCAAGGTCTTTAAGTCATAGTTACTGTATATATAGCAATGTGTTGTATTTACGTTAGTTACGGCAGTAGGTATATAGTAATATAACTTACTGAACATCATATCATGCTGCATAGTTATAGGAGGGACGCAAGTGAGTTTTATGAAAAAAAAATGGAAATAAGTAATTTTTTAACATTATCAACAACACAGTTCTATAATATAATCAACAATACTTTCAATTTGTCATTAGACATATCATTATATACCTATGGCTGTACCAACTACGTACACTACCCACTCCTACCCATGGCATATTTTATAGAGGACCTTTGAGAGTTTAGGGTCTGAGCTCATATCCCATCGAGTTTGAATCAAGTAGTAATTCACAAGGCGAAGCCACGTGAATTACGCAGTGATTCAAACAAGATGAGATCGAGAAATTTTCACACGAGTAAGGCATATATATAGCCTATAATCGTACCAAATATGAAGAAAACCGGCCACGCCGTTCCGAAGTTATCGGCGTTTGAATTTTTTACTCCCTCTGTGCGTTTGCGTTGGTCACTGTTCTTTTTCACTACCTCCGTAGTGCGGCGGGGTTTCGGCTTTTCTTATATATACTGCATGGGTATATAATAAATCTGAATGTCCCAAATTGCTTGCAAGATCTTCAACATTTCATCTGCAGCATTATGCTTGACATGGTATTTGGATACCCGTTCTGGCAAGAGCTCTGGTAAACAGGGCCCTGTTTTTCAGTCACCATCATCTTTATTACCGATACCCTACAGATCGCAGCGCCGATGTACGCTAGTTTGGAAGACAAAAGATGGCGGGTGTTCTATAGTCACGATCGTAGTGCGCCACGGACGATCGCCGCGAAAAACGTCGGCCGTCACGACGAGTATAGAATTGTCTTAGGTTCTTTCAAGGAACCTGGGCCCTGTTTTTCAGTTGAGATCGTCTCAGCTTGAGATCGGCTGAGATCGATCCGCGATCTTGAGACCAACTTTGAGATCAATGGCATAAAGTGTTTTTCAGACATTGTCTCAAGTCTACACAGCCGATCTTAGGGGATCTCAACTCCAAGGATCTCAAGTTGAGATCTCTAACCCTCAGTGTAGAGCTATCTCAAGTTCTATAGTGATCTTCCTGTGGTTTAAGTAAACCCGAGCCTCTAAATTGCCTATTGTCGCCCCAAACTGTTATGTCAAGTCCCTTGTGATACCTTTTGTGAACCAATGTCAAGTTGAGACCGATCTGAAGTTGAGATCGATCTGAAGTTGAGACCAATCTAAAGTTGAAACTGACTTTGAGCATTACAGTAGGTTCAGCACAAACTAGCTGAGTGGTGCAGTGCCTTGTTTTTATGTTGCTTATCAATTGTCTCTCATGGTCATTATAACCACAATAAAACTATGAAATTTGGAAAATAAGTTTGCCAGGTTATCAATACACTTTGCTCTAAAGATCTTTTAATTTTGATAAGTTTTAGCACCAGATAAAAAAGTTGAGAAAAGTATCAACTGGTCTCAAGTTGAGACCGAAGTTGAGATCCTTTCACTTGAGATCCCTGAGATCATCTCAACTGAAAAACACCCAAAGCACCCCAAACGGTCTTATCTTAGTCTTAACTTGAGATCACCTCAAATGATCTCAACTGAAAAACACTTTCGATCTCAGCGGATCTCAAGTGGACAGGATCTCAACTGAAAAACAGGCCCCAGGGAACTGTTTTGGTTATATCGGCGAATCTAATAGGTCGATCTTCTTCATATTTGGTATGATTATAGGTTATAGGTATCCCTTACTCATGTTAAAGTTTCATGGCGTAATTCCTACAGAAATCTCGATTCCAACCCCTGTACTTCCCTATACCTGAGAACCAGCTATGTTTGTCACGTGACAGCTGCAGAGGGTCAAGGTCGCCGCATAAATTAGCGGAGGCGTGAGAGTACACTGGACACCAGTACAGCATTTGCTATGACGAAATTCAAACGCAAATAACAAGAGGGTGGCCAGTGTATTTTTCCCCCCCATCTCCGCTAGTTTATGCAGCGACCTTGACATTGACTGCGTAACGGCAGGTGGGATAGACTGTAGTACGTCCCGTCGTCGCTAGGTGCCAGGGCGCTCATGCTCCCAAACTGGCGGCGCGGTGGGTGGATGGACTAGAGGTGGGAGGGTGACTGACCACCAGAGCAGACGATTGCTATGACGAAATTCAAACGCCGATAACTTCGGAACGCTATGTCCGATCTTCTTAACATTTTAAACGATTATAGTTTATATGTATCCCTTACTCGTGTTAAAATTTCATTGCTTAATTCTTACGGGAAGCCCCGTTGCGCGTTCCGTTCTGACACAAAGTTTGATAGAACCTAAGACAATTCTATACTTGTCGTAAGCTCCGACACTTTGAGCTCCGATCATAGGCAGCAGGCTACGACACCGTCTATAGCACGGCGGCCATTTTGTATCACCAAATAATGTCTTGGCCTCAAGCTACGATCTTAGGCCATCGTGGATCCACGATATCGTGACTAAAAAACAGGGCCCAGAGCTGTCAGCCAGTGGAAAATGGTTTTATGCATGAGTCTACTGTAAGTGTATGTGTTAAAGAAGGATTTGTTAAAACAGAAATTGAAGTTCATACGTAATTTCTATTGGCCGTCACCAATCTACAGTCAGGAACCACTGATGGACATTTGGTACTGCTGACCCAATGGAAACAGACTTTATGGGAAACTCAGAAATTCTCTGCTGTTTTCGTTGGCCAATAGAAAGAGGCTTAACATTGGGAACTTGTAGTCAACGCCCATGGATGATGTTGTAGTTCGGCAGGCGTTTGGCCGGCTTCACCCTACCGCACGTGACTGAGCGCACCCGCATATTACGTAAGCGGCCGGTAGACCGGAACGGTCACGGGCCGCTGCGTTTGCCGAACTGCAACGTGATATTTTATATTTCGCGGGCGTCAGAACAGTCACGGTCCGCGGAGTTTGGGGGGAAAACACGCCCGCATCTGGTCGCCGTTTTCGCCCCTTTATAAGCTGAGACATTTGAAATCATAACCAAGTTGGAATACAGCCCTGAGACTCTACGTGTGTGTTTGTGTCATCTCTCCACCAGATTTACAATATCACAAATGTTAGTCAATTAGTCAATGATAGGTGTGAGATGAAATCTGAACCACACTTAAACCCTTTAAGAAAATTTACATTGATTAACTAAATGATTCTGGTACATGAAGGGGCACCATCTACACAGGCACATATAGTGACTTAATACTATACAGCTTCTCTTTCCAATTCTTTTTTAGTTTTTTCTTTGTTTTATCAATAATAATACTTAATTAATGGCCCCTTCAAATACAATGATATGCTGTTCCTATTCACCGGTCTTGCATCAGTGAATACAGAACATCTGTTTGTGGTTCCTGACTGCAGATCGGTGGTGCTTAATCCTTGTATTAAGCCAATTTCCGCTGGCTGACTATTCACTACCGATCTGCAGTCAGGAACCACCTATGCCAGATCGGTGAATGGAAACAGACATGCGTAGAATTGTTCACAAATTAATTATGCATAGATTATGCAATAAGGCCACTACCAACTGACTGTTGTTGGCCACCACTGACTGACTTTTAGAAGAACTTACTTAATCTGTGCAGTTTTCCTCAGCCAATTGGAAATGTCTTTTTGAGTCAGTCCCGTAAATCAGCAGGATAAGTAACCAGCAAAGCCTACTAATGTATGTCCATAGATGTTACTGAGTGGGGATGGATGGATTTCCTCAGTGGCAATTTGCAGTGCAACGTCATCCTGATCGTGCCCAGCCTACCGGATCAGCAATGTTGCCATCACATTGTCCTGTAGCATAGCCCACAGTGCTCACGTCATCAAGATACCACTTGAGGTACCCTGTATGCCTTCTTGTGTCTGGATGACTGGGAGCTGTTTCACTAGTAGTGGAGTGAAAGTGAGAGGTGATACCGCAACAGTGGCACCAACAGCGGCACCAACAGTGGCAAGCCCAAATTTGCGTTTCATCAGTGCTGTCGCTGTTGAGGTGGGACTAGCTGTCACTGTTGGCACAGCTCTCGCTATGCGCACACGTTTGACGTTCGAATCTTTTCGTCGACGGGCCTCAATGACGTGGAATTTCACCCCTTCCCATAGGAACTAAGCAATGAAATTTTTACACAAGTAAGGTATATATATGACCTATAATCGTACCAAATATGAAGTAAAACGGCCACGCCGTTCTGAAGTTATCGGCGGTTGGATTTTGTCATAGCAAATACGAGCATTTCCTGTCGGCCTCCGGGGGGAGACAAACAGAATAGCCGAAACCCCGCCGCACTATGGAGGGAGTGAAAAAAGAACAGCGACTAACGCAATCGCACAGAGGGAGTAAAAAGTTCAAACGCCGATAACTTCGGGACCGCTTGGCCGATTTTCTTCATATTTGGTACGATTATAGGATATATGTATATCTTACTTGTGTAAAAATTTCATTGCTTAATTCTCACGGGAAGTGGGTGAGAGTATTCTATACACGTAACAAATGACAGGGTAGACCCTGTCGCTTACAGAGGCTCCACAGTGACACTAACAGCAACACCAATTTTCCTGATGAAACGGTCACTGCCACTGTTGGTGTCGCTCCTTTCCCGAGTGCCGTTCACGCTTGAGTGCACCTCCTAATGAAACGCATACTGTCGCTGTGGTGCCACTATTACAAAGAGCGACACTTGCAGCTGCTAGTGAAACAGCTCCCTGGTCCTCTATGCTGGGCACTGGTACAAGCCGGTAGCTGGGGTCTTGTGCCCAAAGCCAGGTCCCTGCATGTCTGGTCTCACCAACAAGCCAGGCAAGGCTGTCTGTCAGGACAAGAGAAAGTGGAAGAATTCCAGTTAGAAATTGGCCATCTGAGATATTTAGTTAGATAATTATAGATGATGAAAACAGTTACCAAAAATAACACTATATAGCAGTAAATTCATTGTTGGTCAGAGAAGAGGCGGTAGGAGCAGCAGAGGTGGGAGAGTTGGCAGTCAGGGAGATCCCCCCCGGAATTAACACTGCACGAAAACCACTATTTTACATATATACGCCATTGCGATAACGCACGTATCGGCTGTATCGTGCCTTGTTTACATTTATATACACCTCTTATCCGCATCTGCGTTTCGGGCATCTACGAGGTAATTTCCATATGTAGACGCGCGCGACTTGGCAGTATTTCACGCCTGGCGTATCCAAGATAAAACATGCTCTGTGCGATATATATATACGCCAGGCTTATATATGATACAAAAAAAAAAAAAATAATTGCAACCCGCGGCCCGTCCCGCCCTGTTGGTGTTGGTAGAGGATGCACCAACACTGACCCGCCACCCGCGACCTCCCAACCCCACCCCCTACCGCCCCCCCAACACCCCACCACCCTACACTCACTCTACCCACAGTGAAGCCCTAGTACACGACCCTCGCCCCCCTACAGTATGTGTAGACGGGAAATCCAAGGTCGGGCAGGTGTGTGTATAGACAAGGTATCACCCGACCTCCCCCACACATGTGTGAATGCTGGGGGCGACCTCCCCCACACAAGTGTGAAAGCATCGGGCGGAGGGCGGCGGGCGGCTGGTGGCGGCTTCAATGTCTATAGTGTCAAGTTCTCAAACGCTTATAAAGGCTTACATCCAGTATCATACAGAAGAGTGGTGTCTGAAAGTAAAATCTATTTGAAAAATGGTAAAAAAACCAACATAATGCAGTGTTTATTATGTGTAATTAATCAATTTATACTCAATCATGTTTTATTAAGGTTTTATCAAATAAATTGGTAATATAAGATTGCAATTTTCATATAATACAGATTTGGATGGTTAATGGCAAATGGAATATACTACCACTGATGTCCCCAAGTGGCAGAGGTCGGAATTATTGGATACTGGCGTAAATAAACAGAATCAGGCGTATATATAACGTATATAAGCCCGCACCATGGACACGTATATACGCCACTAGATAAGGCGTCTACGAGACGGATAACAGGTAGAACTTCTAGACGCAAAATCCTACTGTTAGACACGTTTCGTATACATATGTAAAATAGTGGTTTTCGTGCAGTGTAACTGCTGTTAGTGCGGGTTGCCAGTGGTGCAGGGCATGGGAGTACAGGGTATGAGGGTGCAGAGGGCAGGAGTGCTATGGCAACTGAGCTGAGGGTGGTGGCAGCTGACGGTCTAAGTTGACAGCAGTTGAAGTCAAGGCAATGGCGGACGTGGCCGATGGTCATGGCCACAGTGGCCAAAGTCACTATGGCCATGTCAGCCATATAACATACCATTGGAAATATAGTGCATATGCATAAAGAGAACTGTTATCACACATGAAACGATTGCTCAAATGGTCACAATTGGAGACTATTAGATAAAAAAAAAATTCCTAGGAACTGAAGTGAGACTATGAGAAACTTTGGCTGTATGAAAAAAATTCACCAGCCCATTTAATACTTGTCGCAGCCGGCCCTACCACGTTGGAGCACCCGGCGAGTAATATTGCCCGGCCTGCCTATGGCCACATGTCTGTCCAAGGCCGGTAGGCTTAAATACACAATAATGCAGGAGATTTATATGAGGGGTAGGATGAATACATAACATACCTTGGCTCATCCTCGTGGCCTGTTACCCTCAACTCGTCCTCAATTGGCAAGTGCTGTTGAGAAAGAGGTGTAAAACGATTAGTTTGTGTATGACTGTCCAGTCAATATTAAAAAAAAGTCAGAGAAAGAGGTGTAAAACGATTAGTTTGTGTTTGACTGTCCAGTCAATATAAAAAAAAAAGTCAGATATTCTGCACATTACTATATACCCATGCCGTATATACTGTAAATATGCTCCGTTTTGCCATATAATGTTTATTAAAATATTTGTTGTTAAGCCAAATGAAATTAATGATTAAAAAAAAAAGGTTTAAATATAGCAAATATATAACATCCAACCATGCTTGTATAAGTCACAGAACTCGATTATTTGTGGTTTGTATGGAACTCGGCGTAAACGCCTCATTCCGTACAAACCATAAATTACCATCTGTGACGTTCTATATAATTACATGCCATATTAAAACATACAAAATTTGGGAAATTCTACCGCTCCCAGAAAGTCCCTGCGACCGTTTCCCAAACTTCTGGGCCCTGTTTTTCAGTAGTGACGATCTCTAGCTGAGATCCACTGAGATCTGTGAGCGATCCTGAGACTGTTTGGGAGTTCAATGGCTGCAGGTATTTTTCAGACGTGCTCTCAGCTAGCCACAGCAAATCTCAGCTAAAACGATCTTTACCTGAGATCTCTATTGATCATTTCCTGCCAGGTGCTAGATTCTTTAATCGGAAATGATTGATTTGAGACACATACTAATTCAAATTAAACCATATTTACAGCGAATAATTGACCAATGTCCATTTGATCCAATACTAAAATTTCATAATTTTTTGTTGAGTATTCAATAAGTGAGACATGTTTTATTTTTTGAATGGGTGTTGTTGTTATTTACAAAAATGGGCCCTGTTTTTTAGTCACAACATTTGTGAGTGTCGCAAGCCTAAGATTGCAAAGCCGATCTACAACATATTTGTAAGAAAATAGATGGCCGGTGTCGTATAGATGGTGTCCTAGT
Source organism: Alentia gelatinosa (assembly GCA_950022655.1). Lineage (NCBI taxonomy): Eukaryota > Metazoa > Annelida > Polychaeta > Phyllodocida > Polynoidae > Alentia > Alentia gelatinosa. The sequence goes on from OX465579.1 coordinate 129,256,557, forward strand.
GAGCATAGTTTACATCCTACTGCAGCACTCGACCCTAAGTTGGTGTGATAATCTCATACTTCTTTTTGGCATATTTCATTTTATAACCTTCCCCTGTATGAAATGAAAAATATTTACTGTGATATATTATACATGTCTGCTATATCTATTTCCCAAATTTCATAATCTTCTTTTGAGCAATATACATGCGAGACATGTTTTAGTTTTTGAATGGGACTTGGGCCAACAGTGATCTTAACAGCCCAACAGTGACCGGATCTGAGAAACACTTTGTGGTCATGATCACTCTTTTGTTCTCCCAAACAGTCACTATTTTTTTATCACAAGTAATAAAGACGTCGCTGTCTGAAAAACAGGACCCTGAGCCCTATCTCCGGTGAGTTGTACGGTTGGTGCCCAGAAAACATTAGCAGGTAGCTAGGTAAACCACAACAATGAAGCAGTATCTATGAAATCTACTTTATTTATAAAAACACTCTAAACGCTGTGCACTTAATCCTCTTGTCGGGTCTTGCTTTCATCACTAATCATTACAGTATACATGAACATACCTTGGCTTATCCTCATGGCCTGTTGCCCTCAACTCATCCTCACTTTGCAACTGCTGTTGAGAAAGATGTGTAAAAGGATTAGTATGTGTATGCCTGTCCTGATACAAGTCAAAATAGTTAATATAACATGATAAGTTGTACATCTGCCTCAGAAATATATACATGAACCTACCTTTGGTTATCTTCATGGCCTGTTATCCTCAACTCTTCCTCACTGTTGAGAAAGACGTGTAAAAGGATTAGTATGTGTATGACTGTCCATGCTATACAAATCATAACAGTCATAATATGACATGAGAAGTTGTACATCTGTCTGAGAAATATTTATGTGACCATACCGTGGGTTATCCACATGGCCTGTTACCCTCATCTTGTCCTCACTTGGTAAGTGATGTTGAGATGGTTTTTTTCAGATGCTAAAACTTATTCAAATTAAGAAATATTCAAAATGAAGGGTACTAATAATCTGACATACCTATATCCCAAATTCTATAGTTTTCCTGTACTTACTAATACCGTAATAAACATTTGTCTGGAAATCTGAAAAATGCAGGCACTGATTCTAGAGGATAATAAATTCTGTTCTTATGCATTTTGTAGGAGATCATTTGCTCTATTTCTCCTGACAAATACAGTTTTTGAAATTATTATTAAGAGAAAAATTAATATATGATTTTATCCAAACACATTAATTGTAGTAATGATTTCTTCTCAATTATTATTTGTTTCTATGAGGAGAGAACAAATATGGAGACATATCAGAACTGCTATACAGAATACAACTAAGAAAAGACAAGTATCTCATGACTAAATCCCTGAAAAAATAGTTAAGGGGTAGGAGGTGGACTGACAATTCTCAGTATTTCCAAGCCAGGCCACATTTTTTTGTGGATAGGGGCAGGATTCCATGAGGGGTGGGGGGAAGGGGCCAATCATTGTTAGTATTTAGTTTTTATTTTTGCTAGTATTTCCATGGAGGACAAAATTTGTGTGTGCGCAAACCTTGACGCCACCTACAGGGTGGTACTTTGACTTCATTTTAGGTGTTACCTTGACTGGTAACCATTGGATTCTACATAAAATTTTACATTGGAAAAACATGTCACATGAATAGGCTGCGATTGCCAAGAGGAAATATCATAACAGATATCAGACAATTATCATATGTTCCCTTTCAAAGATCATCATATAAACTTACAGGCTGTGCCAGTGTCACGTACCTCTGGGAGTGGATATTTATACACCAAAATCAATCCAAATTTAGATGTTTATCTTTGCAATGTCAGTTACAATTTGGTATAGATCGGTGAATAATCCACAGATTTTGATCAAACTTGTTCCAAACTACAGCTAAATCTCAGGGTACTCAATGACAGCCAATAAAGTAGGATTCTATGTGCCAGTTTGAGCAACAGAAGGACATAAACACTGACTGACAAGCAATATGGCACAACTGTTAAGATTTGAATACAGGTGAAATGGTGACGCCGAAACGGCCGTCTAGTTCTGCGAATAATGCACAGTTTGATCTAATTTTCACAAAACGATGACTAATATGCTCTGAACAATTTGGAATAAGCAACGAAAATTTGCTCTATTGGCCAAATTATGTGTTAGAAGAATCTAAACTCAATGCAAACGGAGTTGGTTTTGAAACCACACACATACATCATTATTATGATTACAGATTAGCACTAGCAGATGCTGTTCTGCAAACCCTGACGACTTTGCAGTTTGTACCAATTATTTCTTTCATAAGGACATAGTAATGACCACCTTGTACAACTAATATCTATAATTATTTAGATTGTTAGGAATAGTAGTTATGATCTATACATTGATATCATACAAGAGATAATAAGCTCAAGAACTGGGCGTCTCACCTTCTTCTTGCTGTTGTCAGTGCTTCTGCTGGTTAAGACTTGGTGGGAAAGATTCCACTGAGCGCAGTCAGGTACAAGCAAAATGGGATGGGAGACTTGTGACGTCACAAAAGCTTCGCGTAAATGTGCGTGAGTAAACGCAAGGTGGCGCCATGATAGCACAAATGTGGGTACACACAAACAAGTTGAATATCTCAGCTAAGATTCGGAGTAGAATCACAATTTAAAAAGCACCATATTCAGGGACTGTCCATCTTTTAATCACTCTTAACAGATATTTCGAATTTTGATGTAAAACGCCCTGTATCATTGAATCTATCATGAATGTGATTAAGAAACGTTTAAAAAACGTTTTTAAAACGATTCAAATAGGCACTATGAAAGTTATGTCAAAACGTCTTTAAAACGTTTATTAAACATTTTAAAAAAACGTTTTAAAATTACCTTTTAAAAACGTTTTACAACGTAGAAAAAACGTTTTGTGTTAGCTGGGTTATAACTGTGTATTTAAAAGTAGTTTTCCAGTAGATCTTGGATGGTTCTCAAAGCCAGCCATTTTGTTCAGTTTTCCTAGCTGGTTCCCTAGCTGCTTAGCGCCTTGCCTAATATCATAGAACAGCTGTTCACCTCTGAATGGAGATCAGGGGTGAATTCTTTACCTAGGCGCAATGGAGCATAGCCATAGGCTTTTAAAGGGGCTGTTCCACCAACCCGGCGTTAGCCACAGTCGAGGGCCGTACAGGGTCGCCAGCAGATTTGGCCTGCCACTGGCCTGGCAATACTGGGCCATGGACATGGTCGGGTGTGGAATTTACACTTGGGGATGGGCCTGTAAAGCACCGGCTGGCTGCAATGACCACTTTGATATTAGCAGAAACTTCACTATGGTACTGCACTGAGCCGGTCGATAGGCTGTCTTAAAATTTATTAAATCACATCATCAAAACATCATCCTCAGCCGCCTGCAAAGGACTGCTGGGAAAAGCTGATTAAATAGCTTTTGCCAGCTGGAATTCCAGGCCAGCTGGTAGGTTTAAACAATCAGAGACCAAAAATTCCGACAGTTTTGGTAGTTTCGGTAGAATTTTAGCGCCAGATTGTGTTATACACGTTCATAACATCAACGCTTATCTTTATTTACCTTCATTTGTTCTTTAGTCACATTATTCTGCGGAAAATTGACAAATCATCGTCACCCTGTACAAATCCTATCGCCACCAACGCTGTCAGGGTGGAGGTGACACATTGACTCGCTTGATCCCTGGGTTTTTGCATAGCCTGAGCAGTATAGTGTGTTGAAGCGTGTTTGATGTGCCCCCTCTCAGATGAATAGGGAGCTCGGCTGGCATGTAAATGCGGCCAACGTCCACCAGACAGGGCGGCATTTGCATGGACAGGTCAAAGTGGCCGGTTAAGTCGGGTTGGTGGATGAGGTAAACAGGACGGCAGCTGCCAGCCAGAAAAAGGGATGTTGGTGGAAAAGCATAGATTTCAAGTTCATTCCCAGCCAGACGGCCTGCCTGGCACTAGGTAGACCATCCAGCGGAACGACTGGGGAAAGGCCTATTTAGCACCTGATTGGTGGAACAACCCCTTAAAGCGAAAGAATGTATGACTTTACAGCATTGTCAGATAACCATAACTTTGCTTGGATTAAATGCAATTATTGTATTAATTTGTTTGGTTGATTTTTTTTTTTGGGGGGGGGGGGCGGTTTGTTTAGGGTTTTCTTTGGCTGTTTTCTAGTCAGCAGTTCTATTTATGTTGTATTTTTATTGAATACTGTGTGTGTTTGCTTTGCTGTACGAATCTCCATACTGTGTGAAATGGTCTGAGTTGAGAAAATTGAATTGGAAAAGAATGTCTAAGCTTTTGGCGCTTTCCTTATCCTTGGGGGCGTCCTTAAATGATACCATGCAGCAGGGAGAGGGGTGGGCAACTTTCAGTCTCCATTCTCCAATCTGCCTGGAGACTTCTGGTTCAAAATACCCTCCAAATTATGGAAATTCCCCTGACGACGAATCAGTCAACCATCTTGCTGTGACAACAAAGAGCTGTTCAAGTGTAAAATCGTGAAAAACTATACTTATTGATGTTTTCGTATGTGTAATCACTACATGTAATAGTCTAAGTAACACTGTACATCATCCAGATATGATTCAAACGTTCCAACTCAGAGGAAATCGGTTGTTTTGGCGATTTGTTGTCATCACATATATGGTCAAATCTGAGGCATCACATAATCATTTGATCTAAAATTTGTAGAGAAGTCTGATTTTGTCAAGGGAGAGGGTTGAGAATCACTCAATACATCCACACACTTTGAATAGGCCTTTTTCCGCAGGTTGGTGTCGCGCCTTATCTTCTTGGTTACGCAATGCATGCAGCCAAGCAAACACCTGGCAATGTATTCTTTACCATTGGCTGACTGAGTCTATGAGCGTAATACGTTTATAATACCCATGTATGTTATTTCTAGAAAACTAAAAGCGGTTCTATCCTACTCTATGGTATGTCAGCTTTAATTTGGTAGGTTAAACACATATCAATACATCAGATATCATAAGATAAAATAGAAACAATGTACACGGGTAGCAGAGATATACTGGTATGGGCCTGGCCACTATAGGCTTATCCTCCCCGCTGGAATAACTAAAACAATTATCATATCATAGTATATAGATATGTATACATGTATAAATAAATATATTGTATATTGTATACATAAATATGTTGTATGCCTATACATATAATATATATATATAGATATTTTACAACAAAAAAACAGCTTAGATATTGCAAAAAATATATCCAGCTATTTTTAGAAATAGGAAATATATTGGATTATTTCTTAGGAATATGTCTTGCCCTAATTCTTTTAAATATATTGTTTCAATAGAAAGAGGTGATTACATTTGACTGTGGGCTTATAGAATTAAGTACTTTGTTATAACTGAGTATTTCTTATAACCCGTTTTGCATATACAGCTTTGAAGACCTGTAAGGAATAATTTTTTGGCTAATCAAAATCAAGACAATTATCAACTCTAAAGTTTAGACAACCAGTCCTAATTTGAAGAATACCCTCGCTTGTTCTAACACCGTTATCTAGAAGAAAACAACACCTCTGCATTCATACCCGCCACTCACACCCTATGTGTGAAAGCCTTGGCCGCAGTCGGACAGCGCAATGTTTGGCCGAACGGCCGCGTTGCCATGTAACATGACCGCATGGCGGCGCTGAACGGAAAAACAGCTATTAGATGGATGCTTCAACAAAATGGCGGCCCCCAGGCCTCAGATAGTGAAAATAGTGCCACCTACTTCGGGGCCAGATCAGAGAATGACCAAGAATGATAAAGGTTTTATGTCAGGGGATTGGTCAGAGATTGCCAAAAATAGTATGACATCATTCATGGACAGCCCCTTTTCATTTTCAGTTTGTAATATTTTTTTCTTGCGTAAAACCACAGGCCTATAGAGGGCCTCATTACCAATAGAGTTATAGACAATGGTTCAAACCTACCCACACACCCAAGCCCCATTCCATGGCCAATAACGATGTGTTTTCAATGTTTTCTCAGTCTCTCTGAGGCCGTTAATTCCACATGAAAAATATTTCCTTTTTTATGACCCAACTGATATACCTGAATGAACTTTAAAAAAAATGAATAGCAGACCCTCACCAATTATGTACCAAGTATGTGTATGGACTATAGTCCTATCACAAGATATCGTAAGAAGACCCTCTGAACAAGTAAAATGCAACAAGGTTGAATGTTGGAATAATATTTTGTTCACCCTGGTCTGTAATATTTTTTCAGATATGTCGGAATGCCAGTTGATGAGTGTACCTAATGCAATCTACATGCTATTGGCTAGCACGCCACCAAGCACGTGTAACCTATCGAGGAATGATTTAAAGAAAATTCCCGTCAAATTATGCTCCAAGTTCTCAGCAATTTCTGGTAAGAACACAGGTTTCTCTGGAAGATGCTTGCAACATCTATTTTAGGTGTGACATTCACCCACTCGTGTAATATTTATGTTAGATGATATGAGAAAGCTTATGTAGAGCCGTATCGTAGAGTCTCCATATAGCTGCCTGCTTAAATGTTACTGAACTTCCTACCAGTCTAGCCAAGGTATGAGATGACAACTCCTCGTTTCCAGTATCTTTTAATACGTGGAGCACAGGATTTTAATCATCCAGAAGTAGTTACATTCAGGAGGTTATATCATACAAAGTTGCCAATGATGGAATATCATACATGTATATCATATTCATCACATTATCGAAGTATTAAAACTTGATTAATCATGCATTACTAACATTTGTCGCAGGGCTGCGCTCAAGTAAACGCTCGCAGTCCTATTTTCAGTCCATCGATTTTCTAGTCCATAATGATATGCACAGGTCTGTGCTCCTGTTAATTGTTTCTTCGTTTCATAAGTCCATTGTATTTTAGCTCCTACATTCCGACACTCAGTTTTGTCTAGCACACACAATCCAATCGAGTTGCACCATCCCACAGCAAGTTAGGCCGGCTAGCCATGCGTGTGTGCAGGGAAGGGAATGTATAAATGTTACTTAAATTCTCATGACAGGAATGGCAGTTTACCATATGCTAAAACCCAACCAAGAGTACCGTTGCTTATAAGAGAGCCCATGATGCCAAACATGTTGCCGTCGCAGTATCACTCTTGTAGTTGTCTTCTTCACACAAGTATATGATTAAAACCCTGACACTTTCACATACATAAGGCAGCGAACAGATCTCATAGGTTCTTTAGGCACTGACCAGTTTTACAAGACATGGCACAAACACCTCTAACTCGGCCAGAATAAGAAATAAAGTAGATACAAATGTACGGTTAATAATCTAGTTAGATTTATAGGAGGTATAAAGTCAACCAGACGTTAAAGCGTAAAACTATAAGATTGCCTTTAGGCCAACGTCCGTGACATCTAATCCGGCTTCATTAAGCTCAGTCCTCAGCCACTGTTTATATATTTTTTGATAATGGGAGAGAATATGATCTGCATTTATAGAGCTCAGAGCCCGAGAGAATAAGCTGACCTCGATGCCAGAAGAAATCGGCCAACTCTCAGAATTGCGACTGCTGGACTTGGGGATGAATGGTATCACACAAGTTCCAGCTTCAGTCTACCAACTTCCCTTCCTAGAAGAGTTTATCATGGATAACAACCCCGTGCAAGGTGATCTTTTTTGTTCTTCACACAGCAGTCAGGATCAAAAGGAAACTGATATCTTTCTAGAACAGAATATATATGTAATTTTCTCTCTCTTCATCATCAATCTGAATACATGGGATGTTAAACAAATGAACCAAGGGCGGTTGGTATTTCAATGTAAAATATTATTCAAATGAGTGCGTCTCCTATTCAACAGTTCTCAAATGGAAATAAAATATACAAAACAATATTATAATTGACCATAATTCTTGTTTTGATTCTTTTTTGTCAAGCTATGATCAGTTCATAACAGTGCATTGACCTAGAAAAGCCGGGATCCACTGCTTGCAACATGGCTACGATGATGCTTTGGATCAAAATTCCTGCATCACAGCCTTGGCACAATGTTGGAAAATCCAGTTTTATAAAGTGTAAAAGTACAAAACAAAACGGCCTAATACTGGTTTATATCTATAAAGGGTCTCTTTTAAACTGAGGAACATAACCCTACGCCCATTGGAGATAAGTTCACATATTACAAAGCATAGGTATGCCGTGAGATAATTTCAGGGTTCCCATGTTCAGGGAAAGTCAGAGGGAAAAGAAGTCATGAAAAGTCGTGGAAAATAACAATTTTTGCACAGGATATCATGTGAGAATTCAACTCTTATGGAAAAAGGCATCATGTGTCGTGTAAAGTAAGAAAAAGGTCATGGAATTTTTTTTATTCAACTTTGTGTGGAAAGCCTGTAATTTGTATGTATATCTTTGGTACAACACTGGGGTCCCCAGGTATCTTTATTTAGGTTATCTTAAGTTATATCATAATTTCAAGAGTGGAAATTATATTACTTGTCTCGTTTGATGTAATTTGATGAAGTGCATTCATGTGAAGATTTTCGCTTGTTTCAGACATTGACGTGGATGAGCTGATGAAGATGCCGTCACTACGGAAAGTGAGTCTCCGTGACAGTTCACTCAGTGAGAACACTAGGGCAAGGCTTCAGCAATGTGCTCGCTTCACAGTCGTACTCTGACGCAATAAGAAATCCAAAGCATTCATTACTTGTTTTTTTACCTGTGAAACGAGTGCATTTTTGTATGTTGCAGTTTACTGCATTTTGATGTTTGAAATGTTTCGATTTCGCGTTTTTGTTGAACATGTTTTTTTTAAATCTTTTTTACGCATCATTTACATGCCATTTGTAAAATGTTGGTGTATATTCAAAGTTATTCGTATAGGACTACACAGCAATCAGGAAAAACAACACGGTTCAGATTGCCTGTTATTATTAGCTAAGCTATATAATGTTCCGAAGCAGATTAACAGTAGTCATTGTTGATATTTCGTGTATGTAAATAACTTCAATTGCTCTATTGAACATTGACAGTTATATCCATATGTATATGGGATATTTAGTCTGCCATGACTTTTTAAACGCCACCAATATTGCAGAACTTTATATTGGAAGATGTAGATGCTCAGAGGAAATCTGCTATTGTACACATAAACTGCTGTGTATGTACGAGTCGTTGTATTTGAAGAGCCTATTTTAATTTAATAAATTATAGATTCTTACCATATATCCATCAGTTTCGTCATTATAGCGCGAATCGTCTTATGTTTAATACGAAATTACAAGCTACTTTAGAACATGTTTTGTTTATGGCTTTTTTTCAAATCGGGATGATGTTTCATTGTGTATCAGAGTCACAGTGCTAGATCAAAAATATCAATCTTCTGGCTATATCCGTCTTTCTCTTTCTTCTTATAGAGTTAAGTAGGGGTCTGTTGCATGTCTGAAGAACTTCTCCTTGTATCATCCTAGGTTATATTTTTCGTTGTTTCAACAAGGATTGTCTTTGGTTATGACCAAAATAAAGACGGATCCTTTTCTTGTCATTGTAGACTGATAGATAAATGATTTAAGTCTTGACCCACATCGTCCCTCAGCTCCGTATGAATTGTTCTTATGTAGGAGACCTTTAGAGGTGTCCTTACTGAAGTTGGTTGCCTATCAGATCACGAGATAATCAATATATATGTTGGAAAAAATCTTTGATCACTTATAACAATCAAGATACTATGAAAGAGATTTTCCTGTAAATAAGTCTTTCTTTTAGAGAAAAGGACAAATTGAGCTTGTCTGGACGGACCCTCTGATTACCTCTGATTAGTCTTTCTGACTAAATACCCCAACCAGCTTTTGGGATAAACACAAAGCAGCCAATCACAAGATTGCTTTCATTATGAAGTGTATAACATAAAGATAGAGGTCATAATCAGGACATAATTGGAGGGCATGTTTTATTCAACGAGACTACCCTCAAATCGTTGCCGATGTCCCGCAAGACCCGATTCTCTCGTTGTCCTAATCATACTTTCTCCCCTATATATTCAACGATTTATTTTCTTGAATGAGGAACAGATTCGGGAACATTGTTACCTCTGTACAAGTTATACAACCAACCAAAACTGGATTATGGATCAGTTGTGGTTCAGTCTGCAGGAAAATCTTACCTTGACCAGTTAAAACCAATCGAGATTGAAGGCCTATAATTGTGCCTAGGTGCATTTAGAACAACTCTTGCTCCAAGCAGCCACTGCAGCCACTTTTTCCTTCATCCCCAGCAGTGGTAGATTTACTGCTATATCAAAGGCCAATCCTTCTCATACCATGTTTATGTGGTGTGGGAAGTAAAAGAACCCTCACCTCGGTAAATGTGTAGGGGTGAGGTTTCTGCCTACATTCATTTCATAGATTCGATCACCAGCCTTGTGGTGTAAAAGAACCTTGAGAAAGTCTGGTGAGAACCTGCAATGGTTAACTGGACGTTAAATCAAACCAACAAACCAAACTGCTCCAACTCTGCATATAGCAGCAAGAATCCCTCCTCTGCACCTATGATGGGAGGGGTCATCTCTACAATACTCTATGAGAGTACAGGCGAATCCAAATAACCCAACCTACAACTTGGTTTTAAAAAAAACAACCCATAGAAATCTACAAAGACATGCCAAATGCCGTAGCAGCCTTCTCTGTCAGAGCACGAGCACAGTATAAGGAGGTTGGTATACTAATGAAAGGAATAAGAGCTGAGAGGCCACCGGAAACCCCTCAATGAGATCAGGAAACACCATCGATACCTAGAAACAAATAAGAATGGCAAAACCCCTGAAAGTATCTTCCTTAAGTGAGTGTTCCACCAGCTAGGTGTTCTCCAGGCATGTAATCAGCTCTTCCAACAGTGGTTACTGCCGGAGCCAACCAGCTAGCCTGCTAAAAATGTGCTCTTCCATCAATCCACCTTAACTCTAGCTGGCCAACAACCACACAGGGCCTGCACGCTGCCCAGCAAGCACTCAACAACTTCAATCACCGGACCAGGCAGTCAACCGGTGTCGGTGGAGCGATGCCACTGCCATGCTAGCCGAGTTCCCCATTCATTTGATAGGGGTTGTGTCAAACGAGTCTCCACACTGTGCAGCTGCACAAAACCTGCTGAGCGAGCAAGGCAGTATGCCGCCATGTTAGGATTTATATGGGAATGATGACAGCTCATCAAACATCTGCTGAATACTGTGTTTGATCAAATAAAGATAAGCATTGATATTATAAATGTATATAGCACACTCTGGTGCTTTAAATTCTGCCCAAAGTATCGAAACTGTCCAAACATTCGGCCTCCGCTTGTGTGTTAGCTGCCCACAGGTGTTAACTGGTCATGTTGACCACATCCATTGCAGTACAGGTGGAAAGCGGTCAACAAGGATGCTGGCAAAGCTCACACATACAAGCTGGCCTGTTGCTAAATGCAACTCTTCAGCACTCATCCACCATGCAGATCATCGCCAGCATGGGGAGTTAGCTCAGTGGTTAGAGCACCAGTGTTCTAACCCCAAGGTTGTAGGAATTTGTGGGCCCAAGTCCCACCCCCAGCAGTGGTAGATTTACTGCTATATCAAAAGCTAATCCTTCTCATACCATGTCTATGTGGTGTGGGGAGTAAAAGAATTCTCACCTCGGGAATTGTGTAGGGGTGAGACTTCTACCTTAATTCATCACATAGGTTTGATCAAACTAAACAAACAAACAAATCGCCAGCAACATGCCAAATCTGCCACATATTCAAAAGTGGCAAAAAAAAAAGATTTTTGAAGATATCTACCCCAAACAATACTTATGAATATTATTTCACATATCCTAAAATATGTGGCGACTTATAGACAAAATTAAGGGGTGTTCCAATTCAAATTACTCTCCAGTTTTGGGAAATGATAAGCATCGATCGAACATGTGGAACAGGGTTCCATCCTGTAGTCCACTGCGTAACTGTGGGTATTGCCGGTTCAGGCAGTAGTTAAATTCCTACTGGGTCTACTCAAGAGTGGAATAGTTCCTGAAGAGAAATGTAGATGTTCCTGTTTCAGAGATGGCAGTTTTCCTCCTTTCCAAGGAAATCCTTTTTTTCATTTTGAGTTTATTGAATTTCCCTATCTTGTATAAAACAAAGAGAATAAATAGGGTTTCATTCACATCAATAAACGGTGGTTCAAGCCTCCCCACACACCCCATCCCCATTCCATGGCTAATAACGATGTGTCTTCTATGTTCTCTCCATCAAGCTTCCTTCAGTCTCTGAGTAAATCCCACATGGAAAATATTTCCTAGTTTTGTCATGACCCCAACTAATGTCTCTGCTGTTTGGCACAGCGCTGGTAATGCTCAATCTTTCATTCCTCCGGTTTCCTACAGAGGGAAGCACTGCTATAATCAGCTTTACCGAAGGTGCAAAGCGTTTCATGAAGTTAATCTAAGTTATTATTTATCCCTTGACATTTATCAGGTCGAGGAAGATAGAATCGCTGTGGTTTAGAACTTTTTTGTTGAGAATTTATGATAACATATTCAAGTAAATATTATTATTGAAGTTTTCTACGTGCCGAGGCTATTGGGTGAGCTTTTCACACCCACACCCCACACCCTACATCCACCGGCAACAGAGCCACAAAGAGAACAACAAAGACCATAATTTCCCTCGTAGACAGAGAGGCGCAGTTTAGGTTATACAGTCATGCTATAGTATATTTCATTGGTTTTCAGACTTTATTGTATTTATGTGAATGTGTTTTGAGATGATAGGCTTAAAGAAAGGAGGGATAAACAACTACTATCTCTCATGTTTAAGTCATCGAAAGATGACAAGATGATTGACAATCCTAATTTACATACTCGCAATGATCTAAAAGTTAAATTTCATGAGCGCAGGTTTAGGAGTGAAACCTACAAAAGGTCGCCGCTATACAAAGGGATTAGACCCTGGAATGAGCTGCCTCAAGATACACAGCATTTGGTAACAAAGCATAAGGAATTTGGACCATTTCTAGAGTTGTGATGCAATGAACTTGTGATGGTTATGTGCTTAGGAGATATTTGCTAATCTCTATCATCTCATCCAGCACACTAAGGAACTATGATAATGCGACATAAGGTAATGAAGCACAAACTGTCACTATACTGTTATCTTGTTTATATCACCATGTGTATAACATGTGACCTGTATGTTGATATTGCAACTCTGTACCTCACTGGAAGGACTTTCTCTGAAAGAAGTGAATAATGCTTTATTTAAAGAAAAAAAAGTTATTTTGAAATTTTTTTAGATACAGTGATGGTCTACATTACAAGTGAAGATATTGCATGGTTTATTGTTATTCTGAAGTCTGAGGTTACCAATTAGCATGTCATAGTAAGTATAACCTGGCAGTGTTTGAATAGGGCATTATATATTGTAGAAGTTCAAATTACAAGTACATGTATGTGATTCACTAATATTTTTGGAAAAGGTGTAGAACACTACATATACTGCTATTATAATGCAATATATAACATTTTCTATTGGTAATTAGATTTGGAATTGGGACAGATAAGTTTAACGGTAGGCAAGAAGATGCAGGTAGGTTGATGGGTAGGTAGGTTGATGTGTATGCAGAAAGATACGTAGGTAGGTTGATCAGTTGAAAGGCATATGGATTGAAAGGTAGATTGGTAGGCCAGTTTAATGGCTGGGCAGGTAGATGAGTAAGCAGGTTGATGGGTTGGCAGGTAGATGGGTAGGCAGGTAAATGGTCAAGCTGGTTGATAAGTAGGCAGGTAGATGGTCAGGCAGGTTTATGGGTAGGTAGGTGAATGGGTAGTCAGGTAAATAAGTAGGCCAGATGATGGCTAGGCAGGTTAGCCTGTTATATTAAGACCAACTTAGCCAAATATGCATCTCAAATCAAGAAATATTGTGATATAACGAAAGATTTGGAAATACTTACGATAGAAATAACGAAACTACACACAAAACCCATTATTCTTTGCACAATATACTTTTGCCATATAGGTAACCTGAATAGGGCACTATCTGATCTAAATACAATTCTAACAGATGTAAAGTATTCTAAGCATGAGTTTTATTTGCTAGGAGACTACAATGTCAATTTTCTCGTCCTGACTGATAATAACCAAAATATATTAGGTGATTTTTGTAAGGACTTCTCCCTGAAATGTCTTATTGACCAGTGTACCAGACCGTTTGCCAGAACTGGCTCATGCCTAGATAACATACTTTGTTCATAGACTGTTTCATTGGATTATGGGGTAGTTAACCCTTTCAGGGCAGATAATGCCTTGAGGCATTCCCCCGCATAGACCTGAGAATGCCTTGAGGCATTCCCAAGCGTAGACCTGAGAATGCCTTGAGGCATTATTTATGAAATTTAGTAGTATTTACAATTTACAATTATTTATGAAGAAATAATCGAACAATGAATATGAAACTTTCAGAGAATATACCTATGGTATAGTATTTAAATATATTTGGTTAAACAAATAATATAAATAAGGGTGATGTGTAATATCACGTGATCAAATAATAGAATTCGGATTTAGACAAAAATGGGCCCGTCCCCTGGCGTTATACCAGTCCCAAGTACCCGCCACGACCAACAGGGCTATGCCACAGACCCCAGTCTTTAAAGGGTTAATTCTTATTGTAGTGATCATCTACCTGTCTATGTTGTCAAGACTAAGTACAAACGTGACAGCCATAGTGTACTGGTTGTCCCAAGAAAAGCTGGAGAACTAAAGAAGTAGGCAATCCTTGGATGACGAATGATATCAGGGCTCTTATTAAAGAGTGCAAAATGGCTTTGACTAATTATTTACATAGCCCAGGTATGTCAACATTAGAGAAATTAAGAATTAAGAAGAGAGAGATTAAGAAATTCGTCAGAGCAGCTAAAGCCGAGTATGTATCTAGCACTCTTGAAGACAACAAAAAGAATCCGAAGAAATTTTGGTTTGAATTAAACAAAATGCTGAAACCCAAAGCAAACAATATAGCTCCAGTGCTGAAAGACCCAATCAGTAGTGAGGGCACTTATTCTGGATGATATGAAGAATTATGTGATTGATAAAACGTATACTCAAGCTACAGTTAATTTACAGACTTTGTATGAACTGACTATGGATATTAATACGACCAAAACATCGAGAATAGAGGACATACAAGCCTCAGTACTTACAGAGTATATAAGTTTAACTTTAGAACATTTTGAACGTTTATATAGTTTATCAACAGGCAAATTCCCACGTAAATGGAAATTTGTGAAAAATTACTGCTTGAAATCAGGTGATAGTTCCGACCCCAATAATTGGAGACCAATATCACTCCTCCCGGCGCCTGGGAAAATTTTGGAGAAATTGATTCATGCTAACTTTATGTTTCATCTAGAGAATAACCATATACTATATGAGGCACAGTATGGATATCGCAGTGAGCGTGGCACTATAGATGCCATTTATTCTTTAGCAAATGATTTATATAGAGCGTGTGACCATGGCGAATTTGCTTGGGCTGTTTTTATTGACTTACGCAAGGCATTCAAGAGTGTGCATCATGGCAGACTACTGGGTAAATTGGGTTTATTAAATATGGATCCTACCATCCTGGAATGGTATACTCCTCCTCCTGGGCTGATGTGACATATGGAGTTCCGCAGGGCTCAATTCTTGGGCCAGTTCTCTTCAATTATTTTATCAATGACGTAATAGATTGTTTTACTGAAGTCAACCACATTTTATACACAGATGACTTAGTCATTTATTATTGTGCGCATAGTCCAAATAACATAGCAATGGTAATGCAGGGAGCCTTAGATAATTTCACACAATGGTCCGATACCAACATTCTAACAGTAAATACTTAGAAGATCAAGTATTGTTGGTTTGCTCCTGGTTTGTTACAGAACCGTGACTTGCAGATAATACTTGAACATAGGGTCATGTTGCACACTGTTGAACAGCTTCATTCCCTGACCAATGTTAGTATGCTGATCAGGCATAGACAAGAATTATCATTTTCATATATGAGGAAAGTTTATATTAGTGAGCATGGCCCTGTAACTGATGTGACAAATACTGGAGTGCATTTGCTAGATGGGCAAGAAGTAATTGTGCATGCACAGTAAGGAAATATTCATCAAAATCTCCGTTCAGCGAGTCAACATAATTTTAACCTACCTCGACCGAGAACAGAGTTCTAAAAGAAATCCCCAGAGTATCAATGTCGCAAACCAACGAATTGAAGGAGATGCAAACCAAAAGCGCATTCAAGAGGCATATAAAATCCTTGAATTATATCCAAACTATTTGGCCATAATCTCTAGTATCAGTATCACATTACCCAATTCGTATTATATTGATGGATGAAGTATACCCTAAAACCAACGGTCAAAACAGTAGCACTATGGAGTATTATTATCATTATTATTATTTCTATTATTATTATTGTTGTTATTATTATTATTGTTATTATTATTATTACTATTATTGTTACAGTCATTATTGTCATATCATTACATGGCCAAGCTAAAACCAGTAGTTATATAAGTCTGCAGGTTGAAAATAGTATCATGTTACTGATATTGATGTCTGAATCATGGAGGCTAATTCATTTATTCATTAAGTACCATTTCATCACATTTGATTAGGCTGATTGTTGTTGTGATTATTATTATTATTATTATTATTATTATTATTATTATTATTATTATTATTATTATTATTATTATTATTAATACTATAGATATTATTACTAACTTAAATGTATTTGTAATTTTCAAAGTATCTATGATAGATACCGGTTGATTTGAGTTCACCCGGATATGTAAAAGGCCGGTTGAAAACCAAATGTAATTATATGAACTGATGGTTTATGGGTAAGTAGATCGATGGGTAGGAAGCTTGATGGGTAGGCAGGTTGATGGATATGCACGTAAAATGGTTGGCAGTTAAATGGGTAGGCAGGTAGATAGGTAGATGAATAGGTAGGCAGGTAGATGAGTAGCCAGTTAGATGGATCGGCAGGTTGATGGATGGGCTTCTCGCTTGATGTGTCTCCGGCTTCATCCAAGTTCATAGTTCGTTCGGCAAAATCAGCTATTTCTGTAATATCAAATATATTCAATTCTGTTGTTGGGCGGTAGTGCACTATACTGATTTCTTCCGCTATAAGGGGATGAATGTACATCACCCAGGTCAAGGGTGTAGTCCGATAGTTCGGCCAGTTGACCATGTTCATTTTCAGGATATCGGCTGGCCGAGGGTTCTGCACGGAGACTATATTGGGTATAGTAGACCTATTCAGATTACTGGAATGGGATGGATCGAGGAAGAATTGTTAGTCAGTTATACAATTCAATCGTCGCAAAGGTTTCCTGCATTTTCGGTGAAACTGCAGATCCATGGTCCCTATCTTATACTAGGAGCATACATTATTTCCATTCATAATGGAAGAGCGCGGTATACCAAAATATCATAGAATAAAAGTAAGAGAATATCAATACTTTGGTATATTTCTTTTGAGATGTTTGTCATTTTCTGGCTAACGTTTTTGATTTTGACTTGTGCCTGGTCTAGAATACCACAGATCACATTCAACTTGTCTTGGTTGTGACTGAATTTGTCATTTAGGGTCTTGGTCAAATGCCCTACTTCTCTTGCTAATAGGTCAGCTTTGCCACTCAGTTTGCTCTTTGATAGCCCCTTAGCGCTTGATGCATTCAAGTTTGTTTTGCTTGAAGGTACTTCATTTGGAGTACTAGTGCCCTTGGTAATCCTCTTACTAACATATTTGTCATCTGTTTTCCTTCTACTTCTAAGAGTTCTTTTGACATCTTGAGATAGGGTATCATCTGGAACATTCATATATTTGGCACAATTATCTTAGTCCATTGATATCTGATTTCTGTTGATTTGCTACACCACAATGCACACACATTCCCATGGTCACTCAGCCATGAAAGTTCTATTTTAAGGAACCAAGTCAGTAGTGACGCAGGGATACGGGATACAGGGATACTGGGCACCTGATCCTTTTACCAGACTTTTATAGTTGGGACATTGATAGTGAAGCGTTAGATTCTTTGCAGTAAGCTGAAACCCTGTGTGAGCATTCTAACCTCTATCTAGATGACGTACATGAGCGCGATTTCCCGCACTCAATAACATAGGAAATGTCAGGCACCCTATACCTTGTTTATTTACCTAAATACTTGTTTTTGCCGGCCCATACACGCTAATTCTGTATCATATTTCACCTCTTTTACTGTGAGCATATGGAAGCGTTATTAGTTCTTCCACTCTAAAATACATACTTAGAAGCTATAAAATCTGTCGAGTTTCACGATGTTTTGAACGCGGCCGCACCAATGAAATACGGGTACTGCTGGATCTGCAGTTTTACCGCATTTTCTGTTTGCTAGCATTTTTCAAAATCACTTTATTCCTGCTCTGACAATGTTCAGGAAAGCACTGAGGAAAGATGGATATGTACGTTTGACCAGGCGCTGGTCTCCCGGCCATAGTTGCCGAGGAAGAGCTACTTGTATACAGCACGTTAGTTTGCGACCGGCAGTGTAAGTCGAGGTGGTAGGCAGCATTCCCCCATCCTACGGGGCCTTTGGACCTCCCTGAACCATTTTCTCATGGAAAACGATACAAATTTCGATAAATTTTTATCAAATTAAGATATTGGAAACAATGTGACTGGGACAGACTACGGGGATATAAGCAGGACCAGAGAGGTCTGATAGAAGTTATTGTGGTCACGCATGGAAGCAAGCAAGAGATTTTTCATTGGCTAGGATAGCAGCATTGAACAGCGTTTGATTTAAGTGAAGTATCAATTCAAAGTTAGTCAAATAGACTTTGTGACAGTGAATGGTTGTTTGTGGTTTGGCTGAATTCGTCTCTTATTCGACTCGTTACTTTAGAATATAGTTTGATGCTTTGAACATATAGGGCTTTCTGTGATAACTTGACAAATGAAAATCGTCTTCTTAAGATTTAGTAGGGCCTAAAATAGGTTATACGAAGAATCCTTTAATAAAACTGTTCTTAACGGAAAATAGACTGCTATGTCTTGAAAGTGCCTTGTTTGGATCCTTACATTACGGGCCAGCCACTAAATTTGCAGAACCCTTTTAAAGGACCTTTCCATATGAGCGACCACCTACAATAGCAAGTCTCTATTGCTCTGTATGACCCCCACTGGTGCCTAATAGTGGGTGCTCCCTTGAGATCCATATAATGCTACCCTTACAATAACACTCCAGCTGTTAAATATTCCCAGAAGACTTGCATAGGTCCATTTTTGTTAGTGGATGTATACAAAGTAAGTTCTATGTACTTGTACTTATTCTACCACCCACAACCGGGTGGTTGCAAATATCTGTCCTTAAAACACCTGTTGTCCTCGTAAGTCGTCCAAAATTCTACTATTCTAAAAAGTAGCACCTTGTTCCAAACCTTACTAGAGCTACTGACCATACTTATTATCCTACACTTACACCTGAATGTTACAGGGAAATATGAGCAACTCTCTTTTTTAATGTATATAGCTGCATTATGAGATATGGTGAATAATTCTGTACGAACGACAAAAGGATAGCGGGGTTGATATGGAAAAAATAAAGGTTTGATTTCTATGTGAATGGCACTGGCTCGTTTCATAGCACTACCGCTGATCTAATATTTTTTCTCACTAACACAAGTCATCTTTTAAGTACATCATCTATGAGGTTATGGTGTCACCTAAAAGTATATAAATGTGTATAACTAACCACGTCCCCAGTGATTTAATTATCTCTACTTTCTTATGCCTGATAAATATAGCCCATATGCATCAGGACAAGCACTATGTTTTCGTTGAGCTACAGACTAACATAAAGACAATCGTGCTTTACTAAGGAATAGTAGAATTAAATGTTAAAACAAAGAGGGGCTTCTACACGTCTACGTCCCGTCTGTGCCCTCTCTCATAACTCACCTCTCCAAGAATCGCACTCTCTGACCCTCGAGCCGGTGATCTATTGGATACGTCAACACTCTCCAAGCACTGCTCTGCTGTCTTCTTTAGTGTTCCGCTAATACAGAGAATCTGCTTGGAGACCATCGTGCTGTATCTGGGCCAGCAGATTACGAGTCCCGTTTCGCGAGCAGCCCATAGGGGGCATCATGGTCGGTTCCGCACTCCATGACCCCAATGGAGCAGCATTTTAGCCGCTTGTATGTCCTCAGGATAAGATTTTCACAGAGATACATTTCAGTGGTATATCGCATAACATTGTGACGTTGCCAGTCAACATGATTAATTAATCCGTAAATTTCTTTATTCAGAGTTTACCATATTTGATATTTGATTATAATATATGTATCTCACATTACTCGGATCTAAATATTAGATGATTCAATACGAGCAGACCATGTTACGTTCAATGTTATCTCATAATCAAAACTGCCATTCATGTGTATTTATACTCCATATAAGTCAGAGATCGGCCAAGTAGATCAGATAAGAACTTCCCTTTGCCATGGTTTGCCGTAGCAAGGCCTAGAACCGACCAAACGCGGAAGCAGACTTCCCGATGCACCCCGACGCCCCTTTTTTGAGTTCTCCGAATAGTCCATTTCTATTGTCCGTCACTGATCTTCAGTCAGGCACCATCGACGGACCTTTAGCACTGCTGACGCAAAATGGAAATGGGCTGTTAGGAGAACTCAAAAAATATACCGGCTTATGACCGATTTCCATTTTGGTAGGTTGGTGGTAAGGGAGAGTGTTAGGCGACCAGGATGGTGGTAGGAGAGGTTGGTGGCAGGCATATTAGTAAGTGAGCAGGTTTGTTGGTGGGCTGGTTGGCAGGTGTGTAGTTTGGTGGGTAGGAAGGTTGGTAAGTGTGCATGATGAATGAAGGTCCCATGTTGGTGGGGTGGGCATAATGAATGTAACAGTGGATAAAATATCGTGAGTGCCACCTAGTAGATGCAGTGCCATGGTGGCAGTATCACATAATCAAAATCAGATCGTTGGTGTCATATGGCAGTTCGTGAACTATTTTTTCACTGTACCTATAGTGTCTATGTACCGGGCATGCCATGTTCAACACTTGTGCTCATCCCATTGGCGGGCAGTGAGGGAGATATATGCAAGGTACATATGTACTGATTGAAAAACACAGGTCAAAATGCACAGTCTGGTCAGCCTACAAATCATGTACCAGGGCCTACATTGGACTGATGGCTGTTCACCCAGGGTCACATTGAGGGAACCCACATGTTCGATGGTTACTTGCAAAGCTTTTCTTTTCTTAGAAAAAATTAGCAATTTGCGTCTACTACATAAGGGTATAAAGAGGGCGGTACAAAGTCATCACACAACCAAAACACACATACCTTAAAGGGACTACAAGCCCTACGTGTACATCAAGTTTACACCAATACTTTAGTTCGAGGGAGAGGGAGAACAAGGACAAGGGCGGGCGGGCGGGGGGGGGGGGGGGGGGGGGGTGCGTTGAAATATGCATATGCAATGGGGGGAGGGTAGTATCAAAAGTGAATTCTGTGCAGCGGAAGGGGGTCCATAAGAAAATGCGTGCATACTTTATGGGTGGTCACTAAATTTTCTTACTTTCCATAATTTGTTTGTATTATTGATACATGTATGGCCAAAAATGATTCTTTCCCCAACCTATACCATTTTGAATGCTGTAAATTTGAATAAGTTCCCCTTCACCAGTCAGCACATCCTACCGCAGTATTTTGACCTCATCAATCTTTCCGCCTGCTCAGACTCTAAACATATGGGTCCTAACCACACGCCTGACCACAAGCGTGATACCAGGTGTACCGGTAAGCACACAGAATGAGTCACTGGATCATGTGAGATCTCTCAAGCACTTCCTCTTGTATCAACAAAATATGATATCTTCGAGTAATTGGTCGCACTGTACTTTATGTGTACATGTCCCTTTTGATACACGATTGGGAATTATTATGACCGAGATATAGGTTTCATATTGGAAATGCCCCGTTGATTTGTCAGATTCAACGTATGATTCTAGGAGCATTATTAAGTTGTTAGGTCATACATTCCATCAGTGTAAATAGGTTCTATGATAGGGCTTGTAGTAACAGTGAATTGTATACCAGGCAAACATTGAGGGCCTACTGAAATCAAAACTCATATGATTAATGATTCTATCTTTTAGAAATGGCTGACAGAGCGATTGGTTTGATGAAACCCCTAGGATTACCAGAAAAATATACGTTTCTTAGTTTCTCTACCTAAAGTTAATGTGATGTCAAATAGACTATATTGAGGAGGTGTGAGAAAATAGGATGAAGCCAGCAAGTTGTTAACATATTTAAGCTTATACATGTACATTTCATGTTGAGATTGTTTTTCTGATTATTGTAGGGTGTATCCCTTGGTCCTATCCTTATACTGACATCACTTATTATCTATAATATCTATTATTCCTAATTAGTACCCATTATTCTATTATTTTATTTACTTATCTTTCCAGGCTATTATTTCTCTTTTTTATTATTATTTTCTCTTAATGTATCAGTGAAACTGGGTGTTTTGTGAATGGCTGCTACAATCTTATTTAATAAAACTTGCTTGTGATAGAGTTCAAAAGAATGTTATTCTTTCAATTCTATGCTGAATCGCTACAATGCTCATATTTTTTCTTTTCTAGCCATTATCACTTTCAAGTTACGTTCGATACGTAATGCAATAATCCTGGACATTGAAAATACCGGATTACCAGAAATGAACAAAAAGGCTGGACATTTAGTCGGCATCTGTTTAACCGGTTTGAGCTCAGTGGGAACAATATTACGGAGAACGTGACATGTGAGAAAAAAGATATGTATGGCCTTTCGCGGAATATGATTATTATCCTTAAAACGTGTTGGGCTGACAGGATCATTAGCATATCACGGTATAGCATCTCCGCCGTAATGGTGATGTTTTTTCATTCAACGACCTCCCCCTAGTAAGAGAGAACTATCTAGAATATATGATATGTGTGTATATATAGACCATATGTACATACATCTAAATTCATGTATGTATATTTATATATGCATATCCTTTGGCTTTTTCCACCATACATTTTCCATTTTGAACATAAAATTAAAGCTGATTATAGATTTGGCCAGTCTAAAGATGAATCGGTCTATTTTGATGAGTAAAATGCATTACTTAAGCAGCAAAATGTTAAAACAATGACAAATGAACAAAGAAAGAGACAGGGTGGGAGATGTAGACAGGGGTAGAAGAGGGAGAGAGACAGACAAGAGAAAAGGGATAAATTGGTAAAAGAAATCTCAGTGATTTTGATGAATATACTATACATGTATGTACATACACAGGTTTCTGTATAATTATTGACTATTTGTCTTTAACCCAGTGATAAGCGGTTGCTGAGGACGAAAAAAGACCGAGTCAATACAAGTCATTGCGCCTCTCACTTTCCAAACATGTTTTGATTAAAATGCTGATTCCATCGACACACAAGATATAGCGAGATTGGTCACGATTTGGTTGTCCTGCTAAATCGGGCTAGGTTAAATAATCGCATGCCTATTTGTCGCAAATTTCCTATTGTAGACCTCTGCGACAAGCTCCCGGCAAGCCATGAAACTCCACGACAAGGGTCCAGTTGTGGGAAAAATCAAACATGCTCGATGTTGTCGTAGTCTTGTCGAAATGCTCACGACAAGCTTCCAATCGTGGCCTTATCGTAGACTCTTGTCGGGAACTGGGGTCCACCAACCACGACAAGGCCTCCAATCGTAGGCCAATCATGGACCTTGTCGGGAAGCAATTGTCATAGCCTTGTCGTGGTTGGTGGACGCCCGCCTTTGGTATAGGATGACTTGAGAGGAAGTTAACTTGGAACTGCAGCCAAAGGTTTGAATCAAACATCGATCATGCAATTTATATATATGCACACACACAGCGTTATCTATACACTTCCTGAAGTACAACCTCAAATGTTCGCAACGTTACTCAGAGCTAGAAATAATGATAGTCACAATCAAATCTATATATTGACCCTGCTTATCTGGAGACCTAGACTTGTAATCATTTGTGTACCATGAGTAATATCATTTTAGAATATATCTGAATGGATCGGCCCTTGCCATCGGCCTAATACGTCTTCTAAACGTCGATTCCGATATCCGTTCTGAAATACACTCATCTGTTCGCTTAAGTGGCTTGAGGAAGGATGACGTTATCATTGACCTGCCCTCGTTCTCAGATTACTGCGATAGTGATGCAGACGATACTTTATCTCTCGTCTATTGCTGAATGTTGTTCTTTGATGGTTGGCGCCGTAGGTATATGAACATCTTTATGTAAAGGCTCTGATACTATTCACACAGGTTAATTTCGATATCATGCATGGATGTTTTCTCTTGATTTGACCTTTGCGTAAAATGACCAGCATATGATGGCTTTATTGATATAATTGTTCTCATAGAGAATCTGTATGCAGACTGCATTGATATCGGTCTGCTGGGGTGGACAGCAATTACCAATCTGTTCACCCTCTTGGTCGCCTCGCCTCCTCGTGGTGCAGACCAGATATGCTTGCACGCAAGCATAACAAAAGCGACCAGGGTGGGGAGTTAGCTCAGTGGTAAAGAGCACTGGACTTGTAATACCAAGGTTGTCAGACTTTGTTGATTCGGGTCTCACTGCAGCCACTTTTCTCCTTCACCCCTAGCAGTGGTAGATTTACTGCTATATCAAAAGCCAATCCTTCTCATACCATGCCTATGTGGTGTGGGAAGTAAAAGAACTCTCACCTCAGTAAATGTGTAGGGGTGAGGTTTCTACCTAAATTCATTACATAGATCCAATCACCACCTTGTGGTGTAAAAGACTTGAGAAAGTCTGGTGAGAACCTGCAAGGGTTAACTGGACATTAAATCAAACCAACACCACTGGCATTGATATCAATCAGTTGATGGTGATCGCCAAGCTTACGATGGCAAGTGCTGATCTTAGAATAGGCACTAGATCACAAAGAAAATCCAGGGTATGCCCCACTGATGCGATGGATTCGTCGCAGTGTTTGTGGCAGCACATATTAAAAAACAATTCTATCAAGAGTATACTATGATTTTATATTTTCTATAAAAAAAAATTTTTCCTTAGGTAAAAGAATGATATTATTTTAGCTTCTCTTACACATTATAGATATTACCGCTCATTCATTTCTTATCCAACTGACATCATATAACTATCATAGATGGAATCGATATGTGGTCCATAACCTATAAATATCCAAATAGCTACAGGGGCTGTACATGTATAGATGTAAGTATATTTATATATGAATACAATAGGAGGCATCTGCGATGAATCCGTTGCATATCATGAACATTTCTAAGTGCCTATTCTAAGATCAGCACTCCCCCCCCCCCCCCATCGTAAGCTCGCACCAGTTGGGCTGGGCCTTAGAGTCAGTCTCTATGTTGGCCTGCCGGGTATTAGGATATCACTCCTCCAATAACGATATTAAATTATTTACTGTGCAAGGACATGCAGATCCTTTCTTGTATTCATGACAGGAAGATATACAATAGGTATATTTTTGATGTTATATTTTATTATTCCACTTCCTTTATGTCTGTTCCTAAACGATTTTCTGCGTCCAGACTCCCATGAGATCAGACTTTCAGAGCATAAATACCCGGAAGTGAAATGGAACAAGTGCTCGCCCCCTCAGCCTACTATTCACTCTGGCTTTAAACACTTGGACACGATCAACAACAGTAATCATTGGATGATCTCGGAATGGCATGCGGAAATGGTTTTATACTAGATGTTATCATCATTTAATAGATTGTGAATAATTCAATATTTTATACACACCTTCCAATCTTACTGTTCACGTACGGTATTAGTAATCATAGTTGATAGCACGATCCACTTTAGTGTCGTTTATGAATGTTGCACTCAAGTGATCGAGTTTAGTTTTACTAGTGAATCCACAGAATTCTATCGATACCTGTATTGTTTACGTCATGATCAGCTCCTGCTGATTACCTCAACAATCACCACCACAAACGTACTTGTTTAACACGAACCCTAATGTGCTTCATCAATTGTAACCGACGGGGCGTTACATATCCACCAGAGTAGGCCCACTGACAGGCCTTCCTCGTTAGTTCTCCGTCCCCCGCCGTTCTGCAGCTACAACTCACGCAAAACCCTCAAAGCAGGGCAGAAGCACAGTCCTCCCACGCACTGTGGGGTTTGCATGAGGACCGTGTACATTTCACGGCAAGTGCAGAAAGGCTTCCTGTTTATTAATAGCTCTGGTTCTGTAACTAGGGCGTTCCATGGACGCGATTGTTACTATTTTAGTGACACTGTCTTATGCATTTATTTGGATCAGGTGCAATGGAAACATCAATATGCAGTGATAAAACAAAAAGATATCCCTTACCTCGTATGTGGACACCGATGTATTCTATTGTTGCTAATTCCTGTTATGTTCTCTTTACACGTTGCATAACGTTTATAATTGTTTATTTTGGTAGTTATTCCAGGGCGTGTAGTGTCCAGAACCTATGTCCAATTGCTTAGAACCGAGTACAGTCAGAGTTATTTATCGTTAGACCCGAGTGCGAAAACGGCAGAATGTCACACTTATCTGCAAATCATTGTACAACAATGATAAATAGTCGAAATACATGTACATGATATATCCCTTCAAATTGAATTCGACGTTGTGAAAAGCGGAGGGCAGGGATCAGAGTCAGACCGTTTATGATATTGGCCGATCTATTTATTGTTCCTAATGATTCGGTTATCGTGACCTTCGGTTACTGTAAAAAATGTTTTAGTTTTTGATAGGGGAGTTAAACGACAAGAATTAAGAAGCAGTATTGAGGTGTCGCTTGCAGCTTCTGTCGGGAAATATTGACCACTGTTATTTTAGTAGTGTGTTTTTACACCTCTTGCATATGGTAAAAATCGATTGTACTATTTATGGGCCTGAGTCATGGTTTCTCTGAGTAGGTCCGTGAATCACCTGTAGCGTTGAGAAAGCATTGATATCCACCCTTAACCAGAATGCGGCTAAGTGAAAGATATTCACTAAATTCCCTGGATGTGAAAGCCTTATTTCAATTTGTCCCAGATTGTAACACATTTCCTGAAAATAGTGAGATATTCCTAAGATACGTATAGAATCATGGATTCTAGCGATTGCATTAGCCTGATTACAGCACCTGGCGCAGAAAAACGACAAGGAGATGGAATAACCATTAGTAATACTGAATTAGATGGCCCTGAATACGTGGTCCACCAAAACATTGTCCTCATACAGCCAAATTGACGCTACAAACGTAACATACCTAAACATTCTATATGATTTTATAATCAGAATGTTTCGCCAGAGGCTTCTGAGGCAATTCTCCTGCACAAATCCATATATCACCACGCTTATGGTCCGGACCGGCCCAGTCAGTGTTGTGAACTGTAGGTAATTACAATGTATATACAACCTCCTGACCATGCTGTACAAGCTACAAAACGAGATGGCAATTTACAGTTTATACGGAACGAGCAGTTTACGCCGAGTTCCGTACAAACCGTAAACTGTTATCGAGTTGTGTCGCTTGTACAAGCATGGTAGGTCGTTCTATGTTTACTATATACTCGAAATTGATAAAAAAAAATTATTCATTTAATTTAGCCTAACAATAAATATTCTAGTCAACGCGTATGGGGAAGTGTTCCGCTTTTTTCTAGTACGGAAAATTGTTCCGTACTAGAAAAAAACGGTATTTTTATGTTATATGACGAAACGCTGCGTATTCACAGTATATACTGTATGGATATATAGGAAAGGCCAATCCATATATTAGATATTATTTGTCTTGGTTTAACAGTTGATTGGGTCGTTTGATAAAGTGGTGGTGTAGAATCTGCACATACCGAATTGAATGGGACTTGAAGACGAGAGCAGATTTTTAAATAGTTTTCTTCTAAATCAGTTAAATACAATTTTTGGTGGAAAATTACCATATGGTGACACAAAGCTGTTGGGTTACCTTCTAGGTTCCCAATACAGGTGTTGCCGTTCAGTGCCGCCTAACGGCCCACTGTCTAGTTACGCGGCCACTCGGACAAACACGTCCGAGTCCGGCCACATGCCCATAGAGCCACACAGTAATCACACCTAAAGTGTGAACGGTGGGTGTGATTGCAGGAGTGTTGTTTTTTGACAGATTAAATTGCTGGAACAAACTAGGGTATTGTATCAACGAGTCGGGGCAGTCTAAACTTTATAGTTGATAATGATCTTGATTTTAACTTGGAAAAAGATAAGCATATTATAGCTAGGTCTGCCAATGTAGTAGTGTGTATGCAGTTTCGGTGTCCCTGTGTTATCTAAGGTATATCTAAAGTATCATTGAGGTGATATGCATGTATGATACATCAAATTGGAGCTGGAATACCCTAGAATATGATGCAATCACTTTTATTTCTATGGAGATAATATACATGGTTAATATAAACGTATTACGCTTATATACTCAGTGATCCAATGCTAAAGTATACGTTGCCAGCGATATGTTTGGCTTCAGCCGTGGCGTAACTAGGCAGATAACGTGCGAGACTGGCCTGTGGAAAAAGGTCTATTGGGAACTGCTGTTATTACAGAATGTCTGTTTTCCGGTTACTTCCAGGTTTCCAGGTTTTGCTAGTGTATTAAGTCGTGATCATTTTAAAGATGAATAGTGGATATAATCAGGATTAGGATATTCTTCGGATTTCTATATAGACCTCACTTGCATCTCTACATAAGCCAAAGACACCCACCCACCACAATCCCCACCCACCAACACCCACCCCTAAAGACAGCTTCAAAATGTTTTTATGGTTTCCTATGGTTCTTATGATCCTCAATGAAGGCTATACTTCCAGGCTTATTTCTATATGCGACACGATAATTAATTCCGATATGATAGTTGGAAATGATAAATGGTAATGGCTTTATCTCCCTTAAAAGGACACCCTATCATCTCCGAGCCTAACTAAAGGCCCTAATTAGCTGTGAACTGTGAAGGGAAATATTTTGTGAATGACTGCTGGAAGAGCCTGATGGTACATACTGCAATTGACGTCATACAGACACGCCCCCGCCCCTGCCATTACAGGACACAAACACCAAACAACATGTGGCTATGGGGCATCAAGCGTGACATTGAGATCAATACAATCAAAAGGTTTATAGAACATATTCCAAACTGTGCGTTTGGGTTCCGGATACATTGAAAACTTTAGGAATAAGAAAGTAGACCAAATGAGAATAATAATGGGCAGATGGGATATATGCTCATGCTACCTCGAATTATCTCATGTATTGACTAGAGACTAAAATAGTATATGTGCATGTATGTATATGGAAACAAGGGTACTGTCGGCGTTCGCTAAAAATACCTAATACCTTTGTCGATCAGATGTACCGATGCCGATGCCATCTCGTGTTTTATTAAGTACATATCATTCAGCATGTGACCTCTTGTTGATAGCTGAATTTAACACACAAAAGAAACCCCCTACTCAGCAAAAGCATTAAAGGCATTTACACGCGTCTGAGAAAAAATACAATGACTTCTTTGCCAATTTAGTTTCTTTCTGTATTTTCTTTTTTCCTCTCAGCGCCGCTTAGCCATTCAAGTGATAAGCAGTCGTTTTCTTTACGCGTAGCACCCCATGTGAGCAAACACCACCCCCTGCCCCGCCCATCATCAGCCGGCCGCCACCCCTGATTGGGTTAGTATGGGACGCCCCGCTCCGCCCACGAGAAGGAAGTGACGTCCGCTTCGCGGGCCACTCTGGGACAATCGCCCACGCCTTCAGCCTCTGCTTAACACATCATCTGGACGTTCCCTGAAATAAAACGCCAATTTGGCATCTTCTGAAATGTGGACTGAAAAATATCTTCTGTTTCCCCCTCATTTATCCCATATCAAAGTAGCAAGTGGGTGTGTGGGTCGGAATTCAGTAGGATGAGTTTAGGAGAAAGTGTGAAAGAATGAGCTTAGGAATGGTTGATGAAATGAATGTTTCATTACTGTACAATTAGGATATGCCCTAAAACTATAGATTCGTGCCCCCCCCCCCCCCCCCCCATTCAACATAATCAATATATATAGTTTTATCATTCATTTCCAGAAATTAGTTAATCTGTTCGGAATTATATGATGTTTACATATGCTTTTCTTCTTAAAAACTGTCTGTTTCTACAAAAGGATGGGCGAGTACGCTGGAATTACTACGGGAAGGCGGGAATTATTGACTGGAAACTGGGCCTCAGCACTAGCTGTGTCCTTCAACAGCAACGCCCCTGAGCCCACACCCACTTCACGTGTGGTGGGGTGCCCTGTATATCAGCAGGTGCTAGAAATACGCCTGTGGCGATCCCTTTCTGTTAAGGATTGTACCTTGTATATTACGGAGATGTATAAGATAGGAAGAAAAAAAATGGTTCTACTGACATTATTAATACAGTCGTGTGCCTGGAAGTGCTTCCCGGAATGATTACATGGTATTCATCTACATAGACTACGTCTTCTCTGAAGCCAGATCACATGCTATCTAGGGCAAGGAGGGTTAGCAGTCAGATAGAAGTAGGTCAGTGGGGCACCGGCGCATAACTTATGGGTTTGTTGTTTACCAGTGGAACAGCGTGGGCGTCCAGAGAGACACGTGGCGATTAAATTATGGAGAACCGCTGACATGACAATCCTTTCGCCTATGGCTCATTCCTTAAGCCATAGAAATTCCAATCTGCCTAGCTATCCCTCCTACCCCCGTATGTCTTCATCCCTTTGAACCCACATACTCGCTCTGTTATGTGACTCATGGTATTTTAATATCAGGTTGTGTACAGATTCATGATCTCCCTTGAGGGTGGTTTGCAATCAAGTTGAACTAGGCTGTGAATAGCATGAATATCTGTAATAGAGCATACTATGAATAAACCCAATATCAGTAAACCAGGGAACAGTTTTAACTTGTCTTTATGTTAACGGGGTTCTTAATGGGATTTCTCGAATTTGCGGATTTTCTAACGTCCCAAATATCTTCTGGGGATCAGTGTAAATACGAGGAGAAGATAATGTAACATGATATTAACAAGGCCATTTTTGCTCTCAGCTTACCGGCCTCTGAAACTCGACACCGTAGCCCTTTCGCCGATTTTTTGTTATGTCCAAATCGCGTGTCTATTTAAATACGTTTACCTAGCATCGTCAGTGATTTATTAGTCCGTTCAGATACCACAGATGCCTACATGAATGCACAATACATAGCAATACTGGCCAAGGAAAATGAACAGACAGTGTCTGCTTACAAAAAAAAACCCACTAGATTTCCCTATTGCTGGTATTAAAAAGATACATTTCTAAAAGAAGATAGCTTGAATCACACCACTGAGATTTTGTTATGGGGATTGAATAGCGCTGTTGGTATGGTAATAGGATGGCAAAGATAAATGATACATGCACATAAGAATATGGGAATGGCCTCTGTCAGCATTTATTTTTATTATCAGCACACGGTGATATAAATAGCTGCTTGTTTTAGTTTTGGATACCACTTAACAACCACCATTATGAAATGTGTATATACCTTCATCTAACAGAAATCCCCACCAACACTATTTTAATAAGACTTCCTGGTTTAGATACACCTGAAATAACGTGCAGTCATACTTGGACTCCCTATACACCTCGTCTCATGATACGCCTGAAAAAACATTGACAAATTTGTCCATAGGAAATGCCATTTAAGTGCAAGCAGTCTGCGTGGTGGACGTTTTCTTCGACAATATCATCAAATAGAAATGTTAGAAAGATAGAAATGTTAGCATACACATGCTTCATTTGAGTATTTAAGATATATTCGAAATTTATTTTCGTATCTTTACAATTGCTATCTAAACTGAATAACCAGGAATTGATTAGAATTTACCATTAAGAAATTATGTTACTGGAATGTTGATGTAAATATATTAGATTACGCAAGACTAATGTAATCGATTATTGTTCATGTTTCAGTGCGAGAGATAGAGATGAATTCCGTTTCATGACCTTCCATTGTTATATAAATTACATGCAGGTATTTATGATAGTTTACATTTTAACGGCTAAGATGTTTTCATGTAGCAACGTTAGTTAAAATTAACTTTGTTAATCTGTTAACCCATTACATGTATATTATTGTTCTTTTTTGATAATACTATGACAGAGTGGTGCATCAATTCTGATTCTAATAACCACATTTTGTTTTCAAAACATCAATTTCTAATCTCAGGACCCTTTTCAATACTTATTATAGTGGACGCGGAGTATCATTCAGGAGTCCAGTACTCCTATCTTCCGATGTCTCCAGTTGACCATGAAGCTCATCATATCTGAACATCAGGCTTACAGTAAGGTGGCTTAGTTGACATTAGATATTCATTGATACTTGTGGTTACTACCTTCAAGCATATTCTCGATTTGTATGGCAAACGAATTAGTGTCCCCATCAATTTGGTTACATAATTAGTTGATTCAGGACACTGGAATTCGCGTAGAAATATACTACTGACGCATATATCAAGGGATCCAGCTTATGACCAGTCAGTCGATCCCATGATAGAACACCCGAAGCTTTTCTGAAAGGAAAGGGCATATATGAGAACAAAGCCATAGTTATCAGGGTTGACCAAAATTTTTGATATAGATCCCTCTACCTTAGATCATTATCCAGAAGTACAAAGTGCACTTTCTAAATTACTACTTATTAACAGTCTGCACCCACAGTGGACGTGTTACCAAATGACCTTAAAGGGCTGATTCCACCAACACGATGGATTTGTCGTGATGTATCTTGTATTATCTTACAGTGTCGTGATATGTTGTGCCTCCGTTCTCGTAAAGTGTAGCCGTACGGTGTGGGGTCTATCTTTTGGTGCTCCACCACCGCAACACCTCAAGACACATCGCGAGAAATAGGCACGCGATTATTCAAACCTAGCCTGACTTAGCATGACAACCGAATCGTGACCAATCTCACTATATCTTGTGTGTCAGAATCAGCACTTAATGCACTCACACTGGTGGGAGATAATTTAACTGCAGCCTTTCCTCATTTGAAGTATGTTTTCAATTTTTATTAATCGCAAATATAGTAGTACCAGAAGGTCGTTTTTACAACTCGGAAAATACGCACTGATATATCTGTATTTTCATATAGACACGTGTTCGGATCCGGAAAATAACGTTTACGGGAACATCGTTTTATTTTATCATCATTTGTATTATTTTTTTCTCTAAATATACTATGTTCATCTTTGTTAGTATATACAAATATGAAATATATGTTTGTCATCGATCGGGTCATTTCAGATTCTCAGCTGAAACTTTATTTCATGTATGCTTTTAAAATACCAGTAACAAATACCTCTTGTCCTAGAATATAATGTGTTAAATGTCTCTGCCTCCACCACTCTGGACTCATAATATTTCTAATTATAAACAGGATCTGAAAATATTAAAGTGGAGGTATATAATTCCTGTAAATCCCCACAATTCTAAACACGAGACTTTCTCATAGCCTTAGCAGAACAGTCTACTTAAATTCATATTACCTACCCACTCTAGGTTGTGATAACAAACGAAAAAGATAATTAACCTCGTTGGTTGTACATCACCTTTCAGCCCCCTTCTTCGCCACATACTTCGCCCACACATCACTCCCCATCTGCACCATTCACTCGCCAGCTCTCCCGGTCTGCCTGGAAATCGCTTCAGCCACTGCTATACATCGGGGTGACGTTAGACTTGTTCCAGTCCTTATATGCTTTTTTATCCCTACCCCATCACCTACTCCACCATCCTTGCTAGGGCATTCCTGGGCCGGCCAGAGGGGTACGTACATATTATAATGCATTTAATCCTGAATTGGTTGGATTATATATTGAATGTTCATAATGAAAGGCTTGAGCAAGTCAAGGGTGTGGTATCAGCTCACCCCGGCAGCTCGCATCCCGCACCGTCTCTTCCTTCTGCCGGTGCTCTCCTAACCCCCACCCACCCCTCTCACATCCCACCCGGCCTACGCCCCCTCAGTCCCCTCCCCCGTGTTTCCTTGAGCCAAACACGTCGCCTGCCACCTAGCAGCGATTGCATATACTACACCCTGCTTTCCCATCAACACTCTCCAAGCAGATTTTTCAACCACAGACATTTCCTATGCTGCAGGTCATCGTGGGGGCAGCTGTGGGAGCGACATGGTGAAAGACGTTCGTTGCTCATCAAGCAGAGGTTGTTCTCTGTAAAAATGAGGGTGGATAGCGTGGGCGTTCATGACATGTCAGGGAGGTTCTTGATAATAAAGCCACATCTCCCACGCCCTCTTAATTCTAGGTTAATTAATCTTACATTGTAAGACATAAACGTATTTTATTCATCTATTTCATAGGGCAAAGGTAGTAAGGACAAGCAATTTGACAACCGGTTAGAATTACAGCTCTTGTTTTATTCAATGTGTTGATGTGTCTCCACCATTAAAATCCCGATGACATCAGACGACATGATGAAATCAGCATCCAATTTTGGCAGGCAGTGAGCGGCCGATAGACAGCCTCCTACTGACGACCTAAAGAGATGCAAGCAAGACAAGAGAATGTAGACTATACTTACACCAGGACTCCAGATTAAAATGAAGCACGAGAATTTTCGCTGCTTCTTCTCTGTTTTTTCTCGTCCGCCATTTCTGAGATTACTGTAAGGCCTAGCATCCACCTACTACGATACAAATTTAGACCTGCCGATATGGCTTCGATACAAGAAGTAAATATCGGAGACTTATCGGGAAGGTGCAATATCGTAGACCAACGTGTAGACAGCCCTCTTCACCACTAATCGTAAGGGGTTATTCTGTAAAAAAGAAAGGTGGTCATGGTCCCGATATGCCACACAATTCATTTTTAGATATAGAATCCATTATAGTCCAGGAAATATTGCATTGATAATGTTTACCACTACACACATAGAAAAATAATGTAATTTTTTTCAGGAACTAAAAGGTCAGTTCCAAGTCAAGCTAAGAAAGTATTATTCTGAGACACTCAGACCTAATCAAAAACCCAATTAATTCCAAGATTACATAATTTTCTGATCAGTATCTCACTTGTGAGAGCGATTTTAACGGCAGAATACTCTGCGATGCTCCCGATTATCCACCGCCATTTCATCATGTTGAAATGTCGTATAGGCACTCTATGATACAAGTTTTTCATCGGGAGGAAATCGTATAGACCCACATTTCTAATCGTAGCCTAATCACAGAGACGTGGTCAACTGCACCGATGAGAGGTCACCTTCCGACCCGTTTTTCGTTTTTTTAATCGGGAGGTACATCGTAGGCCATATCGAAGTGTATCGGGAGCTCACGGCCCTTAATGTAGTAAGGATTTGGTTTGTTTTATTGGGGTTTTTCTTGATGGGGGATTTACACCATGAAATTGATAATTAGAAATGTACTCAAAAAGACTCAAATTCCAGGCGTCTCACAATTGGGGCCTCTGTCCCCTGGGGCCCCGGCGGGGCGCTGCCCCCTCCCCAGGTTGGGGGCCTAAGGGACACCATCCCCTAAACCGATTTTCCGCCTTTTCCAAAATGCTATCAGCATCCCTGTAGATAAGAGGGGGGCTAGTAAGCTTTGAGATATACGGTCATTGCATGCACCCCACTATCGGCTTAACAGAACTATGTTATGCATGTATCCAACAGGCATTCCGTTTATATATGACTAGCATAATTGTCTAAATTTTCTGAGATATCCCTATGTACATGTACTTCTACAACCACATCACACCCATCGTACATCCTCTGGAAAATAAGCTTCGTTGTTATCGGAAGTGCCATGGGAGAGACAATCTTTTTCTCATGGTGACCGGGCC
This sequence comes from Alentia gelatinosa, assembly GCA_950022655.1. Taxonomy (NCBI): domain Eukaryota; kingdom Metazoa; phylum Annelida; class Polychaeta; order Phyllodocida; family Polynoidae; genus Alentia; species Alentia gelatinosa. The sequence continues at coordinate 129,292,575 of OX465579.1, forward strand.
TTTCACTACTGGAACATGCGATAAAGGACATGTGCATTTTTATCATCAGTGAATATTACAGTATTATCGGTCTATTGTATTGACACTGACAGATGAATATATGGAAGGTAGACGTTGCTTTGAGTGTTCCTTACAGTCCGATCGCCTTCACGATCACATCGATAAAGAGAATTTGTTTTCCCGATATACCGTATTCTTTGCTTCTGTTGAGGGGCTATACATAAACGAAGTCACGCCTTTTCTTTTAATCATTTTACCATCCCACCTCCCCCAATGCCATGCTTTCTCATACGACTTTTACCATTCTTGTTCATGGGGACTGGAACCCCTCCCCCTCTGCTACATAACTATCAAATTTCCAGCGAGCTATAGACTATGTTCCCTCCAGATTGGGTATCTGGGGGTAATTCCATACTTGGCGGTGCTACAGTATGCATCAGGGGCCTCTTTAATAATCTACGCTCGTATATAAAGACCCCTTTCTGTACCTCGTGCAAGGGTAATCGTTTGATGATATTTAGGTTTGTTTGCTAAAACATTCCACGTCCATAAGGTCGTCCATAAGTTTTGAATAAAGTTGATCCACACCGACCTAGGGTTTCTATGGCATACAGAAAAGGGTCAAAATGTAACACGCCAGTAATCATATTTGATTTGGACCATTCCGTCGATGCGTCATCTTATGTCATTCCTTTTGTCGTGAACTTCATGTTTTAAAGAAAATACGTGTATATTTTGAAAGTCTGAAGATTTGTTTGACACTGTTATCATGATGTTAAAAATGGCGTTGGTTGTATATTCCCCTTTACCTTGCACATATTGTTTAGCAAATCGGATAACTATAACAGTCAAATTGATTAGTCAAGTTAGTAATAAGTATTAACATTCATAATACATCCTAAATGACAATCTTTGAGTTACCAGGCCATCTTCCTGGGCGACCAGATCAAACAAACAGGCACAACATTTCCCTTGAACTAAGTTCGTAGAAAATTGGCAAGAGATATTGATTCAACTTTAAAGGTGGCTTCACCAATTATGCAATGCCATACGGAGAATGAGACCATCTTGCATTTCGCTTTGATTTCGTCGGTCGGTGTAGAAGTCGGTCGGTGGTGCTAAATTGCATAAGGTGGGAGAGAAAAATCATTGACCATTTCTGTTTCTACCTGACGATTTTTGCACTTAATGTGTCGCATAATCGGTCGGCAGTGCGAAATGACATAATCTTCAGGTGTAAACGCCGCATTAAAGTCTGGCCCCACTGGTGCGACGGATTTATTGCAGATCAATAAAAAGGAATAAACGCCGGGTGAGGGTAATGAAAACGGAGCCATCCATCGCATCTCACACGGTCGTTCCTGTGAGGTTGGGGCTTCCGCATGTGCGATCGTGTACGATGTGATGGATTCATCGTATCGCACATCTTGAAATGTTCATGATGTGCGACGAATTCGTCACACAGGCAGGGAGTGCATCCTAGCCTGGTATAGACGTCCATAGACTTAGCATCAGGAACTCGTACCCAACAGGTTTGAGGGTATGGTAATTCATACTTAGCGGGTGATAGACAGACAGATATTTGCAGGCTAAAATAAAATCAGAAATATATTCGTGCTTGGTCCACATTCACCTTCTCATTTATAGTGCTTCGGAATATTCACTCGGATATCGCCTTGTTCATATTACTGCTCACTCAAAACTTGATGGCGAACAAAGACACAGACCAAACACTCGTCAATGTCTTTCTTAGTATTTGTATATGGTCCCCCTATCCTTGACTAAACCCAGGTTACACCTACCACTGGTACAAGGGATATACTGTAGGCAATCATAAGCACACATGCCAGCCTCCGCTCAGGTCCCAGGTCCCAAGACGTGTGCCACCAAAGCAAGCTGTGAAAACGGCAGGCTGTGGCTGGGTATGCAAGTCTGTTTCTATAGGCTCACACCAAGAACAGATAGGACACACCCCTCAGAAAGATTATCACAGAGTGATAACTATGTTCCACACATAGTTGTATGTCTGTGCACATTAACCTTTTCAAAGTGTGTCTAACGTACCTTCAAATAGCAGACATTCAAAGTATAGATGTATATATTGTTGCGACGATTCCATCGCACGAGTGGGGTATACCTTATACTTTACTTGCGATTGAGTGCAATGAAATTATCGCAGTGAGGGTAATGGATGGGGCCATAAAACGTGTCCGATCATCGCATCTCCCCAGTGGGGCCGGGCCTTTGCACTACTGTTGTAGTAGCTAGCACATACATACATGTACATATGTTTATAGTCCATTGGAGCATAGCGATATGGACATAGTCTTATTGAAGTTATACTTGTAATATTTTTTGCTGATATTCCTGTGAGTTAAGGTTGGTAACAACTACAATAAGGAAACGGCAATCTCTCAGTTATTCGTGTTTACCTATCTACGTTAAAATCACTTTTTTTTTAACTGATGGAGTCGCGGTCTTAATAATTCTGAGATGAAGGGACCAAATCACAATAGACAATGTATTCGTAAAGCGACTGTCTTTTTTATATGGGGTACAAAGGTACGTGTCATGTCTGGTATTTATTTAATGTTTTACCCATCGATATAAAGCCCCGAGTTGTACCATTCAGTCACCAGGACCCGTCTTTGTGGGGGCAGCGTATTTAGCGCCACTGAAATGCGCGGGAAACTGGTTTGGATTACAATAGCCCAATGCACTCTCCAACCACATTTGCCTATAATTTATGTCTTGTAAGGGAGTGAGAGTTGTGATAGGAGAGCTGCTGGCACGTGCCGGGGTTGGGCAATGGAGCACACAGTGTCACTTTTAGCAGCGACGTTTAATGCTTAAGCCACCAGATGGCGATGTAAGCGGCGCCGTCCTCAGTCAAAGTGAATGGCGACCGACGAGCGCCTGGTAGCGGGTCTTTTAACTCAACCATCCGTCATGTGAGCCCCCAATTATTAAACTATTTTATTCTGTTCTCTCACATAAAAAAATGTATGCAAAATATCTCTTTTCTGTATGGTAACAGCTCCGACTCACATCCTTAGATTCTAGCATTGTTGATTTGTCATGTTATATTCTTTTTACTGAATTTCAATTTGGGGTTTAACTTCTTGTGTCGGTTGCCCGGGGGAAAGGGTTTGCCATCGCTGGTATAATTGGGTCGGCGGGCAGCTGTCGACAGACTCACACCTGCCGGGTCCCAGCGATACACCCACTGCGCACGCGCGATGCAAACGCTGTGACGTTCACCTGGCCGTGACGCCTAACCCTTTGTCACCTGATTCAATAACTCTTCTCGCTCTCGCCTGATTTATTGGCAATATCATGCTTCATGTTACATATATCCAGTTGAAAGACTACCGGGTTTTTTTTTCAACCACACGATTTCCATGGAAAATAAGTTCCCTGTTTCAAAACAAAATGTACTCTTCTATCAAATTAGCCAGCGATTTGATAGTGAATCTGTGAGGATTGTTTAAGGGCTAGGACGAAGACCGTGTCAGGCCCCATGGTGTGGACCGTGTCTGGGACATGGGGTATTTTTATATAAAACCTGAGTTATTGCAGTCAAGCTGGACCAGATGAGTTACAAAGGAAATGAAGAAGCCTGTCCTTGCTAACCAAACACTCGCCAACACCGTGTATAAGCCAGGAGAGGGGGCATCTACAGATGTATTTGGAGTGGAAAGCTTGGGACATAATAGGGAGGGGGTTTAAAATGGGTGTGTGAGGGAGTAGCCTCATCAGTGCCCTCAATTTCTATATTCAATGACAAAAAAGAGAGAATATGATGAGATGACGGACTAGGGACACAAAAAGGTAAAAAATTAAGTATGCTTTACTCCCTTATGAAAAGGTGGCTCTATAGTGGTTTGTTTTTCTCTTCTACCAAAGAAGAAAACTCTTATTGGCAAAATATGAATTGAGTTGAATATAATACTGAGACATTTCAGCGGTATGTCATTTGACAACACAGTAAGTTATCATTTATTGAATTTGGTTACAGTATTGTTTCCCTGTATGTGAAAACATTTTCATCTTTGCTGCATTCATACAACCTGGGTCAAAACTTTCTTCTTATACCATAGAGTCTGGATTATTGTGGAATGCTACTCTCAACCCCTTCAAAAGGGAAGCTGATTAATCTATCATAAGATTGGATTAAGGCGGGTCTTTTCATCTAAATAACAGACATTTATTTCATTTCATTGTATGACATTTATGTCACTATCCCCATATCTTATAGCCCAAGGTTCAACTATTGGTCACCCCATGTAATTTGGGCTTTCTGTCCAGTTATTGCAAGTACATCTAGTTAATACCTTCCTGGCTATCATCCAATTACCCGCATTTATTATCACTCTGATATAGCATTCATAGTTTTCTTATCAGTGAAATTCTAGTTTAAATTTGTAAGCAGAAATGATCATATCTATACGTTACTCTATGTATATTGAACACTATAGATATTAGCTTTTTTATGAACCAGTCATACTAGGAACAAGGATAGTGCGCTCCCGGAGGATCACGTTAGCCGCCATTTCTAATGCCTTTCGCCATTATTGTGGCAAATCTACTCCGATGAGCGATATCAATTTCACACTTTATTCAGTTCTTCATGGATACCGGTCTATTTCAAGCTCCATTCTGCATTTTTATCTTCTATTCTTGCACACGAGCTTTATCCTGGTTCCAAAGGTCAACTACTTCTTACACAACACAGACTCTGTATTAGAAGACAAGTTACACCACATAATGCATCAGAGTTGAAAGTCAATGATCGGAGGGAGTACATAGATGCAGGCATGCCCCACCCCTCCTCTACTCGCCTTGTAGTTTTCATATTGGGTAATCTAAATGAAATAGTGGCCTCATTGCGAGTCGTAGACGCCACGCATGTTTGGTTGTGCTCATGGTTGTAAAAAATGGAGAACTAAAATCCTTGTTCGCACATTTTTTTCCCTTTCGTCGACCGACTTTCTCATATGACCACATCCTGGAGAGGGTACCGCCACTCCATGGGAACGGATATAGATTTTTTTTCTAAGTTTTACACAGGCATATATATACACTGAAATGGGTGTTGATTTTAGGAAATACTATCCGCTATGTCACATTCTAAATCCCCTATATGAGAGTGATGGGTTATGCTAGGTTGGTATAACTTATATAAGCAGCTATTACCATAGACTATGAACTAAAAGGTGACAACCAAATAACTATATACAGGAAAATGTAGTATAAAGTGACATGATTTGCAACAATGATAGAAAATTGTTTTTAAAACATGCACCGAAGAGGCATAAAACCCTACCCTAAGACAAAACAAATTGTTATATAGGGGCCTATTGATATCAGCATACATTTTTCAATGCTTTACAAGGTGAAACACCCCTCCCAACCTATGGACCAGCTCCTATCCTATGGCCTTCCTGATGGGTTAGGCTAGTGGCACCTGGACCTGTAGTACCTGTTTTACGATCATTTCAGCCATCACATGAACATGTACACTATAGGTCTGCAGCCGCAGGCGTTTTACCGGAATCGGGTGAAAGGTTCCACTGAACCCACTGTCCGGGACTAGGTGTCCTCATTTCTCTCATGTTGTAAGAACATGGTAGCTCACGACTGCTTTTTAATAGTGGGGTGGGGTGTGGAGATCCTGTATTAAGAGAAAACGTGGTTTCTGAGCCCGTCTGGGTGGCCTCTCTCAGTCATTTGAAGCAAAAATACGTCCCTCCGCCCCGTTCGGGTTCAGTCACTATTTTTCCGTATTACTATACACCTAATCGTTTAAAACGCCGTTTTATTAACTTTTCTGCTCCGCGATTCACACACCGTTCCTCTACACAACCAGTGCCATCCAATATGACCCGCTGTCACGGTGGGCGCGAACATTATTTATACTACACCCCTAGCAGCGGGTAGTATTTCATACATGTTCGGCCATAGGTGTATAGTAATAGGAGAAAATGCCCTAACTGTGGCCGAACTATGTCTTAGTTCAAGGTCACCTATCACCGATGTTCGCCCCGACGCCGTAGTTCTGGCCATAGTCAGGGCATTTTCTTATTATTACATACCTTTATTCGATCAGAAAGACGCCATTTATCGAGTTCTTAAGTCACAACCGCTCCATGTTGACACTGTCTGCTACGAACCGGAAGTTGCGCAGGATGTGCGATAATACTGTCACTCGCCGAACGGATGTTTGGTTGCTATTCGGTAGGTGTGCACTTAACAGAAGATATGATTGCAGAGCGTTAGGCGTGTATGGAGGCGGATATACCGGGAACCAGTGTAAGCGTGTCTGTGCGTCCCCCGTTGCGGATCGTGTTGTTATTATCGATGGATTTCGCATATTTGAGCTATTTAAACTGTGTTAGGTGAGAGCCACACGTTGGCTACCTTGATAAATGGTCATTAGGAACTTGTAGTTGTTACGGGGGGCGTGTATCGCGAGTTTAAAGTCGCGATTCGACGACGTTCGCCATGTTGTTTTTGGTCGCGATGACGTCGATTACGCATGCTAATCGAATAGCAGAGTCTTGGCTCGATGCACGGTAGAATCGTGCAGTACGACGAAGCGCACCATAGTGGGCCGTAGTCGCGATATACTACACCCCTGTGAGCGGGTAGTATTTCACTGACATTCACTATAGGTATGTAATAAAACCTTCTTTTTTTTTCCTGGCTGCACTTGGCATATGTTTTACATTTACATGAGACTATACCTTTACTGAAATTTTAGATATTACATTGACAGTCACTCAACTAGACCAGAGAATAATTAAACAAATCGTAGTATATTCAACAACAACAAAATCATGTATTGTTGTATATGATGCATTTGATGGTAAGGATAATAGTTCCCGACCATAAGGCTCCCCTTATTCTGTCTTTCGGTAGTTTCTGGGATTTATCTCACCCCTAGTATTTTTTCTCCATAGATTTAAAATTGGGAATTCGTATCTAAAGGCCATTATATATTTAGGGAAAATCTCCAATGGGGTATCATGTCACAAATGATAGCCCATTAGTCAATGTTAAGGGTGAGATAAATTCAGAAACCTATTCAAGTTTAATGTAAGAGCTCGATCATAATATAATATTCTACTGAGAAAAATTTCTGCACTTGAGCTACAGGTTCCTCACGAGGAATGGCTGTTTTCGTATCTGTCTAATCAGACCCAACGAGTAAAATTCGCTGATACTGTTTCGGTTTGGGAAAGGGTTAGTTATGGGGTGCCTCAGGGGTCTGTTCTGGGGCCCCTGCTATTTATATACTTCATAAATGACATTGTTAATGTTTTGAAGAATGTAAATTTTATTATTTATGCCGATGATCTTGTTATTTATTCAAGTGAAAGGGACATAACAGATATCGCTGTTAGGATCCAGGCGGAGCTTGATGGCCTGGTGTCATGCTAATGTTTTTGCTAACACAAAAAAACGAAAGTGTGTTGGTTTATGCCGGCAAACAAGCGGAAAACCACTAGGACAGTGGATATCTATGCTGGAATAACTAAATTAGACGAAGTGGACTCATATCCATACCTAGGAGTAGAACTCGATTACAGTTTAGAATTTCTGTAAACAGGCTAACAAAATAATTAAGCAGGTTAATGTTAAGTTGTTTCAGTTCCAGCGGATTAGGTATCTTCTGACGACTCAAGTGAGTATTCAGTATTATAAACAGGCGATACTGCCTATTTTTGATTACTCAGGGATATTTATGGATGGAGCATCTAAGATGCTATTAGCAATGATGCAGAGGCTCCAGAACAGAGGGCTTCGTATTTGTCTCCGGCAGAAGTGGAGAATGCATTCGAAAACGATTCCCAAATAACTCTCCATTCCAAATCGAAATCAAACTACCAACTGGATCGCCCTCGAAGTGAATTTGTAAAAAAAAGTCACCTAAGTATAGAGGAGAAAGGGCTTGGAATGATCTACCAGTTAGCATCCAAAAGGCACCAAGTGAAAGCGCGTTTAAATATGCAATCGATAAAATTGAGTCATTATGACCAAATAGTGCGCTGTTCGAGACCTGTATAGAATCTTAAAAACATTGTTGATCCATCATTGTATGGCCAATAACTCTAAAGAACATTGGCTATTCTATAATCTCTGCACATCTCTTATACCTCACCCTTCAATGTCTAAGTGTTATGTCTAAGTGCCTAAATTGTTATTATATTGTCTATTGTACTATTAATGCATCTATAGACCCCTTTCAGTGTTGGTAAACAATCCCTGACTTAATTAGGTGTGCGCGCACATCACGTTCAGAAAGAACTAGGTCACAAGCAAAAGTCTATGGGAGCAGCTCCTACCACACTTTAAAGTTGTCAGAACACTTAAATATTTCCCTTGAAATCATGGAAAAGTAGAGTGCCAGAATGTTGACTTCAGTAGCTTCATTTTGATAACTTAAATACACAGATCTGAAAAGTAGATGCTGTGATATGTTGAGGTTTAAATAGTAGTCCATGGTGATACCATGCACACACGCCTGTGTGTAACCCCTGAGTGTCTGTGGTCTACTGCTGCCTGCCTACTGCCTCTGTGTACTGACCACCCCTGCCCCTACACCAGGCCTGACCAGGGGTGCGCCCGGTGTGTGTGCAGCACACAGAGGTACACTCAGGGGTGGTCACCTGGGATGCCTGTCACTCACAAAATGGGTGTACATGGGTGTGTATGGTTGGGTTGGCATTATTATTGTTCAATATTCAGTGCACTTGACTTTTGAATACTTTTGAGAATTCATACTTTAGCAGAGTGTTTTCCTTTTGATGAAGCAAGTTATATTATACCTTCAGTACCATGCATGTTTAGGCCCATAATGATCCATGATGATACATAGTGCAAAACATGCAGTGAAAAATGCTCTAAACCATCCAGTGTAGCTGGAATTTATGAACCACCAAGTTACACTTGTTGTACTTTCATTATAAAATGACTTTTTTCTGAAATTATAATAGTTTTGCCCTTTAAATTCTGAAGAAAAACATGATACAAGCACTCGCGCCGTGTTGTGGACGGCATGTTTTGACCTAGGTATGGGTGCGCATCGCCGTTAATGTATGCGTGACGTCACGTGAAAGGGGTCTATAAGCAGTCATCATAATATCATAATATCATCATACCAACCTACACTCAACAAATGTATGTAACTGATTACTGGCATATATGTTACTCTAAGTAATACCAGACCGACTGAGTGTAACATCATTATTATGATTCACTATCTACATGTAAATTTATACAACGAGACTAGCTCACACTTAATACTGTACATTGTCCAGACTGTATGATGCATTAATGGAAGACCGCCCGCCTGAGGCGAATTACTTGCAATAAAAAATAATTTTTAAAATCTCATCTCGTTTGAAACACTACGTAATTCAAACTCGATGGGATACGAGCTCAGATCCTAAACTCTCATAGGTTTCCTCTATACCATAACCGCTTGTCTTGATTCCTTCCCGGACGCGTCACACAAAGGTTACATATTGTAATGCATCTCATCCTGATTTAGTTTGATCATTTGATAAATGTAAATATTCAAAGACTGCAACAAGTGTACATGCACAGGTATACATGTCATGAAATAGATCGGAAGAATGGTCGTAGTAATATTAAATAAGTGTGTGATTTAACACTGGAAAGGCTGGGATTAGCAATTGTATTTTCTGCTAGCACAGACAAACTGTTCATAAAAAACAAACGATTGGATTGCCCCTTTATCGAAAGTTCTCGTGCATTGCTATTACTGTGTTGAACTCTGTGCATATATCTTAGAGAAATCCATATTTTCCAAAATATAAAGTTTTTTTCCTTATGTAAAACAAAGATAGCTTTAAGTGTTCCCCATGTGTGCCAGAAAACAGGGGGTTGAACCTCAAACGCACTGTCAACGGCGCCATACGGTGACCAATCCCGATGTGTTCACGAGATTTTTCGGTCTCCATGAGGCATCAAATTCCACATGAAAAAAATTCCACTTTTTTCCCTGACCCCAACTGACATACCTGACATTTATAGGTATTCAAATGTCATATGTAACAAACTGTTAACTTAATTAGCATTGTCGTATCTGTAATTAACATAGCATGATATCACGAGCTTCATTGATTCTTTATGATATAACCGTTATGCATCGTGGTAAAACTCTTATTCATATAGAGTATCAGTACACCTAGAATATTGTATACATGCATTTCACTACCAGTGTTATGTAAGCAACTCAAGAAGTGGCTTTGTTATAATATATCGTGACAAATGTCAATGTTCCTGATACGATGCTAATTTCCACAAACCTGTGCGGCTTTTATGGCCAACCGTTTGTGAACTCTGACTTTGTGGGTCGTTGGTTGCTCCCGGATCCTTTAAAACGGTCGGTTGCTTTTGGCAGACGGCAAACCAAACGATAAAAATAAACAAAACAAGACAGCTCCGCTGCCGATCCCACATAGAGTGTGAAGTGGATGGGGAGAGGAAGAGAAAAAAATGCACCTCAGGGAAACGGTTACAGTCTACGTGCGTCTTCGAATCAAACAATGCGATCACTCTCCTCCCCGATTTGATCATTTCAACCCAACGACACTGGTTCCCCCCAGCTCGAAGTCTGTGTGGGAGAGTGAAGTGCAACGGAAGGAATCCCCGGCGTGAATGCTCGATCCCGCCGACTCTGCATCGCCGTGACCTTTTGACATTTCCGTTAATGTTTACCCACACAAAACATCGTTTGAGACCTCAAATAATTCAGGTCTCGGGATCCTAGATTTCCGTTAACGGCTGTAACCGACGCCGCTGTGGACTTGATCCAACCCAGGTGTCTATAGTTATCTCAAAACAACTATACATTTCTCCTGGGTTTCAGTACGTTTCACGTACACAAAATGTTGACAGCCATTTGGCAGGACGTGTTTGGAATGCTGCAAGTATATAGTATCAAGAACTTTAAAATGTATCTTATATTTAGCGTGTTTAACCACACCGACGGATATTAGATGTTATAACAACATAATCTGGCGATCATTTCGCATGTACAGGTCGCGTTTATGTGTTTAAAAAACACCTTTTCCTCCAGGAACTCATCCAGCAGGCATTGTGAGCCCTACCTTTGCAGAATCGCGCATGCAAAAGATATGTAAAAACAAAAAAACATTAGGGCGACGCCTGAAGGATTTGGATCTCACTGTCATCAAATCAAATGTATATGATATTTCTGAGCGAATACAATTTATAATGCTATTATTAAAAATACTATAGCATTGCAACTGATATTTTGTCAATAGCCGACAAGCAACAGCGGGGTCCTAAGCTACCCGATAAGCGACTACCTACCTGTTTATTTGCATGCAGAGAGCGAATACATGCATTCCACGTGATACATAAGTACAGTAGACTTGATAACTAAATGTAAAAGAGGTAAGGACATCCTTAGATCATTATGCAAAATTGAAGGGTTATAGATGAAGAATAACGATACTGATAAAATTGGACCTAATACTCGTAATTCTGAAAAGAAGAGTATTTTTCTACCCAGACCCAAGAAGTAAAAATTCAAAAGATCATGTGTGTATACCGGCATTATGCTGTGGAACTCACTTTCTAAAGATTCGGCCTCGAAATTATTGTTTAAAAGGGATATTCTGAAGAAAATAGTGGAGCTGTAGAAATTAGCTACAATATCCAACATTGAAGTATGTTATTCGGCCCGTGGTACATCTAATTAGTGTTAAGTGATCGGAGACAGGAGTGTACATTGTAGTACACATCGCAAGAATATATGGATCTTTCTTGTGATCTGTAGTAAAATATTAAATATAGATGGAGGTAAACTCGGTCTCCAAAAATTGTTATGTTTGTAACTAAGCCCATGAGGCGATCAATCTCATTGTAAATACCATCAACCGTTTCTGTTATTTGTTCATACATTGTCGATATTGCAAGGAAGAGCGATTTGTAACTAATCGAATGCAATGAAGACTTCTAATTTTTTTTTAGAAATTTCACAGGACGGGACTATAAAAGATACAAAAGAGGGACTTTTTATTTAGTAAACATAATTTAACGACACGATACGATCGCCGTATAGCGCGTTCTTCTTCACATCAGTCACATGGAGAACAACAGGACATTCACAAGACATCACGACCATGTACAAGACCTAAGGGACCGGCTAAGAAGGCTGGACTGGGATATCTTCTGGCAGAGAACATCCACAGGGAATAAATTGGCTTTCATAGAAAAGAAGCTATACCTATTCCTAGATTCTACCCATAAAAATATGGCAAATACGTAAAGAAAAAGTAACCTGGATGAACGAGAAGATCCGTGATTATATAACAGAAACAGATGATTATATGAAACTGAAAGAATATATCAAATTAAAAACAATGGAAGACCTATAAAAAGCAAAAAAGGCAAGAAATATCATAAGTAAACTGCAAAAAAGCAAAGGCAGATGAGATTATAAAACATAAGAAAGAAACAAAGAATACCCGGAACGATTTTGGAGGGAATCCCAGAATGTGCATTACCCCTCCAAACTTTGTTGACACTGATACAAAGGAGAACATCCCCCCACCCATAACTCACCGGACTATATAAATTAATATTTTGCCACTATATGCGAAAAATTAGTGTAAGATATAATCAAACACACTCCTGGTAGTCTATTTCGTGAGGCACATCGGTAATAAAGAGTATAGGATCATCTTATTGAAACTATAGACCTAACTGAGGCAGAAGTTCCCAAACATATATACAAAAGCTTAACATCAACAGACCCAGTGAATTCGTAGATATCAGGAGCTAGGTAATGAAAGGTCTGCTGTTATTATTGATACCACAATAGGCCTTTTTCCACAGGCTGGTGTCGCATGTTATCTGCTAAGCTACGCCATGTCTGAAGCCAAACATATCCCTGGCAACGTATCCTTTAGCATTGATAAACAAAGTGTGTGAGCATAATACGTTCATAATACCTCTGCACATTATTTCCACAGAAATAACAGTGATTGCATCGTATTCTCTGGTATTCCAGCTCCGATTTAGTGTATCATACAGGCATATCATCTCAATGATACTTTAGATATACCTTAGATAACATAGGGACACCGAAACTGCATCCACATTAATACATTGGCAGACCCAGCTGATATATGCTTATCTTTTTCCTATCTAAAACCAAGATAATTACCAACTATAAAGTTTAGACAACCATGACTCATTAGTACAATACCCTAGTTTGTCTCAGCAATTTAATGTAAAAAAACAACACTCCTGCAATCACACCCACCGTTCACACTCTAGGTGAGATTGCTGTGTGTTTCTATATGAATACCATCAGACAGTGGGCCGTTAGGCGGCGCTGAACGGCAATACCTGTATTAACCAGTCTATTCCAAAACACCCTAATCATGGGAGATTTCTCTAAAGAATGGAAAAGGGCAAATGTGATCCCAATGCCAAAGTCAGGCAAACTGTCAGAGCCGGAAAATTGGAAGCCTATCTCACTCTTACGATTGCACACAAAGGTCATTGAACAAGTTGCACACAAGGAAATGTCAAATAAAATGTTGGAAGGCATGATAGACGTAGGCTAATTCATTTGCCAGAGGTAGGCACTATTGACACCATATATGCCGTAATACATGACCTGTATTCAACAAGAGATGAAGGACTACTGACGCCTGTAGTTTTCATTACATCAGCACTGACGTTGGTACAAACCGAATGAGGATCAGGTTGCAGAACAAATTAGTCTCTCAACGGATAAGACCAAAGACAAAATTTCTGAAGAATTTCCCCAAATACAGAGGATATCAAGCCTGGAACCAGCTGCCAGAAGGATCCCTGGGACTAAAATTGCTATAAACAGAGATTATCATTTGGTTGCGCCAGTAATAAGAACAGATTCCAATGTCCAGAAGCCAGCCTAAACATGGGCGATTTTAAGAGATAATAGGATATGTCAAGCAAAAGCAAATTCACATGCTGAGAAAATCAGAACACTCAGTTTTATCCTTCATCATATCTTATCCGTTATTGGTATATCACACTCATGTAACATGTATATCATTACTCCATGTATAGTATTTCCTTTCATGTATTATATCATAAATGTCAGAGGCCGGCTGCGGCCAGATATATAACGCTGTAGACCTTTTTCCACTGGCCGGTGTCTCACGTTATCTGCCTGGTTATGCAATGCCTGCAGCCAAACAAACACCTTCTTTAGCATTGGAGAACTGAGTGTATGTGAGAACAGTAATACGTTTGTGATTTCTGTTTGAATTACCTCCAGTGTAATTACAGTGCATCGTATTCTACGGTAACCCAGCTCCAATGTGGTGGGTTACACTTGAATATTGACCTAGTATTACTTCAGATATGATTTAGATTTAGATTTAGACAGAAACACCATAGGCGGCTGCACAATAACACATTGGCAGGCTTGGCCATCATATGCCTATCTTTGTCTATGAAAAAGGCTAGGCAATTGTCAATTCAGACAGACCAGACTCGTTAATGCAATGTCCTAGTTTGTTCCAGCTTCCATATCTTTGTCCGAGCGGCCGCGTAACTAGAGAGTGGACCGTTAGGTGGTGTTGAACGGCAGCACCTGTATTGCAATGGGGCAAGGACAATCAGCTCATGACAAGCTAGCAGTGATCGGTTTTGGAGAGTTTCACCATTAGCCTAAATGATGTCGATCGGTTGAAAAGGGACGGGAGAACTGGATCGATGATAATCGCTGATGCTGGTGTCTCATCAGCTTTAACATCGTCTTACTAGTGAGCAAACTGATAAAGTTTCTTAAACTAGGAATATAAGGATACACCTCGCATTTCATTTCAGCATTCAATAGGAAACTGTATGCAGATTGCGAAAGGCATAAACATATACGACGGTGGACAAATCATTCAAATGGAATGTTTACTTCAGATAAAAATGTATCCCTGTCTATGGCCAGAAAGACGCTTGACGCCTAGTGTCGTTTTTACTCAAAAACACTACCAGCAATAGAGTCTGGGTAACTCCCATGATACATTCTGCAAAATATACTCTATTGTGTAAAGGGTTGAATAGATAATGAGGTCAGCAGTCTTAAATACGTTTAATCCTATCATTTCATTCTTATAAAAGACACATTGTGTGAAATACCTGTAGCTATATCACCGTATACATATGCAAATGGGATCGTTACATGAACATATAACTGCATCAGTATGTGATCATTTCTATAAAATGAAAGCAACGAATTAAGTCTAGTATGTCTATTGTGATTCGCAACTTTATCTCATTGAAATGTCTTCTATAATTACACGTCGTAAAGAATTATAAAAAAAAAACATGTACACAGTGCAAGATATAAGCCATTTAAACATAAGTTTTATAGTACGTACATGTAAAAGCGTGATATGGTCATAGTTGTCAAGTCGTGTCACATTTTATTCTGATTTAAGTCCTTCAAGTGTAACTGCAATTATAGAACTGCAATGTGCTCTCTGAGCCTTGAAATACATACAAGAGCGTTGGGGTCAAAGTTAGTTGTGATTAGATGTCACCCGAGTAGGTCCTATTAACACGTACATGCACCGGTTTAATTAACATGACATGATGTTCCCCTTTGGTCCCCCTACTTAAAAATGAAAATGCTTAGAAATATGCAATGACATGTATATTTACACATGTACTGGCGGGGATCAACGTTGATAGATTAAAGATAGCACATTGCACTTCACTTTTGAGTATCTAAGGTGATTCATACTGTAAATTATGCTCTGTGCCAGTGTAAGGGAGGGTAACAGAAATAGGAAAAACACTTGGTGCACATGTGCCAATTAGTGGTTAGTTGAACAAGAAACATCCTTAACACCACAATTGGTTTCATCCATTTATCTCACCCCTGGTATTTTCACTCCATAGACTTAGCATTAGGAACTCGTATCCAATGCCCATGAGATGTTTAGGGAAACTATCAAATGGGAGAATATGTCATAAACGTTAGCCCATTAGTCAATGTGAGGGGTGAGATGAATAGGCCTTTTTCCACAGGCCGGTGTCGCACCTTATCTGGGTGGTTACACAATGCCTGCGGCCAAACATACCCCTGGCAACGCATTCTTTAGCCTTGGATCACTCACTATATGAGTGTAATACTTTCATAAGGCCCGTGTATATCATTTTCAGAGAAATTCCAATGATTTCATCGTATTCTATGGTATTCCAGCTCCAATTTGATGTATCATACATATATATCACTTCAATGATACTATAGATATAGCTTAGATAACACAGGCCAGGAACACCGAAACTGAATACACACTAATACATTGGCAGGCCTAGCTATAATATGCTTATCTTTTTCCAAGCTGAACCCAAGATAATTGTTGATGCAATACCCTTGTTTGCTCCAACAATTTAATCTGTCAAAAAACAACACTCCTGCAATCACACCCACCGTTCACCCTTTATGTGTGATTGCTGTGTGTCTCTATATGAGTACCGCTTGAATCGCGGTGTTTATCCGAGCGGTCGCGTTACTAGACAGTGGGCCGTTGAACGGCAACACCTGTATTCAGAAACCCATTCAAGTTCATGGTCAGAGCTCGATCCCATCTCGTTTGAATCATTAGGTAATTCACGCGGCTTCACCTTGTGAATTATTACGCGATTCAAACTCGATGGGATATGAGCTCTGACCCTAAACTTTCATGGGTTTCCTCCATAATACGTGTGTATATGCATGCAGTACCGGCGACGTTGGTACCCATATTAATTAGTTCATTTTAGGCAACGCACTATTTTCTCATACACACTATTTTTCCGTATGCGCCGGCTTTTGCAACCCGGAGCATTCAATTTATCCGTGGGCTCCGGGTATGTAGATACACGTTGCCTGTGTGTTTTCTATGGACGCATATATGTATTATGTGTATAATAAATTCAGACACACCTACCACCTTATACGTATACACACATTTTTATAACCATAGTGTGTGTAAGATGCAAGTTTTCTGTGATTCACCCAAAGTAAGTTTAATTGAACAAATTGGACGTTAAACTACCCAAACAAACAAACAATTCTGTGATACCGATTGGATCTTTTCTCGTACTTGTAAATATGGACGCAGATATAAGGACACTACTAACTGATGGTAAAACAGGTGGATTCACAACCAGGACTTTAAAATACCAAAACGATCTGGAGGTTGTATGCAACTTATTCTTAGGAATCAGGGATTCAAAAAAACCTTTTGTACACGTGACCTAGTTATTTTATTAGCCCATGTTTATCATCTATTAGCTACGGGGTGTGGGGTTACGAAGATCTGTATGTGACCCTGCAAATTATTTCTGTATTGATTGATGTATCAGGCAAGATTGTGTAATATATTTATCCATACTGTTGGGGCATGTCATGCCGGCTGTAAGCCGATGTCCTCTCAGTCTAAATAAAGAATGTAAGAAAAAAAGTCATATTTAAGATATTTATGATTCACACTGTGTGCACACGTTGGGTGTTTCTGTATACCTGGGCGCGGTTGCAGATACTGGGGTGGTTGGGGTGGGATCCACGTACGTACCCTGAAGACGCCGTTCATAACGTGAGGTGTGGTGACGCGGGGCAGTAACTGGCGCCGATGCCTCGTGGTGAGTCACGCGTGCCGCCTCGTTATGTCACGTGATCCGCTCAGTGACTAACCGTCGCATAGAGACGCGTACATCTGCCTTGCCTGCCTGCTTACTTCAAACCGCCTCTTCAGGAAAACGCTATGATATGATATTTTGAAGGGCAGAGATAACAGATAGTACCGGGCCTACAACATAGCCAAGACAAGAAAATGGATGTATACTATCTGTCAACAATAAAAACAATGATCAGAAAAAAATATGTAGCCGTAGGCCTACAGTTAAAAAAAGATTACCCCCCCCCCCCCCCCCCCCCCCCACCGCGGGCGTTCTTCCTTTTACTATATACCCATGCCGTGTATACTGTAAATACGTACCGTTTTGGCATATGACGTAAAAATACTGTACGGACCAGTGGTCCGTACACCAAAATACGGACTACCTACCCATACACATTTATTACAATTTTGGTTGTTAATAAAGATTAAATTGATTTTTTTTTTAATTTCGGGTATATAGTAAATATATAACGTCCAAACATGCTTGTACAAGTCACAGAACTCGATGCTAATTTACCGTTTGTACGGAACTCGGCGTAAACGCCTCGGTCCGTACATACCGTAAATTAGCATCTCGTTCTGTGACTTGTACAGCATGGTCAGGACGTTCTATATAATTACAGCCAGGAACATATATACAAACAAATACAGGACAAGTACAGATACAGTTAGGACGAATACAATACACAGGTGTGCTGCTCTTGAAACTGGGGTACCGCGGTGGAAATTAATAATGTTGGCTTGATCATATCTTTGAGGTGATCAATTATCGCACATATAATACAGTTGTAGTTACACATACACATACAGGTGATAAACACAGCTGGGGTGACTAGTTCTCCGATACTGTTCAACTTCACCTCATTTTTCAATGGAACATATGAAGTTCCTGACTGTGGCAGACATTCGTCCCTCTGCCTGTGGCATCGGGACAAATGTCCGCAATAGGTGACCTCGAACTAAGACATAGTTCGCCCACAGTAATGTCATTTTCTTATTATTACATACCGAAATTAGATTTTTTTTAAAACACTATTTACAAAGTCATCGAGTCACAACTGCTCCAGGTTGATACTGTCTGCTACTAACCGGAAGTCGCAAACAGTGTGCCTGTTGCGCATGCGCAAAACTATGTAAAATAGCATCAGTCTCCAAATCGTAGTCCTAGACACACACTTATCGAATATCGGCCAAACATCTGCTAGGCATCATGTTCGGTTCTAAGCAGCGGAAGTCGGCGAACTACTACGATATTTTCGCGCATGTGCAACAAGTACATCCGGCACGTCGGTGCTTTGCCCGTTGCTGACCAGAGCAAGTGACGTGTTGTTATAATCGATTTCGCATATTTGAGCTATTCAAATGGTGTCAGGTTAACGCCACTTGTTAGATACTTCGATATCTGGTCATTATGCACTTGTGGTTTTTACAGGGGGGCCTGTATCGCGAGTTTCAACTGACATCGTCCAACATCGTCCAACATGTTGACATTGGTCATGATGACGTCCATTACGCACACTTAACAAATAGCAGAGACTAGGATAGACTCACGATAAAATATTGCAGTGCAACGAAGCGCACCATAGTGGGCTGTAGTCGCCGAAAACTACCCCCCCTGTGAGAGGCTCGTTTTAGTTATTTGATATGCTAACTATAGAGTATACATTTGAGTGTGTGATTATATATTGTCTGATATGCTATTAGAGGCATATTTAGAACGATTATCTAGTAAACCTAGAGGGCTTTACCTGATATACGTTCATGTATACGATAGCTTTTACGAATACGAGGCAGACATTCTCCAATATCTATCATTATATGTATGAAAAACATTACAGAAGGTGAAGGATTTATTTTGATATCGCGTTGTTCTTCTTGGAGTCCATAAATTCTTAAATTAAATGATATAATAGTGATTATGTAATTATGCTTTTCCTAAGGATGGGATGCCGTGTCGGGCTTACAAGGATTGTGGTGGCAGTAGACATTGATGTAAAGCAGTTGTGTAAGTAGACTGGCTTCAGTCCCTGTGTCCTACCCACCTCTCCTACTGCTGCCTACCGCCACCGCACGCCCTGCTTACCCCTCCACCTACTCTCCCCTTGGCCTGGCAGATTCCTGAGCCAGAGGAACCTTACACATTATAATTCATTTTATACATTCAATTTACGTTCATAATCAAAGACTTGAGCAAGTCTATTGTGTAAGGTCAGACTCGGGTTCCACAAGGATCATATTGCGGTCACACAAAATGCGTGGTGAGGACACACTTGCTTGATTGAGGTTGCACGCAGATCAGACTGAGGTCACAGAAATGCTAGTCTAAGGTTACATAGACACTTGTCTGAGGTTGCACTTCACGTTACACGGCGGTGATTCCAGACCAGATTCTACATACCCATGCAGTATCGGTTTGTTAGCAGTCTCACCGTCACAGCAATCATCACAGTTTTCTCCTATTCCCCCAAGAAACCCCTGAGAGATTATTCTCCCCAAGACTCCATTTTCTTACCTCCTTGTATATCACATCCTTTATATTATGTCTATGGCCTCTCTGGACTCTTTGTTTGCACATTCCTTTTGAACCTGCCTTGAACAGGTGGTTTTATAGGACAGGTGTCTTGGGGCTGGGTGGTTTGGATAACACGAGGAGTCTATGTACATACAGACGCTGCAACCTTAGGAGCCCGGTTTTGTCTTTATCGTTCGTGTACAGTACCCTTGATAGTATCATAGCTGGCCTTTCGTTAATAAACTAAATCAGTGACGAACCGTACTAATAGGCTTTCTATCTGTATCCTTTACGAATGATAAAGAGAGATAGATGGGAAGAGGTATTGTGAATAGTTGGCATATTTCAGCTACCGCATGGTATATGATTTTGTTGAGGGTGGGGATTCTCTTTGCAATATTGCCAGAAAAATGCAGTCCGCAAAAATGATCAGCATGTCTGGGTGGGAGGGTGGTCGGCGGAATGGAGGAGGGGTGTTGAATCATCAAAAGTCCTCGCTACAAGTCACCTGACAGTGGATACACTGCCTTTAAAAAGTTAAAGGACGTAGCTGTCAAGGTCGATCAGTCCCTTTGAGTGGATGAATTGGTTGATACTTCATCCGTCAACGTAACCCTGTACTTGGTCAGCTTAGACTAGTATAGTCATATTAACTGCCCTAGGAATTCTCGAATTTGAGCCTGTTTATAGCAGGGCAGGGGCGTTGCCCTTATAGACCACTACTTCTGAAAGGTAATGTAGGAGTCTCAGTGCGTGGGTCTTGTGCAGTCTGGCATCTCGTCTAGGCTAACGTGTGTGCTCCGATTACTCATAGATGGATCCGACATTGACAGGAAAAAAATGGAACAGGAAGGCGCCAGGAGACCGTACAGCCGACGAGGCCATCAACTGGTGAATAGGATCTCAGTGCATTCTTCATCTCACGCCTCCTGATCACTACTCAATTAAGTATCGGTAAATGGCCGATAAACTGGAAATATCTGATTTAATACATGTAAAATAAAGGCACTTCTCCTATTGATGTACATGTACATGTATACATATATGAACATTATATTCACTGATTGTGTGTATCATCGCTAATTTTACATGCTTTATCGCCGCACTACTATCAGAGATTGTTTCACTTCCCATTATATATATATATATATATATATATATATATATATTGTTTTCAGATAATAGCGGCTGTAGTCTCCGGGCATTAGACTCGTAGTAGTATGCGAGCAATTGCGACGATATTACGTGGTCTAATCCGAGAAAATTACACCTGTATTCATTTGAAACCAGTTTAAATATTGTATTTATTATCATAATATGTATCTCGTATCTCTGTTCCAGAAGTGATTAGTAGAACAGTATGACCGGAATTACTGGAGGTATTAATTTGTGGAAATCATAATGGTTCACCCCTTGATGGCCTTTGCGTATGATATCCCAAGTTAGAAGTGAGGCTTATCCTTCAACAAGGACAATCAGCGGTGGAGAACTCACAGCTCAATTATCCTTGGGTATCTAGATTTAATTTAGCGAATAATATAAACCGTAAAATAATATGCGATTCTAGAATTTGTATTCCAATATATAACATGGCAGATCTTGAACCACTGGTTGTATCTCTGCACCACCGTACAGGTCTATTTGAGACAAAGTTTGCCCCATACGCCGTGTATCCCAAAGTCCTTCGTGTTTTAATATTTGTAGAAGTGAGGCATTATTACCACATTCTAACCATAGATTTCTTCCTGTTGTGTTTGGTGCCTTATCTGAAAACATCTCTCGGACTATATTCTTTAGTAGACAATTCCATTATGTATTCAAAGGTTTTATTTTTGTCAACAAACCAATGTTCTTAAGCCCAGTGGCAAACTCATCAACTGTGGATATACATTGTAGTAATTTAGAGCTAAACGAGAAACAGCTGAAGTGTCTGTGAAGGTCATCTGAAACTAGCAGTTTTTCCCAATTCGTTAAGCTTTACGATTAATATCAAGACTGGAGTCATATTACAAAAAAAACCTAAGGCATTTTTTGAGAAAAATTTGGTAAGAAACGTCTTTCGATCAATTTTTGAGTGCAGATTTCGAAAAAGAAATTATCAATCTGAAAAATCTATTTTTAGCCTTCTGACTGACAAAAAACAAAATGGATGCCAATGTCTATCAAGGCCCGGCCCCACTGGTGTGATGGATTAAAAAGTGATAAACACCGGCCGAGGGTCACAAAAACGACGCCGCCCGTTGCATCGCACACGATTGCTCCTGTGGGGCCTGGGGTACGCGCGTGTGCGATTGTGTGCGACTCGATGGATTCATCGCATCGCACATCTTAAATTATTCATGATTTGCGATGGATCTGTCGCACATACAGGCGTGGGATGCCTCCTTTTTCGTCTATAGATATACTCTCAGGCAGTACCCAGGCAGCACATACAACTGACACTGGTACATTGGGTATACAGGTGTCAGGAGGTGTGATTTCAAATCAAGCTGTGACAACGGCAGGCTATTTTCACAGGGCGATAACTATGTTCCACATATACATGTCCACACACCTGTGAACATTTACCCTTTTTCTTTTTTTATTGCGATCATCGCAATAAGGGTAATAAAAACCGTCGATGGGGTCATAAACCATGTGCGACAATCGCATGGCACCAGTTGGACCGGGCCTTTAGAAGATCAAAGAATCTTTTCTAAAATCCTCATTATTTCATTTATCTGGTCATGTAGTAGCTCAAATTAAAGGTCTCACTGAGATACATTACCTTACACTAGTTTTGTGGTTGTCATGATAATTTGGTTACCATGACAATAAAAAATACACGAAAAATTAAACGACGGCGAGTGGACGGAATCGATTGTTTGCGCACATTTAAGGTATTTAAACGGTATTACGTGAACGCCCCATGTTAGATAGCTCGATATTTGGTCATTGCGTGGATTTTGTAACCACGTATACATAATGCTAGACTTGTTCCCTGCCCAAATGAAACAAGCGACTGGTAACGCGTTCCCATAAAACACTCGCGCATGACCTTGAACCGTCTGTCACGCCAGTTCTCACGAGAACAGGCTAAGGCTATTTTTACTCTGTGGTAGGGCTGCCACCTTGAGCCATGAACACACCTTCTGGTGAATGGTGGCCATACTACAGGCACAATCCCACAATGCAACAGAAAAATGGAGGCGTTACCCATAGTGCACCAAAAAAATGGAATCCCGTTACCTGACCTACAATGTGGCCAGGCTTCCAGGCTAGTATAACACTTGAGACGAGTCGAGTGTCTAACAGAGGAGAAACTTTTCAGAAGAATAGAATGGGGCAGCGCAGTGTATTCTGCTGCATATCCTTAGATATGCTGACGGACAGTGGCGGATCCTGGCGAGGTGACTTGTTTAAGCGTGTGATCCACCAAATCGACGCTCACATCGGCCGGCCATCCGATGCTCACGTGCTGTACACACGCCGCTCGGGTGGAGCCTAGTGAGCAAGTCCACCAAGTGCCGCGGCCGGCCGATACTGCTGCCATCTGGTGGACGCGCAAGCCGAGTTCTCGAGCAAGGCAGTGTGTCGCTGTGTTGGGATTCATACGCTGGATTCTCTGTTAAACTGAATAACGAAGGTAAATAAAGATAAGGCTTGATGTTAGGAATCTGTATATTCGACTGGTGCATATATTCTACCTAAACTGCTGTAACTCTCCGAAATTTCGGTCTCCGTTCATATGAATTGTCAACGCGGAGCACAGGAAGGCTCACGGCGTCAACATCGGCCGGCTGGTCACCTTTAAAAAATCAAATGAATCAGTTTTGCATCGGCTCCAGTTTCCAGTCGACTCCACACTGATATGCAAATAAGGTGGGGGCGACACTATAAAATTGATGATGTTCCGGACAGAACGTTCAGTGGATCATCAGAACAGTGACCTTTAGGGCTGGCCGGCCAGAGACGATGACCGAACGGCTGCAGACGACAGGGATTTGGGAGAGAGGACCAGGGCCGCCGATAGGCGGGTCCGGCCGTGTCTGCCTTATTTGCTGATCTACCAAGCTGATTGTCCCAGCCGATCAGAGGCGATGAGCGATTTGGCCGGCCGACGTCCACAATTGCTCCACATGGACATTGTCCGGCCCTAACTTTATATCGATTGATTTAGTCTAATTGAGCTATTTAAACTGTCTCAGGTGAATGCCCTACATTAGATTCCTCAATATTTGGACACTACACACTTTGAGTTGTTACGGGGAGGTCGTAGCATGCCTCTGAAGTCCTGAATGGGAGAGAACCACCATTTGGTTTTTTTTACACTGTCACTGCTCTTGCGCATATCGCAATAGATTTCAATAGTGAGCCTAACATTGGCCATAAGTGTATAGTAATAGTTAGCATGGATATGAGGTCTACTAGGGTGGACAGCAATTAAAAATCCTTTCACCCTCTTGATCGCCTTGCTTCCTCATGGTGCAGACCAGATATGCTTGCACAAAACGACTGGGGTAGGGAGTTAGCTCAGTTGTAAAGAGTATTGGACTTGTTGATTCAAGTCCCAATGCAGCCACTTTTCTTCTTCACCCCAAGCAGTGGTAGATTTACTGCTATATCAAAAACCAATCCTTCTCATACCATGTCTATGTGGTGTGGGAAGTAAAAGAACTCTCACCTCGGTAAATGTGTAGGGGTGAGATTTCTAACTAAATTCATCTCATAGATTTGGTCAAACCCAAAGTAAGTCTAATTGAATGAATTGGATATCAAACTAAACAAGCAAACAAGGGACATATTTATGGCATCAAAAGGCCGAGAATGGCATCCCTACAGGCTCAGTGAATACATTTTCTTATCATTATGTAGTGGGGTGGGAATCCAGCAGTGTTCTACAGAAGGTGGCGTGGAGAGCCGATCCTTACTGTGTAGTGGTTCCAAGCAACGCCGCACACACGAGTGGCGCGGCGGAGACCGGGATTACATAACGCTGGGTATATATATAGTCAGCGTTCACAGTAGGTCGACAGGCTGTCCCTGTGCGTCTCTTCTTCGGAACGGACCCTTGGGCCCTCACTTGGCAGGCGGGTTCTCGTAACCTTCCTGGTGATTAGGTGAGTCTTTTAGATTTGCCTCTCCAGCGCTACCTGGCACACCGTGCTGGGGTACTGTACTTGTGGGAAAGATCCAGATCTTTCCGGGAAGTAATTGTTAATAAACATTCCTGTTTGTTAAACTCGTGAGTTGTGTTGTGTGTGACTAGGTTCGTGCAAACTTGCCGAAAACCGAACGGACCTACGTAATAGCTCGTAGGGTGGGATCCTGCCTAGGACTAGCATTCCGGAACAGGGGTCTTCCATTCTGCTAGACAGGCGGCGACCACTACAATTATATATTTTATTTTATGTACCTGATACATTCACTATGGTCACAGTGCGCCCGAATATTCACTAAGGGCGCAGTGTTCCCGAACATTATTTATATGACACCCCTAGTAGCGGGTAGTATTTCGGCCATAGGTATGTAATAATAATTCACTTATTTGGTCAGTGTATTCCAGCGAGCATGCAGTAAAGTGCTATTTATTGCATGAGGGTAACAAATGAATTTTTGGAGACAGGGTAGGATAAATACTAAACTGTACTCTAAACTAGTTAACCATACTGGGACGGTCCTTGTACCGCTGTAAAAGCGGTTACCAAGGGTTAAATTAGGAGTGTTCTTTGTTTCCCGGAGAGTCGGACACGGCGCCAATTAGAATCGTAACTGCCACTAGTAGACAAAGGATGTGGTGTAGCCGGATGCCTTTGTATGTATCCGTTTGGAGGGATTAAGAGTTCTATCAGGGTAGACATAACAATGTGGGGGTTCGGAGACAATAGGGAGCCCGTATGACATGTTGATAGACTGGGATTGGATGAAGTGGGGAACCAATCAACAAGGGACCAATGAAATGTATGCATGTTGTCGGATTGTACTTTGATATACCAGATGTGAAGGAGAAATAAACAGAAATGAATTAGCCATCAACGCGTGTGGGTCTTTGTGTGATAGCTCGGAGGGTGCGGTCTTGGTTAAAGCTTACACTGGCGACCACGACGAGACCGAAGAGAGAGAAGCAGTAAGTTAAGGAACAGTAACCAAGTACAAAGAGAGCCATGGCGGATGGCGAGACTCCCAAGCAAATAGCACGCAGAGAGAAAGATAGAGTCTTATGGGGACGGTTGAAGGACCACACGAAAAAAATAGAACACTGTGATGGATCGGATGAAGAAGCGATTAGAGACTGGCTAATGAACGTAGGGTTTGCAGCTAGGAGGACGGAAGCGGGAGACCCTTTAGTAATACAGCTGGCAGAAACCTTATCGAAGGGAGACTTTTCCGCTTTTATCGAACAGTCACTAGAAGCGACGCCAAAGCCACAGAGGACGTGGAAGAAACTCTCACTAGAAATCTCCAACGCGTACCTGGGACTGGAAGAGAAGGAGGAACAGGAAGAGAGGGTGTTAGAGATGTCACAAATGGTGGGAGAATCGGTGCGTATCTTTGGGAGAAGGTATGCGGCGGCAGTGGCACGAGCATACACCGATCAGCAACAAGAGGAAGAGAAGACGAAAGAGAAGGTGATTGCTGCATTTTGTGATGGGCTAGAAGACGAGTCCATAGGGTCGTATGTGGTGCTGAGGAAGCCGAAGACGACTGAAGCGGCCTGTAGGGCAGCATGTGAAGCGGTACGAGTGCTGGATAGGATGAAGGGAAGGAAGAAACCGGCGGGCATGCTAGGCGCCCTAACGCAGCTGCCGGTGGAGCCAGAAGGGGAGCTGAAAAAGCTGGAAGATATAATGACGATCAAATTCTCGGAGATGCCCCACATCATCAAGTCGCTACAAAAGGAAGTGAAATCAGTGAGCAGGACAAGTGGGAAGACTACCGACAACGAAGCCGCTGCAGTGACGCAGGCAGTGGTAGCAACACCTGTGCACAACAGTGCAGGGGGTGGACAAGGGGCGACGCCGGGGATCGTTTCGGCGGGAAACATGATGAATGTCGCGCCAGGACAGATACCAATGATGTACCCCCCGATGATGTTTAACCCGTGGTTCGGGGGCTACTATGATCAGAATCAAGGCGGCGGGTACATGGCATCGGCTCCGTTGCCTCAGCCATGGCAACAGGGAGACGGGAGCCGAGGAGGCAGGCCACGAGGTAGGGGCTGCGGCGGCTATGGGGGAGGATCGCAGAAGGGATTATGTTACAATGGACAGAATCTTATCGCCAGGAATGCGCCTGCAATCCCTGTCGGGGCACGAAATACCAACGCATGGAGTGGGGAGAATATAAATAGAAGGTGAGTCCATTCCTGTATTTGTGGTAGATCAACTGAACCATGACTTGTTGTTGGGTATCGATGGTATGAAATTGTTGGACACGCAGCTCGATTGTACGGCGAGGAAAATAGGGATAAAAGGTAAAATGTGGAGCTGGGGAGAGCCAGGTAGGGAAAGGTTAGAGGTAAGCGGGGCCTTTGCAGAAATAGATGGATGGATGAGCGAGTACCCGGGGGCGTTCACAAGCAGAGATAGGCCGTTGGGAGAGGCGAGCGGGATCACAAAGCAAATAGACACAGGGGACGCGCCCCCTGTTAGGCAGCAACCGTTTAGGGTACCCTTGCAAAAGAAGGAACTAGTAGATAAGGAGATCGATGACCTATTAGAGAAGGGGGTGATAAGGCCGAGTAACAGTCCTTGGGCGTCCCCCATTCTGCTGGTACCAAAGGCGGACGGATCCCTGAGGTGTGTAGTGGACTACCGGAGAGTGAACGCGGTGACAAAAAAGGACGCACACCCGATACCGTTGATACAAGACATATTTGATCAATTAAACGGGGCTACCTGCTTTACAACGCTAGATCTGAAGTCGGCCTATTGGCAGGTGCCAATGGATCAGGGGAGCATAGAGAAAACGGCAGTCACGACGCATAGGGGTCTCTTCGAAATTCGCCTTCCGGATCTCTATATCACACATGGCCGGGTTAAGCGATTTGATTATCGCCCGCTCGCACACTTCAATGTTATCTCTCACCATCAGTGAACATACTAAGGGGGAATCTCCTTGGCATTTGCCTGGCTCTGGGTAGATTGAATGACCCACCTTGGGCTCGATGGCAATCACTTTCCTTGCTTTCAATTGTCTCACTAGGTCGTCCTTCCACCATACCGGGAAGTATTGTAACCGGAACACCTCAAATACTTCCTCCGATACTGTCAGCAGCGTGGTCTTGAAGTCCTCTTCGTGCTCCCACATCGGTCTCACTTCTCCGTATCGGTAGTACCAATGCGGATCGAGTGGTTCCATCCTTGCCCCTTTTGCCATCTGAATGACCTGGCCTAGTACCTTTGGAGGGAGTATCTTCCGGTTTAGGCGTCCTTCTTCCAGGGACACCAATTGGTTTCGGAATAATACCGCCGCTGTGTAGAACTGATGGGAAGCCAGCGCTACCGCTTCTAGGGCATGAACTCGTAGAGGGAATGCGGTAGATTTAGCGAAAGAAACAAGGTACGAGGACCTGTCCCAATTGGGTTAACAAGTTTCACTTGTACTAAACACCTATAAATATCCAAAAATATTTAAGAAACTCACCAAAATGTATCGACATCAAAGCGATAATCAAAGTAGTCTGGGCGGCCGGAAGTCACTCTCTGCTCTAAGCAGTGAGCATGTGCGATATTTACTCTCCAACCATAGTCATTGAACACAAATTATTGCAGAACTTACAGGGGTGATTCCTTGACCTCATTAACGGCTTTATTCGCAATATTCATAGCCACGATTTTGTAAATAGAATTCTAATTCTTAGAAAATTCTTTTCTTCGAGAATAATAGTAATATAATATCATTTGTTAATTTTCTGTTTGATTTTTTTTGTCTGGATATCGATTATTTATGATTTATTATCGTATTTCCGTTATTACACGTATTCATGTCACTATGTATCATGATATCACTTGGCCCTTAATATACTTGTTGTTACATTGCTGTAAATCACTATTCTAGTCTTATTTGATCATTATGGGCCATATTTCCATATATCACATGTTTGCATACCGTAATTATTTGCTTGCGATCGTCTTTGTTTACATTTTTAACAACCGTTTACGCATGGCATCGCAGCATCGCATCATAAACAGGTCAGTGGATTTTCCTAACCAATCAAATTGAGTCTTCAAAGTGTGGTGGTATGGCGCCATGCCGGCACAGTATGGTGGTACAGCTAAACTACCACTTGCATAGCAGAGGGTGGTATTTGGATTATTTTTAGGCATAGGTGTATAGTACAGGTGACCAGTGTCCATGTGAACCCATCAGTCAAAACAAAGAAAATCGATGAAAAACGGCATTGCGCTGATGAGTTGTTGCTTTATTGGGAAAAAAACATGAAACGTCAATGTTCTATGAAATATAACTATATAAGAGAACCAATATGGAATTACTAAAACAAAAAGAAAATATATTCATATATAAAAATCAAGTATGCGTCTTATTTCGGATAATATAAAATGAGAAACTGGAGTACATGTCAGGAAATTGATTATATATATATATATACGTGTATTATATTTTTGATTGGCAAATTGTCAAGAAAACGCCACACCGAACTAGTCCTATGGATTGCACTGAATCGTTTATTTTATCTTTATCACTACCTTTTCCCCTCACCCCTCACACTCTAAGAAATGTATAAGAAACATGCCTGTCATAGAATCATCAAACATTATATTATGTAAGAATAGTTCTATGAGAAAACAATGTCATGTGCTTCCCCATAATGCATTTGTAAGGTATCTTTGACTTGATTTTGTAATAAAGGTAATATAGTTAACGAGAGTGCGTTGGTATAAAGTAATAACGGTTTAGCTATTTCTGTTTGATGCACCTACCCGAAAATGGAGGTCTATTTGTAGACTGCTAACGTTGGTTTGAACATGGAAGTGATAAGTCAAGGGAAATAGGATACACACATGGTAAATATAAGAGCAAATATGGTCATTTCACCGGATGAAGGTGTAACTGTATACAAATTCCAACTAGCTGAGGTAAGCTCCGAAACAAAAACCATCCCAGTGAACTGATTTCGAAACAGTATCGGCATCATTTATCCTTCTATTAATATCTATTCTCTCTCAAATGAGAGAGGTTACCAAAATATGTTTATAGCCGTCAATAGATAATGATAAACTTCAGTTTACTCATGGCGGTCAGTTAGTGTTGGAGAGACTACCATTTCTAGGGGTTGTAGGTCTACAAATAAACTGTATAATTTATAAAACCAGTGTAGGTATATGGAAAATATTAATTTAACGGTGATAGACCGAGAACGTAAGAGCACAATGGCTGAGTACGTAAATAAACTTGCAGAGGAAATTTACTTCAATCTAATTATAATGTTACTGACACACCGGATTCCAAAATGTATCCACAATAAATGTCCTTTTCACATACGGAGGTCATTCTAGAGGAGAACTGATGTATGCTGGTAGTTATCTAAAACTCAACTTGATTTTGGCCCACCAAGCAAGGCAATTCGTTAAGTGCCCCAATTAAATCTCAGAAGGTGTTATTTATTATAATCAAGACACAGGCAAACTTGCACAGTAATAAGGACAAAAGATCTCGTCAGGCTTTGAGTGACTTGTTCGTGATAAAGTTAATTAAGGCATGGGTCCAATTGTAAACAAATACCTTTCCCTGTGATTCTTTTTATTTTCTGACAGAGTGCCACAATCTGTGTCCGTTTATTTGGCAACAAACACAATCCATACCCGGTACTTTTTATGTAAGTCCTAACTGGAAAGCGATCTTGGCGCAATCATTATTTCCATCATTGCAAACAATTATTTCATTGTAGGTACCAGACATAATGATACTGTTAGGTGTTTGACTTACATCATTCCAGCTGTTGAAATCAAGAAACCCTCTGGTGAATTAGATCAATAAGATTGAGGCGCAGATACGATCAATGCATTGCCTATGGTAAGTATGAGAAGAAAGAAATAATTTAGGGAAACAAGAGGGCTTTATCATAGAGGAAACAACAACTAAATTAGTATTTGGGGAAGGTGTATTCCAACAAATGAAGGGGAAACGTACCTTTCTATTTGATACGATGGAGGTATTACTGTATACCAATGCCGTATATATACTGTAAATACGCACCGTTTCGCCATATAACGTAAAAATACTGTACGGAACAGTGTTCCGTACGGGAAAATACGGAACACTTCAGTAAAAATTTATCAAAATATTAGTTGTTACGGCTCATTCTGTTTTATGGGTCTGTGAACCATGTATATATACATTTCGATGCTGTTCATGATGTTCTAAGCCTCATACAATTAAAGGCATATCGGACAATTTGGATTGAAAATTCAAACCCATGTCAATTTCCTGAATTTTTAATATGATGATCTCCAAGTGTTGTGGGACACATATATTACTTAAAAACCGGGGGTCACCGTGCTAGTTTTTGATTTATCGATAAATATTATGATAATTTTATATTAGAATATACAGAAAGTATTTTTTCATATAGTAAAACCCATGTCATTTTCCTCAAACTTTCACAGAATATAGTACATATATAGTAATTTTTATTTAGATTTTAAAAATCATCAGGTCACCATCCTTGTTTTTTAATTAATTGAAGAAAACCATATTTTTAAGTACATTTCCTATGTAAAACAAGCAAATGTAAATTGGCCTATTTTACCCACTAAAATTGGATAAACGTAACAAAATGTTAAATCTACCCATGTAGAATAAAAATGAATCCCAAGAAACCAGTTTTTACCGATATTCGACATTATTCAAAGATCACCATGTGGCGCCACTGTGGATTGTAGGATATGCCTTTAAAGATCCTGAACTGCACTCTACTGATGTTGTCGAGTTATACCTCGTATTAGCTGAGCACTATAGACTTATTGTATCGAGTGGCGGCTAGTACATCACTGCCAAACAACTCTACCTCCGTGAGTAATAATTCTACATAGGGCCTGAAAGAAGGAAGCAAAGTGAGAAGTCAACTACATTAGTATTTATCATTGAGGCATAGTCAAGAATAAGATATATCAAGCAAAATGTAATATGACTCCCATGGAACCCCGATAAAATTAGCATTTTCGTATAGATCTCAGAACTTCATTAGGCCACTAAAAGAAAAATTGTTTCTCATCATCTTTTTTTTTTATGTAAGATGAACCTTGATAGAAATTATGAAAGGTATGTGCATTTAGTATCAAATTAAAGCTCCTGGTGTCAGCAGGGAAGTGGTCAGGGGGGGAACGCCAGCACCCACCCGCGGGTGTGTGAGGTTGGTTTTAATTGGGTTACTGGGTCACTGAAGCGGCCGCACTTCCGGTTATAAACACGGCCCAGCGTGGATAGTGTGAGGATAGGACTCAATCTATATTATACCCTTGTTTTTTAGGTTATTTCTTTTTTGTCAATGAAGAATACAGTAGGAGTAAAGAGACTATTGTTTCTGTAAATTGTCTAGCTATAACTTTTAGCTATTCTTGGATGAAATCCATCAAAACATAGAGAGAACTTGCTTGGGTTTTAAGAGCAGACAACAGCCCAATAGGCACAACACTGACTTCACTACCAACACTTGTCATCTGACAGGAACTACACAAGACCTTCCTAACAGTTGCAAAGCATGTTATCAAAGTAAGTACTTGCATTTATTTACATATAACACTAAGAATTTCCTCAAATGATGAGTCAGCACATTGTTCCAATTAAAATTACATTTTACAGTCAACTATATTATTTATGACACATTATTTAGCCAAACCTTTTCCAGCTTGTCCATGACTAGAACACCTGATAAATTTATTAATTTCTAAGTGCCATTCTATTAATGGTATTATACACAAGTCTGAGGCATCCAATGTGAGACTTAGTTTCCTCCCTGAATAAGAACCTGATATATGCCTATCCTATATGTACAATTTTAATCAATAATGTATACTTTATCCATTGTGTTTTTGTTTTATAATAGATTGTTATCCAATTAATGTTAATTTCTTTCAGAACTAAGAACCAATCATGACTTCAAAAATGATGGACAGGAGGGGAGGTAGAAATTGTTGTGTGGTTGGTTGCTATGCAAATCAGTACCAATGCAAGGGTCTCTCCTTCTGTAGGCTTCCACAGCCTTCTACTGATACTGGGAAGGAAGAATGGCGGACAAAGTTGCTAGCACTAATATCAAGGGAAAAGAAAGGACATGACAACTTCAATCCAAAGACTGCAACAATATGTAGCAGACACTTCACAGATGATTGTCTAACACCACATGGTATGTAGTAATTCCTAAGTGATATTTCTATTCATTTGTCTGACATAAATGGATGCCTTTCTGGACATATTCTCTTAATTCAGTTTATAGACCACCTGCACTTATATATATATATATATGCTTATTGATATAGCAGGTTTATAGCAATTTTTAAGTTCTGAATATTCTTGCTTTCCCTGTTCTGTTTGGTATATCTTTTGTTCTATGACAAACACATCATTTGCACATTGATATGTTAGGGATGGGAATGAAACTGAAGATTGGTAGTCTACCAACTAAGTTTCTCCCTGAGAAAAGCATACAGGTTCCTGCTTCTAAACCACGGCAAGAGCCAGTAAGATCTCCAGATATCCCCTGTTATGTTACTTGTGTGTTATGCATGAGTCCTCTCCCCATGAATTTTAGGACTCTATTGAACCATAATTTTCAATCTCCATTTACCAAATTGAGTGCATGAATTTTGCAGTATAACCTCATTAACATATACAGCGTAAGTTGAATGCTACTAACTCACAGCCATAGTTTTATTTCTGAAAGAAATCTAATTGTTGATGCCTTAGCTGTATGACATTGTATGAAAATAGTGAGCATAGTGTTGTTACAATAGAACTGTCATATCCTGCAGTGCATGAATAATTGTATGGTAGATATATTATCTAAAATCAAATTGATTTTGTTATGAATATGCATCCAAATGTACTTTTTAAGTTACTAAGTTACTAAAAGTTACTAAGAAAGTATTACACCATTTGAGAAAGTAAATCGCATATTCAGAAATAATTATAAGGCAAAGTATACTTTCTAACTTCTACTCAAATAGCAAAAATGGCTATATACAAGAGTTTTCCTGTTTATCATTTCCTGTGCTATAAAAACATGATAATTTTTCATTTTTACACCACAGAAGTATCCAAGTAAATCTCTTAACCAATGTCATGTTGGTTGATAAAAGAATCACTTTTCACAATTAGCCTCTGTGACCACACCTCTCCTATGAGCACCTACTTAAAAAGGGTTAATTTCTCAATTGTAGTTCCAGTAATTTATTTCCATTTTCATTCAATCTAGACTCCCCGTGAACCACCAGAAGTCCCAGAGAAAGTCCATTACTACAATCTGGAAGAGCTACGACGAGATGCAAATCACCTGGAGGAGCCATGGTTCAAAATACCTACCTCAGAGGATTCCCCCATCTGCTTTGGGATGTTGGATGGTTTAAAACTGAAGTTCAAGGTGGAAGTCGACCAAAGTCTTGAAGCAAAAGTTACAGTACAAAGCATATCCTCATACAAAGTCAACTTTGAGGAGATACACCTAAAACAAAGCCTACAACAGATCAAAGATTTGCCACTCTGTGTTGGAGTTAAAGACCCAGAGTTGCAGTCTCTTGCTCCCTTTCCTTCTGCAACTACTAAGTATCACAGAATCATAACTACTATTCTTACACCATCGGGCCCTGTTGCAGATTATACAGTAAGATCTCGTCAGTGTGCTTCTATAGCCAAGACCAATAATATGTGTGATGCCTGCCAAAAATCCCAAAATGACCTTATAAAAAGAGCCCGTAAATGTGATATTCTACAGAAAGCACAGATAGTGCAGTCAACACCTCTCTCCAGAGTTGGTAAGGAAAGGCTAGTTGGTGCAGTGAAGTTGTTAAGGAAGAACCAAATGAAATTGAAAAAGCAGGTGGAAAAACTACAACTGCAAGCTAAGAAACATGTGCTTGTCAGTGAGTCTTTACACCAACAGCTGAAAGATTCCATTGACATGGGCACTATAACTGATCCCCTCCCAAAGCTGTTCTGGGAGCAGCAAAAGAAGGCTTTTTCCACCAAAGGTATGAAATGGCACCCCATGATGATACGCCTTGCCATTATGCTTCGTAGCCAGTCACCAGCAGCTTATGCTTCTCTGCGAGAGACTGGAGTGCTGAAGTTACCTGGGGAGTCGACACTGCGGGACTATACAAACTACTTTCACCCAAAGGAAGGGTTCAACATTGCAGTTCTTGATCAAATCAAGCAAGCTGCAAGAGGCTTGGATGAACATAAACGGTATGTGGTTTTACTGCATGACGAGATGACCATCCAAGGTGACCTCGTCTTTGACCGACGCTCAGAGGAGGTAGTTGGGTTCCTCCATCCTGACCGCTGGGACAGTGGATCGGATAACCTTGCTACCCATGTGCTAGTTTTCAAGATCATTGGTGTAAACAGCAACCTGAAAATGAGCCTGGGCTTCTTTGGCACAAAGACTGCTACAGCTGCACACATCATGCCCGAACTCTGGGATGCTGTAGGATACCTTGAAACACACTGTCAGTTGAAGGTAAGTATTTTATTTCATAATACACTTAAAAAGTTTTTGTCAAATACAGAGGTCTGAATGAATAACATGAAACTGTAAATTGGTCTTTCAGTTTATTTTTCAAGTTTGGGGGTTGTTTTAAATTTTCATCAAATAGTTCTAGTTGGGGCAGACATGTGGTAAGCCCTATAAAGATATTAGCCTATCTAAGAATGGATATAAGCAATTTGTACTGCCAAACACAATACATTAGCAAAATCCTAAAACATGTTTTGGTCTTTTTTCAATATATTACAGGTAATTGCATCAACTAGTGACAAAGCCTCTCCTAATCAGAGGCTCTATAAGCTACATGGGGTTCCTGGCGAGGTATGCTACAAAGCTATCAATGCGTATGCAAGAGATAGATACCTCTACTTCATCTCTGATGCACCACATCTTGTGAAAACAGTGAGGAACAACATTGCCTCTTCTGGATGGGGTAGAAATACACGACTCCTATGGGTAAGT
This sequence comes from Alentia gelatinosa, assembly GCA_950022655.1. NCBI lineage: Eukaryota > Metazoa > Annelida > Polychaeta > Phyllodocida > Polynoidae > Alentia > Alentia gelatinosa. The sequence goes on from OX465579.1 coordinate 129,328,981, forward strand.
ATTTGTTCCTACAATGATTTATGCATCTTTAATAGAATTTGTTGCATGAACAAGATATCACAACTGTTCTAAAGCACTAAAGTGATGTTTAGAATTCAACTTTTTCTATTTATAATTTGTGTAAAGCCATATTTGTTTTAGCATATAATGATAATAGACAAAAACGTTCCTGTATTCTTACCCATACTCATCTCATTTACTTGTAGAACGATGGCAAAGAGATATTGTGGAAGCACATTGTCGAATTGTACCAGCTGGATCAGGGAAGAGAGCTATCACTTACAAAGCTATCATCAGAACATGTGCAGCTGACCCCATACTCAGTCATGAATGTAAAACTAGCAGCCCAGGTAAAAATATTTTTTACACTTATATTGGTGTACATTTCTTATTGTTACTACATGTTGGAGATGCTTTTACCATAATGGAAACCTTTATTTACATATTTCTTCATCTTTTTATATTCCAATAGGTCCTCAGTAAAACTGTAGCCACTGTTATGACCACCTATGGACGACCAGAAGCTCAGGGGACTGCAGAGTTCATCCTATTGATGGATCGATTCTTCGACTGCTTAAATGGCCGCTCCAAGTCAGAGGCAGCTGTCACTCGAAAGCCAGATCTTGCCAAGTATGTAAATGTGCAAGATGAGCGATTCAAGGTAGGAAACCACTCATATTTATTTTCATTATTTGAAAATTGAATTCACATTTGCAGTGTGATAATTACTTGTATATAGAACTATTTAGTACAGTTCCTTTCTCTTCTTCACATTTCTCAGTTCTTAGAAGACGAGTTCCTGGGTTATCTCCAGAAATGGAAAACCTCTGTGGAACAGCGACCTGGGAATTTCACCACTGCACAGCAAAACAAAATGTTCCTGACTTATCAAACCTATGAGGGTCTTCAAAGAACAGGTAAGGTATTGTAATTATAACATGACTAGGGAATTTCTGGTTACCTGTGTAACAACACTGAAGCTTTTATTTTGGTCACTGGGCTACACTGGCTGCCTAGGTAGTTTAATGTCCAATTTAATGTCCAACACACCAACCTCACGGAATGAACATCCGCCGCTAGATTATATAAATAACGGCGCTCTACCGTGACTTACACTGATCAAACCACCTTAGATACGGATTTGTTTTGAGAACTGTACTCAGGATTTAACGTACTCAGGATAAATACAACCTGCTAAAAACAGAAACGGTAAAATCATGGACGTCAATTCGATGAACGTAGGTGATTCCTCTTCTGTCTTTGAATGTCACAAATGTCATAACATGTTTGTGGGACTAACTGCCATACGCAAACATTAGTCGACCGTGCATGAGACTCAAATGACTAACCATAATACATCTTTTCTTTTTCAGTGCATGCCTTCATTGAAGTCACCCAATTCCTCCTTGCTAATGGGGTAGAATACATCCTGAGTAATGTATTCAATCAAGATCCACTGGAAGAACACTTCGGAAGACACAGAGGGCTTGGAAGAAGGTCAACCAATCCTAATCTATGGACATTTGGGTAAGTATACACTTTGAATATGATTTTACTGAAGCACTCTTATTATCCCTAAACTATAAGAGTATATAAAGTATTATAGTAGAACATACTAGCTACCAGCATATTTCATTTTGACATTTCCTTTAATTTACGACAGATTGAAAAGACAAAATGTGTAAGTTTTTACTGAATGAGCATATGAAAAATTCTTCCAGGTATCAGGAACAGAAGATTCGTCTGCAAAGAACACTGGCACTGCAGATACGCCCTCGTGGGAATGTACAAGGAGAGAAGCAGAAGGCTGTTGTTACAAACAGTCCACTAAAGAAATTACAAAGATAACTACTTGCAATGATATATGAAGATTTGATACAGTGTTATTTGTACTTTCAGAGAGCATTAAAGCAGTACTACATGTATACTTCATACTGTGTGGACTCACTGCATGAAAATCTATGATTTCAATTGTTTGCGCAGTGCTTTCTGTTTCCTTGACATTTGCAATTTATACCGCACATCATCCATGAAAGCCTGGCACTTCTTATAGGCTCTAATCTTAAAATAAAGCTGCATACTTTGGACTAGAACCTGCTCTTTTATGTCTTTGGAAGCCTCCGACTCGTAAACCGTTTCATAAAACCCACACAGTATGTCATCCTGCTCTGCACACGTCTTGACAAAGTCATCTGCAGATAATTTAGTCTTTTGACTAAATAAGGTCAAAAACACGTCTTCCATTGTTATAAACATGTGAGTCACCTGTGATTTCACCTTTATTAGTCCTCCACGGTTCAAGGAGGCAATAAGGGTGTCATGCTCCGTGTCCTCATTTGTGACCAGATAACTCAAAATATCGATACACTGCACCTCTTCTTTGCCATAAAGGCGATTTGCAGATTTTCTAACTTTAGATATAACACTCCCAGCAATGTATGAGATTATATCTAGTTCCTGTTGGGAGTGTGACTGCCTAGATAGGGACATTGTTGGAGTCACTGGGGGTGGAGTCAAAAGCCTTTTGAATAGGCGGAAACAAAGAAATGATGACAGCTGTGTGCTCTTTGTGATGGTTTCAATAGAAGGTAGATTTGCAGTGAGACCATGATAAAATCTACCCCAAGCATTCTCTATGAGAGATGGAGAAGATGTCGACTTTGTAGGGAGGCTCTTGATGATGAAACTGAGTTGAGGTAACAACTCTGGCACTGTAAAAAAAAAAAGCACAAGGATATTACAAAAAAATAAATATATCTATGTATATTTGTATTTCTGCATTATTTAGAGAAAAATATCTGTACCTATATCACTAGCCATTGTCTATGTGAAAGACCATATGCCCCCTGTACTTTGTCAATTTGTTTTGGGAATAAAACAATTACTTCTCTATCTAGTGAATTTTATAAACAAGTATAACATGCTCTAGTTAAAGGGTTAAATTTACCAGTTACAAAGAGAGAACTTAAATATTGTATGATTTTATGCTAATACTCTATATCTCTATTGGAAAATAAATTGAAAATATCTACATACCTTGCTGTTTACATCGTTGAACATGTTCTTGTAAGGAAGTGAGAGCTGGATCTTCAGATAATTCTTCCAGAATCTGAAGGATGATATGCTCATCTATCTGTAAATAATGATTAACAAAGAAGAATATAGATATTGCACAGTAATTGTACTTGGAAATGTAAAAGAATTGGTGGACACATTGATATAAATTCTTAAATAAATCCATTGTATAAATAAAGGTAAAATGTATTCAACTGCAGAAAAATCAATTATAGGAAACAACGTCTCACTAATGATGTAATATATAATGTCTTCATAAGTCTTACAACCCTTTTGAAATCAATTTGAAATATATAAAAGAATTGCCCATACCTTGGAACCAGATGCAGATGGTTTTGCTGGTAATCTTTGGCTTGTGCCTGCTTCAGTGTTCAATTCTACCACTTCCTGGAAGGGAAATGAAATGATTTTATTAATAGATATCATGGTATCATATTTAGAATCTACAGGAAAATCAACATTAGAATCAAATCCCAATGTCTTTATAAATGGCATATGTGTTGCAGGCTAACTGAAGTTGAGACTCAGTAACAGTGTCAATTGACAGTGGAGTGATATTGGCCTGAAATATATAATCTGTGCCCTAAATCTGGCATCATATTTAGAATCTACAGGAAATTTTACATTAGAATCAAAATCCCCATATCTTTATAACTGAATTTGGGACTCATTAACCGTGGAGTGATATTAGCCTGAAATATATAATCTGTGCCCTAAATCTGGTATCATATTTAGAATCTACAGGAAATTCTACATTAGAATCAAAATCCCCATATCTTTATAACTGAATTTGGGACTCATTAACCGTGGAGTGATATTAGCCTGAAATATATAATCTGTGCCCTAAATCTGCTATCATATTTAGAATCTACAGGAAATTTTACATTAGAATCGAAATGCCCATATCTTTATAACTGAATTTGGGACTCATTAACCGTGGAGTGATATTAGCCTGAAATATATAATCTGTGCCCTAAATCTGGTATCATATTTAGAATCTACAGGAAATTTTACATTAGAATCAAAATCCCCATATCTTTATAACTGAATTTGGGACTCATTAACCGTGGAGTGATATTAGCCTGAAATATATAATCTGTGCCCTAAATCTGGTATCATATTTAGAATCTACAGGAAATTCTACATTAGAATCAAAATCCCCATATCTTTATAACTGAATTTGGGACTCATTAACCGTGGAGTGATATTAGCCTGAAATATATAATCTGTGCCCTAAATCTGGTATCATATTTAGAATCTACAGGAAATTCTACATTAGAATCAAAATCCCCATATCTTTATAACTGAATTTGAGACTCAGTATTAAACAGTGTCAATTGAAAGTGGAGTGAAATTAGTCTGAAATATCTCCAGAATGAAGATTCATTTGTGCACTAAATCTGGTATCATATTTAGAATCTCCAGGAAATTCTACATTGATATCTATATCTGCCTTATGTCCCCATGATATCTAACCCATAATGTTGGCTACACTGTCTGGGGTGAAATTTCTCCAGTAATAATAGTGTAATAGTCAAGACCACAGCCATGTTCATGTTGAGAAAAGTACAGTATTGAACCACTGATAGAACATAACATCTTTATTGTCAACAAAAACCAATGCCAGAATCAGAATCTCCATCAAATTCTACTCTAGTGAACACAAACAAATTTACCTCCATCACTTCTTGAAGCTGGGAGAAGTCCATCTTGATGCTGTTGATCTCAATTTTCGTATTGGTCTTTCACGTTGTTTATCCGGTACCGGATATGCGGCCGCTTCACTGACCCAGAAACTAGGTCAAACCCAACCTCACCCACCACTCACAGTGCAGGACGCCTAGAGCTGGCGTTCCCTCTCTGTCCAGTTCTCTGGTGTCAGGGATGCATACAACATATAACCAGTAAACATTTGAAAACCCCATGTAAGCAGACACCCCACGTGAGCTTACACTTTGGCCAAGAACCGAGGGTGTCCACTTACGCGGGGTTTTATTGTATGTCTGAAGCCCATTTTATGACACTTCAAAAGCCATCTTTGATCTAGTAAAAGAAAAAAAAGCGCCCTCGTCAAATTGTTCATGGCTTGGGGATGAGAAACAAGGTTTTTTTAGTGGCCTTAGGATTTTAGAAAAAAAGAGGGAATATAAGATGATGATTTTTAACAAGGAAACCACTTCAAGTCAGCATGTTTCGCTTCTCAGATTGTATTAAATGAGCAGGATATAATGATGAATGTATTTGGCCAGGTTAGGTCAACCGGATGAACATGTGCTGGGGGAATTTCCAGTCTAAGGGTTTTGTCCACCGTCAGTCTTCGTTCCCGGTCCAAAGAAATTGTCTCTGACAGTAACAGATATTGCAAAGCAACATTCAGGTGGTTCATACGCGGGCTTTACCGTTATGTGCTAGATGATGTAGTAGCGTGGGACGACCTGTCCTGATCCATTTGTCGATAATGACAGTGATCAAAGTGAGGACAAGTCCTGGCAAGACTCGGTCGCATGAAGGCCTTGCGGCTGAGCCAGTTCGCTGTGGAAATGCGTTCGCGATTTACAAACTCTATATATGAAATAAAGACTTTTTTCCTTTTAACTGGAATTATTTAGCTTTTATTATAGATGTGCATGTATAGATACTTCACAATACATTGGATATCCTATCTCAGAGTCCATACAGTAATTCAGAACGAGAGTATTTCTGAAGCCAATAGGCCCGATCACCGTTCTCGTGAATTTAGTATAAAAAAACTCATCTAAAAATTTGCATAGATACAGGCATCAATATAGATAACCCATGTTGGCTTCTCCTTTGTTTGTTTGCTCATTTTCCAGAGATGTCAGTTTTCCATTTTTCCGTGCAAATCCACTTTTTTATATTCTGTATATGTAATTGCCTATCCTTTTATAAAACAATGAAAATATTAATTTAGCCTCATGTATGCCAATAAAACTGGTTTGAAACTCCCCGAAGACCCACAGTCCCATTTCATGGCCGACAAGGACATATTATCCAAGTTTTCCCTGTTTCTCTGAGACACGAAAAAATGTTTCCACTTTTTTCCCTGGCTCCAACTGACATCTCTAAATTCCAAATATCCACGGTTAACACCAGTAATCACCTTCGTTCACGTCTGAAAAAGATACATGTCCCGCAGAATGAATACAGATCCCTGCGGATAAACAAAACGGTATTCAACTTGAGATGTATACAGTACCGTAAACCATCCGATCTACAGATTTCTACCAAATAAACCATATTTGTGCTCATGTTTTATTGGCATTATTATAATTCAGAGGATTAAACATTACTAAGTGAATTTCTGAGAAAAAACATATATAGGATCCACTTTATCCAACCATATAAAATGCGACCTTCTACTCGGATTCTAACGAGTAGGCCTACTCCTGTGATATGGTCTCTACTGATAACATCAAAATTGAAAAAAAACACTTAGATGTTGAAATATCATTGATCACAATGATCAATGATATTGTTAAGTCTATATGTTACTTAGTAAACTGTGATATTAGTCATCACAAAGTACTCACTAGTATATGCATAGGCCTAAATAGATATTTATTGAATACACTAGTTCTAGGGACCCTCGAGATTTATGGTATATGCATATTAACGGGCCATTTGTTTAGAATTTTTTTTACATTTTTGCGCTTTCATATTTACAGGTTACAACACTTGTCAAAATACAGTTAAGGTTTACAGTTAGAAAATTATCACGGTCAGCTGTAAAATATACTGTATTTCTCTGGCACCCCAGTTGCCAGGTAAAAACCGTAAAATTCACAGGGAATTTCTTACAGAGGACATGCACCATATATGCTGGTGCGCTGTATTTTGATTAATCAGTATGAAATGAGGAAAATGACGTAGCCTCCAACAATTAGATTGCAACAAACATATATCTTTGTCAGCTATATTTGGTACATTGTATTGTCCGTTCAGTTATTCTGCTTATTGATTCACTGTGGTATAATTACTCACCTATATATAAAGTTTCTATTTATAAAACAGGAACCAGATCTCTATTCTATCGAGATAAAAGCTTTTATTTATATATCTATGTCTTTGTATATACACTGAAAATAGTATTCATATGGGATTCAGGTAGAGTAAACTGGGTCTTGTACGGACGATGAAAATCTATTAGTGCATAATTCAAACAATGTGTTTACTATGGCCAGGTCTTGGTAGTGCAACGGTAAACTTCGAGTAAACTGCATGGTGTACAATGCCGGCATCAACATAGGCAAAAGCTACAAATTATAATAGTGTAACGGTAACAGCATAAATAGAGGCACATAACCTATTGTTATTTGATCTGTAGCAACACTCTTTTTATATATAGTTGTATATACATCTTGTAGAATTCTAATCATATATCATTCTATGGATTATGCTATCTAACTCTAAGGTAAACACATTTCCCTGTATATCAATTATTCGGCGTATCAGATTAACTGGAGAAGAATATCCGGGTTGATATTATGGGACTGTCACCTCCCAGCAACTCCACATGCATGGTACTAAATATACCCCCACCCTTAGACTTGCTCAGGTCTTCGACTATGGACATTTCGACGAAAATAAACTACTTCCCCCAAGGCTAGACAGGCCAACGAATCATGCATCTAGTGGCTGAATTGTAGCCTGGCGCCTGTCCCTGCATCCTATGGCTACACCTTCACCTACCTTACCCCTCCTCACAGGGATATTTGATTCATGGACCAGTCAGGCAAGGATACATATTATTATGAACTTTATTCTCATTTTCTTCAATCATTTAATAACTGATCATAATCAAAGACTTGTCTGCAAGAGCAAGAGCAAAGAGCAAGTCTGGCTGAATTTGTGTGTTGCGGAGTGATAAGGGATACGGTTGCGGCAGACAGGGAGGCATAGGCGGACACAGAGACCGGGGGACAGTCTACCCCACCCTTTTCCGTGCCCCAGGCATCGACGCCCGTCTCACGACGCACTTCAGGTGCGCGTGACACGGGGCTCCATGCATGACGCTCTACTCCCCGTGGTGTCCCCTCATCTCAGTGGCCCAAACTCTGGGATCTATGCTCCAGGTGTTCACGTCGGCATGACGGGGACACGGATAATCGTGTTATCCACGTTGCTGAACGGGCTGATGTCAACACAGACATTTCAGTACTTTCCTGCTTAAGGTGATGATATGTCATGAAAGAAGAAAAAAATGCATGACGATGACTGAGGACACCATTTAGACTTGGTCATTAAAAAGTAATTTAAAACATCGAATAAGATCCAATTTTTCCTTACCTATAAGCTTTTACTACACTCCAGTAAAATATGAAAAAAAATTATTGAACTGTGAAAAACACATACAATTTGTCAGGCCCGTAGTCAAACTTCCCGACTGGTGTCCTCTACCGCACTGAAATTCATCTTTCAGTAATTTGCACACTCCGGTATTCTCGAAGAAGATGGTGATAATCACAAGCGGGATCAACTTGATTGAGGAATATGATATTTGGTGACATTATCGATATATCACATTTATAGGCGTGCGGCCGAGCGTCTTCTTCATCCTATCAAACCTTCCTAACCATTCATGCTATTCCCTGACCGTTTTGTCAAATGGCTATTGTTTTTCTCATCCATTTCCTTGAATTAAGTTGGGTTTTTTTGTGGAAAGTATGGGAAACCTCAAATAACTGCAAGTAAGGCATGGCCTTCAGTTACTTTCCACTGTCATTTCCATCTAGAGGGCAATATCAACCCTTACTGCGCGCCTGCTTATCTGTCCACAAACGATCAATAGTTTCTCGCGTCTCTCCTCTGGAAGCCCGTATATGAAATGAAAACCCCAGAAGAATTCTGTACCGGACGCTCCGAACCTGGCAGATACCCAAAGATCCTAATGCCTATCAGCATGCCCCATTTGTCTCTGTATTCGAGAGGATAACTCTCAGACATCGACCATGCAGGTCTATTAGAGAAGAATGAACTCATTTTATCTACCATAGCACATCTTTATCTTAAAGGGTCGAGATTAGACAAGGATTGCGATGGTCAGGTTTCAGGTGCAGTGTATTGCGAGTCAGTCTAATTCATGACCTTTAGTGATAATTGCAGGATGGCGCTTAGTCAGCCATGAGAGGTTTTCAAACCCCGTGTTGGGAAACTCCCAATTTCTCTGTTATGAAATGTCTCAGAGCGTCTCAGGAAGTATGGAAAACCGTTTTAAGTATCCAACCATAACGTTCTCAGCTAAAGAAATCCTATATATCTCAAATTACAGATATTCAACTGCATATAACGCCTTCAGCCAATATATATTCTGAGAAGCTGTATATATATATTGATACAATTGCAAGTGAATTTCATTGGTAACCATAGCTGTTGCACCGTTTAGCCACACTTAACATACATTGTATCTTTTTGGGCTTGTCTGAAATCTAAGATAGCAAATGAGAAGCACCGGGTAAAGTATCAGCTTTTATGAATTGAGATATGTATTCCATGATCTGCATAAAGGCAATGTATAATTAGATTGATAGAGAGGTGTATCTAGTTATCAATCTTTAAGTTAAAGTCTATTAAAGAATACCAGTATCTATGCAGGTAAAGTGGTGCCACACGGTGGACATAGCCCTTCCATATATCCACTGCATATTGTCAACTTTCTGTAAAAAGCATATTGATGCGGGCATACATTTGAAGTGAATGAGAAAAACGTCCGCTTTTCCCTTGGTGGCGCGCCATAGAAATCACAGATATCTTAAGATTAAGATATCAGAAATCTAGTTAGAATTTCAGTTTTAATGAATTAAATATTTTTATTCTAGATTTTAAAAGTTAATTCAATAGTTTCACATTTTACTGAAGATGTATTGATTTCAAGTAATTTGTAACTGGAGTTATCCTGATTAGATTCAAAATACATTGAAATTCGTTTTAAACGGCCTGACATAACCACAACATACGAATAATCACATGGACCATATTGGCGCTCCTCCGCGACTAAACGGTTTTGTTTAGGTTGGCTGGATGTTTCTTGGAAGTGGCGTCACACCCCAGATGCTGTGGTTAGGAGCTCAGACTATTTTGATTCTAGCAAAGGTTTGCGTTGTCCATTCTATAAGAGAATCCGCACATGAAGGAGACGTTTATAATTCTCAAAGATAAATATGATACAGTAAAACGCCTCTTCTGGGACACCCCGCTTAAGGGGTCACCCCGCTTGGAACAGAAATTCTTATTTAGTTTATTTTAACCCCGCTTAAGGGGCCGATTTGCTGGAAACGGCGGGTGACCCTTTAAGCGGGGTTTTACTGTATTTAAAAAACGAAATCGCCTCGTTTCTGTGCACGAGAAAACCTCATGTATCATTGCTTGTTCCAGTTACTTAACAACGTTTTACTACACGTCCTCTTCGGCATTATTTTTCCGCTTCGTTTTAAAAAGAGCAAACAGAAACAAAATCGGACTGAAAAAACTTAATCTTCTAAGGTCAATGTTTTGTTTTCAACCCACACAAGTGTCGCCAAAAGATCGAATTGTAGATAAAAAGACAGATCTATGTTCGGGTTAAACATGACTGCTGAGCCTCTTCTTAAGCCACGCTAACACTGTGATTACGGCTTCATTAAGCGCATTTTTGACAAGTCTTTTTGTCTCAAATCAGGTGTACTTTTTTCTCTTCTTCTTTTCTGTAGGTGTTTTGATGACTGCTGGACTCGGCGTTGCAAAAGTCCAGTAATTCTAATCGTGCCTTTTCAATGTTCACGATATATTGCACTAACTTCAACGAGGAGGATCGATAGAGTCATATATCAGGATATTACATTGTACTAAACTCACAAAATTGAAGTCCCACTCAAGCTTGAAAAAATAGAAATACGATTTACAGAATGAAAGTGCTTTGAGGGAAACAAGAGAGAAATTGGGAATAAAAACAGGGAAGTGATAAGGAACGGGGGAAATACGTGGCTTCCGAAACCAAACACTGATTTCTTTTCTATTTTTTTTTATACAACCTTCCAGACTAAAGACCAAAGTAAGACGATATTGAGTATATTTTCCTGTTTGTCTTAGAGCACACACAGAGTTAAATAATTACAATACATATTCATGCAACTATATATACACAGGCGTTAGGGTGAAGACAAGTGTTACTGTATGCCTAAACCGCAAGTATTTCTGACATAAATGCCAATTAGCCTACTCACTACATTTTGTTATGGAGCAATGTCCACCTGTCCCAGTATACGCATACTATCTGCGTATGTTTTCAGTAGGCAGTATTATAATACTTCCTGGACATGATCTGCTAAGCATATATGCAAAATCCCATATACTATCATACTGATACTGCTACTCCCAATTTTCATTGTCCGTCCATAAAGTGCGTGGCACAATGCTGATATCATGTTCATTCTTACTCTCTCCGCACCCTTTTTGCGATTATGAATCCTCGTGATCAGCTTGCAGGGTGTGTGAGTGTGTACCTTCAGCAGCTTACATCAGCCATCTACACAATTGTCTTCTTTTTTTCTCCACATTAATGTCAATGGTAAGGAATGTTATAGTTTATCACGTAGTCAGGCGCTATGTCCACATTGTGGTCTATTGGGTACACATTGATTGGCAATATGTATGTTTATCAAAAGAATCAAAGTCACTTTTATTCATAGAGTATACACCTACGCCCATTTGATTGATTAATGTCTATTTTTTCTGGCGTATTTCCTTTGTGTTGAAATATAGCACCTAAATATTTCAAACTGTGTTCTGGTTTATGTGTATGTATTGTCATCTTGTTAAATTCATGTCTAGGAAGGTCACTGATTCTTTAAATAAAAGACAAAAAAGATATAACCCTGTTTCCAAATAGGGTCGACCTTGAAATGTCATATAAGGATTTATTACAATCAGATATATTCAGATGTCAATGTACCCTTATGATATATGTCCATATACTAGTTTGCTACCACTCCTCCCTAACTTGTCTATCCGCGATAAGGAATATAGCGTCCGGGTTGAAGTGATGATTTGTTGAAGTATGAGGGTATATTCTGTGAAACCTGACTTCTACGAATACACGCTATAAGGCAGATCGCTATTGTGTTGTGCCTCGGCGCAATTTGTCCAGCCGGGGGTGCAGTCATCACGGTGTTGTTGTTTTCGTATTTTGGGGCTCGCAATGAAGGGGTTTTAACATTGTCTCACAATCATCAATAGACTCTCCAGACGTTACTAAACACCCTAATATCGCCCCGGGTAAGTAAATGATCCGCTTGCGACTGGTTGGCCGCATCACGGACGCCTATCATCCGATGAACAGTCGTTTTCTGATTTCTAACTGGAGGAACGGAATATGATGTGAAAAGTTTAAGTAGCAATAACTGAAATTTCAATTTCTGATATCGGTATTCCAGTTTGAAGATTAAAAAAAACATTCTATGGGGTCATAAACGGCCGGTCGGTGGTGTTTATGACCTATGTGCGACGGATTCATCGCACTTAATCGCAAGGAAAACTGAGGGTACGCCCAACTGGAGCGATGAAATCATCGCAATGCTTCTAATTCTACCTCTGTTCTGGGTGTTATTTTTGCTACTTTTATTTAATTTGAGCTTCATCCCAGTCAACAAGCATAACTTCTGGTATGTTTATCCATAAATGTTCAAAGTAGGTAAGAGATGGGGGTACATGTAACAGGATATATCATTCTAAAGGTGTCAGACCTACACCAACAGCCACAGTCTGCCGTTTTCACAGCTTTGACACCTGAGGCCTGCCACCTGAGTGGAGGCTGACATATCTACTACTGATTGAGTATAGTATATCACATTTACCAGTGGTACGTTATACCTGGGTTTAGTAAAGGACAAGGGGGTTATACACGAATACAATAGGAGGCACCTCCTGACTGTGCGATGAATTCATCGCACATCATGAGCATTTCAAGCTGTCCGATACGACGGATCCGTTGCATCGCACACGATCGCACATGGGCGCAAGCCCGGCCCCATACGAGCGATTGTGTGCAATGCGACGGGCGGCACCGTTTTTATGACCCTGGCCGGCCGTTTATGGCTTTTTATGGACTTGCGATGAATCCGTCGCACCAGTGGGGCGGGGCCTTCAACTGCAATAACTGTTGGAATTGGTCAGGGGTCTATCACCATACAACGATGAGAACCAGCTAACACCAGATCCTGTAAACAGACTGAATTATAGAATAAGGTCTATGGATTGCAACAACTGATAACAGTAGTTATCCTTGACTAAGGTGGCGCTATCCTACAATATGTTGGCGGATGACGGCGGGACTAGCACTCACTCTGTTCCCTATACCGACCGTACCCTTGCAGTGCCTCGCCATATAATGATTCATCTCATGACCACATACACCACCTCCACCACCAACAACAACGAAACTGCTCCATCGCTCTACAATGTGTGCAATCTCTCTTTATCCTCTTTCTCCACAGCCATTATCTGACTCAAATGTCTGCCCTTCTTTAATTTCCATCAAGGCTGTGCACACACGGATGTGTAGCTATCAGTACATATGTCATTATAAAAACAGTCATTTATGATAGTGTCAAAATATTATTTAGGTAAGTAAAACGAAAGTACTTTTATCGAGATCACCTTTTTTTAGTATCTAATTTTTGAGTTACATGTACATGTACTTATAAAACTGCAAGTATTTGTTTAGAAGAAACGCGCCCCGGGATGATATGGTGTAATCCATTGATTACTTTTTGTCCACCGTACCATACACAGTCAAAGGTCCTCATCTTCTCAAGCACCTGTACTTCAAATCCCTCAATCCGTCATCTGGCTCTCGGAGCAGTGCGGCTTCTTTTCACCTATCAACTAGTCCTATCTTCTACCCTTCCCTATATGCGCTGCTCTTCCCACGCCACCAACTTTGACAAACTTTTTCTCTGTCCATTCATTGTCCCTCCCTATAATTTCAGATTATTCACCTGCACTCATGAAAATGTATGCGATAAGTTTTGATTAACTTGTTTACCAGTGTCACCACGTTTGACATGGGATTATATCTTTCATTTATGTAGTACCTATTAGTAATTTAATGCTAAGACTGTCAGTAAGAGTTGGAGGATTGATGCTTCTCCTGTTCTGTAGCACGGGTACTCTTTGTCTTCCCTCGACCCCCTCGGCGTAGCAATAGCCTTTGCGCCACTCCTCACTGACAATTCCGTTCTCCAGGCCTCTTTCTACCCTGATGCGTACCCTATATTGCCCTCGTTTCAACCCACTTCCCGAGAAATTCGACTGACAACAAAGGACCACAGACGCTGCTGTCGTGTTCTGGGAATCTCGCCGGGAAATTCCCGGAATCTAAAAATACTCCTGCATCAGCATGTTTGCCATCGGCCAATGGGCACAGGCATGCTGCTGGGCGGGGGCGCATCTTGGAGGGATGGGGTGAGGTACGCGGGAGGGGGTGACAGACGGGGGTGCGGGGGGGGGGGGGGGGCTGGGCGGTGAGAGCGGGTAGGCGCTTTGAGGGCAGTTGCTTCAGTGCGCGACGCAGCTTCTACATCCGGGACCCCCAAGTCACCGAACGAATATGTCCCGGATGTGCATTTTTCTGTCGTTTTGTGTGATACAGTCCATGGACCGTCTACTGGCGATCTACGTCAAAACAAAGCCACAGCTCTATGTCTGCGTCTCCCTGTTCTTGCTGACGCCTTTTACCTGCATTGGCGTGCAATAAAACGGTCATTTGGGGCTACGGAATGCCCTGCAGAGGTTGTTAGCGTCGTTAGGGAATGTCGATAAAGGCGCTTTAGTGATGACTCACGGACCTAATAACTACATGACGACCCACACCACTAAATATGCTGAATTGTATTTTGAACACTCTCCTCCACTATGAATTCTCTGAAATCTTTCAAGACAGTTTCTTTTGAAAGGCAAATGCCACTCGTATGGGAAGTGTCAGGTTTAGCCAATTACGTTTATACACAGAAACCCTACATGGCAATGAACTATCGATTAAAAAGCAAAACATTATATATATACAGTAAAACCCCGCGTAAGCTGTCAGCCTTCGTTACGGGCTAAAGTTACGGGCTTACGCGAGGTTAAAATAAACATATAATAGATGGAACCGTTCCGAGCCAAGGTGTCCGTTAACGCGGGGTAACCGCTTACGCGGGGTGTCTGTAGGCGGGGTTCTACTGTGTGTATATATATATATATATATATATATATATGTATATATATATATATATATGTATATATATATATATATATGTATATATATATATATATATGTATATATATATATATATATATATATATATATATATATATATATATATATATATACAGAAATACGTATACACATATATGTATATTATGAAATGTGTCTTCTACTACGTTCTGAATGTACACAGATTTATTCACCGTACAATCCAAGCTGAAGGAAGTATCGCTGTTTAAACCTAGTCGTCCATCATCATATATAGGTCGTCGTCAATATAGAGCCTGGCAAAAGTACTTATATAGAACGTCCTGACCATGCTGTACAAGTCACAGAACGAGATGGTAATTTACGGTTTGTACGGAACGAGGCATTTATGCCGAGTTCCGTACAAAACGTAAATTATCATCGAGTTCTGTGACTTGTACAAGCATGGCTGGACATTATATATTTACTATATACCCAAAATTTAAAATAAAAATCATTAATTTAATTTTTAACAACCGATATGTTAATAAACGGGTTTGGCAAGGTAGTCCGTATTTTAGTGTACGGACCAGTGGTCCGTACAGTATATTTAGGTTATATGGTGAAACGGTGCGTATTTAGAGTATATACGGCATGGGTATATAGTAAAACACTCTTATTGATAGACACATTCTTCACCAGATCATAAGACGATCGTGCGTAGCACCCGATTATAGCATACGCGTGTGCATAGGATGGAAGCGTCATAAAGTGACGTCATGGTTTCGTATGCATTAGTGGGAGTTGTGCTACAAGGCGGCTTTAGATATTAAACACTTTTTTAAGAGGTAAACTTTCATCCATTTTGACTTTCTAAAGGCGTTTCCATAGTTTGTTACAATCATATCACGTGCAAGGAATTCATCCCTGTAGACTTAGGTCTCTTAGTATAGAAGTCCTCCATTTTGTTTTCTGAGCTATTTTCCCTTTTAGTCCCCTTACTAGATGTAAGGTGTCTTAAGATCCTGATCACCATTGGCTGAAGTGTATGTTCGTCAATTTTTCCTAGTCAAACAGTTTCCTTTAATCAGGTGTTCTTGGGAGAACATCTACGATCAAATCTAGATCATATTCAAATTCGAACTAAACATGCATGTATGTAGAGATCTATTGCTGGAATTTTTTTTAATCAGATACAGTATTAGGACCTGATGAGTATTTTAGAGCCCTAAATAGTTTTGCTTGGTTCTTTTATAATTCCTTTTAATGCATCTCTCGTTGTACACACGTGATCCCGATACAATATCAGAGGTTACATACTAGGATGGTACGTAATTATAATACAATCAGTCCTGTATAATTAGATGCAGTATGAAAGTAGTTTTTAGAATATACAAGTAAATAGTGCGAGAAAATACTGGTATGAGATGTGATGATGTGTTGAATACAGTTGACAATACAGCTCTGGACATACATATCAAACAATACAGGTATAAGCAGCTAAATCTCCCATATCACACATTGTTACTTTATGAGATGTGCTTTTTGAAGCTCTCCAAGTCAGACATTTGCTGAAGCTGTAATGGGAGTGCGTTTCAGAATTGGGCTCCTCTTATGTACGGCCTACTAGGAAAAATTACTCCAAATTGTGTAGATTTTGAAGTGTTTTTTCCCAAAAGAAGTATACGACCTGCCCTTACAATACCTTCCAGATGCATTGTATTCTTTTACATTATGGACAGCAACTGTGTTCTCCTCCTTTTCCACAGAGGGTCAATATGAGAACAATTGGTACATGATTTGTGGTAAATGTAATCTTATGGTAATTCTATGGCCCGTCTTCTGAGTCTTCACCAAAACAAAGATCCAAAGGGAGTTGAAATACAAAGAAAAGTAGGGAGTATCTAACTTGATGCGTTTTGAGCCCTAAGATCAAATTGCTATATAGATCCTAAATATCAAAAATGTCTAGGCGAGGTAACGTTTCGCTGAAAGTGAAACTACTATTCAACCGAATTCATCCTCGTCAGTAGTGGACCTCGGTAAACTGATTTGTATACATTATATATAATTATTATCTGTTTTACACTAAAATGTCTGCAGATTCGCTGTTTTCCCCCTGCACTGCCACTGTTCGCACCCCGCCGCCGCTCCTCTTGGGCCTGTGCCAAACCGGATATCACCCTTTGGCAGTTCTGTAGGGTATAATGCCATTGTTATTGGGCTCGTGATGCACTGATCCCCCACCACACGACTACAATCCGATCGTCACCCATGTTTTATCGCATCGTCACGGCCACTTAGACCGATTAATTGCGGCTAAATCCTACAAGAAGTTTGACATATGACACGTGGATGTGTGAATAGTTTCATTGGCGTGGTCACTTTATATTTAATCTAGCTGTCCACTGCGGGAGAAGTGCACGTATTTTATCGTTTCTGCCCCCCCCCCCCCCCCCCCCCACCTCAATTAGAATATGTTACAATTGTATTTTTCTGTGAACATTTCTACGTCCCCATCGGAACCTTATGGACATTCTTTAATGATATGACGCATTGAATCTGTTAACCAGAGTACCACAATCATTACTCTGCAATGATCTGTCAAAACGTAGCTGACCCTATATGCCGAGTATCAGCCTCAGTCCGATGTTTCCTAACGATCATTTTATTGTGTTTGCATGCACTGCCTATGGTCCTAGTAATAAAACTCTGTCTGGGCTGTCCATTATGGAAATGATTAAACAGATTTAAAGGTCTAAAGCTGGTAGACGTGGGCTACAACAATAATTCAGACTCCTGTCGCGATTGCGGCCATATATCAATAACCCTGTGTCATGGATCAAACACCAGAGGTCCATGGTAGTTCACGGGGCGTCTTTTGAAGTCTTTCTGCCTATTATTTCGTCACGAACATCGATACATATATGTGTAAATACTGTTAACATCATAACAATAGAAATATTCTATATTTTACATTAATGTTATTTGATACGGCAACAGAACATGTATTCTGATAAAGTAAAATGTGAGAAGCTTGCTACAATTACAGAGTAAAGTATGAATATTTGTGGCTCGTGTCATCTATGTCAATCAATGTATCTAAGCTGTAGTACAATGTAAACTCTCCTGCCCACGTCTTCTATAGCCGTGTATATACATTTATCAAATAAACTATATAACAGTAATGTCACATTTACCTCTCATAAAGGAAGTATGTGTATATGTGCATACATACATTTTGGGTCCCTCCGATGTTACTGGTCATTTTAGTAGAGAACAATTCAAGGCATCAGGTCAAATAAAGCTATTTCCGTATGATCCCATCTGAAATTGTGTTAATGTTGATGTGACTGTTAGGGTATGATATGGTTTCCAAAAGTTTAGAATGATTTCAAAAAGAGAGGACAGGCGGTTATGACTTCCCTTTCTCCCTCTTGGTGTGTAGATGGATCAAATGAAGACCCACGCTCTTAACATGAGAATACACCATGGCACAGAGTTACTCTGGGAATTACTTCCTGATATACACATCGGCCCGATTTAGTTATTCCTTATAATCTTGTATTTCCCATTTCAGAATTTTTGTATAACAAAATAAATCTTGTATATGATAATCAAAGGATATCTAATAGACCTTTTTTCATTGGGCTGAAAGTGCGACCTGTTCACCTGGTTACACGGTGTACATGGCCAAACCTTTACATAACTACGAATCATTTAACATTAACCTTTGCGCCAATAAAACGTGATCGAATTCTAGTCTCCCATCCAATTATTTTGAAAAATAATGTATTCGCAAGGGGTAGGCTACTATGAAATGGCAGCTTTACGTTGCTTGCCTTAAAATCGCCTAAAAAGTGTGACATCATTTCTGGATAGCCCCTTACAGAGAATACATACACCTATTTCCCAGACATGGTCTTAGATAAACTTTTGTTTCATGTTTCATGTTTTGTTTCCCATCTAATCAGTTTCTACTTGCTGGGACAATCTTAGCTTCCTAGTCAAAAATACGGAAAGAAATTATCTAACATTTTATCAATATTCATTTTAGTGACCTTACCTCCTAACAGGTGTTTTGTTGTCGATTTCCGACAGCTCTACTCATTCTCTCATAGATAGGTATGCTACATAATTGAGAGTCTCTCTAAGAGTATGAAATTTTATTTCGATGTCAAAAAAATCAGGAAGAAGTTGAAAGGTACCTCCTGTCACTTGAAAGTTTCATTAACGGATGCCAGCCCTGAACGGATGCTATATTATCTGAAACTGAATGGTTCAAAGATTATAGAGATTTAACTAAATCAAGTACCCGCCACTCCGTTATTATGATGCGACATTACCTGTCCACATTTATGCCTGTAAATTTGTTGTGTTTCCCATTGATATTGCCTCATAAAGTTCCTCATAGTTGAGATGACTATGGTATTGTACACAATTACGAAATTTGGTAAATCGTAGGTTGTCATAGCAGGAAAGAAATTAGGAGACACAACCAGTCAGAACTTAGAAACAGTTGATAAAATATCCTTAAAATCAATCAAGATACTGAATGTTTCATTTATTCTCGTATACCGACTCGTATTGCTACTGCAAATAAAATGCATGTGAGATTGTCGTTCACCTGGATGAAGTAATCAGATGACCACGCACAATATGAAGAGAATTTTGTAATGATTTATGAAATTACAGAGCTTTCATATCTTGTTTGGCTTATAGAATAATACTCTAATATTGAAACCGATGACCTTTTGACAGGGACACAACAACCTGCCTTGGTCGGAAAGTAGGTCACTGAAGTAGTCCCCAGACATGGTGGGGATTTTCCGTTCATTGGAGTGCGGCAGAACCACCATCCCTCTCCACTCCCCCATCAGAGATGCAGTTACAGTGGCGTCTATGGAGACTGAATGCCGGCTTAGGTCCCTTGACTGTGCCATGACCCAGACAGGGGATTCCCCGCACTGAGCACTGCGCGGCCCTGGGAATTTCCTACCACCCCCTCCCCCTTCTCTGCTAAGTGCACGACTGTAATAATTCTCAGGTCAGTCTCTGTTTCATTTTACTGCCACTCCTTCTTTCAGCACCAGTAACATCCACCACGTCTGATCTGAGCAAGTCCCAATGGCTATTTATAGTATAATGGATGAGGATTGAAACTAGTGGGTTGTGGTCTGTGTTATCCATCTGGTTATTTATTTCAATATTGAATATGTACGGCCTTTCTATATCAGATTAAAAAAAAGTGTCACAATATGCAAATTCCTATACTGTGGGAACTCATCTTAATTGCATATCATTTGTTTATCGACTTTGCACTTTGGTGCCTACCATGATCAGTGGTGCAATATAAAGCAAAGAAATCAGATTAACCGATCATTTCTCCCAGATATAGAACATTGGTTTAAACGAGGAAATGATCGAATGATAAACATGGTATTTTCACATAATGTAAGTATAATATCATGCTTTCTGTGAAATAGAAATCAATGTCAAGGATAAAATTACATATCACTTAATGATACAAATAAATTAGTCATCGACATGCCGTCTGTTCCCAATCACACACGGTGAAAATCGGTGTAATCTATTCGATGAACGTACAATGCCCACCCGATTTTATGACCCTGCCGACGGAAACCAGGCATTACTAGCATGGGAGAAATGACCGTTTCTTCCCGAGCTTAGGTTGTCGATGTACGCATTTTACTTAATTAAGTGATACTTAGAAAGGCTTGTATCCCCGTGTCTAACATCCAAGTATAAATACTGATTTGTAGGGGACATGAACGCGATGATAAATCTAATTACAGTTTCCCGATATATCAACTATAGCTTGAAAGATTCTCAACTTTGTCTTATTTTCCGTGATACTTTAACACCCGGCTACGGCACAGCCAAGCCTGGCCCCCGGCGGTATCCTTTGATCTGAATAAGTGAATTGGGTCGATGTATGGGAGACATCGACAAAAAGGACACTGATTCATTCTGACAATCGGCTTGGTGTTAGTCTGAAATAATGTCGATGTTATAGTATCTGTTTATAGGCTTTATGCATTCAGAGAGATTCCCCCTACTAGTTTGCAATGACACCAGCACCCGGCCTTACGCATGCTGTCCGTCCTTTTAGTGTTAAGAGATAAGAAGTTGAAAGCTGGAAAAGTTGAACTAATGATAGTAGTTTGCTACCAAGAATTCTATATGCTATAGCTATAGATAACTAAGTTTTCAATGTTGGGCCAACAAATCGTAAATCCCAGAGGCCTATACTATCTAGGTGTAGAACTTAAGATAAGAGTACGGGAGTAAGAACTCAAACACCGATGTAGTAGGTACTATGAGTCAAGGAATATAATTCCGAATTTTTGAACCCAGTAGGACAGATAAAGATGTGATTATGTGGTAGCACAAGGTGTTTCTCATATACAATGGTAGTATAACGAACCACTGGTCGCTGAGAGTGTGTGACCACTCTCCGTGAAGCGGCAGTCAACTAGTGGCTTAGACAATAGTCGCTACCCTGTGTTTACGCCTCAGCACGAGTGGGTTCGGATTAAATCCGGGAAAGGTAGGGAGACGCGGGATCTACAACCTAGCCTTTAACTAAGGACACAAGACCAGACTCCGAACTATTTAGATATAACCCTTTATTGTATCTCAGATGTTACAGTGCGTTGGTGCTGCGGGGCACCAACTAGCGCAGGAAGAGATACGGGTCTCTTCACCGTTGAAAGGTCCCAAAGAAACCTTACCAACTTATGGGGCTCCAGGCATTCACTCTACTGAGAGGCACCGCGAGAAGACCTGTCGACCCGCTGCGTAATGCGGGTGACCCTGTAGTATTTGCATAAACAGGTCCGTAGGCCTTACCGCATAGCAGGGATCCGCACTCGTGCCATCTAGCGTAAAGTGAAAACAACGCTGCTTGACTACCCTGACCCCTACACTATAGGCCAGGAAGGCATATTAGGGACTAAGGTGAAATCCGGATTCAAATAGTGTTTCCCTAAGGATTCTTATAGATTGACTTGTGCTGCTTATCTAATTAGTTTAAGTAAGCATTTGTCTGTAATTGTCATTGTCTGAAATTATAATGTAAAAATAATGCATCTGTTCCAACAAAGCCTTACTTCTCTATTTTCTGCCTACCACAACAATGCTTTAACATATGGCACATATCAGAAAAAGGGGCTTTTTGGTACTTTTCTATTTTGATAACAAAACAGTCCATTTTTACTTCTACTATGAGTACAATAAAGGTTAAGGTATCACAATGATCCTCAAAGAAATCTCTACTTGATTAAACTGTGCTTTGAATTTGCTTCCATATGGAATTCTATGGAATCTTCACTCATATTCTAGAAGTCAAACATTTTTCCTAACTTTTAGCATGATTTCAGAGAAAATATGTCAAAAATGAAAACAGATAAATCACCTCAATAAATCCAAAATACATATGGCAATAAAGCCCATAATCTCTGGTTTAATATGGTACCCTTTGTAAATATGTATCTTTTTTACAGCCTAAGTTATGAGAACTTTTGTATAGCAAGTCAAAAATAACTAGTTTAAATCCCCAATATGGTTGCGAGGCCTGTAGTATTGATTAGTTAACAGCTACAACGGCTATACTTTCCATGGGAACTTCTCGGTAATGATATTCGGGATCGGCTCTGGTATGTATAAATGGAATGCACTTTGGACTTTATAAAATAAATGTACATCATCTCTGACTTCCTGGTTGATGCTGAGAACCAAAGAGTATAAAGGCTCAATGAAACTACACCAACATATTTGAAATGAGACAGTTCCATTTGAAAATGTGAAAATTACAGTTAACCCTGTCCTCTTTCTTGTTTGTCACATCCCCCTGAAGTGACACATATTTTATAAATTGACCAGATGTAAGTTGCACAAATAATAAATACCATAACATTGTATGCAGCAGTAGAAGTAATTAGAAAAATATCCGCAATCTAGAAAATATAGGATGGTATTAAGTGCATATGTCATATATATTGCTGTGTGGGTATGTGTGTCTATATTCCTCTCAGTATTAGACCTGAACACCATCAGCTGATAATGAACATCATCAGCCACGTGTATAAACAAGAGAGGGGGTTCCCCGCCCTCATAGGACCAACGCAGCTTGATGGACATGTCAGTGATATCTGGGAAGAGAAATTTTAGTCTGAATCAAGAGACGCATGACCAGAGACCGTATAGGCCTATAAGACAGCGACATATAATACAGATTCTCACCGATCTGATCAACCATTATAATCGGGAGCAATAATGCCGATGTCTCATACCCTCAACGACGCTTGCCGATCACACCTCTCAACTTGAGGGCCTTGTACAGTGACCCGAGTAAGATCAAAGGAAGCCGTTGGGAGCCGAGCCGGGGTGCGCCACTGGTCGCTGGTGTGGATTCAATGAAAATAGTTCAAGGTTTAATAACTTCGGATCCCATTGAGATATCGCGAAACATTTTTTAGATTTATCATCGCCCCTGTATCCCCTTTAAATTGATATATGATACTTGTATATCAAACGGCGGGATACATATCATCGTTATTTAAACGGCCTACTCAGAATCGGGAACAGTCGGTGAAGTGCGTTCAGCGTCAAGATTAAGGTCGGGCAGTGTTGGTCATTGTAGTGCCTAGGCTCGTAGGAACATCAATTCCCCTTCAGTACTAGGTAAGTACCTCGGGTAATTAACTATGCTAGTGATGCCCGACCCGATTGTAATTGGGTCTGTGAAGTGCGTACAGTTACACGATTCTGACCGACCCGACGGATCCGTCGGGCGAAGGTGTGATCGGGAACAATCGGTGTGTCGCTGTCTTATAAGACTTATTAGAGATGAGCTCCCTACTATAGTCCAGGGCGAATGAGGTGTTTGTGGACGGGGAACCATTTAAAGGCATATCCTACAATTCAAGGTGGCGCCATCTGATGATTTTTAAATATTGTCAATTATTAGTCAAAACCGGTTCCTTCTGATTCATTTTCATTTCAAATGAGTAAATCCAGCATTTGGTTATTTGGGAAAAGGAGGCTATTGGAGAAATTCAAAGCATTACCCTGACGGCTGCTAGATTTAGTATACATGTATAAACTTCAGATTAGATAACACTAGGAAGTGATAGCAACAGTGGATACACATACAATTAAATAATTATTGCAACGATCCGTCAATCGGAAGAAATAATGTATTCGTAAGGGAAGAGCCATATACTCAACACTCCATCGATAAGTTTACTTTCGGCAAATTAAAACATAAACAACTCATCAAAGACTGATTTCTTTACATCAAGGTCGTGAAGGTCCCCAAAATCACCAAATAAAAGGACATACAATTACACCAGCAGTCACTGATGCACCGCGCATTGCTACCAGACAAATGTCATAATCTATGGTAATTATTTCAGCCGTCAGCGCATGCACAGTAAAAATGAGGCGAAACACTCTTTTTGAAATATCTTCCGCAATTGATATACCAATAATCATTGAATCTGAAGAGCTTGCAAGCAATAATTTCTTAAGAAGTAAATTACATACTCGTATAGGCTTTCAAATGATTATACATGTATATGATGAACAACAGCACAGCAAAGGATGGTGGAGTGTGTCGTGTTTGGTTCCAGTCTTGACCATTCACTCTTTCGTACATTATGCTTGCTTATCATTCCATTGTATACAATGTAGGTCCATTCTTCCTGTGATATTTCATTTTGGTATCAAATAGGAGCCAGTTTCGCATCGACTTGGTCTGATTGTGGAATGCTATTCTCACCCGATACCCGTAACGTGACCATACCTGGATCATATCTCACTATTTTCTGCGTTATCGTTAACAATACGTGTTGTAACCTGGACCTGGCGATGCCTGGGGCCGCTTGGAGTCTCCCCATACAAATTTTCCAAAGAAAATGAGGCAAAATACAATAACGTTTGCAATCTATTACAGTTTCTGAAAAAATTTCAGGGTTTGTTCCTCAAGATATTTGCATATATATATATATATATATATATATATATATATATATATATATCCAATACAGTGTTAGTTTAGGGCCCCGTTTGATAATCTAAGCTTGTACATCTAGACCCTTTCGGTATGGCATAGAGACCCGTGGACAATATGGATTAACTTTATTCAACACTTATGGACGACTTATTGGACGTCTAATACTGTCATAGCGAAAAGACTTAAATATTTTAGATGGTAACTCTTGTGCGAGGTACAGAAAAGGGTAGGCTACGATCCTAGATTATAAAACCCCATTTCCGAGAGTATGCATCCTAGAGAATACATCCATGCATATAATAAAAGATTCTGAGATATCTTTTTTCTTTAGATTTCATCACGTATAGCCAAAACATCTACATTATATTAGAATCGGATGATCGCATTGGCAGAACAGAGCACCCTGTCAAAGACCAGTTACAGCTCCCTTGATAGAGTTCTTTTGATAGAAGCATCCAATAAACAACTAACGAAGTCTGTTCCTAACATATCAATATAAATAAAGGTATCGTTACAATAATGACATATCCAATAGCATGATAATCAATTATATTATGTCGAACCATCAAAACACAATTTTTGACCATTCCCCCACACACTCTATCAGGTGTCAAACTGGCAACAGTTGGTCGCAGAGTAAATTTTACATTTGATTTTTTGATGATTACGTCTCTCCAATGGAGCCGGGTCACGCGCTCGCAATTACAAGGTGGCAGCATTACCGAACATTTTGTAATGGGGACACCACTGTACTATATCTCATTTGCCATTAGCCATTAAGTCCTTGGTATATGGAAAATCCAATGTTATATTATCAATTTTGATTATAAAATTGTTCTAAAAACCTATTTATTATCTTTTCGTTAAATACATATAATAAACCCAGCATTCTTTGGTTTTTAAAACGTTTTTCTAATAGATTTTACTTTAAAACACCATTTCTATGTGTGGTCAGTCTAGGTCTAGTATATAATGGCCCTGTTCAAGCTTATAGTTGACACCTTATATCATCTTATCCCTGCCTAACCCCTGCCTAATCCCCTGCCTAATCCCCGCCCAACACCCCCGTCCCACGCCACTCTTCTGTAGGGCAGCCACAATCACATGTGATGGAGTCAAGAGTCACAGCCACCGTGAAGAGAAGCCCTAGTCCCAGGGTTAGCTGAGGGTTAGGTGGGGGTTAGGCTTCACTGAGAGTTTTTTATTTGGTATTGGTACACATATACGCCCAGCATATACATGTCGTACAGAGTATATTTCCTCTTGTATGTCTGGTGTGAAATACAGCCAAGACATGTCCGTATAAAAGAGGAAACAGTCTTGTATATGCCTCATATGCTGGCGTGAAACATGGACGTATATATATATGAAAACAAGTCAATGCATGGCGTATATAGGAATAAACTGGTTAATTTCATGCAGTGTCAGGGAGATGGTCGTTATTTGAGGAGTGCTTTCTGTATATATATATATATATATATATATATATATATATATATATATATATATATATATATATATATATATATATATACATACATAAAGGAATTATCAAACAGGCTGCGTGGTGACAGGTTGATGTTACGATTCAACGTACAGTAGTTTGCTTTCTGATACAATAGAGAAAGAATGGAATGGTTGCATGCTATGTATGTGTTTGTTTTTAGAGACACGGGCATATCTTGACATACACAATACGATGGTGTGTAAACAACCTGTCATGTGATGCACTCTAAAGGCGTCGGACCAGTAAACAAACACCTCCCAGGTGTGCTGCGTCACGCTTGCCGCTGATGGCGACACTTTCAAGATGATGACGTGTACTATGATATGCTGACGTCACCATCGTTAGGATTGCAACATCACGTGCCGCATGACGTGTCTTCTCGTGACGTAGTTGTATGTTTAGGGGCGGAACCCAAAACGCGCCCGTTCTTCAGAATGTTCCGTGAGCATAGTACAGATCACTGTGGTGCCTATACACGGTCTTCATAAAAGTATGTTTCTTGTGTACAGCTTCTATTGGCTATCGGTATCTATAACCGGCAGGTGACATTATCTCAATGGTATTCCCCCAGTAATGTGTAGACTGTGGTCCCATTTCGCTCCATGTCGTTGTCTCTAGGGAGCATTATGAGAGAACTTGCGAATCTAAGAAGTTTGGTAGGGCCGTTGCCGGGCGTTGGGAGCAGAGTGTCGGGGGGCGGGTAGTGAATGGACAGTAGCCTCGACAATTGGCAAGTCCAACTTACGTTGTTCTCTCCGAACAGCCATCTCGCAGTCTATGAGTTCCGCTTATTGCATGTACGCATATCCAAATGTACTTATTGTCCTATTTTCTTCTATGTTTTTACGGGCCACATTGTCGCCCTGTCTCACCCCCCCCCCCCCCCCCCCCCGTCTCTGGTAGGAAAGTTGACCTTCTTGATCATAGAGACTATAATTGTTTTAGTATCTCTCTCAAAATCCCTTCGGTACCTCTTTTGATTACTACAAGTATCTTTGCAACCTCTTCCTATCCTATCCACTTGTTACCCAAGGACCTCAGTAGACCTCTTTCCCGAGAACCCCGGGTACTTGATCACCTGTGTCGTAAACACCATAAGACCCCAAAAGCTAAAGTGGCTCTATTTATTTAACCACCTTCATACCAAATCTACCTTTCCCTCCCATCAGTATGTACAAGCTAAAAGGTTCAGCTCTCTTATCGCACCAAATATCTCTACCGGGGGATGTGGAATAGAATATATTTACCAGCGGAAAGTTTTTGGAACTCATGCCTTTTTTTTTTTTACATCGACTTGGTCTATTGATAAATTGCTAAAGGTTGAATATCTTTATGGAATCCGTCAATGTCCTACCCCTTACCTATTGTTTTTATCAATCATGGCTCTTCCCGACTCCTTCGTTTTCAGGTCTATGTTTGTGACATAATACATACGATAATATGATCCATCAAATATATCTTGTATATGAAGTACTGCCCTTGATTACATGTGCATGAAATCAAGAATATATTTAGATATCCCTATATGACACATGTATCTATCTATGTATTTGTGTTTGAGGGGTGGTAGCATTGTTCTTATATCATTACATAATCTGCAATATACGATGTAAATATAAATGATTAATTGACACATATTTTGTAAAGAAACACGATTTCAGTGTTCCAAGTCTATTTATATGTAGTCCAAGTCAAACTCATTACATATCATGGCAATGCGGTTGAAACGAAATGTGGTGTCAGCTCGTTGGTGTGTCACCACCGAGGTGTGGTCAGTAGAGAAAGGGTGGTGCTTGATTCTGATAGCCCTCACGTACAAGTTTATTTATAGAGTTTAATATGTGTCCCTGGTAAACCACACTTCGGTGACATCTCGAAGCTTTGGCATGAAGATGGTTTCTAGAAGCGTCGAGGCCCTCAGTAATGAATACAGCATATATTATTCATTAGATAAACCGCCTTATATAACCCGCTATAACTACCGTAGTACACACAGATCGAGATACTCGGCACATTTTTCACTCTGTATCCCCGTTGCGCAATAGCACCTGATGTATGGTACGAGTATTTACTTGGATACGAGCATTACAGTGCGACCAGTGAATCATCATCATGCCAACCTGCCCCCCCCCCCCCCCCCCTCCCCACGAGCCCCAATCTCTCGCGCGCCCGCCTCGTCCCTTCGCCAAGCGCGCTGCTTACCGCCCCTCATTGAAACCCATTGGTGTTTGTGTCTTGAAACACCTCTATTTTTAGCGTCGTTGGGCTCAAAGGGTCAACGCGCCGTGACAGCCAATCAAAATCCGGCTAGCGGTTCCAAGGCCGGCCCCCTTTCCCTGAGCAGTACTGTGATTGGTTGGCTGTTTTTACGCGCTCAACAGAACCTCAGCGAGGGTGTGTATATAACAAAGGGCGCCTGGAAGTTGGATCTTCTGTCCATGTGGTGTCTTGACAGCATATGTGGATTGTACTTCGAGGATCAGACAGGAGACAGGTGCTGACATACCGGTCTAACCGGAGAACCAGGCGGCCGGTATTGAGGCCGGTGTTGACTGGTTTTACTACGCAGCAGTGACGTCACGCGCCCTGTTGTCCCAATCCTGGCGCGAGAGCTGGAGAGCTGTCAGATCGCAGGTAGCCTGGGTACGGACGGGGTACGGCAAGCACCAGTCAGGAGCATCCCTGTTTACCATCGGACTGAGGAGATATTGCAACCTCTGATGAAAGGACACAGTTTGGTAGCATTCCATCATTGCTCTAACGACTGACACAGTCGCTGTCAGCTCTCAGAAGCCTCCCTGGAGCCCAAAGTTTGAGGCCGCGCAAACCACCGGCACTTGGTTTTACACTCTCCCTTGCCTCCACTCTCCAAGCAGGTTCGCCGACACGCGCGCTCGGCACCCGCTGCACATACACTCGCTCGCACACACTCTCCCGGAGCTTACTACGCATCGGATATTTACTGTGGGATTTGCCGGGCTTCCACCGTCGACGCCATGGATCCCATCTCGCAGATTTTCACCGCTGAATTCATCATAAAAAAACGCACCCGAAAGGTAAGCGTCCAATGTAACACACATAAGAAACGTTATTCTATTGCATTATGGTGTTTGCAATATGTGACATATGTTTTTTAGCGTGCTAAAACGGTTTCTGAGCGTGTTGTTTACTTTCCGCAGGGCAGTGACGAATACCTGGTGAAATGGAAGGGATGGACTAACAAGTAAGTAAACCTCTCCCATACTTCTGACAAGTTATGTTTTGTTTGGTATCAGTGCTATTGTAAGATCTGCACCGCTGTCAATCCTTGAATATAAGTATTTTCTTGTAAAAGCCAGTCGAGCGGTTTGTATAGCAGCACGTGTGTGTTGACAGATGCTGACGCTGAGTTGGTTGCGCCGACGCAATGCAACGGGGAAGCGCGATATACTTCGCGCTCACAGTCGAATGCCATTTCTTCCCGGTTATGAAATAGTAAGCCAGAGGCTGGCTAGGGCGTGTTTTATCTAGCTTGGTGAACGATTTATGGTCTATCCATCCACATACTTGTCATAGAGGCCCACCTGTTTTACCCGGTTCTGTCCGCTGATTGTAGTGAGGGACAGGGATTTCGGTGGGGACTTTAACCCCCTCTTCCCCGACTTACACCATTTTACCCTTTACCTTCCAGGCACAATACATGGGAACCAGAAGAGAACATTCTAGACAAGAGCCTCATAGACACCTATGAAGACAGGTAGGCGCTTGCACTATCATTTATATATTATTTGAGTTGTGCCAAATAAATTTGATATTGTATTTTTTTTTTAAATAGTTTGGTTATAGTGGCAATTAGTTATCAATGATGATGCTGACGTGGATCCAATGTTGACATGGTGTACTGGCTATTTTTCTGCTAATTCCTCGTCATTCATAACGTGTTTTGGCTGCAACTTGTTTTTGTACGTTCATGGATGCTGCATATCGATTACATAAGGATGAGGTCTTATACTACAGTGAGATATCCTCTCGAGATCTTATATGCACATCATAGACAAGAAGAAAACTTTACTACACATATTACTCAAACACATTTGCAGTGTTAAAATATCTCAGCCACTATAACCTTGTAACTACTCCCGAAAATGAAATAGCATTTTACATGGTAGTGTTTGTGCGAATTCATTGGAATACTATAGATGGGAACTACACCTTGACCATGGTAGCTGAGGCCTGTCATGGTATTTTCACCTGGCCTGGTTTGATTACTTCATCGTTACTTTTTCCTCATTGTAACATTATGAAATAGAAGAACAATACTTCATTGTAACATCATAGAACACTGAAAATGAAACGCTATTCCACCCTTGATGCAACACCCCCGGTGACCCGCTCTCCTGCGACCCAATTTCCGTGTTTACGTCCTTCTCTAGGCCGGCTTCTAGGCCATTGGGTCATGCATAGGACCCGGTTCGTGTGGCCATGGGGGGCGGGGGCTGGGGCTAGATTATTGTAATGGGATGGGCCTTGAGACATCTACCCTTCCCCTTTTTCGTGTATGATGTTTCGCAGACGCATGTGAATAGTCCTTAATACACGTGGATTTTCATACCTAGTTGTGTCTAGGTGATAGAGCTTGGACCACCAATGGTCGGGCTTGGTGCAGATAAACTCACTAACCTGTCGCCAGTGATGAGAGGTGGGTCCAGTAGTGAAGCGGGGTGGTTCAAGGTCAAAGAGGAAGTGGGGGGGGGGGGGGGCACTTAGTCAAATATACAGCATGTACATATGCCCAAGTAGTTATATTGAACATTTTACATATTAATTCGCATGGGGATGGGAGTCATATCGTTTTGGCTATATTCAAAGTACATGTATATAATAAACATTAGGTTCATAGATTTGGTAAGAAACAAGGATATACCTGTATTGCATATATTTGCCTGTGGGAGAATATTCAAAACTGGCATGGTGTATAGCAGCCTGGATGATAGGTTACTGGTACTTTATTACCAGTAATTCCATCTACAATTATGTCATGTATATGTGTACTAAGCCATTTAGATCCTACTAGTATATTCTCATCATGGATAGGATTGAGTCCCTGATTCTCATCAAATATGCCGTTATTAGGAAATATCAATTTTAAGGGTAAAATTTGCCCACTTCAAGCCCTCCCATCACATACATTTATGAATACTTTCGCTTTTCTAGATCTATGATTATATTCAGGGCCTTTAGTATATAACGAGAACACTGGTTGTATATGAAAGGCTACGGTCAGTACCAGAGCACTTCAGCTGAAAACCACAGAATCCAGGGGTGCTCTAGTCATGAAATAGTTTACAGAAGTGCCCTTCCCACTTTTCCCAATCCCACGTTCTTCGCAGCCCCCTCCGCGGGCTCCCTCGCCCACCCACCTAGCCCGCCTCGACATCAGGCGGCCCTAGCAACACGGTGCTAGTGTATGGATACTAGTGACTCACGCCCCGTGGTCTGCCCCGTGGTCGCACGATGGAGACGCAGCCAAAACACAAACACGTGCGTCCCGCCACCGACGCCCCACACAGCGACATTGGGCGGAACTAATTCAGTGTAAACAAATGACGTCACATCTGCCCTTGACCTCAGGGTCACTGGTCACGTGATCAAAACAAACGCTGGTCTCATACAGCGGACGCATGGCTACAGAACTCATACGCCATATATGGATTATATATCTAAGTGATGCAGAGCAGATAAACATGGGGTATTATTTGGGACAATTTATATATATATATAATATACCATTGGTGTAGCATACTGTACATCACTAGCAGAACCGCATTCATATATGAATCTTTTTATATATACATTTATATATGTATGCATATATGGATTTACATATGTTATTCACAAGATATCAGCCGTATTAGCATGTGGCAGATATACTGCTCATGCGTTTTTAGCTCTCGTGAAAAAATGTGTATGAATTACCTCATACCTTTTACATTGCTATAAGAAACCCGTTACCTTTTTATCCTTTTACATAACTTCAGTGTATTGACTAATAGTGGTTTTATTTGATTATGGCTCTATGTGTGTTATTGAGAATGAAATTATGTACTGCCTGCGACGGTAAAGAGATGTTCTGTCTATACCAAATGAATATTAAACGTGGACTTTCCAGAATTTAATGGTTTATTTTTATTTTCATTACAGACAAGCCTATAAAGCTTTGCATGGCAATAGAAGGGGTCCCAAACCCAAAAGACGGAAAACTGTGCAGGTAAGTTATTTGGCCAGATGGGCTGGTTTTTTAATTAATTCAATTTCCCCTGAGTGTGTTTATGAAACAAAAGCTAAATTACCCTACCAATTATATAGTTCCAGATCATGCAAGGTTATCAATACTTTAAGTAGGTCTAAATAGTCAGCCTCAAAGACCAACTACTTTTCCGGTCGCTAATTGATTTCTCCCTTTGGCTGGAAGTAATTTATAGATAACTTTGTATATTTGGTTTGGGCTGTTGTAAACTTCTAACGATGGGACATTAAAGTGGGCCTCCTTACTGCTGAGTGGTTTCTATGTGTGGTGCGCGGGGGTCAACTCTTTGAAGGCGCTGCATTGTGAGCACGCTTGTTTATTATCGCTCCCTGCCACCGACAGATTGTCGTGTCATATGTTGACGCCAGATGGCATAGGCGTCAGCCTGCGCTGCTGTGGTGTTGCAGGCGCCCGTCGTCCCTGCCTGGAATTGGGTCAGTGGGTCGTCATTATTAGGTCACTGCGACGCCCTGATAGTGCCGGGCGCCGCCTGATTTGTTGATGTCCGGCGACCAACACGTGACTACCACGTGTCCACGCGGACTCAGACGGACAAAGGGGGTTTATCTGGGCGCCAGATAATATCGCTCCCATACACACCGAGTCCACTAACATTGTCATGGAAATGAGCTGCCAGCGGGCGGGAAATGGAGCGCGAAATGGGCGACTTCTATTTAAAAACCCACAATGACACTCGAGAAAAATAATCGTGTTCTTTCCTATGCAATATCTAACTATACGCCTCTCTGCATCTACAATTAAAATTCCTCAGTATAGATATGCAAGCTAGATATATTGAGACGACTAGGGATGAAGGTTTCTTAACATTGGCCTTGTCGTGGCATACGGAAAATTATATTGGGTGTATGAGAAGGAGAAACTTCAATCAAAGTCGGCGCCACACGCCTGTCATAGTCTGCTGACCATGCAATAATTATAACGGGTCGACTGGCAATGGCGGGAAGCCCAGACGCTGAGTCACCCTTGGCCATGACGTCATTCTAAATATGCGACGTCACCCAGGTTTGTCCACAGACAGTCTATGACTCACAATCCGTTGTAAGACTAAAAGACGCGCCTAATGTTGCAGGCACGCATGTATAAACATGTAACGTATTTCCACGTCCGTACTAGCAGTTGGAGGGGGGGGGGGTATTAGTGGTGACTCATTTAGAAGGACAATTAGGGCTACTTTTCAATACTTCACTATGCATGATTGGTGTATCCTCGTACGTTAAATTAGGATGGATAATAGATTCTGAATGCAATTGAAACCCCCGCGTATATTTGTGAATCGATTCATAATAGGCTATTGGCATGTTATCTATATTCGTTGATCATTAAGTAAGTCAGTAGTATAGGATATGGTCACATGGAGCAGGGCATCTTCCCCCCATTACTTGTGTCTGGTGATTTACACACCATGTAAATTATAAATAGTGCATTAATTTAATTCAGCTAGATAGTTATTACCAATTACAAACCAAAGAAATTCTTTACACAAAATAACAGATCATCTAAACTAGTAGTATAAGAGTATGCAATCCGATCTCCACCATATGCAAATGCCACCATGAGTCAACTATATATATATAACATTTATTCTGAAACTATATTAGTTGATATTGATCTCTAATTTGCACCCTTCTTCCTCCTATCAGGATTATTATGATGGTAACCTGGCATATTACGACGAATCTGAAGACGAGGCAAACGCAGACAACTCAAAACCCAAGTTAAAACGGTCAGTGTCATCCCCTACCGGACGGAAATGGAACCAGCCCCGCCAGCGTCCGAGGGAAGCACCAGAGTCCGGAAGCAGACGAAAATGGAAAGTAAGGCGTCATAGCGTCAGCAGCTGGGATGATGGTAGTGATGTCAGTGGAAGTGATGTCAGCGGAAGTGACGCCAGTGGAAGTGACGTTGTTGACAGCCCAACATTGCCCACTGCTCCCCTGTCCTTGATCGGACAACAACAAAAACAACAAGTAAAACCGCTTCTGCAATTGTCACAGCAAAAACAGCAGAACCTACCCAAGACACAAGGCAGCCACAAATCATCATCCGAAAAGGCGGACGACACGAACACGCTCGAAGAGTCGCGAGAGGCAAACAATAACGACGTGCGTCTATACGGCGCCTATCATCCGGTGACCTTGGGAGGTCAACAGGTCAGTCAGCTCTCCCCCCGTGCAGCTGGCGAGGCGCCCTCTGGTGCAAACCTGAACCCATTCTCCACCCACACTTCTGACCCCGCCCAAATACACAGTCAACAAGCACAGCAACAACACAGTCAACAAAAAGAACTACAACAAACCAGCGGCCAACAGGAAGGCAGTGACTCTGAGAGTGAGAATCAGGCACCTCTTGATGGTCTCACGCCGACGGAAGCTCGGTGGCGTTCAACGGGCGTTCCTCCCAAGAAACGCTGGTTGCCGCGTTCCCTCAGTGGCCAAGTGCTGGTTACTGACGTCACATGTAACTGCGTCACTGTTACTTTCCTTGAGTCACATACGGAGAAGGGTTTCTTCAAACACTCTTTGAACTCTGAGTAGTGTGGCACAAGATTTCCCAATCTCAAAACTGTCCCCAACCCCTATGCCGCACTACGCGTGGCCTGTGTTAGCCTATGTCACATGAAAACCACCCTGTACATATATAACGTAACGTGACATGCAAACGTAACGTTGGTTTAACCTTGGCTTATTGTCAGTGTGATTCGTCGACCAAACATTTTCCGTGTGACCCATGGCAAAACATGTCTTACGAAACAAGTCATTTAGCAAGAACAACAACTGTTAAAGGAGTAGAAAAGCTTACCAATTGTTTCATGTTGACTTTGACCTTCGTGTTCACCTTTACCTTCGTGATTGTTGTTGGTGACATGTATATATTTAGTGGTTTTCCGAAACCATACAAACCTTAACGTGCACCGCCTCTTCATACACCCGTAGGATTTGGTGCCAACATTTGGCTTAAATCATGAATCTTTGTTTGATAGACGTGTATTTTCCGATGGGTCTTCTTAATCATACCACCACTCGTCCAGTACACCAACCGGCCGTACTTATCATGCAAATATATTGTGGAATCGGGAAATAGACAGTGAGAGGGTAATGCCATTCCCTTGTACATATTCAATACTCCAGAGTTGTTCAGAGTAATGAACGGCGCAGGCATTTACTGCATTTCGACGCCTCGTTTTGACAGCGGGCGTCCTGTGGTGTAAGATGTAACGTCACATATTACGAATACTGACGGTTGATGTGACAACGATAACCACGTTGAGAGGAACTCACTTTAGGCATCTAATTGAAGATGCTGTGCTTGACGGGCTACTTTCAAATCAACATTGACTGGAGACTTTCGCGTCTCTGTCGCCAAAGCACCGACATCTTGATGACGTAATGTCATGAACGTTGTGGACGTTATTACTTTGTTGGACGTCACGATACATTTGGCGTTTTGATTCACCGACAAACAAAGTATACTGATTTCTAGTCGAAGAGCAGAGCTACATATTTCTGAACATTCTCACTGGATGATGCACCCATGATGTGTGTTAGCCAGCTTGGACCGCAATCTCAAATGGCATGACGAATTTATGCCAGGCAAGGTATATCCATTAAGCCTATAAGACATCGACATATATCGCCAAATATCACCGATACGATGGTCGGAATGAATCGGTGTCAATTGCAGTCAATTTTTTTAGTGTACGATACCTTCATAAAGCACTCGGATTTAGATGAAATAGTAAAAATCTAACTTTTCGTCTAATTAATCGGTATATAATACTTGTATATAGAACAAAAGCCGGAGAAGGTTGACTACATCTCACATGGTAGGGATCCACAACAATCGTGTGGAGGGTAATAACATCGGGTCAGGAAAGTGTGTAGGCCTACATCGACAAAAATTACACCAATTGCCACCGACCCGATGAATTGTTTGAGAAGAGACATGTCGATGTCTTATGGGCTTTACAATTCAAATGCGAATCTGTTGTTGTGTCCAACGAGTTCTAGTTCCAAGATATGATTGTACTATTTCATGTTGATATTCCTTTCACCTTATTTTTCGTCAACAATAAGTGTTTAGCCACGTATTTGTGTATTGCAATACCGAACATATATATATATCCAAGTGTTGATGGTTTAAATAGCCCTTGCAGTAATTTCACAGGCTTATGTTCTTTATTTTGGCTAGTGATACCTGCTTGGGCTAATAAACATCGAAAGAGAATCAGGATGAAGAATGATAGTATTAGGAGCCCCTCGGCATTTACATAGCCTACTTTTCGTTCACGGGTATGTGCCCATACTTCATTCAAAGTGTCCCTAATTGGTTTCAGTTACTTTGACATAGACGCTAAGTGATTAAGAAACTAACAAACAATTGAAAGACTTGAATTTGTGAGAGGCCCTTCTCGGTTCGTCTGTCGGACGGCTGGGGGCTCTCTGTATGATTACAACATGACTTTAAACGTGACGTCTCGACATAATTGTTAACAAACCAGAACGATGGACATCCATGACAGTTGCATCCACCAAGACGCACTCTTTAATCGGCAGGTTTCTGGATCGTCGTCTTGGTTAATTATCAGTTTATTTGTCAATATTTGATGTATGTCACTTGACTCCTTAAGCTGACGGTCGCATATTCGTCAGGCGGCTAAAGTTTTGGACTATCTATGCGTTTCCTGCAATCTTCGAGGACCAACACCAAGATTCAATGTTCTTTGTAGATACGATGTTGAAACTTGTTATCTCCATTTGATGACAATAAAATCAATATCTCTGTGTTGCAGTCAGAAACATGTTTCGTCTTCAATCCTTCTTTTTCTCTATCACTGAAGATCTCAGATTTCATGAGATGTGTTTTTCCTTTATAAGATGAAAATTAGTCTGCAACAACATACAAAAATATTTCGTTTGACTTAACTTGGAACACAAGATCTGTTTTGATTTACGAATGGCAGATGAGACACATAATCATTACATTCAAGAGACATTCCTTATACACCTAAGTGGAATATTTAAGGCATACTCCATTATTCATAGTGGTGCCACTCGGTGATTTTGAATAACGAGGCGTATATGTCTCGTTACAGTTTCAATACTCATCTAGTCGCATTCTTTCCATCAGATATAACAATTTCACCACCATAGCTCAGTCTCACATCAGATATCAGTGTTTCAATACGGTATGCTCAAGTCTGTGCCATCAGCTGTTTCAATTTTCATATCAAATATTCACGCCTGTTCTATCAGATATAACAGCTTCTATATCAGATAATTCTATTATAATTAAGACTGTCCCATCATAAATCACAGTCTAATGCCATATAGTCACTTGCATGATCTATCCCAACAAATATGACAGTTTCAGTGCTATCGATAGTAGAACCTTTGTTCTGATTAAAAGTGTGCGCTTATGTGGGGCATCTGACTCCTTGTACAGTTTTTTGTAGAAAAATATATTATGTGTATATAAAAAACAACAAATAATATATGGGTCAGTTTGTCTAAAATGTACTATTCAGCCTCTTGGGTCAGAAAAGGACGATATATAGAATATTGGTGTATGGATGAACAACTTTTTATTTCTGTTAATATAATATCCTAGTGTATGTGAACACCAATTATACTTACTTTAAACAGGCGGTTACGTTTTCGCACTCGTTTGTGTAAAAGACTTAAACATTTTTAATAGAACATCTGAACAAGATGTGAACCATACCTTCACTAACAACATTGTGTAGTAAAATTCATACACTACCTAAGTACAAGCTTTCATAGTAAACGTTTCTAAACCCTCCTCGATTTATGTTCCGAATTCCGTGAACTTCCTCTAACTATGAACATCTCTGAAAGAAAAATTTAAAATGAAAATTCTCCTTTACAAAACATTTTTTGCAATTAGTGTGCAATATCCAAAACCTGTCTATAAGTTGTAACATTTTTTCAAACAACAATCTGTACTTCTCTTCTTCACAGATAAACAACGATTGGACTATTAACTAAAAACAATATGATATTATAGTAATTCTTAACTTCACAAGAATAAGTTCCGGGCATTTTATACCACATTGTACGTGTGCCTGATTTGCTATGTCCACCCAGAAGTGCAGACAGGAGAGGAAAAATACACACAGAGATGGTTTTTGAAAGACTACTTGTGTTTACATATTTTTGACAAAAATGACAGGTTTGGTGGGGGAACGGACACAAAACCTCCTATTTATAACTACAATGAAGTAAAATACATGGAAATCCCCAACTACCACTAAAAGCACCAAACCACGCACGTGATCATATTCTACTATGTTAAAAGGATACTTTAAGAGACATAACAAGGGTATTTCTGATCATACCAGCTTCGCTCTTTATTATCAACCATAAGTTTAGAGACATACACCCATCCAGCAGTATAATTATCCTCGTTCTGCAAAATTCTTACTAATAACATAATGAATAGTTGAACAGACACAGTAATGTGTTTGTGAAACTAGGGAATAAATGATCCCCCATTTATTAAGTTGTGACAAAAAGAAAGAAATTTCTATGTGAGACAGGTCTTGTCTGATGTGTGTGTGTCGACAACAAGTGAGACCGGGTCTAGCCCGTGAAGTTGTACCTGGTGGATCCATGATACCGACCTCTGGTGTAGATATTGAGAGCCATATTCCCGGGTAGGGATAGAGGCACCACCATGTGGAGTAATTATACTTACTTCTCCGTAATAGAGAAGTTCCCAGAACTACAAAAAAATATATATGTTTTGTTTATTAGTAGAAATTGGGAAACATTTCTGCATTACCGTTGGCCTAACTAATCAGATTCGCTCTGTGTAACCCTACACCAGGGACGTCCCCTGGTTATGATCATCATACCACCTCCATGCATAGAGAGCCACTATGTAGTGCGACATCTAGATGTATCGTTAGTCTGCAGCTAGCCGTCATTGCAGAAACACCAGCAATAAAGCTTGTAATGGGACTAATCCTTGGAGTCATTCATTAAGATTACTGTCAGCCACGCCTGATAGTAACACTGGTGGAGAACTCCTAAGATACTCAGTACCATCTCCAACAAGCTCTCCAGCGAGAAAATACCACCTTCTATTTCTCACGTCTACCCATGTCTGGCAAGGATAGCCAGCGGCCCAGCTCATGTCGGCTTTCAACATCTATGACAGAATGTCATGTTTCTTTTATATAACACAAGCTGCTCAACTTATATATTGCACTATCCTCGTATAAAATCGTGCAAAGGGGAACTATAATTAACAAAAGCAATCAATCACTGATCGACACAATGAAATCCGTATTTGTTTCAACACAGATAGTTGTATATATTTCTGTTCTGATTTTCCTTCGTGGAACCGTGATGAGATGATTAATAAACAACCGTGACTATACATGGTCACCAATTGATAACCGGAAATCATGCCCAGTGAAGGGAAAATTTGTGACCAGTGAAGGGAAATTTTGAATTTCAGGTTAAATACATATGAAACACATGTGTAAAAGTTTCGTTTGGATTGACGTATTAACACCTGTTATATGCACATATTATTTTGCTACATAATTTTACTTTACGGAATATGCCATAAATTGCTGCTGTATCTAAAGTATAAAACATTATAACAGTGTTATTCTTCTTTTGTTCAGCTATTAAAGTAGCAGACCATATATTTTTAGAAGGAAACCCACAAGATGAAACTAGCACTCCATCGAATTTGTCTGCAGAGTAATTCACGAATCGAAGCT
Organism: Alentia gelatinosa; assembly: GCA_950022655.1. Taxonomy (NCBI): domain Eukaryota; kingdom Metazoa; phylum Annelida; class Polychaeta; order Phyllodocida; family Polynoidae; genus Alentia; species Alentia gelatinosa. The sequence goes on from OX465579.1 coordinate 129,369,870, forward strand.
GAGTGAATTACTCTGCGGTCAAACCAGGTGGAGTGCGGACCAAGTTAGTTTCATCGAGTTGGTTTCCGATTTTATCTCACCCCGTATAACATTATTTATTGATAAAAAGATTTGTGTATAGCCTATGATTAAATTAATATTGACACCATATATCCTATCAAATATCGTGCCTTTATCTAACAAACTTTGTTGGCCATAGAATGCATTAGCAAATAACAACTTTTTATTTATTATTCAAGAAAAAGTAGCCATTAGCGTTACCCTAATTTGAGCGTTCTTCTACGCATAAGCCACAAACAATACATAATGTCAAAAAACATTGTATATCCTGATGTAAATTCTAGATATTCAGTCCAGTTCTTGTTATGGTTGACAGGTCATAAGACTGTTCCTAGATGATAATATCTGTTATCAGCTCCTGAAGACGTCGCTGCTCTTTTAATTAGTAATATACACAAAAATATACGATGAACATATTCAGGACAAAACAAAAGACAAAGTACATACTCAGTCTCAAGATGACCTGGGCACATAATAGTCTTGAGAAAGCAACAATCATGTCATTTCGTTTCTTACATGCTAGCTGCATCCATTACATCCGATCAACGTAAAAATGAAAGATATCTGATACGAAAGATATCTAATACTAATTTATCATCAAATATGATTACATAAAGGCTAACTTGGTTCAGAGCTTGTCAAGTCTTGAAAGTCTTCTCTAGAGAATGTTGCTTAATTAATTGACAATGGTGCCTGGCACACGATATACTTATTACAATATCTAATCAAGGAAATCTTAATTGCTCGTCTGACCTTTAAGATGAAGTTAAAACACTCAAATACACTGCCGACTGGCTGTTGTCACCGAGATTCAAGGGATTCGCTTCTCGTGCCAGAATCCCCAGACATCCAGTTGTATGAAGGGTTAGCTGTTTAATAAATGTGCTTAGCAATGAGATCCCTAAAATATCTAGAATCTCAAATATTCCCAAATAGTTTCCATTACATATCATTTTGATTCCCGCTTTGAGAAGAACTTTTGTATAGGGCCTCTATAGATGCTGTTGAAAAACACTAAGTGAATGAACATGTACTAAGTGAATGAACATAGATTAAATATGAGCATGTATGCATAGCCTCCTTGTCTTAACAACGCTATCTTGACAATTCAGCAGTCATTCTATTAGATACACCTTGTACCATTTTGCATTGAATGGTCCATATTTCATAGCAATATGAAGACAGGAACATGATCACCGAGTCCATAGAATGTTTCTTTGCGAAATAAAAATGAGTACCAAATGTTATTTCAATGTTCATAGAATGTTTCTGGTTTTCAAAACTCCAAACATACCAAAGGATCCGTACTTTAATCAGATGTGTGAAACTTCATCGAACTGCACTGTACTAGCAGCAGTAAGTGATTAAATGGACTGATGTTGCATTGCGTTCATTTTTTATTCAATATATTAGAGTAACGCCGAACGCAAGGACGACTTTTTTTGTTGATGTATTTTTTGCATTGCTAGAATCTCTTAACTGTGGGAAGTGTAGATGTTAATACATCACTACCTCTATCCGGTCTAGGTTTACGATGCTTTTAAACTTACGACGATAGTTTGAGACACGTTTTGACTATTTATAGGTTGTTGTCATCTTTTGTTGATGCGGGAGCAGCCAGTCTGCACTATAGGTTGTACATTGTAACCATGACTTTGGTTATTCCTAGGACTGGCAGTGGAGTACTTAAACATTCGGAATATGATAAAGCCGATATGACATCGACATATATCATCGATTCTCACCGATCCGATCAATGATAGTAATCGGGAACAGTCGGAAATAATTATGTCATTTAAAATCGGTCATTACCCCAACGGTAATAGTGCCCGATTCTCGTCGGGAAGAGGTGTGATCGGGCCGGTGATGTGCTTACAGCGACAAAAAGGTACCGATTTTCGATGAGTCGGCAAATTCGATGTCTAGGACTTTAAGAATGATTACATCTGGACTTCCACAAATGCATATCCTGGACGTTGTTCTCATACTACATTGGGCCCATTGCAATAGGCCCCATTATGGGTTCCAGCTTTTATATGCAACTGAATAACTGTGGGATTGTTGTACCTTTGCCTCCATCGATGAGACCATCCACGGTTCCCAAATAGTATACATCCCCAGATAGACGTTAATATATTAGTGTCTTCATATCATACAGCTAAACGGTACAGAACTAATTCTCCACTACTGGGTAATGTATCACGAATGCCGCAGACGATATGCCCTTCTAATACTAACCACGGCAATGTAGATTAATACTGCATGAAATAATGTTCTTGACGTATAAACTGCATATTTATGACGCAAATGCAGCCCCATAATGACAGTATGGCGAGGTGAGAAACTAATCAAGAAACTGTCTGGTGTTATTTATGGTTTGTGGTGAAGATACATTATCTGCTATAGGCCAGTGACATTTTATAACGCCGCCTCTGTCCAAACATATGTTAAACTGATAGTATTCAGGACATATGAAACAATGTCAAGATGTTTTCATGTATATATTCTCCCCTGAAGTTTTATCATATTACCACCGCATACATATGTAGAATGACGTCTTTGGAACCATTTTCTTTGGAACCATTTTTCGATAGACATGAACTCCACGTACCACATGCACATGTACGTCTGAATCAAGATTCTCCCCTTTAATATATCCCCCTTGCGTACTGCCAATCTTTGAGTAACTAAAAATGAAGAAACAACACACACGAAATGAAAATACTGCAGGAGCACAGAAGCCTTGGGGTTATTATCCAGGCATTTGATATCAGCATAGAATCAACCACACACCAACCTCATGAAGATGACACCTTCTAGGCCTACTGATTAAAAAAGAAGGGGAAAAAATATATACGAACGGGTCATAAAAGGTTCTCATGTCTTCCAGCGCTTCTTTTCCTATTGATGTGAAACTTGGCGTCAAAGGCGGCCACACTTGAATCGCCATTTTACTCTACACCTAAATCAAAATGCGGACTTGTTCACTCCCCGGGGGCCTGACGTATAAGCTTCAGGTTAAATTCAGGTTGGGTTCCTAAATTCCTATTGAATGCATAGTCGCACTTACATATGACCCTTATTTAGGAACTTACCCTCGTTGTGCACCACCAGGTGTTGGTATACCCACAGGACAGGTGCGATGATTACAGGTGAGTAGAGGTGACTGTCTCGGGCAGCATCGTGGGTGAACTATATCTACAATGGGTTGAATGGCTCTGTGCCGCTCGGGGTGAGGGAGGGGGGCGTTAACTAAGAGCAGGTGGTGTAACACGGATCCGTCTTTTGCGTATGTTAATATCCTCTGTAAACAAGATACGATATAGTTATTTCTAGTCAGCGTGAATCTTTAGAAAGAGCATATCCTATCGAAAGTGGTTTCTTCTGTAAATCAAATTTTTGTCAATTATGCCATTCAGAATAAATTTTGACCAAACCAAACAGAAAGGAAATATGTACATGTGATTTATACAAGACGACTAAGGGATATCTGTTATGTAGTCATCTATCAAATAACAATCGACGTCAATGAAAATAGACCACCTTTCAACATATGAATTTACGACAACTTTTGACAGTTTAACTAAAATCCATCAACACCTTTTGTGTTGATGGACTTTGGAGCATGTCTCACATGATTAAAATCTGAATCATACACGATCCATAGCCACTGAAAATATGCCAATCATTTTGTCTGCCACATAATCTCACTCGGAATTGCTTCGTGAGATTATTCAACCAAAACTCATGTCATATTTTCAGAGGCTACAGATCTAGATGCACACACATGCTATTAATTTCAACATTTAATTACTTTGTTTTCAAATATCCAATAATAGGATAAATATCAAAAAGGAGTGAGATCAAATTTGAATATATTCTACAAAAGTGGCAGTTTTTAAACACTGGCAAATCCGTAGAGACTGTCCTTAGTGTTGGAAATGAAGGAATAAAGAGAAGCTATTTTTATGACTTTTGTTTAAAGGGTGCTTGATATTATGGACCGTCCAGAAGGACTTAAATCATGTCATAAAGTAAACAATTCAAAAGCTGCCATGTTGCTTGCCCAACCAGAAGTCCTTTATTCACCAAAACAACACTAGTGTTGCCTTAGACTGTTTTGATTGTTGTGGTAGTTTTCCTCTTCTCCAAGGAAATCCTTATTTTCAGTTTCTATAATATTTTTTTTCTTGTATAAAACGAAGAGAAATAAATTCAGACCAAAAGCACCACCACCTGGCGACTATTGGCTGATGATCTACAGTCGTCACGTATTTAGTCGTCAAGTGTAAACGCCGGGTTAGTCAGAATTTACCCGAGTGTTCACACTGACGACTATGACTTTTCACAGAAATGCTACCTATGTAGACGACTAATTCAAACCATCTTGAAATAGTCGCCGGAGTCAGAGCGTGTCCCATAGTCATGAAGTGGTGCTTTATTGCGTAATCAGATGTAATCAGACGATCTGCAGTCGCCACCCTCTTGGCATTTATATTAGACGGTTTCTAGACTTTTACGGCTGAAAGTCGTCAGGTTCAAGAATCGCCTCCGATAATCGTCTAGTGCGTTTTTTTTACACGGGATGATCGTTAATAGCGACCGTTTTGAGGCCCTACTCTAATCATCATACATTCGGCAATAATTATCGAGCCCTTGGGGCCAATGGTTGTATTTATCTTGAAAACCGTCTTGATTGTGTAATGATCACTATTAACGATTATTTCGTCTAAAAAGCGGGTCCCTCGTGCGCTATGACAATTCACGACCGCGTCTGGAGACGCCGACCGCTGTGCCCGATTCTACCTTTGCCCGACGGATCCGTCGGGTCTGTGACAATCTGCGTCGATAAAGTGCGTACATCGACCCGATTGTATTACCTTTCCCGACGCTTCGGGCATTACTACCATGTCAGATATGACAGACTCTCACTGACCGTAAGATTTCGGAGCAGGACGTTTAAATAGAGATGCAATCCATCCCCCGGTCTGATTTAGAAGTGCCTGATATCGATTTGTAGGTGAGACAGGGCCGATTATAGATCTGAAACCCGTTTTCTGATATCTTAAAGAGAACAGACGTTATTAAACTTTGCATTATTACCTATATATGCCTATCACCCGACCGGGGCCCAGCCAGGAGGAGCTGTGATCGGGAATAATGGGAATGTCGATGTCTAATAGGTATAAAGACTATAAGACACCGAAATTTGTTCCCGATTCATCCAAACCATCGGCTCGGTGAGAGTCGGGAATAACATTTCGGTGTCTTATACCTATAGACACCGATATGTAGACTCTTCCCGATGACACCTCCTCCTTTTATGACCTCGTAAATTACCCGGGTTAACATCAAAGAGAGCGGCCGGGTGCCGGGCCCGGCTGGGCCCCGGGCCGGGTGATAAGTACATATAGGCAATAATGCAAAGTTTAATAACTTCTGGTCTATTTAAAATATCAGAAAACGGTTTTCAGATCTATGATCTCTTCTTTCTCCCCTACAAATCGATATAAGGCACTTGTAAATCGGACCGAGGGATAGATGGAAACGTTTTTTAAACGGCATGCTCAGAATCGGTAACAGTCGGTGAATGTGCGTACACCGGAATCTTAAGGTCGGGCAGAGTCGGTCATATCTGACATGGTAGTAATGCCCGACGCGTCGGGAAAAGCAATAAAATCGGGTCGGTGAAGTGCGTACACCGACCCGATTAATGCAGATTGTCACAGACTCGACGGATCCGTCAGGCAATCGTAGAATCGGGCACAGCAGTCGGGTCGGTGTCTTATAGGCCATTTAAAAAGCGTTGCCATCTATCCCTCAGTCCGATTTACAAATGCCTTATATCGATGTATAGGGGAGAAACAAGCGATCATAGATCTGAAAACCGTTTTCTGATATTTTAATATACCAGAAGTTATTAAACTTTGCATTATTGCCTCTATATACTTATCACCCGGCCCGGGGCCCAGCCGGGCCCGGCACCTGGCCGCTCTCTTTCTTCTCAATCGGGTTGTATTACGAAGTTATAAAGGCAGGAGGTGTCGTCGGGAAGAGTCATCGTGTCGCCGTCTTATAGGTATAAGACATCGACATTTTATTCCAGACTCTCACCAAGCCGATGGTCGGGATGAATCGGGAAACAATTTCGGTGTCTTATAGGCTTTAGACACCGAAATTTTATTCCCGACTCTCACCGAGCCGATGGTCGGGATGAATCGGGAACAAATTTCGGTGTCTTATAGGCTTAACATGCACGGTCTACCTCAAGATATTATCAAGAAATGGCATATATGTATATCAACTTCAAAAATAATGTAATGTTTTTCATATTATCATAAAAACGTTCTTGATAACTGCAAATACATACACTATGTGGATGACTTTGATCGTTGCTGATGATATCAATGAAGAATATGCTCTGAGAAAATTCAAGATTTTCATCGAATGTATGAATTCGTAGTTTGTAGAAATGTGCTAACTATTGATATATAGGTATCTAGGTGTTTTATTGGATAGTACCTGAGACTACATTGAATATGTTAAAGAGGTGATTAAGTCAGTATCGGCTAAAACCTTTCAAATCATGTGAAATAAAACCGTCTTTATTTTAGATGTTGCCAAATTGATACATATTACGACAAACATACCTATTCTAGAGTACTGTTCCTTACTTATTGGTAGTGCGAATCTGGCTGAACAAGAAAAACTACTTCGTATAGAAAATAGTTTCACATTAGGCAAACCTTCATAAAAAATATATCATATGTAAAAGGGACGAGGGGGCAGAATAACTTTATGGGTGGCCCCAATATAGCAGACGATTCTAGACAGTCTTTATCGACTGCTCAAGGTCACCTGGAAGGCGGCGCTCAACCATGACGCTGACCTCCAGGTGTTATGTGGTGCGAACCAGCACTGACAGGTGCCATCAAAGTAGGCCAAGCATGAAATGGGGTCAGGATCCAACACTCCTCACGCAGCTTTCTATATTGTTGCGGATGCGGTTTGACAATGTAAATACAGTAGAACCCCTCTTCCGGGACACCCCGCTTAAGGGGGCACCCCGCTTAAGGGGACAATTTGCTCGGAACGGAAATTATCCCCTCTATTTAGAGTTTATTTTAACCCCGCTTAAGGGGACACCCCGCTTAAGGGGACACCCCGCTTTAGGGGACAGTTTTTCGGTACAGAAATGCCTCAAAACCCCTCTTAAGGGGACAGTTTCGGGGGACATCTTGTCAAAAACACTCACAATCCATGTTTATGGTGCCCGTTTCTATGGGACAGACAGTTGTCCCAACCAGAACAATAGACTAAGCATTCCCGGGCGGGCCCGGGCGGCTGGATTGTGTTGTTTCAACAGTAATCCCTGCATCTCTAGAGGCTCTGGGCGGCCCACAGTGAGTGGATATATCACAAGTGATTTTCGCACCCGTTGAAGTTAGCGGGTAAGAGGCCCGCTTACAGGTGGTTCCCGGATGTCTCGGCCCCTTTGCCATCTCGGCCCCCCTACAACACTTCGGCCCCATCGGCACCTCAGCCCCCTGCTTTCACAGCTTTCATGCATTCATGGGATAACCCTAACCCTAACCCTATCTTGGCTTCAAATTTGGTTTTCTCTGGGGAAGAAAAAAACAACAGAAAACCATTCCCCTATCCCTAGCCATAAACCTTTCCCTATCACTAACCCAGCCCTAACCTATCACTAACCCAGCCCTATCCACCTGAGACCTGTTTTATATTTATTTTCCATTTATTTGCTTATTAATGTGTTATTAATAAATCTTTTAACCTAATAACTAGCGTTTCCTTCATTTATGTAGGTATTCTCTATTGTGTAACCATTGGCAGACTGAAAACCCCGCTTAAGGGGACACCCCGCTTAAGGGGACACTTTGCCCGGAACGGAGGGAAATTGATTTTTTGTTTAAATTTTGGTATATATTAAATATATAACATCCAACCGTGCTTGTACAAGTCACAGAACCCTATGATAATTTACCATTTGTACAGAACTCAGCATAAATGCCTCGGTCCGTACTTATATAGAACGTCCTGACCATGCTGTACAAGTCACAGAACAAGATGCTAATTTACTGTTTGTACGGACCGCGGCGTTTACGCCGAGTTCCGTACAAACGGTAAATTAGCATCGAGTTCTGTGACTTGTACAAGCATGGTTGGACGTTATATATTTACTATATACCCAAAATTTTAAAAAAGATCATTGATTTAATTTTTATATTTACTTTCTTTATATTGAGCTTCATCCTTATGAAAAAATATAGCATTATATGTTCTAGCATTCAAAGGGAGCATTCATTAATTTTGGCTGTGGGGGGGGGCCACAGTTTTTGGAACACCAAATGGTAAAAATATGTTGCCCCCCCCCCCATGGGAATACCAAAACAGTACTGCCCCCCCCCCCCCCCCCCCGAATACCAAAAAGAAATTTGCCCCCCCCCCCCCCCCCCACCGAATGTCAGTGGGCTATGTGTGCATCGACAGCTTCCTTGAATGCGTCTAGTGTAGCGATTTGCTGTAAGCCTGTCGGCAAGTTATTCCAGAGGTGCGCTCCCCTATAATAGGGAGACTTCGAGACTGATATGTTATTTATAGCATAAACACACTCCCTTCATCTGATGAAGAATAATCATCTTCTGAAGATATTTCTTGTATAAGTCATAGGTAAGTTATGGTGTTCCAAGTACATATAGACAGTACTGCTACTGAAAGTTTGTCAAGCTTGCCTTCTCCATGTAGCTTTTCCCAGTCATAGTCATCATATCTTTTGAATAGCATTTCTACATGATGCTGCTACCATATGAGACCTTTGTCTCATTGCCTTGTGGAGCTTCAGCTAATGTAGGCAGATTATGACAAAAATACTCCTGTGGAATAATCTTCCAATATCTGTGAACCTGTGTTCCACAGATGTTTAAAATGGTTTTAAACATCAGGGAATACAGGTGAGGAATCAGAAGATTATAAACACAGGTTTACAGTTTTCATATTACTGTATACCTCAGAAACATTAAGATATTTACCTTATTTCAGCTGTTAGACCCATTGCAAATCTAATTTGGACACACGCTGGTCATAGCCTCATATGAATTTTGCCAACAAGTTTCAAAGTCCAGCACAAAGCCTTTTCTACTGCCACTTTTGGAATTCCCCACTTCAAAGTTCAAAGCAAGGCTGGTGTCTATATACTTAGTGTTGATATGAGATTCTACATACAGGCACAAGCAAATGCTTGAAATGTGATAGCATCAACCACAATGCCAACTGGTTGATGTTGGCTGCACTACTATACTATGCTATGATGACAGTTTGAGTTGATGCTCCTTGTCTCTATAGTTGTAAGAATTCTGCTAGTGTTCTAACCTGAAATCAGGGTTGCAACCCCTGCCAAACCAAGGCTGTTGTTGGCAGCTAGTAGACATGCAGGAAGCGCCAATCTCTCCTGTACCCATATAATCGATCATAAAGCTTGACTATCTAGAACCTAATTCTGACTGAAGTCACTTGTTGAGACTTGGTTGTTCACATGCAACTATCGAGCAGCAACTGGTTTCTTAATTTGTGCCATCTGTTGGTAGTCTTCAGGCTCTCTTGCTGGATCTTGAAGGACCTACACTGTTTCTTTTAGCAGTATCATTGATATGCAAATATGGATGTTCTGACAATTTGTTGTAATCTGGCATGGTGTGTGGGATCCTTGGTATAAGTGAATCATCACATGATGTGGCACTACAGAGGAAAGACAAAGTCTTATTTTTTCGAATGCAGAACCCCTTCAAGTACTCATTGTAGAGTTTACAATGAAGAGTTCTCTTTGCTCATAGTGCTTTTCCACAAATATGGTAATCTTATTGAAATAAGCAGAAAGAAAATTTGCCCCCCCCCCCCCATGGAAATACAGAAAAAATTGCCCCCCCTCCACTTGGAATACCCCCAAAAAATATTGCCCCCCCCCCCCCTTGGAATACCTCAAACAAAAGTCCCCCCCCCCTTAAATACTGTGCCCCCCTCCCCCCCAGCCATAATTATTGAACGCTCCCTAAAGGTGTCAGATTTATAAGAACACCCACAGCCTGCAGTTTCACAGTTTCCGCATCTCACGAGACATAGCACTTGATTATTGACTAAAGTAGACTCCATATCAGTACTCTATAGTAGAGGAGAGGGGTTTTCTAGGCAAGTTCTAAAGGCAATACACCATATCGGTGTGACGAATACATCGCATACCATAAACTTTTCATGATTTTCGATGCGACGGATTCGTCGTATTGCAGACATTCACAAAATTACCATGACCCTGATTTCGATCTAAGTGGCCTTATTCTTCGCGTAGCTAACAAGTAGTAAACCCTCGGGCAAGAGGGAGGAGTAGTGCGTAGTGTCAACTACAAGGAGAATACGGCCACACAGATCAAAATAATGACACATGTAAAGTATTTATTAATCACCTTTCGACTAATTATTAGGAAAGAAATCTTGTAAATGATTCATAATTCGACGTATGCGATGTGCATCGTTTATATAGTAGTTCCTATAGTGCCCCTCAGGTAGCAGAAAAATATATTCTACTGAGTAGATTCCGGCTTTCTGTATACTACACTGTAGCGATCTGTAGGCATAGAGTCTTCATATTAAGTGGGTAATTAAATCACACATGCGCCAGCCCGGCCTCACAGAGGCGACTTTGTGCGATGCAAAGGGGGGGGGGGGGTCAATTTTATTACCTTCGCCCACCGTTGATTATCTTTAATCGACTTACGACCATCGCATTGCACCAGTGGTGCCCGGCCTTAGGGGTACTTAGATGGTCATAAATCACAGAAAGTGTGCATATGGGGCTCTGGGGTGAAATGGGAGGTCTCTAAATAAATCCTGGAGTATCTCAAAGTTCTTACTTGTGGGTAATGTATACGTGTTGGGTTACCTGCTTGTGAAGTGTTATGAGTTAAATATGAAAACAGTTGCTATGGTAATGCATTGAACCTATGTACCTGGAAACGAGTGACATTTGGGGGTATTTCTGGTTAGGGGTAGCCATGCAAGTTGTAGTATGATTTTGGTACCCACTTATATATATTTTTTTTTTAAATCGGTCTAAAGGTTAGGTTTTGGGTGTTCTGGCAAATGTCAAAGGATACATATTCCTTTGCACTTGGTCATTTTCTATGAGGCAGTTATGGGAATTTTACCTCAATTTCAGGCCCCTAAATATCCATTACTTATTATAAATAAAGGCTGACACGAGTAGGGAGGTAGGTAGGCACTATGAATTATATGGAATGCAACCCCCAGGGGATATACTTCACAGTGGTGTATAGCTTTGATGGGGCAAAAATCGGTGTAAATCGGAGATTTTCCCATTGAAATAACCTTGTAATTATGTGAAATGTCACTCGCCCGAACATTTTTCAGTTTATATACCATCTGACTCCATGGGGCTAAGGGAGCAGTTTAGATGTTCATGATTTGCGATGGATTTGTCGCACAGGCCTCCTATTGTATTCAAATATAACTATACTTATATCTATATTAATGGTCCCTATATATTGGGATATTTATAGGATATAAACCTCATAGCTGTGCATTAACATATCGAGTCCATACATAATATCAAATTGAGTTGTCTGCATTTCCCTTTATTGCACAGGGATGGCATTTGGGTAAGTAAGAACAAATCAGCGGAAATAGTTATCATGTGAGAGAGGGTCAAATAATATTATCTTTCTTTTGAATAAGGGAAAAGAATTTTTCAAAAGAAAATAAAAGATCATTGTATAATGTAGACAGATTTCTTTTTTCATATGAGCCACCACAAACACTGCGATGAATCCATCGCATCAGTGGGGCATACCCTGGATTTCCCTTGCGATTGAGTGCGATGTATCCATCGCAATAGGGGTCATAAACCTCGCCGAGGGGGCGTTTATGAGGCTATAAAACACGTGCGACGATCGCATCGCATCAGTGGGGCCGGGGCTTAAGGGGACAAGGGGCTCATATATTGTTATTCGACCAGACATTTTCCACTGAAAAGTCGTAGAGGCCGGTTTGTGTCAGAGTGTGTTTTATGTGCATGCTATCCACACACCCCTCCACATGTACACATCTTTATTACCTACTATATCTAAAAAAATATGATTCTATTAGAATCCGCTTGGAGTGTCTCCCACACATAGAGACAGAGTGAACCAGACCTAGGCATGGAGACTGAAGAGCCCCAAGAGTGAGATTCTCGCACAGTACTTAACTGAATCCTGCTGATTTTGTTTGTGTTTCTCTACATATGTACTTCTATTCTGATGATTTGATTCTAGCTGTACTGAAAACATAATTTAGAACTGTAGTTTTCCGATTTCCCAGAGAATGCAATGAGATCACATCATTTTGCTGGTGTCAATCCAAATAGTTCTGATTGCCAATGATCAGCTCAAACACCTCTGTCATACGAAATATTTACCACGAGATAATGATGGTTTCCCATTCACCCACTACAATGGCAGTTAGGAATCTTTAGCCAAATATGAATCAACGAAGTCGCTAGTAAATCATTTATAATACCATCTGTTGAATTCTGGCCTGCCCTAGGGTTGGTCACCTCCTCCTTTCTCTCTGAATTTTCACTTTTCTGGTGGTCTATTTCTAGTTATTTTGTAGATTTTGTAATAGCAATCATTACCGAGATGTTCGCCATAGACAGCAAGGTTGAAAGGGAGCATTGAAGCTCCATGGGTCCCCAAAACTACTAAGAAGATGTATGTATGGGAAACTATCTTTTTATAATCCTTCAGATTGTAAAGTTTCAGCTCCTATTCCGGCTATGTTGAATCTCTATAGTTATCAAGTCCCCAGCAGTTAATATACGTTAAGGAAGGTTCGGTCAATTTATCCCACCCCTGGTACAGGTTGTGCCATTGAGTTAACGTTGAAATAAAATACGCCACGCTCACCTACGTAGAGTGTCAATTCTCTGCCATTGCAGTGGCGGAGAATCTATGTATGGTGCGACCAATGAACGTCGCGGAAAAGAAAATAGTTCCGACGCTATTGTTTGAACAATTCAATACATGATTATATTATTGCTTAAATCGACTGTAAGGTCCGTGTTGGGGGTGAGATAAAAACAGAACCGCTTTCGAAACGTATTTTGAACCACTACGCCACGAGTTTGGATGCGTAGTAATCGTCACGAGGCGTAGCCGAGTGACGATACGGAGCATCCAAACGAGTATAAGTGTTGTAGAGACGAGAACCGGGCAGGAACTGACATCGTTTATTAATTCAAACATGGATATATAGGAAACGATCATTCAGTCATCATTATTAACATATTCATTGCTTACCTAAGATGTGGTACCTGGAGAAGGGGCGATTTGGTGGGAGGAGCAGAGGCCACGTCATGATTTCTATTAGAATACGTGGACATGCCTCGGATCCGCCTCCCAGTCCCCACTCCGTACTCAAGGAGGAAGTTGTTACGTAATATATATATGCTGCACTCTCACCACGATATACCCAAAATAAATTCAGACAGCTTCAGATCTTCACAAGATGATAGAGTTTATAGTATTAAAAAGGTGATTAAAATTTAATACACATAATAACGGTGATAAGGGGTTCTATTGCTCGTAGGTCTAAGACAACCGACATAGGTGTCATAGTGGTTTGCTCTTTGCATACCATGGATACGGACGAATTTCGTAGTTTTCGAACAGAATGGTCGTTTTAAACGTGATAAAGATCACAGAAAGGGGAAAGCGGCTTTTATATCCCTTCAAATTGGAAATTTGAGAAAATGAAAATTTCAGGTATTTCTACATATTAGAGGAAAATCATATCAAAGTACTCCGGTTAGAAGTCGAAAAACGGTGGTTCCTTCACCATTATTTCTCTAAACACTAAATCATGGCTGCCAAGATTTATCAGGCTATCAATAACATTGTTGTTGTGTCAAACTAATATTAAGAGGTTATAATTGTAGAAAACAGTCACAAATATGTATCAATAACATGATACGGATGGAATGACACAACAAATGTGACTTGCAATGTTTTAATAATCGACAAGCAATGCAACTTGAAGTGAAGGCGGCTGTCATTAAAGTGGCTATTCCACCAAAGCAGCGCGGCCGGGTGGTGCAAGGCGGAGCCCGACCCCCACTCCCACCCCCACCCACATATTAAACAGTTATATGGAGAGCTCCTCTGGTTTGTATATGCTCGAATATTTATTCTGGTCTCCCTGGCAGATAAAAAAAGCAACATTTCATGCTAGTAAGGCCTCTACACTACTAAGAGGCCTATTCCACCAAGGAGGCACAAGCCCAGGCCGGGCCCCTTGTGGTCGCCTATTGGCGATCGGCGGCAATAGCCGGCCCAAACCTCCCGCCGGTGGCGATAATCTGCTTGGTGGAACAGCTCATGAGAGCTCACAGGCCCCTGCCGGCCGGCCCCTGCCGGTCACCGTGCCTCCAAAACCCCATAGCCGGCCAGAATCGGCTGACCTGTTGGTGGCCGCCGGCCACCGCCCGGGGACAATACTCGGTGCAACAGCCCATTTTGGAGGTGTTCCACCAAAATATAGTGATAACCACAGAGAAGGCCGGCAGGCCGGCCGGGCATTGTGATCACGACCTCCCCCGCAAAGCCCTGCTGGAGGAAAACTGTTTGATTTGATTTTAAGCCCCCGGCAGGCCGGCGGCTGCGCCAAGAGCGTGAGGCGGAGAGCTGTTCCCCGGGTTTGCGTTGACCGCTTGCCCGCGTGTACTCCTACACACACCGTCAACATGGAGCAGGCATTCCCGCGGACGATATAGAGACCCAAATATCGGACAGTTGCGGCAGTTTGGGCAAAATATAAGCACCAGAGTCAAATATACACATTCATAACATCAATCCTTATCTTTATTTACCTTCATTGTTCGATTTAACCTGTAATTCCGCGGTTATTTGATGTTTTCTGACCGTTCCCGTACAAATCCCGACATGCTGACACACTGCTCCGCTCGATACGCGACTTTCACGGGTTCAGAGCGGCGTAGTGTATCGCCGCACGCCGCGCCGCCTATCGGATCGATAGAGAACCGGGGGATTGCGCGTTAGTGCCGCCAACGTCCATCAGACGGCAATAGCGAACCCGCTGCGAGTGTAACGCCGCGCCGGGTCCGGCCGGCTCTATGGACGCTCGCAGGGCGCCTTGTGTACGCCTGTTGGTCGCCTCGTGGGGCTTTGGTGGAACAGCTCCTAGAATTTAGGGGTTTAGGGGCGGTCGGGCGGCCGGCCCCGGCGGCAAAAACCCGCCTGCTGAGGGCCTGCTGAGGGCCTGCTGAGGGCCTTTTTGGTGGAATAGGCCTCTAAGAGGCCTATTCCACCAAAAAAGCCTTCAGCAGGCGGGTTTTTGCCCTCCAGCCGGCTATTGCCGCCGGGGCCGGCCGGCCGGCCGCCCCTAACCCCCTAAATTCTAGGAGCTGTTCCACCAAAGCCCCACAAGGCGACCAACAGGCGTACACAAGGCGCCCGGCGAGCGCCCATAGAGCCGGCCGGACCCGGCGCGGCGTTACACCCGGGTGGGTTTGCTATTGCCGTCTGGTGGACGTTGGCGGCACTAACGCGCTATCCCGCGGTTCTCTATCGATCCGATAGGCGACGCGGCGTGCGGCGATACACTACGACGCTCTGAACCCGCGAAAGTCGCGTATCGAGCGCAGCAGTGTGTCAGCGTGCCGGGAATTGTACGGGAACGGTCAGAAAACGTCAAATAACCGCTGAATTACAGGTTAAATCGAACAATGAAGGTAAATAAAGATAAGTATTGATGTTATGAATGTGTATATTTGACACTGGTGCTTATATTTTGCCCAAACAGCCGCAACTATTCGAAATATCGGTGTCCTCGTATCGGGATACCGTCCGCGGGCCTATATTGACGGTGTTTGTCAACGCGCGCCCGGGGAACAGCTCTCGGCGTGCTCTCGGCGTCACTCTTGGTGTAGCTTTTGACACGCCGGCCGGCCTGCCGGGGGCTTAAAATCAAATGAATCAGCTTTCCCCTGCCAGGCCTTTGCGGGGGAGGTTGCGCTTATAAAGCCCGGCCACCCGGCCGGCCGCCTCTGTCGTTATCACTATATTTTGGTGGAACACCTCCAAAATTGGCTATTGCACCGAGTATTGTCCCCGGCCGGCGGCCGGCGGCCACCAACAGGTCAGCCGATACTGGCCGGCTATGGGGTTTTGGAGGCACGGTGGCCGGCAGGGTCCGGCCGTGAGAGGCCTGTGAGCTCTCATGAGCTGTTCCACCAAGCAGATTATCGCCGCCGGTGGGAGGTTTGGGCCGGCTATTGCCGCCGGTCGCCAATAGGCGACCACAAGGGGCCCGGCCTGGGCTTGTGCCTCCTTGGTGGAATAGGCCTCTAAGATGTCACTCGCCCTGACATTGGCTCGCCCGGACATAAACGTTTTTCCTGCCTGCTGTTCTGTAGCATGGCTGAGAAGATGATGCAAAATATACCAGGCACTTAGATACATGTGGGGGCCAAACAACTTACATAGTTAGGATAGTTAAATATATAAATGGCAGACATGGTGGGTATCAATCTTAATTTTGTGTTTGGATGAGAAATATGGACATTTTCCACGAAAATCACTCATTACACCCTCAGGAAAAAAATTACAGAGGAATTCCTTTTTTTTTTCTCTACATATATACTACCAACTAACTCTGATTTTCAAAGACATGTTTGAAGCCATGAGCATAATAGGTAATATGGGGGGTGATGATCTGCTGCTCAAATCTCGCCCGGACATTCCTGTTTACAAAATTGGAATTTAGTCAAAAATGTAGAAAAAATACCTCCATCCATGCAATTATTGGTCTAGATTGGCCATGAGACATCATACTATGGTTAATAAATAAAGAATAACATTTATCTAGTACTATTTCTCATGAATTTTGTCAAATATGTCACCTTCATTGATTTTTTGCCCATTTACGGGTCATTTTTAGCCTATTTTAGGCCCCTGGAACCTTAAATATGGATATCCGACCATCAAAACCTATATGTAACATCAAGAACCCATCGACCCCGATAGTTTAAGAAGAAGAAAACCATAAAAATATGGATATCCTAAGAATGGAGGCCGGCGGAAGTCCAAAAATGGCAAAAGCTTGCTTTCTGTGATTCATGACCAGATGCTCCTGTCATAGAATTTGATAGTTGGTGTTTTCGATAAATTAGATCATGTAAGAGGGGTTTCAAAGGACTTTTGCTTGCACAAACCTGTGAAACATAGGTGGTCAAATTGGTCGGCCTGGAGAAAGGGTACATTTGCTGAGGCACTTTAGTGGATGGCTGAGGTAGCTCGTCAAAGCGGGCGTTCCATTGAGACGGTGGAGACGTCGAACAGACAATCTGCGTGCATCAAAGGACGTCGCCCGACGTTGGCCACTGGGCCAGGTTTATATTCTTATCCAGTAGAGCAGCGTTTTAGAAGGTCAATGGCGAGCATCCAAAGTCGGGATCGCCCGCTATGGCGTTGCCATTTGGAATTAATCTTGCGCACAAAATAGTCCAAGTTTACTTCTTCGCCTTTGCGTCGATTTTAGCAAAGCATTTGACAGAGCCAATCACAGTCTTCTCTTCAAAAAGTTAAGTATATTGCAACTTTACTCAGATTTAATTACATGGTTTCAAGCTTATCTTGAGGAGAGATCACAGCGGGTACATTTCGGCAAGACGTTGTCGGATAGCTTAAGTATTAAAGCTGGTGGACTACTTTATGTCACGGGTAGTGACATAAAGTGTTGTTTATGCCACTACTTTCTGATACTGAAAAAATATGGAAACGGGGAAGGATAAAATTCCCGCATGGCACCGTTTGCTGCATCAGGGGTGCCCGGCGCCGGCCAGCAGAGCTGGCACCAAGTGACCAGCTGGCTAGAAATGTGCAAACAGTGTACGAATTCTCTGAGCTTTTCCATCAACCCACCTTATTCAAGGCGGCCGACAACCACACGGGGCACATACACTGCCCGGCAGGCACCCAGTGACTGCTTCCACCAAGCCAGGTGGTTGACTGGCAGAGGTGATCATGCCGTCTAATGGAAATTGGCTAAGAGAGTTCCCCGTTAATTCAATAGGGAGAATTCCCAATGCGCCTCCATGCACTGCGCCACTCAGGCTGTGCAAAACATGGGGATCGAGCAAAGCAATGTGCCGCCATGTTGGGAACTGTATATGGGAACACTCACAGGTCATCAAATATCAGTTGGATACTGTGTTTAACTGAATAATACAGGTAAACAAAGATTTAGTTGTTGATGTTATAAATGTATTTGACTCTGGTGCTAAAATTCTTCCCGAACTACTGCAACTGTCTGAGCTTGCGGTCTGACCTCATGGGTGCCGCCCATTTATGTTGACAGCATCTGTTGTAGTATAGGTGAAAAGCAGTCAACCCTGATGCTGACAAAGTTCCTGGCATGACCGGGCGGCCAGTTGCTGCTAAAAATTAATCTAAAGTTTTTTGCCAGCAATGCTTTTCAGGTGGCATTGACCAATTGGTGGAGGAGCAGGGTGTTTTGGGGCATTAGGGCAGTGGTAGTATATTCTACTCGAAATGAGGACCTGCCAGCACCGTGGGTGACACCTTCCATGTTCTTCCACCGAGCAGATTGTCAACCGTGACACATCAAATTTGCCGGCGACGATCATACGGGCACCGGCCATGGCTAGGGCATGGTCGGTGGAACAGTCGTTTTTATCCCACAAACTTGCATACCAATTCACTCATATACCCTTCCACCACATATTCCTTCACCTCCTACATACTCCTTCAGCCAAATACCAATTTGCCTACACCACTTTTTACCAACAAACCACTTCACCTATATACACACAATGCTTTTTACCAAAACATCACTTCATATACACACCCCTGCTGTCTACCGACAGGCAATCCACTGCCAGCCAGGCCCAATAACAGGCAGGCTGCTGACACACACACTGCTGACAAACAGGCAGTGGCAGACAGGTCATTGACAGACAGGCCACTGTCAGGCAGGTAACTGACAGACAGCAGACAAATCTTGAGGGTATCTATTTGTATACTTGCGTACAGGTAGAAAATTACGGAGGAATATATACCAAGAAATACAAAGGGGGCAATCAATTTCAGAACACCAGGGGGGGACTTCGTTTCAAATTCCCCTTTCCAAGGGAGGGTGGTTCAAAGTACCAAAACCTCGTGCTACACAGAATATTCCAGACAAAAGGGCACTTTGTCCTAGCTTATCAGTATATCATTTTACATTAATCATTAGGTGAGGCCTTACCCAAGATCAGTATTAACCTTTCGAGGGCAGGTGGATATACATTTGTGTCACGTGCTCAGGGACGGGTATCAGATCGGTGAATACCGCTATATAACTGGTCAATTGTAACATTTGATCCCAATACATGTGAAAGAACATGCCATCCTATTCAGATAGTTACAGGCATGAATGGTAAGGTCTCGGTTAGGTAATTACTCGTATGTATATATATGTATATATATATATATATATATATATATATATATATATATATATATATATATATATATATATACCCAGTGTGCACACCTGCACTTTAGATGATGGTTTATTGCGCAATCCTATTGCGCATTTTCAGTGCAACCTGACTGTGAAAAGTGTAGTGCACAATTGCGCAATTTGATTGCAGAGTTTTGATGCAATTTGATTGCAGAGTTTTGATGCATTTTTTTGCAGTGTTTTAATGCAATGTTATTGCAGAGTTTTGATGCATTCTTTTTCCACTTCTGTGCACTTCTGTGAAAGCATACAATTTCAATCTTTATTCATATTCCTGATATTGAACATTTCTGATCTATTCTGATATTTGCAAGTTCAGGAAAAGCGTTGCAGGTTTCAGAACAGAGCAGCTCATGATGAATGCCAAGCTCCACTTAGGCTTCTATTGATAGAATCCTTTTCCTATAAAACATCCATTAAATGGAATGCATTATATAGAAAGAACTCTTCTCATCACGTTTCAACCACATCACAGATAGGTGGTTGCTCCTGTGTAAGTACTTAGACACTGTAGGAAATGTGCTTGTGTTTCTCTTTGAAAATACATATGTGTCTATAGCAATACCCAGAAAAGTGGTGTTTAAAGTATGCATGGTTCAATATGTGCATAAATGCCAGTTCTTAGATAATGAAGGTGTCACATATCAAGGAATACATGATTTGGATAATTATCATGTATCAAACTTTTAAATTCATCATAAAATGAACCCAAAATTCAAGATTATGATTGAATACAATGTTAACCCAAGTGCAATCACAGTGCAATCAAAGTGCAAAACAAATGCAGAAGTAGTAGTGCAATGGTTATGATGGTGCAGTTGCTCATGAAATAGTGGGAGGGATGTCACAATAGCTTTCAATATCAACTTGGTAAAAATGTAAATAAATATCAATGAAGTATTGTAATTTACAAAAGGAAGACATTATGGGTACTTCAATGTAATCATTTATATTTACAGGAGGAAAACTCCATGTATACTGCAGTGCAATCACACATCAATGTTTATTCAGTATAAAGGTGCAATACAGTTGATGGTTAGATTACAGTTCTTTAAAAGAAGTTAATATACATCTATATAAATGTTAACTGGAATACAAGCATGAAGTATATTACCATCATAACAGTGCATGGGAAATTGCATTTTTATGATGGTACACAGCCAAGAATGACTGAAATCACAAAGCGTGTTAATTGCAACAATTAACATAGAGTTAGGTAATCTTCAGAATATACCTGTATCATAAGTGTTATGCACAGTAGTTTAGAAATTTTATAAAAACAGACTTATGTTCGATAGTGCAAACAAACTGCAAAATATTTGATGCATGGAAGTGCAAAGATATTGATGGAATTATTGCAGTTCAATGTTTTGTGGCCAATTTTGTTCCTAATCAGTTTATCTAGGTATAGAATCAAAAATGACTGTTGAAATATGATATTTATCAGAAAATGTCATCTTAGGAAGAAAACGCAATAAATCTGCAAAGGAGTAGCAGATCAAAAGCGCAATTGTTTTGATGGATTCATCGCACAGCATAAAGGAATGGATATTTTCATTGATTCAAGAAGTGAAATAGTCATTAGGTGAAATATCTGGGAAATGTCAATCAAATATTTTATATTTACAAGAGGAAAATACCATGCATAGTACAATGCAATCAAACAGCAATGCAGATTCATTATAAAAATGCAAAATATTTGATGGTCAGATTGCAGTTTTATCTGAAAAAATCACTAATATAGATTATGATATGCCAACATAGGTCACTTATTTCTTACAAAAGGTAGAAAATATAACCCTGTGAATATATACTCGAACATAGGCTAGGTATATACTACCATCATAAAAGTGCAGGGGAAATTGCACTTCTGTGATGGTACACAGCCAAAGTCTGACTGCAATCACGAAGCGTGTTAAGTGCAATCACTCGAGGATTGCAGTTCTATGGCAACTGGTTACAGACTTATGATGGTCAGCTGCAGGATGTGTGCACACTGGGTATATATATATATATATATATATATATATATATGTGTGTGTGTGTGTGTGTGTGTGTGTGTGTGTATATATGCATGTACAATTGTACATGTTAGTATAGGCATGTGTATGTAGGGGGGACTGCCAATATCTTTTGTCATTGAATCCTTTTGCCATCGGTTATTGGGAAATATTGAATTATCCGCGTTCGGCATAAATTAACGTTTATTTCTGTTCTCCCATCTTCCGCCTGTGGCTGGCTGTAGCCTGCTCAAATCAACGGCACCGGCCATTTACCATGTTGCTGAAAAGTTCACATCTCCCCCTCCCCCTCCGTCCCCAATGCCTTTCTTGCTTTACATCTGTTTGTTTACTAATTCTGGTGTCGGTGGAATATCGCGCAGACATGCTGACATTTCCATGCCGGAAGGCAGGCAATAGCGCCCATCACCAAGCACAGTCCCAGAATCGTTTAAGGGTAGTGGTAAACCAAGAACATCAGCTCTGAGAGTGCTATTGCGCATTTGTGGCGTCTGCTCTGAGTGTCAACAAGCTTCTGATGTAAACACGCGGTTCTTTCTTCTACCACCAGGTGGCAAGTCAGACGATCCCCAGGCTAAGTGGCTTCATTTTAGGCAAGAGGAGGTGAGGTGTTTTTGTCTGCTCTTCCTAAATGTCAACCTACATTAGAATGGGAGAGGCCTATATTACTATTGTCTCTGTTTCAAATTCCCTGCCTGCATGATGTACTTGAATATGGAAATTCGATAGATCCATTGGTGGATATTTTAAGTTAAGGTATAGGGATAAAAGTATAGATTATACCAAGTAACGGTGAATGATGTAATGGTTGAAAGACATATGAGAACGATAATTATAACAGAGAATCTTGAATGGCAACAAGACATTAAAAAGTGGCAATAAACAAACGGTATGGCGGTAAGGCAGCTGCGGGAATTAATACACACACACACACACACCCGTACACACACACCTACATACACACCTACATATACACATGTCACACACACACAAATATATATATATATATATATATATATATATATATATATATATATATATATATATATATATATATTTCATTCTTTTTCTTTTTCAACATATTATGCGTAGCAATGTCACAAGATCATGGGAGGGATTCCTTTATCTCCTTTCCCATGCTCATTCTAATGAAACCAGTTCATATACAATTTTAGCTATTTCCTGGATTCTAGCATTTTCCCAGTGTATTATATGTTTTTTTACTGATTCAAATGATAGATCTCGTCGAGTGCTCGAGGGGGAGTATAGGTTTTATAGGTCAAATACCAATATTTTGGTCTCCAGGGGGTCAAAATAGGTGAAAAATCACTAAAAATAACCATGGAAGTGCCCTAGAAAACCCATTTTCTGTAAATGATAAATTTTTTACCAAAGCAACTGGTATTGTTTTTTTAATATATTTTTTCCCTATGAATATCACGTTGAACGATTACATAGAAGAATCATTATTATCGTGCTAGAGTGATCATATCCACAGTATTTCGTGCCAGCATAGAATGCACATTATATAGTTATTGATTCTCCCTCCCTCCCTCCCTCCCTCCCTCCCTTCCCCTCTCCCTCCCTCTACCGCCCAACCAACCCACCCACTGACCCACTGACCCACTCACCAACCAACCTACCAACTGAGGGCAGTTCGATCACCATATTTATTCATTCATTTTCTTACTTTGGTCAATGTGGGTTAAAATTGCATATATTTCATTTGTCTGTGTGTGGATACTACGTACCATATCTTGGAGTGTCTCACACACACAGGTACAGGGTCGTCTTATCTCGAGTCGTTCTAGGAGGTTACTGGAGAACTCGATCCGAAACGAACTCGACCCGTAGTTGTCAGGAGAACTCGACCAGTTTTGGAGAAATCAATACAGGTGTTGCCGTTCAGCGCCGCCTAACGGCCCACTGTCTAGTAACGCGGCCGCTCGGACAAACACCGCGATTCCAGCGGTATTCATATAGAGACATACAGCAATCACACCTAAAGTGTGAACTGTGGGTGTGATTGGAGGAGTGTTGTTTTTTGGCAGATTAAATTGTTGGAACAAACAAGGGTATTGTACCGACGAGTCTGGGATGTCTTAACTTTGTAGTTGGTAATTATCTTGGTATAAACATGGAAAAAGATAAGCATATAATAGCTAGGCATGCCAATGTATTATTGTGTATTCAGTTTAGGTTTCCCTGTGTTATCTAAGCTATATCTAAAGCATCATTAAGGTGATATACATGTATGATACATCAAATTGTAGCTGGAATACCATAGAATACAATGCAATCACTCTTATTTCCCTGGAAATAATGTACACAGGTATTATGAACGTATTACGCTCATACACTCAGTGGTCCCATGCTAAAGTATACGTTTCTAGGTGAATGTTTGGCTTCAGCTGTGGCGTAACTAAGCAGATAAGGTGCGACACCGGCCTACGGAAAAAGGCCTATTGGAGAACTCGACCCGTTCCAGATACTTATGAATGAGACATCTGCATATTTATGCAAGTAAAAGTCTGATTAGTTAGCTTTTAGACAAATATACCAGGGCATATGGAAAATCGAACTAGGTTTAGAGGTAGGGGGTAGGGTTAGGGTTGGGGATAGGGTAAGGGTTGGGGATAGGGTTGGGGATCGGGATAGGTTTAGGGATAGGGTTAAGGGTAAGGTGCTCTGTTTGTTTTCTACCCCAGAGAAGACCAATTTTGAGGTCAGGATAACATACTTACTACTAAATCTAGCATTTATTCCCAGTTGATATACTTGAGCAGGGAAGATTTAAAACGAGTCGAGTTCGTTACGGGTCGAATTCTTAAAACGGGTCTTTTTTAGGGGTCGACTTCGTTATGCGTCGAGTTCAGTATTCTTTTAGGAAAGGGTCTCTCAGAAGGGTCAGTTAGTATGTGTCACTCAGGAAGGATCACCCAGATGGGGTCACTGATTATGTGACAACGGCTGATCTACATGAGTACTGTCATATATGGCCCTTAATTCATCGAAGATGTGTCCATTTGCTTAGGATGATGTTTTGGTGAAATATGACAATAATCATCTTAGCATGGAAAATACTGGTATAACTAGGTATAGAAACAAAATTAGATTTATAACTAAGCGTCCGAAAACAGAAAAATTTAAACATAGCCCCTATACCAAGGCATAAAACTTTGGGATCAACTCCCCTATGATATTCAAATCATTGGAGACAAGAAGACTTTTGGAACAGCGGTTAAAAACATCTATTGCAAGAAAATGTCTACAACCAACTGGAAGCGCTTTTAAAATATATTCATAATGATGCCTGAGTCAAATGACCAGTCATCGATTTCAATGCTACTATGGCCTACATGCTTAGTAATGTTACTTCAATTAGAACACCCCTAACGGAAAATTGTATTGACATTGCTATCAACGCTTTATATGTTTGAGCACGTGTATCTATGTGAAATATGTGAATTGTATCAAAGAGAAGGGTCACATGACCTGCTTGCGCGTAATCTAAACAAATAGTAAGATGCACGGTTTTTGCATCATATTCTGCTTTTGTATTGTACTGTGTTGTACTGTAATCTCCTGAAGGATGCTGCAAGGAAGAACGCCCATTAAGGCGATTTTATACTTCATTTGCTATTTCAATAAAAAGATAAAAATGTGTCACTCAAAAAGGGTAATTCAGAAAGGGTAATTCAATATGGGTCAGTCAGAAAGGGTCAGTCAGAAAGGGTCAGTCAGAAAGGGTCAGTCAGAAAGGGTCAGTCAGAAAGGATCACAAAGTGTGGGTCACGAAGTATGAGTGACCCATACTTAGTGACCCTTCCTGAGTGACACACACTAAGTGACACATACTTAGTCACCCTTCCTGACTGACACATTCTAAGTGACTCTTCCTGAGTGACACATACTAAGTGACCCTTCTTGAGTGACACATACTAAGTGACCCTTTCTGAGTGACCCTTCCTGAGTGACACATACCTAGTGACCCTTTCTGACCCTTGATTGACTAAACATTAAAAACACAAATAGAAATAATTGACTCACCCAATTCTAGACTACAATCTAATTACGGCCGGAATTGTTTGCACATCAGTTCGATCATTCATATGAAAGTAGAAGTAGAGATGTTACAGTAACATCAGCTGTGCTTGACTTAACTTCATCAATTTTCCTGTATGAACCACAGGAAATGCATTGTTTGTACTTTTCTGTATTTGAAAAAGACTCTTATTAATGGGAACGGTTTAAGCATATAGTAAGCTAAAAAAAAAAAAAGTATATATAATCTTCTTAAATTAGAAGGGGGGGATGAAGTGTAGTAGTGCCATTCCGTTTACTCATGTCAATTCCGTTTGTATCATTGGGAATTCGTATTTTGGCAATGTAATAGCGCCCACTAGAACAATGTGAGCAGTATAAGACCAACCTCGAAGACCAATCCTGAGTGTATCTGTCATCCTCTCACCACCGACACAACACCTTGAAAAAAGGCAGTGGCAATTTCAAAATGCCTGACCTGCTGAATCGGAAGGAAGATCGACTTCATAACTAACTTGCAGGTACTGATATTGTCACATACACTCCAGTTCAGGACAATTGACATGTACTTGGGGCGGCTGTCGGCCCTGTTAGTATCCCTGGAACGTCTGAGTATGGGCTATTTTCCCACCGATCTGGGACCCGGTTTTTTTTGGGTTTTTTGGGTTTTTAACATTTTTATTGCTTTCGAATTTTACAATTCGCTCTTCCAGGCAATAATAAGTGCAGGAACAAACAGAGAAAATAAATGGTATTTACAATGAAGGAATGATCTTGTACATAACTTCTTTCACTCTTATCTACAAGTTATTCATACAGTCAATATCTTATTAGGCAATGCTGCATTGATTCCATTGCCTTGATCCAGTGCCCCTCACCAGATCTCTACAAAGGAACCCAGCTTGTCCTTCATAATAAGTCTTGTGCAGTTGCCATTACCATAAACAAACTAACCGTTTCCTCTAGTCTATTAGTTTCCCAATCAAGGTTACCATTTCAGTTTGCCCGGTTTCGCTTACATACCTTATAATAAGCCTTCCCCCTACTTAGAATATACGATTATATAGGCCCATTCACTACGATTCATCTAAAGTTTTTCTAATTTTTGTAAAATCTCTTTCTTAAATAAGTTTTTTGACGTTTCTTTTTGCAGATTTGCACTTTGGATCTTGTTACCCTTTCATTTTTCCCTTCCACATTATTTTTCTCTTGTATTTCGGAAATCCCCACAAGGCTCCGTATTATTCCCAATAACAGCATTTTCCTTCTGATATCTGGCCGAACAACCCCACACTTATTCCATAAAATCTCATTTCCTATAAGTATATCCCCGTTATAGGCTTCGTTTCCCAGTGCTATCCTCATACCCCTATTTATTCCAACTCCTAGTTTCCTCTTTACAGATTCATTTGCCCCCTCTATTAAAAATGAACAATGATCCACGACCGGCAAAAGGCATGTTTCTAGAATCTTGAGTGCCACTATGGCAATCTTTTCATTTTCTTTTTCAATAATTATGTTTGTTATATCTGGATACACACTTCTTTTCTTCTTCTTTTTTTTTATAATAAAAATGGCGTTATAGTCTTGAGTATTTCACAAATTGTGAACCTAAATTACAAAATGTCCAATGATTCCATTTGGCATCATTTGCCCATGGCTGGGGAATGCCATTTGGCATCATTCGCATGTGGCTCATGAATGCCATAGTGGCATCATTAGTAAATTAGTAAGGAAAGGGTTACTGTATGCAGAGGTTAATGTATTGGAGACTGGAACTAGTATATATAGGTCAACATATATTAACTTTTTTATATATATATATATATATATATATATATATATATATTATATATATATATATATATATATA
Source organism: Alentia gelatinosa (assembly GCA_950022655.1). Classification (NCBI taxonomy): domain Eukaryota; kingdom Metazoa; phylum Annelida; class Polychaeta; order Phyllodocida; family Polynoidae; genus Alentia; species Alentia gelatinosa. Next base: position 129,397,479 of record OX465579.1, read on the forward strand.
TATATATATATATATATATATTTATATATATACCTCCTTGTGCAAGAAAGGGGCACGGCTTAGATAAATAGGTCATGATGGTGGGGTAAATATTATGATTTTCGTGAATACTATGTGAGGATCAAAGTGGTCCCAAGAGTCTCCCAGAGGTGGCTCCAAAGCCCCCGACGTAACACTCTGAGACATCCCAGGACACACCAGGTGGCGCCTGATCGCCGGATTCGACGTTAGGAGGCGCCCAGTGAAGTTCCAGTATGCCCCGGGGGCTTGGGGGGGGGGGGGGGTAATATATTGATTTCCTTACACATCTATCAATAGATAATTCAAACAAACCTTTTTGTTTTTCTTGTATTTATTGAATGATACTTGATTTTATCATGGATGCCATCAGGCATTTTCGCCCTTCGCGTACGTAATACCCGTCGGCATTTCTGCCCCTTGAGTAGAACGTCCTTACCATGATAATGTACCGTTTGTACGGAACGAAGCTTTTCGCCGAGTTCCGTACAAATGGTAAATTATTATCGAGTTGTGTGGCTTGTACAAGCATGGTAGGTAGTTCTATATTTACTATATACCCGAAATTAAGAAAAAGCATTACCGGTAATTCATTTTGGCCTAACAACTAATATTTTAGTCAATGTGTATGGTAAAGCGTTCCGTATTTTCCCGCACGGAACACTGTTCCGTACAGTATTATCATGTTATATGGCGAAACGGTGCGTCTTTACAGTATATACGGCATAGGTATATAGTAAATAATAAAGCCTATAGATGCCTGACATTACAAATGGTCTACCCCCATCCTTACTTCTTTAGAAATAGCGCCTTCGGCACTAGGACTCACATAGCTCAATCCAGAGGAAATATATTTTAAGAACTTGAAAGTAGGCTGTCTATGAAAATATACCCCCACCACCCCCCCCCCCCCTCCCCCGGAAATAGGACCTACTGACCTGCTGAAAGAAGGTTGTCCCCAATGGATATACTAGTAGACTTATACTCTAAAAAGTCCTGGAATATTGAAAAATAGCCCCCGCCCCCCCCCCCCCCTTATAGATCGCTGGTACAGTTTCATAACCCCCCCCCCCCCCCTTTCAGGAATGATGAAATTCTGAATATGAAAAAAATACTGAAAAGAGAGTTGCCCAATCACAGATAAAGTTGCCCCTCCATGGAAAAACTGATAACAATTGCTATCCCCACCCAAAAAAAGGTGACCTCCCATGGAATCCCCACCTGAAAAGGGTTGTCCCTGTTCGGTAATGCATACATGTTCTCCCCTAACAGAAATTCTTTAATGCCCACCCCGGTCAGAAGTACCGTACAAAAGTTGGCCCACTAAAATAAAGAGGTCCGTACAGAACCCCCCCCCCCCCCCCCCAACACAAGAGCTTTGTTCCCCAAGAAAATTTATTAAGAGATTCCCCCTCCTCCAGATGTACCCCAAGGAAATGAAAAAAAAAGTTATTCATCATCCAAACACCCCTTCCATGAAAAGGGTCCCTCAGTAATTCGGGGGGGGGGGATTGTGTGGGAAATGAGAAAAGTTGAGTCCACCCCCCAAGGAATACAATAAAAAATTCCCCCAATTAGAAATACTGAAAATTAAGTCTCCCCCACCCCATCACCCTGTGTGGAATTTCTGAAAAATATCCCCCTCCTCACACACACACACACACACACACCTATACTTGTAAGGCATGGGAAATAAGGACTCAGACATGAGACCTACAAATGGGGACTACCCTTTCTACCATGTGTAGCACCATAAATTTCATATAATTGTAATCAGTATTAAAAGGAGGTTTGGCAAATCACTGCAGATAGTAAAAATAACAAATATTTCACTCATCAGTTATAATGAATTGAAATGGGGACTTGATGTAAACAAAAGCACATGGCTGTGTTAATCTTTCAGTCAGTTATGGGATAATGAACTAGGGACCTGCCTTTACACATTTGTTGAATGTCAATTTACAATGAATTGGAGACTTACACTCTCAATGAAGGATTCAATGAATTAGATCTTATATATTCTATTGGGCAAGATCACATCGCATTTCACCATGAATATGATCCTAGCTGTTGACATGATGTTAAACCACCAATACTGTATACTACTTTATTGACATGCTTCACCTTTTGATGACTGGGTAGCTTATTCACGGAAACCACCTAATCCTGAAGGAGTTTCTTTAACTATACTCTTGGGGACTGCATGCTGACATCATATGTTTTGTTTTGTGACAATTAAAAATTCATGGAAACCTCAACAGTGCTGGCAAAAGTACATATATTTCATGGTTCGCAAGAGAAGTGCTATTCCTTCTAAAACAACAAATGAGGGGTTTGTTTAATATCAGATGAACAATAGTCAGCCTGGACAATACAATCTATGAAGTGAGGGAAGACCTTAAGGATGATCAGCTCTTTCAATAAGGCTGATTGTGGGTATGCTGACAGATCCCTCGTGAAAAGGGTTATGCATTTGACATACATCGGATGTGTGGTGATGTATGGATTTGTATGTTTTTATTTGTTGATTAATCAGAAATGGCACATATGACCCCCTATGTGTTGCGAGCCTACCACCAAGGTGTCTTAGCCTTTATCAAATGATCCTCCACTCATTCCAGTGGCGTCAGAATAGGGGGGCAGGGGGCCCCCCCCCCCCCCCCACTTTTTTGCCAGCCCCCAAAAAGTCAGCACCTTCAAATTTAACTCAATCAAGCGTAAAAACTGTCTTGATTTTTCAACATAAGAAAATATCCAAATCTAACTTTTTAGCATACAACTATGGCTATGCCCTGACTTTTCACTGTGGAATAGTGTCAAAGTCTGACTTTTTAGCGTGTACCAATGGCTAGGCCTTGGCTTTCCAACACAGAAAAATTTCAAAGTCTGACTCTTTAGCATGCAATGATGGCCAAGCCTTGACTACCCACCGTGAAAAAGTGTCAGTGTCTGAGCTTTTACTGTGCAATGATGGCTAAGCCCTGACTTTCCACCATGGAAAAATGACTTTTTCGAGTTAATGAAGGTAATGACCTGACTTTTCTCAGACTTTTCTCAGATTTATGGTAAATTCAATGGAACAGGTCAATGTCAAAGTCTCACTTAGTACCAAGAAAAAAGTCAACAATATCAGTTCGCCCCCCCCACTTTCAAAATGTCCTGTCGCCCCTGCATTCTCATATCATCCAAAGGCCTGGGGCGAATGATTCCTAGCTTTCTTAACCCATTCAGGGCGAAAATGCCTGCAGGCATTATGTACATGGGGAGCAAAAATACCTACAGGCATTATGTACACAGGGGGAGAGAATGCCTATAGGCATTCATGATATCTTCAGGCATTTCCAATACATACAAGAAAAATTTAAACAGTTTGTGTAAAATACACAAAAAGTGAGGGTTTAACAAGACCTGCCGTAGGACCCCTGTACAAGTTTTTTTATCTAAACAAACTTTAAGAGTGCAAAGTTTTGGGTTTGGGTTGCTGTTTTTGGATATCTAATAAAATGTCTATAGATGCCAAGAACATATAAGTAACTGAGGACTCAAAGATACACTCCTGATGACACAGGGTGATCCTGCAGCACACACAGTAACTGGGGTCTCATACATAAACCTTGTTAACTGGGGACCTGAACACAGTGTGTGGTCATTAACAGGGGCTAACTGGGGACTTGATAAGCCTGTGTAATCTTACCCAGCTTTCATCAGTAACTGAGGACCTGAAGATACACTCCTTATGACAATATTGCTGCAAATGGGGACTTGTAGATACACACAGCTAACTGGGAACTTGATAAGCCTATGTATTCTTACGCAGCTTTCATCAGTAACTGAGGACCTGAAGATACACTCCTTATGACAACATTGCTGCAAGGGGGGACTTGTAGATACACACAGCTAACTGGGGACTTGATAAGCCTGTGTATTCTTACGCAGCTTTCATCAGTAACTGAGGACCTGAAGATACACTCCTTATGACAACATTGCTGCAAGGGGGGACTTGTAGATACACACAGCTAACTGGGGACTTGATAAGCCTGTGTAATCTTACGCAGCTTTCATCAGTAACTGAGGACCTGAAGATACACTCCTTATGACAACATTGCTGCAAGGGGGGACTTGTAGATACACACAGCTAACTGGGAACTTGATAAGCCTGTGTAATCTTACCCAGCTTTAATCTGTAACTGAGGACCTGAAGATACACTCCTTATGACAACATTGCTTCAAGTGGGGACTTGTAGATACACACAGCTAACTGAGGACTTGATAAGCCTGTGTAATTTTACCCAGCTTTCATCAGTAACTGAGGACCTGAAGATACACTCCTTATGACAACATTGCTGCAAGTGGGGACTTGTAGATACACACAGCTAACTGGGGACTTGATAAGCCTGTGTAATATTACCCTGCTTTTATTATTTAATGATGACTTGAAGACACACTCATGATGACAATATTACTGCAAATGGGGACTTGTAGATACACACAGCTAACTGGGGACTTGATAAGACTGTGTATTCTTATGCAGGTTTCATCAGTAACTGAGGACCTGAAGATACACTCCTTATGACAACATTGCTGCAAGTGGGGACTTGTAGATACACACAGCTAACTGGGGACTTGATAAGCCTGTGTAATATTACCCAGCTTTCATCAGTGACTGAGGACCTGAAGATACACTCCTTATGACAACATTGCTGCAAGGGGGGACTTGTAGATACACACAGCTAACTGGGAACTTGATAAGCCTGTGTAATCTTACCCAGCTTTAATCTGTAACTGAGGACCTGAAGATACACTCCTTATGACAACATTGCTTCAAGTGGGGACTTGTAGATACACACAGCTAACTGAGGACTTGATAAGCCTGTGTAATTTTACCCAGCTTTCATCAGTAACTGAGGACCTGAAGATACACTCCTTATGACAACATTGCTGCAAGTGGGGACTTGTAGATACACACAGCTAACTGGGGACTTGATAAGCCTGTGTAATATTACCCTGCTTTTATTATTTAATGATGACTTGAAGACACACTCATGATGACAATATTACTGCAAATGGGGACTTGTAGATACACACAGCTAACTGGGGACTTGATAAGCCTGTGTAATCTTACGCAGCTTTCATCAGTAACTGAGGACCTGAAGATACACTCCTTATGACAACATTGCTGCAAGTGGGGACTTGTAGATACACACAGCTAACTGGGGACTTGATAAGCCTGTGTAATATTACCCTGCTTTTATTATTTGATGATGACTTGAAGACACACTCCTGATGACAATATTACTGCAAATGGGGACTTGTAGATACACACAGCTAACTGAGGACTTGATAAGCCTGTGTAATCTCTTGTCATGATGACAATATTGCTGGAAATGGGGACTTATAGATACCCACAACTAACTGAGGACTTGACAAGCATGTGTAATATTACCCTGCTTTCATCAGTAACTGAGGACTCGCCGATACACTCATGATGACAACATTGCTGCTAATGGGGACTTATAGATACATACAGCTAACAGAGGACTTGATAAGTCTGTGTAATCTTACCCCACTTTCAGCAGTAACTGAGGACTCAAAGAGTCTCCTGGGGTCCCTTTTAAAGAATGACAAACTAAGAATGACAATATAATGATTTGTAGATTTCTCCCAGAAGGGAGGTTGTTTATCAAGCATTATATTTTACAGCCCAAGATACCTGAACAATGAGTTAAAAGTATTACTCTAGAAAGTTGTTGAATAGAAATATTGTATAGGTAAGGAAAATCATCCAAACCTTTTGAATTTGTTTATCCATTTGCTGCTGGTGATGCCATGTGGCATCAACCGTGCTGGGGCGGGAAGATGCCATATAGGATCAATCATACTAGGGCAGGCGATGCCAAAAGGCATCAATTTCTGAAATTTGCAAAATTCTGTTTTCATGGAATAAAATAGGAAATATTGGATAGATAGTCACAAAATCTTCACAGAAAATAGATCTAACACCCAGTTACAGATTTTAGGTGAGATATATAACAAGATTAGTAAATACATTTTCTCCAACATCAAGTTATAGAATTATTACAATGAGCCTGAGACTTCCCACCCCCTGGGGTATAAACTGGCACTAATACCCACCATAACCTGACACTATTGCCTCAGGTCCCCACCCTTGAAGGGTTAAAATAGTCCTCAGTGAGCAACCCTCAAGGGGGGTGTCATAGAAGGTATGGTACCTCTAAGACATCCTGTACACCATGTTTTCTCAATAGCTGCAATACCCACACTCATCCACAGGAACATCTGCAACACCCCCAGTCATCAAATAAGCCCCCCTCCCCCCTCCCCTTGGACACCTTGAGACTTTTCCTTGAAATTTTCTCCCTCTTTACACTGGAAAAGAAATCTCAACGATGGAAAATTCAAATAGAGGATATTAAATTGTGTTCTTGTGCATTCTGACGGAGGAGATTATTTGCTCTAACTTTCCTGATGAATATGACTAAATTTCATAAATAATGCCTCAATAATGGCTTTATTTGATGGTATATAGATATGGGCAGATTTGGGAGTTTTTCAAATCTTTAAGTCAAAAACAGACTTTTTAGAAAACCTGTCAGTCTATGAAACAGCATATTCCTACTGCCCATATATACATTTCCAAAGCAGTATTCATGAGGTCTAGGTAGCATCATCTAACCAATTCAGGGCGGATAATGTCTTGAGGCATTCCCCAGAATAGACCGGATAATGCCTTGAGGCATTATTTATGAAATTTAGTAATATTTACCATTTCATTGTTTTATGAAGAAATAATTGATCAATATATCTGAAACTTTCAGAGAATATACCTATGATATATTATTTGATATTGTTTGGTAAACCAAATAATATAAATAAAAATGATGTGTAATATCATGTGATCAAATAATGGAATATGGGTTTAGACAAAATTTGGCCTGTCCCCTGGAGTTATGCCAATCCAAAGTACCCGCCCCTACAAACAGGGCTTTGCCACAGATTGTTTTCTCCACAAATACATAAATATGAACTGCTTTTAGATATTTAAAAATACTTTTAGATAAAACAGGCTGCACTTAGGGTGCTCATGTCAGTCTACGAAACGACAAATTATAATAGGTATATCATTCATATTTGCATTGATTAGTGAGAAATATCTAAAACAAACATGGCCACAGGTGATATCAGCATGAAAAAAGTAAATTTTACACATTTCTATAATGTTATTTTTCAGAGCAGTAACAAATTCCCTGAAAATATAATGCCACATTATGTCAGTCTATGAAACGGCTACATTGTGAAGAGCCTGCTCCTATTTTGAATATTTTAATTTATTTCATAATTGACTACAACATCTACTTTGATGCCTTTTGGAGGAGATAATTCAGCAATATTTTCTATACATTTCATATTTTCTATGCAAGCCTAAACTCTGCCAAGTCAAATATTGAAAATGACCTCCATGCACAACCATGTGGTAGAAAAGAAAATATAGGTAAAATAAGTTAAAATTTTGTAGAAAAAACTTCTTATATATCATGGCAAGTAAACAAAATTAACACAAGTTAATTTTTTCTAAAGTGAGATAATCTTATCACAAATATCACCATTTTGTCAGCCTACGAAACGGCTGTCAGTCTACGAAACGGCATAATTTATTTACTAAAACGGTAAAAATGACATGATATTTACGATGATTTTGCCCCAAAAAATTTGATTCTAAATGAAAAGATTCAATAGAATGAGTAAATATGCAGTGGATCACATAAATATTTCTAGTTTGATGTTTGTACCTGTCGTTTCATAGACTGACATACAGTGATTTTTTCAAACTGCAAAATTAAATATCTAGGACCCTACCATTAATTAGAGCGAATTTGGTGAGCAGTAATGGCTGGAGAGGGCGCTTGCAAGGACAAGCACCCCCTCTATCGGATGTTCACAAGACCACTTTTGGTCACATGACCTCCAGTCTTCGTTTCCACTTCAGACTTGAAAGACGTTTAAATTTGCTCAGGGGGATTCCGCCTACATTTTCTCCACCTGGCAGTCCACTAAACGCTCCTACATGCCACCTAAGAAGTCTACACAAAAGGCTCGCCCCAGAGTCCAGAAAAGCACGACGGAACCTGCTACCAGGACAAACAAGACGGATAAACGCATCGACGCACTTCAATCTCAAGTGGAGGAGATGAAAACGGCCATGCTGGGGTTCATCAGCGCACAAAGCACAAAAAGCAGCAAAAACGTCTCTGAAGTAGCAAGTGTGCAGGAGCATGTTACCACGACAGTTGGCAATGATTCTGTGGCCCACAAAAATGTGAGTGATACATTTCCCATCAATGTAATGGCCCAACTGCAAATTCTCAACATGGCGCCACATCCAGGCCTCCTGCCCAGGTCTCAGCAAGCAAGGGAAGCGCCAATAACTTCATTATGTCATACCTCACGCGCCGCCTGGGTGCCTAGGAGCAGATAGGCGCAGCCTCGGGACGTTTCCACAGCACCGTGCTCAACGACCAGATTCAGCTATTTCTCCAACACCCTAGCCACGTACTCCGTCCCATACCAGCCTTTCCAATATGTGTTCAAAGGACTCAAGAAAGAAAAAACGTCGTTTGGTACTCTAAATATACAAGACGATACAGACACGGATAACACCATCAAACCCCATCTCATACAGCACCTCCGTGAGGTTGTGGAAGATTCCTTGGACTACGATTTCAACTCAGTGAGGAGGTGGAGCGAAGAGGTCTTCGCAAGAGTTGAGGAAGGCCGTTTTCCTGACGGGTGGGCTAGTGACAGCCATACATATACAACACCTAAGCACCGCCATCTCTCGCTCGGAAAGCGCTCGACTCCACAAATCGGACACAGAGTCCACTAAACGTCAGAAGTCCAAGCAAGTGTTCAACCACCCCCCCTGCCAGGATTTTAATTCGTCAAAGGGGTGCACCGCCCCCCCCCTCCCCGCACACCAGTGAGAGGGGTCATGGGGAGTCACATCTGTGAGTACTGTTACTCAGTCCTCAGCCTCCACCATCCTCACGTGAAAAAAGAGTGTCACATCAAGCAATGCCATGAGACCACAACAGCCCCTGCAGCATCAGCCAAGGCAATGCCCTTTAGACCTGTGGCTGGCCGCAGGCCTGCCGCCAAAACCAACAACGCTGCTTGAGCACCCCCCTGGGGGGACTTGGATGACCTACACTGCGTTTGTGGTCATGGGGTGGACAACCCGAGTTCTGATCCCGTGGGTCGTGCTAAGCCCGTTGTCAGAGACACCACTTGGTAGACCCCACCCTGCATCGAGTGCTGCGTTAAATACCCGGAGTTTGCTCATGCTTACACTGATATTATTAATACTTCTACATATAATTTCTGTGGTGCCATGTGCAACGTTTCCTCTGCCATACATGTCGAAGAGTGGGAAAAACGTCTTCAGGGGTATTATGATTACGATGTCTGCCGTTTTCTCAGGTATGGCTGGCCCATCAGCTATGATGCTTCCACCTGGCTGGTCCCTACCTACATAAACCACCACAGTGCCTGTGCTTGCCCAGACGCCCTCGACGTTTTTACCACAACTGAGCTATTCCACGGGGCGATCCTGGGTCCTCTATGTTCCCCCCGTTCGGGAGTGACACTCAGGTCTCCCCCCTCATGATGAGGGAAAAGAAGAACTCTAACTCACAGAGAGTTATTATCGATTTATCTTTTCCCCCCGGTAATTCAGTGAACGATGGAATTACGGAAGGGGTTTATCTCGGTAGTCCGTCCAAATACACACTACCAACCATCAGGGATCTACTCACACAGGTCAAGTTAGCTGGAAAGGGGGGCGTGGCTCTGGGCTGTGGATCTCAGTAGAGCCTACCGCCAACTCAGACTGGATCCTGCTGATACCCCCCTCACCTGTTTTATGGTCGCCAAAAGGTTCTACATCGACCTTTGCCCGGCCTTTGGATGTAGAACTTCATCCATTGCCTGCCAATGAGTAGCAAACGCAGTCTTATATATACTACACTCATGAGATATTAAGCACTAGCCTATCTGGACGACTACGCCAGTGTCGCCTCCACACGGGAAAAAGCTACACTTGATTACCAGGCCTTTGCTGGTCTTGCTCAAGACCTAGGTCTTCAACTCACAATCGAGAAATGTTCTCCGCCCACGACGAGATTAACTTGGTTAGGCTTCCATGTAGACTCCATTGCCATGGTCGTCTCTATACCCAAGAAGAAGCTGGAGGAGGTCTTACCAACATGCCGCGCTTGGCAGGACAGGGCCCATACCAACCTACGCCAACTCCATATAGCAGCCTGCGTTAGGCACGCTAGGCGCTTTATGACACATATCTTTGCCGCACTGAGGGCTGCTCGTTTTTGTGACGTCATTCGAATAAGCCACGCCTTGATGGGAAATGTCAATTGGTTCACCCAATATGCGGCACGCGCCAACGGTATCCATTTGATACGCTCACCACAAGCACTCGTTTTCATGACGCTCATTGTATGAAAAGCAGCCGGCCACGCATGAGTCGACGCCAGAGCGGTCACATAGCCTTGGTCTGACCTAGATGACCGTGTGGCGACATCAAGTCTATGAAAGGGTGCCCTAGCTGTCGTAATTGCGGCCTGTCTCCTCTGGGAAGTCTTCTAAAACGCTCAAACATAGTGATTGTGACCAAAGATATGGGAGAAAAGGCAGTGATACTAACCCGCAGGATCAGAGATGGTTATGTGGGTGCTTGAGCCCGCAAATTTTGGCTTTTGGCCGCTTTGGTGGACTCTGAGGTGGAATTTGCCGACGGCCCCGTTCCCCCCGACGTTTTTCCCACTCTTCATGTTGACCGCCCCCACCCCCCCCCCACCCCCACCCGCCCACCCCCCCCCTCCCCCCCCCCCCCCCCCCCCGTGGAAGCGGTTTCAACTGACTTCAGGTACGTTGCTGCTTCCGCCCCTCAACCCCCTCAACAAGTCTTCGCAAGCGAAGTTTTATCTACACTGGGCTGGAGCTTACGATCCTGGAGGCCTGCCTATACATACAAGTCCTCACCAATAGGTTGGCCTCTCCTGGAATGATACAGAATTACATTGCAGGTACAAAGACCTGGATTCAAGACCACGGGGGCGACTTCTCGGCTTTTCTACATTGGTACTAACACCGTACCCGGCCCTGATTCAAGACCACGGGGGCGACTTCTCGGCTTTCCTACATTGGTACTAACACCGTACCCGGCCCTACAGACATTGCTTTGCCAGAGGTGCCTGGCATGATAGGGTTAAACAGACCCCTGATGACACAGGGTGATCCTACTGCGCACACAGTAACTGGGGTCTTATACAGAAACCTTGTTAACTGGAGACCGGAACACAGTGTATGGTCATGAACATTGCTACAAATAGGGACTTGTGCATACACATGCTCATGATGACAACATTGCTGCTAATGGGGACTTATAGATACACACAACTAACTGAGGACTTGATAAGCCTTTGTAATCTTACCCAGCTTACATCAGTAACTGAGGACTTGAGGATACACTCCTTATGACAACATTGCTGCAAATGGGGACTAGTAGATACACACACCTAACAGAGGACTTGATAAGCCTGTGTAATATTCCCCTGCTTTTTTCAGTAACTGAGGACTCAAAGATACACTCCTGATGACACAGGGTGATCCTGCAGCAGACACAGTAACTGAGGTCTCATACATAAACCTTGTTAACTGGGGACCAGGGTATTTTACAAGTGCTCAACTGGCTCTTCCTAGAAATAAGAAGATGGCCATTATTGTTAACTGTTTCATCCAAGATACTGGATAAACTGGTACCCAGATGGGATATAATAGCCAATTTTGTTTGTAGCTTTGTATTATTGTCAAACCAGTATTACTTGTTAGGTAATGCATTGAAGATGTATGTCATCCCTTATCACTACTTTGATAACATCATATATGCTCAGATGTATTGCATTAACGTCTATAGTATCTAGCATTTTCTAGATGCACCAAAAATATTGATATAGATATTTTTTCAAGTTCATAGTTCATATGTAGATAATGAGTATGGTGGTAGACCACATTGTAATGCACAGGCGAACCATATCAATAAGAAAAAAACCAAAAAAACTCAAGTTTATGTTTGATAACAATTAAATGCTGAAATCAATGTTTGATAAGTCTAGAGGTGTTCATTATGTTGATACTCTTCTCATTGGAACTAGGGGGACCACTTGGTGCACCTGATCATGAAACACCATAGAATATAAAAGTTATTGTTAGAGCCATTGTTGGTTAATAAAACAGTCACCATAGTTTGGTTTTATTTATTACCCATTTAACCCTTAACAGCAGGGGTCTGTGGCAGACCCATGTACGGTTGGTATGGTTGGTATTATTAGTTTTACCTAATAATGTTAAATATCATGTCATGATTATATTCTGTGGAAGTTTCATCTTTATTGATCCATTATTTCTTGATGGAACAATAGTATTTTAAATGATGCCTTGAGGCATCATTTACCCTACACTGGGGAATGCCTCAAGGCATTACTCGCACTGAATGGGTTAAGGGAGTAATTAAAAAATGAAAGAAAGTAAGACAATGAATTAAAATATGAGCAGGTATAGGAATAGGGAGCATATTCTTCTATACAGCACAAAGAGACATTCTAATTGTATATAAAGGACTTTGAGGCCATATACTATCATGTTAATGCATATACAATGTTTGTGATATGGAAGTTTATACTTTATACCCTTGCAACAAACTATAAAAATAGTTCATCTTTGATATGTCCCAGATCATTACTGAAAAGAATGATTTCACACAAACTGCATTGATTAACAATGAAGCCTAATGATAACAATAATAACATGATGCATCTATTTTCATGTATCCCTTTATTCATTTAAGTCCAAGGTAAAGTACAATCTTTTGGTGGACGATTAATTAGATTTCACACAGCCTACAGCTGTGTATGCCTTGAAGATCTGACAAATATTCAGTGTATGGACTTACTATGGGCAGGTATCATCTTCATGATATAACAACAATGTTTACAACTACTAACTGACTACAACTAAGCAATATATAAACTTGATGCAATGAATAAAAATATGAAATGAATATGGGTTTGTATTTGCAGGGTTTATGTTTCCATCCATGAGACATAAGCAATACAAAACACAAGCAATCATGAGTTGTCACTCAAAAAAAATGCATACATGAATATAATGAATCACTGTTATGATTGGGAATATTCTATCTAAACTAAACCATATTAGGAGTGTACCTGTTACAGGTTAGAAGTGTTTATCATTAGATTTATGGTGTTTGCTTACAATGTATACAAGATGTAATTAAGAGATTTTTTTAAAAACAAAACAATATATATATACCTTTTTTTTATTATTATTTTTTTTTTATTAACTCCGGTTCTCACCGAGGTGAGATCTTCCACCTTACTCAGCACACAGAGAAAATTTTGCATGAGAATAACACTTGCTAAATGTGCAAAGAATATTTATTGAAGAAGAGATTACCCCTTTCGGAGAGCATATTTGATATGGAATGCTCAGGAAAATATAAGGGTGGCAATCATAGTTATCCTATAAGAACTGTTAGTCACTTAGGCTTTGGATCAGTAAGCATCTTAAAAAAATATTAATGCATTCTTGTTTTTCAAAGAAAAGGGAACAAGACATTTTTTGTCTTGGGAAGGTTCATACAAGTGTATAAAAAATAACTGTTGTTTCTTTGGTGTATGTACTCATAAGGAATATTCTTTATTCCATATGAACTTCTAGGAAAAATAAAAGGTTAGTCAGTCAGGCTTTCTATCAGTAATCTTTTTCAAATAAAACAAAATGAATCTCTAATTCTTTCTCAAATACATGGGAGCAAGACCATTTATTGTCTAGAGAGAGTTTACATAAGTGTTTGAAGAAATCACTGTTGTTGCTTGGTGCATGTACTTATGAGGAATAATATGAGTAAGAGGGACTATTTTGAATCGAAATAAATAAGTTTTTGCTAAAAAGCCCAAAACACCAAACTACCTTGGGTGAAGGACAATGGAAAATCAACGCATATACAACTTGTAAATAAGTATGAAGCTAATTGCAGAGCCGAGACCAGAAATTAACAATAACAGGCTGGCCTCCATGCAGCACATGAATTTGTTGAAACGTCTTCTCCGTCTCTCGTACCAATCTTGACCTTTTAACCTGTTCAGTAAAAATAGAAAAAGAAATTTCTGAAGTACAGGGAAGATGCATATGTGGGCATATACAAGCTAGGGTACATACACTGACAGGAATTGAGAAGTCAGAAATTTAACAATGTACTAATGATATTTTTTTTAGCACATGCACTTTATTTACTGAAGTATACATTATGAATTTGGGGCTCTACATGGAATTTGCAGAAGTATAGCAGCAACCCCCAACCAACATCCATCCAAAATGGAATAGAAAATTTCAGGATAGATTTTCAAATAATTTCTTACTACCCTATACTCCCTCCTGAGTGCATAGTGTACATATCTAAGCAATGACTTGACCAATTTATGTAAGTAAACAATCACAAATTAGGCTACTGGTGTGCATACTTGGGTACTGAAATTTTGTCATCTTTTTTTTAAAGATTTAAACATTGCTACAAATTTTCAGATGAGGTATGAACAGCTCCCCTAGACTCCTGATTATGACCTAGTAATTTCTGGAGGCCTAAGGCTTTATGGCTAATGTGGTTATGAGCTAATACAGTAGCAGGAGAGAGGGGCCATCAACAAGGATGGCATCTAGGGATGACCGATGCACATGGCACTCACACTATCAATCTGCAATGGCTCCATAGAATACCATGTGCAAGCTTTTATTATGGCTCATCACATGTACAGTGGCCCTACAGGTTGCCATGGAACATATCTACAGCCTGTTCACGCCTACTCTCATGAGTTACAGGCTAGAACTTACACCAGGTCTACGTGTGTACTCACGAGGCTAATCGATGTCCACAGCCTGTTCCCACCGCTTGTGACCACATAATAGAGAGACAAGGGAAGCGGACACGGGGAGGTTCCCGCGTCCTGCTGCGTACCCTACTTTCGGCGCGTATGATTGGCTGAGGCTTGCACGTGACCCTCAGCGCCATGTTACACCAGGTCTACGCCCAGGCCAAGGCCAACTGCCGCCCATATCGCTTAGGTATGAGGATCTCCCTTCCTTCCAGACTCTTGAAAATTTGCTCAGTGGAGGGAGCACCTAAGCAGTTACCATACTGATCACCTTTGTGATTACCTGCAGTTTACCTCTCCTCTAGAAAACACCAGGGCACATGTGTTATTAATTAGAAATTGAAGTCCAACTATTAATCAAGGGAGAATTAACAGATGATGAAATTAGTATGCAACACAAATTATCTATATGCATATGATTTGGATGAATCTTAGTTGGTGAAAGTTCAGGAACTGGGGTTTAATACAAGATGGGGGAAGTGGGAAATAAGTTTTTGATGAGGTTAGAACTGGTACAATGAACTCACGGTTTATTCATGTAGCTCGGCATTTGCAGGGGAATGCTCTGATCTTGTTCCCCATCCTCTAGATTACAGTTCACCACTGTTGCTGTGTTCCTGTTAATTCAAAAACCCCAGTGTGAGTCTTCTACGCAATCCAAAAGAGAAGGAGCACATGCATAATTTCCATTATTTGTGAGCATCCCACCCTTTTCCAGATTGAAAATGTTTGGCCATTAGACTGGTATCTATTGGAAAAGAGACACTTTCTTTTCTGAACTATAAATTGTGGGGATTTGCGCAGATCGAGTGGTGGTTTATTTCCTTCTCATCAGTGGTGTGTCCATCCAAGGCTGTGAGTAACAGAGTTTGAGTAACATGCAATGATCATCCATCCATCAGTGAGTTACCTAGCTTCATCTAAGATACGGAAGCAAGGACCAAGCTTCGGCTGTCCCTCTTAGGCTTTTTAAGTTACACTGTCATCTGAATAGAATATTGTTAATCTAAAATTGCTTGTGTGTTGTTGTCTTGGTATGTGTAGGAATCCGGACTGCTACACATTATCAATTTTGGGCCATAAATAAAAAATGTTCACCAAATTATGAACATTTTACTCACTCCTCCCAAATTCAAGTGTCTGTGTTAAACATAATGCAAAAGAAAAGAAGAATCATTGTTTGTTTGTTGGTTTGATTTATCATCCAATGAACCATTATAGATACTTACAAGATTTTCTCAAGATTATTTTATGCCATAAAGGAGGGTGATCAGATCTATGTGATGAATTCAGGAAGAAATGTGAGCCCTACACATTTACCAAGGTGAGAGTTCTTTTATTTGCCACACCACATAGACATGGTATGAGAAGACTTAGCCATTGACATCTACAAATTCTGTGGGGAAAAGAATATGCAAAATTTCCATAATATGTACATCCCAACCCTCCTCAGTGCATATGTACTTTAAGTAGGATGACTTTAGTGAAAGGGTTTGAGTGACATCTGATGATGATGCTATACTATTAACTCACTCTTTATCCATTTCCCTTGTGATTTGAACTGTGTTGCTCTGATGTTGTTCCCCATTGTCTGCATCACAGTCCACCACTGCTGTTGTGTTCCTGTTAATTTGAAAAGAAATAGAAAAATTCCTTGAGTAGAGGCAACATATGGTGACATCACAGAAATGTAAGATTGAAAATGTTTGGACATTATACAGGTATTTTGGTCTTAATTTATTCTGTTCTGTTAGAGTTTGTTAGAACATCTGTAGTTGGGAAAAAATACAGCTTTGCCCCGTCTTCCTACATATTGGACTGATATCTATTTTAAAAGAGACACTTTATTGTTTGAACTATACATTATTTTTGTGCCATACATGAAATAGGTATGCAAAATTATGAAACCCCCAACCCCAAATGCCAGTGTTGTATGCAATAGAAATGTGATGATCCCACACCCTAAGTGCATATGTACATTATACATGATAACTAATTAAACTATTTGAGTGACATGGCATGATGAAGTTAGAATTCCTACAATCAACTAAACTCTCAGACATTTACCTCAGCATTTGAACTGTGTTGCTGTGATGTTGATCCTTAGCCTCTGGAATATGGTGCATTGTTCCTATTCTTGGTCTCTCAACACACCCTGTCACACGATTTCCTATTATTCCTATTCAGTTCAAAAGAGATAGAAAAATTAGTTGGTCAGCAAGTTGCTAGGAAGGCAGGTTTTGTAGGTAATGGCAGAGACACCAAGCAAGAAAAGTTGGTGATAAAACTGCTGATTATATGAGCAATGAAATTTATTGCTTGGTGTGTCATCTACTCTTTGTGATATGAGGATGACTTGGGTGTAGGCAAGCCCACACATCAGTGATTACATAAGCAATAATGTCAATCATGTATTATTGCCAAGAGGACACAAAATTTGCCCACATAATCGCCAACATGAAATCGCTATAGTACTGCCCAAAACTGGGATACACTGAGTTTTCTGTCCATTGTCAGTGATATGTGAGTGAGTCCTACTAGTGACAACCAGTGAACCAATCAAATTGGTTTTTTTAATCACATGATCACCTTACAACACCCAAACCTACAGTGGCGTACTTGCCAATGTAATGATTGACAAATATCAAACATTGCTGATACTTGGAGAGAGTCCACAGAGCATGGCATTGGTGTGTCTCAAAGTTGTAAGCAAGTCAGCAAAACACCCTCCCCCTTTGAAGCAAGAAAGCTTGAGTGGTTCCATTTCTTGCTGCTGTAAAATTGCTGAGGGTTCTGCTTGCTTGGTATGTCCCCAGCATTAGGCAGGTTAGACGATGGGCAGTATGATGAGTAGGCAAGTTGGTAGGTGTGCATGTTATTGAATAGTAAGGTTGATGTACATGTGGGCAGGTTAGTAGTGAGATTTGGTGTGTAGGCAGGTTGTTCTGAAGGTTGTTGGGTATCCAGGGTGGTAGGTGAGCAAGATGATGACTGGGGAGTTGGTGGGGCAGTTTACTGTTGGGGCAGTTTCAGGTAGAGAATGGCTGGTAGATAGCTATAGAGAGGTTGGTGGATGAAGATAGACCATGCTTTATACACATCAATATACTACATGGCACACCTCCATCCCACAATTGGTCAATCAGTATGGTTCAGTCAATATTGGTCAGTTGGTATGGGACTCTTGGTATGGGCCAGACAGTATGGGTCAGTCAGTACGGGTCAGGCAGTATTACTCAGTCAGTATTTATATAGAACGTCCTGACCATGCTTTACATGTCACAGAACGAGATGCTAATTTATGGTTTGTACAGACCGAGGCATTTATGCCGAGTTCCATACAAACGGTAAATCATCATCGAGTTCTGTGACTTGTACAAGCATGGTTGGACATTATATATTTACTATATACCTGAAATTTTTTTTTTTAAATCAATTTCATTTGGTATAACAACCAATTTCTTAATAAATGTGTATGGCAAGGTGGTCCGTATTTTAGTGTATGGACCAGTGGTCCGTACAATATTTTTACATCATATGCCTAACAGTGCATATTTACAGTATATACGGCATCGGTATATAGTAAATGTCAGTTAGTATGGGTTACTTAGTATGGGTCACTCAGTAATGGCCAGTCAGTACAGGTATGCCAGCATGGGTCATTGGTATTTGTCATTCAGTATGGGTCAGTTGGTATGGGTCAGTTGGTATGGGTTGGTCAGTAGGATCAGTCAGTATGGGACAGTATGGCTCAGACGGTATGGGTCAGTAAGTATCAGTTGGTATGGGTCAGATACTATTGGGCTAGTTGGCATGGGTCAGCCAGGATGGGTCAGTCAGGATGGTTCAGTCAGTATTGGTCAGAAGGTATGTGTCAGTAGCTATGGGTCAGTTGGTATGGGTGAGTAAGTATGGGCCAGTCAGTACAGGACAGTCTGTATTTATATAAAACGAACTTACCGTGCTGTACAAACTACAAAACGAGATGATGATTTATGATTTGTATGGAATGAGGTGTTTATGCCAAGTTCCGTATGAACCATAGATTATCATCAAGTTTGTAGCCTGTGCAAGCATGGTAGTTTTAGGTTATCTTCTGAAACGGTGCATATTTACAGTATATAAGGCTTGGGTATATAGTCAGGGTCAGTTAGTATAGGTCAGTTGGTATGGGTCAATTAGTATGGGTCACTGAGTATGAGTTGGTATTGGTAAGCCAATTTAGGTCTGTCAATATTGGTATTAGTATAGGTCAGAAAATATGCCTTACTCAGTATGGGTCACTCAGTAAGGGTAAGTTGCTAGGGTATGTAATTCTGGGTCTTTCAGTATTGGTCAATAGGTATGGGTATGCCTGTATGAATCAGTCAATAATGGTCAGTAGGAGAGGTAGAGCATGAGGATGAGGGAGTGGGCAAGGGAGAAAACAAAAGCAAGGGTGAGGGAGAGGGCGGGAGTGAGGGCCAGGGAGAGGGCAAGAGAGAGGGCCAGGGTGAGGGTATGGGAGAGTTGATGATCAGGGTGAGGGAGAGGGTAAGGGAGAAGGAGAAGCAAGGGAGAGAGCAAGAGTGAGGGTGAGGTAGAGCACGAGAGCGAGGACCAGGGAGAAAGGCCAGGGAGACAGAGGACCAGGGCGAGGGAGAGGGTAAGGGAGATTAGATGAAGGGATATGGGACAGTGACTGGGCACAGTAGAAGGAGAGGGTGATTGAAAGGTAGAGGGCAAGGGATTGGGTGAGGGTGAGGTCAAGAGCTAGGGGGAAGGCAAGGTAGAGGGAGAGGGCAAGGGAGAAAGCAAGGGAGGGGGCAGAGAGGGGAAGGCCAAGGGAAAGATATAGGGTGTGGACAAGGGCAAGTGAATGGGAGAGAGTGAGGTAGAGGGAATGGGGGAAAGGGTGAAGGTGAGGGAGAGAACAAGGGAGAGGATGAGAGAGGGAGAGGGGAAGGGAGACAGAATGGGGGAGAAGATGAGGGGGAAGGCAAGGAGAGGGGGTTCAAGTATATATAGGACAAATAGGTCAGGCAAAGGTGTCAGATCAATTGAGCTACATTGACAGAATGTGTGGTATATTTCTACAGGGTTTTGGACTACAGAATCGATATTTAGGTCACAATTATGGCAACTGTAACCCCCCAGCCTCTATTTATTCTTAATATCATTAATTGACATGCCAATACTTTAACTGATGGGTGAAAATACAAAAAATGATGTAAGCATCACTTACCAGAATGTCTTTTCCCAAGGCAGATGCTCACTCTTCTAGCAGATGCTCTGGGTTCCATCTTTAGAGACAGTTCAGACAGTGGCTGGAGAGTATATGGCAGTCTGACATCACTTGGACATGCACTCAAGCAATGTGTGTATAAATTGATGCCCCTATGTGTATCTCATGGTGTGTGTATTCAAAAAGTGATTTTTATGTAATACAAAAGGTGAAATATATATGAAACTTGAAAAAGTCCCCACTTAATTTTCAGGTCCCCAGTAAAAAGGTGTGTTAACAGATGCAAGTCCCCATTTTCCACCAATTGCAAGCACACCTGCACACACCTACACACACCAACACCCACAATGCACTGCAGAACTGAAAGTCATATGATTGGCTGGCTGTTGTCTGATCTCATTAGGACATGCGCATAAGCAATGTGTGTGTGAAAGTTGAAGGCCTACCGTGTGTATGATCATGTGTATATCTGAAAAATTGGTAACTGAGTACTTTTTCAAAAAGTGATTTTTCTGTAATAAAAAGGTGAAATATATATGAATTCATAGCAAAAGCAACTGGGGACCAAAAAAATGTCCCCAGTTAATTTTAGGTCCCCAGTTAAAAGGTGTGTGAACTGATGCAAGTCCCCATTTTCCACACATTACAAACACACACACACACACACACACACACACACACACACACACCTACACACACACACACACACACACACACACACCTACACACACACACCTACACACACACACACACACACACACACACACACACACACACACACACACACACTAAAAAAAACCTCCTCACTCCCCTAAAAGATAAGTTGGGCCAACAACAGAAATACACAAAAGTTGTCCCCCCAAAGAACTGACGTTGCCCCCCGCCCCTAACAGGACCCCCCCCCCTCCCCCCCCCCCCCTCCTCACAAAAAAGAGAGGTTGGGCCCCCACTGAAATAGGGAAAATCCCCACCCCCCCCCAACCCCCCAACCCCCCACCCCCCACCCCCCCACACCCCCACACACACCCCCCCCCACCCCCACACACCACCACCCCCCCCCCCCCACACACACACACACACACACCCCCGCCACCCCCATTCAAATGGAAAAAGAAAGACTAGTACCTGGTATACCCCTCCCCCTGGAAATACTGACCACCCCCCACCCCCCCCCCTTGAAATCTTCCACCACCAAAAGTGTGGGGTTTTTTTTCCAAAAGGTTGCCCCTTCCCCTCCTTGAAATTGAAAAAGTTGCTCTAGATCTAGGCTAAATCGGTATGTGGGTGATTTTCGAAAACGTTGATACTTGAAATTGAATCTCTCTCCCCCCGGGCAAATACTGCAAATTTAAATGCCCCTCTCCCCAGGCAAATGCCACAAAATGAAATGCCTAGCTCCAAGGCAAACACCTCAAAATTAATTATATCTCCCCCCCCCCCCCCCACGTCAAATACCCACCTACCTACTGCTCCCCCCTTCAATAGTCGCTTCGGCATTAAACTTTCAGTTGTGTGCTCAACCCTAGACACTTGCACTTTAAATTTGTCAAAATTTTGATTTCCTACCAGTCTATTTGAGCCTATGCACCCTTACCCTGGCAACAACGGGGTGTACTACACACGATAAAGCAGTTTCTAGTGTATGGATGTCTTATCGTATGTTCCTGGCGTCATCTGCACACGCCATAATTCGCCGAGACAGCCTGGAAGTTGGTGACTTTACAAACCTCTTTCTAGCCGCCGGGGAGGCCATCTTGGCGTTGGCTGGTTCCGCCGAGCCCCCTAGCGGATGACCGGGGAACCAGCGTAATCTTGGCGAAGCACCTCCACAATGCTAAGCCTATGGACGTTTCAGACATTTATTTCTGATAGTATTTAATATGTTGGGATGTGTTGAATGATTCTCAAGTAATGCTCTCGCCAAATCAAACTTCCCTTGAAGTTTCAGATCAAATGATCGTGTGATTTGCAACTTACTGCTAACATGCAGCTTGATTTACCGTTTTACTTTGTTACATGGTATGCTCTAAGAGTTTTACAAAGTGCTTAAACCTTTATTACATAACACAGCAATATATATAAATAAGTATATGCTAGCTCATGAAATTATTGAAGTAGTAGTAATGGAAACGATATCGACATTAATAGTACTAATAATAATTAAAAAAAAATAATAATAATAATAGCAGAACTGTCATGCTAATATAATGAAAATGGCATAGTTGATTTATCTGTATCTGAGAGGATTATCTCTTTTAGTCGTACATATTTGTCAATTGATTCCATTACCATAATGATGAGATGAGTAATTTCAAACAATGAAATAGGTATATTACACAAAAAATTGTTGGCTAGTTGTGTCTTCTTTAGGCTCATGGCATCCAATATACATCTTTTGATAAAGGTGGATATTTATACAAATAATGTAAAGAATATAAAGAGTATAAAGAGCCCGCATCTGGCCCAACATAGAGCACGTTTAACAAATCACCTCGATGAGTAATGCTTCTTGATGGCCTGCTTAAAGGATTCTTTACTTTCCATCTTTTGAATGCTACCAGGGAGACTATTCCAAAATGATTTGCTCCGGTATAAGGGAGCCTTGCGAAGAAATTCTGTTTTGGGACGAGGTAGTTAAAAATCCATTTTTGAACTTTTCCTAGTAGCAGGCATTTCTTGCGCCTGGTTGATATCACGCACCCTGTCAAAGAGCCCCTCGTTTTTGGCCACTTTCCTCATGAATGTTACCATTAGCTCCCTACGTCTATCCTCTAGCATTAATATGCCAGAGTTTTTGTGAAGTTGTTCGACAGTGTACACCACGGGACCAACCCCCTGGCAAACATGCAGTCCCCGATTTTGTACACGCTGTAGCTTTTTGAGTAGCGTCTTCGTAGAACAATCATGGATTACACTGGCGTAATCAATGATTGGTACAATTGTTTGTTTGTACACACCTTCAACGCGACATTGGTCGTTAGGTTATGCCTCATTTTGCTCAGTAAATATATCTTATAGTTTAGCTTTTTGAGGACAGCCCTAAGGTTTTTGTCAAAGGTTAAGTTGCTATCTATGTGAACTCCCAGGTACTGGTAGTCATCTACTACATTAATCTCATGTAATCCCATGTATAGTATTGGGAGTTCCAGGCCTCTTTGTTTTCTTTTGGATGCATACCAAACTGATTTGGATTTCGAACAGTTAATACTCAGGAAATGTTCGTCTGCCCAGTCGCTTAATTTGTCAAGACCATGTTGCAATGATTCCTTTATCTTGTTTACATGTCCTGCCGATTTGTAAAAAAACTAAATCGTTTGCATATATATAGTTTTGTATTTAGACCACAATCCACTTGTGTTTTTGAGATGCTATCGATGTAAAAGATAAAGAGAAGTGGCCCCAGGACCAACGAGTATAGAGAAAGAGAGGGACAGCTCTGGAGGCCCTGGTGGGGGCGGATGTCATTGGCTTATTTTCGGTTTGTCACACTCAGTAGGTGGTCAACACCCACTCCTGGTGACCATTAGGGGTGGGGGAGGTGGGTAGGATAATACAAGTGGACTACTGGAACAGAATTATATGAAACCAGACATGTATGTTTTAACAAGAAGGTTTGGGGGACTGGGAATTATTTCCCATGTGATGGGGTGCCGCCCAATAGGGGGTGCTTATATTTAAGCAGGCGGCCCTGGTACAGTTTTGTCTGTAGTGGTCAGGGTGGTGGGGGTTCTAATTGCTGATAAGGCAGAGAGAAACTCTCAGATGTTCCTCCACCCTGAGCTACACCTCTCTTTCTCTATACTCGTTGCGAGGACCGAGCCCTGGGGGACACCATACGACACCTTTTGGATTCTAGATGAGACACTACCCATTCTTGTCTTTTGTTCGCGTTGTAATAGATAGCTGTTAAACCAGACCAGAGTGCTTTTATGAAGAGATAGGCGCTTCAGCTTTTCAAGCAGCTTCCTGTGGTGTACACTATTGAACGCCTTATGGAAATCTACATAGACCACACCGGTAGTCTCGCTGTTGTCTTGTGCAGCATAGAGATCATTGACCAAATGCCAAACAGCATCCAGGATCCCCTTGTTTTTCTGATACCCATTCTGGTTGGGACTTATTCCTTTTTTTCATTTAGGATTCGAGAGAGATGTCCATGCATTAATTTCTCACCAGATAGTCTCATCTACAGAGACACTAGGCATTATCATAAAGAATAACATGTCGCAGGACGATGAATATGCTCTCAATTTTCAAAAAAGACTAGATAAATGCGAAGCCATATGCAATCATTGGTCAAACAGGAAACTGTCGCTGAAAGGCAAAATCACAGTGGTCAACAGTTTAATTATCCCCATCATTCTTTACACTACCTCGGTGCTACAAACACCCAAAAGAGTTTTCAAGGAATTCAAACAAATCACAAACTCCTTTATTTGGCAGAGCAGGGTCAACAGAATTGCACATTCAGTCTTGTGCCAAGATATTGATAAGGGTGGGTTAAAACTACTTGACTTGGAAACAATGTACAGAGTGTCCAGAATAAAATGGGTTGCTAGACTGTGTAACTGTGATTTCCAGCCATGGACTTTATTCTTTCGAGAGACACTGGGTATTGAGGACTCCATCTTTGAGTACTTCTTTCAAAAAAAGAAGCGTATTACTAAGAAAATCAGACTCAATTTTTACAGGGAGATTATCCAGGCATGGGACAAGGCCTATAACACATTCCCAACCACAGAGAGGGAAAGACAGAATGAAATGCTCAGGGAAAACATGTTCATCATTCCTAATAAGGACCTCCAGAGGCTTTTGAACTCCTCATGGAGAAAAGCAGGTATACTTCAAATGAAAGATCTCATCATAGGCAAAAGACTTATGACTGATAGAGAGATAGAGACAAACTTTCGGGTGGAGTGTTCAAAAGACCAATGGTCAATTCTCCAGGATAATACATTCTGGTTAGAGGACATGACATTTGAACATCTGAATGACCCAAACAGATGCTTATTTTTTAATGTAGATGAAGAAAAACCAATTGACATATTAAATTGTATAAACAAAAAACTATATAGTACCTTTATTGCCCAAAAATATAAGGAATCGCCAGGTGTGCAAAATTGGAAGGAACTTTTTCCTGGCACACAGGAAAAGGTATGGAAAGCCCTTCACATGAATGCATACAGGGCAACAAGAGATACAAAACTCCAATCACTCCATTACAAGGTAATGCATAGAATAGTGCCTACCAACTCATTTTTATGTCAAAGAAAGATAATTGAATCACCTAAATGTTCCTACTGTGGTGAGAATGATACGGTAGAGCACTTTTTCCTTGATTGCCCAGAAGTGGAACGATTCTGGAAACACATAGTCACCTGGCTGAAAGCAGTCAAGGGGTGGCATTTAGACACCAACCCAAAATTTTTGCTGCTGGGTACAGAGGATAGAGGGAGAGATGCAGAATGTTTCAACTATATTTGTATGCATGCTAAATTCTACATTTATAAGCAACGACTCTTTGGAAACAACTCCTTGGTAATTTATGAATGGAGTAAAGAGCTAAGAAACTGCCTGAGGATGGAGAAATTCTCATGTAGGAGCATGGGCAAAGAACTTAAGTTCCAGAAATGGGAAAGCTTCCTGGAAGCCATGTCATAGGCCTATACAGATAACAACAATCAGGAGGGGGGAGTTTGGTTAGGGGAAGGGGAACGACAGACATGGAAAGACAAAGTCAATTTTATATAGCAGAAGCATCAACCACTGTCAATGTAATGCTTGTGTGATATGATCAAAGAACTCCAAGAATAAGTCCAGGGTGGCAGCCCAGGGGTGCCCAAGTATAATACAAATGCCTATCACTCACCAATTAAAGAACCAGTCTGTGTCAGGAATCAGTTGTGGTGTAATGTCCTGTCTGTATATACCATGTGAATGTCTACTGTCCTTTGTCATGTATTGTCCTGTGTCATATGTATGTAACAGGTGCCTGTATATGCCCTTATCATCCACCGGTACAATCCAGATATTTCTGTCATGCAAGAATAGAAAATATGTATAAAAACTTAGAAATTTAAGAAGCATGTGATAGTTATGTACAGTAATATCAAGTTCTCTATCATATAGGATTGGGTATCATCTGAATTAATTTGAACCCAGGGGCACTCAATTTCTGCATTCTAAAGTTGGATAGTTAAGTAGCAATAGGGTACCTCGTCTGGTAACTGTAGTATCCTTGTATACTATTGCATCTAATGTCTAATGTTTGGTCCCTATATGTGTGTTACTGTTAACCTGACACACTTACTGTAAGCTGCTGCCATCTGTGAGCAACTCTAACAACTACTCATGTATGACCTCTATGTGGTATTTCTAGGAACAGGGGATTGTGACATACTTCTCTCTCTCTGTCCATAGCCTTGGTACCATGAAGACATAGGAATAAATGCTGCCATAATAATCCACCATCATCCTGCCTTAGTTCCCATATTTCACATAATCATACACTACAATGGCGACGAGGATATTAAGAGGACCCACTGGAATATGATTTTGGCTACTTTTGTCAAACTTTTACCAACTTATTGTGTGATTTTGGATTTGGACTTTGGCAGTTTGGAACAGCATGGTGTGATTTGGTAGTATTCCTTTGTGTGAGCAGATCCTGGTGTAAGCACATGGGTGATCCCCACATGTGGCTTTATATTCTACTCTAATATAACACCTACTACAGTGGTTTGGATACCCCTAATTACCAATTAGAGGGCACTGATAGTAAGGTTTGGATTATATCTACAGTATTTTCATAATGTTATGGCTATGTGGACATTGGGCATCTTCAAGGTAGGCCAGTTACACTTTATACATATAGTCCCCTGACAACTACAGACATTTGCTGTAGACGCTGCTTCTACAGAAAAGGGACTTTTGGTCACTAATCCACAGACATTTTGTTTAGGACTATCTCTGTTTTGTGCACAATTCTGACAAAACTTTTTGGGAAAAATCACCAAACATGGATGGTTTCAGTTTGCCACATTTTCCTTCCTTTGATTATGAGGCAGACAAAAGCAATTCTGGTCCCAGGTGGAAAAGATGGTTGGCCAGATTAGAAATGCTATTTGTCGGCATGGGTCTAGAAGGTAATGACACAGACAAGAGGCGCCGTGCTCTCCTTCTACACTATGCTGGTGAGAAGGTATTTGACATCTATGATGCAGAAAAGGGCACTGGGCCATACACATACAAAGAAACAAGTGAACTTTTGACAAACTATTTTGAACCAAAGACAAATCTTCAGATGGAAATATTCACTTTTAGATCATGTGCACAAAAACCTGACCAGTCATTAGATGACTATGTAACTGAGTTGAGAACCCTATCCAGAAATTGCAATTTTGCTGATGCAGATACAGAAATCCTGTGCCAAATTACACAACACTGCAGATCAAACAGGCTTCGTAGGCGAGCACTCCGTGAGCCTGACAAAAAGTTAAAAGACATTCTGGAGTTAGGACGGTCCCTAGAGTTAGCTGACCGTAATGCTAGTGTGATGGAGAGTGAACGTCGCAGTGAGACCTCCGTTAATGCAGTCAGACAACAAAGACATTCAAAACACAGTGGGAATAGTGGGAAATATCGTTCCACAACTACACATTCTTTAAAGTCAAGCTGCAATCGGTGTGGTAGTGATCAGTCACATTCCAGGGATGTGTGTCCAGCCCGGGGGAAAACTTGCAATTACTGCAAGGTCGAGGGACACTTCAGGTCAGTCTGCTTCAGACTTAAACGCAAGGAGCAGGGCCAGCAGAGAAACAAAGTGAACACTGTAGCAGAGAGCTCCGGGCAATCTGACTCCAGTGATGACTCCAGTGAAGAGTACTACTATGGTGACAGATGACGCCACCATACAAAAACTGTCAATCATATATGCAACGACCATTGTCTCTCCCTTAACTCTATGAACACTAAATTGCCGCATGCCTCTGTAAAACTTGAAAATATACACTGTAAGGTTATGGTTGATACTGGTAGTGTGGTCAACATTCTTGATCAGTCTATGTATGTAAAGCTAGGCAAACCACAGTTATCAAAATCAGGCTCAAGAAGGTTATGTCCCTACGGTGGAGGTACACACATTAAGGTGTTAGGTACATGTAAACTCACTGTGGAGACCAGGTCCAACCTCCAGGTACATAAGTTTCAGGTGGTCGCTGGCAGTTTTGGTACATTGATAGGTTATAGTTCAGCTTCTGAACTTGGTTTGGTAAAGGTAAACCTGAATAACATCAAAGATAGTTCTGACCGCCTTAAGCACAAATTCCCCAAGCTGTACAAAGGGATTGGTAAGTTGACAGGTACTCAAGTGAAACTTCACATAGATAAGAAAATCAAACCTGTGGCACAGCGTTCTAGAAGGACACCCTTCCACTTGAGGGAAAAAGTAGGGAAAGAGTTGGATAAATTACTCTCTGAAGACATTATTGAAAGAGTAGATGGGGAACCTACCCCTTGGGTAAGCCCTATTGTTGTTGTGCCTAAGAAGAACAAAGAAGAGGTTAGGATATGTATTGATATGCGGGAAGCTAACAAAGCGATTTCCCGTGAAAGACATTTGTTACCCACAACAGAGGAGTTGATAAGTGACCTGAATGGTGCATCCTGTTTTTCAAAGATTGACCTCCGGGCTGGCTACCACCAGCTGGAGCTCAATCCAGAGTCAAGATATATAACAACTTTTTCAACACACAAAGGTCTGTTTCGGTACAAAAGATTATTCTTTGGAATTTCCTCTGCTTCTGAAATCTTCAATGAGCATATTCGCTCTGTGATCCAGCATATCCCACATGTTAAGAATATCAGTGATGACATTCTGGTATATGGTAAGGGTGAAAATGCCAAACAAATGCATGACCAAGCCTTAAATGCCACTTTAACAGCTCTACAGGAGGCAGGACTGACAGTAAATGGCACTAAGAATGAGTACTATAAAGATGATGTCATCTTCTATGGTCTTAAGTTTAGTGCACAAGGTATATCCCCTGACCCTTCCAAGGTCAGTGCGGTTCGAAATATTTCTGCACCAACAAATGTCTCTGAGGTACGTAGCCTCATTGGTATGCTAACATACTGCTCGCGATTCATTCCTAATTACGCAACAGTTAGTGAACCAATTCGGAAATTGTTGCGTAATAACACAGAGTTTGTGTGGTCTAGTGAACAGGACCAATCGCTTCAGTCTTTAAAAGACAGTTTGTCTAATGAGAGTGTGCTACAGTATTTTGACACAAACAAAAAGTCAGAAATTATTGTTGATGCAAGCCCTGTTGGTTTGGGGGCAATCTTCTGTCAGGATAATGATGTAATTGAGTATGCGAGCCGTGCACTATCCCCAACAGAATCTCGCTATAGCCAAACTGAGCGCGAAGCTCTTGCAATTGTGTGGGCCTGTGAACACTTTGATATGTATTTACGAGGGGCTCCACATTTTGTGGTCTGGTCAGATCACAAACCTCTAGAAAAGATTTGGAAAAAGGCAAAAGCCCCGTCACTGAGAATTGAGAGATGGGGACTCCGCTTACAATCATATGATTTTACAATTAGACATTTGCCTGGATCGCAGAATCCAGCAGACTGGATGTCTCGCCATCCTGCACCAAGTCATAAAAGTTCTCAGGAAGAATACATTGCCGAATTATATGTTAATTTTGTTGCAGAATCCTGTGCCTTCGCTGCTTTGACTTTGTCTGATATTTGTGATGCTGTTACAAACGATGCTACATATGGCAAGGCCATTGAACTCACAAATTCTGGAAATTGGCATTTGTTAAGAAAATTGACTGATCCTGAAATTGATTGTGTAACGCTGAAAGAGATCAGTGCAGTTCGCGAAGAACTAACATTACACCCATTAGGCATACTACTGAAAGGTAACAAAATTGTCTTACCAAAAAGCCTATATGAAAGAGCTATAGCTATTGCTCATGAAGGTCACCAAGGAATGACCAGAACAAAATCCTTTATAAGATCAAAGGTTTGGTTTCCAGGTATCAATAACCTGGTAGAAGAGCGAATAAGAAATTGCACTGCATGTCAACTTGTACAAAATGACCCTGTACGGTTAGAACCATTGTGCATGTCCGATTTACCAGATGGTCCATGGGAAAATCTAAGTGCTGATTTCTGTGGTCCATTACCATCAGGTGACTTTCTGTTTGTCATCATGGATGAATACTCCCGTTATCCTATAGTAGAGATTGTCAAGTCTGTTTCTGCAAATACAGTTATTCCTGTTTTGGACAAAATTTTGTCAGATTGGGGGGGAGTCAAACAAATCAAGACTGATAATGGTAGTCCATTTAACTCGCATGCATTTGCTGAGTTTGCGAAATATTCTGGTTTTCATCACCGTAAAATTACACCACGATGGCCCCGTGCAAATGCACAAGCAGAAGCATTCAATAAGCCGCTCATGAAATCTATTCGTACTTCAAAAATTGAGGGTAAAAACTGGAAACAACAAATGTACAAATTCCTGAGACAATACCGTGCAACCCCACATCCATCTACTGGGTTTACACCATATTTTCTACTCTTAAGGCGAGAACCTTTGACAAAATTACCCCAGCTAGATATCAAGTCAGATGACCTCATTCATCTAAAAGCAAAACAAAATGATGAAGAAGCAAAAGCAAAAATGAAAAGGTATGCTGATTCTAGAAATCATGCAACTGAGTCAAAGATTAATGTCGGTGATCAAGTCCTTGTCAGAACAGAAACGAAGCATAGTAAGTTAACACCTGCATATGTCTCACAACAATATAAGGTAACAAGAAAGAAGGGTAATATGCTAACTGCTACATCTGAAGACCATAAAATCACAAGAAACAGTTCTTGTTTCAAGCCAACAATGGTAAAACCTGAGGTGATTGATATTACTGAAGAAGATGTACTAGATGAAACAGCAATCAGTAACACTAGCACAGCACCTGATGTACCTGAGCCTAACACACCTAGTCCTAGTAAACCTGTATCACCTCAGCACATACTTCCGCAACGTGCTAGGCGCAGACCAAAGTATTTAGAAGATTATGTATCTAAGTAGATTACATTAATAGGTAACTGTATTTTATTAATGTTCATTTACCATTTCAGTTTTGTATAATCTTGCATGCATGTGACTCAGATATTGTTTGTGAACATAGGGTCTGATGTACTTTCTTTCCAAGAAGAGGAGGGATGTAGTATCCTTGTATACTATTGCATCTAATGTCTAATGTTTGGTCCCTATATGTGTGTTACTGTTAACATGACACACTTACTGTAAGCTGCTGCCATCTGTGAGCAACTCTAACAACTACTCATGTATGACCTCTATGTGGTATTTCTAGGAACAGGGGATTGTGACATACTTCTCTCTCTCTGTCCATAGCCTTGGTACCATGAAGACATAGGAATAAATGCTGCCATAATAATCCACCATCATCCTGCCTTAGTTCCCATATTTCACATAATCATACACTACAGTAACAGTCACACCAACACATTGGAATTCACAACTGTTATGTTCCCCAATTAAGGGCTAGGATACTTCCTAGGCTCCAAGCTAGAGGTGGAATACATAAAAGGATTTGCTAGAACTTAAATGAAACCCATGAGAGCCTACCTAATACAAAAGTTTGTTAAAACTACCAAAAATAAGAGCAAGCTCGCAAAGTCTTAAGTAAGTAGCATCAAATTGATAAAAGACTGTTCCCTTTTTGGAGTTAGGTTTAATAATTCCCCAGATCTGGAGGAAATTATAAACTGTGCAGGTTTCAGATATATTTAACTTCTGTATAGAATACATATCAAGGACTGGAGCATGCTATAGAGGGCAGAAAACAGAAGTATGAAATTACATTAAGTTACAACATAGGAAAGGGAACCAATGGATTGAGGAGGCTTACCACACACATGTAACCAAACGGAATTAAGCCAAATGCAGATGCTAGATTTTTTTTTCATTGTTGGAGTATAAGCCTGTACATTGAAGATTAATAAAGGAGAGCAAAGCTCGTTTAAAAAAAAAAAAAAAAGAATTTCTCACCTATCTTTGAGATTATACTAAGTATGGAAATGGGTCGCCAGTTGTTAGCATTGGTAAGCTTCCCACTCTTGGGTATTGGCCTCACAGTGGCACGACACCAAGACTTTGGAACTATTCCACTGTCGAAAGACAACTGGTATAATACCACCATTTGTGGGACCAGCAAAAGGAAAGCATCCTTTAAAACCGCTGTCCGTATATATGTTCCAGGCCCGATGGCTTATGGACATTGATCTCTTTGAAGAGAGCCTCTAGGGTCTCTGGATTCACTAGTATTGGTGGTTGGTCCCCTTCATAGTCGCTTAAGGTGTTA
Source organism: Alentia gelatinosa (assembly GCA_950022655.1). Classification (NCBI taxonomy): domain Eukaryota; kingdom Metazoa; phylum Annelida; class Polychaeta; order Phyllodocida; family Polynoidae; genus Alentia; species Alentia gelatinosa. The sequence goes on from OX465579.1 coordinate 129,430,166, forward strand.
TCATCTAAGTAATGCACTTCGACAGAACTATCTATTTTGCTGGCTAGCACATGCCCCATGTTGACAAAGTACGAATTTATATAGTCTAGTGCATCCTACGTTTCAATCTTTTCACCAGTTATTTCATTCTCAAGTGTTGGAGGAGTAGTCTGCAATTGCGGTGCCATTACCATTTTGATCTTGCGCCAAAATTTCTTTGGGTCATTCCCCGTTTTTTCTATTCTTTCCTTAATCATGTTACTTTTGGCTACTTAAACAGATCGGCCTATAATATTTCTCAATCGCTTGGCTCGAGTCAGATCTTCCTTACTCTTAGTCTTAAGATGGCGTTTTACATAAAACTCTTTCTCCTTTATATACTCAAGAATGTCCGGCGTCATCTATTCAGCTTTCGGTTTAGATATCTTCCATGTGCGCAAGGGACATTCAATGCCTAGGTAACCTACCCTGTTTCAATATAAGTCCATATCTCCTCAGCACTCCCTATGTTCCAAAAGCTGTCCCAGTCACTCATAATCAACCATTCCCTTAGATTATCCACGTTGTAGTTTTTATAATCTCTGCCCTCAAACTCTGTAGAAGCATTTTTGAATCTCTGTTTTTTTGCTAACCGCAAAGACCTGTAAGTGACCGCTAGATAAATAACATAAAGTGCCACTCATTAATATATGTGAAGCATTAGTGAAAATATTGTCAATACATGTACCCCCTTCATTGAAGGGTCGCGTAGTCGAATTGACTAAGCGCTTACATTGGAGTGATCTACATAACTCCTCAAGTTCTTCAGCCTATAGTAAAGATGGCTTATGGAAATCAACATTAAAATCACCGGGTATCCATAGTTCAAACTTGTTGATTTTGGCACAATTTTGAAACTTCAAGAGGAAATCTAATGTGTTTCGCGTGCTGCCCGTTGGTGGCATATAGACAGTGACAATCATTAGAGGTTTCTGGGATGGTTGTGTAATTTTTAGGGTTAGACATTCCAAGTCTGGGGTGGAGGTACTTAAGTTCTCATCCACCACGGCGTGGCTAGCTAGATGGGACTTCAGAAAACAGGCTATTCCGCCTCCCTTTTTATGGCTGCGGTCGAGACGATAGATCTTAATATCTCCTCACTTTAGCAAATTATCTGGGATAAGTTCAGTTAACCAAGTTTCAATGAACGTTGCCACTTCGGTGTCACTCATTAGTTCAAAAAAGCTCATCTTTCCATTTCAGGAGGCTCCTAACATTATAATGCAGTACTTTGAGACCCTTTGCTTCATTGTAATCCTTTAATGTGGTACTCATAAAGCTTAGTCAGCTCTGATACGGGATAAGTATAAATACTCTGATCAATCTATCAACCAGGTGATAACTGGCCGAGTCAAGTACACACATACAAAACAATGCAATAGAAATAGACAAATAAGTAATGTACAAATATGGTGAACACTAAGCTCGAGTCGCCTAGGGCTCTGATGGACTTTGTCTTGCCAAGGATATGTGATCTATTCATCATTATGTTCAAAGTTGATATCTTTAAATAGCGTCTAGCTGGAGATATATCATACTTACAGTAGAACCCCAACGGACACCCCGCGTAAGAGTTACCCCCACATAAACGGCAAATTTGTTGGGACAGAAATGTCCCTATTAGATGTTTATCTTAAACCTGTGCAAGTAAGAGCGGGGTTCTGATTTATAAGGACATATACAATTGTTCTTATACCATTGGTTTATTTACGCTAGTGTAAAATAAAGTGTACTTCGTGAAGGTAAAGAGATTTAAATGCACATTTATTTTTAGCCAACTGAAACCGCTATTCGTCCAGTAGCAGTGACGAAAACTACAAGTTATGTCGAGTAGTATCAGTCAGTAGCGCTTCCTTGTAGATGTCATAACTTCAAGCCTTCTCAGATGTATAATTTGATGTACATATATTTTGAAGTAACTCAAAGTCAAAAGTTTTCTATGAAAAGAACGTTTATTGCATCGTGTTGGTACCATTTAGCACATCGACATCAATGGACAAATTCAATCATTTTGCTAACATGTTTCCACCAAGAGTTTGGTGAAGTCCAGGTCACAACAATCATCACATTGTGATACTAATGGCCTTCCCATGACACACATGGCGATGAACTAGGCTTAAAACTACTCACTGATGTCAAAGACATTGGAGGGGAGAAACATACAATTTCCGTTCCAACTGAACTATAACCCGTAGATATTACATTTCACAGAGGAATGGAACTAAATGAGCGTGTAGAGGTGGCATTCCTACCTGCCCTTCTCAGAACAGCTGCCCTGATTAAAGTACTTGCTCAAAGACTGCCCACTTCTTGTATTTTCCTATTTCTTTGTGAATGACCATACGACTTCAAGTGTAATACGATGAATAAAGTACATTCACTGACACAGATTGGCGATTATAGTTTTCATGTATAAGAGTTTCCTGGACAGTTATATCATGCTCCTTCGTTACCTAAGCTTTCATTGAATTAATTAATTCATGGAGTCTTAATTCGGATCAAGCATGGCCTGCTGTAGTGTTGAGTAATTACAAAGCAGTTCTCTTGAAACAGTCAGACCCTGCTATTTCTTACCGAGCGTACAAACTGACCAACACCCCATCAATCGCGCTAATAATCGCATTCACCTTTACTGTAGACTTGGCTTTGTGTGTTGGTCAGGTTTTAGATATACTCAATTCAATTATCTTTGTCAAAATCAAATATGTAATATCATTCATTTGCATTTACACGCGGTTATATGGAGACTTTGTTGGCATGGGGTTGTTCTACAGATACCTGTTTGGTACTGGAAGGTTCATTCATCACAACGGTAGCACATTAGAAGGGCTAGCAGGGAAAAAGATGTTAGGGAATATGACCTCAGGATGGATACAAAGCTACACATCATTAGGACACCAATGGATGGGGATCTATAGGCCACAATAGGGTAATATGAAGATACCTCTGACCACGTTCGGGTACATGTCGGTGCGCTAGTCACTTGCCGATTATATTAGTCGGCAAAACTGTGAGCACCAGTTTTGCTCAGGATCTTTCATTCCAATTATTTCATTTATTCCACTGGCCGAATATGAGAGGAGAATTGACAAATGAAGACGTCATATAAACTACAAAATTGAATCGTCATCTTTGTAAGATGCAGCCCATATTTGATACTTTATTTGCTGCCTGTACGAGGTGCGTACGATGCTCTAAGACGCAAAGCAAACCCGTGAAACAAACTCTATCTACGCGATATTCCTAAAATTTCACAATAAAATTATTTACATGCTCAGCTCATACATTCTAAATAACGTTCATTTCCTGTCCGTAGAGAAGTCCCACTGACTGGCCATCCCGATAAACTGGGCATTTAAAAACACGCCCAACACCACAGAGAACGGTTCACAAGCCGATGATCCAAATGAAGGTTTTCGACTGTCCCAGTGAGGAAATTCGTCTCGCGATATGATCTAGTGCAGAGAATAGTAAGCACATTGGCAGGATCCTGCCACATCAGCTTCCTGTGATGAAACTGGCGAAGCTTGCATTCCCTGTCTGGGGCTGATATATGGTAATGAGATGAGTGTGTACATGCATTTACTGGCGACTTTATTGTGGCGGTGGTGGTGGTGGTACCCCGAGAGGTATGCCTCCAGGCATACCCATGCCCATCTGGTCGGCTCCTGGCGGAGGCGGTGGGGGTGCGACCGGGTTAAAACCCTGGGGTGGAGGAGGGGGCGGGGCTCCGTTGGGGTTGGGCACTGGAGGGGGCGGCGCCTGCTGCTGCCATGGTAGAAGGTTGCCCGGAGGAGGAGGGGGGACCGGAGACACCCCTGGAGACTGTTGCCACGGGGGCATGGATCCGCCCATGGATGGTGGAGGTGGAGGTGGTACTCCCATACCTGTAAAGAAAAAATGAAGTTCAGTCGCCACGGTCTTATACTTGTTTACAGGCAGATTACTGCTTACATAAAGCGGTAGCAAAAGAGTTTTAGGAAATCTCTTGTAGTTTAGCGCCTCAGAGCCTTGTATTTTCAATTTCTTATTTAGGAATCCTGGTCATTAAAACTGATATTCCCCTCGTGATGTGCAGACTATCAGTGCGACATCGAGGAATGTAGCGCCATATAGCATTACAAATCGAGTCCCTCATGGGTGGTACTTTATAGTGATGCCTCGTGTGTATACTAAGACCTATGATTATATTCATGCATAGTTTAATATTGTACCAAAGAGTGAGTTCCTTTTCATTCTTATGAAACAAGATCTTAAAACAATTATCAAAATCGTATATATGCAGGTATTTCTTCTACCGAATCGAAATAAACCTAGGATATCACAGTAACCCACTGTGAAAGACATTTCTTACGAAAGAAGTGCTACTTACTCTGTGGCTGTTGCCAAGGGAAGTTGGGGGCACTTGTGGCAGCAGGCTGACTGCTTGGCGGCGGTGGTGGTGGGGGTGGCATCAATGGCGGTGGCACTCCTGGTCAAAAGAAAAAGTATTCAGATAAATACATATATGCAAAAGTTCTGCTTTCTGTCCGTATTTTTCTTATCTATATTTAAAAAGGGTATATTAGGTCTAGGGAAATCTATATGTGGCTATCTAACTCATCGCTTCTGACTAGAGGGAGGCCGGGGGGGTTTATTTAAGCCACTTTATATTTCAAGATTTGGCATCTTATTTGACAGACCCCAATAGTTTGTTTGATTTTACTCTCTTAACAGATCTTTGTCATTATTTAAAAGGAGCACATGTAACCCTAGAGGGTAACATATTTACAGGGGGTTCCTTTATTTGTATGCATAAACATCCAGCCTGCAACGCGAGGGGGCAAAGGGAACGAAGCGGTGAGCAGATTGGTATTAACAACTGACCTTAGCAAGCTAGACCCACATACATTGCATTACATTTATCAAAATACTCCACAAAAACACCCAGGGGTACCTTGAGGGTAGTTTGTAGTCGATGTGGTCGTCAGAGACGAAGGAGAAGACACGGTGCTCGTCAGGGGCATCTGCTGCCATGGTGGTGGCGGCATGGCCGGGGCAGAGGAGGCTATGGGCGGCGGGGGTGCCACCATCGGCGGCGGCTGTGACAAGGCAGGCCGCGACTGGCTCAGGCCCATCAGCGTGGGCGGCTTGCTAGCTTGACCAGGTGGGCCTTGGTGGTGACCTTGATGACCTTGATGACCTTGATGACCTTGATGACCTTGATGACCCTGGTGATGACCCTGATGATGACCCTGATGATGACCCTGATGGTGACCCTGGTGGTGCCCTGGGTGGGAGGGACCACCCTGCTGCCACGGCGGTGGCGCTGAGATGGGAGCCTAATCAAGATAACGACAACGTTAATTGATTTAGAATAGATCTATGTTATCTTAAGTCGACAAAATGCATGCTGCCCAACAGAGGTGATTACAAAACTATAAGGACGGACTTATTCAATAAATCAATTTTTAAACTACAGGAAATCTTTACACTTTTAGAGAGATATTAAATGATAAAATTCCAAATAGGAGAGTCTAAAAATGTACAATTAATTAAGTTCTATAATACCATGGGCTGCGGAGGAGGTGGACTGGTAAATGTCTGACGAGGCACAGGTTCCTGCTTGGGCGGGGGACCTTCTCCCAGTTCAGCCATCAAGGACATGTACTGAAACAAAACATTGAAAATGTTATGAAATGTTGACAGCTGAAACAAAGTCCCAGTTCAGTGAAGCTTTCACAGGGAGTAAAGAAATAACCTATCTATATGAAAAATAACATCCTGAAGTAAATTGCACAATGTTGAGTAATCGAATTGTTGGTCCACGAAACAAATATGAACCAGGGTTGGTACCCCCAAAAAATGTCAATTCCTCCTCTACGACAGATGTTCAGCTAGAAACCATGCTAACTTGACTACTACTTGGATACTAGCTGATCAAAACAAATTAGATAATTCAATTTATTTGATATATCCCTACATCGAAAATTCCTTAAATTAATCACCTATGATGCATAAGTGGTAAGTCTACTTGAATGAATTGGACCCAAACAAAAAAAGCATAAGGGGTTACTATATCTTATCTCACCCCAGATATTTTTTCTCCATAGACTTAACATTGGGAACTCGTATCTAACACCCATTAGATATTTAGGGAAAATATCCAATGGGGGATAATGTCACAAATGTTACCCGATTAGTCAATATTAAGGGTGAGATAAATTCAGAAACCCATTCACGTTTACGGTCAGAGCTCGATCCCATCTCATTTAGATCACATAGTAATTCACACAGCTTCGCCTTGTGAATTACTATGTGATTCAAACTCGATGGGATATGGGCTCAGACCCTAAACTTTCATGGGTTTCCTCTATATTACGCAATGATTGAGCGTTTAATAAGGGTAAAATCACAATACCTAGTTCAATTAAATGCAACATTTATAAAATATAATACTTTCGAGAATTAATTAGAAAGAGAATTCCATAAAGAATACATAACAGAACTTTCCAGGCCTAAGATTCTAAAATTGTGATGCCAATTGTCATTTTATCAAAGAACTTTGGCCTGAGGTCATATTTCTGCTTGAATCACTGACATTATAAAGAGGCAAGTAAGACTTGATTTTCCTTCAGGCCTATCTCAGTCAATAATCAGCATAGATACTTCAAATAAAGAGTGATTTGTAGATGAACCCCAACAGAATACAACTGGTAGGTTATCTTATTGATTAAATGTAAGTTAGAGGTAATTATTGGCCGTTTCTAGCTATGCCATATGCCAAAAATGCAATAATATCAGAAAATCACATTTTTAGGGCTCTTTTGGACTCTTCGTCATCTGGCATAATGCTCCTGAAACTCAGGAAATATCTCTCACATCCTGACAATATAGGTATCGTTTTAATTGTCTTGAAATAGCTCAGAATATAGGATGTTTATTTCTATAGGTCATTGTGATTGATTTATTAAATCACTGGGAAGACAGAAAGGTAACATGTTTTGTTTTTTTTTACCTAAGAAATTCTGATGTTCAATCTAGACAGGAAATCTTAGCCATAACACAGGTATATCAGATATAAACCAACAGATAGGTCCATAATTTAGCTTTCTAACGATGGTTTATTTATAAAAATCGCCCTTTTATTCACAACACAACAGCGATTTGCCCTTTTCAAGTTAGAAAAAAACTAGTTTTTTGTCCCATATTAAACGCTCAGGACTAGAGAGTAAAATCTTGTACCATCACATTGTGCCTTTAGCTCTTTCAGTCCGAGCAATGCCTGGAGGCATTCCCACCCAGGGGACGAGCAATGCCTCCAGGCATTGTTTAAAAATATATTTATGTTTATGTGTCACCATCACAAACCTTATGTTTTATGAGAAATAATGAATAGATTTACACCATTTTTTCACAATTAATAAAAAATACCATTGTTTGTTTGGTTTGATTTTACGTCCAGTCAACCATTATAGGTATTTTCCAGACTTTCTCAGGGTTCTTTTACACCACGAGGGTGGTGATCAAATCTATGTGATGAATTCAGGTAGAAATCTCACCCCTACACATTTACCGAGGTGAGAGTTCTTTTACTTCCCACACCACATAGACATGGTATGAGAAGGATGGCCTTTGTTATAGCAGTAAATCTACCACTATAGTAACTGGTATCTAAAGGTTGCTAAGTGACGCCCATACGACAAACAGACACTATACGGCGATAGTTTCGTCCCCTTGGGGTTTATAGAGGTATTATGCCTCGTCCTATAGTGCCTGTGCTCTCCAATCAGGCTCGGACAGAAAGAGTTAACATGAACTATGGCATACTGAGCAGTAATATACTTAGAACAAATGGAACTTCTCTTTAGCAAGAGTAAAGTTGACACGTTATCAATAGTTCGAGTGTAACAAAGGCTGTGTAAAGAATGACCCTTGGGATGTTAAAAAATGGATCCCTTGACCGAAGATACCTACACACATACGCCTATGGTCTATACTGTTAGACTATGGATTTCAGTTCGGTTAGATTCTTGTTAGTTATCGATATTTGGAGATATACGTATTGTATATAATACTAGCTGCGGGCTTGTTTGGTAAAAATTTAGTAAACAAACGCAGTAAACTAAATTAGTTTAAAATATTATTGAACCTTCAAGCAGAATAACTTCTCCCTTAACAAATGCCACTGTAACACCGTGTTGTCAATATACCCCAGATTTATTGACAACTCACCTCACTGTCCATTTTGGCTTTGTCCACTGCTGACTGCTGTTGTATTGCGCGGATCGTATCTCCGGGCCGTTTCTGTTTACAGTCCTGAGCAATGTGGCCAGTCCCACCGCAAAGTGTGCAGATGATGGTGTTGGTGACAATGCTCTGTGCTTGTTGCAATTGCTTGAGCTTGCTGCAAAAATTATACAAGGAACAATATAAGGTTTACTGCCCTGTGATTTCAAAACAATTTAGATATACTATCTGACAGTTTCTTGTCTACAAGAGTAGACACCAATGATACCTTTTTTTTTTGGTAAATATATATTACTGGTTCTTTAGAAGAGGTTGACTTGTTTTTATTTTTCTTCAAAATTTCATGTCCATGTGTATTTTTGATGATGTTTTGCTGGAGCAGGTGAAGGAGACTATCTATTAAGCAAGAACATCGAACAAACCTTTAATCCGTGAAATAGAACCTGAGGTAGTTACCTGAGCCCATCATTCTCACGCAGAGTTCCGTTCAGCAAGGCCAGTTCTCGGAGCTGCTGTCGGCGGAGGTCGTTCTGACCTTCCGGCACCTCGATGCCTTGTCGGATGATTTCTTTGATCTTCTCCACAGCTCGTTTGACATTCTCCGGGTTGTTGGCCGTCACGTATGCGTGTAGTGGCTCATCTTCACCAGGCAGGGGCTGTCCATCTTTCCGACCGATTTTACCCTCCTTCACTGAACCTTTTCCGCGGATTATGATCTTAGCTCCCGTCTGGAACATTGACATCAATACTATAATGTGTGAACATAGATGTCTTACAAGTGCAATCGGCCAGAAATATAAGTGGCTAAATTCAGTTGAATTAGAAATTCAAACCAATACCATATTTTTGTAGTTGCTCGACTGGTGCAAATCAGTTCTAGCCACGTCCTACCAAATTCCATTTTCATGTTGACACTTTTGAAATATTTCATGTTATTGGATCTCATATGCAATACAATGAAATTCAATTTACATTTGCAGATTTGCTTGAGATTAAATGATACCGCTAAAATGATTACCTCCTTCTCCAAATTTTTCAGCGTATTCCCTCGTGGTCCGATGAGGAGTCCGACAAAGTTTATGTCTGGGTGTTCTTCCTGTGGGATCATTACTTTGTCACTTACTCGGATCACAGGCGGCCTTAACAGAGAACAACAAAGTTCATTAGTTATGTCATAGTATTCTAAATGTGGAAGCAGCTAAGTTACAACGCATACCGTTGGAGCTCTCCTCTAAGAAGTACAATTAGGATCCACGGATCTATACTTCATTACCCATGTATCTAACTTCACATGTGTATCCTACTTGACGATTCCCAGAATCTAATTAATCTCTGGGTAGTAAAATTAATAGATATATCATAGTATTTCTATGAAGAAAGAAATATGAACAGGGAATGTAAGTATACATCAAGTCATCTCGGTGATCCAGAAGTTGTTCTTACTTGTAGTCGGCCGGCGGTTTGTATTCTGTGTTCAGATTGAGAGCTTTCTGAATGAGGAGGTGGCGCTCCTCCTCCAACTTCTTCCTGGTGCGGTACTCGCGCGTGTTCAGCCGCTTGCCTTCACTGTTATAGATAGGCTCCGGAGAGGGCGACCTAAGCATACACCAAACAAGAGTCGTTAGCCCTCTCTCCACATCCCAGCCCTTGGGTAGGAGCTGGGGCCATTAGGGACATATAGAGGACAGACCAGCACTTCTCAAGTGTGTATCGCGGAATGTGGAGGGTAATCTCATTTTATCCAATATTTCTGAAAATTTTAAGAAACCTAAATCAGCCAATAATTTGGAATATATCCTTAATTCCAAGACAAAATGATTTATTTTCTTTAAAATAAAAAGAATATGCAGCTGATTTCGTAATGCATACTTTGAGTTTATTTGCATGTGTATAAAAGGCGGTAAAGAAAAATAGCAGAACGGCTATCACGACGACAAAATGTTTATACACGTGTCTATGTATGTGAATATATGTAAACATATATAAAAGACAGGCTTGTCCACATGTATATGGACACTCTCCTGTTTATCTATGCATACATATTATTATACATTAACATGCATCTGTCCTTAAGAATGGGTGGAGCAGACAGATTTACAAAGCATACATATAACTCTATCACTTCCTCAAGGCCTGTAGCTCTAATAGCTAAAACATGTACGTGTATAATCACTGCTCAGATATTAAATCAACTCAAAGAAGTGCTGGTCTGTCACAGCTATCAGCGAGTTTTCTGGGAGTGTTGCTAGAAGGCTCAAAGGTTTAGCTAAGCATGCTCTCAAGTGTTGGGTTACTGGTGGCCGGAATATTGTTAGTTTAATGAGGATACAGCCGCCTGTGGCGTCCATGAAAACTAACCTAGATGATAGTATGATCGAAAGGTTTGGTTATCAATTTAAACACCTGTTCTCAGCTAATTCTGCAGACATATCATGTTGCGCAAAGGGTATAACACGACAATGCGAGTGCAAAATAAACCCGATTAATTTTCCCCTTCCCTATTAAAAAAAGTTAACAACTGTTAATTAAACAAAACATATAGTGATAAAATTGCCAACTTTCGTCGATGATTGTTTAATAAAATGGTTGCAGCTACTCAGATTTCGCACTCAGTAATCAAAATGGAGGAAAGAAAATAATTAATACACGTTGGCGATGACAGTAAAGGCCAAACAGTGGAGAGAGGGTGATTTCGTGCTTCAGGCAACCTATCCTAAATACGCCTCACAAACTTGGTCATGACAAATTCAAAATAATAAGCATTATATAATGGTTATCAGGGGCAAAGAGACAAAAGTTAAAATTTTGAGACACATAATAATGAATTGAGCTCTGTTGATGTACAATTCCCAGTCACTGTTACGGTTTAATTAAGAAAACAGCTTCAGGGCAACCAGTGAAGATTGTGTGCAATAAAGCGAACTACACCCGCTGAAAATAATTTGATGGGGTTATGTAGTGGAAAAAAGGTGTCTTGATTTAATATGGTGATTGAGAACTGATTAAGGAACAAATACAATCAAGAACATCGTATTTAAATCTGACGCTACTAACAGAGGAATGTGCAATAGAGAGGGAAAGCCAATTTAATTTTTGTCATAAGAATGGGACATGCTTTGTTTGAGTTAATAATGGAAAAAGCACCTTACAAACTTAGGTTGTCATGTAATCATGACAACACTTTCAAGTAAACTTTCAATAATTTGCCCAATCACGTCGAGTCTAATGAAGCAAGCTAACCCTGTATGGGTAGCGACAAGCAATGCAACTCATGCCCAAATCAACCAGGTCAACTTAGGGTGAATCTCGAAGACAAGAAACTGCGTTTTGGTGATCAAGTCTACGTTGAACTGTGAACTGCGCTAGGAGCTATTTGAAATGTGTACTAAAAACTCTCAGTATAACATCAAAATGGAGAGTGCTGCCAACTGTTTAATCTTATTTCGGGGAGGTTTTCAATGGATTTTTTTCTCTAAATTTCCTTTTGAGTGCAAGGAGCCCATCTCTATTGTTTTTGTAGTAAATGTGCAATTCGATGAGGTTCGGCCACAGACCGGGTTTAACTCATTATTTCATTTCTAGGAAATAATGTAAACCAGTCAACGAGTTCTATGACATGAAAGTCAATATTACACATCTTTGATTGCAATACGAGAGGATTTGGACATGAGGCTTGTCACTGGTGCTACAAAGCAGGCCACAATGGACTAGTTGTAAGAGTATAACACATCTCACACATTGGTTAAATATAAACAGTTTTGCTATTGCTGCTTGTTAAAAAAATATAACATTTATAAGTTCATTCTCTGTAATTTTGATTTATTTCGATTAGATATTTCACTAAAGCTACAATTTACCCTCCCCAATTTTTCTAAACTATCATTGCGGGAAAGAAAGGCACATTATTATTATGTTTGTAGTGACGTCATAAACCTGAAAAGTTTTGTTACTGGCTGGTTCCTGAAAATATCACTTTGGTTATGTAACGGACGCTGCATCATATGACTGAAGACATTCTTACAAATTAGTTCGGACCGATGATGAAAGTTGGGTGGGTCTACTCCTTCTCGTTGGGGAGCGCGGAGTAATGTAAATTTAAGTATAGATGGCAAAAAAGTGCTTATAACCAGAACCCCCGTTGGACGGCTCAAGGCCGAGAGGCCGCAACTCTATCCCTTGTAGACGATGGTCTTACAACCGATTCGACTGAACTTGAGATGGACAACACGGCCGCTGAGGTGGACGGAGGGTGGCACATTCTACTCTTCCAATTTTGAAGGCAGGTCGGCCCTGTCTGTCTCTACATTTCCAAGTTTGAGAAGAGGTTGACTGTTCAGTGCCTTCTTTTGGTAGGTCGGAGTAATAGCACTCCGCTCTTTTTGAAATGAAGACAGGACTTAGGACTGTAGTGACTGTCCATGCTCGACACAGTAACAGTAGGAGTCACACACCTCAAAGCACCTACCCTTTTAAAATGAGTAAATTATTATGGAAGGAAAGAAAATACTATTAAACTATATCATACCTGAGGACCCCCATGCAATATGTCACGCTAAAACTATAATAGAAGCGTATCTATAAATATTTCTTTATATCTTGATATATATCATTCGAGTAAATATGGAGGAGAGTAGGCGTATCTTTGACAATCTAGTATGGGAGTAGGCGTATCTTTGACATTCTAGTATGGGCTCGGAGTTGAGACGTCATTCCTTTCAGAACATCAATTTCATCCAAAAATAAATAGCCCATTCGATAACATTTCATAAATCTGTACGCATATTAATGAAACGTTTCAAAACACCTCTTAAATAAATCTGGAAGCATATAATTGGAAAGATTAGATGATTTTGTCACATGACGCTCAACAAAAGTAGTCATTTGTTTCGCTCAATGCAACCTCCCGCCCCTCCCGACCCCCCACGATAAGTATCTGATTGGTTTGTTCGCTTCAATGAAATAGTAATAACAAAAAGGCATTTACGATTATCAACCTGACAATGTTGTTTCATACATGTTCTCTTAGATCAGGTGACCTGGTATTATGGTAGAGGCAGCAAGGAGACTGGCTCTATCATCCCCCTGGTAATTTGAGAAAAATAAATCTATGGCAGAAGTTCCCGTTACTTCTGTCTTGTAGTCGATTCAACTGTCGCGCTGCGAATCACTTTTTCCGGGAGTGAATTAAGAGCACCAACCCCCACCCCCCTTTCCCACACGTTTTCTATTGCATGGGGGTCTTGATGCTGGGTGTCGGGCTGCCTGCGGCTGCGGATGGAAACCCTGGTAACCATGGTAACGGGACCATGGAGATGGTGAGGATGAGGAGGATTAATTGTACGAAGCTCTGGCTTGTCGCCATTCAACCAAACCTGTCTTCAGGGTTGGGTGGGATTCCGAGGTCGCCCGTTCTCAGTCTACGACTGATCTCCTCTATCTGCAGTTGCACTGGAAAGTAATGGATTAAAATAGGAAACAAAGACATGGTTAATTATGTGTTCCAGTAGGGCAACATGTTGGACCAAACCTACAAGCGCCACGTTATTTCATGATAAGTTCTGAAAAGTTTCCTTAAAGAAGGAAACATGAATGCAGCTAGGTTCGCAAGCAAAACTATTGGGATATCCATTTTTTAAATGACTGTGTAGAAGTATGTACATTGCAGAATCCTCCCTCAATTTATAAAAGAATGTAATAATGTTTGATCCAATTCAGATATGGCGAAGCAAATTGCAAGTCATTTCTTGTCGCGAAATGAGCATCAATTTGAAATGATTGACAAGTTGATATGATTGACTTTTAGTAGATCACCAAGTTAGTATATTGTGCATAGGATGAAGTAACCGATATCCAAACTTATGAGAAGATATCAGAAATTTTAATAAAAACCTGTTGATGGGCAATATTTATACATAACTACATATTCACTTACACATCCTAAGAATGTGCTTTTCTTAGAAAGTCAGAAAATGTACATGAAAGTGATACAAGAGAAATCTTGTCCACATCACCCGCACCTCCGAAAGAATAAGGAAATCATGACCTTCTCCATGTTTCTGAATGATACATAATTAAAGCTATGTAGAGCTACTGAGAAGTTATCACGTTAACAAGTCATATAACATGGCGCTTGTCTTGTAAGTCCAAGATGATCTGTTTGGAATAATCATAGAGGTGTATTCAGACTTTGCTCAGGCTTATGCATAGACGCAATTCAATTTCATTGGCTAACCATATGTCAAAAAATTTCTGCCTCTACAATTAACTTTGATGATTATTTTTAGTAGCAGTGAGGGTCTGAAATCATAAGATCTATCATTTTCATTTCTTGGATTTTTGTTAAACTATCTTCACAATTCCATATATATCTTCCAATTGATATAATCTGCACATGTCAGTCACAAATCTTTGATATATCGGTTATAATTTGATTTAGATATATTCTTATGAGAATTATTGAACTAACCAGAAAGGACTGAAACTTAAATTGGTCATCGCCAGCAGTGTCCATTGGACATTGTGCATCAGAACGCTTCGTCATAAATGAGAAACAAGCTACGCCAATATATTCCAAACAGATCATCAGATCAAACAGAATAAAATTCAATACATACTATTTGTTGATTTGCGTGATAATATATGCGCTGAAACTTTCAATGAATCATTATGGGATTGAGACGTAATGATATACTGATATTGCAAAATAATGAGGTTAAGATCTCTCCTCACGCCAATCTACATTATTCCTTCCACCTTGCTGAAATTTCAAGTCTGCTCATTATGTATTTATGACATATTTTGTAAGAATACATGAGGCTGGAAAGAATAGCGGCGATTACCTCTACGTACATAAGACATTCAGGATACATAGCTCTACGTGTACGAGATGGAATGGTTATATGTAAACAGTGACGAAGCACTACAACTTCAGTTTGAACAACAAAGTATACATGTGCGTTTATAAAAATTGTTTGAATAAAAAATTAGAAGGAAATGTCATCACAGTAAAACTGGCATGATACAAGACAAGCAAATGCCTCTATATCTAGCTAACTACTTCGTCAACACCTACGAATCAACTTTCCTATTTTTCAATAAACATACTAATCAATGCGACTCAAGACCAGTTCCGTTCAATTTGTAACTCTGAAAGGCAGTTGATTAATTGTTAATTGCATGAATTAACTGGTGCACTCTGCCACACATCTATAATCCTTGACTAGCTTAAAAGAGAGTAATGATTATTTACTTGTGGTGGAATTCATTACCTTCCAGAATCCACATACGTTGAGTGCACAACTCAACTATGTGGACTGGGTCAACAAAATACCTCATCTGCTTTAACCTAACAGTTTCCTTACCTTTAGAGGCTAAAAATAAACATGTGTGTTAGATCATCATTAAAGAAGGTTTATCTGTTTGCTGTAAACTGAGTAGTATGTGTATGTGCGCGAATATCAGCATTGATTAAACTAAATCTGAATATGAGAGAATTAATATGCAACGTACCTAGGTATTGTTCCTCTTGCTCCTTGGTGAGACCACTGGGAACAGCGGTGGGCATACCAGGAATGAAGGCCTTCTCTACCTCATCTGTTGCCCACCGACTACGTTTCTTGCGCGCTCTCCTTTCTGCGCTCCCATTCTGGTCTGGCGGCCAGTTAGATGACAAAAAATCTAGAAATTAATAATGATGCTACAATAACCAAGGAAATCGCACATATATATATATTGTGAAGGTAGCACAATGCCGAAGTAAAATGTAGAGCGCCTATAGCCGCTTCGAAAATATAGGGCATCTTTTGTAGGCCTATGCTAATTCAATATGGCAGGACAGTACAAACATGTACTGAATACATGGTCAAAAACAATCAAATGTGCAAATTCTCAATGACCTGTTTCAAAATTATACAATCTAATCAAAATCGTTGGTAGAAAACAGACAGAAAGCCTAAAGGAGCGCCGATACAAAGAACGACCTGACCATGCTTTACAAGCTACAGAACGCGACCTGCTAAATCCTGATGGTAATTTACGATTCGTACGGAACGAGGCGTTTTCACAGAGTTCTGTACACACCGTAAATTATCATCGAGTTTGTAGCTTGTACAGGCATGGTGGGTAATTCCTCATTTACTATACCGAAATTAATACAATTAACTTAATTTGGCATAACAACTAATACTTTGGTCGACGCGAACGGAATTTTCGTGCGGGTTTTTTTTACGTTATATGGCCAAACTGTGTGTATTTACACTATATACAGCATGAGTATACAGTAATATACAAAAACTATGCCTGCAAGCAGTAAGATATAGTTTAATCATTTTTGTTCTTAATTGAGCGGCTTTCTGATGTATTTTACTTTCACAAGATCTTTAAGCAGGGTTCGTACAGAGACAGCCCGATAAAATTCCAGGATTTTTCCAGGCTTTTCCAGGCTTTAATATCTTTTTTTTCCAGGCACATCTGGTCACTCTTTTTAAAACCATGTCTGATTCATCACCAAATTTAAATAAGACTTTCTTCCTTACAACATGTGGAAAGTCAGTGGTTTGGGATAGTAGATTCAATTTTTTTCCCACTTTTAAATATTAAGACAAATAACCAAATCCATGCTATATTATAAGCAATTTGCTATACATGCTCAAATAAAGGATTTTTGGAACTATTTAATCCAGGGCACTGATATTTCATAGGCAGTTTGGTACCCTAGTTAAGGAAAGCTAAAAAAAATTGTGTTTATGCAAAACTAAATTTTCCAGACTCTTTCAGGTTTTCCCAGGCTGTATGTGAGAATTCCAGGCTTTTCCAGGCCTGGAAAACCCAAAAGCAGAATTCCAGGCTTTTCCAGGTTTTCCAGGCTCTCTACGAACCCTGTTTAAGGTTGTAAGCTTCCACAGAATGACATGCTTTCTTCACTAACCAATTTTTAGTTAAAACATATAAAACTTATCAAACATTTGCAGTGATACTATCAGTTTGAAATAAGAGTATTGGGGCATATCTAGTCCAGACTCTAAATTGGCATAACCTAGATTCAACCACATCTATTTAGAAACTAGATCTAGGGTAAGATTTGGAAAACTAGTCCATGGCATATAATCGGGTAGGAATTACACTTTCGAATCTGGTACTGTATGTGGCTTCGAATAGTGATACTGCGATAATAGGCAAGAACACTTCTACTTATAGCTCTCTAAGAATAAGACCCATTGGCATGTATCTTAAATTGTAAGTTAACAAGAGCTAAATATGCATTTTAAAATAGAATCATTGGCCTCTAAAGGCCAAATTAGCGGGTGGACGTATTTTAAACTCAATAGGTCTATTTACAAAGAGGTGAGAGATTGGATACTAAGTGCCCTATCCATCTGTGAACTCTGCAGGTCATGGATCAGTGCACACAGCTGAGGGGGTGGGGTGGGAGGGGGAATGGGGCAGGGGAGAGACCTTTTTAAAACCAAGAGTATATTTATCTAACTGTAGGCGATTTCAATTGGCAATCAGCAATGCCCTTCATGGATCAGTGCACACAGAAACTGAGACATGTCTGCATTTTCACTAATAAAGTAGATCAAGCCAATATCTGCTGGTAAATGATATTCCAAATGATTTTACAAACCAATATCATTTGACTGGGTCTTGACTGATTCCTAGAACAAAGTTATGAAGCATTCTGACTTCTGTTTGTGTGTAAATAAGCTGGATAAACCATCCACTCATACATCTGCTGCCTCCCCTACCCCCTCACATTATGAGATTTGGAAAAATACATGAATAGCACATCAAAAATACATTTCACCTAAATAATGACACTACCTAGGGTGTTAGCATCTGCCAGTGCCACTTATGGAGATGTTAAATGTTACACCAATGCTCATGGTAAATCAATATTGAGTAAACATCTGTTTCAGTATGCCCATTTCACCCAAAATCCACCCCCCCCCCCCCCCACTTTTAACAAATACTTGAATATCTCTGTAAATATAGAACCTACTTCGAAAATTCCACTTCCTAGCACCTACTGTTTTTTTTATTCTCTTTGTCCATAAAGAAGTTCTTAAAAATGGACCTGTGACTCAAAAGGTCCCCCCCCCCCCCAAAAAAAAAAAACCCAACTGAAATCTCTTTTTTTCTAAAAATCCATGTAAAAATACTAAATACTAAAACTGTATTATAGTGTATGGCCATAAAACCTTCTGTCCAAAACAGAAACCATATTCCTAATCTGTACTTGGTTTGTTATAAAAAGCAAAAATGTGGTCAGGTTGCCTAGTGACTCTACAAGCTGGTGTACTACAGTAGGCTATAGCCATAACCTAAAGACCAACCGTCCACCCGCTAACAAGACAGATTGTGTTTAAAACATACATAAGTAGAGTTTAACATGACTTGTGGACTAATTAGTAATAGTAGGGGACATCCTCTAGTACTAAGTAGGGGATGTACCCTATAACCTGTACTTTGTTTTCACTTGATCTTAAGGGTTCTATGCTTCAATAGAATGAGATGCTTTCTTCACTAACCACATTTTAGCCTAGGTAAAACATATCAAAATTATCAAACTAAGCTAAGCCTTTGTTGCTGTAAATGCTACTTCTAGCTCGCCTTGCTATCCCACTACGCTACATCGCCAGTCGGCTACTTCTTTTCATGGGATCAGTCATTGAATGCGACTAGATCTAGTATTTAGTAAATCGAGTCAATAAACCATGGACACCCATACAGGTATTTTACAGACACATTTTACAATGTTCTTCCAAGTTTCTGATAGAAACACCCTGGCACACTGTCTCAGGTTGACACCGCAAGATCGCATACTCAAATCTGTCCAGTTTATAGAGCAGCCTGTAGAGCAGTAAAACTGTGCTGACGGCTACGTAGGCGTAGTGTCTTTTGAAGCCTTAACTGTCGCCAGTGTAGGGAAGACCCTCAAAAGTCAAGGACAAAGGCTGTACGATTGACACTCGTAAAACCATTTATCTCAGTTACAGATTAAAGATTATCATCAAAACATCTTCATTAGAAACTGAGTAACAAACAACACAGCAAGCTTTCTTGCAGTCGCAAACAATACGATATGAACTCTGTGTAGATACGCAGGGGAAATTGTGCCGCGTTGATCGAGAAGAACGTCACGTTTGATGCTAAGCTATTTCTGTCCCATTTGACAATGCCATTTGATACCATTACCTGCTTCGGCTTCCCGCTTCAAACTCATCCTTAGGGAGATTTCCTTAATCTTATGTCTCTTTGTATATCGAATATTTCTTCATAAAATCCCAATGTTCAGTAACTTTCCAAAGAGTTCGTTTCACTGTCGCAACAAAAATCAATGATGGCGTCGAGAGGGAGGGCCATTCGTCAGCTAAGAGTAGACATCGGCAGCCGAGTCCCTCTAGAGGATGACCGGGGAAACTACTCCACTCTTTTCGTCTGCCACCGCTCCCTTTTCACCACAAGTATTAAAGGGACCGGGGTGTATTTCTCATTTACAAATAAAAATGAAAATAAGGTATTTTTTTAAATGTTCAGAATTGGGAAATATGAAAAATGGCGTATTCTCGGGAGCGGCGCCGACGTCACGCAACGTAGAAACGGGTTCGTCCGGCCGCAAAAACTGACCCTGCGCCGCTCGGTTTTATAGCTTTGCAGTTTGCTTTCCCGAAAGCGGTGCAGTGCACTCTATTACGTGCGAAGGGTTAAACAACTTTCCACCCCATAGCAACCAATGTTAAATCCACTATATTTCTCTGGTAATATCTCAGTAAATATCCAACATAGACACGTCAAACAAAAAATGGAATGGAGATGAAGAATAGCAGAAGGTGTTTGGTGGTTTTTTTTGTATCAATTCGTTTTGCAAAGATTGTTTTATTTGGTGTTTTCTCCAGCAATCTTCCGAAATTGCAATGACAGGCTGCTACAAATGTCAAAATCAAAACTTGCTCAAAAGTACATAAATATGCAGATTCAAACAATCAAACTTCTATCCCACAGAGTTTATTGATATATCTTGCTAGAAACACATAAAACTACCTTTGATTACGCATATTATTCATTTACAGAAAGTTCAAACATCAATTTACGTTTCGTCGATCGAGCGATAATAACAGAAAGCTAGGGTGGTTGAAACTGCCAATACCCTTTGCCCCAAGCGGTCGTGAAAGAAACTAAACGTTCCGCTCCCGAGAATTTGTGATTGGCTTAAACTCTAGCTTAAACTTAAAGCAGGTCTACTCTGAGTTGGCGAAAAGTACCTCGTCTGTCTGGCGCGTTCTACTGCCACTGGTTCTCTGTGCCACCGGGTGCCTCAGTTTACTATCTACGTGCTGAAACCATAAGTGGACAGCGACACAAGAAAATGGCGACATCAAAAGGTGCCAATACATACAATCGACAAAACTGGGAAGATTCCGTAAGTAACCATCCATTATTCAATAATTGAATTTAGAGCCACGTATGATAAGTATACAGTCATCATTCGAATTTATATAATTCCTTCTCATGTTACTCAAAAACACATATTTCATGGGTCGAATCAACATATGACGCCAAAGTTTACCTATTATCGTTCAACGCAAGCGTCACGCACGAGTTAATCACACCATTATTATATCTTGATTTATGGGGTAAGTTGGTTCAAAGATCGGACGATTTAGAAATGATAATCAAGGTGTATCGATGTAATTTCATATCTAACTACCCACATGCCAGTTACGTACTTTGCGGAGATGGCCAACCTCACAAGAAACCCTTGGCCTTGAATGGGATCCTGTACTACTACTACTAGTGTACTAGTCACTGTCACTGTGTCAGTGTAGATCACAAGAAAAGTTTAAAATGCAAGATTATGGTATTAAAATGATAGAGTTCAGTGACAGAATTTTAATGCTTTTTAAAAGTTATTCAAGATTTTAGCCTTGAGAAATGGTGTCTTCACAATAGCTCTGACCACCATTGCCCCTCCTGCTACATTGGGTACTTGGACCATACGCTTGGAAGCCTTTACGCTTAGGACGATAAGCTTCGTGAATAGGCCTTTTTCCGTCGCACCTTATCTGCTTAGTTACCCCACGGCTGAAGACAAACATTCACCTGGTAACGTACACTTTAGCATGGGACCACTGAGTGTATGAGCGTAATATGTTCAAAATACACTTGTACATTATTGCCAGAGAAATAATAATGATTGCATCGCATTCTATGGTATCTCAGCTCAAATTTGGTGTCTCATACATGCATATCGCCTCAATAATACTTTAGATATAGCTTAGATAACATAGGATGACCTAAATTGAATACACATTAATACATTGGCAAGCCTAGCTATAATATGCTTATCTTTTTACAAGTTAGAACCAAAACAATTATCAACTGTGAAGTTTAGACAACCCAGACTTGTTAATACAATACCCTAGTTTGTTCCAGCAATTTAATCTGTCAAAAAACAACACTCCTGCAATCACACCCACCGTTCACACTCCAGGTGTGATTGCTATATGTCTCTATTCTCCGATCCGGATGGACACTTCCGGTTCAAAATACCCTCCAAATCATGCAAATTCACCTGACAACGGATCGATCCGCCATCTTGCCTGGTGAATACAAAGCGCTGTCAGAGTCTAAAATGGCGAAAAACTATATTAATCAACCTCCTCATGTGCATCCTATGCATGTAATAATTGAAATAGGATTATTTACATTATTCAGACATAATTTGAACGTGCCTGCTCGAAGAAAAACGGTTGTTTCGACGATTTGTTGACATCGCGTTTATAGTTTAAACTGGAGTTACCACATAATCATTTGGTCTGAAATTGCGAGGGGAGTCTGATTTTGTCAGGAGAAATTCTTCAGAAGTACTTAAAACATCCTCACACTTTAAAAAGTAACATAAATGGACGTCCAAACGGTCCATAGGCTTAGCACTGCGGAGGTGTGCCTCCAAAATGGCCGCCAAGGCGGTTCGTAGCGCCACCTACTTCCTGGCGGGATCGGAGAATATGCATACCGCCGGACTTGCGGTGTTTGTCCGAGCGGCAGCGTATCTAGGCAGTGGGCCGGAAGGTAGCGTTGAACGGCAACACCTGTATTGGACGATACGATTCGTTTTTGGTAGTTGGCGCCGTGGCCGCCTCGGACGATACGCTTTGTTTTCGAATTTCGGTGGTTCGAAGTGGCCAATCTTCTTCACATTTGAAGCAAATATAGGATACATATTTCCCTACCTTATGTTAAAGTTTCATGTCTTAATTCTTATGAGAAGTGAGTAAAATCACCCGGAAAATGACAGGACCGCACATGAGTGATACCGTTTGAGCCTCCTGTCAGCGCGAAAATGTGGACGCCTTGAGCCTACCCCGTGAATCAATAACAAATTTAGATACTTTCTGGGCTTTACAAACACATTCAGTATTGATGTGTCATTCCGTTAGCTAATGACGATTCCGGAAGTATCTTTGTATATCCTTATTTTACTAAGATAATGACAACCCTCATAGCTAGTCTGTTATGGATCGATTTGTCCGATGTTTCAAATGCAAACATGGATATCGGCCGATCGGAAAGGCCAATCTTCTCCAAATTTACAACGATTATAGGTTATATACAGGGATGCCAGTTTTCAATGTTTCCATTGAAATTCATGTTTTCGTTTTCAGAGAGTTAAAGTGTTTTTTTCCTTGAATAATGTTGGTATGGCAACTGTTGAATCACCAAAGTCAGCCTTATTCCCACACTGGACCTCCCAACAGACCAGTGAAAATTTCAAAACTTTCCCCAGATACCTTGATCCCCCTCACTGAGTCTTCCCCACAGACACTCAGCCTCAGGCCGCTGCTAGCCTGGAAGCCTGGCCGCTGCATGTTTCAAGCTTCGCCTGTCAGCAGCAACTCATGGGAGAGTCAGGGATTGAAAAGAGACAATGGCTGTGATTGGTCAAAATTCAGTGACAAGTTTTATTCATTGCTAGGTCTAATAAAATCCCACTTTGTGTGTAAAATATGAGTATAGATAATAATTAATACACCATTCAGTGTTTCATGATATAATTGGCTAAAAAGAATCCCTTTTATATTCTAAAATTTGGATTATTTACTGCTGCCACCAACCCATGTGGTGCTTGTTGTGGAGGCCGCCATCTTGGATTAGCAGACAGGGGAAATGCAGACATGACAATTCACTAAAGATAGTGAATTGTCACAGTTACGGCTGAATAATGTAGGTAGTTATCACAAATACTTTGCAATCAATATCAGCAGAAGTTGCTGGTGTTTGTTATTGTTGAATTCATTTTGAATTTTCATCTTAGTGACAGTGAGCGATAATAGGGGCCGTACGCAATTGGCATCAATCCTAAAGATCCCCACTCCCTCTCTGTTGATGCCTTGGGTGTAAGTACGTAATGTCTAAACTCTGCACTGCCATAAAAAATATTTCAATGTTTTTTTCTGATCCCAACTGGCATCCCTGTATATATGCTCCTACCTTGGGTAAAAGTTTCATGACTAAATTCCTACGGAAAATGCAATTCCTCACAGAGTTCTGACATTCGAAAAAAATTGTATCGTCCACACGCGAAAAAGCGTATGGTCCGCCGCTCACGCGCGGAAAAGCGAGGCGTGCCGGCTCCGAAGCTTATCGTCCAGCATTCCTACAGTGCTAGTGATTTACTTGAATCTTTGATCCGGTTTATGGACGCCTTGGGTCTTGAGCCTTTCTGTGGACGTCTTGAGCCTACCCCGTTTTAGTGGTCTTGAGCCTGTAGCCAGTCTAGGTGTAAAAACTTTGAAAAGTGCACTTATACTGGTTTATAGTGATTTATACACGACCCTAACCCTTACCCAACCTGATTCTAACCATAACCCGTTAATCGGAACTAAAATAGGGGTAGGCTCAAGGCGTCCACGTTTTCGCGCTGACAGGAGGTTCAAACGGTAAAAGGCTCAAGATGGCCAATTCCCTTTGATCCATCGACTTTCATGTAGACATGGTTCTCCTTTACAGAATTCCCAATGACCATGCATAAAGCCTCATACTTGTAATAGGGACGTTTTTCCTCTGCCCAATTGAGAAGAAACATAGTCAGTACCACTTTGACAGCAGTGGCTTGTCCACATGGTCTCTGGACGCCCCGCTTGCAAGCCAGCACGCTTTCGTTTTCAGCGACTGACCGACGGACGCCCCGCTTTTTCGCGGTTGGACGCCCCGCTTTTTTTTTTCTCGAATTTGACTAACTCATAATTTCGCTAATAATTGAAGTAGAAATACGAGATAACGACCATAAAATAGCTAAAGACATCCGCAATGCAGTTGGTATGTTTATATTTTCATTCAAGAAAGACAACTTATGATAACATGCCATTTTCTGTCACACATTTTGCGTTATTCAATTTAAACCCTATACTGAACTGGTAACCTCACTATGACTGGAAAGAACCACACTGAGATACCTAATGTATCTTCACCAATTACGATTTATAGTTAATAGAGGAGTAACTGGTCTTGTCTTTTTGTTTTTCATATGTAAACATGTAAACTGTGATTTGACAAGTGGATCTAGATCTAGATCTAGTCTTGTCAGTGCAGTAGCTGCCAGGAGCAAATGTCAGTCTTGACCATGTGACAAAACCCGTCTTTACAGCAGTATCTTTATCATTTATTTACAATTTCCTAATTCTTGATCAGTTGTTACATATTCCACACCAAATGTAACTCAAATAAACCAAAAAGATAATTTTTTTTTTTTAAAGCGTGGCGTCCGAGGCGGCCACCGCGACAGCTCCCGAAAAAAAAGCGGGGCGTCAAAAGCGTGCTGGCTTCCAAGCGGGGCGTCCTGTATTCTTATTGGGAATCGAACATCTTGAGCCTTTAACCGTTTGAGCTTCCAGTCATCGCGAAAATGTAGATTCCTTGAGCCTACTACCCCTGCTCTATAGTATAAGGGTTGTGTATACCTGACTATAAATGCACTTTTCAAAGTCTTTACACCTAGAGGCTCAGAGCCACAAAAAGAACAAATCAAATCAAAGCCTATGAATTGCATTGAACCGTAGATTGTCTTTTTATGGATTTTTGATAGGTCTGTATTGACCTTATCATCTTCAACAATCTCATTTACTTAACCAAATTCACTCAATCATAGACATGAGTTATAAGTGAGAGTATCTCGACATGTACATGCACTACATAGCTGAGTAAACTACACTGTAATGTTAAACTGATTATATTGGTTGTATACTGTAGTGCACATCAGTCAATCTGAGCTTATGTGCGATTCTCTTTACCCATCCTTATACAAATTGAACAAATTTTGCGGCGATGGAAGACCGCCCATGTAGGCGAATTGCTATTAATTTTTGAATGGGTGCATAACGATTAGGCCCACCAGTGTATTCGTGTGTAGATGCTGGATCCAATTGAATTCGAGGAGGTCTCTGAGGTATTTTGCCTTAGCAGTGTCTTGTGCTGCGTCGACAATGTGTATTGTGACATCATTGAGACCCATGTGGTGGGATGAGTTGAAGTGATGGGCCCCTCACTTTCCCACACATTGTTTTTCTTGATGTTGCTAAAATGCGCTGTGAAGTGCAATTTCAGTTCTTGTTTGGTCTGCCCAATGTATTGTATGCCGTCGCGTTTACATGTGATGCAGTATATCAGGTTGGAGCTGCAACAGCTCACATTATATCTGCTCATGTAAGTCCTACCCGAGGCCGTACGTTGGATTTGGCCATCGGTGTTGAGCTTCGTGCAGTATCTGCAACGGTTGGGTCGGAGACAACAGTTGTTGTTCAGAATCAACACTGGTGTATTTTCCGGTTTCAGTTTTGCCATGACTAGTAGGTCTCGCAGGTTTTTTGGTTGCCTGTAAGCCCCTATCGGTTTCTGTTGGTGGATTGTGCGTGTGGAACATGACTTACCAAGTAGGTCCCACTTTGTGGTTACCACCTTCAAGAGGCCATTAAAGCCCGGGTTGTAGGTGGTGACCACAATGTTTTTGGGAGTAGTGTCTGTTGATCTTTTTCAACAGACTCTCACATGCCCTTGAAAACGCCTCACAGAGGGTTTTAGGGTAGCCCTGACTCATGAAGTGTTGGCCTTTCGTGATACAGTATGTGACAAAGTCATCTTCATTGGTGCAGATTCTGTGGAGTCGCAGGAACTGCCCATATGGGATTCCTCGGATACAGTGTTTAGGATGTGCTAAATCATATCTGAGGTAGTTGCTGCTATCAGTAGGTTTGACATAGAGGTTAGGTCTATGCTAAGGTCACCATCTTTCAGGTGGAGGGTTGTGTGGATGGAAGTTACCCCTGTTTGGTGAGGTTTCCTCTGTGAACTTGATGGTGGGGTGTATCAAGTTCACATGTCGGATGAAGTCCTTGAGTTTGTCTGGACCATGGGTCCACAAAAAGAAGATATCGTCTATGAATCTAAGCCAGACCAACAGTTGGTCCACATAGGTATAGATAAAACATTCTTCTAAGTAGACCATAAACAGGTTTGCATATGTGTGTGCCACCCGGGTGCCCATGGCCGCACCGCCTGTTTGGAGATTGTGGCCTCTGTTGAAGTCGAAATTGTTTTTCGTCAAACAAACCACAGTAGATGGCATAGGCTGGTGTTGCTAAGATCACCAGCCGATGCTGTGCGAATTGCTATCAATATTTCAAAAATAGAAACTCCAAATGAATTTATAGCCACTATTCATGCCCTGCTCCATTACAGCGGATTGAGGTCCGATCCTTTGGTCTTGCGCAGATCGCAGGTGTATCACTTGCTATTTGTGGCAGTGCATCTAGAGTAGAGTAATGACCGATAACTCTACCCGGTCATCAGTGTATACTCAGCTAGAGCTCGCAGTAGTATCTCCTCTGATTCTTGTGTATTCTTTCACTTATTGAGGTACATTCATAATATTGGTCTGATTCAGAGGCAACTTCCCTTGTCTGAACTGGATTGTGCCACTCACAACATCATAAATGAATGAGTAGTACAAGACATACAACCAAGAGACAGTCAAGTAGGCTTTGTGGCGCTTATTTTTGAACCAACGTTTCAGGCTGTGTTGTTCTTTATCAAGGTTAACATTTACAGATATTCCTTGAGGTTAAGTGCACTGTGAGTTGTTTGTGGCCTAGGTGTAATTCTGATACCTTGTAAAGTGTGAGGGGTGAAAAGAAACATAATTATAACTAGGTGTGGATACCTAATGAATATTAGAAATGAAGCTGTACATCTAGACCTATACATAGGTGGTACTAGAACCATTGCAACGAATCCATCGCATCAGTGGGGTACACCCTGAATTTTTCCTCCAATTGCGTGTGATGAATCCATCGCAATAGGGTCATAAACCCTGCGGAGGGTTATTTATTGGGTCATAAAACGTGTGCCACAATTGCATCGCATAAGTGGGGCGGGACCTTTAACATATCTACATAGTGTGAAATATTAATCATTTTGTGGAGCTCTCTGACACTGATACAGTTTTTGTCATCATTTCCTAGAGAGGTGCTTGTACAGTTTGATCCGGCAGCAACACTAGCCTCGTAGACCAATGAAGACAAGTGTCCAGAGAATAGTGGTTGATGTTAACTCTTAAGCGTCAGTACTTGTGTATATTCTAAGGTCGAATATCATGAACTGAGAGTATAAAAAACTCCCGTATTTAAAGTTGTATTTCATCAATGCTTCTCAGTTGACGCTCCATATTCAATCTAAAAATTGTTCCCTTTCAGGAGTTCCCTGTTCTTTGTCAAACATGTCTCGGTGACAATCCTTACATCCGAATGGTATGTTTCTTAATTTTTTAATCTTTGCTATTCATTTGACTAATTTAGCTTCTGATACCATATTACCGAAGGGGACTTGCACTTTTTACCAATCTATAGTAAAGTGTAAGTACCCCTATTAATCTAAGTAAAAACCGATTCCCAGGTGAATCACACTATATATATATATGTTACTATTATCCTTTCTTAATTTCACAATTAGAAAAATCGGCTTCCTACAGAGGTGTTCTAGCCAAGTCCTGTAAATCTAATTCCATTATTAGAGTGTCGTCGCTTCGAGTTTGTCCATCATTGCATCAATTTTTACAATATACACTTCAATACTCTATGCGTCTTAGGAACGATATATATATGATTATTGCAGACAAAGGAGAAATATGGAAAGGAGTGTAAAATCTGCGCTCGCCCGTTCACTGTCTTCAGATGGTGCCCAGGAGCCCGCATGCGTTTCAAGAAAACGGAAGTCTGTCAAACATGTAGCAAGTTAAAAAATATTTGCCAGACATGTCTTTTGGATCTGGAATACGGTAAGCAGGTCGATAACAGTACCTACAATAATGTTTTATTAGGTGATCCTACTTTGTTTTCTTTTATCTAAGAACGGTTGATTATATTATAATTTATTATATGAATGGATAATTGCCATATATTCATCATTCATAATAATACCATCTCGTAAAAACAAGAAAAGGTAAAATAGTGTCATAAAAAAGAGTTGAAAACGGCATTTAAGGCAGGATGTAGTCTCACCGGGTCTTTTATATTATCTCAAATCGGTTTTGTCCCGATGCAGGCCTGCCCGTCCAGGTGAGGGATGCTGCACTGAAAATCCAGGACGAGATGCCTAAGTCCGACGTAAATAAGGAATACTACACACAGAACATGGAGCGCGAGGTAATTATACACATTGTAACAAGTTTCACAGAATGATAGACTATGCTTCTAGTGATATTTCTCTCATCTAATACCTGAACTCTAGGTACAAGTGACTGACTTACCAACATGTTAAATGTTGACTTTAATGGCATGAATATATAGAATAAATTATGTTTATACATTGTTATATGTAATAAGCCTAAAAGGACAGTGGACGTATTTTGTTCCTAACCCTTGAAAAACGACATTGGCATGTCCCACTAATACTATGAAGAAGAACAGTTTTTCGACCTGAACTAAATACTTGTAAATACGACAGGAACGTAGCTGCTATCAATGTTTTATTAAGATCTTATAGAATTGGAAAATGATTTTTTTTTTCGCGAACTTTTTATCTGCATTTTATTTTCATATGCCGTTCTATTATGTTTTGTATTTACCTGTAACCATGTTATGACATCACAGATGGCAAACACTGACGGCACGTCAGTGGTTGGTGCCCTTGGTAAAGCGATGACGCCGAGCGACATGCTGCTGAAGCTGGCGCGCACAACACCTTACTACAAACGTAACCGACCACATATCTGTTCCTTCTGGGTGAAGGGCGAGTGTAAACGTGGTGAAGAGTGCCCCTACCGGTAAGAATCTCGAAACAAACAAATGAAGAGTTAAACAGATCTGATAAAAGTGTATAATTCAGGAGACGGTTTTTTTTCATAGTTTTGAAGTCTTGATTGATCTTTTAATTTCACTGATGTGTGAATAATTGGTGAGTTTTACAGACACAAAGGTGTATAATTTCTATGCAACTTCACATATTTATTGAAGGCTTTCCGAGGAAATGTATATATATATATATATATATATATATATATATATATATATATATATATATATATATATATATACATTTGTGAAATCAAAATTGGAAGAAGTTGGAAAATTAATTAATATCCTGATTATGAATACGACACTGTAAGCCTATACGCCAGGCATGGCATTCATTCTACAATACTATAATACTGGAGCCATTGGATTGATCACAGTCTGAATGTTACTCCAGTATAGATAAAAGTTTTAAAAAATAGAATGAAGAAAAGGTAGCGAGATAACTCAGTAACGTGAATCTATATTTAGAATTGAATTATTCTATGCCTAATTATAAAGTGAATTATATTTGTACTGTGAACTCATGCTATGCTTTGTGTTATTACTTCCATTCTGGAAAATAAAAGAGAGTAAAACAGAAATTAAAGGGAGAGTGTTATTCAGATTAGTACCACATGGATAGAAAGATGGAGAAAATCCAGGTGTGTAACCTTTTACTTAATTGATGAACAATGGTAACAACACTGTTTACAACTGGGCAGACATGAGAAGCCAACAGATCCGGATGACCCGTTGGCTGACCAGAACATCAAAGACCGTTACTACGGTCTGAACGATCCTGTGGCAGAGAAGTTACTCAATCGCTACCAGAACATGCCTAAACTGGACCCACCAGAAGACCGCACAATCACCACACTGTATGTTGGCAACTTGGGCGAGAAAATCACAGAAAAAGAACTCAGGTATGTGTCAAGATGCTTCCAGGTCCGTTTCTACCATTGAATATAATGAGCAAGGCCTGATCAATCAATATCACAGGAGACCTTAATTGAAGTCTACTCTGCTACAATTAAGAATTTCGTCTGTATTCTATCAATATCGTGTTTACTCTTTGAAACTTGACTGAGGATTATGCCTGGAACCCACCAACGTCGATGTAGAATTCAGTCCTCTCGAGGCACCCCGATGCCAATTCAATTCAATGCAATTGTGCGTCGCAGAGCGCGTCGTAAGGTGCGTCAGTGTGCATCGGAAGCCCGGTGGGTACGGCTGCAGATAA
This sequence comes from Alentia gelatinosa, assembly GCA_950022655.1. Taxonomy (NCBI): domain Eukaryota; kingdom Metazoa; phylum Annelida; class Polychaeta; order Phyllodocida; family Polynoidae; genus Alentia; species Alentia gelatinosa. The sequence goes on from OX465579.1 coordinate 129,460,979, forward strand.
TGGATTATTTACATAAGGCCCCGTGTTTGGAGACTAGAAATTGTGATGGTTGTTAATATATAGCTAAATTACAATAGGACGGTGCGCCGAGGTAACTCAAAATTGTTTTTCGATTGGAAACGTTTATTGATGCCTGTCGCCATTTCCCTTTATCTAGATGTTTTCTCAAGTATATCGCGGCATTTGAGTGATGTAAGAACAGTCCGAAAATATAGATTGAGTTTCTGAATTGGCAAAGAATAATGGGTTTTTATCAAGGTGAACGTTGATTTCCAGGGACCACTTCTATCAGTTCGGGGAGATCCGCTCCGTGACCATGGTGAGCCGGCAGCAGTGTGCCTTCATCCAGTTTACCACACGCAGCTCCTCCGAGGCGGCCGCCGAGCGCTCCTTCAACAAACTCATCATTCAGGGAAGACGGCTCAACATCAAATGGGGCCGGGCACATGCGCAACATGCGACTCCAAAGAAAGACGGCGAGGACATTAATAAGAAACTGGAGCCAGTGCCCGGACTCCCGGGAGGTGAGCATTGTACAAATACGTTAGTGGCTGATACGTCACTTACAAGAGAAATCCTTTTGGCTCCACTGCGGCTATCTACGTCTCTGGTCAAACCTTGGCTTCCCTCCCGTGTTAAACGTAATATCGGTTTCATTTATAAATTTATTCTATAGGGAAAGAATTACCATGCAGATAATGCACTCATGTATCCATCGTTTGAAGGATATCTCCTTAGTTAAGATATTTTACAATAAATAGAGTGTTAGAAAAAACGGCTGATTATCCCTAATTCTTTGACTCTGAATGGATGGTTACTAAAACTTAAGAAATATCGTTAATTAAAAAGATACACAGAATATTCGACCAGAGTAAAGGTAGATTGATTTTGGGGAGAGGATTCCGGAGTTTCAAGGTTACCTAGTTAGGACAACTCAGCAGCAAATAGCATCATGTCTAACTTAACTCACTCTCCACGAAGACGTCTTTTTTTTTTAAATCCTGCTAGATAGAAACGTTCCCAACTGGAGAAGGGAAGTGAGCACTCTTCTATCATATATAGCCTAATATATTTCACAAAAAAACTGTTAGCAAAGTTATGAATTCACCGGGCTGGTTTATCAAATCGATGATGGTACCAGTAGCAATTAACATAGAAACATCGTATGAGAACTGGGAGTGAACGTGAGGACCACGTTAATATTTTGTTGATATGATCAGAGCTGTGGGCATGTCCATATCTGGCTGTCAGCCGTTTTCCAATCAAATCGCCATATTTTTATCAAGTGGGTCAACCTTGGTATGAAACTTTCAGCCTTGATATGAAAACCTCTGCCTTGGTATGAATACCAGTATAATTCCATACCGAGCAGCGATATGTAACTATGTTTGGCCATGGGTATATAATACATATTTGACACCCAGTCATAAGAGTAAAACAAGACCAATTGAAATCTAGTGATGTGGATTGGGTACGACCCAGAATCAATATCTACATGACAATGGCCCATTATTAGTACGAGACTAACTAGTTCATCTCCTTATAGCGCTACCAATGCCACCGGAGGAGTTGACGAACAACTACTTCAACCTGAACGCGCCTCCGGCAATGATGCCGCCGCCGATGCACATGATGCGGGGACCGCCGCCCGGTATGCCGCCCGGCATGATGCGTGGGCCGCCCCCGATGCCAGGTACGTCGCCATCTATTTAATAACTCTTTTATTCGTCAATAGTATAGATCTCCAATATTTACTACGCTGGCGTTGCTTTTCCACTCTTTGTATTCACATGGAGCCCCGATTCAAGGAGGCTGTTGATTGATTTTGAATTTGAATTCTTTATTTCACCGCTGTACACAGACACGCTTGAACAAACGCCTGTTACCAGCTCCCATGAAAGTCTTCCATCTCATAAAAAATCTACGTTCTCTTTAATGATAGAGAAAAAAACGGGTTCAGTATTACTACAACAGTCCATACCAAGTTGTTAGTGGTTTGTAAAACTCTGTGTTTACCATAAGGAAGTCGTGTTGCCGACTTGATATGGAGTCTCCATAGATCAATAATACCTTGTTCTCAACGCTAATCTTATTGTTCTAATGTCGTCTGCTTACAGGTATGAGAATGCCGCCGCCTCCTCCGGGCATGCCGCACATGAGACCGCCTCCCATGCCGCCCATGCTGCGGCCGCCGCCCGGCTACCTACCGGCACGACCTCCGCCCATGATGCCCGTCGCCCCCGGCATGCTGCACTACCCGTCACAGGACCCGACGCGCATGGGCGCCATCAGTGTCTCGAGCACAGGGTCGATCGTGCCCGCCAGTCTGACGTCATCGGTCGTCACGACTTCAGTAGTGCCCCCCTCCTCCACCACCTAGCGGAGAAAGGAGACAACATGTGGGAATTAAGACGATGTCGTCAGTGCCATGCGTGTCGAAAAATCAACATCGTGAGGTGGGATAATTCAAATCCGACGACGGTTCTATGTAATAATGACATTAAGAATAACGTCATATCGTCAGGATGGGGGCCACCCTCGTGGCCTGACACTGAGTGGTGAAGCTCTTTCCGGAGTGGCCAGATGACAGGGTCATGGCCTCACACGTTATGTCACTGCCTGATTCCCAAGGCATTCTTTGGAGAGTACGAGGAACGAGGAAAACTGTTCAGAATGCATGCATGGGGTCAGTGTATAATGATTTTAGATTAAAATTATCTCAAATATATTTCAAGGATTGGATTTTTATTTTCACACCCTGAAATGGAATCTCCTGTTCTGCATTGAACAACTGACCATATCACGAATTGAAGTGAGAACTTGTGAACTAGATTGGAAGATGACAATATCATGAACTTGAAATTCTACTATCTACCTTCAATATTTTACTTCACGATGAAACCTAAGTTTTTAAACATGAGAGTGATTTGGTATCTATATTTGTGCTTAGACAACAGTTTCAGAGATGTAATACGAATATGAATGGATGAACTGGTCATGATTAAACAGTAAATATGACCAAGTGTACAGATATAGGGAAATAAAATATTTCTTGCCCCAAAACTCAATTTCCCTTTTACTCTGTGTGTGCAACATTCCGTCGTGAACATTTTCATTTTCAGTATCCAAGAATCGTTTTCCTTGTGTAAAACAAAGATAATATTAATTGATCCATTCACGCCAAGAACACGGTTTTGATCAAATAAGGACGAAGCAACGTCCTTCTCTCCCTGAGCGATGGTACATTGAATGACAGTTACTAGAACCGGCCCTAACCACCGTAACCATAGTGCAAAAGAAAAGAAAATAGTTTTAACTTCACCACAGACTGAGCCCTGAGCCAGTGACAACAGTGGGGTTTTCCAGGTTTCCTCGGTCTTCGACCTTTTCCCCAAAAAAACCTTATATTTATACTAGAGTGACATTCGGACTTGCATACATAATTCATTTTCCAACCGCTCCAGTTAAAAAGATTCATGTTTGCAACGTGATTTCATGCGTATGCTTCTATTTTAGCATCTTTGGACTTGGTTCATTAGTTTCTTTGCTCAGGTTTCGTACAGAGCCATGAAACCTGGAAAAGCCTGGAACTATGCCTTTGGGTTTTCCAGGCCTGGAAAAACCTGGAATTCTCACAGAGAGCCTGGAAAAACCTGGAACAGCCTGGAAAATTTAGTCTTGCATAAAAAGGAATTGCTTAGTCTATAAAATTCTGTTATTTGAGCTTCATTCATACCTGACTGCTTATGGAATTTTAGTGATTGAATAGTTACAGGAATCCTTTATAGTACCGTGTTTACCAAATTCATGAAAATATAGCATGATTTGGGTTATTTTTCTTTATATCCCAACATGGCAAAAAAATATCTGAAGATACCTATTCCATTTTTTTTTTTCTCAAACGACCTGACACCTTGAAACAACCCTCCTAAGCTGACTAAGATGCCTGATGAGCCGAGCACGGCGAAACCTTGAAACTCTTTTTTTCCCCCAAGTTTGACCCTTATAAACTTACAACAATAGCCAATTGTTTTATTAAACACAGCAGCAGCTGTCCAGCCACTATACATCGCTATAGAGACACTGGGGATACGGTTGTTGACACTATGATGTCACAGCTGTCAGTGCACCATGGTTACAGTGGTTAGGTGCAGTTCTAATGACTGCCACTCAAGGTAGCATCGCGGAGGGGATAGGACGTTGCCACGTCTTGTTTTCATTTTTTCAAGATATCTATTCCAAACCACTGAGATTCCACAGGCAATACGGAAGAAGAAATTTAACTAAATGTGGTGATGAATCATGGTTTTGAACAGTGACCAAATGTGATATGTACCCTTTAGAAAACAAACGATGACTGTTTTCATTCAAGAGCAACATGCTATTGATTCATATTGTGGTGCTATTGGGAAAAAATATTAAAGCCTGGGAAAAGCCTGTTTGCTGTATTGTTATAAGAGACCGTCCCCGTATTCTAAATATTCTGGCACTTTTGTATTAAGTTATTGTTGCCAGATACTTCGTTAAATATTCTTCATAACCTGCCAATTTTCTGGGAAGCTGGCCGAATTGCTTTAATAATATGGTCCAACGATTATTATTACAATAATCCGATAAAGTCTGAATGAAGCGTCCGTACAGATGTATGGCTTGTTCGGATCTGCCGCCGTTCGAGATTTTCCCGTGAGCAGGGGTGCGTTCGATGGCCTTTTCAATGCAAAGGCATTATTGAGTGCAATGCCGACCATATATCGACTCATAGGCATTATTTTTCAAAATAGTGTGATAGATGCTTCTGTTTTCAAGGGTTTTCAATTTCCGAATTTTTTCGTTAGGTCGGATAATTATCTCTCAATGAAGAGATGAAAAGGAGAAACAGATAGGATGAAATTATTCTACCTGGAAATACAACTGAAATGTGTTTGGAAGTAAGAAAAGCTACCATGAAAATATCGCGACAACAATGATAATTAAGACACAAGAAGAACTACTTATGTATGAAAAATGTAGCATTAGTTTCGGTTCCCCTTGTTTATTTACTGTTAGTTTATTGTTTGTGCACGGTATGTTGGCTGGTACTCGCCTGTGTCGTTACCATACACCAACATTTCCGCCCTGCTCCCTAGTGGATACCGGGGGGGGGGGGGGGGGGGGGTCTTGCGCCTACTCGATTTTCTCTACTTGTTCTTACATACATTACCGCCAACTTATGTATCTTGACAATGCTATATATAGTAGCCCCCTCTGGTGAATAAACAGACACAATACTAGTTCCACTTCATGTTGATGTCAACAGTTTAGCGGTGATTTTATTGGTGTCTAGAAGCTTCCCTATAAGTACAATACTCTGCCATCTAATACGTATATATTTTTTCTCACACTTCCTTATTTGGTTATCCATGTTATTGATATAGATTGATGGAGAAAAAAAACAGAGGCCCCAGTATTGAGACCGGTTTGTCTCTGTGTGTAATGGATGTTGGGCTTGAAACAATATTATCAACTATTTTCTAACCAACTCCCATATTGATATGCATGGTATTAACACCTCTATGGTAAGCCGATGCTACCTTGAAAAAAATTCTAACTAACTTCAAGATGACTACATATATTTATGCCTATTTTGCCAAATATTTGGTGATTAGTTGTATCAAAAGCCTTTGATAAATAGATGAATACTGCTCTCGTGATTTTTTTTTTTCAGGGATGCCAGTAAGGTTTAAGAAATGGAGTGGGAATATTTACACTCCTATTCATCAAATTTTGTCTTTCCATCATAATAGTGTACACAACACCATTAAATTCACATCAGAGATCTCGACCAGAAATGTCAACTTCTTAGACACTACAATATCGATTGACAAAATGGAGCTTTACAGACTGATTTATATACCAAACCCACTGAGTGTTAACTACCTACGCTACAATTCAGCACACCCATGTCATTGCATGAGAGGTATCCCACATGGGCAGTTCCTGTTGTTATGCAGGATCTTTGTGACTGCCTCCCTCAATAATGATGCGTGTACAAACTGATTTGGCATACTTAGATTTTTATTGACATTACCAAACCGTGAAACTGAAAGAAAACATGAAAATCGTTTCACACTAGTAGGGTTTACGATGACATTACACACATTGTAATGCAAGATTTAAACTATCAGTCTATAAATGTGATAAACATGACTTAAATACGATGTAAGTATGTTTCAATATCTAATTATAACTGAACTAAAAAATGACATGAAAAGTTTGTCAATACTATGTGACCAGATTTTACAGCAAACATGTGACAGTGTAGCTGCCTGCCCTGGTTTTTAACAAGTCTTGACTGACAAGTGGTGACATAGTGTTGAAAGTTTTATTTCGTAACTTTGTGATGCCGTATCGGTTATGTCGTTATGCCGTAATGCCGTATTGGTAATGCCGTAAGAACTATCAACAAGGGTGAGTGATATGAGGGGATATCAATTTCGCCAGCCTTTACACTCCCACCAAATTACACATGATCAAAACTAAATACGCTATAAAACTACTACCTTGATACCATGTGCAATTTCAAACTTTAGGGTGACCTCACCTCATATCAACTCACATTTGGGCATTGAAAGGTCGCATTAGGCGTTAAGTCAAGTTTAGAAATTTTGAAGTTTGGCTGAGATTCAAGTGTGGGCTTCCAGCAGAACAACTATTTTCTGAATGGGACAATCGAGAATAGAGGCCTTGTCAGGCCTTCGCCCCCGCTTATCCAACCTCTTGGTTGCCATCTGTACTTTGACCTTTCGAACAAGTCTATCGTCGTCTGGAATTGCTTCGACTATTCGACCAAGTGGCCATTCATTCCTTAGAGTGCCCTCTTTCAGCAGCACCACATCTCCTGTTGTTACATTCCACCTACAGCCTGTCCATTTCTGGCAATTTGAGATGTTGTACAAGTATTTTCGCTTCCATCTGCTCCAGAATTGTTCGGTCAAGTATTGGACCCTTCTCCACCTCTTGTTTAGATAAACATCTTCTTTGACAAACTCTCCTGGTGGAGGCAGTGCAACAGTCGATTTCATGGACAGCAGATGGTTAGGTGTGAGAGGCTGATCAGTTTCGTTCACCCTGTGAAGTGCTAGCAGTCTGTTGTTGACAATGGTCATAGCTTCATAGAACAGGGTTCTCTGTGAGGCAGGATCCAATCTTCCTTGACTGAGCTCAACAGTGGAGCTTAGCACACTCTTGACTTTTCTGATCTGTCGCTCCCATAAGCAGCCTGCATGGCTTGAACTGGGCGGATTGAAAGTCAGATCGCATTGTCGTTCTGCAAAAAATGCTTCGATCCGCCGCGGTTCCATTTCCTCCATTGCCGCCTTCAATTTGTTGCTGGCTCCGACAAAGTTTGTGCCTTGGTCAGATCTGAGGTCTCTCACAGGGCCATGAATCGCAATGAAGCATCGCAGGCCATTGATGAAGCTATCAGTCGTCATGTCCTCTAGCATCTCTATGTGGATAGCACGTGAGTAGAAGCAGGTAAAGAGGAGGCCATAACATTTGAAGCTTCTACGGCCCCGCTTGACAAGGTAGGGGCCCAAGCAGTCCATACCGCTGTATCAGAATGGCAGAGAAGCTTCTATTCTCTCCTTGGGAAGGTCTGCCATCCTCTGCTCCTCTGGAGGTCTGCGTCCCTTCCTGCAAGTAACACATTGATGGATTTGTTTTGCGACCATTTTGCTCCCACCAAGGACACAGTAGCCATTGCTTCTCAATTCGTTCAAGGTCATACCTCTGCCTTGATACCTAACTCTATTGTGAGAATGTGAGATAATCAGCTGGGTGACTTGGCTCTCCTTTGGAAGGATGATTGGGTTGATTTCTCCCAAAGTCAGAGGTGCCTTCCCAAGTCTGCCACCTGCTCTCAGGATTCCATCCTTGGGGACAGGCTCAAGTTGGGATATTTTGTTGTCCCTTGGAAGTGTCCTTGACTGCAAGACTTTAATTTCTACTGAAAATGCATGCTGCTGTACTGCCTTTATGATCAGCGCTGCAGCACTCTCACATTCTTGAACGCTAGAGATACCTTTGGATTTGTAGCCTCTTGCACGTCTAGCCAATCTTGCTATTGCGCCTATCACTTTGCGCCAGCTGGAGAACTTTTCCAATTTTTGTTCCCAATCCATTGGTGCAGCTTCAGTAATAGTCCCAAAACACTCCGTGGTACGTACTTTAGGGTCTCCTGGTACCAACTGATTGGGACCTTCTGGAGTGACATGGAGATTCCTTTGCCACAGGAACTCTGGACCCCTGAACCAGTTAGACTGGAGCAATTCTGTCATGGATGTGCCACGTGATGCAAGGTCAGCCGGGTTCTCTCCAGTTGGCACATAGTGCCACTTATCAGTGTCGGTCAGCTGTCTGATGATTTCAACGCGATTGGCAACAAAGACATGGAAGCGTTTAGACTCATTGCTAATATACCCCAGATCTACCTTTGAGTCCACCCAGAAGAACTCTTGGTCAATCTTTATATCTAGTTCTCGTTTCAACTTCTGGCTCATCTTGGCTGAAACAACGGTAGCAGATAGCTCGAGCCGTGGAATAGTCACAATTTTAGAGGGTGACACTCTAGATTTTCTTATGACCAGGAAGCAGTGGACCTGACCATTACCATTTTCAGCTCTCAGGTAGGAGCAAGTGCCGTAGCCCTTTGTGCTTGCATCTGAGAAATGGTGTAGCTGGGTGACAACGGGACATCCAAAACCATCAGGGAAGTAGCATCTAGGAATGCTTAGATTGTCAAGCCTTTGCAGGTCTGACATCCATGCCTCCCATTCAGGCTTAAGTCTCTCTGGGAGTGGTTCATCCCACTTTGTTCCTTGCTGGCATGTGGCTTGAAGGACTCTTTTACCAAGCAACTTGAATGGTGCCAGAAGGCCTAGAGGGTCATAAAGAGAGGCAACAGTCAAGAGGACTGTGCGCCTGGTCTGTGGGTTCCCTTCCACACTTAGCTTAAAGGTGAACAGGTCTTTATGGATGGACCAACGCAAACCAAGCACTCTTTCTGAGGTTGAGTGACCGTTGTCAAAGTCGAGTTTACTGGTATCCGTCCTTCGTCTTTCGGGATCAATGGTCTCCATTACATTCTTGCTATTGGAAAGAAACTTGTGAAGGCGCAGATTGCCTTTGGCACAAAGTTCCATTGTTTCCTTTACCAGTCGTTTGGCATCTTCGTCATTGGGCACACTGGTGATGCCGTCATCGACATAAAAGTTTCTCCTTACGAAGTCTGGTGCTAAGGGGTAGTACACCCCATAATCTTTAACCAGGCTTTTCAGGCCATAATTGGCACATCCGGGGGAAGACGCAGCTCCAAACAGATGTACTGTCATGCGACACTCTATTGGGTAGGTATTCAGGTTGTTATCCTTCCACCAGAAGAATCGAAGGAAGTCTCGGTCAGGCTGGTCAACATAAAACTGATAAAACATCCTTTCAATGTCACACGTTACAGCTGTGGGGTGTGACCGGAATCGTAGAAGTACTCCCACCAAGCTATTAGTGAGGTCTGGGCCGGTGAGCAGGTGATCATTCAATGAAGTGCCATCATGTCTTGCTGAGCAGTCAAATACTACTCTCAGCTTATCAGGTTTAGTCGGGTGGTAGACGCCATGATGGGGAATGTACCATGTCTCACCAGGTGCTGGGTCTTCTGTAACTATCTCAGCATGCCCTGCCTCAAACAGACTATTCATGAATTGGTGGTAGTGGTTTCTGTAACGATCATCCTTTTGTAGCTTCCTCTTAAGACATTTCAGTCTCACGAGGGCCGTTTTCCTATTATCTGGGAGATTGGGACGGATTTTGAATGGTAGTGGCATCTCATAATAGCCTTTGTCATTTGTGTCTAAGCCATTGTCCATCTTGTTTAGAAACAAGATATCATCCTGCGAGATGCTCATTTCTTTGACCTTGCTGTCTTGGAAGTCTTGCTCCAGGGCCTTTATAGCATCTCTTGGCGTTATTGGTGGCAGCTCCTTGACTGTAATTTGGTGGCAGAGTCCATTGGAAAATGCAGATGAATGACTCTGAGATGTATTACCAACGATGCTCCAACCAAGGTCTGTCTTAACCCCATAGGGTTCGTTATTCTTTCCCGTGACAACCTTTCTTGGGACCAGAGCCTGTGGGCAATTATAGCCAATGAGGAGTCCAATGTCACAGTCAAGCAGTGGCGGTATTTCCTTAGTGATACATCGAAGGTGTTCCCAGTTCTTGGCTGTTTCACAAGTTGGAATGTGTGATCTGTCTAAGGGAATTACGTTTCTGGTGTAGGCTGGTGGAAGTGTGACCCAGTCATCAGACGATAGGGCTCTAACCTGCAAGCCTGTTGCTCTCTGACAATGGATTTCTGTGTCTTTACCCAGCATTGTAGTCATCCTCAACTTAATTGGTTTGACTTTGGCTTGTAGGGAGTCACATACACCCTCGTCTATAAACGTACTATCACTCTGGGTGTCCAGAAGTGCATATACAAGTCTTTCCTTCTCTGGTAGTCCTACAGCTGAGATCTATACTGGCACTACATTTGAAGTCAGCGACACACTGCCTGAGCTAGAGTTCAGTGTTGCAGCAGAAGCCTCTTTTTTTGAATCAGTGGGCACTGTTGGGTTGTTCAGCGTTTGGTGTCTGTAGAACAAAATTGTCATCATGCAGGCAAGTGGGATGCCTCCCCTTGCACAGTGCACAGGTGTGCTTTTTACGACATGTCTTAGAACCATGTCCTGTACGTAAGCAGCCATAACATCTGCTTTGTGATCTCACAAAGTCTCGTCGTTCTTTAATTGTTTTTCTTTGGAAACCCTAACAAGTAGGGAGAGTGTGTCCCTCGTTATCACAGAAGGGGCAAATGAGTGGTTTGCTAGCAACTTCCTTCTCATGTGAAGGTTCATCGTCCTTCTTTGCCTTTCGTTCAGACAAGACCCTGGTGGACAGTGTGCGTGCCCCACCCCTCTTATTCTCGCGTGCAGGTTGACCTTTCTCCTCATGTGTTTTCAGAGCGTACAAGGAGGATATGGGATTGCAAGCTATTCTTGCTTTCTGTGAGACAAACTCTGCAAATTCCCGGAAGCTTGGGTATGGTTCCTGTTTGTCCAACTTAGCTGTTGCACGTCGATTCCAACGTCCAGCTATGGCTTCGGGAAGTTTTGTGAGTAGTCTCTGATTCTGATCATAGTCATTGAGGATCTCTAAACCTGGCATGTGAGGAATCGCCTCACTGCATGTCGTTAGAAAATCACCAAATTCCCGGAGCTTAATAGCATCCTTGATGCTGATCTTGGACCAGCCGTTTAATTTTTCACGAAAGGCCTTGAGAAGGACAAATGGGTGTCCGTACCTGGAGTTCAGCTTCTCCCAGGCCTGCTCGTATGCTGAATTGTCCTGTCTTTAGAACGTCCCATCAAGCACACTTTTGGCTTCTCCGTCAACATACTTCTGCAAATAAAACAGTTTATCTGCAGCTGATAGGCAATGGGCCTCAACGAGCATCTTAAAGGACCGGCTTTACTGAATGAACATCAGTGGATCCCCCTTGAAGGTCCCAGGTTCTGGTGGTGGTAGCCGATGCGTTAGCATGGCATCTGACAGTAACTTAGCAAGTGCACCTATGTCATTCTGCGCTTGTGAGGCTGACTCTTGACTGGCTCCGTTTACAGGAAGTAATTTATCTGCCGGGTTGTGGTAGGATCTGGAAGGCTCGCACCGAGGTGCTTCAGGGTTAAGCTGCATAGGTGAACTAGGCACTTTCACCTCGTCTCCACAGGCCTCAGCAAGGACCTTGGACTTGGCCTCAGCTACTTTAATCTTGGATTCGACCTGAATGCTTTTCAGTTTCATCTCTTCCGCCCTTACCTGGTTTTGAAGTCCTAGCAGCTGTGCTTGTTGCGCTTCCTCGGCCTTGAGTGCCTTTGCCTTAGCTATCTTCTCAGCGAGTTCCGCTTCAGCCTTGGCTCTCTGAGAAGTGATTGAGGACTTTGTTGAGACCGCACCGATACGTTATCATGTTCATGACTCGCTTCTCCTGCTGGGACATCCTTGGAATGATCCGATACAACCGAGGCCATCTCACTGACAGAGTCACCAACAATTGAAGGGTGCGATCTCATTCTCTAGAAGTCGAGAACTCTTTTGGGTCCTGCAACTGGCGGTCCAAAATCAAGAAAAGAAGTGTGGCCGTTACACTCATGCAGTTATCCACCCTTTCCACCACCTCCGACTCAGGCGTTGCCATTCCCTTCAATACATTATAGTACTGGAGGACTGTATCATGGAATTCCTTCAAGTCGGACTGGAGTTGCTGTAGGACTCCAAGAGATGCCGGTTTTAGTAACCACTTTCTCGTCTGGGCGGCATGTTTCCGCCAATTTTCGTAGTGTTTGGTTAACCCTTTAAGGACGGGTGCCTGTGGCCAAGCTACCGCCTGGAGGACGGTTGCTGGTGGCACTTCATCCGCTAGGGGATGGGCACACAATCGTTAAACCCACAATTCAATTTTGTAATCATTTGATATAATATAAAATCATAAATAACTTATTTCTTTTGAAAAAAAATACTAATAATGATATGTATACATTCTGTGAAAATTTCATCAATGTTCCTCCATTATTTTTTGTCAAAAACGATTTTGTAGATTTTTGAGAAATGATGCCTCAAGGCATCATTCGCCCTGAACTGGATGATGCCTCAAGGCATCATTCGCCCTGTGCTGGATGATGCCTTGAGGCATCATTCGCCCTTAAAGGGTTAATTTATGAGTACATTTGTCGGTCTCTAATGCAAGGTTCTGTTTTGCCTTTTCGGTTAATGTTCGATCGCGCGCGCTACTTCGTTTATCAGGATGGGTTGAGCCTTCGAGCTCCTCAATGCGGCCCTCCAACTCTTGTATATCAGAGTCAATTATAGCCCTTTCCTTGTCTGACAGGTTGTCGTTATTTTTTCACTCTTCTGCCAGCCCCTTCACCTTGGCCCTGAGCTCCTCCACCTGAATCTCATTTTGCGCCATTATTACTGAAGTTCTAATTGTATTGCCCAAATACAAAGTTTAGCAACAAACAGTAGGGAGGTGTCAATAACAGAGTAAAGAATCAAAGATCAATGCATACACAAACAAAATATTAGGAACTGTAACAATAGTACAAGATGCTTGTTTTATAACAGGGTGTTCTTTGCTGATAAATTTCCGTTACTATTAGGCAAACAACCGTTAAAGTTTATCTGTACCCTTAAATCACGGTGAACATTTTTCTATTTTCTATTTGTGACATTGACCTGGTGACTACTTTGTTGGTGCGATGAGTTTGGCAGTGTCTGTGGCAGGAAATCGGACAGTTTTTGTAGGCGTTGGACTTCGTTTTATTCGGACTCTACGCTACCGAGTTGGACGCTACCAAACTATGGATGTTGAGTAGCTTGCGACATCAGATGATTCAGCGGCGAAGCTATGCTGACATGGATGAGTGTGTAGACCTTCATTACTATTGCATCATTACTCATATCCGAACTTCCCTCTCAACCCGCACATCGTTAGCCGTAAGTTCTTACTGTAGCTGCCTGCCCTGGTTTTTAACAAGTCTTGACTGACAAGTGGTGACATAGTGTTGAAAGTTTTATTTCGTAACTTTGTGATGCCGTATCGGTTATGTTGTTATGCCGTAATGCCGTATCGGTAATGCCGTAAGAACTTGTGGGCTTATCTAGGAACAGGTACTAAAATTATGGGGAGGTATTATTACATCATGTTTTATAGATTTTTAACATGGGATTTCTTTTTGGTTCCCCTAACATTTGGTTTCTAGTGAGGAAGTAGGAATCACTTCCTCACCAAGGCACTCTGGGATAAACCAAGATGGCAGCCTCCATGAATGGAGCCACAAGGCAGCAAAGTTTGTTGACATTGCTAATAAATGTAGATCTCAAGGATTTTACCCATCACTAGAACCATAGCACCATTTGTCGTATCTGATACCGTTTATAGCCTCAGTGGAGGCGGTTATATTAGCACAGACAGAAACGCGAGACGCCCGCCATTTAGATCGTAAACCGGAAGTTGTTTATTCTACCTTCAATCCTGGAGAGTTCCACAGCGGATCTCACATCACTTTTCCATTTTTCAAAGTTCTTAAGTTTTCATTGTAATCGCACATCATCATAAGACCATCATGTTTCTTATATTCTATGACATTAGAAACCAGTCGTGTTTCTTATAAAACTATCACGTCTCATACATGTTATGACTTTCAAGCTTGTCATGTTTCTTATATGTTATGACATTACAAACCCATCATGTTTCTTAAAAACTATCATGTTCCTTACACATTATAACATTAAAAGGATGTCATGTTTCTTGTTCACATGTTATGACATAACAAAACCGTCATGTTTCTTAAAACTACCATGTTCCTTACACATTATAACATTACAAGGATGTCATGTTTCTTGTTCACATGTTATGACATAACAAACCCGTCATGTTTCTTAAAACTATCATGTTCCTTACACATTATAACATTACATTATAACATTACAAGGATGTCATGTTTCTTGTTCACATGTTATGACATAACAAAACCGTCATACTTTTTTGGTACAACCCTTGCGCGAGTTGGTCTAGTTTCCACCGGCGTTGATTCTGCCTCAACATCAGGCCCATCGCCTACTTCGTCATTACTCATAACCTCACTAGGTATGTATTTCTTTACTTGAGAAACAACTGCATATGGCTCAGGAATAAATGGTGTTTGCATTTTGTTTTCTACCCTATCCCTCTTAAGTAGGACGCTGTCCCCCAAGTTGATGTCTGACATAATCGCGTTACGTCGTCTGTCTGCTTGCATTTTAGACAAGCCTTTCTTTTCAGCGTCGCGATCACAAGTCTCTAAATCAACGACGTCCTGTCTCAGTTCTGGTACCTTGGTTCGGATCTTCCGACCAAACAGTAGTTCAGCTGGGCTTTTCCCAGTTGTTGCATGTGGAATCGCACGATACACACTAACTTATCTAAGGATTTCTCGTTTCCAATCCTTCCCAGTGGCATGGGCAATACGCATTCGCTTCTCAAGTGATTGGTTCTGTCTTTCGACTTCCCCATTTGCTTGTGGCCATCTTGGTGTTACTTTGTGATGTCTGATGCCACATTCTTTCATGTAGTCTGTGAAGACTTCTGACACAAACTGCGGTCCATTGTCAGATGACAACGTTTCTGGCAGACCATGAGTCCCAAATATATATTCCAGTGCCTTCTTGGTGTCCTCGGCAGTGGTCGACCTCATGATTTTGTATTCATAGAATCTGCTGTAGTAATCTACTACTACCAGTATAGATTCTCCGCTTGGGAGCGGTCCCAAGAAATCTATCGCCAGGTCCTGCCATGGACCAGCTGGCAATGTCGTCGTCCTGATTGGTTCAGGCGGGTCTGGTCTACTGGTGATCTGACACCCGTGACATGATTTTTTTTTTTTTTTTTTTTGGACGTCTTTATTGCTTTCGATTTCACAATCGTTCTTCCAATACAATATTTGACGGGTTGATGGTATGTACAAATGAAACGCCATACGGCAACAGGACAAACAAACAAACCAAACAAATATGATGAATATATTCTACATTACTTACAGTTGACGATTCGTATGTGTACACATAATATATATCGCTCCTATGTATACTACTTCATGCATAATAACCGTTACAACTTTACCTTTATCGGTGTAATTTATACAGTATGTGAAGATGGTACATGATGATACAGTATTAGCTTACGTTTATACAAGTCTTAGTTCTGTAATTCTCTAATAATTAGCTTCTTTTAACCAAGTTGATTCTGATTTTTTAATTTCTCCCTTACCCTTTTCTTAAACATCCCCTTGGAACATTCCCTTTGTAAGTCCTTTGGTAGGGAGTTCCAAATTTTCGCACCTATGTATATGGATGATTTCCGGAAACGTTCCTTTTTAGGCCTTGGCTGGGATATCTTAATCTGCTCTTGTGACCGAGTCTTTGGTCCTTCCCCCCTATTTTCTTCTAATTTTATCTCTGAAATATTTACTAGATTTCTGATGATTCCCAGCAGTAGTAATTTCCTTCTTACTTCTGGATTTTCTACTTGGCACTTTTCTAACAGTTTAACTGTGCTAATGAACTTATTATCCTTATATGCCTCAGCTCCTAGGGCGACACGTAGTACTCTGTACACACACTTGTTCACCGTATTTCTTATTTCTCTATTAGAACCTTCCAGGAGAAAAGAACAATGATCTGCAATTGGTAATATGGTTGTTTTCACAATCTTAAGAGCAGTTTTTTTACTTACATAACGCCGTATTCTCCGCAAAATTGCACATTTGTCATTTATTGCTTTTTGTAATTTTCCACCATGTTTCTGGAAATTAAGGCCACTATCAACTATTGCCCCCAGATAATTCATCTCATCACAGGTGCTAATGACTTCCCTATCAAGATAGATGTCCCCCCTATTTTCTGGGTTTATTTTGTTTCTATTACCATGATACACAAGTTTTGTTTTCCTAACATTAATACTGAGCCTGTTCGCTGCATACCATGTGCTCAATTTATTGATGGCAACTTGCATTGCTTGCTCGGCAGTACTTTTCTGCATCTTTTTCCATATTTGGCCACCAGACCTTTGTCCGTAGGTTTTGCTTAGTCCCTACAATCCCAAGGTGTCCTTAGTGCGCTAAGGCTAACACCCTTGGTCTGAGCTTCTTGGGTATGACTAGGCGGGTACCGCGCAGTACCACATACCCGATTGCACAAAGCTCTGAACTCACTGCCGCATACATCTTGTTTGGGCAGTCGTCCCATCTACAGGACTCGATGCATCTCCGCACATCGGTCAGTTCTCCATCCTCGGCAGACTCTCTCTCTACTTCCCGAGTAGTCATGGCCTTCGGTGTAGCGTTCACTGCTACAAACCGCACATAGCTCTCCGTCTCATTATTTCTGTCTGTCGGTTGCGGAGTCTTGTCTATCAACAGTCTTGACAGTGGGTCTGCTATGTTCGTCTTACCTGGTATGTATACCACTTTAAACTTGTAGGCCTGCATTCGAAGCACCCAACGCTCGATACGTGCACATGGCTTCGACCTCGGTGAGTAAATCACCTCAAGGGGCTTGTGATCTGTATGGAGTTCAAACTCCAAACTGTAGACATACAGATGAAATGTCTCGCACGCCCACACCAGAGCTAACGCTTCCTTCTTGGTCTGAGAGTATCTCCTCTCGACATCGGTTAGCGCTCAGCTGGCATACCTGATCACCCTTTTTTCCTTCCCTTGAAACTGCACCAGCACGGCACCTAACCCTACTGGGCTCGCATCTGCAACCACAATAGTCTTAGCGTCTACATCAAAATATCCAAGAGTCTCGGAGCTTGCAAGCAGCTTCTTGAGTTTCTGAAATTACTCGACCTGTTCGGGACCAAAAACAAAAGGTTCACTCTTTCTGGTCAGCTTCCGAAGCGGCTCTGCAGATAAAGCAAGGTCAGGCATGTACCTAGCACTGAAATTAACCAAGCCAAGAAAACTCCTCACCTCAGTTACCGTTTCAGGCTCACTTGCCTCCAGAATGGCCTTCACCTTTTCCTTTGCAGGATGCATGCCTGTCTGGGTCAGTCGGTGTCCCATGAAAGTCATTTCCGTCACAAACAATTCAGTCTTGTCAGGGTTTGCGGTCAGTCCGTGTTCCCTTAGTCTACTGAATACCTCTGTCAGCGTCTCGTAGTGACTAGCTACATCAACAGTATGCAGAACTGAGTCATCTGAAATATTGACTACCCCTGGAATTCCCTGCAGGACATTCCTAACTATGCGTTGGTATATTTCACTCGCTGCATTAATGCCAAAGGGCATTCGCTTGTACCTGTACAAACCAGTATGAGTCACAAATGTTGTCAGGTCCCTAGCCTCTTCGTCTAGTTCTATCTGGTGGTACCCCCACTTCAGATCTACCTTAGAGAACACTCTACTCTCTGTCATGTCTTGTAGGGCTTCGTCTATTGTAGGGATGGGCTGTCGTTCCCTAAGAACAGCTTCGTTTACACGCCTCATATCTACACATAGTCTTATGTCACCATCAGTCTTTGGGGCTATTACAACAGGACTTACCCACCTAGTTGCCTTTTCTACGGGCTCAATGATGTCTTGGTCAATGAGACTCTGAATTTTCTCAACCTTTTTTCGCAAACCGAACGGCGTATGTCTCAAAGGCTGAGCTACAGGTTTCACAGTAGGGTCTATCTTTAAGCTGACTGGTTCCCCTTTCCACTTACCAAGGCCACTCAGAACATCTTTATTCTCAAGTCTAACCCTTTTCCTGAGGTCTTGCATACTCCCCAGACTACTGTCAACTTTATTCACCCCTACTCCGATTTTCAGAACGCCCAAATTTCTCAGAAGACTCCCTCCCCAGAAGTGGTGCCCCGTCGCTCTCAACGACTACAAACTCTGTCGCAATCTTGCGGTCCCCCACACATGCTTCAGCAATAAAACAACCTGCAACCTCTAGTGGCTCACTTGATGTGTAAGTGAACAGCTTCTTTTTTGTTGGCTTACACTTACATACAATTTTCTGTTTCTTACACTGTTCCCACATTTTCCGGTCAATGATATTACAGTCACTTCCAGAATCAATTACAAAATCAACAGATACACCACCGATATCAACAGCAATCATTTCACCTTTAGGCTTTGCCACCTTCACACAGAAATTGTAATTGTCGTCAGGTTCTTCCTCCACCACCTGGTGGATCTTACCCCTTTTTGAACCACTTTTAAAATGGGGCTTACCTTTATCACCTTCTCTACCACTGGACTTTGGACATTTAGCCTCAAAATGACCCTTGGCCTTACACTTCCTACACTGCTTGTGCTTGGCCGGACACTTATCATCCCCAGCGTAATGACCCTTATAACCACAGTTCCAACAATTACCTTTTTCTCTTTGCGTATCCTTAGCAAACCCCTTACGTTGTTTCTGAAAACTAATTTTGTTGACATTTTGACCCTTTGCTGCACACATTTCGGTAGACTGTGACTTCACTGCCTCATGGTTAGCTGCTATACTCAGTGTCTGTTGCAGATTCAGGCCTGCACCTTTCTCAAGAAACTTCTTTTTTAGTTTGTCATCGTGACACTTCTCAACAACCTGGTCACAGATATAATCATCCTTAAGATCACCAAACTCACACCCTACAGCTAATTTTCTTAGGCGTAAACAAAACTGAGCCACAGACTCACTGTCCTCTCTTTGTACCTTCCGGAACATATGTCTCTCGTAGGTCTTGTTGGTGGGCACAACAAAATTTGCCTTCAGGGCAGCGACAGCTTCCGTCCAGCCCTTTGCATCCCCGGTGTTGGGCAGCGAGGCAAAGATCTCTCTCACCTCAGCCCCAGCAGTATACAATAACAGGGCTCTCCTCTGTGCTTTGTTGTCATCCCTCTCAGTGTCAACAAATAACCCTTTGCTGTCCGCATACGCATTGAACTCTTCCATGTAGGCCTGCCATCTCAGCGACACAGTAGAAGCATCATCAGAAACATCAAACGGCTTCATGCCCCTTATATCCATGAACTCTGCCATGATTCAGATCTGTAGTCCACCACACAATAAATCACACACAGTAGGAACACCTCAAACTGATACTATATCTCACATAAACTAGATCTCAATGTATTTCACACCTAGGCCCATAAATCAGAGTCACTGAAAATAAAACACACACAGGTATTTGCAAAATACACAGTAGTAAATCACAATTCACAGTACCACAATACCATAGGCCAAGGCACAGTTGAGTCAATAGTTCAATAATATAGCATAGATTCAGTCCCAAAGACAAAGTTCAATATGTGTGGTATATTCTACAGTCTCTATCTGAATCAGTCAGTTCACAGTTCACATGGCAGTTCACTTCAGTACTCACGGTTCTTGTTTTCAACACTCATAAACACAGCATTGATGACTTGGCTTCCCTCAGGATGTAACCACCATAGCAGTCACAGCCACTGAGTCAGTTCCACTCCACTGTGGTGCTGTACACAGAGACTTCAGATCAGCTGATTTCTCCTGTAGAAGTACACAGGAACACATCTCCATCCTTCAGTCATGGTGTTTCAGTTACTGCACCCTTCAGTCACTGCATCCTTCACTTCAGTAACTGTTTTCAGTCACTTACTGCTGCTTCTCGGGGGCTGTCTCAAAACGTCTACTGCATCCTCGCTGTGGGCGCCGTTTTTTTTCCCGCGTCACGTTTACTAAAGTTTGACTTCTTGTATGTGAAGGGGTAGATGTGGTCAAACCACATAGTTCTCCACCTTCCCCAACTATTCAGAAGTACATCCTCGTCGCCATTGTCGTATCTGATACCGTTTATAGCCTCAGCGGAGGCGGTTATATTAGCACAGACAGAAACGTGAGACGCCCGCCATTTAGATCGTAAACCGGAAGTTGTTTATTCTACCTTCAATCCTGGAGAGTTCCACAGCGGATCTCACACCATTCATTTGGTAAGTCTGAGCATTTAGAGATAGTTAGATAGCCTGTGGGCCTTGAAATGAGTTGAAAACGCCACATCAACAAGGGTGAGTGATATTAGGGGATATCAATTTCGCCAGCCTTTACAGACAGTAAAATAGCACCAAAAATCTAACTCAAGTATTTGTTTGATTTTCTGCTCATAAATCAAAATACATCAATACAATAATACTCCTGATAACATAAACACCTTACCACGATTGCCCTTTGAGGAGGACAGTAATTGGAGTACTTAGGTTGGATTGACATGGCTGCACTCTGGTTGGCTACATGTGGCATCCTAAAGAAATAATATCAATAGATATAGATCTCAAACCACCTTATGTTTGATATGTTCTTAAACAGGGTAAGTATTTGAGTAAATAACATTGACAGTTACATGGGTTACAGAAATAAGAATTTTATGTGAATCTAATCCACACTTGAACTTGGCAACTCTAATACTAGTGAGGAGTGACAGTGGTACTGGATAGCATAAACTGACATGATTTATGTGCAATCTATATGTTGACAATATACCATTTTACATGAAAAGGTAGTGTAATAGAGTTAGAACAATCGACTCGGTGGCCATCTTGAGCAGGAACCTTTATTTTGGGTTAGACTGCAAGTTAAGCAGAATACATAACAAGCTTTGTTCTACATCTCCCTTCCTCTAGAAAGATTTTTTTCTTTTATAGTTCAGTCTATGAAAGTTCTTTTGATATAAGTAAAATAAACAGTAATGATAAAATGACACGAGCATTTAAATTTAAAAATTTTTTTTTTAACTGTCCCCCAACTATGTGGACTCACTCATTACCAACCGTGTTCATTATGAAATGTATTCCAATTAAGTTAACACTGTTCAAAGTTCAAAGTTTGAATCTCATCAATCAAATGTATATATGTTATTGCAAGTATTATCACTTGTTAGAAGCTAGATAAAGCCTAGCGAAACGTCGTGAATCATATTTTGATACTCTAATTTACACCACTACCTGTACTATTTGGTTTAATAACACCACCATTATAAAAAATACTGTGTCTGGTTTTTTGTGATCTTCATCTCTGAATTTCTACTACTCCTCACGATCGAATCCTCCCTGGGATCGCCGACCACAGTAGCACACCCCGTCTGGTTGTAGGCACACCCCCACGCAGTTACCTAAACACCTACTCCTATATGCATCCTACCTGGGATCCTCGACCCAAAGTTCATTAACTGAACACCTAGGTGCACCACCAACTAACAACCAAATGGCGTCCAACAGTGACGCCCCAAACCAACCAAGTACAGACCCTCCAAATAACCCAGAACCAACCGAAAAAATCCGAATTCCAGCAGACATTGTACCACACTACAAACTCGCACGCAAACTAGCCCTCAACATACAACGCTCCAAACACCATGAGACATACCTCAGCGACTGCATCATAAAAAATATCGTACCCCGGGGCCTCCAAAGTAAAATCACCACCCAAACACCAGAAGTAGACTGGGAATTCCAACTCAAATGGGAACAGATACAGCTAGACTGCAGTAAGAAATTACGAGACCTTTTAAAACAATACTACAGTGAACGAACCATCAACCTAACTGACAAATTCAAGAAACTACTACAAATCATCCATTCACAATGCCCAGAAACAGTGTTCAACACCATACAAAACCTCATCAGTAAAATCGAGGAAGAAGTACAGAACAACCTTCAAACACGCCCAGACCAAAAAATCGCAGATTCAAGACATACCGGGCAGAGACAGAACCCAACAAAGCCATCTGCAACCTCTCAAACAAACAACTAACTCCATCTCAAATCTCCCTATTAAATAAAGGCCTATCGTTTGTACCAACACCAAACAAACCCAACCATGTACACACCGTCCGCGACACCCTACTATTCAACAGACGCCTCAATCTAAAATATTACTTTCGCAACTATAACTATGAACCACCGAGATATGAGATATTTAAGAAAGAACCATCAGGCTGGACACCACCACCCCCCTACAATGAAAACATTGTAGCCTTCAACAATCACATCCTACACAACATCCTACAAGAACCTACCAAAACAAACAAACGACCCAAACTCACCCCCCAAGAATTTGAAGAAATCAAACAATTACGAGAAGACCCGGACTTAATCATAAAACCAGCTGATAAAGGGGGAGCCATTGTAGTTATGAACACAAAAGACTACATCAAGGAATGCAACCGACAACTAGCAGATACCAAATATTACAGAGAACTGCCATACGACCGCACCAAAATAATCGCCAAGAGACTCACCAACGAAATTAAGAAATTTGAAGACACCAACCAACTTCCCATGGGAGCCCACAAGCTCCTAATCCCACCGAAGATACGCACCTCAGTATTCTACACCCTTCCGAAAATCCACAAAACAGGCAACACAGGCAGACCGATCGTATCAGGGATCAATTCCCCCACCGACCGCATATCCGCATGCCTAGACAATGCACTACAACCCATCTTACAACACATCCCATCCCTAATAAAGGACACCAAACATTTCCTAAATGTGATTGACAACTTACAGTTTGACGAGCACCTTGTAACCATCGATGTCAGCGCTCTGTACACATCGATCCCACATGACGAGGGTCTTGAGGCTGTTAAAACAGCCCTGGAACTCTTCCCACACCCACAGATCAGCGCAGAAACAGCAGTATGTCTCCTGAAACTGGTATTACAAAACAACACGTTCACATTCAATGACAAACCATACCACCAAATCCAAGGCACCGCCATGGGAACCAAAGTAGCACCCACCTATGCAAACATATTCATGCACTATCTCGAAAGCAAAATCAACCAAGACTCACCCTGCAAGCCCAGAATTTGGAAACGATATATAGACAACATATTCGCAATATACAGATGTTCCATTGAGGAATTAAACACAGAAATACAACGACTCAACAATTCACATCCCAGTATCAAATTCACTTTCGAACATAGCAAAACATCAATCAACTACCTAGACACCACAGTATACACAGACAGCAAAGGCAAACTACACACCAAGGTATACAAAAAACCCACTGATGCCAACCTATACCTACACTACAACTCCCACTACCCGAAACATCAGAAGAATTCCATAACATACAGTCAAGCTATACGATACAAAATGATCTGTTCAGAAGAAACCGAATTCCATAAAATCTGCAAACAACTTCTAAAACTACTCACAATATGAGGACATCCACACCACCAAGTAAAAGACGCCATACGCAAGGCCAGCCTGGTCCCTCGAAGCGAACTCCTTTCCACACTTGCAAACAAAGCAAGAAGAGTAATACCATACATAATACAATTCAACCCATCCAACATCAGAGCGGGAGAACTAGTAAAACACGCACAGACACTACTCCCATCCACAGACGACCTGGCCAAAATAAATAAATCTAAAATAGTAGTAGCATACAAACGCGCTGCAAACCTACGGGACCCCTTAACCCATTCTGCCTACCCCCGGGCCAAAACCACAAATCAGAGCACATCTTGCAACATTTTAAGCTGCAAACACTGCGACAATATCGTACAATGCAACACCCTCACCTCCCACACCACTAAAAAGACCCACAAAATCCAAGGAAACAACAACTGTCAATCCAAAGGAGTTATCTACGTTATAATATGCCCAGCATGCGGAGAACAATACATCGGCGAGACCGGCCGCACAGCCGGGGAACGCCTAAGCGAACACAAATACGATATCAGAAGGCGACACAAAAACTAACCGGTATCGCAACATTTCAACGATCATGACGTACTTCCTAACCAAATGCGTGTAGTAATCCTGGACAACAGTCCAACAAACAAAAACATCCGATTAAGACTTGAGGAAGCCTACATCCGCCTACTCCGCACGATGTCACCACACGGAATCAACCTGAAACTCTGACCCACATTCGTTCTCGGATCGCGCCGCCAACACTTCCGGCGGCCGCTCGGGACCGCTCGGCAACGCTCGACTAAACTCGGCGACAACCTGCAACCAATCAGAACGCGACTAAACTGTCACTACGCAACACACCGAATCGAACCAAAACAAACGGACATCCGCTAAACCACAACAAACCGCGCTGTCAGGAATAGACTGCACAAGACAAAAACGAATCGCAATCATGGATAAATACGCCAGATGCCTTTACTGTCCAAACTATTTGTGAAGCAGACTGACTCCTCAATTCGGCGTCATCTACGTACGCATCATGAACAAAGCTGTGACACTACATCAAACAACCAACAGGGTAAGTACTTATGTGTACTCCCCAACCGTCAAACCCTCTGTTCGACAATTAGCAACCTCAGACGGCACCAACGCAACTCTCACCTTACTACAAACTATGTTATCACCCCTGTGTTCCTACACACCCATGCCAACACCCCAACTAAACCAATAACTGTCGCAACACATGTCAACAAAGTCAAATTCCGCCTAATTTACAAGGGTCCTTCATTTGTAGGCCGACGATCGGTTTCAACGGAGGCACCACCCCCCACTATAGGCAACCCGTACAAGACTGCCCGACAGAACACGAATGACACACTAAAGAAGCAAAATGGGATATCAGCAGATTCCGCACTAACCAATATAAGAAGACGTATCGAAGCCGATAAGAACAAAACTCCGAAAGTGATTCTTCTTGATGACCCAACTGTACGAAAACGAACCACACCATCACTCGTCACAGACAGACCCAGCAAACAGATGAAACCGACAACTCCAAAATCGCTCCCACCATCAGCGAAAGTAAACCTCTGCACCCCCGACAATGCGCTCAGTGAGCAACACCCCGACAGTTCAACCAAACAAAGCGAGTCCGACTCCGACACCAGCAGCACCACCAGCAATCACAGCACAACATCTACCACCATCAGTAGCCAGTGCACCGAAACTACCACCAAAAAACCAGCCACCATCCTAGATCTATTGAAAATCGACAGCAGCAGTGACGATGAAACACCCATACCAACTAAATGTACCAAAGGAACTACACACCAGGAAACTACCACTGCACAACCAATGAACATGGAAAAAACCAAACCAACTGATCGCGATGAACCGTACATCCCTACCTCGCGCCACCCTCTACCAACATCAACAAGCTACATCCCATCACCAATAAAATGACAAACCCCGCGCCCGACTGTACCAACCAGTGAAATCATGTTAGATATATATCATATAATTCGCAAGAAGGATCAACATGTGGGCAAAGACCTACTGGAAAGCATGAGACGCCACAACTTAATCATCCGAAGCACTAAACGAAACTCAAAAACTCATGCTAAGCATACTGGAAAATTTTTTAACTGTCCCCCAACTATGTGGACTCACTCATTACCAACCGTGTTCATTATGAAATGTATTCCAATTAAGTTAACACTGTTCAAAGTTCAAAGTTTGAATCTCATCAATCAAATGTATATATGTTATTGCAAGTATTATCACTTGTTACTGTCAAACTATTATGTTATATTTAAATTTATATATTTATATACTCATACTGTCTATAAAACACTGTTACTGTATCAAAACCTAAACAACAGCCAATTAATATTCCCTACCCTACCATTTTCATAACAATACACTAGACTACAACATTGTACCAGGTTACCAGAAATCTTATGTCTATAAATAGTAACACATCGACCTTGACCTTGTAATCCTGAACAGGAAGTCAACATAAGCTGATCCTAAAATGGTACCTAATCTAAGCTGGTCATCCAATGTATCATCACCTGATGAAGCTAGATAAAGCCTAGAAAATGTTGTGAATCATATTTTGATACTCTAATTTACACCACTACCTGTACTATTTGGTTTAATAACACCACCATTATAAAAAATACTGTGTCTGGTTTTTTGTGATCTTCATCTCTGAATTTAAATTAAAATACTGAGTATCAATGCTCTGGACTATCTTCTTGAGCCATCAAAGTTTGTGTCTGTAAGTTCAATGTCTTTACTTGTAACCTTATTAGGTAATTATAGATTTACTTAACTAGTAAAAAGCTAATTAAATAAGAAAAGACTAGATTTCTACTAGCACTGACAAAATAAGGGGTCATTGGGGTAGACTACCCTCACCCTTGTCTCAGGTGTTATTCTGACCTGTTTTAGACCTAAACATTATACCACAAAGTCTTTCAAGTGAGCCGGGGTTTTCACATGTCTTCCTGAGCGGGTGGCAGTTGGACAGCTCACTTGGGGACTTCCTTGGTGAAGGCTGTTTTAGTACTTCAGTGTCCCTTCTAGGTGTTATTAGTATAGGATCATCGACTGCAGGAGGCACTGTTGATTTAGAGAGTTCCTTACTTTCACAGATGTGAACTCTGTTGCGGTGGTATTCTCGGTCATCGGATCTGACAATGTAAGAAGAACTACTCTTCTGTATTGTACCAGGAGACCAATCCTTTGAAGAACTAGGCTTCAGCTTCACACAGACTTTGTCTCAAACCGAGAGCTTTGGTAGATGTTTTGCGCATTTGTCATACTGTTCCTTGTTCAGTTACTTTGATTTTACTGAATTTGCAATGATCTATTGGACAGTCACAACTGTAGGTGCAAGTTGGCTGTGTTTTACTGGCAACGGGGTTCTCAATTTTCTAGAGTTCAGTTTCTGAGAGGTTGAATGTCCATGGATGTCTGGAGTATTACGATGTTCCAAAAGTCTTAGGTAACGATCATTACTTTTTTTTAATATGGCTTTGCAGTTTTGACAGCTGCCTCTGCAGTGGCGTTTCCTCTCGGGTGGTGTGGATCACTTGTGTAGTGTCTAAAGTTCCAGTTGTCTGCAAACTTTGTGAACTCTTTGTTGGCGTACTGGGGACCATTGTCGGTCTGCCATCTTCTTGTTGGTACTGGCTGACTTTTCATGGATTCCCTACAGTTGTTTGGCTTGTGTTTTTGACATGGCTCACACTGGTCTCACATGTTCTTGACATCGTTGTGGATGGTGGGCCAGTAGATACTGTCTTTAGCCTTTCTCAGTGTAGCTTCAAAACCTACATGTGAAATGTGCATAGTTTCCAGAATTGGTGTTCTCATGGATGCTGGGATAACGACCCGAACTCCTCTGTAAACAATTCCATTCTCAACAGATAGTTCATCTCTGTAAGGCCAGTAAGCCTTTATCTCTGGCTCGAGATGGGACTTGTCAACTGGAAATCCTTTCATGATGGTACTGGCAGGTGTTTGGAGGACTTCATCTTCTTCGTACCTTTGCTAATGTCACATCACTGACATTGTGGTAGATATCCGGGTTTACACATGCAATTTCCTCATTTAGATCTATTTCTGCTTCTAGGTGGAAGATTTCACACTCTGATTTTCTTTCATTTCCTTTTGCTTTGAGTGGTGATCTGGAGAGGTGGTCGCTGATGTGCATTTGAGACACTTTTCTGTAAACCACATGAAGATGGTAATGTTGGAGCCTCAACATCATTCTCTGGATGCGTTTTGGTGCAGCATTGATTGGTTTTGCAAGGATAACTTCTAATGACTGTGATCTTGTCCTTCCCCATTAGGTACTGATCAAATTGCTGACATCCAAATACTATTGCAAGGCATTCTTTTTCCAGTTGAGAATATCTTCTCTCAGCCTCAGATAAGGTGCGGCGTGCATATGCTATGGGATGACCTTGTTGCATAATCACAGCACCAAGTCCATATTCTGATGCATCAGTTTCAAGTGAACATCTTCTACATAAAAATATTTCAGACATGAAGGGCTAGTGATCTTGGTTTTAAGTTCTTCAAATGCTTTGTCATGGTTTGCCGACCATAGAAACTCCTTGTCTTGTTTGGTCAGGTCATGCAGTGGTTGGGAGGTTTAACTCAGCTGTCGAATGAACTTCGATAGATAAGTCACCATACCGAGAAATCTTCTTACTTCAGCTTTATCCCTTGGGTGAGGCATGTTCTTGATGGTGGTGACTTTATCTGGATCAGGACACAACCCTTCCTTTGTCAGTATGTGTCCTTGGTACTTTACACTCTCCAGGCAGAACTGTAGCTTTTCCTTATTCAGTTTCAGCTTCTTCTCCCGGCATCACTGAAGGAAAGCTGTGAGGTTTTGTCATGGTCCAGAATCGCTTCTTCCGGTGTATCTCCCTCCCCTACTATGATGCAGTCATCACCAAGTCAGACTGACTCAGACACACAAACAGATGAAAGTGAAAATGAATATCAAGTTTACACTGTTAATGAAAGACGTCCAATGCGCTACATTGTTGAGCCATATGTAAAACTGCCAACACAAGAAAACTGGACACTGCTTAGAATACAAATTGATAATGGCAGCTTTGTAGATTGTATCTGCATGCAAGACCTCACGACTGTAGAAAAGCACCCAAAGATCAAGAAGACAAGAGTCAAACTCCATGCTTACGGTGATTTTTACTTGTTCTTGTGCTCTTTTTGCTGCTCTACAGATATCTACACATGTTGCAAGAGAGAGTTCTCTTTCTCTTAGAAGTCTTTTTCTGACAGCATTGTCTTTGATCTCTGATAAGGGAATCATGCAATTCACCAAATTCACACAGACTTGCTTGTTTCCTAAGTCGACTGACATACATGTCTATGTTGTCATTGTCTTGTGTGGCTGAATTAAAGATGATATCAAGGGTCTCTCTACCAATCAGTGTCTTCAATGTTGCTATAGTGACTGGTTTTTTCTCTTTATCCAATTTAGTAGCAACACACCAGTTTGTCCATGCCTCTTCAAAATATCTCCAATTTTCAGACAATGTACCACGTTTCAGCTGCATAGGAGGTGGTGGAGACAAAGTTGTAAAAGATCTGCCATCTGCCATTTTCTCAGTTTAACAGGCTTAATTTACAGCTGCATGTAAATATTACAGCTTTTTTGAGATCACACTAAAGTATTAGCCTTGAACTTTAGTTTTGTAGACAGTTTTCAGGACCAGTTGTGCACAGAACTAAGTTCAAGATGAATGTGTTAGGCTCAACATCTGATCATAAATACAAAAAAACATATTTGCATTCAGAAAGTTTCAGTTAGATGTGACCTAGTTCCACTTAGCTGCAACTGGCAAGATGTGGCTGCTTCCTGGTTCCCCTACTCTGGCCTGATAGGACTTCTTCAGATGAGGTTCACTCTTCATTAGCTGTCACAAAGACTCTGTGTTTTCATCTACTTCATTTTCACAAATTTACTTGTTGTTTATCAAGCATGTGAGCTGGATTGACCTTCTGACACTATGTAACAGAATTAGAACAACCAACTCGGTGGCCATCTTGAGCCTTTATTTTGGGTTAGACTGCAGGTTAAGCAGAATACATAACAAGCTATGTTCTACAGGTAGTGTAAGGTACATACCATTCCAGATTGAGTGTATGCTGACAATGCACATGTTGTTTGATGCTTAAATTTGAGTTACAACAGTGCTTCACTTCTCTGAACCCTTTGTTCTTTGCACATGGTTTGAAGGTGTAGTTCTGCAGTAACTGACAGTTCAGCAGTAAATATCTTATAGAAATAAATGATATTACCATATCAACACCAACAAATATTCATGTAGAAACGGTCTGCTGGGGTGGACAGAAATTACCAATCTGTTCACCCTCTTGGTCGCCTTGCCTCCTTGTGGTGCAGACTGGATATGCTTGCATGCAAGCATAACAAAAGCGACCAGGGTGGAGAGTGAGCTCAGTGGTAGAGAGCACTAGACTTGTAATCCCAAGCTTGTCAGACTTTGTTGATTCGAGTCCCACTGCAGCCACTTTTCTCCTTCACCCCCAGCAGTGGTAGATTTACTGCTACATCAAATGCCAATCCTTCTCATACCATGTCTATGTGGTGTGGGAAGTAAAAGAACTCACCTCGGTAAATGTGTAGGGATGGGATTTCTTCCTGAATTCATTACATAGATTCGATCACCACCCTTGTGGTGTAAAAGAACCTTGAGAAAGTCTGGTGAGAACCTGCAATGGTTAACTGGATGTTAAATCAAACCCACAAACCCACAAATTCATGCAGATACAAGCACATAAAATATATCTAATACACATTATGTTACTAAGTTTGTTATATTGCCATAAGTGTCAATAGCAGTAGAAATGGTCAGTGACTTTGACCTTGACCTTGTGTAGTCATGAAATGTAAACAACACACTCAGCTGACAGGCAGCTTGACAAGTAAGTCTTAGGGGCTGTTACAATCTTCTTAAACCATTCTCAATTTGCCGCCCACTGCATCGAACGATTCAGACACTTGAGACGCGCCTATTCTGTACACCTGGTAGGAGGGGCTTCCTGGAGGCCTTCCAAAGGGATGGACAGGCTTTGGTATTCCCACCATAGGCTGGTAACTACAAAGATTAAGACCCCAACTTTCTTGCAACCACTTACAACCTAAGATTTAGGGGACTGAGAAATGTAGTTTGGGATATCTTAGTGAAATTGTGTGACATCTAATGCCCGTAGTGTTTAAGGGATACCCTAGTCAGGGCAAAATTACCTGTGGAGGCTCATACTGAATCTCCTCCCAATAGCAACAGATGTTTACAACCGAACAGCTGTAGGTACTGCCCGAAGTTCAACACCATCTGTAGGATTCAAGAGTAGACACAATCTGAGCTACGCTGCAGCTCCAACCTTATCTACTGCATACAGCACACGCTGTAGAATACAGTATGTCCGACAGACTAAAATGGAATTTAAAAGGCATTTTGTACATTTTCTAACATCCAAGGGGCCAAAGTTGAGGTAAGTGAAGAGGCCCAACACTTCAACTCCGCTGGTTACAAGACTTTGTAGACTTTATGCATACTCACCCAGATTCAGCCAAAGCAGCAAACCTTCGCAACTTCCTAGAATTCAATTGTATTCAGAGGCTCCACATTATTGCCCCCTTGGAGCTCAATGTAAGCGATCCTTTGAAACATTAATGACTCACCAGTCATCCAGGCACAACACCATATAGACATGTCTAAAAATTGTTATGCTAATTATAATGTCCTCGGGAGGACCTTAATAAAGTTTATAGTTTGTGGGTTTTCCCTTTGGACCCCCCAATACCATGTTTGATAAAGTTAAAAACCCCATCTCAAGTTGTTCATAAACACTGTATAAACAAACTCAATAATAGGAAATGTAGTAAGATTAGGCTGGGAGACATGTACACTGGCCACCCGAGCAACACTACGTTAGCTCTAATCACGTTAAATTGACAGGCGCCTTGACCTGGCGTGGTAGTGGGTATCTCATGCCATTGCAGTGGGTCTCTTTTATGGCACATGAGGCACGCCACTCTCTCCCCATATCTTTCGAGGTGCTATAAGCAGTCACAGGAAGTAGAGCACAAGATCTCTGCTGAAAGAGTGCTGCCCTAGGCCACGCCCCCTGACCCTGCCATGACCCACATTCTTACCCTGTAAGTCACTTTTCCATGTAATCATCTTCTTTCAATGTGTATTTCTAATAAAATGGCCACAGAGATAAGGTTCTTTATCAATTCATTAACATATGGATATTTCTTTGCAAGTATTTAGGATCTCAGAATCTATGTAGAGCAAACATGTTTGGTCCGAGAGTGAGAATCAGTGGACACATCCATGGGTTAACGTTACCAACCTCTTAGTTGGAACGTAGTGTAGACAGAGGTGGCGGCCAATCTAGGAGACATGTTGGATGTAAGCCTTTATTGTTTGACACTAGGTGGAGACACATGACAGTATAACTTCTTAAGTTGCCTATAGGTGGCAATAGTGTGCCAGTAGGTGGCCAATACTACATCTCCCCTATAAGTTATATAAACTTGTATTTTGTCATATGAAGAATAATAGTATGAGACTTTGAGATATCTTTAAGGATTCACTGATTTTGTATGTCCTGTATTTAGTCTTTTGTATTGTCTCTTCTCTATGATATATATTTATTAAGCTAGCTTTTAGTTCTAATGTTAATGTTCATTCTTTTCTGGATATGTTAACACTATTGACCTCAAAGGTGCATAGAGTTCTTCATCAGCAGACTCACCTCTGAACTCTGGGATTATTTTGCCCAGCACTCATAGGTCTAGCCTTTTAGGAGGCTTTATGGATCTGCCTGCCCTAGTTGTTGCTGTTGTTGTTTCTGCATTCTTTCGCAGGATATTTTTTGCAGTTTGCACAGCTCTCTCGGCTTCACCATTAGCTTGCGGATACTTCGGAGAAGATGTTGTGTGTGAGAAACCATAGGTTTCAACAAATGTCTGGAAAGTGTCAGATGAGTATTGTGGCCCATTGTCAGAAACCACAATATCTGGAATGCCATGGAGGGCAAAGTTGCTCTTGAGTGCTTGTACAGTTGCTTGGGATGTTGTGGTGGTAAGATGACGGATTTCAAACCACCTTGAAAAGTAGTCCACAACAATGACATAGCTATTCTTGTCATACTCAAACAAGTCTGTAGCAACTCTTTCCCATGGGCGGCTCGGAAACGAAGATGGAAGAAGTGGCTCTTTCTTGTCTGGCCGTAGTTTTGCTCATACTGTGCATTTTGTGACCATCTCCTCAATAGATTTACTGAGAAGAGGCCACCAAACACTTTCTTGGGCTCTTGCTCTGCATTTTGTTATACCAAGATGGCCTTGATGTATCTGGTCTAGCACTTGAAGCCGTAGTGCTCTTGGTATAACGATACGGCTATCTTATAAGAGCAGATCATCAATAACAGCCAAGTGCTGGCGTTTTTCCCAGTACAGGTGTATGAGAGGTTGTTGGGGTATGTACCCAGGCCAACCATTCCTGCAATATTCTTTGACCTGCATGCACTCCTCGTCTCTGTCCTGGGCCTCTCGTATTTCATTTAGACGAGCTTCGTTTGCTGGCAGGACCTTGATGGCCTGTGAGGCGTACTCCTCAACATCATCGATGAAGGCTATCTCTGAAGAGCTTGGCTTCGTGACTGGTGCTCTAGACAGTGCATCGGCTGTGATCTGGTATTTCCCCTCCACATGCACCACTTGTGGACTGAGTCTCATCATCCTCAGTCTAAACCGTAATATTCTAGGAGGTATCTTTGAGAGGTCGGTAGTTGATAGGAGTGGTACCAGTGGTTTGTGGTCTGTTTCGATAGTGAACTTGAGGCCAAGGATATACTCTGAAAACTTCTCGCAGGCCCAGGTCGATGCTAGCGCTTCCTTTTCAATGACCGCATACCTGGTTTCAGCCCCGTTCAGGGACCTGGAAGCATAGCAGATAGGCCATCTGTGACGCTCCTTGTCGACTTGCAGGAGAACCGCTCCCAACCCATCTTTACTGGCATCTGCTGCGACTATGGTGGAGCAGTTTGGGTCATAGTGCATTAGAGTATCTGTTGGTAACAGTTTATCCTTGATCTTCTTGAAGGCCTCTTGCTGTGGACTATCCCAAATCCACACTTGATCCTTCTTGAGCAGCTGGCGGAGAGGTTCACTTGTGTTTGCTAGGTCTGGTATGTATTTAGCTAGCTGGTTCACCATACCTAGTAGGCGCTGAAGCTCTGTGATGTTAGTGGGTTTGGGGAACTCACGGACCGCTTTTGTCTTTTTTGGATCAGCTTGAATTCCCTCCACTGTAATGATGTGCCCTAGGAAACGGATACATTGCTTTGAGAATTCACACTTGTCATTCAGTGTTACCCCTGCTTCTTTCAGCCGCTTTAGAACACTTCTCACTCTACAGTCAAGTTCTGCTTGGTTGCGTCCATGGACAAGGACATCATCCATATGGCAGATTGTACCATCCAGTCCTTCGAGGATCTGCGACATGGTCCTCTGAAAGATTTCAGGTGCCGAACTGATGCCAAAGGGAAGGCGGTTGAAGCAGAATCTTCCTATCGGTGTGATGAGGTTGTCAGTTTTCTTGACTCCTCATCAAGGGGAATTCGCCAAAACCCTGAATTGGCATCTAGTTTTGAGAAGACTGCACTGTCTCGTAGCTTCGCTAGGTTTTCATCAACACTTTGGGATCTTCAGTGCTGCCACCATGTAGTAAGATTAGGCTAGGAGACATGTTGGATGTAAGCCTTTATTGTTTGACACTAGGTGGAGGCACATGACAGTATAACTTCTTAAGTTGCCTATAGGTGGCAATAGTGTGCCAGTAGGTGGCCAATACTACAGGGAACACTTTATTTCCAATAACTTAAGAGATCGCTTCCAGGTAGTCACATTTCAACCACAGCAGTGTAGGTCACAAAATCAATTCCCCTAGGTTGATTGCTGCGCCCCTTCAAGAGCTGTTAGACAGCTCTAACTGGTTAAGTGCAGCCTGAAGATTCCCATAGATGAAACTGCTTTGCATAGAAAAGCCCTACTTTGGGGTTTTCTAATGATTTAGGGGCTAGTAGAATCCTAGTAGTGAGTGAAATCTGTGTGTGAGTGGCATTTCGAATGAAGTAGTGGTGTTGACATCTGATTTTAAGACTGTACTGTCACTGTCAACATGCCCAAATTCAACCCCCCTTGTTGAGTGCTGTATTTTGTCTTATTTGTGGGAGTGAGGAAGGAAGAAGACAGACACCATGATGCTGTAGAATGCAGTGTGTGTATTCCCCTAGTTTAAGTTTCACAACATAGCTTTTAGGTCTCACAACACAAAGCAATAATATGACACCCCTGAACCTATGACTTTTGATGTCCCTGCTAAATTGCCAGAGTCGAGGGAAAGGTTTGGAAGTTTTAAAATTGAGCACCACAAAATTCACAAGAATGACGGTGAAATTCAGGTTGCATCACTCATTTATGCGATAGGTAGACAGGCAGAAAATATCTATATGTCCTTCACGTTTGATCCTTCACTGGCTCAAAGCATATTTTGTCCCTATAGAAACACTATTCATGAGAGGACATGGTTTTGACAGTAGACTCAACAAGCAGAAGAATCTATTGAAAATTGTTGTTTCAGGGTTTGCAAAACCGAGAACATCAGAGACCGTTTAATCAGCGGAATGTCTGACGAGTAGGTATCATTAAAACTACAGCTGGAACGAGACAAGTTGACGCCCGATAAGGCAGTAGAGATAGCGAGGCACTCCGAATTGGTTAAAAAGCAGAATGAGACAAATGTGGACTTTGTACATAAACTAAAGCCGCAGAAACCTGCTGGTGGAAGCAGACCTGCCAAGAAGGAAGGTGGTGGCCCATCAAGGAAGGACAGCTCAAAGTGCACAAAGTGCGGTTATGTGCATAGGACCCAGATGTGTCCAGCTCAGGGAAAGAAGTGTGTGCTCTGCAAGGGTTGTGTTATATATATATTGAGAGTTAGTAGCAGTAGAGACCCCTTGTAGGAACCTGAGGAACTACCCCTTAGGGTCAGCCTTATAGCCCTGTGTGACCCCAGAATAACTCAGTCTGTGTTGCGCCTTGGTCTTGTGTAGAAGTAGAGCCAGTTGCTCCTCCTCCAGACTTAGGATTACAGACCACCTCAGCCTTCTGACTGGTAAGCATACAATACTATTAAATATTACAGTTGGAACCAATTTGCTTCTGTTTGTAAAGATAGACAAGCCGTCGAAGAGCTCAAGGTGACTAACAACCAAAACGATGTTAGTGATGGAAGAGCCAGTGGGTACTTCCTTGGAGATGTTGACTGCCCCGACAGCAACCCAGCTTGGTTTACAGAGCTTGATATCAACAGAAATTTTGTCAAATGGAAACTAGACTCTGGAGCCAATGTCAGTGTTATGTCAGAGGGGACTTTCAAGAGGATGAGAAATAAGCCACAACTCAAGTCTGTCAACATAGAGTTGTCAAGTCTGGGTAGTGCGGTCAAGCCTTTGGGACAGTTTCTTGTCAGAATGCACTTCAAAGGTACGAAATATTTCTTTAGAGTGATCGTAGTTCTGAAGTTGATTGACTATTTGATGAGCCGCAGCGTCACCTGCCGTATGGGCCTGATCAAGAAGATAGGTCGAGTGGAGGTATTCCAGGGGTTAGGATGCCTCAAGACAGAGTCAGTCAAGATTGTGCTCCACAATGATGCCCAGCCGTATGCTCTGACTGTTGCACGATGTGTGCCCATTCCCCTACCGCCAAAGATTAAAGAAGAACTGGAGAGGCTAGAGGCCAACGATGTAATTCGCAAGATTACAAAACCTACAGCATGGTTTGCTTCTATGTTACCTATTGTGAAGAAGTCAGGTAAAGTGAGACTTTTTGTAGATCTGAAGAAACTAAACATAAGTGTTAAACTTGAAAGGTATGTGTTACCGACCCTAGAAAATGTGATGTCCAAGCTGAATGGTGTGTCAGAATTCTACCAGATCCCACTTAAGGAGCAGAGCTTCAAGCTGACAACCTTTATAACACGCTTCAGGAGATACTGTGGTTTCAGACGACTCCCATTCAGGATCACATCTGCACCCAAAATCTTCATGAGAAAGATGGTTGAGGTCTTAGATGGACTGGAGGGTACATTCCTGTACAGGGATGGACAATAAAGACAGAGAGGAACACGATTGGAAGCTAGACAATGTCATGAAAATCTTCAGGAATCTGACCTGAAACAAGGAGAAGTGTGTGATCAGCAGCCTACCTCCCGAATCTTCATGACATAACTAAGCCTTTGAGCGACCTGCTTCATAGTGACATTGTGTGGTCATGGGGACCACCTCAGCAGGGGGCCTTTGACAGGATGAAAAAGCTGGTATTGTCAGCCCAAGCTCTTGTCTACTATGATGTTTGCAAGCCATCCGTAGTGAGCACTGATGCGAGTAGCTATGGTCTGGGTGGTGTGCTGCTTCAGGACCACGATGGTCAGCTGAAGCCCATCACATCCTGTTCAAGGACCCTGTCTTCAGCTGAACAACTGTATGCCCAGATTGAGGAGGAATGTCTCGCTAGTGTTTCGGCCTGTGAGAGGTGTGATCGTTTCCTTTGTGGACTGGAAAACTTTAAGGTCTAAACAGTCCACAAGCCCCTGGTAACTCTGATTAATGAGAAGGACTTACACAGAACACCCTTGAGATGTCAATGTTTGTTTGCGCATGCTCCACCTTAATGAAAAGGCTTAGTATGCACCTGGAAAAATGATGGTTAATAACTTTTTATGTTTAGATGGGTATAGGGTACTTAGAATATGACTGGATATTAAAGAGAAATATAAAGTATGCCTGAACTACATGGCAGAGCTAAGCAGAGCAGGATGTTTATTTCTAAGCCTTCTGGTATATGGAGTTTCATATTTGACACTAGGTGGCAGCACCATATGTGTAGTTTAGTACTAACACTAGGTGGTAGCACTGAGTAGGCAGTGCTGTCATGTAAGGTAAGTACAGTGTACATATAGACTAGTGATATATATCATATCATGACAATGGTGATATCCGATGCGCTTTCACAAAGCCTTAACCCTTTAACCGCCGCACGCCAAATCCGGGCGGGAGTTGAACCGCCGCGCCCCCTACGGCAAACCTATGTATTACAACACCGCAGGCTTTTAGCATATGCTCCCTCGTACCGCCGGCCCATTTTCCCGTGACTTGGGAGCGGCCATTGTTTTGATGGTGGTAGTGTTAGAATTTCTCCATTTTCTCCTCAAATTGATGATTTATGAATAAAAGATGACCATTACTATAATGACAAGACCTGTAGCTTTGTCTCTCTATATATTTTGTGAATAAAAACAACTTTTGAATATTATTAAATCTGAACTGAAATTGGCCTAAAATAGGCGCTTATGCAAAAAATAACCGCCCATGGCGTCCGCCTATCTCAGGCCCTACAAACTACTGTAGCATATTTGTTCGCATCAATATATATAGTCGTTAAAGTCGATGAAACACACATTGATTTTCAAATATGATCCCTACCTACATGATTCTAAAGTATTACGAAATAAAACAACTCCTAAGGTGCCCTAAGCAATATCGAAAATTCAAACTTGACACACCATAGCAAAACCGTTGGTGGGGGCTGGAGTCAGTGTCAATATGGAAGGCTAAGCAGATTCCTCTTCGCAATGGACGCTGTGTAAAATCATTTCCCTTAGCAGATTAACAACAGAAATGGAGCCCAGCACGTTGAAGATAAGGCTTATGCCTACAAAAGGATATAAATATTATGGCGGAAAAACCATCGAAAGTGTGGTTAATACAGTGATAACTTCGGATCTTTCAGCCTGGTAGTATAGGTGTCAAGTCCAGTGACAGCGCCATGTCTGCTAAGCTGTCTGCTACAAGTCGATGCGACAACCCACAGAATTGCCATTTATATCTTCCTATGGCGTCAACAGTGTCAACTGAGACCAGCATTATGTTCATCTGATCTGCAGCTATACGAGGGTATCAGACTTGACACGGTGGAATTAACCTAACGTTTTATAAATAAGATAGGCAAAGCCTCTATAGAGTACTGTCTACACTATAAGGTTGAATCTATGGGAAGCCATGTCACTGCTCGAAACGTAGAGTTGTCAAGTTATAATATGAAATCAGCTCGCACCGGGTTTAAACTTTAGATTCATGATTAATCATATGTATATTCATATTCTACAGACTGTAAGGTTGTTTCTATCTAAATAATGTCCAGGTTTGACGAGTTTATATTTAATAATTCAGATTTAACCTTGGGTATTATACTATTACGCAGTCTGCTTGCTGGTTCAGTCGAATTTCATAAGATGATCACAAAATCAGCTCAGATAGGGTTTAAACATTAGAATTAACCACAGGGAAGTGTATTTTCACATTCTATAGACTTCAAGGTTTATTCCAGTATGTATTTTAGCAAATTCTGACAAGAAGAGACCAAGATATTAAAATACTAAGATGCACGTTGAATTCTGGCCTAGCTCGATACGCCATTGCTTATACTGTGTAGCTAGGGTGGTCGAGTTGTCATTAGAAATCAGGTCGCACAAGGTTTAAACTTTAGATTAATGATTAATCATATGTATATTCATAATCTACATACTGTAAGGTTTGTTTCTATCTAAATAACGTCCAGGTTTGACGAGTTCAGATTTAATAATCCAAATTTAACCTTGGGTATTACGCAGTCGGCTTGCTGGTTCAGTCGAATCTTAGAAAATCAGCTCAGATAGGGTTTAAACATTATAAATAACCACAGGGAAGTGTATTTTCACATTCTATGGACTCTAAGGTTTGTTCCAGTATGTATTTTTTGGTTATCTGGCCACACGCGCAGACTATATCAGACCGTCTGTCCATAGCTTACTGTGTGAAGGGGGCTGCCGAGTGGGCACGGATTGAATCATAAATCATCTCGCCCAGAGTTTATCATTGGAATTAATGTAATTCTGTTTATATATTGATCATCTACACACTCTAAGCTACAATCCTATGTAAATATTGTCCAGATTAGTCCAGGTTAGAATTAATAATCAAACAAAGAAAGTCGGCATTACGCAGTTTTGTGGTTTGGCTAACTAAATCATATATTTCGGGGTTTAAATCTTAGATAAATGAATTATTGTATATTCTAATGTGAACTACATATTAAGATGCGCCATACGCACTCTCTATACTTTACTATAGGTTCAGTATGGGAGTGTGGATCTGGGCCAGACACGATTCAGAAATTCATTTATTATAAGGATTTAACTTGGATTCTATTACTGGAGACATTAATATTCGTAAACTACAGATTCTCAGCTTTCTCCTGATATATATTTTGTGTATTTCAGACGATTTGGGACTTAGTTATCGAATTTAATGTATTAAAAGTTTTACTATAGGATTTGTAGGGGAGTGGTGCGCTGGTCGAGATACGATTTAGAAAATCATGTATTATGAGTATCTATCTTGATATATATCACTGTAGACATTAATATCCATAAACTACGGGTTCTTAGCTTTCTCCTGATATATAATTTCTGTATTTCGGACAATGTGGGACTTAGATATTGAATTTAGAAGATTAAAAGTAATCTGTCAATAAAATGGCTTATTTCGCCATAGCTGGGTTCTAAGACATCTTCTTCAAAATGATTTCTTTGAGGCTTTTAACCTTGAATCTATGAACGGGGACTTATATCAGGGTAAACTACACTGTCTGAGATTTGTTTATATGAAATATCATTCAATTTGAACCAGGGGATGATTTAGAATTTAATTAACGAAAACGGTCATCTAAGCTGAGCCTTTACTATGGGTGCGGTAGGGGAGTTAGGCGCTGGGCAAGACACGATTTAGAAAGTCATTTATTTTCATGATTTAACTTGAAATATATGATTGGAGACATTAATATTCGTAAATTAGAGATTCTGGGCTTTCTTTCGATATATATAATGTGCAATTCGGACATGGTGGGACTTAGATATTGATTTATGAAAATTAGATGCGAGCAATGAGTATATTGGCTTATTTCGCCATTGATTATACTATGAGAAAACGTGGTTACTGAGCCCGTACGGATGGCCGTTCGAGGTCATTTGATGATGAAAATACGGCCCGACACCGCAGGTGGGAGGGCCTTATTTTTTCATCAAATGACGTAAGGATTCTAATGGAGTTTGATCATTACAAGTCTACATGTGGTTATCTCCCACACTCTAAGGTAAGCAGTTGTCATCGTATTCACAATATGAACATAGGTTAGATTTACACAGGCAGTTATATTTTATTTCAGATTCATCAAGGTAATATGATCAGTGTCTGTCTGGCACTCGACGTGGTCAGACCTGGGGGCTTTGTCTCCGATCTGATAATCAATCTAACAACTTCTGGTTGAAATATTTGGGTGGGCGGGCGGGTGGGTGGGTCGGTGGGTGGGTCGGTGGGTCGATGGGTGGGTCGGTGGGTCGGTCGGTGGGTGGGTCGGTGGGTGGGTCGGTCGGTGGGTCGGTCGGTGGGTGGGTCGGTCGGTGGGTCGGTCGGTGGGTCGGTCGGTGGGTCGGTGGGTGGGTCAGTCGGTGGGTCGGTCGGTGGGTCGGTCGGTCGGTGGGTCGGTCGGTCGGTGGGTCGGTGGGTCGGTGGGTGGGTCGGTGGGTCGGTGGGTGGGTCGGTCGGTGGGTCTGTCGGTGGGTCGGTCGGTGGGTCGGTCGGTGGGTCGGTAGGTGGGTGGGTCGTTGGGTGGGTGGGTGGGTGGGTGGGTGGGTTGGTGGGTGGGTCAGTGGGTCGGTGGGTCGGTGGGTCGGTCGGTGGGTCGGTAGGTCGGTCGGTCGGTGGGTCGGTCGGTGGGTCGGTCGGTCGGTGGGTGGGTCGGTCGGTCGGTCGGTGGGTCGGTCGGTGGGTCGGTCGGTGGGTCGGTCGGTGGGTCGGTCGGTGGGTGGGTCGGTCGGTCGGTCGGTCGGTCGGTCGGTCGGTCGGTCGGTCGGTCGGTCGGTCGGTCGGTCGGTCGGTCGGTCGGTCGGTCGGTCGGTCGGTCGGTCGGTCGGTCGGTCGGTCGGTCGGTCGGTCGGTCGGTCGGTCGGTCGGTCGGTCGGTCGGTCGGTCGGTCGGTCGGTCGGTCGGTCGGTCGGTCGGTCGGTCGGTCGGTCGGTCGGTCGGTCGGTCGGTCGGGTATGGAGGAGGGGCAGTATGGAGGAGGGGCAGTATGGTGGAGGGGCAGTATGGTGGAGGGGCAGTATGGTGGAGGGGCAGTATGGTGGAGGGGCAGTATGGTGGAGGGCCAGTATGGTGGAGGGCCAGTATGGTGGAGGGCCAGTATGGTGGAGGGCCAGTATGGTGGAGGGCCAGTATGGTGGAGGGCCAGTATGGTGGAGGGGCAGTATGGTGGAGGGCCAGTATGGTGGAGGGCCAGTATGGAGGAGGGGCAGTATGGAGGAGGGGCAGTATGGTGGAGGGGCAGTATGGTGGAGGGGCAGTATGATGGAGGGGCAGTATGATGGAGGGGCAGTATGGAGGAGGGGCAGTATGATGGAGGGGCAGTATGGAGGAGGGGCAGTATCGAGGAGGGGCAGTATCGAGGAGGGGCAGTATGGTGGAGGGGCAGTATGGTGGAGGGCCAGTATGGTGGAGGGGCAGTATGATGGAGGGGCAGTATGATGGAGGGCCAGTATGGAGGAGGGGCAGTATGATGGAGGGGCAGTATGGAGGAGGGGCAGTATGGAGGAGGGGCAGTATGGTGGAGGGGCAGTATAGTATTGGGGCAGTATGGTGGACGGCCAGTATGATGGAGGGGCAGTATGGAGGTGGGGCAGTATGGAGGAGGGGCAGTATGGTGGAGGGGCAGTATAGTATAGGGGCAGTATGGTGGAGGGCCAGTATGGTGGAAGACCAGTATGGTGGAGGGGCAGTATGATGGAGGGGCAGTATGGAGGAGGGACAGTATGGTGGA
This sequence comes from Alentia gelatinosa, assembly GCA_950022655.1. Classification (NCBI taxonomy): domain Eukaryota; kingdom Metazoa; phylum Annelida; class Polychaeta; order Phyllodocida; family Polynoidae; genus Alentia; species Alentia gelatinosa. Next base: position 129,503,813 of record OX465579.1, read on the forward strand.
GGGGCAGTATGATGGAGGGGCAGTATGGAGGAGGGGCAGTATGATGGAGGGGCAGTATGGAGGAGGGGCAGTATGGAGGAGGGGCAGTATAGTATAGGGGCAGTATGGTGGAGGGCCAGTATGGTGGAAGGCCAGTATGATGGAGGGCCAGTATGGAGGAGGGGCAGTATGATGGAGGGGCAGTATGGAGGAGGGGCAGTATGGAGGAGGGGCAGTATGGTGGAGGGGCAGTATAGTATTGGGGCAGTATGGTGGACGGCCAGTATGATGGAGGGGCAGTTTGGAGGAGGGGCAGTATGGAGGAGGGGCAGTATGGTGGAGGGGCAGTATAGTATAGGGGCAGTATGGTGGAGGGCCAGTATGGTGGAAGGCCAGTATGGTGGAGGGGCAGTATGATGTAGGGCTAGTATGATAGAAGGGCAGTATTGAGGAGGGGCAGTATGGTGTACGTGCCAATTACGACATGTCAGAGTTTCTCGGACTAGCTACGAGTACGAGCGTGCTCAGTCAGCAACTGCTGCGACATGTTAGAACTATGTTGTTGATTCTTTTTATGATCAGATTCTTAATATATTTTCATACTTTTAATATTCTCGCTGTGTCAATGATTCTTTTCTTTATATTTACAATATTATACGAGCTTTTGGTGCTTTCCCTTGTCTCAGCTTTGTTATGGTCCGGGCGGGAACGTAAAACTAGGGCGACCGGAAGTGTAACTCTCCACTGCTGCGTTTGTCGAAGAAATATAAACATCGGCGGAAAATTCGCAAAATAGTGAAAACGAAGGAGTGAGACTACATAAAAACTCGCAAATTAGATAGTATATGACTATTTTCAACTTGTGCGAGCAAGACAATCAATTCCTTAGGCTATAAACATGGGACAACTCGTCCGACATTTCGCTAAATCGGGAAATGCGCTGTCAGGCACTCCACTCGTGCATAGGCGCGACTCGATTTGTGCATTGCTTTATTTTTCTCCGACTTCTACTCGCAAATAACCATCGTCATGTAACTAAATAGACTCAAAACACATAAATACATTGTTTTCAGAATGTTTCATTTATATATGGAACTTTTCTCAACCCTTTTGTGCTTAAATCGATTGAAAAAGTGAATTTATAAAAAATCCAAGTTTATGATGCCTCAAGGCATCATGCGGCGGTAGCCAGGGGAATGCCTGGAGGCATCATGCGGCAGTAGCTAGGGGAATGCCTGGAGGCATCATGCGGCGGTAGCCAGGGGAATGCCTGGAGGCATCATGCGGCGGTTAAAGGGTTAAGTGTGATAGTGCAACTGTGACGGACACAGAGGTTGCAATACACATGGCCATGGTAGAGGAGAGTTAACCTATGTCCAACAACCGGGTGGCCAAGCTTTGGCAGGCGACACACAATGCTTATGTCCTCAAAGCCGCAAGTGTGCATGCCCTGGCTGGATGGCTAAAGTACAAACGGGACTTCCCAAAGCAGCTGAAACAGATCTTCAATGTGAGAGGGAGCCTATCAGTTAGTAATGGTCTACTGACTTACGGCAACAGGATCATCGTCCCGGAAAAGATGAGACCCGATATTCTCGCCAAGATATACCAAGGCCATCATGTTATCACAAAATGCCTTGAATGAGCAAAGGAGTCTGTGTGAAATTTATTGTGACCACTTGTGACCATTGTCAAACCTAGACAGACTCAGAACAAAGAACCACTCATGATGACTACGCTCCCTGACCTACCCTGGCAGAGGTTAGGAGTTGACCTGTGTCAGTTCGAGCATCAAGAGTATCTTGTTATGGTTGACTATCATTCACGTTGGATTGAGATACTCCATCTATCAACGACTATATCTTCAGCAGTGATAGCTAAGGATGTGTTTGCCAGACTAGGATTCCTATAGGAAGTAGTCTCAGACAACAGACCCCAGTAGGTAGAACAGTTCAAACAGTTTGCGAAGAATTTCAACCATGTCACTTCTAGCTCCCATCTGCCATGTTCTAATGGAGAGGCAGAATGTGCCGTGAAAACAGCCAAAAGTATCCTGAGAAAAGACGATACATTGCTGGCACTGATGCTCTACAGGGACACTGTCATTGCCGCTACAGGATTTAGCCCGTCCAAGCTCCTCATGGGCTGACATATTTGTATGAATCTGCACACTCTTGGTGCCAGACACACTTGGTGCCATCGTGGCCTAACCCTGACGTCATCAAAGACACTGATAAGGCAATAAAAGAAAGATATGAGCACCACTACAACAACCATCATGGTGTCATATCCCTGCCTAATCTACAACCAGGAGATGTGGTTAGGTTGAAGACTGAAGAGGAAAAAGACTTGGACAACTAAAGGTGTGGTAGCCACCTCGGCAGAGACTCCACAGTCATACAATGTGCAGACAGAGTCAGGCATTTTCCGGTAAAATTGTTGACATCTGCAACTAACTGAGACTGCAGACTCCCAGCCAAATTCTGCAGTGAAGAGTCCTACAACTCTGACTCGACCTGAACACTATCAGCCTTTTTTAGTCGCCTCGCCTAATCTGGCTACATCAGCTGGTCCACCGACTCCAGCTCGTCCAGAAACACCTGTGCTATGCCAGTCTTTTAGGATGATCAGGAGGCCTGAGACACTGATTGAAGCTTAGTCTTGTCCCCCGACATGGGCTAAGAATAATGCCTGGGACAAGGTGTGAAAGGGAGAAGTCTACTCCTTATTTGCAGGATGTGTTTTGTTCATGTTGTGTTGCTAATATAAATATTCTCTTAAGGCTGATTAGCCCTTTCCATACTGGTGCCTGGAACCGAGCTACTCCCATAAGGACCGGTGGTGCTGGCAGTTTGTCCCCCTAGACAACTGGCACATAATGGTTAAAACTCATAATTCAAGTTTGTAATTATGTAATACAATATTTTGATTCTTTTGAATAGAAATACTAAAAATTATGTCATATCTACATTTTGTGAAGATTTCATGAATACTGCTCTAGTATTTCTATATGCACAGGTTTTTCTATGGAGCTGCCATTTGGCAGCAGCAGTTCTCCCCCAGTACTGCCATTTAGCAGCACCGTTATTTCTATGGTGCTGTCAAATGGCAGCATCGGTATGGAAGGGTTAACATTGAGACTCATAAAGACATTCAAAAGACATTTCAAAGTACAGGAGAACCCCGCGACTTGCGTAAGTTGACACCCCGAGTCAGTAGACGATTTCGCTCCCTCTATTAGATGTTTAGTTTGCGGACTCCCGGTGTAAGCGGACCGTTATTTCAGTACCCTGTGTAAACGGACACCTCTGACAGACACCCTAACAAAAATAGGTTTTTTAGATGAAAGACGAGGCTAAGTCTGTCCCCTAGCTTGATGCTACCTTGAATAACAGTTAAGAACTGTACCTAACCACCGTAACCATGTACACTGGTGGGTGTGACATCATTAAATGATGTCATCCCTGATCCCCTATGGTTGCTTAGCAGGAAGCACGGCAACCCTATGTCTTACCAACAAATATTTGGATTTAGACAATGAAGGACACCACAAAAGGGTGATACTGTAGAGATATTCTCTGGGAAAGGGGGATTTATGCAAATGAGGTCAAGGTTTCGCCAGGATCGGCTCTTCAGGCATCTTAGGAAAGCTTTTAGGGGGTTGACAAGGTGATCAAGACATCTTGAACTTTTGTGTAAAATGGGAAAGTGAATCCAGATTGGTATTTACTCCATAAATTCCAGTGTGTGGTTACAAACCTACCCGAAACGGGTAGATTGATCGTATTAGCAGGGTTCTAAAGTTAATTTAATTTAGATACCCCAAAACCTGGAAGTATGCATGTACCGGTAGATGTAAAAATTTTTGACGAGGCAATGGGTATCTGCTACTTCGAGGTTGTTGCACGATAGACCGGAGTGTCTATCAGATTGAGGCCTTCCGGAATAACTGTCCGGAGGCGATGGATCCAGACATTTTCCAGTTTGTTCCGCAGGTAAGTGGCCCTTGGATTTTCTGGGTGGGTGTGAATAAAGTCGACTATATGGATTTTTAAGTCGGAGAGGCCCATATGGTCCACTGAATTGAAATGGAGGCCCATGTCCGTGTCTAGGCCGCTATGGGTCACTTTGTGGAAATGGTCCTGGAAGCGGTCCATTAGACGGCGCTTTGTTTGGCCCACGTATTGTAGGCCGCACCTGGTGCAAGTGATGCAGTATATGAGATTGGAGCTCTGACAGGAGATGTTGTGTTCGGAGGCGTATGTGCGTTTGGTTGTGCGGGATAATATGTGTCCGCTGGTGTCCAGTCTGGTACAATATCTGCAGTCCGCCCGAGTGCAGACATTGTATGTACGGCCCATGCAGGCCGACGGGTGTTTGTGGGTCCCATCTGGGTGGTAGTCTAGTTTGGCCCTTACCAGGAGGTTTCTTAGGTTGGGCTGGTTGCGCATAGCAATCACTGGCCAATGCGTGCTCAACAGTTTGGTCCGATTGGATGAAGCCAAAATGGGCCAGTGATCGTGTATCACCCGTTTCAATGAATCGAAAGTTGGGTGAAAAGTGGTAACAGCGACCGACAGGTCGGGTTTGGGTTTGGCAGTGTGTCGGGAGGTGGGTGGCCTATATTGGTCCGCTCGGATAAGACTCTCGGCTAGGAGTTGGGGGGGATAGCCCCGGGCTCGGAAATGGGCTGCCTTATCAAGGCAGTGTTTGAGAAACGAGCGTCTACGTGTGCAAATGCGCTTGATACGTAGGAATTGGCTGAATGGGATGCCCCTCTTGCAATGTGGGGGATGTGAGGAGGTGTAGTGGAGATAATTGTTGACATCTGTGGGTTTGGAGTATAGGTTGGTTTCCAAATGGTTGTCCCTAATCTGGACTAGAGTGTCCAAGAAAGGGATGGCGGAGGAGGAAATCTCCTTCGTGAATTTGATGCTGGGGTAGGATGAGTTCAAGTGCTGGATGAAGTCGTTAAGACTTGGTTCGCCTTGGGTCCAAATGACGAAGATATCGTCAATGTATCTGACCCAAAGTCTGGGCTGTGTGTGGTATGTGTAGACAAATTTTTGTTCAAAGTGGCCCATGAAGAGGTTGGCTAAGGTGGGGGCAACCCTAGTGCCCATGGCGGTGCCCCCTACCTGTAGGAAATGGGTGCCATTGAATTGAAAATTGTTCATTTCGAGCACCATTCTGAGGAGACTGACTATGCTGGTGTTTTTAGGTTGGTTGGGAGGGATGAGTCGGGATGGTCGGTACTTGCTCAGCCAAGTGACGACAGCTATCAGGCCCTCCTCATTGGGAATGTTAGTGTAAAGCGAACTTACATCTAAAGTGCACAAAATGCAATCGGGTGGGAGGTTAACAGAATTGTTTTTGATTATTTCCAAGAAATGGTTTGTGTCTTTGACATAGGATGGGATGAGTGGGACCAGGGGTCGTATGATTTGGTCCACCAGGGCCGATATCTTTTCAGTGGCACAGCCATTGGCTGATACTATCGGGTGACCTGGGGGTGGGGTGCCGGGTTTGTGTATTTTAGGTAGTAGGTAGAAATTGGGTGTTCTCACCTCTGTGTTGATGACTCTTCTCAGGATTCGCTCGGAGAGTTCACCTGCCCTGTGTAGGCCCTCGAGGTACTTATTTACCTTAACAGAGTGGGTTTCAGAAAGGTCGGTAGACACCATCATGTAAAATTTCGGGTCCGAGAGTTGGCGAGAGGCTTCAGATATATAGTCTGAGGTGCCCATGACTACTACCGCACCGCCCTTATCCGCTGGTTTGATGACTATGTCCCTATCAGATTTAAGGGTTTTGATGGCCTTCTTCTCCTCTATCATGAGATATTGTTTGGAGGGATTGAAGCATTTGCTTTTTGAAAGAGAAATTTCGTTTAGTATGGCGAAAGTCTCGAGGGTCGAGCTACCAGGGGGAGCCCTGGTGCTCGTGGTTTTCTTAAAGATCTTATTCTTTAGTAAGGAGGTCTCGAATGTGGATTGTGTATTGGTTACCGTGGAAAAATATTGTTTCCATCTAAGGTTGTTGTGAAATTTTTCCAGATCGTCCATTTTCTCCCCTAGAATGGGTTCCCCAGGAGTGGGGCAGAAATTGAGGCCCTTATTTAGAACTGAATGTTCGTGGGGTGATAGGGGTCTGGAAGAAATGTTGACAACAACATCTTTTGAGTCAACGTTTAATGATTGGATCAAATGGCCCAACTGGGTTGAAATTGAGACATTGTGGTTACAGGTATTTTGATTGGTATCAACAGTAACATTATTAGGAACATCATCAGAGCTGAAAGGCAAAGAAATCTCATGGTTCAATGAAACATTGGGGGCAAAACTGGAACTGTTCACATGAATATTCTGTGGGAGTCCTGTCTGTGTCAAAGACAAAAAGTGAGTGTCACTTGGTGGGGATGGGGCTCTACTGGCGGAATGCTTGAACCAAATCCCACTCCCGTCGGCTGAGTCCATCTGGACGGCGGGTCGATTGGGTCTGGTTGGAGCGGTTGGCTGGATATCCCTGGTTGCCGATGGGGTAGGGTTGAGATCTGGGGCCCCGGTTACCTGACCGGTTGGGAGCACTGCCGCCGCGGCGGTCCTGGGAATACGATCCCGGCCCCTGGCGGCGTTGCCCAAAACTCTGTGTGGGTTGATTCATCAGTGGGCGTTGTAGAGGGGACTGGTATGTTCCCTGCTGGTTCATGCGCACCAAGGGTGGTGGCTGTGGCCGCGGTTCCTGGTCCTCCGGTGGGAAGTTTTCAGAGGGATCTGAAGAGGGACGGGTGTTCCGGGTGGCGCGGTGGATGTTAATCCAGTCTCGGTCAGTCAGTTGTTGGGCCGCAAGATGCGTCTTGCGTTCCCGTAAGTCGCGGATCAGGGTCGCTTTGGCGCGACCAACCATGTTCGACAAAACGTCGATGGCGTTATTGAGAGCCGTCGGGTCTTCACCTGTTACCTCCTCTGCTGCTGTGAGGAGTGTGGTTGCAGTGGAACGGTCTTGGGCTTGTTTGCGGTTGAGGTGGTCTCGTACCGCCATCTGGATGTCCAGGGCCGCCTGTTTCCTGATCTCTACGATCGTGGCGTGGGTCCTGGGGTCTTCTATGGCGAAGGGGGGTGGGGCTGCCAGGCCCGCTGCCCAGGGCGTGATAAGTTCCTCTACGTTCAAAGTGTCAAGCCACTCCTGGCGGACAGACGCCTTGGTGCCAGATTGTAGCGCCGATCTGGCCTGTTTCCAGAGGGCCTGCGCGGCCAGTGGGAGCAGGGCTCGCGGTGCGTCATCGTCCTGAAAAATAAGGGTACGATTATCCGTATCTCGGTTCAGGCAAATTTTGAACGATTTAAATTTCTCGGATATACTGTTAATGTCCATATTGGTATCAGGGGGTGGGGCCCCTGTGGAGAAATTAGTAAGTGGGTGAATGTCGGTTTTATTTCCCTCCGCGATCGTGGCCGCGATGTGGGAATGGAAGTCACCAGTGGTGGTCTGGTTTGGGTAGGGGGGTGTTGGGAGGGGGGTGTGTGAGCTAAGAGTAGTTTCACAGGGGGATGGTAGGGTTTTGGTGTCAACCTGGTGGTTAGTAGCAGTGTATTTGTGCTGTCTAACGGTGTCGTTTTGACCGGTCATTAGACCGGCTGGGGCCTGCCAAAAATGTTTATTTTGTTCAGTGGTGGGGGGCCATGCCAAGATTGGGCTGTAGTTTTGGCCCTGTGTGGATTCTGCAGGGTTAGGGGGGGCCTGGGATGTAATATCACGGTTAGCTGGAAAGAAACCAGCTTTGTTGAGAAGGGGGGAAGAGCATGCTGCTTCAATAGGAAGCTGGATAACGGAGTGTGACTGTACCTTGTCAAACGGGCCGGGTGCGCGAGTGATGGCGGCCGAATACGTGCCGGGTCGCGGTCCGATAACAGTGGGAACAGGTGTCGTATTTCGTTCTGGAATTCGCTCAAAAGCGTTATTTCATTCCGAAACTCGCTCTAGGGGCGAGAAACGATTAGACGTCGCTATCTGTAGCGAATCGATGGTTTTCATGGTACGATTCCGTATCGATTGCGCGATGTTTGGCGATTCTCCGAGTTTGTTGACGGTAGAACCGGAAGTCGTAATGGCCGCGCATGCGCGTTGCGTCGGATTTGAACCGGCGTTCGCCATTTGTATTTTTGGCCAATCTTGATCGATTCTAGGCCTAGAAATATCGCTCAGATCGGCGTCAAAAGCGCCATCCGCACTCGTAATAGCATGGATTACATTTGAAAGGGCCCGATGGCTGTGATCAAGGTGGGTAATCGATGTTTCTTTTAATGACAATAAAGTTGTTGACTCTGTATGTGTCGACTGTCGGCGGCGTTTACGCGGCTGGCGTTGTGACAAACCAAACGGTGTGTTGGTGTCGGGCGGTTCGTCAACCTCCTTTGATGGGTTGTAGTTGACGAAATTGAATCTTTGCCGGGGTTTGGGACCAAATGCGATATCGCTTAAGGTGGTACCAGTTTTGTTGTGTGTCAGAGAGTCTGGGTTTGACAGAATGGGCGATCTCAGTACAAATCGTTAGGAGAGATGCAGAGGAATGACAGCTATTGTGTTCTACATATTCCGGCCCGTCTTCGGTCAAATCAACCAAGTTACGGAGTGTGTTACACGGATGTGTGTCAGTGTCAGTATTGTTAACTATGTTATTAGCACAATATGAACTTACCTCATGTTCTGGTGGGCCAGATTCCATGTCGGCAACTTCTGCAACCGCTTGCTCGATGGCTTCAATGCGGGAGGGTCTTACGGACGACTCCATGTCGGGAGTGGGTGGGGCAGAATGCTCCATACAGGTGTCCAGAAAGTTGGCTAAAGTGCTCAACAGTGTTATTTTAGATAGATAAAGAGTCTGGATGGTTAGGAGAGGGAAGGAAAAGATCAGTGGTGGAAGGTAGAGGGCTGGGAGGCAGACAGAACTAGAAAAACTAGATGTAAGACGAGGCTAAGTCTGTCCCCTAGCTTGATGCTACCTTGAATAACAGTTAAGAACTGTACCTAACCACCGTAACCATGTACACTGGTGGGTGTGACATCATTAAATGATGTCATCCCTGATCCCCTATGGTTGCTTAGCAGGAAGCACGGCAACCCTATGTCTTACCAACAAATATTTGGATTTAGACAGTGAAGGACACCACAAAAGGGTGATACTGTAGAGATATTCTCTGGGAAAGGGGGATTTATGCAAATGAGGTCAAGGTTTCGCCAGGATCGGCTCTTCAGGCATCTTAGGAAAGCTTTTAGGGGGTTGACAAGGTGATCAAGACATCTTGAACTTTTGTGTAAAATGGGAAAGTGAATCCAGATTGGTATTTATTCCATAAATTCCAGTGTGTGGTTACAAACCTACCCGAAACGGGTAGATTGATCGTATTAGCAGGGTTCTAAAGTTAATTTAATTTAGATACCCCAAAACCTGGAAGTATGCATGTACCGGTAGATGTAAAAAAAAAAAAAAAAAAAAAAAAAGTTTTTTTTTATGATATTATAAATTTTGTAATTCAAAGTTTAATAACTTCGGACCCAATTAAGATATTTAAAAATGATTTCAAATCTATTATCACCTTTGTCACCCCTACATATCGATATATGACACTTGCATATTGGACAGGCGGAAACTTGAAAATCCCGCATATGCGGACACTTTGGCCTGGAGGGTGTCCACTTACACAGGGTTTTACTGTAGTAGTAAAGGTGAGAGATTAAAGAAAACTCCCTTTCTGAAGTAAGAGAAACATTAAGACTCTTGTTTAGTCAAAAAGAACGTTTTGGAGATAAAAGGGGAAATGTTGTGTAGTGGTGGGATCGCCTCTAAAGCGTTATCCAGCACCAGGGTGCCCCCTACCGTGTATCTGGGGTACTAAGATAATCAAAAGTCAAAGCTGGCGAACTTCAAATGTAGACTGCTTCTGAGTTATCCACTGATCAAAACCCTATAATACACACAAGTCTTGTGACACCCTGGAAGACAGGGGGCTGCTGGTCTCTCACTTTATTACCCATCGTATATGAAGACCCCATTGAAAAAGTATGGGAACTCAGTAAACCACGACTGATTGTATAAAACCTGTCAGATACCAAAACTGTGGTATACAGGTTATAATCTGTGGTCTATGGCCTCAAAACCATGGTTTTCAGGAAAAATAGTCCCTTTGTGCTAAAGACAAAGAAATAGTCCATATTGTTATATCGTTCCATATGGCAATTACTGAGTTAAATTTATTTGCAAAGATGGATAAAAAATGCAACAAATGATGGTTATGTTGACAGACAGCTCTGTAAACCACTCGAGGTTGGCTGCTTAATTCACTCGTTAGTGGTCGTGTATTACTACGCGTCAACCACTTGAGGTTTACAGCTGCCGGTCCACAAAACCATCGATTATTGTCTAGGAGTGCTATGGTTTCTCCACCACTGATGGTCCTGCTCAAGAGGCCAACCACGAGCACCGGAAAATAGAGGTATCTGTCCAGGACATGATACGATTGTATTGCAATGATTTGAACTGTACATTATTTACCTACTTTATCTAAAACGGTAGAATTTCGTTGAATCCGCTTGAAGTTGCTCCCGCACATAGAGACATAGTGAACCCGACCTGGGCCTGGAGATTGAAGGGCCACGAGAGTGAGATTCTCGTACAGTACTTAACTGAATCCTGCTATTTTTTGTTTTTCTCTACACAGATGTACTTCTATTCTTATGATTTATTTCATGCCATACTGAAAGCATGATTTAGAACTGTAGTTTTCTAATCCACCTTTCTCGTGAGAAAACAATGAGATCACATTTCGCTGGTACAAGTGGTAAGTAACCAGCTTCAATACTCGGCTGATTACCCCCACCCACCACCAGCCTAAGTATTTGGCCATATTGCTACAACTCGCTCTGTGGAGTAGTAAGAAGAGTGTTCGGCTGGGAATGTGTGTGTCGGGGGTTCGAATCCAGCCTTGGCTGTTTTGATTAGCCCTTTTAAAACTTTGCTGATTCCCCCCTCCCACCAACAGTCTAAGTATTTAGCCCGTGCTTGGTATCTGTCTCTGTGGAGTAGTCAGTGGAGCTGTCGTCTGGGAATGCAAACATCGGGAGTTCGTACCCTGCTAACGACCGTTCGGCGTTTTATTTTTTGGACTCCCGACTCGACGAAGTCGCTAGTTCACAACAACGATCTTTGATACTGTTTTTATACCGTTTTACTCTTATAGAATCATATTAGGTAAACCCCTGCACATTTACTTTTTTCATTAAATGAATTCTTATTTCTAAATATATTGAATATTCTGATAATAAACAGCTCAAGCTTGAGGTGTGCAATCTTGAGCCTTGAACTTAGTTTAATCTTTGCATGTATGTGAAAGTTTTTCTGAAAATCATTCTACTAGTGGTTAAATTTAGACTCGCAAACATGCATTTTTTTCTTGACCCACACACATATTCATTTACTTCCGTTTTTTCCCATCTATTAATGCGGTTTTGGTTATTCACATAGAAGTTGGACTCCACTGATAGTCTATAAAGCAATCTTGACTTCTGAGATTGGGGGTAGGGTCTTCCAGTATATTGGGTGTGAATCGTAGTGTAATACTCGGAGCAAGAGAAATATTTTAAATGGAAGAGTGAGGTGGACATGGTAAAGTAGCTTTCCTCACTTTTGACCGCATCACACTTGATAGCCTTTCCGACGTTGATTCACGCTTGCCCAGTCGTTATCTTCAATGAATGACGAACTCCAATTCCCGTCTATAAAATTCATTTTATTGTGCTTGTAGAGAATATTCCACATGATGATGTTGCTATAGTTCCACAAATGCTCACAGAAGATACATAAAATATTTTCCCCAACAAAAACGAATGAAATCAAATGAGACTGTTCATCAATCCGAGAGGGGAGTGATGCAAGGTAATGACAATGGGCACGTTACGCGCTAGATGAATGATAAAAATGAAATGCACATAAACCGACGTGAGAATTCTATGTTTCACTCTGACCGGGCAGTGTTCCCACACTACGGGGTAAATTTGTTCAGTGCGAGTGTCATCCCTGGATACAGGCCAAATCCACGTCCGCGTTTTCAGTCTTTTCGTAGAAGTCAGAAGTGACTACGTGTATACAGTTCACGTCATACGCAAATACTATATATCTGTGTAGTCTATTTATATATCATGGGGTTTGGGCTGACAAGGTCGCTGGGTAGTTGTTTTTTTTTGCCTGTTGACTGTAGCTACCCTCATGACAACTGTATGTGTGCAGGTTCGCTGTCATTTTAGAATGCCGTGTAGTTGGGGTTTCCCATGCCGCCGCCGCCGCCGCCGCCGCCCATGCCGCCGAAGTTGTTTCCTCCCATTCCTCCACCCATTCCAGAGCCAGATCCGTAACCACCGCCGAAGTTGCCGCCTGAAAGATCAAAATCAAGCTACATAAGCTTTTTTGTCGTGATTGATAGACTATGTGTTATCAAATACAACATACACTGGCTAATTTCTCTTCCAGAGATCCAATTCAGGGCTGCGAAAAGGGAAATTCCAGAATCACATTTATTTCTACGCTTTAACTCTATCATGGTGATGCACACAGGCAAGGGGAAATAAGGGCATCCATACTTTTTATGGAGGAATGATATGCTAGCAAGATCTGTTACGAAGCCGATTTTTGACCTTTTTGTGTCTATTTCAAGGTAGCATTCCCCCGCAGCTAGGTTTGCGACTGTTCTTATCAGTATAGAAATCATAATTCAAGAGGTGGGCCATGTGGAAACCAATGCTTACTGTCATCATAGATTGGATACTCACGACCTCCATATCCACCACCACCACCGCTGCCGAAGCCGCCACCTCCCATGCCTCCATTACCGAAGTTGCCACCGCTATCTCCGAATCCGGACCCGAAGCCATCACCGCCCTGATTGCGGTTGGACATGCCGCCGCCGAAGCCGTTGCCGCCGCCGCCACCACCGCCGCCGCCGCCGCCACCGCCGCCGCCACTCCGGCCGGCCGGGGTCGAACGAAGGAACAACTCAATGTACCGGTGTTCTGTAAGGTAAAATGTCGACAGCATGTAAATTTGATATCAAAAGGAACAGGGCAATATTTTCAGTCCGATGATCCAATATTTAGCCCTAAGTAAAAGCCTATAATCTTATCAAAAACAAAAACACCTGTCCAAATCCATAAATATCCCATGCCATTTATCACATACCCTTGCAACTACTTTAATATCAGGGATGCAAGTCGGGAATAAGGAAAAAGTCGGAAATATAAAACCCTTACGGTAACGGTTTTATTTCAGCTAGCTGGGGAATCCCCTTTTTGCTCAGCAGCAAAACAGTAGACTAGCCTCAGTCCCTCAGTACAGAAGATATTTTCGGGTCATTGGAGAAGTAAAAAATTATCTAAAATAACACTTAGATTTCAAATTGTGGAATGTTGAATTTTTTACATGTAAGACATGAAATCTGCAAATAAATAATACAAATCACCAATGAAAAAAAAGCAGTGTAAGGCTTAAACAACTATGCCGGCCCAAAAGGCCGGAGTTGGACGGAGCCGGGTCGGCATTGAGCACGGCAGTGGGAGCGTTTTACAGCCGCCAACCTAGGCCCTGTGGCCGGCGCCAGTTCCCGGGCATACCCGCCGTCATTGCCGGCACATAGTGCGGCCGACTGAGGTCCGGGGTCTGGCACTGACAGTCGGGTAGTCCCGTCTTTGTTGCCTGCCCATGGTGCGGCCGTCAAGACGTCAAAAATGCGCTAAAACTCTAACTGCTTCCAGTAGGTATGAAAGTTCGGAATTCCGTCAATTGACGGAGAACTTGCATCCCTGTAATATACAGGCACGTACTCTGCTCCCCCTACCGTATACTGTGTAAAGCACCTTGTACCGGACAGTTGTACGGAACACGTTGAAATGAATGGCAACAGTTCATGTAGTTGACAAGGATGGGCGTGTGATTACAACTGTGAACAACTCTTATTTGGGGGTCTGTGTTAAATTAACCCTATACAAGATAGGTTATCTATGTAATGTGGAATGAATAAGAATCATCAGGATTCTTTAGACCAAGGCGGGGGTCATGAAGACGACAAAGATGATAGGCGGTAACCAACTCTGTGACAGGTGAAGGTGATTTAATCAGTCTCAATTATTTATCTTTGACAAATGGTGGCCTGCGTATTCACTTCAGTACTGGGAAGGAATTACTGAACGTTGGCCAGTTTAGTAAGCCTGACGTGAAGACGGATGAGAACTCCACTTACTCATGGCGGCTCTGTCTTTTGTCATGCCGGACTGTGCCTCTTCGTGTGTCGGGAAGTCCACGTCGGCTTCACCCGATGCGCGACCATCGTTGTTGTAGTGGATCACTACGTTCACTGGGTTCAAAGGCTTGAAGAACTGTCAAAAGCAAAGTCCTTCATGAATGCAGTGATAACTTATTTCATCTTTTCTTTTATGAATTTGTTGATAAATATACTGTATCTAATAAAAGTATGAGATTAATCATGTAGTAAATAACACTTTCTACGCTTTGATAACTTACATCTAGGATGTCTTGTTCGTTGGCAGCGAAGGGAAGTCCTCGCATGTGAATACAGTGACCAGTCTGACTGTCGTAGTTACCGAAGTTGTCACCACCGCGGCCACCCATGCCGCCGCCCATCCCTCCGCCGTACCGGCCGCGGTTGCCGTCTCCCATGCCGCCAAAGCCGCCACCCATACCGCCTCCATAGCCGCCGCCCATGCCTCCACGTCGGTTCATGCTGCCACGATTGCCGAAGCCGCCGCCACCGCCAAAGTTGTTGCCGCCGAAATCGTCAAAGCCGTCATCAAAAACACCTGCAAATTAATATAAGACGTTCATCAGAATAACGTGGAAATGATGGTTTTCAAAACACCATAAAATAAACTAAATGTATTAAATCAATGTATGTTAAGTATCGAACAAACAGGACTCAAAATTTTTACCAAAGTTTTAAGATGTGAATAAATTGGTACAGATTAAAATAGAGGTACACACCGGAAAATGAAATGGGGCTTTCTTTATACCGTTGTGTGGACAAGGTTTGTTTGTTTAAGTTTAACGTCCAATTTGTTCATTTGGACTTACTTTGGGTTGACCGAACCAATGAGAAATTTCACCTCTACACATTTACTGAGGTGAGAGTTCTTTTACTTCCCACACCACAGACATGGTACGAGAAGGATTGGCCTTTGATATAGCAGTACATCTACCACTGCGGGGGGTGAATGAGGACAGTGGTTGCAGTGGGTCTAAAATCAACAAAGTCTGACAAGCTTGGGATTAAAAGTCTAGTGCTCTTTACCACTGAGCTACCTCCCCACCCTGGTTTAGTTATGCTTGCGTGCAAGCTTATCCGGTCTGCACCACGAGGAGGCAAGGTTAACAGATTGGTAATTGGTGAATAGATTGGTAATTGCTGTCCACCCCAGCAGATAACAATTTGTCTTGCTGTAAACCTTTGGGTAGACTATTTTCTCAAATACACTATTAAAAGAAGAATGTCAGAACCGAATAAACTAAGAAAATAAGAACTAATAGAACAGATACAAATGTAACTGATTATTTTGAAACATAATGGCCATTGATCAATGTCTCTCTGAGGCCAAACCACTGTCTGAGAGTGAATATTGATGCTGGGGAACTGATCAATTGCCTAATTTACACTTTTTACATGATTTTTCCGTCAATTTATCTTACGTGTAAATCTCAAGTTCCGAAATGTCGGATTTCCGTCGTTTGTCGGCAAACTCATCGCCGATTATTGAGGAAACAATAATTGGGGCGAGTTTCACGTTGCTCCTCTCTTATACGGAACTATCACTACACTCACCTTTGATGTTTCCGCGGCCTCGACCTCGGCCGTAGCCACCGCCACCGCCCATGCCGCCACCACCGCCCATGCCGCCGCCGCCACCACCGAAGCGGTCGTTGCGGTCATAAGGCCCGGGCCGACCACCCATGGGACCACGCATACCTCCACGGAAACCGCTGGAATTACGCACTTCTTCCAAGCTGCTCTTGAAGATCTCTATGTACCTAAAAACAAACCCAAACTTTTTAGTTAAAGCTCCTAAAGGCCAACGTGATCCCCAACAGAGATGGGGACCTACGGAGGCCAATATGGCAAGAGCAAAGTTGGGCTCCCTCTCTTTACAAAGAAAAACAAAACAAATGTTATGCCAAAATTTCATGCGGGTGCTTACGAAAGGAACTTCAATTAACTATGTAGGGTTACCATATTGGCTAGAGATAGAAGTTGTTATAATTCAAAATACTATGTTACTTAAGATAAATATAATAAATATCTATGATTATAAGGAGACAATATGAACTCGATGAGATGCAAGAATTCATGTACTGAATGAAATAGGCTTCGCTATCACGTCACCATAATTTCAAAATGTGTGAGCACAGAGATTCTTAAAGTTTGGACTCAAATAACGGTAGCAACAAGTTTTTGATTTTTTCACTTATGACAAGTATCTGCACACATATTGAAAAATTGTGACTTTAATTCTCAAAGCGATACAATGTTAGTGGCTTCTCTTCAACGTCATAACACTGACCAACAAGACCAAAGAGTCATCTTGTTCCTTTGACCCATAACGCTTAGATACTAAAGGATAGTCGGATAGGGAATCCAGACTCTTTCACCGAGAGAGCGCTGTCATTGACTATGCTTCACTGAAATGAAATTCCAGGCAATGCATACTATAAAGGTGTATCTTTTCCCAACACCTTTTCCATGGGGCAGTTAAATTGGAGGAGAGGTCATTTCAGGTTCTTGTATTGGACGAAAATAATTCAAATCCCTCCAGTCAAAATCCGTGCCCACTCCCATATTAATGTAAATAGTTCAAAACAACTTTTTTTTTCTTATTTCAAAAAACAAATCAATATAAATTGCAGTTTTCATCTTGATTCGAATGAATTTTCAACTTTTTTTGGTATTCCTTGCAGTATTATTAATACTTCAGACAACATAAATGAGTAATCCAATGATGGATACATATTAAGAAGAGTTTTTGTTCCACTTAGAAAATGTCGGTGTCAAGTGATACAGAGGTTTAGGCCAATAGTCACATTCTGACTACAACGACCATCCCTGTTATCATTTGAGACGCGACGTAGTCAAGCAACGCCAGTGTTAGACAATGAGACTAATCCAATATGACGATCATACATAGAAATAAACCAAGAGCTGGTCCCCGTGACAACCAAGGTTAACGACGATTTCATACTAGTATTTCTTTTTAAATGATAAATCTCTATTTTTATTTCTCAATAAAACATGAATTGAAGAGAATTTGTCTATGACTAAATCGGCCAGTGAAATATAAACGCCAACAGGGGACCAGCCACAATGTAAAATGAGTGGCCCCACCTACCGCACCGGGGCAACCACCCCACCTGCCGCCCAGAGTGGACGTCTCCACAGGATTCCTCCCACCACTTCCTTCTCCCGCCACTCATGACACCCAATTAGCTCTCAACTACTCTCTGAACACAAGTGTCAGCCCCTCCGAGGCCCGTCCTCCCACCTGTGCCCTATCTTTTCCTTGTGTTTGAGCTGAGCCTTCTCAGCTATTTCTTGTGATGCAAACTGTACATAGGCATCCCCCGTAGTACGCCCCTGGTGATCCTGCAGTAGGGTAATCCCATTGGGTACAATCTCCATCCCTGTGTGACCCAACCCAACAGAAAAAACAATCAGCATGGCAAATACATCATCATCAAGCTTCAGCAGCAGAGTCTAAGATTCTACAGTACAAAGTTCAACAACACAAATCAACTCAACAGCCAGCTCGGTATTGAGTTTTGAAACTGTAAGTATGGATTCTTGATTCCTGGGCGATCCGTCACCACGCATGGATGTGTATTCACGGGTTGAGCTTTATTTGCCGCTATCGGTCTTCCCGAACTGTTTAGTATAGCCAGGACGTGTCCTCGAATTGTCACCGGCAGTGGTACTGTCAACCACAAGCCTTCTCCAATACTAGTGTCTTGTCCATGTGTCAATGAATTGGCTTAATACTTTTTTTTGGTGGTAATATGACATGCATAAATACCCAATTTCCATAGGCTTTGTTCCATTCTATTGTCCATACTTACATTTTCAAATTTGTGATATTTCCAAATTTGCAATAGATGTCTAATTGTTAGATTGTGAAGATCCGAGAGAAATTCCTTCAACTATTTTTCAATTTGAAAATTAAAACTTTATAACCCGAACGAAAGTTTCAATTCACTTATATACATCGAACGAGAAAACAATTCTCTTCAAAATATCACTTCCCTTTTATGGTACTCTTCTACAGGCTGTCTATGCGCAAAAATTAGTTACAATCTTTGTGTATGTGTACACACTATGAGACAATTCTACTTCTCAGTACATAGACTTACGTTTCCATAATATGCGTCGTCTAATAAACGTTATTCAAAATGACATAGTTAAAACAAACGATTAATGTAGTAGGTTTTTAGCCGTACCTGAGAAGAAATGTGCGATTTCTTCCTTGGAGCATCCGAATGGAAGTCCGCGGAGACGAATAACGGCATCGTTATTGTTCATCTGGTTCGGGCCACTCCGCTTTACGACCCAGTCCATTTCACTCCGCTTGGATCGGAACACTGTAGAAAATATGTACATAAAGTTTATCTGGAAGAAATCAATTTAATAAGTGCACATTGAAGAACAAATTCAGTCGACGAGGAGTGAGGTCCTTATGATAAGTTCCTCCTGCTCAAGTTTCAGTTAGTACTGCTCTGTCAATTAGTTCTAGAGAATACTATTGATCACGACGCCATTATACGAAACATAAGAATAACCCCGCCCCCCCTCCCGTAAGAAACAGAGCATCTTTTCAAACTTAACTTCTTAAAGATCATTCTTTTACGCTATCAAATGTGTAATCTAGGCAGTGTCCAGGTATGTCCCTCGTATGGACAATTTAAAAAATACTGCCAATCTGGGTACCTTCAATGTAGCGTTTGCCCATATGGTTCTTGTCTTTGCTGAGCGCCAACTCGAGGTCTTTCTCGCTTGCGAGTTCAATGTACGCTTCTCCACTTGGCCGGCCATCGCGTGTTGATGTGAAGTTAATTCCCTCTTTACCATCAACAATATCGCAGCCTAAATAAAAGAACAAGATAAAATGCAACCATGTCCCTTTGGTGTAACGTCCATGGACATAATTACTAAAATTCAGGTTAACGTTGAAAGGTACATGTACTTTTTGATTCAAACATGCGTTGTAGCAAGATCTACACATATAACACACAAAGTTATTATGAAAAGCTCACCATCTAAAAAGTTTGCGACTTCATCTACACTGGCAGACCAGGGCAGTCCACGGATCCTCACAACAAAGCCCTCATCCCCTTCGCCGTCTTCCATGTACCTGTAAAAATATATTTCGCTTAATTAAGTATTTGACGAATTCCTGTTAGTTTTAAGAAGCAGTCCCATGAAAGCATCTTGGTGTTGGGACTCGCTCAAGTAGCAAAACAAAGATTTACCATTAGAAATATTTGGGATATACCCAATACCTAATACGAATAGATCTAGCCGTTAAGGACAAAGGAAAATTAGTTAAGAACTACGCCATTTAAATGGTATACAGACGTTAGCAGTATATCAACTCTGAATAGACGATTATCAGTATCATTTGTTTCATGAATGATATTATCAAAATTTCATACGATAGGTAATGCTTGACCAACGTATCTGACAACTTAGCTTGTGTATTGTTGACGAAATGAAAGGGAACTTACGGCATATCATTGCCCATTTCATCTCCGTATTCCTTCGGCATTTTGCTGTAAATACAAAGATAACTATTGTGAAAACAAGATATACTTTCAAATGAATAATTGAATATAAACGTTATTGTCTGTGTAGTTAACAGGTCAACACTACTTGAAAGGATAGCTTCAGCAAGGGCCTTAGTCGCCCAAGCATTGCCAGATCCCCGTTTACTATTTCGATTCTCCGATCCGGCTGGACACTTCCGGTTCAAAATACCCTCCAATTTACCTGACAACGGATCGATCCGCCATCTTTGCTGGTGAATACAAACCGCTGTCAGAGTTTAAAATGGCGAAAAACTATATTAATCGACCTTCTCCTGTGAATTTTGTAAATGGAATAATTAAAATAGGATTATTTACGTTATTAAGACATAATTTTAACATGCCAACTCGAAGAAAATCGATTGTTTCGGCGATTTGTTGACATCGCGTTTATAGTCTAAACTGGGAGAAAACATAATCATTTGGTCTGAAAGTGCCAGGGAAGTGTAATTGTGACCAAGAGAAATCTTCAGAAGTATTTAAAACATCCTCACACATTAAATAGTATCATAAATGGACGTCCGAACGGTTCCATAGGCTTAGTATTGCGTGGGGGATTCTCCAAAATGGCCGCCCAGGGGGTTTGTAGCGCCACCTACTTCCTGGCCGGATCGGAGAATTTACAATTAAATTACCGAAAGCTTTCAATAAACATCATAAACTGCAACGTGGCGCAAGCCCATCTTCATCAGAAGACTGCATCCAAAGTGATGGGAAAAGAATGATATATGACAGACATCTACTGAGAATTAGAGATGGTCAAAGACCTGAAAATGAAATGGCAGGTTACCTTCCACCCGGCAATTTGAATAAAGTAGGTCAAGACGCGAGCTTTGGCTTCAAGCGCCAACAAAGCACTGCACTTTACGTACCTATGTTCCTCAAAAAGCATGATAATTATGCAATATAAACATCTTTAGACTTGTTATTTAGGTTCTCTAAAGTAACATATACAAAACTCACAATAATTTAGAAGCGAATGCGCTCTTTTTGAGGCGTTACCTGTTTTAAATGAAGCCCGATTTCCAAGTGACTCCTCGTGCGACAGAATCCAAAATGGCGAGATTGAACAGAGCCTCGGTTTAGCATGATGAGTAGAAAATCTTAATTATCTAATTTTGTTCTATACGGGTTTTTAAAGCTTATAGAACATTGTTTAATTGACTATTTATGCTCTATAAGAAAAAAAAGACTTTGTTATTAATTTTGAAAAGGTATCTCTTCCGGTCAAACGAATCTACTTCCGGGTTACGACTTTCAAAACATTGGAAGCCATTTACTGAATCTCTATGATTGGAGGCATATAGCATGACAATCTGTGGAATATCGTCCTCATCCTTGGCTTAGAGTTAACAAAAAGACTGTGTATATGAAGTAGGCACATCAGCAGTTCCCTGTGTGATTTTTCTTCGGATTTCACCCAAAATGAGCTTCTTTTTGTGAGTATAAAATTTTCACAACAAACCCGGATTCTGACAGATGAACAAGTCGATGAATATCTGAGACACGAAATGTAAACAATAGTTCACAGCACTTGTATTTGTAGAATAGGCTCACCCTTTTTAAAATGATTAAACTAATCATTAATGAGCTGTGTTGAGTTTCAAAAGGATATTATTATGACCAATAACAAACATGCAAAATCCATCAGTTAGAAGTAAGTTTTAGCTGATATTTTCCCAGATAGATTATGAAAACCCGATCATTTTTTTGCATTTCCTTTACAGCCTGTTAGTTACCTTCTTTAGATATATGGACCATGGTACATGTTGTAATATACACCATTGTCCAAAATAGCTAACATGCTTCATGTCAAACATGATTATCTTGCAGCAACTAATATGTAGAAGTTATTGGTTTTACCAAGTTATTTGTTACAAGTCTCACTTTCTGAAAATTTGTTTATGAAACACTCAGCCGGGCCTTCAGTGAATTTGATGTAATGACGGTTCGCACTGGAAGACGATTCGCACGGCTAGCAAGACTATTAGCACTGAATGTTTCGCACTAATATGATTAATTGTAGCCACTCCTCCATAATGAAATATAGCAGTACAAGACTTTAGCAGCAGACTAGTTTTAGTCACAGTAAGTTGAAACGAATGTACGATGATTCGCACTGAAAACCCATTCGCACTCGACGTTTCGCACTAAAAAAATCAAACCAAGTGTTACTATCCCGTGATACTGACAAAAAATTACACAACTTTGGCAGTACTTCACCATTTATTTGATACCATTCCCTGAGCGAAATATGTGGAAGCCACTCCGAGTGGCTCAGTAGTTATAACTGTAACTGAAGCCCAGATGATTGTTACATAGTTTTCACATGTTGTCAAGTAATTGAGTGATGGCCCATTTTAGAACATCAACAAGTAATACATTGGAAATAAACAGTGAGATGTAACAAAGAACGTGTCCCATATCATATCAAGAACTGTATCGGCCCCTCGGGCAATAACCACTAAATATTGAAGACTGCCTCATCTGTGGCAGTCGCTGCAAACATCTCTGTGAGGGTATAAGTGTGTGTGTGGGGGGGGGGGGGGTTACCTGGAGTTGGTGTCATGCTGACGGGAGATTGTGACTGGTTGGTGGTGCCTGCATTCCCCGTACCGTGAATTGTGGCACATATCGGAGGTGACACTTTCTTCCATAGAGAAAAGGCGTTAGTTTCGTGCACAGGTACTTATAAGCCAACCCCCCACTTCAGCAAAATGTTATAAGGCAATTCTGCGGGCATTTACACATTAGGAAAACCCCGCTTATAAGCCGCCGCCGCCGCCCCCCATCACGGCTTTTCATAGAATTTGGATAGTATATGGACTATTGTATATGATAAGGCATAGAATATGAACGTTTCAATTAACTTTTGTACCAATATAGGATATCACATGCTATCTGACAAATTACTACCATTAACCCTTTGCAGGTTAGCACCAGTACAGGATCTAGGATGCCCCTGGGTTATTGTTTTTTTACTTTATCATAGATTTGTACTGATTTGGGGTTTCTTCAAAAATCAATTTTTGAAAAACAGACTTCGCACTGAAGTCTATTATCGAGACTTGATTGCTCACACTCAAATATCCGGCAGCAACTGTTTTCTTTTTATTTGTGCCCTCAGTTGGTGGTCATCAAGCTCCTTTGCAGAACCTTCACTGTTTCTGGCAGGGGTATCATTGACATGCAAATAATGATGAAACGCAATTGTTGTAGTCTGGCATGGGTTTTGGGATCATTGACATGAGTGGATCCACCCATGGTGTGGCACTACAGAAAGAACATAAAGTCCCTTTCTAAATGCAGAACCCCTTTAGTTATTCAATGTAGAGATTTCCTTGCTCATAATGCTCTTCCATAAATGAGCAGCAATGGGCATTTGTTTATCATTTAAACAAATGATCTTGTGAGACTGCATTGATTCTGGGACAAATGTTCTGGTGTTTGTCCCCCCCCCCCCCCCCCCCCCCCCCCGCCATAATTATCGAATGCTCCCTTACAAAATAAAATCACAATGACATGACTGTAATGAGGAGAGGGACATTAAAATATATCTACAACGCATGCATTTTCTGTATTGGCAGGAATTATTCAGTATTCTTATGCGTGGAATTTCCAAGGTATGAATATACCAAGATGCGTGGTATTACATTGAATTATAATAGTGGGCGTTGTCAATATGGGAAACTCTTATTCTCATCGGTCAAAAAGTATTATGTTAAAGCATTCCACATGCTTGAGGTCATAGATATCAACAATTTAGGTTTGATCCTATCATTATCTTTTCCTCAATAGAACTGTGTAAAGTATGAATATCGATGTGGAGTACACATTTACTATTGAGACGTGGCTATATAGAATATGAATTATACATGAATTGGTTTCTAACCTTTAATTATTACTCTTTGAGTACCATACTATTTGCCAAATAAAAGGGAACAGTGTTTCCTTATAATCTTCACACGTCTCCCACTCAACTGACATTAGAGGAATCGCTGGGCGGGGGGGGGGGGGGGAGAGATAATCTTTTGAATGGGTTCACAAAGTGAAGAACAGTTGGATTTGTATGTAATGCAGTATCCAAAGAATACACCGTCAGTTGGAAAAATGGTCTTGAGATAACTGTTTTTTTTGGGGTTTTTTTTTTAAAAGGGGCGGGGGGTTATATCAACATATGCGGCAAGGCTAGTAGAGTTGTGCAGTACGAATTAAACGTTTAATTAAAACACTAACCTAGGTTTAAAGATATAGAACCCCATACAAGATTGGAAATTGTTCAACTGGTTTATTTCAATTTACAGCCCACTGTTATGGTAAAGATGGATCATTACAGTAAAGATAACGCCCATATTTATAGATATATTTGATCAGTTTAAAATATTTTATTTGGCTTGTGATCAATAATATGTTACACCACTTACTATTGTTCTTATAGCGGAGGTCGAGGTAACAAGACTTTCAAGCCGAAGAAGAATATCCCTGAGGGAACACACCAGTATGACTTAATGAAACATGCAGCAGCCACACTTGGCAGCGGTAACCTGAGACTAGCTGTAATGCTGCCTGAGGGCGAAGATCTCAACGAATGGGTCGCAGTCAACAGTAAGTATCAGTTTGTCACTAAATACCCATGCCGTCTACTGTAAAGATGCACAGTTTCGCCATACAACGTAAAAATACTGTACGGAACACTGTTCCGTACATGAAAATACGGAACTCCTTCCCATACATGTTGACTATAATATTAGTTTTTGGGCCAAAATGAATTAGTGATTTTTCCTAATTTCGTGTATATAGTAAATATAAAACAACCTACCACGCTTGTACAAGCCACAAAACTCGATAATAATTTACTATTTGTACGGAACTCGGCGAAAACGCCTTGTTCCCTACAAATCGTAAATTATCATCTCGTTTTGCAGCTTGAACAGCATGGTCAGGACGTTCTATATAATCATGTGCATAATGATGGCCAACTGCATTTTGTTATTAGGAATAATTGTTACTTGGAAGTTTACTATGCGGAGTTGATTCTACGCAGTATCTTCGCATTCGCTCGGATATTACTATGCTTCAACCTCCCGGAGCATAAGGCCATTTGTATCTGAAACCAGTCAATATTGTGTGTATTTCCTGTTGGAACTGACCAAACCAATTAACCGGACCATGCTAAATTGGCTGGATGTTAACCACTCCCTATCTAGTACTTGTTTGTTGTTCATCGACATAATATAATGTTTTTGCATGGAAGTACAATTTAATATACATTGAAAGCAAATATTTAATGGTTAAAGACAATATAATACATGTTCGGTGTACTTTGAACAGAATACTAGAGAATACTGGCACTACAAGTTATCGAGAGGGACTAAATTGAACTTTTTTCTTTTGTATACTTCCAGCTGTCGACTTTTTCAACCAAATCAATATGCTGTATGGTACAGTAACCGAATTCTGTACGGAACAGTCCTGCCCAGTCATGTCAGCTGGCCCCAAGTATGAGTACCATTGGGCGGATGGCCACACAGTAAAGAAGCCCATCAAGTGTTCAGCCCCCAAGTACATAGACTACCTCATGACTTGGGTACAAGACCAACTAGATGACGAGACCCTCTTTCCATCCAAAATTGGTAAGTTATACTGGTGTCCCACCAGGATATAGTTTAAGTGTAGTTATATGTGGTATATATATGAGATTCAAGTCAAAGCACTAGATATTGAAGTGAGCAATATCAATACGATTTCCATATTGCCAATATCTAAAACTTGAAAAGGATATCTTTGCTATTTTGGCTAAGGTAATGTTCAGCCCAATGCTTAGCCCAACACTCCATCCTATGGTACATTACACCCCATGTCGGCTCAAGAGAACAAACTATCATGCTTTCTTTCCCTCTTTTCATATTCAATTGGCTCACAATATTGAAACTACTATCTTGCAGCCGTTGTGGGAATAGACAGACTTGTTTTTAATTGCCGAATGAAGTTGGTAGACGCATGCAAGTAGGACGCAGTTGTACTGTGAGACTTTTGTCATATTATTACCGAATTACCGGATGGCCCTATCTCACGCGGATGTCGTTTGTTTATATTCCAGGGGTGCCATTTCCAAAGAACTTCCTCTCCATTGCCAAAACAATCCTGAAGCGGCTGTTCCGGGTCTACGCGCATATCTACCACCAGCACTTTGACCAGGTGATTCAACTGCAGGAGGAGGCCCATCTCAACACCTCCTTCAAACATTTCATCTTCTTCGTCCAGGAGTTCCAGCTTGTTGATAAGCGTGAACTCGCGCCCCTTCAGGAACTCATAGAGAAACTCTCCAGCAAAGACCGATGAGAGGACCCCTGTGTTACCGTTGCCTGGGTCAAGATTTTTTTCCCCTTAGATTTTGGTTGGATTATTTTGATGGACATTAAAAAGTGCTAAATGGACGTCCTGTGAGTCCGAGGGCGTTGTTAAGGAGCTTCCTCAGTGGTGAGTTGCTCGCATTGCCAAGATAACAACCAAAGTGTGATGCCCTGGAACACGTGGCAAAAACATGCTGCAAGCCCAGTTGTGTGCAGATGAGCCCCTTCGCTGGTTTTCATTGTCATGTCATTTGCTTCATCTGGCTTCTCAGCTTTAGAATCATGCTGGATGTCGCACATTACCCTCATATAAACCATGTCTGTTATAGATGATTGCTCTGCTTCCATTCACCCTCCATCGTTTGATTATTTAGGATGTTCAATGTCTCTCCAAGAGTAAATTTCATTGTCTGGACCTTATTTAGCAACTTCTGTTAGTTAATAGATGGCTATACCACGGTGTACAACAGTTGGATCACCTTTTTGCTTAATGTCACTGTTGAACCGGTCCGAAATTAAATTAAGGAACGTTGTGGACTATATATAGAAAAGTTAATTACTTATCAAGGTACCCGCTGTACATGTAGCTTCAGTTTTCCGTGAACAAATGTAATGTATATGGCTTGGTTTGAAGAGGTGTGTATTGCAGTTTATCTCATGCATTCATTGTTGCCTAACTTCAGATTGATATATTGTATTGAATATATTTGAAAGATTTAAGTAGTTCTTTGCAAAAAAGATGTGCTAGCAAGTCTTCGTTAGAAACAACACATCCCATTTTTAACAAAGCATACTCTTTACGCTGAAGCACCCTACCCTCTCTCATAAATCACTATGCATACCGAACGAGAGATTGAACGTTCATGAAAAGCGTAGGAATGAGGAATTCCGGGTCCACTCTCAAATCCGCAATAAATATACAGATGTCAGTAATGATTCCAGAGAACTGGGTTAAATTCCGTTAGACGAAAATGAGATTGGAACTCTTCGTGGCGTTGACCATTTCGGGTGGTGACTTCGGTGATTGAAGGTCACATATACAACCCGACCTCCAAAACAAAGGTGTGATTTCAGTCTATCTTGTGATATATATCCATAAAAGGTCCCTGACCGTATTCCCACAAATAATTACAATGTTTGTGATGATGCTATTGTGTGCGTACCGCGTAGATTTAGCCAAGAGGAGAATAGGAGGCAGTATGGTGTGCACTATGCCGTGTGCTGAGAGAAGTGCGTTGTGGTGATGACGACAAATAGAGTGCGTTGTGGAGAGTGCATTCAGTGCGTTGTGATGGTATGTATGTACGTACGCACACAGTGCGTTCTGTTAGTGAGTCCGTGCATGGTGAAACATGCCACCAGGTGCTTAGATTAAGCACTGAATGTTTGTCCGAGATTTATTTGAGGAAGCGGAAAAGACAGTGTCTCTATCTGTGAGACCAACAAGTAAAACTGCTGTTGATCTGTTGTAAATAATAGTAAAACTAATACAGAGTAATGTGCCGTGCCTTGTAGCATTACCACATAAATAACGGAAATACCTGGCAATCAGCTTTGGAGAGTGCTTCTATGTGACGCCTAGATTCATGGCAGGTATATTCTCTTTGTAAGGCATGAAGCATGCTATCTGTCTACTAAAATAAGTGATCGGTGTATGTGCAATTGAGAATCCAACAACCCTGGGTGCCACACGGAGGATGTCCTCACTGTTGCCTAACTGAACCTAATGTATTTAATTGATGTTTTATCCACGTTTGAAATTTCGGTTTCACTGGGAATGAATCCTTACACGAGCCAAAAATGTACAAATGATCATACCTCCCCCACCCTCCCCGTTTATACGAACTGCTCTATTTGAGGCATTGGGTATTTTATTGAAGGACGTGTATATCATATACAAGTCGTGAAGAAATGTCTAAAGAGCACGCTTATGTTAGTTTGCTATCTGCTTCACCTAGGCGATTAATAGATTTTAAAAAAGAGGGTCCTGGCCCGCCCTCTCGCTGACATAATTAAGGTACAGACGTTTAGTTCTGATCCCTGGCACAAAAGGATCTTATGACCTTTGTATTATTTGAAATGTGTACGTTATGTTAATATTGTCAGGATGATTCAAAGGAATTAACTGACTTTTGATTGTAACACTACTGTCAACACAATAGAAAGACTTCTTAAACAGCTGTACATAATTGTAGACATGAGTCGCATGACCGTCAGATGTATACGTTTCAGAAGTTGCTGGTTACAGTATGTTACACGGGTATTCTTACCTATGTTTTAATTCCGGTACGTACACCAGTTATATCACTGGTCATGTGTTGGGAAGTATACTTTGTACAATTGATGTTCATATGATATCTTTTCCCATAGAAATTGTTCGCTTTTATGTTTTTATTGCAATGATATCTCGTTTTCTTTTAATTCAATTTGATTTTTTTAATATAACAATGTATATATACTAGGGTATACTGACCTGTCAATTCACGAGTACTTGAACATATGGGTGTAGATCAGCCATACTTACCACTACATGCAAAAGTGGTGGTTTAATTTGTTGATATCATGAGATATATCATTTCATGGGCAAATAGATTAAAAAGATTATTATCGACCTTCTAGTTTTAAGTTTTCATTTTAGCTGAACACGTGCCTTGATTTCTATTCCATGTTCAACACTGCTATGTTGTCCTGGTCACATAGGTGATGTGCTGCTATTATTTTGATTAACTATTATATATTCATATAGGCAAGAAACTGCTTTTGAGAGGCAACCATCACCCAACCCTCTACTTGTCAGTATGATCTGGTTGATTTATTTCTTAAAATTCAATATAAAGAGAATACTTTAAAGAATGAGTTTTATCGCTAAAGGATCTGTCTTTTAAAGCATCATTATGGAAACGGGTGATCAATAACTCTGATCTGAGGATTATCACAGGTCTAGAGTTCGTATCTAATGCGGCACACAAATGTCTATCCGGTGTCACCACCATTCATAATGTATTCTTTAACCGCTATCATTCATTACAGCTATAACTGTGAAGCCACTTTGCACGCTGGCTTTTTTTCTCGTTCGTTTATTTTTTTGGTTCGACCATTGAAGATTCACAAGGTACAGCAATGAAAATTTGCCGATATACAAGCAGGATACAGTGCACAAGGTTACACTACGTATTTTAAAAGTTACATCTTCACGTGTTAACTGAACATTTTTGACAAATCTGCCGTTGTTCAAACCGTAGATGGGTACTCTTATAAAGGGTGGCTGTGATGTCAATCCTGTTCGAGCCACAGATCAGGACACATTGAGGGAATGTTATCTCTGCCTATGTTATCATGCTATTATACGCTTTAAGAAGGATGTCCTAGTTTAGATCGTAGCTTTTAAGAGTTGCTATGGCACTATGTGTGTCCCACTTTTAGGGCAGCTGGCCTGACTCGTGGAAAAATGAGACGTGCATAAACAGAAACTGAGCGACCATGATCTACTGAACAACGTACTGTAATGTTTCCAGCTGAGTGTAAAGGAAACAAATGTCAGCGGCAATTCAAAATAAAAATGGTAAGCTTTGTAGGTCTGAATTTATTCATTTTAAACACTTTATACGAAAACAAGTCTGGTATTCATTCTTATCGTTGCAGTTGTCTGTTGAGATGGCAGTAGGAATATAACCTTAAGTCAGATGAATATGTCATATTTACAGCAAGACTACACAATTAGTTTCTGAAAACGTGGCAAAGCGTAAAGAACGAGCTACCGCATAAGAGTGAGGAGCAGAACGTTTGCTCCCGGTATTTATAGTCAGACCACTTGCTACCTTGGCGACCTTAACAACCGAGTCGTTTGTATAGTAACGTTCAGATTGTTGATACTGTGACATCACCAGACTGGGAGAAGTTTTCCCATATATGGTGTGATGTGTGAGAGGTGAAAAAACGGGATGACCCGATCTTTCTAAGCGGTTTCGCTAGGTGCTCTTCAGGCTTGATTTGAGGGGGGGAAAGGGGGGGTGTTTTAGACTCCTATCAAGTGACAGGAGTTCCCTACGCTTCCTAAGCGGTTCCCCCACTTGTTGTGGGAGATAGATAAAATGGGAAATGATGTTGCAAGGTTGAACATTGGCTTCCCATTCTATTTGGACTGGCAGTAGAGATGTGTAACTGTCAGGGACTGTGTAGTTTAGGTAAGAACACAGTTTTATGTGGTAGCAACAGCCAGTGTGGCTGGAATGAGTGGTCAGGTTAGCATTTGGGCAATGCCTACCAGCTATAAAGGTATATTAAGCCCACTTTTAGACCAAAAATGAATTGAAAATTTTTTTTTGACGTGGCTATGTTTTGGTCCAAGTGGGTGTAAGCTAGACTTAAGCTAATGCTTGAGCGGGTCCATAACGTTCAGGCCTACCGGGGCATTAGTGTGAAGGCGCTGGATCCAGTTGAATTCCAGCAGGTCTCGTAGGTATTTGGCGTACACAATTAGGTTCATCCTGTTACGAACCACGCCATTCACGTTTTTTTTCTTATCTTTGAGTAACCGTATATAGATCCTGGTATCAAGTTAGCCAAATCTTGTGTACGCTATCATCTCGTTTCTCTTCTATTGATATGATAGAATGCCGTTGCATTTCCTTTCCAATACAGTATTCATAGCAGTATAAGTGCTAAGTCGCCTGATGGGCATGAATGTACCTTTGGTCTATTTGACTACAATATGTAGACAACAATCTATGGTTTTGTGTATGGGTGGCGAGTTTATAACGACGTCAACCAGCAGTGGTTTTTAGAGCCATCTGTCCACAAATTCATCATTTGTTGTCTATACAGGGATGCCAGTTCTCAGGGAATTTCAGGATTTCAGGGATTTTCTTCACCTCTACATACATCCAAAATTTGCACTGAACTGTGGTGTATAGGCGGCCGGTAGCGGGTACCCGGCGGCCGGTAGCGGTACCCGGCGGCCGGTAGCGGGAGGCACACACGTGGCGCCCGTGACAGTCACCGAGCAGTGCCTGACTGGTGGCCCCCTGTGGGCCCAAGGGCCTTGCAGCTTTTTTTTTTTTTAAGTTTTATTGAGTCAGTTCGCAAATATACATTCGCGGTCTACCACCTTCCCAGAAAAAATAATAAGAAAAATACAATCCAAGATCTTATCTCAGTACAAAACATAATACAATATAATATAACATAACAGAAACATCAAAAATGAAAGGTTGTCTTCTTGTGCCAGTTTTGGTGGACACAGTAATTACAATATACATCTAGATCACATTGTTTCTATATAGGGCGAGAAATACTAATATTGACAATATGATATGGTATTGGGATCACAATAGAGACAAATATGGTATGACGACCTAACAACAGCTGTGTTATTTAGATAATAATAAAAACTAGATAACAATTCGACAAAACAGGTGCTACTAGTATTATTCAGTCTGTTACCCTTTCCAGATGGTCCACAAGTGCTTTCTTAAAAGCTTGCTTGGTCTCAGTTTTGGTTACATTGTCTGGTAAATCATTCCACATGGACATGCCACAATACATGGGAGATTTTTTCATAAATTCTGTTTTTGGTCTAATGAGGTCAAACTTGGGTCGCAGCTGAGATCTAGTTACTCGCCTGTTTACTGAGGTCAGGGTGACAGAGTCTTTGCTCATTGCTATCCATTTTTTCCTTTGAAAAGTTAGCCTGAGTATCTTCCTTCTTATCTCAAGAGTTGGTACCCCACAGCGTTTGTGAAGCTCTTTAATCATGCAATGTTCCGGTTTCACTTTCAGACATATACGTAAACCTCTATTTTGGGTACGCTGAAGCTTATTCAACAGTTTTTTACTAGCACAAGTGGAGGCTCCCTGACTGCACACTGCCTGTGTGTTAAACCGCCATAGGATATCAGTGACTCCCTGAACACCCCTGAGACTCTCCAATCGTATTAGAACCTAGAATGTGTAGGGGGAGTGTAAGTTCACAACACACACATCATTGTTCACCCTGGGATTGAGTGGGTGGGCAGTAATGAGGTCAATGTAACCACAGGCGTGCTACCCAGACCCCCTCCTCTAGACTTGCTCCAGTCTTTGATTTCTTTTTCTTTTAAAAAAAATTAATTATGGATGCAAAAAAGTTTACATTTTCGTTACCAGTTCCATGTATCTTTGCTTGGCAATTTGGTTTATATACTAATGGCAATGGAGCCATGTGTTGCCTAGTTATCCTATTTTCTGTCTTTAAAAAATTTCATAAAGACTTCAGCAAGTCAAACAAAGACTACCGGGTGGTTGGTAAAAATAGATTGGGGTGAGCTGATTGTGACCTGGATATCAAACGGCATGGTATCAACTCTTAATCTATGTTGGCTCTTCTAACAAGCATCATGTGACTTCAGGGAATTTCTCCAGGGGATGCTGACATCCCTGTCTATAATAGCAATCTTTATGAATAGATTAAAACCAGGAATATCGATGTAGGGTTTCTGACGTATATCAGAAGGGACTGCAGAGTTAAGGATGAACTAGCAATAGCAGGAGACTGGGAATTATGTCGTCTTTTGCCATTCATATTACCAGAGTTTAGCCTGGCTACTTTGATTTTGTTCATAAGAGGAAAGAAAACTTTGTTTGAACTACACCACATCGACTAAAAATAAACACTTTACACAGAGCATACAGAAATATATATATATATATGTATATAACTTGATATGAAAAGATAACCTATAATCGGATCAACAAGTATTCTGAAAATGTAGAAATGGAACACTGGTTCGTCTCCTATGTTTGTTTGGTATTTTTCAAGAGTACAATCTGAACAACTTTCCCACGATCAGTTGGATTGATATTTTACTTAAAATTAGGAAACCTTAAAACACATGGCATTCATCACCTTATAACTTGTGTTCAGCATCCTTTGTCTACGCTTGTGATTCGTTCCTGTGTAGAAAAACTGGACTACATCTGGTAAACAGAGAAGACCTTCCCACCTCAAGATAAAGTTGTTGGACATTATGAATATCACCCTCTTCACACTGGCGCCAACTTGTAATGGCTGTCAAGTAGGTCACACCAGAGCGAGGCGATAGGCTCTGGTATATAGCAATCACACGGCAGCAAATGCCTAAGGGAGTGTTCAATAATTATGGCCGGGGGGGGGGGGGCACAGTTTTTAGGGAGAGGCAACTTCTTTTTGGTATTCCAAAGGGGGGGGCAAATTTTTGTTTGGTATTCCAATGGAGAGGGGCCAACATTTTTTTTTGTATTTCCATGGGGGGGGGGGGGGGGGGGCCAAATTTTTTTCATTAATTCTGTCATGGGTCGACGTTTTCAGCTGGACATGGAGGCAAACTCCCATATTTGTGTTCAATGACAAGATTTGATGTTATGAAATGCATTCATATCATGTCACAGCTTAAGAAATCAGCTTAGTTGTACAACTATAATATTGATTAATGCACATGGTAACTATAGTTGTCTCACTCCCTGGAGTTCATTGTCTATGGTCACAAGCCTGATCACCAATTTGAGATGGGTGTCCACCCTCCCTCAGTCTGACAGACTTATGTGGAGGGAGACAACAATGGATGAACAATAACATTTGTCCCAGAATCAATGCAGTCTCACAAGATCATTAGTTTTTTCTTCAACATTGATGAATTAGGATCATATGCTACAACATCAAGTGCTACAAAATACCCCTGTTGATGCTTATTTCAATAAGATTACCATATTTATGGAAGAGCACTATGAGCAAAGAGAACTCTTTATTGAGAACTCTACATTGAGTACTTAAAGGGGTTCTCGTGCAAGAAAATGGGACTTCCTTCTGTTGTGCCACACCATAGATTGATCCATTCATTCCAAAGATCCCTAACACCATGCCAGACTATAACAAATTGCCAGAACATCCATATTTGCATGTCAATGATACTGCTACGAGAAATAGTGAAAGTCCTTTGGGATACTGCAAGGGAGCCTGATGACTACCAACTGATGACACAAATCGAGAAAGCAGTTGCTGCTGGATATTTGAATGTGAACAACCAAGTCTCAATAAGTGAATTCATTGAGAATTAGGTTCTAGGTGGTCAAGCTTTATGATTGATTATATGGGTACAGGAGAGATGGGGACTTCCAGCAAGTCTGCTAGTTGCCAACTACAGCCTCAATTTGGCAGTGGTTGCATCACTGATTTCGGGTTAGAACATTAGCAGAATCTTACAATTCAAATCATGTATATGATTCTTACAGAATCTTACAATTCAAATCAGGTACAGTAAAACCCCTCTTCCGGGACACCCCGCTTAAGGGGACACCCCGCTTAAGGGGACAATTTGCTCGGAACGGAAATTTTCCCCTCTATTGAGAGTTTGTTTTAACCCCGCTTAAGGGGACACCCCGCTTTAGGGGACAGTTTTTCGGTACAGAAATGCATAAAAACCCCTCTTAAGGGGACAGTTTTGGAGGGACATCATATCAAAAACACTGAAAATCCAGTGACTTTCGGACCCGTTGACGGTAGGGGGTTAGAGGCCCGCTTACAGGTTAGCTGTGGGCAACACAGGGAGGGCTGGAGGCTTCGAAGGTGTGGTATTCAGTGAGCCGTCGCGGCTCAGGGCGGCTCAGGGTGAGTCGCTTATGCGGCCGCTGATTTTCGCGCCTACTGAAGGTGCTGGGTATGAGGCCCGCTTACAGGTTAGCGGTGGGCGGTTCAGGACGGGCTGGCGGCTTTGACCTGGACAGTTGACCTGGACATTGACCTGGACAGTTTCTGCACCACCCACGACACCGACACCGATTCTACGACCGCAACTTTTCCTACTGATGATGATGATGTTGATGATGATGAGAGCAGTGATGACTGCCAAGTTTACATGTATTATCTATTTATTTTTAATTTGATACATTTATATTCATTTATATTCATTTATATTGTATAATTGATATGTATTTGCTTATTTATATATTATTAATAAACTTTTTAACCTACTAACCATCGTTTCCTTCATTTATGTAGGTATTCTCTATTGTATAACCATTGGCAGACTGAAAACCCTGCTTAAGGGGACACCCCGCTTAAGGGGACAGTTGGCTCGGAACGGAGGGTGTCCCCTTAAGAGGGGTTCTACTGTATATGATTCAAGTTCATATGTTAAAAGCAGGACACAGGAACCTCTCATATAGGCTCTCAAAGGACTCTGCTGTAAAACTGGCCAAGGAATACCTAATGGCTGACATTATCCACTATTGGTTGCCAGTGGTGCAACTGCAAGAACCTCTCCAACAGAGGTGACTCCAGATGGCAATGACTGACATTGAAACTATAGTTACCTTGTGCATTAATTTAAAAATTGTTGCTGTCAGTTGCAAGGTAAATTCATCATTCAAATCATGTATATGATTCATATTCATATGTTAAAAGCAGTTTAGAATACGAGGCAGGAACACTTCTACACACAGCCGATGCCATATGTTAAAAGCAGGACACAGGAACCTCTCATATATAGGCTCTCCAAGGACTCTGGCCTCCACATGGTGTGTGTTTCAGTCCTGCTCCAGACTCCCCCATCTTTTTTGCATTGGTGCTATTCCGTCAACAACATGTTTATTTGCTACTTTTTCTTTTATTTTCATTTTTAAGCAATTTTTATGAAGTGAATATTGTGTGTACAATCACCAAATTTGGTGGTAAAGCCAGTCTTCCACTCGGGCCCTAGCCCTTAATCCTCATTCTAATGGCAGGTTTCAAGCCAAATGAGCAGTGGGTACTATTTTTGTGTAAGTAATTATATAGAACGTCCTGACCATGCTGTACAAGCTACAAAACGAGATGCTAATTTACAGTTCGTACGGAACGAGGCATTTATGCTGAGTTCCGTACAAATCGTAAATTATCATCGAGTTTTGTAGCTTGTACAAGTATGGTAGGACGTTATATATTTACTATATACCCAAAATTTGAAAAAAATAATTTCAATTTGCTTAGCAACCAAAATTTTAATAAACGTGTGTGGGAAGGTAGTCCGTATTTTGGTGTACGGACCACTGGTGCGTACAGTATTTTTACGTCATATGCCGAAACGGTGCGTATTTACAGTATATACGGCATGGGTATATAGTAGTTGGTATAACCCGACTGGGGTTTGAACCCATGACCTACCATGCTTGAGATGAACACCCCTACCACTTAGCCACCGAAATTGGTCAAAATCTTGACAAATGACTGAATGTAGCTGGGTACGTTCAAAAGCAAAGAAGGAAAGCCTTATGGAAAATATGCCACATCAGTTTAGCCTCCTCTGTGCTTTTACCCTATTCTGATGGGGGGAGGGACTTTTTTTTTGGGGGGGGGGGGGGGGCATTCCAAGGGGGGGGGGCCAAAATTTTGCTGGGTATTCCAAGGGGGGGGGGGGCAATTTTTTTTGGTATTCCCGTGGGGGGAGGCAACTTTTTTTTGACCGATCGGTGTTCGAAAAAACTGTGCCTCCCCCATGGGTGATAATTAATGAATGCTCCCTAATACTATGATAATAAAAATTCAAATCGCTCTTCTGTCATAAATAAACAACCGATTTTTATAATTAAAACATTGTTAGAAAGCTGACACTTAGGCATATCTGTTGGCATATGTATTATATACCTGGGTGATGATTTCCTGTCATAGATTGAACATCGGATTTAGGTGTGACACTCTCCCAGAATGGCTCCTTCAAGGAGTACAATACAGACCTTGAGGCACAAGCCAGTAAAGCCATGTTCTCCCTGATTGCAAAGACTAGAAAATTAGGACTACCATTTGATACTGTTCTGGAACTTTTTGATTCAACTGTGCTGCCAATTCTAACATATGGGTGTGAGGTGTGGGGATATGACAAGCATATTGAAGTAGCTGAGAAACTTCACCGTAGATTTCTGAAATACATTATGAGAATCCGTAACAACACTAGTAACACCATGGTATATGGAGAGTGTGGAAGGTACAGCATATCTGTAATGATCAAAAAGAAAATGATTGGGTATTGGGCTAGAATTGTGGGTGGGAAGAGTACTAAATTATCTCGGAGAATGTATGAGTTTGCTACAACATGTGAAAACGTAGAGTTCAAGTGGCTCACTCATGTAAAACAAATTCTCAATGAGTGTGGGATGACCCATGTATGGCATGATCAGCAACAAATATTTTCAGAAAAAACAAATAGCAGAATTGAATGGTTAAAAAAATCAGTAGAATTATGTTTAAAAGACCAGTTCACACAACAATGGCATAGTGATGTTGCTGAACATAGATTCTGCATTTTGTATAAGGAATTCAAAGATGATTTTAAACTTGAAAAATACTTAATAGAACTACCAGAAGCGAACAGAGTAGCTTTAACAAAGCTGCGTACATGTAACAACAGACTGCCAAAAATAAGGGCAAGGTATATCAAGAAAGGTAAAGCTACAGAAAAAGAGCTTCTGCTATGTCATATGTGTGAACTTGGTGTGATTGGTGACGAATACCACCTAATGTTTGAATGCCAAAATGTGAAAATAGTAAAATACCGTCAGAAATTTTTAAGAGATCACAGTATGAACCCAAGTATGTATACACTTATAACATGGCTACAATCAACTGACTACAAATTATTGCATAGTGTAAGCCAATTCCTTAGGAGGACACTACCCCTACTTTAAGTAAAGATCTGAGTTGTATTTTCATGTATTTACATGTTACATTGTAGTTATATGATGCATTGTAGTTATATATTGTATTTTCATGTAGGCCTATTTACATATTGCATTGTAGTTGACAAGGACAACTATAGCTTTATATTGAACTCTTCTTCTACTGTCATTACTATGCTCCAAGCTGTTTGTAACACAGTCTGAGTCAATAAACACAATGAGTTATTTTAGGTAAAAAAAACCCTAAAACATGTTACCTTCCTGTTTTCACTGTGATTTAATAAAAAATCTATTGCAATGGCCTATTAGAAATAAACATCCTATCTTATTAAGTAACTGTAACTTTATCTGAATGCTCATTTAGCTTTATCTTATTATCTAAATAAACACCTAAATATCTATACACTTTAGGCTACTCAAAAAAAGAACTTGTTTCTCATCACCAAGCCATGAAAAATATGACAAGTGCACTTTTTTTTTTTTTTTTGCTGGATCAATGATAGCTTTTGAATGTCAGAAAATGGGCTTCAGAATACTTATTTAGGTCCTTTCTTGCGCTCTCCCTCTAAATTCCTATTATCTCTCTCATACCACGGTTGAATATATCTGGAAAACTCAAGAAATTGAGAGATGCTTCCACTGAATTTAAAAAAAAAAAAAATTGGGGGAATGCGGATTACAGATGTTTCCCGTCGACATAAGTCGACTTACGGCAGTCCCGACCATATACAACTTTTATGTTTTTTTTATTGGTTTTTCTCTGCTCGGCCCCGAATATCTCGTGCAGTTAAGATTGACGGGCCCGACGACTTAAGGCAGATTACGGCAATTTCCTGTCAACATAAGTAAACTTGCACCGAATTATGGCAGTCCCCGACGACATCTGTTGGGGTCTCACAGAGATGCCTACATATATATATATATATATATATCTATATATATATCAATAATGATATAAAATACTTGTGTTCCTTCCCATAATTCCCTATTTTAAAACAGAAGTGCATAGGTTTCATTTAAAAAAAATAAAAATTTAAAAAAACATTCATCAAACTTTCCTGTCCACAGCCGTTTACAGTTGTTTACCTTCTCCGGTGGTTAGCATGTATCTTATTCAATGTATTCTCTACCTGTGACTGTTGGAAGTTCAATGAATATCCCGACGACCTACGACGTCCTATGGCCCCATGGGCCTAATGCTACCCGTAATCCAAGTCAACTTACGATTCACAATCCCGACGACCTAAGACAGACTAAGTCCAATGACTAGGTCGAATGCCATGGGGGATTGCCGGGACTGCCGTGGCAGATTTTTTAAGTCAGAAATCCTGTCCTGGCAGTCCCAGCAGTCAAGGCCAGTCATGTTGAGTGCATCCCTGACATCAGGAGCTTTAATTTTATAATAAATATACAAACCTTTCATAATTTATATCAAGGTCCATCTAAAAAAAAAAGAAAATCTTCTAAAAACTTTTTTGCTGATGCGCGCGGGGATGAGAAACAAGGTGGTTTTTTTAGTGGCCTTAATGGCTTGTAGATCTGTATCCCCCACATGTACATTACAATTAAGATCTAAATTTCTATGATTTCCCAGCCATATAATCTTCATCTTTTTAGTTAATACGGGTTTTGCTTGAGTGTGTCCATATGTGGCTCTCTTCTAATTTTTCTCCATCTTATTTAGTATATCAGGCTGGTCTTTACCACTTATAACTTGAACCCAGTCGTAAGGTAATTGAATTTGGTAGGTTTGAAACGGATCAGTTCATTACAGGTATTCAAAAGTATAGCCTGTAATGGTATATTAGATGTGTTAGCCTGTCTCCTCATAGTGTCATGCATAAACTTACACTTACAACCACAACCTCACCGTTTTCACAGCTTGGACTGCTATCACACCTTCTGAAACCAGGCAGTGGAGGGTGTCAAGTGTGCTAATACAGGTGTTGCCGTTCAGCACTGCCTAATGGCCCTTCTAATTAAACGGCCCCTCAGACAAACACGACCCACATGCACATGATATACACAGCATTCACAGCTAGAGTGTGAACGATTGGTGTGATTGCAGGAGTGTTGTTTTTTGACAGATAAGTCTGCGGTAACAATCAAGGGCATTGTACCAACGTGTCTGGACTATCTAAACTTTATAGTTGATACGGTAATTGTTTTGGCTTTAACTGGAGAAAGATAAGCATATGATAGCTAAGCCTACCAATGTATTATTGTGTATCTAATTTCGGTTATCCTATGTTACCTATGCTATATCTAATGTAATATTGAGGCAATATGCATGTATGACATACCAGCTATGTACACATGTATATCAGAATCAATACGCCTAATTCAAGTCATAACAGCATTAACTTGGGGACTGGAATATCACAAAAGAAAATCCGGAAAATTCAGCAGGGGGTTTGGGGGGGCCACCGAGGGCCCCAAAAGGCTAGTGGGAAATCTTTCTATATTTTGAACACCCCCCCCCCCTCCCCCACCCTTTATAAATTGGTCTCCTCAGATTTACATTGATCGCAAGAATGACCCTTGAGGTGTAAACAAAGAAGGTTAATCCGGAAACTCGGAGAAAGCCATGGCCTATTAACTGACAGGAATAACATTTATTGTAAACTATTCGTCAGTGAGAACCTTTAAATTTTCTT
The DNA here is from genome assembly GCA_950022655.1 of Alentia gelatinosa. NCBI lineage: Eukaryota > Metazoa > Annelida > Polychaeta > Phyllodocida > Polynoidae > Alentia > Alentia gelatinosa. The sequence continues at coordinate 129,544,363 of OX465579.1, forward strand.
TTGTAAGACCGGGCACCCACAAACAGTGACGCGAGCCCATACAAAATGACCATATCGTAATGCGTCAGGAGGCATAGCGTAGCCTATCGGTTCACTTCGCAACGTGTTGGGAGGGTGTGACACTTGACACCCTCACGATGCAACCAGTGTCATCAACCATATCTCCTTTATAATTCCAGAAATAATGCATATTTAAGATTAATATTTTATCTGTAGATACAACACGATATTATTTATCTCATAATAATATCTAATGAATTGTTCCAATTTAAAGTATAAAATCCACTTATCCACTATCAAATTTCACCATTTTTGCAGAGCGGCATTACCAATATACATTCTAAGATTCTGAAAATTTCATAATTTTCCATCGATTATTTCATATGATTTCCCGTTTAAAGTCTCATCTATACACACCATTGCGCTAAGACAATCGATACATGATTGATGTCGTAGACCCTCTACAATATGGTTTTTCTTATCAGTTCACGTCGGTGCGTGCCGGTAGCGTTTTCGTAGAAACCTGACCAACTGCCCCGATAAGCTCTACGATTTTGCCACAACATGAATATCGACAATATCGGGGCGTGTCGGTTCGCATCGAGGGCCCGGTGGACACCCCCCTTACTGAGACTATTGAACCTCTTTCTGAGTAAGCCAGTGGGGATGGTCTAATTCGTGAACATATAACGAAATGGAAACAGTATGTTATTCTTATTTCCTTTTAAGTTTTATTATAAAAAGAACTTTGAGTAGTACATCGAACAACTGTACATGGCATATGCTTTACGGTTCAGCATCTGTAAATCAGGAGTGTCAATCGGCTTAATATTTACACATGCTTCCATTTATTCCATATAACACAAATCGAAATACTTTTCAACTCGATGGCACCATAATCATATAACAAGATTTCTAGCTCAGACTCGATCACAGCGTATTGCAGGAAACTCCGGGTCTCAGCTTTTAATCACTTATTAACAAGTTGCTATTTACTTCGTTGTTTGGAAGCTTGTCAATAGCAAATATAAACATATCAGATAGGCAGTTCCAATAAATTAACGAAGTGGAATTTTGGTGTCATGTCTTTTTTGTGCACCAACAAAGTTCGTCTGGAAAATGAACACACTGAGAAATGATAGCATCGAATGAGAAAAACACCAACTGGCAAAGCTATGTATGAGAACCTCTTTCGGAGTAAGCTATTAGGCTGTTGAGGCTCAGTCTGACTTCTTTGTAACGATCAGGGGTCCAATGTTGTCACCGGTCTCCTTATTGTGGGCATTGCGAGATCCGTCACAATAGGGGAACTGCAAAATCAGATATAGAATTATAGTAATACAAATGTTCCCAGTCTAGAAGAAATGCCATAGGGAATCAATTTCTAAAATTAAATGTTGGTTATTATGGATTCCTCAGGTCATTCAAAGAGTCACTTTCAATGTTTGAAATATTGCTTGTAGTTCTCAAACTAGAACTCGTTGAAATCTAGTATGGATATTGCATGCAGTGGGACAGTAGATTGTTTGGCGTTTGCTCATATATTAAATGAAATACCATGTGGTTAAAGATTGAGGTGGTAATGTAGCGTTATCAAACATTTTTTTAATCGGAGAATACATATATATATATACAATAATTCCCAAGACTTGTATCTTCCTTAGCGTTCTCGATAATGCAGTGGTTTCAAGTTTGTGAAAGACTAACATCCTGACTAACTAAATTCTGGTATTACCTTTAAAATTTAAATGCGTAATTATTTATGAGTTCGTATGATTCAAAATGTGGTTACCAGGTAACTTCATTTAAAACCCGCAGAGTAAATACAGAAGCCTACATGAGATGTGTGCAATATTCAGGTTCCATCCACTCGTTACCAGCTGTAGCTCGTCTACAAAGAAACCAAACGCCTAACAAAGAACTAGTTCGCTGAAGGTGCACCATTTGTTAACCCTTTCGCGCCGGCGCCAGGTCAAACCCGTAGGGTTGGCTATTAGTGTCGGTGTATGCCGCGAGAGGCCGGTCATACAGGTAGTAGTGTTATTGTTTCATCACGTGATATGACACGTGATCCTTAATATTACCCAATATTTCGCCTAAAAATCTCAAATATGATGTTATTACCTTACGCTGGAAATTCTATGTCTATTGATCAAGTATTTCTTTTATCATTACTAAAAAACAATGATTTTGATAATCTCTGGAAACGATGCCACAGCTGGTTGATACCTTGAGGCATCATCCGGCGCAAATGGGTTAAATGTGTCTAAAAAATGTACATGTCTATCAATATGAAGAAGCCAATAAACATACAGTTGAATGTAATACGACCTTGAAAAACTGAGACTTAGAGGTTCTTTAGCTTGTTTTCTAATTTCCCAAAAGTGTAGCGTTTTGCCTTTTAAAGCACGTTAACATTATTGACATTTAGAAAAAGAGACAAAAGTATCTTTCCTCCCGCGTATTTAACCTGTAGCGGGGAGGACACTATAATTACCTTCTCTGATTTCCAGCATCGACAGAAGGCAGCCTTTTCGCCAAATTCACTAACATCGACCGTGTCTGCTACCTTCGACATGTTTTTGCAAATTTTCTTGTTAATGCAGCAGCTGGGAGTCTCACCACCACCTCCAGAGCAGCCTGCCTGACACATCTTACGGTAGGCCAGGTAGAGGACAACGGCCGCCGCACCCGCCAGGGGCACGATTTTCAACATGTTGCTCTGGCCTACAAATAAAAATCATGGAAGGAATATCATTCGTGCGATAATACTAAGGAAATCAATTCAGCAAATAATCCCACATGAGTTGCAGGCATGTGGGATATCAATGATCATATATGAGTGTTAGTCAAGAGATAAGGGGCTGTTCCACCAACTAGGTGCTGTCCGTGGACAGGGGCCATACGGCAGATTTGGCCTGTTGCAGGTGATGACTGGTTTGGTGGAAGAGCACAGAAGGTACCCCCAGCCGTGCAAGGCCCTGGGTCAGTGGCGCTGGCTGGCTGGAATATATGGCCGGCTGGTGGGTTTCATGAGAGTACAGCTCCCGCGTCAACAACGGGATTAACAAGCGCCCGTCTTTCTGCAATCCTATACGCCATATCATCGCTGCAGGCTTTGCTGGCACCCGCATTGACTCCTTCTCACCAACACTGCAATGGACCGAAAGACTGAATAGTTTTGGTAGTTTGGCCGGAATTGTAGTACCAGAGTGTGTTATACACATTTATAACCTGCTCAGCATGTTTACAGCCAATGCCCACCAGATGGCGTGAAGGTAATATGACCTCCACCTGTGCCAGTAGACCACCCGGCCCGGTGGAAGCAGTCGCCGGGTGTCCGCCGGGCACCATGTGCGTGTGGCCCATGGGTGGTTGATGGAAGAGCTCAACAATTTGTATGTGTATTTCCAGAGGGCCTGCCCGCCTGTTCTAAAAGGCGCCATATTTTTTCGCAGAACTGAACAGGCAATGGTTCTGCCACATTGTCTGGTAGTCTCTTTCACGACCACTCGAGGCGCACAGGGCACGCTGGCGAGGGTTGGGTTGCTCATTGGCTGGTATCTGAATTTTCTCGTTGGGTGAGCTAATAATAGTACAGATTCAAACTAGGGAATCACCAACAAACACTCACGTGGGAGCAGTCAGATGAATAAACTTCTCTAACTATTGAAACCGAATTAAAATTATGTGCTCTACTGATTACAATTCCTTTCCAAACTGCTGAGAGAATATTCACTTTGTCTTCTGCCTGTGTATAAACATGTGACGTCATTATCGCCGCCATACTGCTTCCGGGTATGGAATTCCCTACCTCAGCCCCCAGACTCCTACAGGCCCTCCTTGAGCCGTGAACACGCCGTCTGGTGAATGGTGGCCTCACTACAGGCTAATTGTCTGGTGGATTTTGGGGACATTGATGTGCTAAGCGAGCTCCCAGTTCATTCAATAGGGCCGCCTTGAACGTGGTTCTACAAACTTAGGCATGTTTGGATTTATACGTCAGGATAGGAGCTATTCACTTTACCACTGAATACTATGATTAACCTAATAATAAAGGTAAATAAGAAATTCTTCCCAAACTACTGAAACTGTCCAGACGTTCAGCCTTCACTCACAGGTTCATCTGTTGCAAGTATTGCCCGTTCATGTTACCATGACCCTGACAGTGTCTGTTGAGTGGAGTCGGGGAACAGGCAACATGGGTGTCGGCAAAGCTCATGGATGCATACCTGGTCAGCCAGTGCCACCAGTAAAAAGCTACTGAACCAGTGTTTGGCTGCAATTCTTTATAGGCAGCACTGTATGATTTTTTGTGGACTTGCATTCATAAATTTGACACTGGCATGCTGAGTGGAGGAGTGGGGTCTGTAGTCTTTAGGACAGGCCAGCTGTTGGTAGGTCACTGCCTGCTCACAAAAGGCAGCCTGCCTGTGGCCACCAGCCAGATCCTCGCCGGGAACACCGTCATACGGGCCCTGGTCTTGGTTATCACCTGGTTGGTGGAATACTCACTTCAGGCTTTCGGAAAAGTTTCACACCCCCTCAGTAGGGTGGGCTCTAATAGTAATACCCTGACTTTCACCTGGTGGGTGTTAAAATCCAGAAACCAGCCAGCCCCGTTGGGTACAGACTACAGGGCTGATTACACCCCCAAAAAAGGTGTACCGGTACTCCTCAAATTTATATTTATTCAACTACAGTATGTAAATTGTAAAATTAAAATAGATCTTACGAATGTCCCTTGTCTTGTCAAAAGAAAAAGTCCCATGCCAGATTGCATCATACTTATTAATGGATTAATCTACTTATTCATGTTATTGATGGATTAATTACGCGTTTACCAGTTTGTGCATTATACGTGAGCACTACCGTATGGATTAGAAATTCGCCGAGTCATCTGGCAACTTCCGGTTTGAAATACCCTCCGAATTCCCTTAACAACGGAGATTTCCGCCATCTTGCTGGTGAATACAAAGCGCTGTCAGAGTGTAAAATAGCGGAAAACTTTAATATTCTACTTTATAATGTCTAATTTACACATGCATTAGTTGAAATAAGGTTATTTACATCTTCCTGACATGATTTAAACGTGTCTCGAAGAAAATCGTTGTTTCGGCGATTTGTTGACATCGCATTTGGGGGCTAAACTGAGGCCATCACATAATCATTTGATCTGAAATTGCCAGGGTGATCTTGTTTTGTCAAAAAGATTGACTTGAGAGTTACGTAACACGACCCCACATATTAAATAATATCAGATATGAATGTTTGACTTCTCCATAGGCCTAGCACTGCATAGGTTCCATGCCAAGATGGCTGCGGAGGGGGTTCGAAGTGCCACCTACTTCCAGGTTGACTCGCCGAATTGACCTACCGACCAGAGGCCTCTAACCACGCCCCCACCGTTTTACGACCCTGTCGCCATGAGCCACCACAAACAGGGCGCACAGCTGGGGTGGCTCTTCACTGACATATAGTGGAATACAGTCAAAACCATGACTTGTTCTGTTAATCTAAACGCATCCAGGGCATTTTTCCGAGTGATTTCTTAGTGATGCCCCTTCACTAGGAAACAGACTTCAGGAAAGATGTTTGTCAAAAGTGAAATATGTATATTCAGTTCATTTCATTAGAAATCATAAGGGAAAAAACTGTGATGTAGTTGGTCAAGTTCACAGAAGCCAAATGAAGAATGAACATGTGGATAGAAACATTCCTTTTCACAGTCATATACAGAGAGATAGACATAGGAATATTGATAAAGACACTCCTATACACTGTCTGTCATAGACACAGACATATAGACAGAGACACCTACACACAATCATACACACAGACATAGACACAGCACTCCTACATACAGTCATATAGACAGACACACTTGCACACAGTCAGACATACAAACATAGATTGATACATTCCTACACAGTCATACACAGACATATAGACAATAACACTTCTCCTTATGCCAAAACAGACATATAAGCAGTGGCACTACAGTCAAACACACCCAGACATATCTATACAGACAGAGATATTCCTCAAGAGAATCATACACACAGACACATAGGTGTCCATGTCTATGTGTATGACTGTGTATGGGTATACCTCTGTCTAAGTGTCTTTGTGTATATTATCTACTGAGTGATTCTGTCTATGACTGCATGTTGGAGTGTCACTGTCCTAATACAGCATCCACTATTTAAAACTTATTTTGGGAATGGAACCAAAAATCCACCCTCACCAAATCTCTCAGAATACATTTCATCACCATTACAGGTCCCCCAGGCACACCTTTAAACCATTTCAAGAGTTGTAAATATGTAAAAACTTTTGTAAAGAAATACTGTGTACCCTCACTTCTATAGTATTCCTATGTGTGAGTTGCTCCCACCACACAAAGCTTGTGGTGACTCTCGGGGTACACTGAAACACACACCACGCGCAGGCGACCTGTTGACACAGATCTGGGTGCTGATAGGCCCGCCGCACCCGTCACTCAACCGCCGTCGGTAGGTCAATTAGAATGGTTCTTCGAACACACCAAGGCCAATTTTAAAAGCAATGCTTTGGCCAGTGACAGTGTTCACAACTGTCACAGTATCAGAGAGAGCCAGTGAGCTAGCTAATAAGCCATAGTCAGACCCTATACACATATTTGTACGGGAAATGTACTGTTTGGGTCGCACACGACTAGTCCGAGAAACTTTGACTGCTGCACCGCTTCTCAGTCAGAGCCTCTCGGACTACACACGACGAGCTAAGCCAAGGCCGGGCTGTGGTAATAATTTCGAACAAGTAATCTTTACCCATGATTCAGGGCAAATCTATCTATTTGAACATAACTAGGAGGGAATTCACATGATGCAACGTTTTACTTACTGAATGTGGACATGTTGCTTTGAAAAATTGACCAGTAGAGCACACTGACACTGACTTAGTCTAGATAGTGGAAGGTGCCCTTGTGAGAAGTCTACGGATTCACGCGTGTTCGTTCTTACACGTGATAAAATACCAGAAACCAGCTCCAGCTAATCTTGCCTCGTACAAAGTGATATAGATTTTCTTCAGTTTGAATCAAAATAAAAGTAATATCCGGTCAATATATATACCCCTAAACCTTTTTCTCTACTTAAAACAATTTTTGTTTATGAAATATTGTATCCTAGGTGATTTTGTCGAGGCATGGTCTCTTAGCATCTGCACTTTAGGCAAGGTGCACTGCTAGAGCAACCTACAGGAGCGGCGCAGTGTGTGTCAAAGCACGGAGTAAATAGATACTCTGTGGTCAAAGTGGGAAATCTGATTTCGAAGTTCAATTTAGGCAGGGACAGCTGGTCCTTATTACAGTTACAGCGTACCGTACATGATTTACACAAACAGAGGTCAGTAAGTGTAAGAAAATGTGCACAGGTGTATAATTAATAAACGCATTGACGGGAAAGGTAGTTTGCATTCAGCTTGCAGTCTAGTGATAAGCAACACTAAAACATGACACGTCCAGTGCATCTACTGCAGAATCCACTCTAAAAGGTCAGAGTCCGGCTTGAGCCCTCATAAAGTGTTACGTAGTTTGCTGAATTCAAGCCATAGAACTGTGATGATAGAACCTAGGGATATGATATGTGCGCTTGTTGTTAGACCAAGATAGGTGTGTTGTAAACTTCAGTGCATCAGTCAATGTGGCCGGAGAGACTATTTTTGTCTCTCTCACTTAATAACTTAGTGATAAAGTACACTGGCAGTGTGACAGAGTCAGACGTATTGTACTATTTGTAGCGATTGAACCATGGCGGAAATCAGGCGGGACGACGAGGAGCTGCTAGTTTTAGAGTTGCTGAAGGAAGCCAATGGATCTCATATCATTTTAAAGGTTGTATACATTTTTATGATCAAAAGAGATTATAACCAATGCATTGCGTTTAATTTCCTTAGTTCTCTTATTGCCAATACTAGATTATCCCATGTTGTTTGACTCGACTGCTAATATATGTCACACGGTTTAACTATAGATTTTACAATTTCGATCTTTCTATTTAGCCTGTGTTTATTAAAAGAACATTAAAGTGCTGATTCCATCAACACACAAGATGTAACGAGATTAATCCCGATTTGGTTGTCTTGCTAAATCGGGCTAGGTTTGAGTAATCGCGTGCCTAATTATCACACCATAACCATAAAGTAATCACCCCTCATCTCCATTAAGGGGTGAACAGCTATTCTATATCAATTGGCCAGGCACTGTGCAGTTAGGGAATCAGCCAGAAGGACTAGAATAGAGAATAGGGTTTTATCTCACCCCTGGTATTTTTCTCCCATAGGCTTAACATTGGGAACTCGTTCTCTATACCTAGTACTCGTTCTCCATACCCCTACGAGTATGTCCTGTGTCTCAGCCATTCATTTAGTGTGTACAGGGGTGAGATAAATACAGAAAGAAACTTGTTGTGATCAAAGTCGTTGTTCTCCAACTCATTTGAATACTATGTGATATTGACTCGGCTGTCGCCTCGTTCATATCACTCTGCATCAATCTCGTGGAAAACGGCGACTGTGACCAAAACTTGTTGGTTTCTTCTTAAATGGTTTATACAGAGGGAATTGGACGCCTTGATCCTACCCCTATTTTAGTTCCGACTGGCGTGTTAGGGTTAGAAAATGGTTGGGTCAGGCTTAGGGTTGTGTATTTATGACTATAAACCATTAAAAGTGCACTTTTCAAAGTCTTTACACATAGAGGTTGTTAGTGACTGACTCAGTGAGACATTTTTCCACTACCTCTTGCTCTCTCACGCTACGCAAACCACGGCTGTCAGAGTAGAACATATTGTGTTTCTATTTAACCTAACTCAATTATAGCCACAACTCGCATTGCTTCACAATTTGAGATGGATTTCCTTGTATCCGCAGTTTGTTTGACTCATTTTGGATTATAAACTTTAATTGTTTAGATAATGACTGACTGCTGAAGGCAGACCGATTCACTTAACCTGGGCTGTTTTAGGGTTAGCACATGATTTTGATTGTCGGATTCAGTAGGGAACCCACAAAGATTTATTACATTGTCTTCCGAACTTATAACTGTAAAAATGAGGGTCTGACGCGTCCGCCTGTTCTCCTAGAAAACATAGTCAGACGTGGCTTATATGTTATTGGCATACAGAGACCACTGACGTACTAACAAGAAAAGGTAGAATGAATATGTTCAGATTGTTTGGTTGCCTGGCATATGCGCACGTTCTAAAGGACAAGAGGCAGAAGTTTGACTCTTATGTTAGGAGGTATATTTTCTGGGATATGGGGTCACCACCAAAGTTTAAAGAGAGAACGATGTGAAATGTACAAAAGTGTTCCACAGTCGGGATGTCATCTTTGATGAGTCAAGACATAGAGTTGAGAAGAAGCCTGGAACTCCATTTATGCAAGTGATCAGAATTGACTCTAGTTATGATGATAAGTCAGGGTCTGGACAGGAGGAGCTGGTGAGAGACCAAGATGAACCCATGGTCAGTCAAGATCTACCAAGGAATCGGGAGACCGGCATGTGAAAGGAGAGCACCCAATTGGTATAGTGAGTGGATGAATCTGTGGCAAGATATACCAAACCATCCTCTGTGCATGACGCAATGACCGACAAGGTGTTTGACTATGGAGGAGATGGTTTCACTCAGCAAGAATGATAACTGGGATCTAGTTGGCCGAAAGACTGTTGGAAGTAAATGGGTCTTCAAGGAGAAAGTGGGTGCTGAAGGTACCCCAAAGAGACACAGAGCACTGTTAGTGACACAGGGCTACTCAGCATGCATTGGACGATGACAAAACCTACGGGGAACATGCTTCTACTTCAAATTGATTTGACAACTGCATTTTTTAAGGCACCTTGGAGGAAGAGGTGTACATAAAGCAACCAGAGGGATTTGTGATGGAAGGCAAAGAACATCTTGTGTCTAAGCTGAACAAATGTATTTATGAGCTTATATAATCCTTGCATTGTGGGAATGCAGCACTCGATGACCACCTCAGTAAGAATGGGTTCACCCAGTCCACTAGTGATCTGTGCATCTACATGGATGTATGGTGATGACAACATACTGGCGACAACAAATGAACAACAGATGAGGGAGGTTAAGAAAGCTATTACCGATGAGTTCACTGTAAACAACATGGTGAACTTGGATACTTCTTGGGTGTGACCGTTGATCAAGAGAAAAATTCGAGTGTGTCAATACTGTTATTACTTAAGAATCTACAATAGATGGCAATGCATCAACCCTGCTTCAAAGCTTGTTGGAAATGGCCCACTTTCTTTCAAGAATATTGGGAAATGGTGGACCGAAATAACGGCATTATTTTTCCTTATCTAAGGGCCTGTTCCGCCTACCACACTGCCAGGCGCACACAATGGCCGCATATTGCTATTTTGTCAACATGTACTCAACGGTTGTGACCTGACAAGGTATCGCTGCAATGGAGCTGCCCCAGTTAGGCCGTTATCTTATTTTAAAAAGTTGACTGCTCTTTGCCAGCTTTTTTTCTCTCGTATACATCAACATTTATGTTCCCTTTCTTGGATTATTATCCACATACAATGACCAACACATAAGGCATCAGTATAAGCTGTACTAGCTGGTTTTCATACTGTTGACATTACTTGTGCATGCGCATTTCTGCAAAAGCAGGGCGCTAGATGACAGGAGGGGGCTGTCGCTGTGAGACAGATTAAAAAAAAACAAAGATACACGCCCAGTAGACACCAAATACACCCTTTAATCTTCAACCATTAGCAGCAAGTTATGTCTTGAGACATCACCATACAAGATTGGGACGCCTTGAGGCATAATTTTCCAAGATTTACAAAATATTTGTTTTTATGCTAAAATATGATATAATTGATCAACGTTGATGAAGCCTGCCCACGAAATGTAAATTTCGAAAGCAAATTAAAAAAAATTAAAAACCATATCTAAAATTACTATTGAAATAGTAAATGATATCAAGTATTGTCAAATCAGGTTATCAAGTTACCCTTTTCCACAGCCTGGTGTCACACCTTATCTGGTTAGTCGTGCAAAGCCTGCAGCCAAGCAACCCCCTGGCAACTTAGTGTGCTGAGCCTTCCGGAGGGGCACCTCCTGTTTTCCAGGGGCTTCGGAGGTCCAAAGGGGCTCTGGAGGGTTACCTCGGTAACGCTCCGAGAGCCCACCAGGTGGCGCCTTGGTCATGGAAGTGACGTCAGCGGACATCTGGGAGACTTACTATATAAGTCTCCGGTTGTCCTCTGGACGTCAGTCCGTCTTGCGACTGGGCCGAACCACCTCCCGAGAGCTCCTTGCGAACCTCCTGATCGACACCTTCCAGCGTATACTTACCTGGTTAGCGTGTGTGTGGGATTGACAGGAACTGGAGGGCGAGTTTTATAACTGCGATTGGAGACTATTTAGAGTTGTGCCGGAGGCACTTTCCTTGTGTTACTGTGACGCTGTCTGCCGACCTCCGTTGAGAGTGTCGTGAATAAAAGTCTTACCTTGTACTTGTGCGTGTCCTAGTCGTTCTGTACTTCAGTATTCTATAGCATTGGATCACTGGGTGTATGGACATAATAGGATTATAATACCCGTGTACTTTATCTCTATAGAAATAACAGCGATTGAATCATAAAATGTGATATTCCAGCTCCAATTTGGTGTCATACATGTATATCACCCTAATGCTACTTCAGATATAGCTTAAATAAAACAGGTACACCAAAAATAGATACACAATACAGTAAAACCCTGCTGAAAGACAAATGCTGGCAGTTGGGTGATTTCTAAATTCTATTGATTTTTGCAAATAACTGGATGATATAAGTTCCATATATCAGCAAAAAGATGGCATGTCACCATGCTAACTTATATGGGAAGGCCATGTGAAAATGTAAGTGCCTAACGATTGTTGTCTATGGGAAAGCACATACATGGAATATGAATAAGTGATCTGAATACGTGGCTATGGGTGTTCACTAGTCGAGCTACCGCATCTAAGTGACGGAGCAGTCGTCTGCTCGCGATATTTATAGTCAGACCACTCGCTACCAAGGCGACGTTGACAACAGAACGGGGCTGCGTGGTGACGCCAGTTGTTGACAGTGTGACATCACGGTGACGGGAGGGGTTTCCCTGTACTGGTGTGATGGATTTGGGGGGAATCCCTTTGTTTAGGGAGACCCATTGCGGTTTCACAAGGTGCTCTTCAGGCTAGGTTAAGTGACAAACAGCTGCAAACTGTTGTTTGTAGTCTGTTGTAGTCACTGGGGCAGTACTGCCAGGTGGATTGACAGGGGAATGGGGTGCAGAGGGTGTTTCTAATGGGTGAAACAGGTCTATACACTCCACTATTGATGTGACAACACAAAGTTTGGTTGTCAAACACTTGACAAATGGTTTTTGACAGGTGTAGGTGGTAGCAAACTTTAGGAAAGTGTAAAAGAGTGGTCCTGCTTCAAGAAGGTTCCAGAAGCGAGCTATAAATGGGGTTGAAATACCCACCAACTTGGAATTGTTAATAAAAAATAAAAGGAATATGAATAAGTGAATGGTAAGGGAAAATTCACTGCGTAACTGTCCCCTTAAGTGGGGTTAAGATAAACTCTTAATAGAGGACAATTTTAATTCCGAGCAAAGTGTTCCCTTCAGTGAGGTCATCCAGAAGTGGGGTTTTACTAATACATTGGCAGGCCTATCTATCATGCTTATATTTTAACAAGTTAAGACCAAGATAATTATCAACTATGATCTTTAAACAGTCCAGACTCAACCAGACCGATGTATTGCGGCAAATATGCACATGATTATTCAAAACCTAGCAAGAATTAGCATGACAACCAAATCGTGACAAATCTCACTATGTCTTGTGTGTTGATTGAAAATGACCTCTTCCCCCAGAATTTTCAAGAAGATATCGATATCCAGCGAAAGGATGAAGACTCGAAATGGCAAACAGAAGTCTTTACTGTGGTGTCAAGGAAGCCCAGCATAGCGACTTCCCATCTCCTCGTTAAACATCTGAGAAATTCAGAATTGGTAGGTAATTTTATTACTCGTATGCGTTTTATATCAAGTATCTGATAACATCAGCGAAAGACTGCATATTGCGATAAACTCTTTATATTCTTTTATAGACAATATTAATAGACTGGTATTTCAAGAACTACATGTATATAGAATTGTTTATATACATGTTCTTACGAACTGTCATATGCCTAGTGCAAAAATACACTTATCCCATCACTTATATATATATCATAGCCACTGTAATTACAAAGTGGACGCATCTGTCTCAACACGGATTTGGATGACATAGATATAGGTCCGAGTTCTCAATATCTTGATTTATCCTATTGTAGTCCACCTGCTTGCTGTTGAAGTGAATGAACTGGCCACATTCTTGCTTTTTGCAGTTCTCGAATGACAGATAGGGTTATGAGTTCTATTTTGATCAGCTTTTAAGCCAATATACTACACTACAGTTTCTTATATCGTATTTTGCCATGGGATTTTGATATAAGTCTGATTTCAATTTGGACCTGAATTTTTAGTCACAGGCTTATTTTCAAGAACTTCATTGTGGACATATTCCTATCCTATAAACTGGTGCAAAGTTTGCACAATATATGGCTCATTTAAAATAAAATAAAATGCGGACATAGAACCTTTAATGTATGATTTATATTTACTGAGATCTTCATGGATCTTTTTCCAATCTCGACCATTCCCCTGTGGACATATCTCGCACTTGAAAGTTCTCCAATGACATGTAGGTCAATGATAAAATTTCAAAATGTAATCTTAGCTCTTGACCTTTTGGCCTGGTAGCCATCTTTATCGGTGTAACTGTCATTACTTATGTTTATCCTACCCCTAATATAAAATCCCATAGGCTTAACATTGAGATTCCGTATGCCACCCTGACTGGCATACGGACGTTTGTATGCCACTAGGGGCATACGGAATTTTGATGATTTTCATTCATGATTTTGATATTAAAATATTGTAGAGAGGGGTAGGATAAAATCAAAACCTGATTCGTATAGTATTGCTCTCTTTTGTGGTAAATATTGTGGTAGTCGTCGGAGGGGCGTCCACCAGAGTTGCCAGAGGGGCACCCCCGGCCCACGGTTGGTTGCCGGAGAGGCCGGAGGTTCCGAGGGGCCCCGGAGGTGGAATGCGGAGCCACTCCGGGCCCACCAGGGGGCGCCCTGGTCCCGGAAGTGACATAGGAGGGTCTCCCGGTGACTTCCTATATAAGGGGGCCCTCCGGGAGTCAGTCTGGTCTCGGAACACCTCCGGCGACTACCAGGGCAACGGCCCAGCACTAATGTGGATGCAGCCTTGAGTGTGATTACTTACCTGTTGACTTACCTTTGCGCACCAAGAGCACCTTTTGGCCCCGTGTTGGCCAGCCGGGTCTTTGGAGGTTGGGAGCAACCCCAGGAGTTACCGTAGCTAAATAAGGTTGATTGATTATCTTTCGTACATGCTACCTGAGGCTTGACTGTCCATGGTGAAATGAATATAACTTAACTGTACTCCAGTGTATTTGTCATTCTGTACTAAAATATGCTTTACAGTGAAGAACATGAGATTTGTGAAGAGTATGGACATGTATATGGTTTGAGATATCTGCTAAATTGTTATTCTGTCCAAAAATGTCATAATCACCATATCTCCTAAGTATCCATAATCACAAGCTTAACCACAGACCTTGTTTCACGCCTTTATTTGCTCATGAAGAGGTAACTTTTAGGGTCTATTTCTAGGCTGGATTGTCAACAGAATACAAAGGAGGCGTGTTTATAGAGTCAACATGCAGTGGACATACAGATATCCCCATCTACGTTAACACCGCTTCGCGTAAGCAGCCCATATTCCTTATAATGTTCCCGCAAAGCATATCAAAGATCATGGCACGTAGTGAGATCCAGTTATTATCAATGGTCGAAGTTTTCTGATAATTTGAGATATTTTGTTCTCGTTTGTTGTTTTTGTGTATTGTATTATCATGATGATAAGGATGAATTGTGTAAATTAACAGGACTTGAAAAATATCCAGTTCAAGGGAGTGTTTCTTTGATCCAATGAAAATTTAACATAGTCAGGTATATGTGCTATACATGGTTATCGTTCACAAACCAGTAGCTTACCAACAAAGATTATGCCAACCGACGACCTGTGACCACCGGTTTCAGAAATCAGAATATCTAATTTATTAGATTTGCATTTTTTAGAATTTATTTATCAGTATTTTTTCTTAAATTTGAAATAATACAAAACCTAGTTTTACATTCACCGAGCTTTTACTTACTACTTTCTATCTAAAGTCTCTGGTATCCTCGGGCACAAACGTAGTACCCTAGGCTTGTATGAACATCATTTGCCCTTCAGTACTTGGTAAGTACCTCGGGTAACTAATTATTCATGCATATTTCTGCGCAAAAATCAATTCAAAATGGCAGCGATATCAGAGTGTGATTTCGTCGCACATGAATATTGGGGGCGATACCGATGATGATGGGCACCGCCGACGCCCTAAAACGCTGCTCCACTGTGTATGAGGCACAGACGCTGACGTCAGATGGGTGCTTCCACCGTCCTTTTGTAAATGCGATGCCTCTATCGGCTTAATGGAATACTCCCTTTTTATCTCATTCCTTGTATTTTTGTCACATAGGCTTAATATTTGGTAACTCTTTCTCCATGCCTCTATGAGTATTACAGTCCATTCTCCATGGTCTATGATGCCATATATCCAGTGCGTCGTCCGTTCTTTTAGTACGTACAGGGGTGACATGAATACAGAAAACCACTCGTTTTGCTCAAAGTCGTCGTTCTCCAACTCCTTTGAACCCTACAAGATATTAACTGGCTTCACCTCGTCCATGTCGTTCTGCATTAAACTCATAGAGATCGACGACTTTCACCAAACCTAGCTGGTTTTTCCTTTAATCCTCAATACCTCACACTATAGGCACGTTTGAAATCTGACCGACCTGGTAGAATACACCTTTAACACTAGGACTGAGCAGCTCACGGAATGATGTGTCCTTACTTTAAGGAAGAGCATTTCTACGTGTAAGAAATTGTACCTGCTCCTGCTAATCCTTGGGGTAGTCGAACAATTTTCTGTTTATAGAAATAGCAATATTTGGGAAAATTTATACAATTTTATTGAGAACACATTTAGTATAATCATAGACATAATATACACATACGGCTTTTTGTGAAATGTAAATTAGCATTTGTTATTTTTGGTATAGAAAATCTCTAATAGGGAATTAAATTATATACCAGACAAACCACGTAACAACGACAGTTTTGTTTTTCTTGGAATAAGGACCATGACTCTTAAAACAGTCATATCTATTACTGAAAGAATTAAGCATTGGATATGTAACATATTGTATAATATCATATTCAAATCTTTAGTTTATGCATCACATACATAATTGTGTTGGCAATGAATCCAAACTAAAATAAAAGTTTGACAACAGGTGACAAGGTATCATAAATGTTTTTTTCAAAACATATTGATAGATTATTCACGAATGATTAAGAAACCTTACAAAAGATTTTCCTTAATTACCAGCGGAAAAAAAGTGTTATACATGTTTCATCGAAGATATACGATCCTTGTTGTCTGAGATCTTGATATGAAAAGTTATTTTTACCATTTTCATAGTGATATTGGAATGTCAGACTGGCTACAGTGTGTTGTGGGAGGAGATTGCTGCTAGTCGCGTCGACAAGGTGGCTATTCAGCAGTTGGCGCTAGTTCTCGGTCGTCTTCATCATGCTTCAATCAAAGACGATGTTGCCGACATTCCAACAGAGTACGTTTTGCCTCATATTTCTCTTAATATTCTAATATTGAGAAAAAAATCATTATTTGTTGGAAACAACGACTCCAGGTTTTCCCGGTCTGGATAAATAAGGGTTATGTTGCAGCAATGTTGACAAATAAGATATAGTGAGCTGAGAAGTAAAGGGCTGGTTCCACCAACACGATGGATTTGCTGTGGTATGTCTTAGTATATCTTGTTATATCTTACATTGTCGCAATGTGTCATACCTCCGTTGCTGCAAATCGTAGCGCACGATGTCGTATGTCTATTTTGGTGCTCTATCACCATGATACCTCAAGAAACACCATGGCAAATATGCATTTGATTATTCAAGACCTAGCCAGATTTAGCAAGACAACCAAATCGTGCTTAATCTCATTATATCTTGTGTTTTGGTGGAATCACCACTTAAATTCAAAACCTGCTATCAACACAATGCACACCTTGTCCCTATGACTACACAGAAAATCTTAATTGTTTTGGACTAACCCAGTACAAATCATGATTTACGAATGATGATATATTTTGAAATAACCTACAAAAGGGCATATAATAAGCTTTCGAAAATAGTCATCATTAGTCACATATCTCTATTTCTATTTTGCAGGAATAATGAATTCACGGAGCATCTGAAAAATTCTTTATTTCACCAGCCCTACGTGGCTGATGAGGCTCAAAGTAATGTGGTACCTGAACTGAAATGTATCACAACTCAGCTGCAAAATAACCCAGAAATAAAACTTGCAGTGGACCAGCTTTCTGCACTCCTAAGTGAAAAGAAGGAAAGCTTTTTACATGGAAATCTCAGCTTGCAGAATGTCACGGTCAAACAAGGCCATCCAAAGGTAAGGGAATAGCTTTTAGTTTATGTAGATTTTACTCAACGCATGAAAATAGAATATAGCCAACTTGTTGGCTATACATTTGCTGTTGTTACCTCTTCTGTAGATCTATATATCAATAAAAGGGTCCCAGCTATTTATCATGAAGATTTATATTTGAAATCCACTTGGATGTTCTCAGTTAAAAGGGACAGTTTCAAAAGGTGTGATCTATAGATAGCGTTGGTGTGTTTACTAATTTATTCATAGTTGGTACATAAGTTGTTTCTGCCTCAATTGTCACGACATTTAACTGTTTTCGTGTTCTTAAAAGTTATTTCATGTTGCAGTTGGTGAATCTTAGCTTTTGTATGGTGGGCCCTCGTGGTCTTGATCTTGGGCTTCTTCTGGCATCCTACATGATGCAGTATCACATACACATGTTAACCCCAGAGGACAACGATGCTCACCGACAGATATCCTATAAAATGATGGATGCATGTACCACAACAGGTATTGACTACCGGTTTAAAATTATCATTATTTTATCCATTGATAAAGCGACTGGTATTAAATGCATATTCAACAATTCACTGTGGCGCCACCTGATCTTTAAATATTTGCAATCATCAATTAGATCTGGTGAATTATTTTGATTCTAAGTGAGTAAATATAATGTTTTGTACAGTTTATCCATTTTTAATAGGTAAAATATAGCAATTTACATTTGCTTGATTTACATAAAAAATGTACTGAAAAAAATTGTTTTCTTCAATTCCTTCAAAAACAAGGACGGTGACCTATAAATTTTAAAACTGAAATGTGTAGTTCCATACATCTACTATATTCTCTGGAAGTTGGAGAGTTTGATGGCTTTCAATATGTGAAAACAACTTTGTGGAATTTCTATATATTCTTTGATAAAATTATCATGTTGATCTCTATGAAAAAAAAGCATGGCGACTCCCCATTTTTTATTTAGATATGTGTTCTACAACACTTAGAAATCATCAATTTTCAGGATAATGACATGGGTTTTAGCCAAATAGTCCGACATGCCTTTAATACATCTCCGTCTCACAAACATACTTACTATAACCGGCATGATGTATATATTTTTTTCAATAAAAATCATTCACCAAAAAAATAACCTCTTAACCCTACCTACAAAATCCCCAGCCACACACTCACCCACGTGGCACCAAAAGAAATGGCGCTGCATTTGTTCCCCAGTGGCATACTGACACACCCGATAACGTCAACTGAAACAACAGCAAAAACCTAACGCACCTGAAGAGAATTCTGTAATGATTCAAAACCACAAGCCATAGCCCAGGTGGGACAGAAAGATGTAAAAACATTTTTTCTCCCATGCTCATTTTCATATTATCGAGCGGCCCCCCACCCCCCATTAATGACAGGTCCACCCAAAGACCAAATGACCGCTCCGCGGGCCACCTGCAAGCACGCGCCGAGCCCCACCGGGTCGCGAATCAGAATAGGGCACGCGGAACAATGAACCAGGGCGAAGTGATGCTGGGGATTACTTGTGGTAGTGAAACCGTCAGGTTTACATCTCTGTCTCACAAACATGCCTTTAATACACCCTACAACTTAGTACAATGTACATAGTGCAATATGTTCGTCGTGAATGAGAATTTCAATTTAACCTTAGATGTCAGAGTTCCGAATGTGAAATTTAGATGTTATCTTTTAGATCCAAATGTCCGTATTCATTTAATATCAAACGTTTGACATGGCTAACCCTTTGGTCTACAACTAAAAAAGAAATAAAATATTAAATTCTAATCAAAAGAATTGTATATCATTTGGCAGGTACGTATCATCTTTCCCAGCCGAACATAAAATGTATGAGTTACATATGATGTGAAATTTCAATTCATAAATGATGCTAAGTATTTATTCTAACCTTCGGTCTAGCCATCCAACAATTTAGTTGTCACCTACCATTTCCACTTGGGACTGGTAAATCCGTTAGATCAGATGTAAATGAATATATATAGATATTGTTTTCATCGTGCCCTACCAATTTTGTAAACTTTAATAAAGTGAACTGCCTTATCAGATCCACACAAACTGCTCTTATCCCATATCTGACAGAGAAGTAAAGTCCACTCGATTTACCTGTCAATTCCAGTTGACAGGGATGCCTCTGGCGATGTTAGTTCTCTAACATCACAATCCCTATTAATCCTATGCAGCCTTAGGATTCCCATGGATGAAACCGCTGTTGTTATCAGCTCCACACCATGGCATAACCTGACAATCCTATTCAGTACTTTTATCTTAGCTTGGCATAAACATTCATAGAATTAAAATAAATTGGTGAACAGTTGACACTTAACAAATCGCCTTGATTACCCAGCTGTCGCTAAGGTCGTCACAATCAAACAGAGCGATAACATGATCCGATGTCACACATCGAGCTCGTTCAAGCAGTAGCTGTTCTGAAGTGAACACCTAGCCACGTCCAGAATAATGTCAAGTACAAAAATTTCTGTTACAGTCAATACTTACCTGGAGGAGATGCAACCCGTTCTATCTGATGCAGATACTAGTTTGTTAATATCCGAAACAGCTGGGTTCGCAGCGTGTGAGCTTATAAGAAAGTAAGTATTGAAAACTGTAATGGCATTTCTAATATCTCTTTCACAGCGTATACCGAGCACGATCCATTTCTAGTGTTGTAATAAGTAGATTGTCATATTGAAAAGAACGCCAATTAATTTAACATTAAAAAAATGACTTGCTAGTATATGTGTACCTGATATAAAACTAGATCTTTCGTCTTTCTTTGTGGAGTCAGTCTTTTACCTAATTAACCCTTTAAGGGCGAATGATGCCTTGAGGCACCAACCAGCCCAGGGCACACAAATTCATTTTTAACAAGGAAATAATGGAGCAATATTAATCAAATTTTCACAGAATGTAGCTCTTACACTACAATTATTATTTCTGTTCAGAAGGGATAAAATAATTTAGGATTATGTTTCGTATCACGTGATGAAACATTCAAATTATGAGGTTCAACTATTATGTACCCGTCCCCTAGCGGGTCCCACTGCTACCAGCACTTGTCCTTAGGTGGGCAGCTCAGCTGCAGGCACCCGTCATTAAAGGGCTAAAATATTTTGTATGTCATGACCGAAGGTGTGTCTGTTTCGCCCAAAACGTTTACTCCTGTATAAAATTTTTTTTTGAAAAAGGATATTATGGAGAAATACAAATGTATCATTGGTTAACGTCCAACGCAGGAAGTCCCGAGTTTACTCTTTGATTCTGGTGAGTGTATTCCAATTTCTAATTCCGGCCCACATGATATGAATGTTGCTAAAATTCCAGGTCGTTAAGTTCTGATCCGTGCCTGGGGCTGGACAGAAACCCGTCAGTCGCTGCGGAGGTCTTCCAGTCAGGGTTGCGGCTTCTGAAGAAGTACGACTCCATCACAGATATAGGACGACTTATGATGATAGGCCTTCAACTCTGCTGACTAACCGGCCTTTAAATACATGTGATATTTTCTACCAAAGTAATTCACTGTTAATTCAGTGAATATATCTTATAAATCTAATCTTATATGAATACAAATAATTTCCCTTAATTCATATTACTAGCGTATGTATGTGACGGGTGAGGAATAATAGGTGAATAATGTCCCTTGTGATTTCTCAGCTTATACTTGCTGTAGTACTCAAAGAATTTACCCTATACATATAATCTACTGCCGATATATGAACTACTTTTCAATGTTACCAGTAGGTTTGTTGTTAAATTCATCCACCAAATCATAGATTGTTATAAAGTGACTAAATATTTAGACATTAGCTATTCTCAGCCATAAAAATGATCTATTCATCCTTGTAATCATACCTGTGTAACACTACCGGTAATTTGCTATATTCCCTGATTATATTCTTTACCCGTATTAACTTGTAGTAGCATTTATATACTATATAGGGCACCTTTGTTTGTTAGGACTATACATTTATACTTACATTGACAAGTAAAAACGATGGGTCATGCTATTAATTTATTTCTGTACAAAAGCTACAAAACACAGAACTAATCCACAGGAGGGAGGCTTCTGTGTTCTTAACATGTGGATTTTACAAAGTAACGCAGTCAGACGGTACCTTTTCAAACATAAAATGAGTAATATATTCAGTTTGTTGCTGGCGAATATGGAAATACTTCAATTTGATACGATGATGTAATCTAATGAATAAAATCTCTTGAATTAAACCCACTTGGTTATGATTTAAAGCATGTTTGAAAATTAGGATGCGTAATACAAATGTAAATCTTTGATAATACAATGTACAAAAGAAGATGATTGTAAATCCTATTTGTGTTGTTGACGTGACATCACCATCTCCCTAAGGTTGTCCTCACTTTCTTTCATATTCTTCTCAAGATATGTCTTGTTTGTCTGTAAAATACAATAACCATCGATTAATTTCATAAATCATATCCCCATATCCCAATTTGAGCTTCTTGTATATACAGTGAAACCCAGTGTAAGCGGAAATCCTCCATTTCAGGCCAAAGTGCCCCCTTACGCCGGGTTCCCCTAACAGGGTGCGATGATTATTATTTGGTAGCTCTATTAAATAACTAATTGAGAGCAATTATATCTGCGGAATAGAAAAGATAACCACAAAATAAATAAACAGATAATCCAGAGTGTTGTCCCCACACTACCCTGCCGTATTCGATTTGGTATCCCTCCAAAGTGTCTGTTTACACAAGGTTAAATGACTTTTTGTATCAAACTAACTGTCCGCTTACGCGGGATGTCCACTTACACGGGGTTAAAATAAACATCCAATAGAGCGGAAAGTATTGGGTATCCACTTACGCGGATGTCCGTTAGGCGGGGTTATGATACAAATATCCAATGGAAAGAACATGGAACTTGTGAGGGCAATGCTATAAATCTGTAGGACCTGTATATAAAGTGCTCATCCACGGATATTTAAATGCGTTAGAGAACAGTTCAGTCTAGCCACGTCCTAAATCTGATCCACGGATATTTTGCAAAGTTAATGTAATGCTGTCATTCTTTCAATACCTTAGGCAGTTTTCGTACATATACAGCTCAACAAAATTCCAGGCCCCAGTGATATTTTTTTCCAGGCACACCATAATATGAATCAATACCATCTTTCTAGTGAATGAAAACAATCCTCGTTTTCTGAAGGGTGCATATAATATCTGGTCCATATTTTTAAAACTATCACTCATCATCAAATCTTTTTTTCTTTTTCTTTTTTTTAAATCTTAATATGCAACCTGAGGATTCTCATAGATGAAACTGCTTCCTCACAAAATATCCCACTTCGGATATTTTACTCTTCCGGGCCCACAAACCATTTGTTGACACGGTTGCCAGCATGCATTCTAAACCCTGACAAAACAAAAACAATGCGCTGTCATCCCCCGACGGACAGCGCGCTGATTGGTCGATGGGGGTCACATGGTATTTTGCTATAAAAAGGTGTGACAGCTCAAACTGTCACCCACTTCGCGGTTGCTGTGAACAAGAACGGTCGATAGATCTAGCCATGTATTAAATTGACTCATCATCAAATCTGACTAAATTTTTCATCTTTCTTACTGCCCGTGGAATTTCAGCAGCCTTGGCTTGTATTGGAAGTTTTACTTGGTCTTATACCACGTGCCTTTGTTTCAACCTTTTCTACCTACCCATACTGTAAACCGTGGAAAATATGTGGACAAAGTTACGATCTCACTCAACTGTTGAGTCTTCGCTGGATGTGAGCAGTGCACCATTACTCTGCAGTGACAATATCCTCGGATACCCTTCACAGTACGTCCCGATCAGAGAACTAAACATGTATATAATACATCGGGGTACACTTTACAGTTTAATGAAATAAATAAAACTTCATCTACATCGTATGCGTATATATATTACTCATTCTATGAGCAGTTGCCAAACTATTCAAGTTCACTCACCTCTATAGTTTTGATTTTTTCATCTGCTTGTTTCAATTTCTCTGTGAGACCTAGCTTAATTGTACTGATCGGCTGAAGTACGAACCTAAAACAGAGCATACGAGGGCAATGCTATAAATCCACAGAACCTGTGAAAACAGTGTTCATCAAAGGATGATTGGCAAAGTTAATGAAATACAGCGTAGTGACCTGATGGAAAGTCTTATTTCAAAATTTCATAATTTTACTACTTTATCAAGGTACCATGTCATATGAAATTAAACAGGTATGATATGTTGTACATTATGTATTTCCTAAAATTATATAATTACTTAATAGATTATCTATATATTATACATCACTTCTTAAATAGTCAAGAAGTATAAAACTCACATTCTGCCGATTCCTTCATACGTCTTGGTTCCTTCTGGGATATGGGTCAACTCACTGTCAACGAGCTTGGCGTGAGCTATTTGCCGTTTATGGCTCTCGATCTGCATGTCGGATATTTTTAATTGTTGCTGGGTAGCAATCATCTTGCTCTGTAGTTCTTGGAATGCCTGATAATAAAAAAAGAATATATATCCTGTATCCGTCACGCAGATTGTTATACACAAAAGAGTGTTTACACCTCAATACTTCCCCCCCCCCCCCACCCACACACACACTTCAGCAAAATTCTATAGGCCGATTCTGGGGGCATTTCAACTGCTTATGGCCCATCGTTCAGACACGCCATGTTGTTTATTTACAGTCTGTTGTTCGCACACGCGTTCACATAATTGGTCAGAAACCTGACCAATTTCATCGGGCTGTCCTGCGGTCGATTTCCGCCGAGACCTCTCGGGGATGACCGGGGAACCCGCGTACAGTGGGCAGGGTGTCTTTGATCCTGACCACTGTATATGTACAAACATTTATTAATTTATTTACCAATTCATTTATTTTTTGGTGACCTTTTTTATTTTCCTAGATATGCCTGGTTATCGTTATCTACTATTACACATACATGTATTTAATAAAGCTTCCATATGATAATCATTGTTTGTTAATACTTATACTATAGGAATACATGAAATAGGAAATTCAGCATTGTATAACCAGTTACATCTGAAAACCCCACGTAAGCGGACACTTTCGCCCGGAACAGAGGGTGCCCACTTACTAGGGGTGTTACTATGGCAAACAGGGTTGCAGGTGAGATCTTCTATTTCATGCTTTAACTCTATACGGAAAATTTGTTTGGGTAGTTGAGCTTTTTACTGTTTGAGCCTCCTGTCAGTGCGAAAATGTGATGCCTTGAGCCTACCAAGTGGAAGCCTTGAGCCTACCCCATTTTAGTTCCAATAGGTGGGTTAGGGTTAGAAAAGGGTTAGGGTTGAGTATATATGAATATAAACCAGTATAAGTACACTTTTCAAAGTTTTTACATCTAGAGGCTCAAGGCCACCAAAACAGGGTAGGCTCAAGGTGTCCAAGGCTCAAATAGTCCTGGGCTCAAGGCATCCATGAACCTACTAGTTACCTATAGCAAAGTTGTATGAACTGGTAATTGCCTACCAAGTACTTTATTATATACCTGTGCCAGTATGTTACACAAATACCAACCTCTGCTAGGGTATTGGTATTAAATATATACCGGCACAGTAAGGTGGTATAAAATGATGTACCACCCTACTTTGAATACAAATTCTGGTTGGCTGAAAAAAATTGCACTGACCTACTTAGGGAGTGTTGCCAGTGACTTGCACAAGGATCACAGGAGTTGAAGGGAAAAAAAAAAAGTGCTTGGAGCATATTCTGTGCTTGACTTGCACTAAGATGTCAAGAGATATACCAGAACACTTTGAATCCAGCTCGGATATTGTCATATTTCCTTAAGTAATTCATCAAATACCGTACTTATATTTGAAGGTATATAATAAAATAAAAATGTATTACCTTACTGGTACAGACTCACATACCTTGTTTCTTTTGATAAAAATATTCCACTCGCTCTGCGAGCTCGTGGAATATTTTTATCGAAAGAAACGCAGTATGTGAGTCTGTACCAGTAAGGTATATACATTTTATCTTATTACCATATATAATCTATTCATACAAACTATTAACTTTTTAGACAAGGTTGTCAGGATGAAGAAACCAGGCTCATCGTTTAGGTCTGGTTTCTGATTGTTTAGTTGCCCAGAAACTGTTTATAGATGCCTTGGACCCAGGACGATTGGGCCTTGGACGCCTTGAGCCTTTCTCTGTGGACACCTTGAGCCTTTCTCTGTGGACGCCTTGAACCTACCCTGTTTTGGTGGCCTTGGGCCTCTAGGTGTAAAAACTTTGAAAAGTGCACTTACACTGGTTTATAGTCATATATATACAATCCTAACCCTTACCCAACCCTATTCTAACCCTATCCCGCCAATCAGAACTAAAATAGTGGAGGCTCAAGGCGTCCACTGGGTGGGCTCAAGGCGTCCACATTTTCACGCTGACAGCGGCCTCAAACGGTAAAAGGCTCAAGGCGTCCAATTCCCATAGCACAGTAGGTTCATGGACGCCTTGAGCCCGGGATGATTTGAGCTTTGGATGCCTTGAGCCTTTCTGTGGACGCCTTGAGCCAACTCTGTGGATGCTTTGTGCCTACTCCGTTTTGTTAGCCTTGAGCCTCTAGATGTACAAACTTTGAAAACTGCATTTATATTGGTTTATAGTCATATATACTCAACCCTAACCCTTACCCAACACTATTCTAACCCTAACCCACCAATCAGAACTAAATTGGGGTAGGCTCAAGGCGTCCACATTTTCGCGCTGACAGGCGGCTCAAACGGTAAAAGGCTCAAGGCGTCCAATTCCTGCACAGTATATGTTATTGGCTAAACCAACGATGGAATACAATAGTCAATGATGTTTTTCCCATATCATTTTCATATACACATAAATACCTATGTATTGAAGGGAAATGTTCTTATTAGTGTCCAGAAGGACATTACATAAATAAAATTTATTGGCAAAAGTTTCAGTGTAATGTACTACCAAGTTACGTACTAGGGGTGCTGTATTGTTAAAACTTAATAAAAGTTAATATATTAACAAAGATATTTGATTGTCTTTTATAGATAGGCAATCTTTTCAAATTCCATTCTGGGACACTCTACGGTAGTCAGAGAGGCTCGGCATGTCTAGGGCCTGGTGAAACCGGCTTAGTATTAATAGTAGCGACAGTCAAAGTTTCTCGGACTACCGTACTTTTCGGCTGACTCAACAAAATCCTCCCGATTATCGCCCAGGAACATGGACACGTTCTAGAACCTTTTTAAACTATGCTTTCATGTCTATGAGCAATACACATTCTATTCCCGAGAGTAGTGAAATATTTTCTAACTTCAACTCTTTTAAAGTTACTAGTATCGACAGATTTGGTCGCAAGTTGCTTTGTCGTGGCGACAAGCTACAACAAGTTGGAGCCAGCCAAGACAACGATGACTTTAGCCTACATGGCTACAACATCCTTCCTAAGACACCCGGCATGTCAAATGTTGATATATTAGAGTTATACAAGAGACACTTATAATGACATATAATATCAAGAGATAAATGAGCACAAAGGATCCTACCTTCTTTAATTCCATATCTACTGATGCCATTTTTATACAAATCTAACAAGAAGGAGTAGATGTGTTCCTGGTGCCCTGTCAAATGAATTTTACTTGCCTGCAGATTACATTCTTTAATATGTAAAATTCGCGGGTTCCCAAACAACAGTACACAATATATAAACAATAATCTTACTAAAGATAGTATCTTAGTCATTGTTAATTGGATGTATTCCTTATATATCGTTAGATAACATATGATAAACGGTGGGATTCCATTTATAACAAGGATTCTGATATATATATTCTGCATACTATTACTATATCCTTCCGGTTTCTAAACACGTGTGTGATGTTGTTTTACTTCGTGGATTCAGTAGATATCTGTTCACAAAATATATTGTTATCTTTATAAGTCTAGTTAGGCGCAAGGCATTCGCAGCCTATTGTTCAGTTACAGGAAGAAATTGTCGTCCGACGCCACAGTATGGGCCGAAAAGATGAGGTATTGTGTATTATATTTCAAATTATCTGTTTCACTCCCAGTGTTGGAAAGTGTTTCACTGTTTGTGTTGGTACGGCACTGTGTCTTACACTGTGGGTTCACCAAAATGTTCACTTTTTTTTTATAGTGATTGTTCTCAAAATAAGTTTGGAAGGAATTGGAATTTGTGTTATGTAATACTGATTGTTATATTAGTGTTATTGGAGAAAGTCACAATAGTCTAGCTAGACAGTCTACAGCCTGAGAAACTTTGACGGCCTGGTGGACAGTCGGGAATTGGACGACTTGACCCTTTTACCGTTTCAAAGGCGTTTGAGCCTCCTGTCAGCGCGAAAACGTGGACGCCTTGAGCTTTCCCGTGGACGCCTTGAGCCTACCACGTTTTAGTTCCGATTAGCGGGTTAGGGTTAGAAAGGTGTTGGGTTAGGGAATTAGGGTTGAGTATATAATATATATATGACTACCGGTACCAATATACCGGTAAGAACACTTTTCAAAGTTTTTTACATCTAGATACTCAAGGAATCCAAAATGGAGTAGGCTCAAGGTGCCCACAGGAGAGGCTCAAGGCGTCCAGTGGGTCCTGTTTAATAGACAACGTCCCGGGCTCAAGGCGTCCATGAACCGGACAGTCAAAGAGCACAACCGCTTTAAAAGCGAGTATTTCACCAACCAGACAAAAACGTTGTACAGCGTCTGTATGGGTTTTGCCGGCAGGTCTGGTCTATTTGAATCATCATTCGGGTTGGTGGAAACACATGCTAGAAGTTCCAGCAGGCATACGTATGCTCTAATTTACAGTGTGAAATTGACGAATTGGATGCCTTGAGCCTTTTACCGCTTGAGCCTCCTGTCAGCGCTAAAACGTGGACGCTTTGAGCCTACCCTGTGAACACCTTGAGCCTACCCTATTTTAGTTCTGAATGGCAGGTTAGGGTAAGAAAAGGGTTGGGTAAGGGTTAGGGTTGAGTATATATAACTTTTTATTTGAAAAAACGTGGCATCGGTGGAGGCGACTACTGAGCGAGTGATCTGTGTGTATGTACGGCCGGCGTTTCGCGGGTCCGGTGCGCGTCACTGTCACTTGAAACCTTTGTTCTAATAGGTTTAAACCCATTTTTAACCCTTGACCTCAACCCTAACTGGTCAGTCACCTCCCTGCTTTGGCGGGAGTCGTGCTGTGACCAATCGGGATCGATTTTACATTGATTTGTTGGGAAAAACATGTCACTTGGGGTGTGCAGGTGCAAGTGGGTATTGCTGCTGCCTCCTAGTGAGTGTTTCTGGGTCTGGGACCCTGTCTCCCTACACTTGCTTAGTAGCAGTGCGTTTCTTATGGTCAGGTGGGGGTGGTTTCATACTTGGTTGAGATTTATTGTTTGTTATATCTTAACCAACGTTCCCGTCATTCTGAGGGGACGTTATACTCAGTAGTTTCGATAGGGATATCTCTTCAGGCCTGTTTTGCCGAGGCTTTCTAGTGTATATTAGGGCTTTGTTTTTTTTGCCGTAATATGTGGTGGCGCTTTACTGCAGATCACTCACAGATGTAGTGGACAGGGCCCTCGTGGGAATATTATGGTTCAAATTCTCTCGTCAGCTTTCGCTGTTCGAAATTTTTTTTTCGAACAGCGAAAGCTGACGAGAGAATTTGAACCACTTGAGTATATATAACTATAAACCAGTTTAAGTACACTTTTCAATTTTTTTTACATCTAGATGCTCAATGAAACAAAAATAGGGTAGGCTCAAGGCATCCACAGGGTAGGCTCAAGGTACCATAGAAAGGCTCAATGCATCCATGGCTCGAATTGTCCAGGGCTCAAGGCGTCCATGAACTGCCTTGAGCCTCTAGATGTAAAAACTTTTGAAAAGTGCACTTAAGCGTCCATGAACCGTGAAATTGACGTATGTTGGGAGTTGTTATGGGTTGTATGGACGTTGCCTCACAGCTACTGAGTGTCTGCAGGGGTGTTTGGCCATCTGCCAGCTCAAATACGATTCCACCAGCTAGATATTTTACCCTGCGCCCACCAGATGCACATTTTTGCTTCCGCCAGACACCACATCTCCCACCAGGCAAAAAGCTGATTTATTAGTGTAGGGACCCGTGCCAGTCTACTAAGGCTTGGCACGTCTACTACGCCTTTTTAAGTATAGCCGCGGTCGGGAGAGCAGAGCGAGCTTTTGGACAGGTTAATTAGACTTGTTTTCCTGCAGTTTTGGGAGGCCACCAGCCGCTTGCTATTCCTGACACCGTGTTGGGACCAGTCCAGACTGGTTTCTCAGCTGTCAGGTTGAGAACCAGCGGTGAGGATTGATCCTGGAGAGGTGGGCAGGAAACTAGCGGGAACCACTGGTTTGCTAGTGACCAGGCTTACTCAGAATACCCGTGGGGAACCAGCAAGGTTCTTGCACATGCTCAGTGAGGACATGGGCTGTATATAAGCAGCCTGCTGTGGCCTACTGAGACACACTGGGGTGTGGAGAGACTATGTGCAGTCTCTCTGCAGGGCTCTGTCTCTGTGCTCCACCGGTGGGAGCTAGCTCTCCGGACTAGCTGTTTACTGATTCGGGTTCCCTAGATGGTGGAGTCAGAGTATCCTGGTTCTCTAGGAGGAGAGGGTTGACCATTGGGTCCCTTCTCCGGATAGAGTTCTGGGGTCCCGAGAGGAAAGCAGGGTGGTGGTGTCCACCGGTCGGAGGGAGGTAGCGGGTACTCCCTCCAGGAGGTGGCTCTTACCAGCCCTGTGATCCTCAAAGGCAGAGCTACGGTGCTGGGTGGTTGTGGTAAAACACAGCTGCAGGTTAGCGGGTGGGACCATTACCGAGATGGCATCTTGGACCAAAACTGTAGTGGTGCTCAGGAGGAGCTTCGGCTGTACCCGACACCCAGCCACTACATTAGTTTGATGTTGGCTAGAATTGCCTGTTTGGCCAATGGATTTGAAGAGAGTACGGCACCTGCTGCAAAGTTTGCCAGGATCCTCGTAGAGGGAACGCCATCAACATTGGACAGTTGATACCGGCGATACATTCACCCGTGCGCAGAGGCTGAAGATTCAGACAGTTTGGGTACTACGGGCGGAATTCTAGCACTAGAGCGTGCCACACACATTCATAACATTAATCCTTATCTTTATTTACCTTCATTCTTCAGTTTAACGCAGAATCTAGTGCAAAATTGATGAGTTCTCAGCGTTCCTGTACAAATCCAAGCATGGCGGCACACTGCTCCGCTCAATATGAGGCTTTCACTGATGTAGAGCGGCGTAGTGTCTGGCTGCTTGACGCGCCGCCTATGATCTCAGCAGAGAGCTCGGTAACTGTGTGAAATGTGGCTAACGTCCACCAGATGGCGCCACTGTTCCCTGACCGCTGCTTCATATATGGAGCATTGGCTGGGGATCTGTTGGCCCATTGCCTGAAATATCTGGTCGGTGGAAGCGCTCGCCAGACAGTTGTATGGCGACCACACAAACGTCTCCCAGGGTTTTTCGGTGGAGTAGCGATGCACTTAGAGACCATTTGGCCAGATGTTTGAACTGACCCCTGCCGAAAGGTCAGCTGGAACGTCTGCTTTGCATCAAAAAAGCGTCTGGTTGGTGGAATTCTCACTTTATTCCCATAGTACAGAAAATCACTTCCTTGGCTCTGAGTAATCCTGTCAATGGCAGTGCATGTTTATGCGCGCTTACCTTCAGAGATGTATAATAAATCCTTTTTTATGATTAAAAACTCCTTTTTTGTTTCTTTTGTTGCTGTTTGGAGCCTTTTTGTACAACTCATTTGACCACATTTCACTACTTCTACCTCATGTTGGCCATATTGGATAAACACGTTTCTGGCATCCCTATGTGTGGGATCATAGATGCGCATTTGAATCCGCCATTTGTCCTGCCTGTTAGCCACAGACATGGATTTTACAAACACTGGCTGTTCTATTATTTAGAACTAATGCAAAAGTAGGAAATTACAGTCGTTTTACTGCATTTTGCATCACTGGCTGATCACTTTTCCTTCCTTCCGTGATCTTATCCTTTTTTTCCACCGCGGTGTCGCTGGTATGTGTGTACGAAGTTTCTGATGCATTACCCTGGTCCTGCACTGGTGGCGAGTCTTTTCCCTCTGACTGTCCCTCCAACTCTGTATTTCTTTTCCCCTTGTTAGCACACTTTGTTCCTGTTGGAGAGCGATGTCTGGTTTCGCACACTTTACAGTGGCGTATCTGAGACATCTGAGACATACCCTAAGAAAAAGACAGGTAGGGGGTTTCTGCAGACAGTCCAGGTAGAACCGTAGTGGTAAGAGGTGGCGCCCCCTGTCGTCCTCGAGTATAACTGTATGACTTCACTGATACCAGCAAAAAATTAATGGAAACGAAATTCAAAAAAAGGATCTGATTATCCCATTTCATGAGAGATCATTAGGAAACTCTGAGAAATATTTATTATTATTTCATTTAGTCGCATAACTAGAAAAAAATGTACAAGGATACATGGGGATGCGTCTTTTGCAGTCAACAATTAGCTTACATTTACGAAGCACAAATACCTATACACACGCTAGCAAACAGATTTGTAAAAACAAAACTAGTACTGATAGATATTCCCCCAAATATTCTGCAAATATCTGTGAAATTATTCCCACAAATATTCTAAAAACATAGGCCTGCTCACAGATATCTAAAAAAGGATTCTGCGTCCAAGCAGAGGATCATTAAAAAAATATATTAGCTAACCCCCTGTGGTTAACAACATTAATTTGTATATTACATTCGAACTTGCTCTTCTCAACACTGCAGAAGAGTAGGCGGAGTCAGCAGCGAGCCAAGAAGAAAGGTGAGGGTGGGGTGACGCTGGACTTGGAAGAAGAGTATAAAGGAGCACCACATACCTTCATCATTAACCGAGGTTCTGTTGGCAAGAACGTCACCCGGCTCATCAAGGACATGCGTCGAGTGATGGAGCCTTTCACCGCCTCAAGCCTAAAGGTACGCATTTTTCACATGGCTTGTATGGTTTGCGATTGTGACTACGATTCCTTTACACCTGTAACTGGCTTTATCATCTCCTGTATACAAAGACCCCATGGAAAATGTATGGGGAATCAGTAAACCACGACCCATTATATAAAATCTGTCAGATACCATAACTGTGGTATACAGATTCAAACCTGTGGTATACATAGACAATAATCGATGGTTTTGTGGGCAGGCGGCCGTAAACCATGAGAGGTTGATGCCTAGTAAGACATGAGGGCTAGCGAGTGTATTATGATATCAACCTCGAGTGGTTTACAGAGCTACCTGTCCACAAAAACCATCGTTTGTTGCATTTATCATCCATCTTTTTGAATAAATTAAACCCAGTAATTGCCATATTAAAGGGTATAACAAGAGGAACTTCTACGTTGCTCCATAGCACAAAGGTACTATTTTCCCGTATAGCATGGTTTTGAGGCCGTATACCACATATTTTATACCTATAGTTATACCCATTAATATGGCAACTACCGTTACCGGATTTAATTTGTTCAAAAGGATGGATAATAAATGTAACACACGATGGTCATGTGAACGGGCGGTTCTTTATACCACTTGAGGTTGACGTTGTAATACACGAGCGCTAGCGAGTGTATTACAACGCGTGAACGTCGTTGTTTATGGACTCCTATCCATAAAATCATCTTTAATTGTCTATATATTAACCACTAGTTAAAAGAAAAAAAACATTGCAGAAATATGATCTCATGATACAGTTTCTGTTGATAGCGGTCGACGGCTAATATAAAGAGAATTGCATGCTTGAATCGGACGAAGGCATTTACACATATACTTGTGTAATGCTATGTGAAATTGTTTACTTGACCTTGTGGCCTTGTCCTACACTATCCTTGTCTATGAACAGGATAAACCTAAACTTTTCTAAAAGTCTACAAGTAGTAGATTTCTGGGAAATAGCTAAAAATTGACATTGTTATCTTATGCAAAAATATGGGGGAAACCATTTTACAAAGCAAGACATTGGCCAAATAATTATACGATTTCATTTACAATTTTCGGCAACACCTCAATAATCGTGATCACAAGATAAGTTATCATAATTTAAGCAAACATGAAAAAACTAATGAAAGGAAAAGAAAATGAAAGTACAGTAGAACACCCCTAATGGATACCCCGTGTAAGCAGACACCCAGCGTAAGTGGCCAGTTTTGCGCCGGAACGGGAGTTTTTCCCTCTATTAAATTTTTAGATACCAAGTCGACACTGTCTTGGGCAGTGGAGGCTTTGTTCCTATCGTCCAAATAAACTTTATTAACTGATACGAAAAAATGAAAAACGGGAGCAATAGAGTCAGTCTATTCATGTACGTGATCGTCAGCACTGTGGTGGATTGAGTAACCTCACACCAGGTAGGGCCTGGTGAATCAGTGGATCCCCCTGGTGTCTTAGAGTATTGCTACATCACCTGCGGCAATGCCAGCGGTACACCCTCCATTGCGGCCAAAGTGTCCGCCTATTCGGGGTGTCCGCTTACACGAGGTTTTCAAGTTTCCGCCTGTCCAATATGTAAGTGTCATATAACGGTATGTAGGGGAGACAGAGGCGATGATTGATCTGAAATCCCCATATAGCAGGTAAATGGCAAATACAGTCACCTGTTCTCTTAGGATTGCAGAGACAGTAGAAAGAAGATTCTAAAAGGAAATGAGAAAAGGAAGATTTCCTTTCTTTGAACCACTGCAAACCATATGACATTAAACGTGATTTTTCGTAATGTATTCTAGACGAAGAAAAAGAACGTGCTGAAGGACTTCGTGAACGTAGCCGGGGTACTGAACGTCAGTCACATGATGCTTTTCACCAAGAACGAGAACGGGACAAACCTGCGCCTGGTGCGTGCGCCACGCGGACCCACACTCACCTTCCACGTGGAGCAGTATACGCTCTCCGCCGACGTCGTCACCTCACTCAAACGCCCCAACATGGAGGCGCGCCAGTTCCAGCACCACCCGCTGCTCGTCATGAACAACTTCTCTGGCGAGGGAAAGGAGATGGCCCTCATGGCCACCATGTTCCAGAACATGTTCCCCTCTATCAATGTGAACAAAGTGAGTTTCTATGGCTTGCGCATGATGCAAATGGTCCTCAGCAAACTATTCTACTTTATTTTATTTTATATTATTGCTCTTTGATATTTGGATGTCCATCACAACAAGATATTTTGAATATTCTACCAGTTTGTTCCATGTATGTAATTAGAAGAAGGTTTTAAACAATCCTCTTCAATTTAAGAGGAGAATTAGTTTTTATTGAAGAAATTCTCGTTGTATTAGAATGGAAATTCAATAGGGAAATAAATTCACATTTTTATCCACGGATAGGTAACCGTATGTATAAGTGTACGCAGAAAAAAAGATTATCGTGCGATTTTATCCTTGCAGGTGAAACTGAATTCTATCCGTAGATGTGTCCTAATAAACTACATCACTGAAGAGAAGACTGTGGAATTCAGACATTAGTAGGTTCACAAGTTACCTTTTAAATCTACCGTCTTTAACTCTTATAAAGGATTTTACATCGTTTATGAAATCTGGTGTATTTGCTTTTTCTGTTTATCAGTGTACAGTTATTTAATGGATACTAAACCGTTTTAGAGTTCCACAAGTTACTTTTTAAATCTACCGTCTTAATAAGGATTTTACATCGTCTTTGAAATCTGATGCATTTGCTTTATTTGTTTATCAGTGTATATGTATTTGATGGATACTACACCGTTTTAGAGTTCCATGCAATTAATTTACTCACATTCCTTCCCCCAAGGAATTACACACATTCTTTGGTATCTATACCGGGATATTACATGATAAATGTCCAAGGATAATATATTACTTGAAAGCATCTTGAGATACCACCAGATTCTAAATTTCTTTCTTTAGGAATGTCAAAGTTTTTTTTCAGATAATTGACTTTCTTGACTTTCTTTGTGTTATATTTTCTGTTTGAAGTACATTAGGACGTAAAATGTCATAAACCATTATGTCGTTTACCAAGAATTTTATATTTTATACAGGAAGTCTCTTGCCATATTATATTTGTGTTTACTTTGACATCCTGACCTCCAATGTATGTTGTTGTTCTTTTCAGTAACATTAAAACCGTTCCTGTAGGTATGAGTCGAGGAATTAAGAAACTTATCAGAGCAAAAGTGCCAAACCTGGATAGGTTCGACGACGTCAGCGAGTTCCTACTGAGGTTAGTTTTAGCTAAGTTAGCTATCTAATGACATTAACCTATTTTCAATTATTATATGTGTTTGATATCATATCAAGTCTATAATATACTGACATGTGTTCGTTACCGTACTGATGAGACCGATCGCGGTGGTAAATTCTGATCGCTAGAAGTGTCTGCATCTCCCCAGGGTTAATACAGGGCCTGTAAATCCTGGAAAAGCCTGGAATTTTGCTTTGAGGTTTTCCAGGCCCAGAAAAGCCTGGAATTTACACAGAGAGCCTGGGAAAACCGGGAAGAGCTTGGAAAATTTGTTTTGCTTAAAAATATTTTTTTAGTCTATGAAATTCTGGTCATTATTAGCTTTCCTTAAATACGGTACCTGACTGCCTATGGATTTTCTGGGACTTGGATTAAATAGTTTCAAAAAACTTTTATTTGACCATGCATAGCAAATTGCTAATAATGTAGTGTGGATTTGATTTCTTTGTCTTCATATCTGAAAGTGTTAAAGAAACCAGATTTTTTTGAAGATATCTATCCAAAACCACTGAAATTCCACAGGTAGTAAGGAAGATAAAGAAAATTTTAACTAAATTTGGTGATGAAACAGTGACCAGATGTGCCTGGAAAAACATATTAGAGCCTGGAAAAGTCTGGAAAAAGCCTCGAATTTTATTGGGCTGTCTATATACCCTGTCCCCCATTCAGGTGTCACCGTGAGAGTGAGCAATATTTCCTTTTAACATGGTTTATTGTGATTCTAGGGGCGGTGAGCTGTCAGAAAGTGAAGCAGAGCTGGACGGACCGCACAACGAGGTTATTCTACCTCAGGACGTGGGTACAAGAGGAAACATCAAGTCATCGAAGAGTGCTATTAGGTATGTACTTCCCGCACAAAGTGAATTAATATGAACAGCTCAGTGTGTGAGTCAGAAGTCAGTGAATGAATGAAAAAGTAAATGTTTTAGTAAAGAGGTCGATGTGTGGGTGAAGGGGCTAGTGAGTGAATGAAAGAACCAATAAGTGAATGAAAGAGTCAGTCAGTGAATATTGGTGAATGAGAGAGTGAGGGAATCAATAAGAGTAAGTGTAAGAGTCAGTGAGTATATATGAGTAATTTAATATGTGAAGTAGTGATTGAAGGGATAGGTTATTAAATTAGTGAGACTGAGTATATGTGTGCGAGTCAATAGATACATGTATTTGAGTGAGTGAGTGAGTGAGTGAGTGAGTGAGTGAGTGAGTGAGTGAGTGAGTGAGTGAGTGAGTGAGTGAGGCAGTGAGTGAGTGAGTGAGGCAGTGAGTGAGTGAGGCAGTGAGTGAGTGAGTGAGTGAGTGAGTGAGTGAGTGAGTGAGTGAGTGAGTGAGGCAGTGAGGCAGTGAGTGAACTTGACAAGTTTAGGTCTATTGCATCGCTATGTTAATTGGAGTGGCCAGTTGTGGGATAAAACCCCATTTTATGATCATGGTGACCATATCATCAGGACTTTTTTTCAAAAGGATAATTGTTTTTTGAATTTGCTCTTCTCTGCAGACTGACCGAAATCGGGCCCCGGCTGACGATGAAGTTGGTGAAGATTGAGGAGGGAGTCTGTGACGGCAATGTGCTCTTCCATCAATACAGACGCCTCTCTCAGGACGACATTAAATACATGAAAGCCAAGAGAGACCTCAAAAAGTGAGTTCGTGAATATTTTTTATCTTAATTTCTCCATATTCTAATCTATTAGGAATTTGATTAGATCAATACTTTTACTTTTCTGGTGGACATAACTTTTGAATCAAAGAAATCCTGAGAAAGTTTGAGAAAAGTATGGTGTTTGTTGAATCAGAAACTGATAATCTTGTAGTTACCTATTTTTTAGAGATGTTCGTAAAGGATGCAACAATGTGGCCACATACCGAAAAACTGCATATAAAAAGCTTTCATAGCCTTTATGTACTGCATCTTAAGAAATGGCTATTGAAAGTATCTAATGAAAGCTGCGGCTAGGGTATCAAAATCAGTTTATATACCTGGATCATGAGATCACAGAACACTAAAAACGGCTTACAATGTTTCTAAGAGACATGGCAGCACAGCATAACACTGCACATCAAAATCTTTTATACTCTTTAGATACTATATAAGTCTTAAGAACTGGCTCAGACTGTCAAAAAGTTAAGTAACAATGACGGCAAAGGTAGCAAGATCGCTTGGGCTGTGGATTTATTCGGAAGAAACCCACACTGGTGTTTATGAATCCGTTCATGTTTTTGTATGTGAGTCATTAATTGGATATGTATGAGTTTCTCAATCAGTTTAGAGACTTTTGTTAATGTACAGATTGGTCTCAAATTCGATAAATTAAGCAGACTGCCATTTTTTGGAATAGGTGTTTTAACACCTTTCTTCAAAGATGCCGGGAAGATGTTATCACTCACTATGGTGTGTATAGTAACATATTACTAATTATCCCAGGACACCAAGTCAAGATCTTTTTCCGGAGTCTCATTTCTAGATGGAGAATACCTGTTGCTTTGTTTTTCTCTAGAAGTTTAACAACTTTGAGGGAATCCTCTGGGTTTATTAGTTTAAAGTTGAACTCTTCAAATATTACAGCATTAGTCCTTTCTGTGGTTATATTGTTATCATATTGTTGGGTAGTCCTATTTTTAGTTGACTGCTCTCCGACAGTTACAGAGTATTCATTAATGTCATTTTCATTCTTCCCCCCTTCGAGTGGGAAAGGGGTTTTGTTCTGATCAGGCTTCCATAGCGAGTTAATCACCTTCCTGGACCTTATAGGATTCTTCGCATTCGCTCTTATTTGCTGCTGAATTATGTCTGCTTTATACTTTCTGATTTTTAAAATTTATATCTTTAGGTAGTTGTCTGATTTCAGTTAGTATATCTTTGTTAACTATATGCTCTTTACTAAGTTTCTTCAAAAGTTTTCTCCGTTTTTCTATTAGTTTGTTTATAGGACATGGTAGTTCAATATTTTCTTTTTTATTATTGTAAACTCTTTTATAGGACACACACTGTCTAAGTATTCAATTATGTTCTCTTCGGATCCTTCCTGTACATTTTACTATCCATTTTGTGGTGATCATCGCTGTAATTTCATGAATGTTCACGTAATTCTTCTAAATCAATTTTTATTGAAGTTCCTACCTTTGGCGGTAATAATTTCCTTGTGGTTTTTGTTATGTCTTTTTAGTGCAGAGATTGGCACATGATCAGATACATACACATATACGTCACCTGTTAGTGTAATATTTTTGGAGTTCGTATAGATATGGTCTATTTTGCTTTGCCCAAAAGGATAAAAAGTGTTTTTCGATATAAAGTAACTTAATCCCCCGACTTTATGCATTTGTTTAATTCTATATCTGGTTTTAGACAAGTCAAGGACAAGAGAAAGGCCGTACAAGCAGACAATCTAAAGAAAAAGGAGGCTGAGAAGGAACGACTGAAACAACTTTCTCTCGAGGGAATGAAAAAAAAGGCAGAAGAATTGAAGAAAGAAGTGGAAGGGAGTGACGAAGAAGCTGAAGAACTAGAAACTAAAGGTATGGTAGAGATATGATACTAGCGAATGCGGTTCGATGAATTAAATTTAGACCATACATTAGTATTCAAATGTTAGAAACACATCAAAGCGTTCAAATACTTATCCCACAGTGTAGGTCTGCACAAAATGGAGGAAATACTACTTTTAACAGCAACCCAGGACATTAAACCAAGAAAATATATTG
This sequence comes from Alentia gelatinosa, assembly GCA_950022655.1. Taxonomy (NCBI): domain Eukaryota; kingdom Metazoa; phylum Annelida; class Polychaeta; order Phyllodocida; family Polynoidae; genus Alentia; species Alentia gelatinosa. The sequence goes on from OX465579.1 coordinate 129,584,120, forward strand.
TGTCTTCTGTTTAACAGCAGGTGGCGCTGACAGCGACGCTGACGATGATGTGGAGTACTACAAGAAAGAGGTCGGAGAGGAGCCTGATGAAGGTAGGGGGCAGCACTGTCTAACGTCATGTTTGATCAGACCGTATTACGTATATCGTAGTAGAGTGGACTTCATGATTAGAAAGCATCGACAGCAGCAATGACCCTATAGCAGTAGAATGTAAAACAGTAGATTGCGTTTGATCAAAGATATACGATGAAATAGATATCCCTATGAGTCGTAAATAGAATATATTTTGTTGTGTTTCCCATTACCAGAGAAACCCCAATCCTATTGCATGTATCCTAAACACTTTTATATCTGAAATTATAATTGAGAGGTTGATTGATTCATTTACTAAATTAAGGTGACTAGGCGAAAAAAAGGAGACATTACAGCAGTGATGTTGGAAAAGAAATTGATTTACCAGGATGGTTAGTTAAAATACATGCATGTATAATGTTGAATTTCTTACAATTTTCGTTATGCTTGCAGATATGCGGCTCTCAATGAAGCGGAAGCGGTTCGAGAAACCAAGGACAAATATTAAGAAGAGGAAACCGAACAACGACGAAGGCAAACAGAAGAAATTCCAGAAGGGACAGACACCTGACAAGTTTGATAAAAGGCGAAACTTTGAAAAGAAAGAACACTTCAGTAAAGACAAGTTTGGGAAGAAAGGGAAATTTGACAAGAAAGACAAGTTTGGAAAGAAGGACAAGTTTGACCAAGCTGGCACATATGCCAAGAAAATAAACATGTTTAAAAAAGGCCGTGGTCAAAAGTCTGGTCGAGGCTCAACATCTAGAGGTGGAAGGGGTGGAAGAGGTCGAGGGAGGAGGTAGAGTTAGTTTGTTCTGCGGGGCGGAATGTTTCCATGTTAACAACATTAAAGTCGCTGATACAAAAATCTAGACAACTCCATTTGTGGATTTATGTTTATTTTAATCATTTGGTTTCAAATGATTGACATGCGTTATGTTACGTCCAGAAAGTGAATACTTGTAAATAAACTACAAATGTACATGAACGATTGGTTTTGTTTTATGACCAATGATTCTGACTGCTGCTATTGTATCTAAATAAATACAGAAAACAGATCTAGGGGACTCCGTTTACCCATTCCTATATAAGCAAGAATCTAGATAAAACAATCGTGTGACGGGTGTGATTAGAGTCTGAGTATGACTGCACAACTGACCAGATAAGTCGTTTGAACCACAGATTTTCGCGCAATTTCGGCTGATTTCCGGTTTCGCTCTCCTTCTGATTGGGTGAAACCATGGTAGTCTTTGGTTACATGTTCACGCTGCTGTTTAGGGGCTGTGGCTGGATTTTTAGGGGGTGACTCCTCTGATCGACCTTGACCACCTGCTCTTACAAAAAGAAAATTTTACATACACTAGAATGGAATCTTTATCTTAAACCAGAGAAGTGCCTAAGAATTTGAAAATAAAAGACTCGGTATAAATGTAACTCCTTATTTTTTATTGAACCCCCCTGTTGAATTGAGGCCCTCCTATGCTTTTGCAAATAGCAATCTACAGATAAGCAAGGTACACACCTGCCCTGCCTAATCATGATCCATATAGAATCAGCACTCATAGATGGTTGTTTTCTCGCCTGCAGACGACAGCACTCCTGTTAAATAATTAATCTCATCCAATACACATTTTTGACATAATAGAAGAGGTATAGAAATGTCTTTAATCTTCAATAAATATCCTTCGTTTTTAATCAGAATGATAAGGCGTAAAACCTGCTGCCTATAACTCACCCAAGGTGTTTGGGTATTCCCGACTTTAGATTTTTGTGTTACAGAACATGATATTGGCCTCAATTTTTGATAAAAATAGTTATTTGATGATACAATATTAACCTTTTTACGCCGTTGATCACAGAAATATACCTAATGCTTCTGATAACAAATTCGGCAATTTCAGCATAGATCTAGTTGTCATATTCATGTATTATAGGGTTGTCTGAATCACTTCTATTTCGTTTCCACCTGATTTTATCACGATTGTTGCAAAGAATAGAAATTTCCTATCCTATATGATATTTGTTATGTGTACATATTTCCAACATGATAATAATATTTTGACCTACATCTGGATATGTTGACTCCCAATAGCCCTTATATAGTGCTGCTTTAGTAGGCTAGGTGCATGATATGTACGGCCAGCCGAAAGGGAAGGTGCTTATTTTATAACACAGGAGACCTTTGTTATGAGTAATACTCAGATACAACAAAGTTATTTGCCTGGTCCCGTTTATTTTCTACATATATTTCTATTTTTACTGTCTATCGTTTCCTAGGATGTGGAAAGAATCAAAGCAAAGTACGGGCAGAAATCATTTTGGGTTATATTTGATAAGACTAAGTGTTTATAACTACTTGGAGTAACATAATATATATTCTTGTAATCTGCATCCAAATACCCTTTCCTGTCATTTCACTCTTTAGACATTGCTGGTACCATGCTGATCAACATAGTCACGCGTATGCATTATTCATTCCCGGCAGTAGTATACTAATGTAGTTTATAATCAATACTGTGACCCTTGGATACATAACATCCATAAATGCTCCAATTACCGGACGTTACTTTATGCCTAGAGTGTATTAAATTCCTCGTGCCTTTTTGAACTTACCAGTATACGACAGACATCTAAAAGAGCTAGTAAAGTTACCAATTATGTAATTGTAGACGTGGTAATACAAGGGCTGACTGAACTAACATATAGTACAAACATGGTACCATAGTGAACATGTCTCTATCTTTATAATGTATCTGGGACAAATTCCAAGATATAATGCCTTGTGTTTTAAAGGCATATCGGACAATATGCCTTGAAAATTAAAACCCATGCCGATTTCCTGAATGTTGAATACGATGTACTCAAAGTGTTATAGAACACATACCTATTTCAAACAGTGAGGGTGACCCTGCTAGTTTTTGACCTAGATAATTGATATCATGGTGATATCATGATAGAATATAGAGGGATTTTAAAAAGTTCAATATCATAAAGTAAAAACCAATGTCATTTTCCTCAAACTTTCATGGGATATAGAAAATGTGGAATGTTATAGATTAAGGTTTTGAAAAGTTTAGGTCACCGTCCTTGGTTTTTAAATAATTTAAGAAAATTGCATTTTAGTATATTTCCAATATAAATCGAGCAAAGGGTAATGAGCCTATTGTACCTATTGGGAAGGCCAAACTCGATATTTCACCCATTTGCCATTAGAATAGATTACAACGAAACAGTTGTGATTGACAATTATCAATATTTAAAAGCCACCAGGTGGCGCCACTGTGAATTGTAGGATATACCTTTAATGTATTTCCTTAACCTTCCTATAGTTATCGTACTTTTATATGACATTTCAAGCAGAATAGCGAGCCAAAGTGAACCCGCTGAAACCACAGATACCCGTTTACAAAACACCATCTCCAGATATAGGCGCTCAGTACGTTGACTATGTAGGTTCGAGATTATATGTGTCATTCTCCAATCTTTTAGATGCATATTTTTGATAAACTTAACACCTGGCATCGTAGCTTCGAGACAGAGTTATTCAGAGATGATTGTAGTAAACTACACTTCAAAAGTATTGTTAAGACGTGGCAAAACACCTCTTGAGCAAGCCAAAAAAAAAAAAAAAAATTACACTTCAAAAGTAACAAACGCGACCCAAAACAAAATTCTAGCCTTTTTTTCAAACTTTTATTTACTCTGGAGTTATGTCATAGGTGCCGTCATGGACCTATATTCCTGGCGCCCCAGCTGGAGTCCAACGCCATCTTAATGTCTACAGTGTAGAGTTACATGTCATGGCGGTTGTAAGGTAGGTTGAAAAACAACTAACGTATTTACATAGGTATGGTAATACACAGTTTGGCTGTTAACATACTTACTTACTAGGTAGGAAACTTTTCATACGTCATTTATCCACGAAGACTCCAGTGGTAGTATGGCTGCATATAGCTTAATTTGGAAGTAGATTTGTGAAGTAGTATTAATACAAGACTCATAACCGGCTCTGCTGGTCATATGTTTATAACTATGCGATGTATATTTAATCGTTGCAGGCTGCCTCAAAGCCCCCATAGGTTTAGCACTAAGCCTCGTTCTTACTGGCCTCCAGAAATGGTGTTTTGAACACGGGTATCTGTGGTTTTAGCGGGTTCATTTTGGCTCCCTATTAGCTTACGTTTTTCTGCCATTGCCATACTTGAATTTTGGAGAAAAAGAAGAGAACAAGACCGCCTGTTAATAACAAACCCATCACTAGCTAGTCAGTACTATGGTCACAGTGTGGCTGCTACCAAACAGGAGTCAGATTGTATTGTTTTCTTTCATGTGATCTTAAGGTGTGAACAAAGATACCTACAGAATTATAATCAAGATGAAGGCAGAGCCGTCAATGATAAGAATAGCTTATATACTGTATCCTATAGCTAACTCCTCACTCGCGGTTCCGAATCCAAGATAACCCATACTCATTGTGAAGTGGGATATGGTAAGGCTATTTTAACAACATAACGTTGAATATTTTTTTATCAGTTAGGAAAATTGTTAGACAAGGAAATATGTTGTAATCTTTGTACTATTAGCGAAAATTCAAGGCAAAAGATCAATGGCAGTTGTGTGCCAAAAAAATCTTGCGGTTTTTCAAAGAGGGGCAGAGGCCATCAGAAAATGAATCATCAATCAAATTCCCATACTCCGCCTTGGAGGGAGTGGAAATTATGTACATATGTAAATGGTTCAAATTTGTGTGAAGTTTTTAAGGGTAACTATCTAATCTTGTGTTGCAATCGATGTTAAGATATTTCGTATGGTAATACGTTCTTCAACACTCGGTACACCCCTTATCCCTTCATGCACTCGAGCATATAAACTTACCTCATATGCATTTACACCCATATGTAGTGTATCCATATTTGTAGAGAACAAACATGCAGCGAGCAGGGCAGCCCCACTAAGTATACACTTCCACGTCCACCCATTCAATCCAGCTACAGTGTCACGACACCTCTACAATCAACAGTTACTAGAAACAAAGACATGCTGGCCACACCTATTCAACTGTGTATGCCCAGAAACACTCCCAACATTGATTGCCGTTATAGGGATACAAAAATGGTGGCCAAATCATGAGATATCCTCGGTATTCTTGACCATAGAATATGGGACTCATGAGAACAACGCGTGGTCTTGCCGCCCTGTATCTACATGTATATGGAAATTCAAAGAGAATAATTCACTTACCTGGAGATGTGGTCGTTTTTGATTTAATGAAGGTAATATCTCGAGGTGAGGTCATTCCCAATATTAATCTTAAATTGATATGTCAGACCTGGATGACAAGTCCTTGTTGATATATGGATGTAGTTAGATTATAAAATAGAAGAAGTCACCCCGAAGATGGAATAAAGTGTTCACTGATTATACTAAAAACATGGTCTATGCTTTTGCAATATATATACATGTATATATAATTTCCCAGTACCTCTTTATCATTCATAATCTTATACATTTGATATACATGAGTAACGGATATCAAAGATGATTTCTGATATATATTATGATATATGATTTACAATTCATCTCTGTCTGTATACTATTGATTTCTAATACCCAAATTTACCTGATAATTCGGTGACAAATTTTGGGTATACACATATATCTTCAGCTGTAAATGATGCATTAAAAGATCCTTGCCCAAGGTTTATTGTGATGTCAGTGTCGTATCATCTATTACTCTATAGACAACCGCATTGTATTTACATATCATTACTACTGCATATTCAAAGATACGTTGTTGGCTTAGTCCACTTGTCAAGGAATTAGTAGTACTTGTACATGTATGTATTATGGTAATAATGTATTGATAATTTATAGCAAGGTTTGTGTTATATCTCTGTGGGAAAAGTAACGGCTTATATCACGGACCTATACAGGGTTCGTACCGAGCCTGGAAAACCTGGAAAAGCCTGAAATTATGCTTTTGGGTTTTCTAGGCCTGGAAAAACCTGGAATTCTCACAGAGAGCCTGGAAAAACCTGGAAGAGCCTATGAGATATCAGTGACTTGGATTAAATAGTTCTAAAAAATCCTTTATTTTAACATGCATAACAAATTGCTAATAATATAGCATGGATTTGATAATTTGTCTTCATATTTAAAAGAGGCAAACAAATGAAAATATTTATTCCAAACCACTGAAATTCCACAGGTAGTAAGGAAAATAAAGAAAATTTTAACAAATGTTGTGATGAATTAGACATGATATTAAAAACAGTGACCAGATATGCCCAGATATTGGGCAGTCTATGTACGAACCCTGCCTATAGGTCATATAGGTCCGTGGTTATAAACTACCATATCTTGTAACATTGTCTGATAATAGTGCCGGAATTACCCGTTGACTGTATATTAATGTCTGCAGCAATGTAGAATTATATTAAGTTTATTAATTCTCCAGGTCGCAGAGAATATTATCGGAAGGGCTTACAACTGGCAGGCGATCTGTAAATGGATACAAGATCAGCTCATTGTCAGTTCCTGCACCATTTTGTTACTTTCCCCACTGCACACGATAAGCAGCTAATGATCGATATGCAAACAAAAGAGCTGTTCTGCGCTTTTTACATCATGAGCCATGAGTAATCTTATTAGACTGCCTCTTTTTCTACAGTGCAATGCTGAGCTGCAAAGTTCCAGAGAGGAATTACGCCTCGTGAAGTCATAACCTTAGAAGGGAATGCTTCATTGGAAAATGCAGATAACACAAATGCTATGTTGGCTGCCCAGTTTCCTTTTCACAAATTGAGAAAACGAAATACATTTAACTGAATATTGTTATCCTTATATCTAAAAAGTGTTATTGTAACATATAAAAGGGTACTACTGAAAGGTAAAGAGTTCAAGTTCCTTTAGATGCAGAAGGAAACGCTCTAGCCACAAGCTAGCAATACCAATACGGCATGATGTATAAGCGCACTTCCAAATGAAGCAGAATAAACAACCTCAACGCCATTAATAATACAGGTCTCGTGTACCAAAGCGAGCAATTTAATTTGGCCCTTGGCCAGTGGAGCCCTCTGATAGCGGGCAGTTGTATTCCCCTGAGTTTCGTCAAGGTGTACACCTGGGAACTAGTTGCGCATGAGTTGGGCCGCAGAGAGCCACTTCCGGCTAGATTAGTCCTAGAATTATGCAGGTTCTGTGAAATCTAAATTGATGCCCAGGTTTGATGCCTTCGCGTGAGGGTCGGAAGCGGAAGTAATACATCGATACCGGAAGTATGGGGTCCATTCTATACTCTGTTTTAATACGTTGTGGAATTAGTTTTACGAGAATGCAAGATTTTTGGTGGGTTGTTTTAGTTTAGATAATTGTTTTATATTTTAAGTATTTCCCCTCCCGATCTTGCTTTTGAACACTATGAATGTTTATATATATATGTCCTTGGGTAGTTAACGATATGTATCGTCCTTCTGAATCATTTTAGTTCCAATATGCTTTGTTCATAACTCACACAAAGAACAAATGTTCATTACAACAATCATAGAACACATTTAAATTCAAAACTATAGCTGGTCAATAAGATACCCATATAGACAGAGAGCTGTTGCTTGATGATGAGAGGACGAACACACATGGTGAGAGGCACACGTCACTGTTGCAGTGAACGAGTGTTTGATAAAACTAGCGACTTCATTGTGTCATAATTAGTGGTGCCCCTACTTTTAACACCTCCTCCTTTAACGATTCCTAACTGCCGTCGTACCGCCTAGCGGGTGAACGGGAAACTAAGATAAACTCATGGTAATCATTTCGCGAGACACAGGTGTTTGAGCTGATCATCTGCGATCAGAGTTATTTGGATTGATACCAGCGAAAGTTGAGATCTCATTGGTTTCTCATGAGAAAAGTAGATCAGAAAACTACAATAGTAAACTTTGATTTTGGCATGGATCGAGATGAATCATAAGAGAGAAAGCATGTCTGTCTATCGATCTAGAAAAAAGAAGAGCAGGTTCGAATTCAACCCTCCATGAGATTCTCACTCTCGAGGGTCTTCAGTCTCCATTCCTAGGTCCGGTTCACTATGTCTCTATGTGCGGGAGACTCTCCAAGCGGATATTACAGAAATTTACACGTTTTATATGTGGTAGGTAATCATATTTAATGTATGCTTGTCAGGTGGGCTTTTGGGACCTATTGAGAAATGTTGTTCAAGTATAAACGTTTGTGTTCAGAACAAGCTCTAGATTGAAGCAATCATTTGGTAAGTTCTGGGCATGATTTCTTGTTATAACGGATAAATTTCTTTTAGTGCGGACGAGTTTTAAAACCCATGAATCTAGACATTTCCGAAAAAATTAGGTGTGTAGACAGAATTACATACGTGTGATTATATCAGGGTATCAGCTCGTTACATTCTGGAGGTATTTCGGCTGAGCATACATGTGCATGTGTTTTCATTATTTCTTTTTATATTTTTATTCAGTGAAAAGTTCATATATAAACGGTAACATGTTTAAAGCCGATGAACATAATATTCAAGTTTAACAAAAATGTTTCCAGATTCGCATACCCATTCATACTTAACGTCACTTTTCCATCAGCTGGTTCTACGTAGGAATGGATTAAATGCAAAACAGCGAAAGGATTAACCACGGCTCTGCCTTTTCTTGCTCCAATGTAACTGTTGAGAGCTATTTGAATATTTTGTATGACAGACTGTTAAGCTTTAAGTGGCGCATTGAATTGGCCAATAATCCTTCCTGAAACAACTGCTGTGGCATATTGCCAAAGCTTGATATATCGGTGTTTTAACCATTTCGCATTATTTAAAAATCTGTAGTAAATTGTTTTGTTATATCTATTCCGAATTTACAGTATCGATATCATCATATGCTGGAATTCATCAAAAGTCAATGGGACAGGAGCGGATATATCGTTCATGGGGAGAGATTGTGGTATTGACGTTTCAATCGAATGTCAAATAATTATATGCAAAGCGGGGCAAAATGTAGAGGGTTTTTATAAAAGGAAATAGATAGGGGTTTGAAGGAGGGTTGAAATGAAACTTCCTATACGTTGTGACATTGCTTTATCGTGATTCAAGGAACCCTGCGATACAATCTATCAGGAAAGCACATTCAACCCCAACCTATTATTAGTGTCCTCCATAACAAACAGTGAGATACGACTTGCGCTCTCTAGATAACCTACCCATTGAGAATCGATAACGGTCATAACATAACTTCCGAGTGAAGGTTTTTTGAAAATGTATCGACATTTCTTGACAATGGAGATGTGTATGTTAAGATGGATGGATTTAGCTTAACTGGTCTATGAATATTGGATATATTTCATTCTGCACTATATCATGAGAAGCGTTTAAAGATGCTTCAGAAATTTTAAGACTTTATTTGTAAGAATATTCAGAGACACAAAGATGTCAGAATGTTTCATAATTCAGTTCTAGGAATCAGTCAAGACCAAATGAGTTGGTAAAATTATCAGAAACATGATTTTCATCTAAGTTTTGGGATACCCTACATTATTGGGATACATGGAACGAGATTTGCGCATCTTTAGAAGGCCAAGTTATCTATCTGCTGAGTTCACAGAGGGATAATGCCTCAAATGATCAAATGGCCATTGCCAATTTATGGATGACTGACCATTAGACTACCTTCAGGCCCTGCGTTTTCTGCCCACCCCTTCACCTACCCACCCCTCTGCTGGTACACAGGCAAACTACATAGCTTTGTGTATATGGGGGTAAGGGGTGGTTAGCTACTTGCCTTGCCATTACCGTGGTCATTACTATAGCAATTTCTGTCCCTCTTCTATCCTTGCATTACTCATTCCTTGCCTCCGTCACTCCTTCCGTCACACCATCCTTCCCTCCTCCCTTAACTCCTTCTTTCACTCCTTCCAGCCTTCAGTTCCTCCCGCCTTAACTCCTTAATTTCCTCAATCCTTCCTCTCTTCATGCCTTCCTTGTCTCCCTCTTAACTTCACTCCTTTCCTTCCTTCCTCCCTTTCCTCATTACTTTTTCATCCTTCATTCCCTTCTTCCTTTGTTACTTCCTACCTACAGTCATCTTGCCTTCCTTCCCTGACTCCTTCCTCCCTTCACTCCTTTCTCCCTTCCCTTCTCTCTTCCTGCTTTCCTTCAAACCTTCCTTACTTCATCCTTCCCTCTCTCATTCATTTAATTCCTTCTCTCCTTTCCCTAACACCTTCCATCCTCCCTTTCATCCATCCTTCACTCTTTCCTTCCCTATTTTATAATTGGTTCCCTCCTTCTTGTGTTCCATTCTTTAACCTTCCCTGCTTCCTTTCCTTTGTCAGTCATTCCCTCTTTCCATCCTTCCTTCCCTTCTTCTTTGTTTTCTTCCTTCACCCTTTCCTTCCTTCCTTTATTCCCTCCTTCCTTCACTACTTACTCCTTCCCGATAGCCCAACATGACCAACCCAAATGGCCCAGCCTGATTGCCCCACTGTGAGTGGGCAGGTTAAGTCTGGTCTGATCCAACTGGTCTGTTCACAAGAAGTCTGCACCAACTGACCCAACCAGGCCTGTTCAACATGCCCAACTCATCCCCAAGTCTCTGACACTTGTTTTCTGTTATATGCTTATTGGCTGGTATAAAACAACACTAGCAGGCATTCGATGTATGTATTTTTTTAATACAGGTTAGTTCAGTATCGAACATGTCACCCGTTAATTGGGCCTTTAAAGGTTCTTGTTCGTGTAAGGTTTGAAAGATTTTTTTAGGGCTAAACATATTCCTGACGGTTGGTTGAGTATTTTACACTGAGGCAGCCAGGGGGCCGTTCAATATCTGAAAGGATTCTCCTAGGACAGTCATATGCGAGTCCTAGGACTGTCATAAAAGGGATCGCGTTAAATAAACATGGATTGTCCTCACAAAGGGCAGGGAAAAGGATGGAAACTTAAAATGACCTTCAAGGCTGTTCAATAAACCTGTCATTGTCCTGAACTCGATCCTAAAAACTCTCCTCTTGGGAGGACAACTCAATAAGTGTCTTTTTTTAAGCTGGTAGCCCAACCAACCACTATATTTTTAAACTGAAAAAGACCCAACAAAGTTGGGTTTTGTATGCCACCATGGAGTTGTCCCATTACTTTAATTCCATATAAGGAATACAGTAGACCGAGTGGCCAATGACTGCATTCGCACCAAACCCCGACCTTCACCCTGACCTCCTGACATAATGTTTTCTAGCGCCTTGGGACGGCTCAGCAGTCAAGAGTTGACCTACAATCTAATGGGCCACAACCACCCTCATGGGGTTTGAGCCCATGACCTTTTGATTACCACTAATTTTGATTGCGCATTCCCATAGCGCCCAGAAGAAACACAAAGAAGAACCAATCAGAGGAAGTCTTCCATCATGAACTGTCCTTCTGTAGGATTCAGGTCAGGAGGAGAATAATATATGGACAAAACTTATTTAACGCGACAACTTTTACATGCTGGTCTTTATCCTTCCAGAAACTCTCCTCTCATTGTCCTTATCCTTCTCCCTGTCCCCAGATATTAAACGGCCCCCAGTGTCATATCACATGGCTTTACAAAACGTTTACGTTAATCAAATCTTAGATCACGATTAAACCCTGATGTAAAGCTTTTTGTCCACCTTGCAATTTGTATTCTAAAAATGAGTTCGCCATATCATAAAAAGTGTGTATAAAGCCAGTTTAGTTTTGGTGATTTCCTCATTATAGGGGGTGTTCCTTTGGGGTGACGACAAAATCGCATCATGTGACCACCGCATGTCGGCTAGTTATAATAATTGGTGCAGTGGACTAGGTAAGACGCTCAATGGCGGCCGTTGCATGACGGTGTGGCGGGCCATGAACCCTAATAAAATAGCTTTTGTCAAATACCTGCAAACGTGGACCGCACGGCCACCATGCGACGTCAGCCAATGGACTGGCTTGTGTGATTTTTTCCACTATATTAAAGCATGTTTGACAAATACCCGACGACGTCGGATTCATGGCCAACCAAATGGAACACGCCCTTAAATCAAGCAAATTACGGGACTTCTTATTCTTTTAGCCTCCAATGAAAGTTGCAAGCAGGTACATCTATCAAAATGCTTTTTTTTAAAATAGATTTTTATTGACTACCAGTATTATAATACATGATGCAAATGAACTATATCTGCGAGTGGTACAACTCAGATAAGTAATAGACGAGATTGTGTTACGGTGCCTCGCTGTCAAGCTCGCTACCCCAACTGGAAAAATATATGTCCGCCAAGAAATTACATTTTTTGTCGTTTCAACGAGAATCTTTTTTAGCATACTAAGTAATAGACGAGAATCATTTGTTGTTTATTCAGTAATATTTTATTACACGCATCTGTACATAGGTATGAAGTTAAACGCAGCTGGTCAGTCTCTATCTCTCTCCTTCAGTCAGGCATGCACCTGCATGGTGGAGACCAAACCGGCCTGCAACTGACAAGACCAGATAGGCTCTGCTTCCGAAGCCCTTATCTGGCATATCGGTATATGACCAAACGGAGGCTGTTAGTGGGAGACGAAACTTGCCAGCAGTTAGTAGTCCGTCACTATGTACATTGCCAGAAATCTCAAAATATACATTTCATCACAGCTTCCTTTAAAATCTAAATGCAGATTTTTTTTCAGTTCAGCAACATGCCATTATTTGACATCATTAATTGGACGGATTTCAAGGCCAATTTGGTCAGGGCCTATTAGGATATGTTTTGTTTCTTTATTCAACCTTCAAGTTTGTTTTTAATACAGCTGACTCCCATGATTTTAGTATGATTGGGTTGGACTCTCTACCGATAAGCTTCTCGCACACTTTCGATTTCCGAAATAAGTTGTTAATCACACATGAAAGTTACGAACTGATACACAAACTGCACTTCTAATAGTGGCTTTAAACACCACAAGAAGTTTGTTGAGATACACGGAAAATATAAATTTAGAATACTATTCTTCTTTGAAAGTGCATGAACATCGGTGAAATAACAAATATCGATAGAGGAAGAGAAACTATAAAACACCTTGATATCTGGGCACTCTGAACTGAATATTCCAAGGCTTACTTCATAAGGTCAATGCCTAAGTGTTACCAGAAATAGGGCGCTGGAGCCAAGTCACAAGACGAGGCATCCAACAATCACAGATACTTTGATTGAATACACACACTAATGAGTTATAAAAGCAGGTTAACTATACGCAATTGTGAGAGTATTTATGGCTAAACAAGGCTTTTCTGGTCCAACGGTCTACTTATCACAATCCATAGAACATCTGAGCTCTCAACGGATCCCCTGGAGTTTCTTCCATTCTTACATCTGTAAAAATGAAGCGACCCGATCTTGCAACAGATATATAATAGGAAACAAGCGTCTGCTAGAGTTCACTGCTAGCGGACCACCCTAGAGCCTTGGTGGGTACACATCTGTGCCCATATAACAGTCAGGCCACTTCTGTTATCGCTACCATTTCTTCTTTCACGTACTTGTTATTTTGGGGTGGGGAACCTTCACACTTTAAGTTAACAATAGCATTTGGTTTCTTAGATGTGTTACATAGAACCTGGCATGCCTGGTTTGCCTTCTTTTATGTTTATATGGCTGCCTCTACCCGTGAGATAATAAAAAGTAACTAGTTGTCCAGGTATCAAGGTTTAGGAAAGGGCACGGGACTGGAACAACACCTCACTTTAGCGTCGTGACAAAATCCTCCGAAAAGTAAAACCTGAGAAAGGAATCTTAGAATAAAATATCTCTTTGCTCGTGTGACTAACATATTGGTGACATTGATCATGAAATATATACTTTGGTTCTAAATTTCAGTTCCCCAAAAGTGAGCTAAAAATGTACAAGTCGAGCAAAGATAATATTCCATAATGTATTTTTCTTCTTCGGCGAAAGAAATAACTTACGAAGGATTGATACCATTTGAAGGATGTACAGAATATGCTAGTAAGCAATATACATGCAGTATGGATGGCACCCGCAGTGGGCGGAAAAACACATTTACATGAAGGGGACACACAAAGGATGGTGTTATTCCACGTCCCGGTTATGTCTGAAGAAAGCGGCCGGATACGTGTTCCGAGGAGAGTGTGTGCGACGAAGGGTGAGCGAGAGCATAGATATTACAACATTGGCTTCTCTTAGTGTACTGTCCGTGGCGACGTCGAGCGAATACATACAGTTACAGAGGCGACGTGCCATTCCCGCCAATCCACAGCAGAGCGCAATAATCCTGAGGCAATGTGGGTGTTCGGGGGAGGGGATGATTTATATACTCTCTATATATACGTTTATATGTATATACATATCAAAGTTCTCAATCCCGCCTTGTAATGCACAGTATACACCTGGGTATATATATGCAGCAGACTAGAGGCGGCCTGGCCGTGTTTGTGCTTGCCCCGCGGTATCTCTCTCTTTTTGCTTCGGCAACGCGACTGTCATTTTGGGTTGGAGGACGTTCTGGTCCCTAGTGTTTATTATTATGCCGCTGGTTGTATTGGCGGAGGAAACGCCCGTGTTTAAAGCATGCGTCCCGTATTTGTTTACCGTCTTCCCTCCACACTCTTCAGGGTCATACGCTACTGCTGTTTAATCTGTCGAAGAAGTCCTGAAAATGAGCAAAGATCACGATTATAATACAGCGATATGACTCTGGTCTCTGTTTTAGATTTTACCTCGGAGAATGCAATTTGTGTAATAATTCCATAAATGCATTTTTACAAATGCGTCTTAAATTTTATCTTCAGATACATTTATATTGCTTGTGGTGAATTGTTCTTTGTTTCGGTAGTTTAACGTCCAATATGTTCTAGTAGACTTATTTTGTGAATTACTGATCAAAAGAAGCACGCGATAAAGTAAAACCTTTGTATATAATTGTATTTACTGGTCATGTATTATTTATATTCTACATAGATATCATACAAGGATAACTAAAAACCAGCGACTACATAATACAACTCCTGAAAAGAAATATTTGAGACTGAAATTCACGGTCCGTGAACTTTTACTCGTGTGTAAATTAAAAGGAACACTCAAACTCATGTAGTGGTATTAATAGCGTAATGGTTCTCAAAGACACTCAGACAAACCACACTGAACACTAAGGTACACAGACGAGTCGCATGCATCTGTTTAACGACAATATAGGTATTCCTGTGACGATACAGCAGACGATAATCACTCAAAGTCAAAGTTACCTATTCATATCAGAAATGGTGATCAAATTTGCATTTTAATTATCTACATTGTTAAAAGCTTTTTTTGTGGCCTAATTATATTGATGCTGAATGCCAAAACTCGATGCCATCTATATAAATATGGATTAAATACTAGGAAAGAAATGTACCCGATTTTCCGAGCTGGATATATTACATAAACATCTTTTTGAACAAATAGATGCCCCACACCCCAGGGAAATATATTTTAACATGTTTGATTTCCTCTTGACTTAATATTTTGCATTTATTCCTAAATTCTTGTGAACGCAAAGTTGCTTTAACATCTATGTGTTTAATACAATTTGATCATAGCGACTAGTGTGATCTTGACTCTAAAAGAGAAAAGAGGGAACTGTGAACAGGTAAACTAATACACTTTTTACACATGATAACAGAACAGAGAAGTGTGTATTTTCACCAGGACATTGCCACTGTCCACGTGAACTGGTACATCAGTACTCTTGTCTTAATTGGTGCACTACGATCAAGATCATTTATCAAGTGGTGCACTATAGACCAGGTGAACCTCTCATCAACTGTTAGAAACTAGATGACTATCAACTGTTACCAGGATAGCATCAGCTAGTGTATAGAGTAGACAAGGTTAATGTCAACTGGTCCACAGCCAACCACCAGGAAACTATCAACTCTTGTGTGGTGACTGATTTAAGAGTGTGATCTGCAGGTCGGTGAGTTAGAGAGAGCAAACTAGTGCACGAATAGCATATATACCAGTTATGTTATGTACATACATGAGTAATTAACGTTAGGTTTACCGGGTTAGACTTCCGACTGTCCCAGCTGGTGTCAACCAATCAAAAACAAACGTGAATTAAAACGTCAAAATGGGGCAAAATGTCAGCAACAACATGAACCTTTCTCCATGACGGGTGACTAGGCATTTAACTTCACTTATCTAGACCTTGAACCAGGACAAACATTTAACATGTATCAAAGACTACTCAACGGTTCTCTTGCCTGCATGGGGAGAAACAATGTTTATTTCAATGAGATAAAAGTTCAAAATAGTTGACTGAAAGTTGCTCACACTAGTTCAAAAGATACAGGAATAGTGTGGGGGAACTGAAAATGTGCGGAAATTTAAGAATAAAAAAAAAGGTTGCACTTCCATCATCGAACTTACTTTCTAGAATTGGAACTAAATGAAATAAGAAAATTCATGACAAATATTATCATCATATTTAATCAAGTTTAACAGAAACCTAAGGAGTAAAGGTTCTGGGATTCAGAAAATGTCACTCGTTAAGGGTATCATCATTGATTAATTAAAAAATGGGGTCCTTAAATGAATAGGGAACCAGATTGTGGAGCTTTCACGAACCCGACTGACCATACGATGGACTTTGATTAACTACGACGAAATTCCTTTTCAGACCACTTAACCCACTCTCCATAATTCTGCAACGTGTTACAAATGCATCGAGTATACATCAATCTCTCAGTGAAAAGGCTAACAATCAACTTTGTTTTCTCCCGGAGCCACGTAGTCTTCAACTATGTTACTTAACAACATGCATTCGCTAGTTACCGTTACTTGTCATTAGAACGTTGCAAGCTACTTGTGAGAAACCACTAAGGTATGATATGAGCATGCCTCAATAGTATCGGTTTAATCGTGGTATTTTCAGTAATAACCTTCTAACTTTTAGCAAAGGGCCGTCTGAGTAATACATGCAAAGCGGAATTAAAGCATAGGAATGGGTAGTAGGTTTTCCAACAGGGGCTACAAATTAACCATCTGGCATAGGTAAGTGAGGGGAACACCCTGCACCAATGAGCAGTAATCTCCAGTTGTTCCAACTTGAAACATCACGGGGGTTCTCGTAGTGACAGATCTAGTCGAAATCACAGAATAGGTAACGATCATATTTTTCCAAAATATATGAGACACTTAACGATTCAATCTTTGACTTCAACCTCATGAACATTCTTGGTAACAAAGTACACAAAAGTGTGGAGAAAGTATTTTCACACATTGTCTACAAAGTTGCCGGCTGATTGAGTAAGTCTTATAAATTCAAATATTTCTTAAAATCTATGGCATATGAATGAATATCTTTTGATACACGTTAAAACATATGCCCGGGGAAAAAAATCCATAAAGTTTGAATCGTACTGTCACTATCGAGACCACCGTGATTTTACGTTTCAGAGAACCTACTGGTGTGCCCACGGAGAGGCGCAGGAGGTATCAGATCATGCACACACAAAGAGACACGTACCCCTCCGCTGGACGCTGGCCGGGACCGTGACCGCACGCCGCGCGCGCTGCTGCCCCCTGACGGCGAGGCGCCGCGCCCGCTGGCCTGCCCGATGGAGGACTCGGAGTCCCACCGCTCGAGCTCCTCACGCACGAGGCGCTCCATCTGCTCCCGCTTGGCCTCGTCCGTGCTGCCGTCAGACTAGTGTGTGCGAGACAAACACGTCACGTTAGTACATCCGCGGTAAATTCAGTCTACACTGATTTAATGTGACATAACATCTAATGAATAGTAAACAACCAACTTCGCGACTGGAGTCTGAGGAAGGTGGGTTTGTCAAACCTAACAGAAACCACATGTGCTAAAAATAACAACAAGAAAGACCCCCAAAAAGATCTACATCGATTTGAAATTTCTTTTACCGGTTTTTTTTTTCAATTATGAGATTCAGACTTAATACATCTATAACTAAATAATATAATTGTTCAAACCTTCACTATAACAAGAAATCATCCGCCATTAAGTAAGCTGGGTCTAAACAATATCTGCTCGACTAACATGGGTTTACATTTAATCGCTTTATTTTAGGATAAACAAAGTGGATAATATCCCAGAATCTAACATCCCAGAATGAGAATCGAAGTCCGTATGCGGATATCAGGCGGTTACCCATGTAGATTCCCGACACATCTCCCCGAGAAGGAATATGGAAGATCCCACCCACCTCTGTAATACTGTCGAGAATCTTGCTCATCGTCTCTCGCCGCTTGCTCTTGGCGCGCTCCATGGCCTCGAGCTTGACGAGCACGGCGTCGATCTTGCTGACGATGCTGCCGATGGAGTGCTCCATGCGGTCGACGCGCCGTGACAGCACGGTGAACTCCTCGTAGGACACGCCGTTCACCACGCGCCCGGCGCGCGACGACTTGGTGCCGCTGTCCTCGTCGTCGCTCTCGTCGCCGCTCTCGCCCTCCGAGCTGACGCGCGCCGACTTGGGCCGCCCGCCGTTCTCCTCCAGCTCGTCGTACTCCTTGTTGAGCGCCGCCTTCTGCCCTTCCAGGTCCGCCTGCATCTTTTTCTGCTCCGCCTCGTCCAACACGCGGTCACCGTCGATGTCGTACTTGGCGAAGACGGCCTCGATCTCCGCCTCGGCATAGCCACGCCTGGTAGTAGAGGAGGAGGGTCGATATATTTTTTTATCAATCCAATTGCATTCGACATAATCATTCGCTCTTCCACACAATGAGCGGTGTGCTGGTGCACAAGAACTATATAGTAGTTACGATGGGATAATGCTTCAAGTTATATCATAAAGAACATATACTGCACTTTCGGTCAGTCAGTTTGTATATATTGGACTCATTTACATACAATAGAGATGCTACTGGGTAGAATTGATATAAGTTCTTATTTTAGTCAGAATTTCTTGGCGTATAGTTTTCCTCGACATAGTCAAGTCTGTTTCTTGGGTCTCCTAATTTAAAGTGTTCCAGACAGACTTAATGCTAAAGTGCGACTAAATACACATTTTGATTTTTTTTTACCTGACTTTATTTAGTAACATGGAATAATATTTGCCAGTCCTCAAATTCTAAACAGATATCCCTGAATTGATATGAATCAACCTAAAGAGCGATGGGTCTGACCTGGACAATTATTGCAGGGTTATAATAAATAAAAGAATTACGTTTTCAGGTCCTGGCGCCATTCATCGAAGTCCAGGTGTTTGTCCTGGTTAACGTCTGCAGTCTGAAGGGCCTTCTGGATATCGACAATCTTATCGCGCTTCAAGTTCAGTTTGCTCAGCATACTGTTGTATCCCTGGAAGATAGAGCAACACGTTCAAGATTAGATATGCTCAAAGATAACATTCTTCTAGATGCTAAAAAGACATGAATGTCCGTAAAACTTGCAGGATAATCTTAAGTAATCCATATATCTAATTATTTCGTGAAAGACTTAATTAAAAAATTAAGATTTATAAGACATATTTGTTCAGCTTTTTCTTTGAAGCAATAATCAGTCGACCTTCCCAACAATCGGCCTACATATGAAAGTGTTGCCTACCTTCTTGAAGTAGTCTCCCATCTCGAACTCGCTCTTTTGGTTGGCAATCTCGGCCTTCACCTCGGAGTAGGTGTCGTTGATGATAGCCAAGAACATGTTGAGCAGGACGAAGAACACGAAGAACACATACAGCACAAAGTAGAGTGGTCCCAGGTAGCGGTTTGCCTCCTCCAGCTCGTGGAAGTTGAAGTCGCCCAGGATGATTCGGAACAGGGTGAAGCTGTCAACAGATGAACAACAATATAATACATGAAGTAAATGGTTTTTTTTATCTATGGTCAAACATGGAAGATTTTGATGAAATCCATACGGCCACCCTCCCAGTACAAGCAGCTAAGCAATAACAACTAATATAAACAACTAGTGATTATGGGGTGGAAAGGGGCGATGCGAGTCCCTTCCAAAAATGCCCTAACTCCCACCCCACTCATTATGGGGTACAATGACAGACATCTATCACTTGACCTCTACTGCATTACTATTATCATCTGTATAACGCCCATGAGATAATTCACTAGAAATATCCTTTTTCTTTTGAAAACTTATAAGCAGGGCTAACGTCGCTCCCTGACTGCCCCTACTGAACAATGGTTTTTTTTTTTTAATTGAATAAAAACTTACATAGCATTCCGGAAGTTGGAGAAGTCGCGGACTTGAGTGCCGAAGATCAGGTAGCCCAGCTGTGCAAAGGCCAGGAAGATGATCATGAACATGACAAGGAAACCCAAGAGATCCTTAGCACAGGCAGCGAGGGTGGAGGAGAGTTGGGTCATCGTCTTGTTAAAGCTGATGTACTTGAAGACCTTCACCCAGGCGAAGAAGACATTGACGGCAATGGCCGCATTGAATGCTACCTGCCAGAAGCTGAGGAACTCGAAGTCAGGAAAAGCGTCGGGCTCCTGAAGGAGAGATTCCAGTTTGTTGGTGACCTCAATAGAACGGTACACGTTGAACACTATGCACAGCAAGGATATAGTGATGACAAGCAAGTCCAGGATGTTCCACATGGTCTTGAAGTAGGTGAACTTGAGTTTCTTGATCTCGATCACCTCTTCGACCATGTAGTAGAAGATGAAGAGCATGAAGATACATTCGCAAGCCATGACGAAGTAGTCCATCACGGAGACGTAGCGGATGAGTTTCACTGTCCGGAAGTTGAACGTCGGGATCACTCCGCCGGTTGCAGGGAATTCTACCACGAGTCTGAAGCACGATAAAATGACCATATTTTGATTATTAATCATTCTAAACACGGCTGTGCCTCCCAATTCTAATCGTCTTCTTTATATAATTTGTTGCTAATTTCTAATGCCTTTTACATTTTATTTTTAAATTGACACAGGTGCACATTCACCTTGACCCCAACAATATTCAAGTAAATTACATTATGCCACTGTTTTTTCAGGTTTTTTAATAGTAAATACATATGATATGAATAACATCTACCCCTATCCAGTAATGATAGATATCCGTATTACCAGCGACAGTACCAGAGTTGATGACCTTATAGATTGGTGTTCAAAGCAGATAAACGTACTTGATAACACAGAAGAGATTGATGTTTGCATTGTACACGGTGAAATCTACGAAGACCACTCTCGTCCCACGATCTACCCATAAGTTCGCTTTGAGGTCTTGGACGATCGCTAGTGACTTTGCCTTGGTAAGGTCCAGGTCTTGAACGTAGCCGCCTCCGCCGTAGGAGGTCATCTCGCCCTCGTAGGACGAACCATCCAGTTCCTCCGACGACTGATAGACCCAACTGGGAGTATGGAGAAACACACAGGTTAGTTTGGGTTCAATGGACTACTACAGTCCACACTCGTCCACTTCATAGACAGGGCCTGTTACGTCAATACATTTAGAAGAAGGTAAGGTATCCCGAAGTCATTCTTGGGATCCGGACACAAGGTGTTTGTACGATTAACTTATGAATAAAAGGATTAAGGATATTGCATACTTTACCGATTTCAAGTTACAGCATTTTTTCTTTTATTTTCACAATGTTTTATTTCCTTTTCCTATCTTTTTCTTGCTTTGCATTCTTTATATTCAAGATAATTTATAGAAATCTTACGCAGATCCGTTCATTTTGCCGTAGGGTAACTTATCCTCGATGCTGGTGGCATAATTGTCGTAGCAGGTCTTGATCTCGTTCTTGAAGTCGTCATGGACGGTGCAGGAGTCGTTGCGGACCTTGAGCTGGCGGATACGGGGCACTCCGAGCAGTTTGTTCTCATAGTAAATGTAGCCGAGTTCGTCTCCGGTCACATTTTGTCCGTTATACCACGTTTCCCAATACAGTCCGTCAACCAGCGGGCCTTCAGAGAACTGCAAACAGCAGTTATTATCAGAGATCAATGGCATAGTTAAAAAATAGAAATCAGAAATAAAATCTAGGTGAAAATGACTGAATAATATTGGGATTCGTAGTAAAACATAGCCAGATCTTTGAGATGTATGTGCATGTAAATAGATCAGTTATGGAGACTCAATGGGTTCCCCAAAACAAAAAGATGTCAAAACCTTTCGGTGGCCTATTAACCATCAAGGTTCAGTCGGGGTGCGGTCGGGGTATGGTCTGGTGCTACCGCCTTGTGCATATTGTGACTGTATAACCATTTTGAATTAAGATCTTGAAATTTCGGATATCCATAATTTATCTGCGTACTGGCAGCCCTGCATTTTATATATACATAACCATAACCACAATCCATACTCAACGAGTCGGTTATGAATGGGGACTAGATAAGTAGCCCTCCTCTAAAAGTGTATTTCAAAGATGATACTGTCCAAGAAGTTTCAGCAAACAGACGAGTTTTCGCATATTTGGTCATAAATGAAACCCTCCCGTATTTTTAAACTGACGTATTTTTTCTATTTGCTACCACCCTTATTTTATTTGGCCTCCAACTGCGAGATTGGAGGGAATCAATTTAACATTCCTACTCTCAAATACTATCAGCCGTCGTATAGAATACTCGTATACTCTGAAATTATGTCCTCGTATGTGGCAGTATTGTTACGACGACTTAACGCTATGGACAACACTTCAAATATGTTGTCGATGTGCAGCACTTACCCGCCAGAAGTCCATCATGGTCGTCATCCCACGGAAGGTGTTCTTTGTGTCGGCGAATTGCGAGTCCAGGAAAAGCTCCGACATCACCTTCGTGTAGTAGTACATGGTAGATGACGTCATTCCAAACGTAACTGTAACCAAGAAAAGCGTATGCCACTTCAAAATACAGGAATGGAGATGACTTCAGGTAAATATCATATAACTGAGGCATGTTAGTAGGTTAATCAATCAGAATTCAGATTTTTTAAGAAAATATAGAAAATTATTCATTTTCAGTTTGTTTTGTACAATATTTTCACCATCCATCTACTGTTATTACTGAAATGCACGAGTGAAATGATTGCACTATTAGTCTAGTTTAAAAAAATGAAGAGCTAACGCATTGAATGTCTTACTCTCTGAACAACCTCGATTTGCATTTTTCTTAAATAGACTGAAGCGTCATTGTTCGGTGGGAATTCGTTCTCGCTGTTTTATATCACATATGTATTTTGATCTTGATTGCTTACACTCTAGTTTGAACGTAGTCTGATATATAAACATTGCATATTGCCTATCTTTAGTTTATCCAAAATGTTTAAAGTTCCTGAAGTGCATGTGGTCCAAACTACCTTCATTTTGTAACTTTGACCCACACCCTGTCCCCATGTTCCCTCTCACGCAGTTAATTACATTACACAGCGGTGAGCCCAAACCCCAAACCTTTAATGGAATCACAAAGCCCAAGATCAGAGAGACTATACTATTATGTCAGCTGTGTTTTCGTGGTGTATCTCTGTTGTGATAGTAGAGTTTACAATTTTACGTTTGTATCAGCACCCAGGTCCAACGACGCAAGGGATATGACACAGGAAGTCAGTGCACCACTAAATCTGCCGCTGCCGGGAATGAAGGAGAAGAGTGGCTGCATTGGGACTCGAACCCAGAAAAGTCCCCAACCTTGGGATAACAAGTCCAGTGCCTTAGCCACTGAGCTAACTCCCCATCCTCCTCACTTCAAAGCTAAACAGACACTGCAACCTTTGTATACTGCGACAGCCAGTTCTGACACAATGGCTCATAATTACTACAAGCTCGTGTTGTCAGCTTTGCTGTTGACAGGATTTACAGCGATTAATCTACTGCGTTACTCTACCCCTCTAATCTACCCGCCCAGGTAGGCAAGTTCATCTCTAATGATATCAAATATAAGTCGATCAGCAGCATCCAGAAGAGAAATGTATCTATATAAACAGTCTCTACGACATGTCCTTATGTAGATTACCTTGTGTACAGACCTAGATACAAGTTCGCTCCTTTTGGTTTTAAAAACACTACCGATGCCTAACAACTCGAGTTAAAAAGTCAGCGTGTTGGGAATCATTATAGAGCTCCTTGTACAAAGCGCAGTTCTTCTTAATGGAGAGTCAGTAAAGAAAGCGAGTCTTGTTTGTTGGCCTACTGGCTCTACTCTCTAATGTGTTGTGCCTAGATTTTCACTGATCCGATTTTACGTAGCGCCAATAAGAAGGCTAACAATACCGAATATTGTCTACCATATCTGCCGCCGCCATCCTGCATTCCACAACATAGGGGGCACCTAATAGGTGACTCCCAAACTAGGACTCTCGTCCAAAAAATGATGTACATTCACATCAATTCTTTTTCAGCAGCGACGGCTTCTTTTATAAAAAAAAAAAAACAACCACAAACTGATCCCGGACTAAAGACACTTTCTTATTCTCTTTCATAACCTTTTTGTTGTTAAAATTTTTATGATAGTTTTATGATCTGTTTCAATGATGTTCCTTGTGAATTCCATGATACAGATTTCTAAAATTTGCCTGTTTTTAAACAACGTAACCTGGCCCTTTACATCTGATAATAATTTCCACGCTCCCTTAATCTGCACTGGGGCCTGAATCTCCGCTATTATGTAGAGCACATAACACCCTTAAGACTGGCTCAATCGTAACAAGGAATGCGTTCACACAATGCAGAGGTGACACAAAAGGATTTTTCTGTATAGGGATCAAGATCCGTTTGAGACCTTACAACTAGAGAGGTGGGAGGTAAATTGCTGGAGGAGGGACCTGAGTGCCTGTGTGATGGGGGGGGGGGGGGGGGGGTGAGTAGCAGCAGGTAGAGTTTTTCGGTCGGGCGGGCCGGGCACTGGGCCGTGGCGTCGTCGACAATGTGAATGGCCCTGACAATACCTTGTTGTGGGACGGTTCACGTCGCCTACCCTCACGGTATGCGACGTCGCCAAACTTCCCCCACATGGCCCGACCGCTCCCTCCTCCCTACAACGGTCGAGCACGTCAATGTTGACGTCGTTGTTGTTGTTTGTTATTGTTGTCTTTAATAATTCCTAATAAAAACTCTGGTGGGATCGAACTTATGAACGCCACCGAAGGCGTCCTTTTCGCGGCAAGTCAGTTTGGTATGATGTTCAGCGGACGCTTATAGACATCAAGTGATATGTATTTAGCATATCTAACATTTTTTTGGGAAAGGGCTGCTGATTGCAGTATCCGTTTCTAGGTAGCTGGAAGTGCTATCGGATGTTGGTGTACAATCGACCCATCAACCCCGTAGGACTTGACCAACAACCACAACAAAAATAACACAGTTTTAGTTCGTCATTATATTAACTTTACATGAAAAACTCCAGTCGCACGGTAGAACAAACCGGTGTGAGGTATCTGAGAGTGAATGTGTGTGAATATAAAAGTTGGCTCCTGAGTGGTTCACACTCGCAGCTTATACTCAGGCGTCGGGCGGTGCCAGTGGGTGGTGACTGGCCCTGCCCTCAGCCCTGGCCTTAATTTGCCTCACTGCTGCCTCTACTTGTACTACTTACGCCATTACCGACCGCTCTAGACGAGTATGACGTGTTTGGTGTGTTATTCATTGGGATAAGGTTTAAGGCACGGTATAGATGAGGAGTGGTGAGTGCTGGGGGCCGTTAGGTATAGGGTGCGGGTAGGGTAATGCAAGTCTTTTATGGTGGTGGAGTAGGAATAGGTTAAGAGCTAGATCAAAGTTGAGTCAAGGTGAGGTCAGGAAAGGGTAGGAAGAGGTTCGGCAAGGTGGTGACCAATGGAGACTAAGTGATACAAAATAACACTTGAAGAAGAGGCTTTAGGTAGTTTGGGCCATTTGGAGGAGGGTTATTATCTGAGAAAACAAAGCAAATATTTTCAAGAAGGTACCCAGGAAGGGCGAGAAGTGAAGCCTAGAGGAATCGAAATGCCGTAAGAGAAAAGACGTTGTTGGGTCCAGGAGTAGATGGTGCGAGATGAGGAGACTGGTGGGTGAGGAAGGAGGGGCCGGAGGGAGGGGCCCA
Organism: Alentia gelatinosa; assembly: GCA_950022655.1. NCBI lineage: Eukaryota > Metazoa > Annelida > Polychaeta > Phyllodocida > Polynoidae > Alentia > Alentia gelatinosa. The sequence continues at coordinate 129,610,163 of OX465579.1, forward strand.
GTAAGTCCCATACAGATGACAGGGGAGGTGATGGAGGAGGTTAACCTGCACAGACCTAACCTGGTCAGGCGCCTGAAGGACCCACACACTGGAGGAGCGAGGTCAGCTCTACCATGTACGACCAGTGGCTGGCTGGTGGTGGTGTGCTGTGATGGTCCTTCACCCTGCGGCATGGTGCACTATGGGCGTGGCCGTTGAAGGAGGGCGCTCACGGCCCGGCCGGCCGGCTTGTCTTCGCCGTGCCGCGGTGGCATACTTCCCGGGCCCCAGCCGCACACATCCCGGCCTCCATCGCCCCACTTAAAAAAAAGCGTCCACGTTCTAGTCTGTCACCTCGGGCGTGCGACAACCACTGACCGCGTCACCCGTTGTCTGACGGGTCGCAGCACCCTTTCCGTCGAAGCAGGACACGGAAGTGTGTCGTGGTCCCGTGCTGGCGCGCTTACACGCCCTGTGTGTACTCATCAAAAGCCAGCCATATACATGTATAGTCACCACTCACATACTGTATGCGGGTACACCTACATCTACATGCGCATCTATATGTATTTAGGGAATTTCTAACAACGGTGATTGCTTAGGATTCTACGTGTATTGGCAACACTACCCCTCTATTAAACCCCCTCATTAAAAGGGAAAGTGGAGGGATCCGTACTAAGCTGCTGTTATCCATTTCTCCAAATACTGAGAGAAAGCGCTTAATCAACCGACTGATGAATTAAGCGTACCTAAAATTGTCATAGTAAAAGTCGTGTGTCATAGATACAAACCCGGTTAACATGTTGCTATGTCTGTAAAATAATCGTTAAATGTGACAGATCCTGTGAATACCTTCAGAGAAAATATTAGTGTGGCGATTCTTGAAAAGTACTGTGACAATTTGTTTCTGTAATAGTCTATCAAGGAGAAGTTAGTCAAGCTGGTCCATCTATCTCATTTAGCCCCAGACATACCATTCTTGCGTCGTGATAACAGCCACTTTTACGTAAATTCTTAAATACCCCGGAGTAATTATAATCTTCATAGTATTATCCGGGGTTTAACAGTACGTTAACTATATGGCCGAGAAATGAAGAAATAGAATTTTGAAAAGACGGCACTTTATATATCTATCTACAAGGATATCATGTTCTTGGTGATTCATGCTGACCTAATATTCCCTGGAGCATACGATACTACACTCTATAAGTATACTAACGGAACTGGTACGGTTTTCAACAGTTTAGTATCTTCTGAGGCACGGAAGCATGCCTTTCCTTTTGAACGACTATTCAACAGCTATAACTTAAGGACACACAGTAATCGATCATTTGATGCACGTTTGTATATCACATCATATGGAAGATCTTCTGGATGGCATCAGTGTAAAGCTACATTATAAGCGTGACGAGATTATAGTTACAGATTATATATTTGTGCTGTGGGAGTTTATCACTTCTGGTTCAGTGTAGCCGCAGAAATAGAATTCCATACATTTCGGGAGATGTGATTTCACATATGACGTCGTGTCCTCTATACATCCTGCATGTATTCTACATGATTTGTATTTAAAGATTTAAAGAACGAGGCGAAAGCACTTCTGAAGTCAACCGATGCTACCTTGAAAATGACAAAAACTCATAAAAAAAAAGAAGATTTGTATCTAAAGAAAATGGGACGGTGGACTAAGCAAAAAAACATAACGTACTAAAAAAGCCATCGTCATTGTGCAAAGCTTTATACATAGACTATTAGTGTGATATGTCGCACACATGTCCCTACAACGAATTATCTGAATACAAAACACTACCAAGACACATCAATATATGTACTTTTCTCATTTCCGAAAGTTTCAGTACTTTAAAAACCACGGCATATGCAGGGTTACAGGTTTGATTTAATCACCATTTACACATATATTCTGACAGGATAGATTTACTTAGTATATGTATTCCATCATCAAGTGATTATTTCTTTTATAGTTGAACGTGTACTTTGAGTTTGAAGATTTATTCTGGTAATTAATTTCTGTTAAATCCCGACACGATAATCTGATTTAATCTGGTCTAAAGCACCCTGCTGGTATCCACCTGGCCACATACTGCGCACTCTCAGAGCTCATTGTCCGACAAGCCCTAAGCCTCACTTCCGACACCACCAGGTCTGCAGGCCACCAGGGGCGCCACCATGCTTGTCCCACCCGCCCCGCCACCAGTACGGAATCCACAACAACCTGTTGCCGATGGCGTCTACCTGTTGATCCTGTAACACCACAGGAGGTTCCACAGGCCCAACACAGAGGTCCCCCGTGCCCTGTTGTTAATCCCGTTTAATCAACGGCTTATGAATAATCTATGCACCCTTGGGTCCCCTCTTGGCCACTACACCGAAGCCCTCGCACGCCCGGCTCACGATCAGGTTCCCCAAGGTCCCATGTGTCGTCATACTCTGATCGCCACTATGGCGACCTCCCGATTATCGGCCAGGTGGATCGATCCTCTATTGGTGAGGTCGATGGTGTGGCAACACTCGTGTTGATTGAGTTTGAGATCACGCAGCCATCCACCGCCCAACCCCACCCCAACCCCCGCCTGAGATATTGGATCCCAGGTGGCCTCTAGTCCCCATGAGTTTTGATCTTTGAAGTTTCTTTTATAATTAACCACGGGGCGGCTTTGCCTACATTAAATTTTGACCCAACATGTATGCATGACGTATACACGCTCGCGGTACAGCGTCAAGGGACATACTAACATGCTTCCAACATGTAAACAACAAAGAATAAATGAGGAAGTGTAGACCTATGTCCAAAGCAACAATTGAAACAACGAAATCTTATTGCGAAATATAAACGTTGTACTTAATTATGTTCTCTCATTTTATGATAGCAATTTAACACGTTTCAAATGATCTTTTCTTGATAGGTATAAAAGGCAAAAAAGATTACCCCCCACCCTAGAGATGCTACTTTGCAGCGGGGAAAATATCCATTTTTCTCTAAGTGCTGTAGAAGAAGCTATTGAAAATGAAAATGGGCATGTATTTGCTTTTAGAGAGACACATTTGATCAGAGGTTTTCGAGCGATTGGAATGTTCAGAGCAGAGAATAAAAAGCTGTCGGTGACCTTGGAACTTCTATTGATGGATCGGCCCTAGTGGGATTGTATTATGTTTATGACTGCTTTTTTGCGAAGGAATCGTTGAAAACTTTGCAGCCCTCTCAAACCTCCACAACATGATAAGGGGAAAACAATATAACCTTTGATAGATTTAACCACCAGCGCTTTTAATTCATTGAGAGTATTTCTCACAGTCCGATGGCGTTTGCTCAGAATATTTCTAATTTGTTCTGATTTCTGACTTGTTCAAGCTGTGTAACACCCAGTGCCACAGTATTAAATATTACTACCTGTAAGCCTCAACAATAGAGGCACACTGGGTCCTGGTGTCCTCCAATTAGGTGTCAGTTAAACACCAATGTTGGCACGTTCAGCACCCAGAACCAAAGGTTATCTTTTTCACGCCAGGTTGGCTGTTGGCAGGGATATTAAGCCTTAGCCTGGTAGCACCCCAGCCCCCATATTATCTACTGTGTGGTAATAATATATGGAGTCTCTACATTTACCGGAGTTTTATTTTGTGAAGATACATTTTTACAGTGATCTCAGGTAAGATTTCAATGAACTGATTAGGAGACCCGAAACGGACTAATGTTCGATTTACCTCACAAGGTTGGTTCACGTAATACATTCATGATCTTTATTAGAGACTTAAAATCTATTTAGATGACCTTCCTATGAGGTCACATCATTAATGCAGAGTTAATTATCTAGACGACCAAAACTTAAATGAACAAACAAGTTTTAGTAGAGCTGATTTACTGAAAAGACCCACAATTTGATACTAATTACCTCACTCCTTCCACCCACGCCAATGGCACAACCCTACATGTTCTAGCGGCAGATTAGGAAACTAACTGCACACAGTGACATCACTGTAATTGTATCGACCAGCTGGTCAGAAGAACGTATGTACTATGAGATGCCATCGATAGGTGCCTGTTGTCTCCATGGAGGCAATGGCCCGACTATGGCCTGGCCAAACAAAGGAGCCACCCTCAGCACACATGGATTTTACTTAACTTGACGCAATGTCCGGCCCGCGGGCGACCAGGCACCCGTCATTATTCGTATCGACGAGGTCGCCTTCTCGCTTGCCTTGTTACAAACAAAAGGCTGCCCCAGAGGCGCGGCCATTGATATATTGATGAGGACACAAGTTGACGCACGCCCGCTAAAAGTTTGATAACATGTCGCCATGACGACGTCGCCATGCATGCGCTGGTACCAGCAGCCGATGGTAGCATTATCCCGTGTCTGACCGGCAACAGGTGGCTTCCCGCCATTGGCCAGTTTTTTTGTCGCAATAAGCAATCTGCCGGAACCAGCGAGAATAGCTCTGCTCAATGCAGTGAACAACCCTATCCACCATCGGGGATACTATAACTGTATATTTCTTGTTAATTATTCAGGTGTTTGTCTATCAATATGTAATGCAGCTGGGTCCAAAATCGCTTGATTAACAGAATCGAACATGTTATATATGTTCGACGATTCCTGAACAGAGACAAACCTTTTCTTTTATGAGGAACAAGGGCGCCCATCTTTTGAATTAAGAGGCGGACGATATATTACTTCACAACAAAGTCGAAAAAGAAACCCCGCCTTATAGCCTTCAGCAAAAGACAAAACGTGTGATGAAAAATTTAAAAACGAGGTGGCTGAGTTTCTGTCACTGTAAGGTCAACTTAACTGACATTTGGGATGTACGCCTTTCTAAGACTCACCCTTTATAAGCAAATCATGAATAATCGCATTCATCATCGGTGAAAAGAATGACGTATGGGCAGATTATTCACAAAGCCCAGTGTATATCTATGGAAGATATGTACGGTAGTTATGAAAAGAATAATCTCCTTAGCCCCAGTAAAAGATATAAGAAGGGGGAAAAAAGAAAATCCAGATGTTAAAAGAAGTAGAAAAAAAGACTCATATATGTTGACAGGTATCTTGTGGGGAGTGTAGCAAACGAATGAGTATGGAGATCATCAATTACGTTTGATCTTACCCAAACAGTTATATGGTCGTCACACTCATTCTAATCATCTCATGCAAGTACATACGGTTTTTCAGTGGACCGACTACCTGTAGCATGTCTTCTAGCATGCCTACAACCATGTCTTACTCTCCAAACACAAAGCCGGCCTGACCTTCAGCAGCCCTCCCTAAAATCTGCCTTTTAATCGCTCATGGATCATGGAGCCTGGTCTAAAGGGGACCTCATGTCTTTCCGATACAGGTAAACAACTCTTACATGAAATCTGCTGAAAGACGGCGGTAATAGAGCGGGCGGGTTATCAATGGAAGACCAAAACTTCAATAATAACTGAAATATGGGGAGGTTGGATATGATCTATGTTATCCCACATAGCGAGTGTGGTTACCTGCTGAGCAAGATAGAGACTGGACGTGTGTTTTACTTTTAGTTTCACAAAGCTGGCGCTGTATAAGACAATTGTAATTGGGGCACGGTAAATGGGAACAGTGGTGAAAGACACGGAAAAAACTACAAGCCGGCAAAAGAAAACAGAGGCCTTTAATTAACAGGAGATCCCAACAGTGGTCAGAGCTAGTGAAGAGGGCGGGGGTGCAACCTCCATACACGCAACAACAAACAATACAAGTCCAAATGCGAGTGATAAGAGACATGCTGTTCTTGCATGACAGTGAAAAAAATGTACCTATATATCCTACAGGTCATTTAAAGAACAACCTTCACAGACGTGTATATCTAATGACCATACCGACTTACATGATGCTGTAATACAATTATTATAATGCTCTATAAGACATTACCACCCTACTTCGGCAAACACTCACTATCCCGTACCGAGCTCAGTAATGGTTCGGAAGAGGCAGGGGGACGTGGTGAAATAATCCCTTACTAGCCTCCTTTCACCACAGGATTAAACAGGACTACTGGCAAAAAGATGTTGGCAACGTTGGTGATAGGTCGTGAATGGGTTACTGTGACTTGTGTTCCATGGTTGGATAGGTTTGGTATACAATTGAGATAGGTCATTAGGGTAATTACTAGGACTTAATACTCTGCCTTAAGACCCAGTGATAGATACTTCCGGATCTCTTCAATTTGCCAACATAATAAAAGGGGAAAAAACGACCATTTTGGGATTCTTCAGGGACACTCTGGGGCTGAAAAACTGTGAAGTGAAGGAAGGGTTGGGCTGGGGATAATCCCCTCAGTACATATAGGTGGCATCCCTTACCAATCATTTGTCAGACATTAAACTAAGGTAGTGCTTTGGTAGATATGGACAATAATGAACGGTTTTGTGGAATAGCGGCCGTAAGCCACGAGGTGTTGACGCGCCGTAATACGCAAGCTTTGGCGAGTCTATTACAATGTCCACCTCAATTAGTATACAGCATAGTCTGTTCAGAAAACCATTGTTTGTTAAATTTATTATCCATCTTCACAAATAAATTGTAACCAGGAATGACTCTATTATGGGGTCTATCTGTAGGGACTTTTCGGGCTTTCCATACATAAAGGGACTACAGATTTGTTTGGGAGCGTACATTTCTATAATCAATGGCTTTGAGGCCTGTAATCAATGGTTTCAAATTCATTGTCAATGGTTATGGTTTCTAACTGCTTAGAAACCATGGGTAGTGGTCTTCTGTGGCTTCATACCTTTTCAATGGGGACTTCGCAATAGCAACGATACTCGTTGGTAATAGATAAGTCATAAAGCTCAAACCGTAAGGTGAAAGTGAGAAGTATACAGGCACACTACAGTTCAGGAAGTCATTATGGAATAACACGGCAAAAATATTTAGTACATATATGCTGCATTAGATAAGCTTAAAGCTCATGAAAACGTAGTACTTGTCTAATTCAATAGTCATATGATAGCTCGACAACAAGGTATAATGCTCTAGTGTGGGAATGCAGCTGATGGATAGACATTTACCCAGCAGAAATCACAATTTAGAAAACTATTTATTTGTTGCACTACCAACTATAACCAATATAGCTTATAGAATCCTCTACCAGCTAGTTTTCTCGTGCACTAGAATTGACAATTTTCCATGTATCACAATTTCCATCGTTCTATATTGCGACAAGTGTAAAAGTAAGACAAGTGCACATGTTAATTCCAGTTACTATTTTCCAAGAATGAGGCACATAAGTACTGAAACTGTAGGAGCAGTACCACATGGAGGATAGAACAGATGGAAGCGCCTTCAGTGACAACCCCGGAGGAAGAAACCTTCTTCCTTCACCCTCCAACATCTACACCCCCTTCCCTCTCGGCGTCGTCCACTTTGCGCTCAATTTCACGTCCAAATTCGCCTGGCGTACGTCGCCAGGAGGTCGTTAAGTTGTCAGCGGACATTCCGCAATCCCCTCCCCCCGCTCCTTCACCCCTCAGCTACCTCATCATGCTACCATATACCACCTCAGCGCACCTGTCAGCGCTAAACGGCCTGCAACACGCCAACTAACATCGCCACGCATACTAGACTCTGATTGTCTAGAGTCTAAGCTAGCTACCTGCATTTCGTGCAGGTCTAGAGCCTTCGCAGCATGACAACAGTATTGTTGTCCTTTTGATTTTGTGGAAGATCAAAGGATACCCTTCAAGACACTGATTCAGGCAATGGCAAGTCAATTTGAGATAACCAGATCACCGATAGACAATACGTTGAAAAAGATCAAGGTCGCTAATAAGACAAAATAAAGCTGTATATGGTCTATTGTGATGTGGCGGTGCTGCGCAAATAAAGTGTTTCTTTGTGATATTGCAAATCTATTTATATTAAATATTCCAAATGTGTTTCATTTACGAACTCGTCCACGTCAATATTGAATTATCGCTTTAGATTATAAATAAACCAACTGATATCAGTAACTCGAATATAAATACCCTAATCGATATCAGTAGCTGCGGTAATACCAAAGTTCATCAATAACGCGTCCCTGATGTTATCAACTCAGTGTTTATCCGGATCACCAGTCTCTTGTTATGACTGTGGGAGGACGTTGTTTATAAATCATTAATAAAAATGGCCAGCTTAGGGAAAAACATTTGATAAATGTACTTGCAACAACCTCAACAACGACGAGTTTGTGAGATGGGTTGGAGTGGATTTTAGCAAGCAAGACAGATATAGTTGTAGAGGATAAGGCGTATTACCAATATGGAATAACTTTGGACATATATCAATACATGGTTATAATCAGATGGTATGCTAGTACCAGATCTATTGTTAATATTAACCTTTTATGAACCCATGCAAAAAAGAAAGAAGAAACCACAATCACTTAAAAAGAAAGAAAATATGCGCAACATTTTAAGAGCCGCCTTCTGGCTGAGTGCTTGGAACACTGACAGTGTACCTCCAGTTGAGACGCTAGAGATAAAATGATAATCTGGTATAAATCCATTAGATTGACGGGGTGAACGATCTGCCTCATTGCTAACAAAATATCTGACGGGCTTGGAATATTCTACCTCTACATGAGCGCAGTGATGTCATCCGGGAGTAGCTCAATTTGATGCTATCAAACCAACGAATAAATGGTCAACATGCTAGTTTACTTTACAGATACTCAATTTTATGCAAAGTAGAAACTTGTCAGAATTTACGTTGCAGTCCCCTCCACACAGGGCAAGAGTTCTTGGCGTCTAAGTCTATATAACAATATTGAAGCATTGCTGTAAACTTTAAAGAAGGAAAGGAAACAATTTCGGTTAGTGAAAATGCCTGAAGGCTTTATCTACATTTAAGATTGTAGGAGCCCTTGAAGTTTAATGGCGCGAGGTATGGCTGTTTACAACAATGTCCACACCAAACAATGACTGCTGCCTTCCCTTAGTTACAGGACCATGGACTGGGATTGTCTAGTTTCTTCCCAGATAATTAACAGACACATACCCTAAAATACCCACGCGAGTAGTAGGTTCTAAGGTAAATACGTAGTCTAGGTTCTTAGAGGGGTCGCAAAGATGCAATGAATAGGTGATGTTGTGAGTTATGGGTGCCTCCTTTGATGAACTATTGACGCTAATGATGTGGGTTAACATATGGTAATAAGGTGTACTGGACATTAAAGGTAAGGTGTAGGGCGGGCGTTTCACGTGTATTTATGATGTAGATAAATCGGTAAGGTAAACATGGCGAGTGAGGGTACCAACCCAGAAAGGGCACGTCAGGCGCCGGCCTACAAGGTTTGTGTAAACACAAAAAGCCGCGATTCAGCGGTACGAATACCCTGCTGCCCCTGACGGCCAGGTGTGGTACTACGCCACAGGGTCTTCGTGGTACTGTGTTCACATAAAATTGCTAAAAGCACACACTTAGAACAACAAGCTGATGGGAGTGCCAGGGCTCATAGAAATTAAAGGCCTCTGTCTACATTTAAGGCGTGAAAACACAACATCACCAAGGTCATTATTGATCTGTTGTGCGAAACCAATTGCTCGTTGAAATGCATTAAGGCATTCACGTTTGAGTATGTGGTCAACAATGAGAATTGTCCGCAGCAAACAATTAAAGGAACGTGGCGCGGGGGTGGTTAAATTATTCCTGCCATAAGTTCTTATATTCCAGGATATCAATCTGCCGTTATGCAGGTATTCCCTTCAGTTTTCACTCAGACTTAACTGAACACAAATACTTGCCTTATCATAATTTAAGGGAACTAGCCCATCCCCGAATTAGTGGGTATATTCTTCTACGACCTCTTATATGGGTTATAGTAATGTTTGGTCATCATTTCCTAAATAACCCGCAAAACTGCCTCATCTATCATAGACAAATTGCTCTAGTATTCATTTCTTTAAATAAAAAAATGTTAGGACAGGCATGCCTACTCGTGTAAGGTAAGTAACACATTCAGGAGTTCAAACTGGACCTTAACTCCAAATTGTCAGCGTCAATAAGTTCTGTTATTATGTCAATTTACTTCAATAACGTGCCACAAATTGAGCAAAGGATGATGGTAGGAATCAAGAGAAGGGAGAAAAAATACAGCACCCTTGTCGTAATTGAATCTCTAAGGTACTTTCCAAGTATGCTCTCTTTCTTTTTACTGAATTTTTTGGGGGGGTTTAGGAAAAGCATACGTCTGGTTGTTCTCCCGGCTCTGGTTATAAAAATAACAACCGGATTTACATAGTTGGGTTCACTCACCGATACTCAGGACAACGAGGAACACGATATAGATGACGAGTTCCCTCAGCGTCGTCTTCACATGAAGCTCTCTATCCTCGAGAGTATTCTCTGTCTGTCGTGTAGCCCAGAGTGCTGAAAGACATGAGACAATACGTCAGTCAGAGTCCCGATAAACGTGTATAAACTGTACAGCCTACTGTTCTATATTCAGTCAAGATACTAGTCCAGAGCGATGAAAGACACGAGACAATACGTCTGTCAATATCCTGATAAACGCGAATAAACTACACAGCCTACCGTGCTCTATTCATTTAACATACCAGTCCAGACTGCTGAAAAGCATGATACAATATATCTGTCAATATCCTGATAAACGAGGAAAAAGGACGTTATAATCACTGTATCCAAAGCTTCCTTCTGCTGGCAAACCATCCTATAGACAATCAATTATCAGTACAACGAATTGAAAAGGTAATCACCAATGAGAATGACTGAATAGTCCATTCATCATAGCTTATTGAGCAATCATATCTAAAAAAAACAATTTTGTGTTTTATGTAGGGGCTCAAAACAAAGAATTTTTACCAAATAAGTGTAGGTATCTTATTAACACAGTTGGTCGATACACGAAAAACAATAGCGAATAAAATCTACAAATATACTCTATCTCGTCCAGTAAAACTTGCGATAGCCGCATGACTCCCCGACTTCCGGCCAGCTGGGATATCTTAGAATGTTATCACTGATCGTCAAATATTGGATCACATGACCGAATGTGGTTTAAAAACTCTGACTGGGACAAGTTTCCCTTCAAAATGGACAGACAACGCAATCCATGGAAACAGACCGGGTACCAGTCAGCTTCTAGTAAATGAGAAACCAATGTTGAATGGATGAAAAATCATATTAAAGCTCCGGTCTAATTAGAGGTACATTAGGTGGTCAATGTTGCGTTTGGATTATGTGGGAATGGGCCTGATGTCAAAGAATAATTGACCTCATGTGTAATTTAGGATAACTCAGCTGCAGTGTCGCCCTCAAAGATTTTAATTCATCATATTTAAAATGAGCCTTTAAACAAAAAGATAATGGAATTGATGTTGTATCCAACTCTTCCGTTCTTTATAGGATCGTGCATAGCTCTCGTTCAGTTTACCGTTATGTAAATTATCACGCACCTCCTGCTATCACTAGAGATCATCCGACTGCGTAGGCTACCTAACGTGTGAACGCCTCCGTACATGTTCGGGTCACTTTACATGAATAAACTCATCTGGGGTTTTCGTCTTTCTTTTTACTTGTGGAGACACGGTTTGCTACAGAACGAGCATAGGATACCACGACACATTGTCTGCCCTTGACTGGCAGACTAGCTGAAGATGGGCACAGCATGATGGGTTTTCGCTCCTTTGTGACGTAGGTACATGTATATCAAATCCCGTTGGAAAATATACGTCCAATGACAACAAATAAAAAGCGGTCGATTTTTCTCTCACCATTATGTAGAATTAGCTATGTCCAATATCAAATTATCCACGTTGTCGCTCGTTGCACATTAGTCCTTAACACGTTTTGAAAGCAAGATTTAAATTACTTAACTTGTGAAAATGTCTATGTACATATTTTGAAACAGCTTAAATCTTCAGAAACTTGAATGCAAACGTTGTTATTCTAAAGGAATCATTTGTCTGGCTGTAGGTTTATCGGATAGCTGAGGGCGTGTCTGAGGGGAAATCCCAAGGCACTATTGTCCCAGATATCCTTCCTAACTGTTCACAACTGGTGAACCTGACGTTAGTAAACCTTTCTGAAATTTGAACGTAGTTCGTGGCCTATAAACTTCCCCTATGCATTTATGTAATCCGCTAAGTAAATATTTCGTGTAAATCATGTCTGCCACGAGGAGTCTCTCGCTAGTTTATGTAATACATGCTCTCACATTGAACCCTTAGCGTTAGTTTTTTTCCAACTAAACAACAAGGTTAGTTTCTTTCCAACTAAACAGCAAGGTTTTACTCTTTGCTGAAAGCAAATTCATGAATGATTGTCAGACGTCCAAGTTATCAAGTTACATAATCAGATGCTTGTATGATGGATTATCTACAATAGTGTGTTACTTTAAACCTCGCCGATAGTTTAAAGTGGATGTAAACTTCAAAGACGAGGGCTCCTAGTTACCAGCACACAGCACATATAAGCACACGTATTATGCTGGCCTAATATAACGCGACTATACATTGGCGCCTTTGTGCAATACATTCCCGGGAGATCCACAAAACTCTAGGCCGCTTGTTTGCTATCGGCTTTAGCGTCCGCTACCAATAGCTCTCCATTCACAAGTCTAGGACCTTGAGAACTAGGCCGGCAACGATTGTCTTTTCTTGTCATATTTATTTCTATGCACTGACTACAAAGCATAAATTCAGTTTCACGATAATCATAATATATTTATAAGATCTATAGCGTCTAGATGTAGACCATACCTTCGGGCGTTATTTTCTCTCCTTGGTAATGTTCAAGATGTATTTCCCATGCAAATAATTCTTGTCTTTAGTCTCAGTTGTCTTCCGAATATCAACAGTTATATCGTTTTGGCAAGGGATTCCGCCTCGTAATGGACTGTCCATCTCCTATCATATTATGTCTATAATGATATGTCTCCATTATGTCTAAAATAATGTACAAAGTTTAATGTGTTTTTTGCCGTACCACCATCTGGGTGTTCTGTTGTGATCTATAGAAGGTTTAAATTTTGATTTTTTTTCCAAATAGGGTATGAATCTATGCTATACTGATCATGTTTGTGTAGAACTTGGTCAAACATTAGCAAACTCACACCTGTGACGAGTAAATTACGTCCTAGCGCATAAATTTGTCCTCAATCTGTGATCTAGCCACACTTAGGCCTACAGTTTACCATGTGGCTGTCAGGTCTGATGTTATTACATAGCTGTCATATGACCACCAATGTGGTTATAGAGCGGATCACAAGGGTTATCTGTGAATGTGTTCATATGTGCATGGCACAGGATGATATATACCAGTAAGGTATACCATCTGCCATGTTGCATCTGGAACTAATAGAAAAGAATCTGTAAAATATCTTTAATCTCAGCGCGGAAAAAAGTCCTATTCACTGTCATTTCCGTAGCAGACAGAGGGTTGGACAGTACTCTGTGATGTGCCCGCTTTGCTGATTCTCAGACAAAGTAGGAGGTCAAATGAGTCTGTGGTATGGTCGCCATGTTGGACCCGCTCCACCGGGAGTTGTCATGTTTGTACTCACCACCAGACGGAGCTGTGTGTGGCTCCGACCCTCACTACTGGGTCCTTACCGACCTAGAACTGCTATTTTTCACCGCCCTCGAGGGACATCGAGCATGATAGCACCGACAAACATGTTGTTACCTTGTAACTTTCATAGATTCTTTCACAGCTGGTTTGGAGGTAAATAAAATACCCCAACTGTGTATTGTCGGTCTCATGCACACGTTCTTTTCCTGTGGGGGCGGAGGAGCGGTGTGAGAGGCATCAATGAAAGTATTGTTATTTTTCTTTCATTTTCTTACTTATTATTTCTGTTTTGTAACATAAAAGTAGAAAATAAAAATATAAGCAAGGATTCTTCTCTCTTAAATTCATTGATGCTAATGGAATTCACATCGAAATGTGAAAGGGTGAACATCTTTCATAACGCACTCCTCACACACACAGTCCAACACCCCTCTAGTCCATCATCACCTTTGAGAGCATCTCTATATTGTCTTGAAATGCGGCCAAGGTCCTTCACTCTCCAATCACAATGGTAATTCAATGATGTGACAAAGAGAACCAGCACTACGTTGGGAGCAGTTGTTTGCTAGTCTCACTCCCAGTATAAGAAGCGGTGAACTTCGCCGAATTCCTTCCACTTGAGTATCCCCAGGACATATTTTGCAAAAGCTGGATTATCTTACTTACGCAAAGAGGATATGGGTAGAAATGATCCAGCATATTAAGATGTGTACTTAGTTCAATTGTAACATCTGGTGCCAGGACACACACAACAATAGTTTATACATGGAGAGTAGCCTATAAGTACGTAGGTGTTGTGGCGGACTGAACCAGAGATTAGTTACTCGGAGAAGAAGGATAAAAGAAACCATGTATGGGTCACGGGGACATCCGGCATCCTCTAAATACAGATGCTGACAGGGTTGGAGAAGGGGTGCGGTGAGGGGTAGGTAGATGAGTGGGGTATATTGGGGCGGCACCTAGCTGAGGGCGTGGCACCCGCTCACAACAATGGATCCCTGTTATAAATCCAGCCGTCGGCCCGTCAGCTCGCCGCTAGTCGCCGGCCCGTGTCGGACTCTCCGCCCTTTTTCCTACTGCTCGAGCCGGCCTGCCTGCCGATGTACGGCGGCGGGGAAAACACATGCGGTGCTAGGCAGGCGGATCTGAGGGGAAGGGGTTGGCGGGGACGTCCCGTCACCATTCTTTCCCTGATTGCATCCTTCTCTCACTACAGATTTCTATGTGTAACTTATAAACGAATTGCATGACTACTTCTAAATACATGAGACTGAATATTCTATCTCATGCACACGTAACTGAAGTGTAGTTTCGTTTCGATTACAACCTATGTATGCATTGTATTTAACAGTTATATTATATTCTTCGTCCCTAGAAAACGAAATTTTCTGTTATTAAGACCATATCAGTCCTTTGAAAATATTCTCGAACGTTCGGTACCTTGGTCAGTCTAAAACGTTTATGATCATGTTTTTCTCATGTAACGCTAAAAAAGTTAAATGTGCATTCCGTGTTCATATTCTTTCCAATGCACTCGAGTCCCTTCGTTAATGGACGATAACATAGAGACATACCAAATGAGGCGCAGTAAGAATGTGGGTGGTGTGGGGGATGAGTGAGAATCAGAAGAGGGGTGGGGTCGGGTGGGACTGGAGATGGGAACCTGGGAGCCATATTGAGGACAGCACGAGACACCAGATCCAAGAGACTCGTGTCTCAAAGGAAAACAGATCCCAGAAAGTGCAGCAAAGTCAAAGTACAGCCGCAAGTGCCATCCAGTATGGAGGATAAATGGTGCACGAGAGGGGTATCAAGTTGAGTGTGGGGTCTGGTCTATACAAGGTTGCATATTATATGCACGTACCTTCTCAAGGCATCCACATATATAGGCACCATGTTGCAATAAATCTGGAATGCGTATGGACAAGAACCTCTTATTTTAAACCTTATCTACTTATAGTAAATCCAATATATTTTCCAATCTAGGTTTGATATGACGCTAACAGTAGATGTGTGGTTTTATCGGTTTGTATTTCTCGCCATTTCTTTATTTGTTTTGTATCTGTGCAAGTGGATCGATGACTAGGGACAAGTATGATAATGTGTGCATATCAGTCTTGATATATTAGTGTGCAGCTGGGTAAGACTGCGTCTGTGGGAGACACTGGCCACTCGTATTCTTATCTCAAACTGTCTTCCGGACTGAAGGATAACTGGTACCATGTAACAGAGGGTAGAGCTGATAGTGAGTCCGACCCGTTGTTTTCATCTGGTACACTTTTAAACGACATAGAAGTCCTCAAGATTTTGTATATTTCTATATTTTTTTCTGACCGAGTTAGATGTGTCGTAGATAACTACATATATAGTTCACCATTGATTCTTAATAAACTTAATCCACGAAGAATGGAGCATTAACTGCTAATATTTTCACCATAAGAAGTCAATTCTTCTGAAGAGTAAAACCAGCATTTCCATCTTGTTTTTTCCATAATAATAAACATCATCGATTTTTACTCATTACCGGATAAGTTGCTGCATTATCGTTCTTGTCTGAGTTCCTATTCGGTAGCAATTGGGGATTGTGTTTTACATTTACGTACAAAACATGCTCCAGTGACACGACTGAGAACTTGCATACGAACAAAAACTGGGATTACTTACATTCCGAGCCTAAAACGCCTAGCAGCTATTTTCTTCTAGGTCTACATGTTATGCACGTGACCTCGTGTCTTTCTTATTGAATCTCATTTGACACCCTCTTGCATATATACATATACGTCCTGTGGTGTTTGTAGCTAGCAGACGTATTACTTATTAGTGTTCCGATATATATGTATGGAAAGGTATCCCCTTTGCAACCTAACATTAATGAAAACTATCATTTATGGTTTGTAGTTTTGTCTTCTTTTAAAATCTAACCGATGAATCACTGGAATTTACTTGAAAACAATTTATTTTCAAAATATTGAGCAACAACGGCTTTGGATTTCAACCATTTCGTCTTACGGTTGGAATACATGAAGAAGTAAACAAGCATACACTGCTTCATGATGCAATGAGAATGAGTTGAATAATAATAGTTTAATTGGTTACATGACTTGGTTTGTTAGATATAGGTTATCTATTCCCGTGTGAAAGAGCAGTTCTTTTCGTTGCTGCCAGGGCATTTGTTTGGTGAATGCGTTGAAGGACTGAATCCTAATACTTTTATATGACATTTTGCTCTATCTTTTTACGTTTACGATGATTTGTCAGGGAGAGATTGTTTTTAGTACCTGCTTAGCTCCATTTAAGCAATGATACACACAACCAATTACCAACTGATTTCAATACCACCACCACTGTGAACCATATATTATCTTGCAGTGTTTGCTGTATGGACCTATTCTGACCTAAAGACCTAAAACATCAAAGGCCTATTTTATCGAGTGTCATGTCTGTAGAAAGCTCTGCATACGCATAGTGGATGGCAAATATACCCTGCAGTTCCAAATGTACATGAACTTGTACAGATCTGAAGCGAGACATATGCAGACGACTATCAAATCAGACTGAATTTTGCACTTAGCTTCCTTCATAGAAATCAGAATTCTCTGGTTCTTTATAAAAAGGGTCATACTTTTTAAATGGCTAAACTTAACGCACTTAGTATGTAATCTAATAACGAAACTAAATGTATTCACAGAGTAAGGTGCATTTGGATAAGACATTCTGTGTACACATCTCACATAGATTCATAAGAAAATAAATCAACTACGACACTTGTATTCTATATTTCATCAATATACGATTGCACTAACCCTACTTCCCGACGGGTTTTCTTTTTCAATTTTCTAAGAAACACTTTATTTCCATATTCCCAACATCGTATGTATCGGCACCAGTGTGGCGTGAATAGCAAGCGATCCCAGCTGGAAGGGGCCCAAACCACGCTTTTGTGCGAAACTGTAACTCCATCGACCAACTCTAGACGAAGGTGCACCTGGGGCGAGGAGGGGCGCTGGGGCTTCTGTGTCCCACCCACCAGTGTCAGGTGCGAAAGAATGAGCACAGGTGAGATCAAGGTGGGCAGGTGGTCGACCTCGTGGGCTGGGGGTAGAGGAGGATCAGAGCTTGTGTGGAGGTGACAGAGAAGTGGGACAGGCACCGACACCACTGGCACGATGACAATAATCTCTTCCCGAGGTGGGGTGGGGGCAAGGCGCCGCACCACTTTCCCCTCGGGTAGCTTCGCTTCATGGACGCCCTGCTCTCACCGGGGTGCCTCTCCACCATTACCCAGGAATGCCGCCGTCTCTTCTCCTTTTTTCTCTTTTTTTAAGACAAACAACGTATTTCTGAACTGGAGATGTGCAAAAGAGACTGCGACTGCGAATTAGGACAAATAGATACGCGTTAATAGTGGTGCTTGCGTGCCAGTTACGCCTAGGATTTGTCTGAGTAGTCTCATGGTATAAATGTAGATAGTTCATTGTCAGTGCAAGGTATCCAGGAGGGACAGATTTACAGGGCCACTCTTAACTACACATCTAATCGGCTCCCATCCTATATAGTTCTTCAAAATTTGTATTCGATGTTGTTTTACAAGTACGCAAAACCAGACTTCATACCATATCAAATTATAGCTTTCAAATGAACTATCATTATTGATAATTTACTTTAGCAGCCATGATTAAACAGAGCGACAGTTTCCCTATTCATTGCGAGGCGCTCTTGCTTTAATCTACTTTTGCCTTTCATTTGGATATATTATCTTTTTCAAACACTATGACGTCATAGATAGCGGCTAATGGAAAATATGTGAAAGTCAGACAGATCTCTCTTTTAATACGCTATACTTTGTGATATCATAAATCATTTAAAATTTGAGAGTACCTATTTCTCAGTATAATAGTTCCTATCTCTCATGGTAGTCTCTTTCATTTTTTTTCAATAAAACTAGACAAATTGGAGTTATGATAGAAAATCATAACAGTATGAGCGCCAGTTTATGGAGACTCAGTGAGGTGTCTACATACTTGGTGTTGTCTGCTTGGGACTGTGGAGAGAATGGGGAACGGGCAGTGTAGCGAGGTGAGTCTGCAGTTTGGCGGACCCGTCGGTCGCGGGTAGCCGTCACGAGGAGGTTGTTTTTACATCTTGCCGTTGGCACAAAGTGATAAACAACCACAGATAGACACATACTGACATGTGTGATCCGAAACCTTCCCATTTTCCTTTCTCCCATCTCTAACTGCCAGCTCTCATACTTCTAGTTATTTACTGTACATACAACAGTGCCAGATACATGGGGGAGTGGTATATGGGAACTTTTATTAGGAGAATTCTAACCGTCTTAATGATGATCTGGTATTTGGGGTGAACTATTGAGGGTTCTGTCACGGTGAGATTAAGTATCACTAAATGTTGGCCAGGAGAGGGTCACTCAGATCTTGAGACCTGCAGTATCACCACTCCCCGACGACACCACAACACCGCCAGTAGAAGCTAAAGTACACGCATTAGAGTAGGTCGTTCAATGATGTGGTCAATCATTTCTACTGAGAATTGACGCCCAATCGCAAACGGCATATCTTGTGTATCACGATAAACAATGCGATTGTCGCTGCTCTAAAATAGTCTTTTTGTACTTCTACTTATAAGAACCAGTTTACTTCCAGCCACTGAGCCTACGATTAGATATGTCAACTCGTATTATCCACACTGATAGTAGGCAGAAGGTTCCTGTCGTAAATCAGAGGACAACTCTAACTGCGCCACCAGCTGGTAGCCCGTAGATTATATTCTGTACACCTGCCTAGATTATAACACTTAAATACAAACAGGTGTCTGAGACATACCAATGGCAGCTCTATAAGGGTAGTAGAACATGGATTGAGTCTGACAAAGGAGTATATTTAACCTTGTTGGTCAAACGGGGAGGGGGGGGGGGGGAGTGAACTTGGAAACAAACAGGGAGAGAGTGAGTGAGCTAAGTTGGAAGTAACTGACCCGTGTAGGCAATGGTTATTACCCAGATGAGGTTTTCTTTTGCCTCTCTTCTCCTGCCTCCATACAGGGAGTGACAAAGGCACTTTGTTGAAGCCGATATGCCGTCAAGGGGGAGCAGGGTCGGGTGAATGCTTGTAGTGAGCTCGCTGTATATCAGGTAGAGGGATCATGGGGTAGGTTGGGGGTATTCAGCATATGGATAAATTTAAGCTCTGTCAAACTTTATAGAAATTGTGGTACACATCAGTTTTGATGGGCCATAGTCTGTATCTATCTTTATATCAGGATGGAGACCTACACGGGTATACCACATCATTATATGAAACCCTAGTCATCAGAGATGTCTTATGTTTGTACACGTACAGGTACATGAAAGGGGACAGGGTCGTGTCGGGACATCCTAGGGGTCGCGTTACGGATTATCAATGTGGCTTTATCAAGACATCTATGTCCATAACGTTAGATACTTGTATTTGCATAAGATATGAAATATACGTTTTTGAGCTTATTAGAAATAGGGGGATGGGAAATGTGATGGTTTCACCCTTTAACGAAGTATAGAGTGAATGGTTGAACAAGGCTAAATCCGTCTCTCCAACGCTAACGCTAAAAAGGGATATAGGGAAAATGGAGTAACTGTGCATTCGCTGTGGTATCTCTCGAACAATGTAAAGGTTTACCATTGAGCAATCATAAGGAAAGAGGGTAGAGTGGTACGTATGGTGGGGTAAGTGGGATAAGGTGGCATAGCTTTCTTTATCTCCATCATCAGTGTTTCCCTGTCCCCTCGGTTAGGCCGCCCCTCATATCCATTTCCGCTTTTACTATCAATCGGCAATCCAGATTTCTGGAATTACACTTCACAATTTTGAATATAACAGACTCCGTTAAGATAAAACCAAAAATAATCTAGCCATTGCAACATATTGCATCTTGCAAAACCTCCCAACCCACTCGTCCCAGACGGACTTGCCCTTTCAAAAGTATATCAACATTTTATTAATAGTCGCTTTGAATCGAGATCGATACTGCATCCTCTATGAAATCACATAAAATCAATGCATAGCAGTTCTCACATCTATTCTCATGTTGACACTTTACTGAAAAAAAACCCAGTTAAAATGATGTGGTGAAAGCGATACGAACGCCAAATATATACGGTTTTCAACATTCCTCAAACCCTCTAGGTCAATTAGAGTCGTATTGTTTTAGACCAATCTATATTCTGGGGATGATATTTTTCAAAACTCCCCAATAGCTCCAAAGACTCCAATATGTTCTCATTCATACAACACATGTTAGTCCGCTGAAGGCTATATGCATGGCGCTGGCCTGTGCATACAACAGGCTTGGGTGGTTGGTGGGGGCAGGACGTACCATTGTAAAGACAATGGTTTTACTGAACAATACCTTAAGGATAACGACAAATATTTAGAAGGGATCTCCCTGCAGAAGAACAGTGGGCAGTGGACTATGGGCAGCCTTCAATTGCAGGGGAATGGGGTAGTAGAGTATACAATGTAAAACTGCCTGCTATTGACTAGAAAAAGGAGCATAGACATCCCGTTCACCATCCTGAGCTTGGTTACAATCGAAAAGTGCATACAGGGACCACTATGCCATGTTTATTTTAAAAGGTTGTTTGTCTTGCCCCCGGCCTAGCCACTAGAGAGAGGGTGATTCTGCTCAGAGCAATCCAACTCCCATCATTAACGGTAACAAAAAAATGTGGTGAATTTCAAATGCAGACCTTTAATATTGGTTGCCACAGAGACATTTGGACCAAACACCAAGTGTTTTAAAGATAAATCACACGGGAAACTATATGGTGGAAAAATACCACCGCCGCTGTCAACCAAAAATAGACGTTCGTTTATTTGTGAGACAGGAACTGGCAATAAAATCCATGAATTACCTCTTTAAAGTAACACAGAAAGTAACCTGACTAAGATGTATTGAAACACACCCAGAAAATAGCCCTTCCAATGGTCTTCTCTGATTTAGGCCATAAAAGCAAGAACCCTCAGTATTTTCACAAGAGTACACCTCCGCAATTAAGGGCGCTGCGCATGAGTGACAACCCACGTCTCAGAAGGGGTGGGCCAGCTGAACCGTGACCGGTCGCGATTTATGGGTGCCATATAAACAGTAGCGTTCACACTAGGCTGGTGGTAACTGTGACCTGGGTAGTGAAAATCTGGTAAATGACAACCCCACCCCTATCACAACATTGTTATTGTGACATACATATAAGAGGCCACTCCCACACGTTCCAGTACACAATTAAGGAAGCTAGGTTGGCTAGTACATATTCAGATGACGTTTTATATCCCCTTATTTGGTACATGTAAGTATTTAAGACCCATTGTCTCGACGTGTAAAATCAGCAACAGGGGCGCACTAAGCTTTATAAGTAACTTAACCTGAAGGAAGGTTCGAATGGAAGGAGTAAATAAAAGGCAAATGATTGATTCAATATTTATATAGTCATAATAACAATGCAAAATTTCTATAATTCTATTCATTTTTCATGAACACCACTTGTTAATCCTTACGAGTATAATCTTATGTCTTTCTGTCAATTTGTATTTGACGATTGTTTGTTTGTTTGTTTGTGGTTTAACGTCCCAGGGGACCCTGAGGGTATATAGG
The DNA here is from genome assembly GCA_950022655.1 of Alentia gelatinosa. Taxonomy (NCBI): domain Eukaryota; kingdom Metazoa; phylum Annelida; class Polychaeta; order Phyllodocida; family Polynoidae; genus Alentia; species Alentia gelatinosa. The sequence continues at coordinate 129,632,344 of OX465579.1, forward strand.
GACTATCAATGATTTAGCGTTTCACTTTCGTAGACCTATTTCAGTCAATTCTTTTCAATGTTTTCATATATTTTATATAGAATCAAAGATTTGCCTCTTTCAAAACATGATGATATCTTTCTTTGGAATAGTTTCACACAACATCTTCATGTTGTTACTGTTTTTCAAGTACTTTCTTCTATTTTCTTGTACCCTTTTACAGTTCAGCAGGATATGCTGAACAGTTATGGGTACATTGCATGCTTGGCATAATGGGGGATTTTCCCCTTTCAGGAGATATTCGTGTGTAGGTCTGGAGTGACCTATTTGATGATTAAATTATGTACATTGTCGTATATGTATGTGGATATTACTATTAACTAATTAGAAAAATCCACTGTTTTTATATATGGAGAGGCTATTGTATAAGTTTGGTTAAGTTGTTTATGTTATTTTTCCAATTCTTATTTTTGTATAATTGAATAACTGAATGTCTATCCTCTTACTCGATAATAGATCTAAATTTGCATTCAAAATGAATATCTTACTTCTGAAATCATTGCTTCAAACAAATGCAATAGGCGCTTACGGCAGACTCAAATTACATGTAGCTTAATCCATGTCACCATGCTGGCACTATATGTTGTTTGTTCTCCTTCCAATGCGACGGAAAGATCAGGAGTGTGATCAACATAAATTCTTTAATCCCTGTAACTATAATCCACCAGGATTAACTTACGGCCAACCAAATACTATTACTGGAACCATATGTCCAGATTACCCTTTAGAAATTTCAAGGCTGATGGCGTAAGAATAACTACGAATACTGTGAATAATACAATGATACGAAATTCTCAAAACGAATCAATATGTCTCGGGACATAATTATACAACAAATAATAAACGTATGCACGGATACAATGTTATCATACTCGACGAAATTTTGTTGGTTGCCCGATTGATTCAATCTCATAATGCGGATTGGCTAACAACCTTGAATCACACGCTATGTATTTGTCCATATGGTATGTTTTTGTATTGGCAACGCTCTTATGGATAGGATTATGGTTATATAATGATGAAATTAAATTCTTATCCACTAAAAGGTTTATGTTACAATTTTATTATCCAATAATTGAGCTATTTTCCGTACTCCAATACGTAAAGCTTATTACCCCATTCAGCAGTGAAATTTCTGGGAGTGGCGCGTAGGCGATTTACCAATATTTCTAAGTATGCTGATCACTAGAGACCTACGGCTGTTTGGATAGGAGAAAACACCATTTGCCGTGGAGGCAGGTGACAGCTCAGTCGGTGTACACACATGAATATTTCAGCAGGTTAACGTGTTACAGCAAGCTGCTCTCTTCCTGTAGGGGGCGCCGCCCAGCCCTGGAGTGGACACGGCTGACCGAGCAAATCGATAGATCTGTCTACTAGCTGCCCAAGTGCCTCCTCCATACATGGTGACACTGCATTGTTCCCAGCCTATCTTAACAACCAAAATACAACAGGCAATATCCAATATATGTTCTTTCTAAAGCTCCCCTTTTTAACTGAAGCACCTCCAATTTGGAGGGCATATCCGAATATTCAACAATACGAATGTGACATAACACTCGCATGAAACAAGGTGTACGTACGTTGTAATCGGATATAGACATAAATGAAATTCGCATACAAATACCCACTCTTGTATCATAATGAACGAGTTCTGAAAAGCCAGTTTCAGGAATGGTCGTTTATCAATCAATGTTTGATACCTCGCTGAAGTCAATAACTACATGTACTTGTATTTGGTAGACGACACAGTCTACAGTATATGTAAATGTATTTTCATTTGGCCTTATCTTGAACAACAGGGTTATCTTCCTTGTCTATACCTAATTTTTCTTAGAGATAAGACTAGTTGTCTTCTATTGTTACTCTACTCCCTAGTGTAGATTGTTGTTCAATACGACCTTCTTGTTTATGGTGGCCAAAGGGTCAACTTTTGAGACTCATAATAGATTTATCCTCTTTATGGTATGATGTTCCTGGCCAACAGCGGCGTTTCTATGAAATGATGCATATCAATTACAACACATTTAGTAATGGAGAGATGATTTTTCCCAAAGTGCATGTACCATATATTGTCCACATTTTATTCCTGGTCTACAATAGATTTTGATTAAATAGAACACCTAACCCAAACAGATTTTGTATTTGTTGCAAGAAAAGGGAATATCAGGGACTGCGTGCATCTTAATTCTCCGATCAGGCCTGGAAGTAGGTGGAGCTACAAACCCCCTATGTGCCATTTTGGAGAAGCCCCTATGCATTGCTAAACCTATGGGACCGTTCAGACGTCCATTTATGATACTATCTAATGTGTGAGGATGTTTAGAATACTTCTGAACTATTCCCTTGGTCAAAATTAGACTTTCCTGGCAATTTCAGCCCAAATGATTATGTGGTAACCCCAGTTTATACAATAAACGCGATGTCAACAAATCGTCGAAACAACCGATTTTTTTTTAGTTGACACGTTTAAATTATGTTTGAATAATGTAAATAATCCTATTTCAACTATTACATATAAATAATGCAATGAAGAAGGCCGATTAATATAGTTTTTCACCATTTTAAACTCTGACAGCGCTTTGTATTTACCAGCAAGATGGCGGATCGATCCGTTGTCAGGCGAATTTGCATAATTTTGGAGGGTATTTTGAACCAGAAGTCACCAGCCAGATCGGAGAAGGAGTCTATTAGGATTCTGAAGTTAATGGAACTAACAGCCTTGAATAATTGTTTCAACATTACAAACACTTGCTTCAGTTTTGGCATATCCCACATAATAATAGATTTGGACGGGAGGAACATTATGGAAAAGTTCTTCCCTCTCAGCCAAACCTGAGAGAGGGAAGAAAAGATGATTTACGAAAAGAATCCAGATAAATTCTAGTACCTTCATGTGTTTTTTGCTGTCTCATAGAGCTACTTTTTTTCGCCAAAGAAACTTTATTTCTGTTTCAAAATGTGAACTCCAAAATGTCATTATAGTGAATAGAAATTGAGTTTTAATGACCTCATCATCTTTAAACTGTATAGAATAACTAAGAACAACTTGACCATGATGTACATGCAAAAAATTGGATGGGGAATCCCCATAGTGTTTTGTAGCATGTACAAGTTATAACCATGGTGGGTTTTCCTATATTTATTATATACCGGTAGACCTACCCGAATTTGATTAAAAAAAATCTGACCATAAATTGGCATAAAAAACATGTCGAAGTGAAAGTATACACACTCCTGAAGTTTCAACGTGTTTAGTTAATAGTGTACCTCACGGGGTGCAGTGCATAATTTACACTGTAGTTATTTTACTGTACCACATGGGCGTATAACAAATTCCCCATCTGTTTTTGTTGCAGATAATATAAAGAGACGTCACGAGTTTGAGTCTGTGTTTATTTATGTCACACATTTTGTTGGCTCCATAATTTCACGAGTTGAAGACGAGTGACATTATGGAGCCAACAAAATGAGTGACATAAGTAAACTCAAACGAGTGGCGTCTAGATTCTATCATACCCCGTTTCTACATTTTTTCAGTAATAGAAAGTAGTGGCATAAACAACATTTTATGTCACACCCAGTGCCATAAACAAATCCCATGGGTTTTTTTTATTAGGGGTTGGATAAAGCATAGTATTAAAGGTTGTTCTATACAAGCACAATAATTAAAAAAAACTGAACTAGATCTAGGAGTCTAGTTTAGGGGTAATGAGGCAAACGTATACTTACAGCGTACACCTTTCTTGAACTTGTACCAGCAGCCCTGGGGTGCTTCTTGGACTTGAACGGGTGGATGTGACTGGTGGGGAACTACACTAGTAGTGTCCACCGTCACGGATGGATCATAGATTTCACTCTCCATGCCACCAACCATATCATCGCCCATACTTTGTCTTGACTCCTGTCGCATCGCCTGATTGTCATAGCCGCCATCCTGATCGGTGCTCCAAGCTGTTCGGGACTGGGCCGACGTAGGCCGCCCTATCTGAGACATGCTAAACCTAAACTTGGGTAAACTACCCGACTAAACTCAACTATACGTCACTCGCAGAACTGTTTGCAGTTTGTAAACACTCGGTGAAAAAATGGGATCCAGTAGTCGGATTCCACAGCGACGAAGCCCTAAAAAGTGGCCGATCTCAGATAAATCGTCTTGAAAATGTCCGTAGCTGGTATCAAATCCTAGGTTGTCCTTTCTCAGGACGTTTTGAGGGCTATCTATGCCCGAAGAAATCTCCCTGACGCAAATTAGCGTCCGAAGTCCTATGGCTGCCCGGCGCGTCTGTTCTGCCTGCCTGGCCTTCCCACTTTTAGAGTGGTTTCCCCGATGACGTCACGAAGAAGATCACGTGGTATGGCACTGCGTGGTAAAGTCGCTAAGAAAAGTTTGAATACAAATGTTTCAGAATTATTCACAGACCATTACTTAACTATAATGTGCTTTACACTGCTATTATAACAATTATTCCATTTGCATATGGGACAATATGCGTCCTTACAGTATTAACAGTAGAATGAATTTCATGAAATTGAAAATCTAGGGAGCGATCCTTATATGATTTACGGCCAAAGTTGGCACTGGTTCTTCCAGCAGAAGTTCAATTACTTCAGAAGCTACGGCCTGCCAGGACAACCACTGTGCCTAAACATGTTTAATATCTACTTTGATTAGGATTACGTAGAGTGTGGTCATTTTTTCGATCATGAAAATCACAGGGGGTAGTAGATATTCACGCCAATTTCGGTATTAGATCTAGGATTAACTTTATATTTAAGACTTATTAAGAGTATATGAAATGGTCGACCTGTATATTCCAGCCTCATATTAAATTGAGGAATTCAACTTTCTTGCTGTTCTGAATATATGCAATTTCACAATGGATTGAGTTGGATGTATGGTTTTCTGGGTCCATAGCCAAGAATTTCTGACACTATATAATTCAGAATTTATTTTTTTAAATTTTGTCTGATTTTTTAAAAGCCATTTTAAGAAATGACAAATCAAACATATCACAGAGAAGGCTGCATTAAAAAAAATGTTTTGTAATATTTTCCATGTGGGATGTTTCTTATTTTCTGAATACAACAATTTAAAAAAAAGGTTCAAATCTCCTTTCCAGATAGTTAAATATTGAGGGTGCATGGTAGAAAAAAAGGTAACAATTTCTTTAATTCTGTTTGTAGCAGCCAAATGCAATAAAATGTCATGTCTTAATATCAGATGAAAATAATGACATACCGGTATTCTATGGCCTACCCAAGACTTCGACAACAAAAAACCCTATAGCGTGTGTATCTTGAAAAAAAACCCAAAGACTGTCAGACATGGCATGATGTTATTTATCGACATCCCCTATGTCAATCTTAGGCTAATGTCCCCCCCCCCCCCCCTTTCCCCTTTTTATTCAGAGAGAGAGATGAAAAATACTATCAAGAGACGTCATGAGGTTGAGTCTGAGTTTATTTATGCCACGCATTTTGTTGGCTCCACAATTTCACGAGTCGAAGACGAGTGACATTAAAATTAAAATCGGCTATTAAGTCTGGACGTTCTTCCTTGTACTTAATCCACAGAACAGATCTAGCCTAATTAGATTATTCCCAAACCTTGCATATGGTGCCGAAAATATAGCCTATATAGGCCCTAAACAGGCATTAAGATCTCTTTTTTTTCTAAAGCAGCGTTTATCACAGGAAAATATAATGTATAACAACCTGCCCATGCTGGGGATTGATGTTTTTAGGGAACAATTAAGGCCTCTGGCCGATTTCCGTGAATAATATCAACTTTCATCGAGTTTTGTAGCATGTACAAGCATGGTGGGTTGTTCTATATCTATCATAACCCGAATTTGATAGAATCTCTCATAGATTGGAATAGAAAATATGTTGAATTGAAAGTCTATACACTTGGTGTTTCAACGTGTTCAGTGTAATAGTGTACTGCCCAGGGTATAGTATAGAATGTATACTGTATAATGGAGCAGCAGCACGTAATTATTAAATGTATATGACAAATAAAGGTATCCTCAGTTAAGCTTACAAATATTAAAAGCAATTATTGTAAATTAGACATTCTTTCATAATCTGAGAGACAATGATTCATTTCAGTTTAATTTTAACTTTTTTTGGGGTGGGGTTTCTCTTTTTTTTTGGGGGGGGGGGGGGGGTGGGTGTCGTGGGGTATGGGGAGGTCCTATTCTGTAGGCCTATGTGTGACCTGAGAGATCTTCCTAACCAGATACAAATTATCATATTATATCAGTGAAACGCTAGGAATTCTACATACCGTAGTATCGAACGTTAAAAGAAAAAGATACTAGGGATCCTACATATACGTTTAGCACATGCTGAAAACGTTTAAAAAGTTTTTCAAGTGTTAACGCATACATGACATCAATGAGCAATAGATGTATCTATAATAGATGTATTTCCTCCCCAATTTAAGAAAGAAACTACTATTTAGCATACCAAATTAAAATATTGTTGATTGGTAGGCCTGTGATTTTGTAATTCATTCTGGTGCAACCATAATAAAAATAGTACACTTCAGTAGGGGAGATTGTGTAACACTAAACTCCGAATTAGAAGCTTGTTGGGTGATGTCCCGAAAAGCAACATGCCGTCCAAAAGCGCGGCCAATGTTGAGAAGGTCGCGACCTTGTATAGCCTAAAGACCACCACTTGGTTCTAACATTTTTGCAGCACGTGGAGTTGACTTACTCAAGTCTAGGCTCATACCTCGGTACATGCAGGCCTTCTATTTATACCAAAGATTTTGATGCAGCGCTTTCGATATTGATTTTTAAAAGGAAGTGTGTTGTGATCACCATAGGAAAAGGTCAAAGTTCATTAAAGGCATATCCTACAATTCACAGTGGCGCCACCTGGTGATTCCTAAATAATGTAAATCATTAGTCAAAACTGTTACTATGGATTCATTCTAATTCTACATGAGTAAATTTAATGTTTTGTCTTATTTATCAAATCTTTATAGGTAAAGTAAGCCAATCTACATTTGCTTGATTTACATAGGAAATGTACTGAAAATATGTTTTTCTTCAATTCCTTTAAAAACAAGGTCGGTGACCTATGGTTTTAAAAAGCTGAAAAAGCAGTGCTATATATGTACTATGTACTTCTGTGAAAGTTTGAGAAGAATGACATGGGTTTTACTATATGGAAAAATACTATTTAGAATTTCTATATATTCTAATATAAAATCATCAAAATATTGATCTATAAATCAAAAACTAGCACGGTGACCCCCCCCCCCCCCTCCCCCATGTTAGGTATGTGCTCCACAACACTTGGAGATCATCATATTAAATTTTCAGGAAACTGACATCGGTTTTGATTTTTCAAGCCAAATCGTCCGATATGCCTTTAAGTGTTATAGCAAAATTGAAGTGTAGAATTACATGCACGATGGTGAACTTAAAGGTATTAGCCGGAGGAGCTTTGACGGTTGGATACTGAACACAGATTCAATTCAATTTTATTATCGCAGAATGGTCCTATATTTTGCATATTTTGGGGGAAAGGAAGACAACATAGGCCTAGTTTATCGACATAGAACATTACAAATTTATTGTCGTAATCATTCCTTTTCCGTAGTTTTTTTTAGCATAGAAAGGGAATTACTGTAGACGTTATTTGATGTTGACCATGGCGATGATTGATCAACGCCTGCCCTACGTATAGTACATGCATTATAAGATCTCACCATGCTGTGCGGCGATAGTCCCATACATAGGGGCCTAATTCGCCTCTGCTCTACTCGTGATGCCGTTCTTGAGAAATCTGGTAAACTACTTGTGAATCTCAATGGCCGGCATTCATATTAATCAATAAACTAGCCTATAGCATACGTATTGTAGAGGATGGTATTAATTCATAACCTAAAACCACAGCACTGAAATACCCAAAGATGATTTAGTAGGAGATGAAAAAGAGCTTTTCCCATTGATGCATCACCGATACTAAGACCACTTAGATACAAAATGAATATTGTGTTAACATATTTTCGTGAGAAAGGGGCCATTCAGAAAGTAGGCTGTTATTCTCACTGGGAAGATTTATCATTTGGAAATATTAAATGACACACAATATTAATCTATTTTTTAAATATAGTGAATACATATAGGCCTAATCAAGTGCATCCCCGGCTTTAATCACCATACTATTTGGGTTGCTTCTTATATGTTCAACAGATAAGATGCATTGTCTGTCTCTATAAGCCCTAAACTATATTCAGAGAAGCCAATGTTCCATGAAGAGTGGTATAAACAAGTGACTTAAAGATGGTTCACTACTGCCGCCTGGTGTTAACCGAAGAACATGCAGTCGAATCGTTGATTCACACGGCAGCAGCTCCGCCGTGTCCCCTATGGGATGACTGTGGAACCAACGTACCGCACGAAGGACTTACACAATAACCGCTCCCCGGGAATCCCCATTGGAGCAGCGCTCTCATAGCAGAGATTCTGAATAAATGGCAAGCCCGATCAGCATGAAGCACCTGCTTGGAGACTACAAAACAAACAAAGCTAGTGACATTAGTTTCGTTTATATCTACTTCACTCAGCATATACTTATATTGATTCCAATACTTAATGATATTGAAAAAAATACGCAAAGCATTCTTTTGGAATAAATTCTAGGTTTTGATTTAAATAACACCAAACCAAATATCATTCGAAAGCAAAAGCATTGAGAGTAACTCAGTTCGGGTTATCAACAAGCTGCCCCAGTTGTGGAGTGTTACGCGCCGCAAGCAGACCGTGGACTAAGAAAGAGGGAAACCTATGCTGCCGAGGCGCAGTCATGAACATAAACAAGAAAATCGTGCTTGTTTGTGTGATTATACAACTAATGATTTTTTCAGGTAAGTTTTCTCATTCAAGTGTCTCCTAGTTTTGTCTGTAGAAGCTGGTACAGTGGTAGAAGGTGTGCCGCATATGTGTGTCGAGTGGCGAGTTGATCCGGTCGCTCAGTCCGCGTGCGCCCGTCGTGACCGGCTCAATAAGCATCGAAATCTAATGCCGTTTTAGATTTCAGACACATCATAATAAGATATGGACCGAACCTTTTTTGTAGAGATATGGAGGGCTTGTTTTCATCTATTTATCATTCAGTTGCTATACTTGAACACGCTACATGTAATATGAGAAAACAGGGTTACTGAGCCCGTATTAAAGGATAGCTGTTAGAGGTCTTATGCCTCAAAAATAAGGCCCAACGGCGGTGGCAGGAAGGTCATATTATTGAGTCAATAGACCGAGAACTATGTTTACTTAAAACTATACACCTCCCAATCGTTTAAAATACCGTTTTATTAAAATTTCTGCCCCGCGAAAACCATACACTGCCATTCACTAGCTAGGGCCTACTAGAATGAAAAATTTCATATTCATAATTGGAATACTGTATGCTAAAGATGACATGGAAAGAGAGAAGCAGAGACATCTTTGAATTTTAAAAATTCATTAAATAGTTCAAGAATGATGGTGGAAAGTCTAATCAGATTAAGGTCGAATTTGAGGAATCTCAAGTATAGTATACAGTAGACAGCATGGCACCACATACGGTACCGTAGTGACTAACATAGATGAACAAATTTATTACAATAACTCTCTAGATATTCATGATAGGGACATGGTATTTAGCATACATGGGTATTTTCACATGTTGAATCCAATGGAGATATAAATTTTCATGTATATTGATGATGTCATTTTTTGTTTGTTTATTGCGCATAAATTCATCGCAAGGATGGTCTTACATTCATGTCCTATACAATAAGCTCTTTGTAACATGTTTTTGGAAAGTAGTTACATATCCTCCTAAATACAAAATGTCTCTTTACAATAAAGAAACAAGTACCCTCCACCTTGGTATGGAATGAGATAGCTATGAGAATCAAAAATTGATTTTCATATATATAATAAGAATAATATATGCAAAAGACAGCCTGGAAGGAGAGGATCACAAAGATATTTGAATTTTAAAAATCGGTCAAGTAGTTCAAGAATTATGGAGGAAAGTCTATTCAGATTAAGATTGAATTTGAGGAATTCAAGTACATGTATATAGAAAACAGTTGATGACATGGCACCACATAATGATTAGCACAGATGAACATATTTATTACAATAACTCTCTAGATATTGATGATAGGGACATGATAATTAGGGCAAAGTGGTATTTTCACATGCTGAATCCAATGGAGATATTTATTTTCATTTATATCGATGACGTCATAGTTAATTTGCATATTAATAGGGAAATCTGTAATAATGATGCTTAGATTTTTGCAAAAATAACCACTCAAATAATACTCCTCTCTAATCTAGATCATGTCATACAAGGCAAAGCATATCCTTGACTTGTAAATAGGAATTTGGGCAGCTAATTTACATAATCTATTTTGAGATTTAAGTCTTCAGCCTGATCAGAAAATTGTTATTTCAAGATGCTGTTCATGTACATCTATAATACTATGGTATATCATACAGCAAATTAATCCTCTATGCATGTATGCTCTTTGTAATGGCATATGTACCTATCTGTTTGATTCATTCATTTTTGTGTAAAGAGCTTTTCTTTTTTTAAATTGATGCTTGATCAAGTTGCTCTGGTCATAGAGATTTCATGCTAGCACTGAAGTGAAGACCAAGATGTTTTCTAATTAGCTAATATAGTGCTTTGAAACTTAAAGGGGCAGACCCATCTGCAAATGGATGAAACAAATACTGTGTCTGACAGAGCGGGGGCCATGGAGCAGGGTATAGGCCCAAGCCAATCCTTTTTAAATTAAGTGACAATTTTAAAAAGGATCTTGAACCTTTACAGCTATATTTATTTTCACAGGAAAGCCCTGAATCTCAGCTTTCAGAAGGTGTATTTTTATAGTAGATGTGATTTAGGCTTATTATGAAATCTAGCACCATCTGCTGACTCTTTGATACTTCTGGGAAGATAATCAGGTGGAATAGGGGATAACAATTTCAGGTCAATGATTTCTGTCTTCAACATTAAGCAATTTGGCACCACATGATGAAATTTTTGCTCACCAATTAAATCTATCTCGGTAACATACATTTAATCAGTGGCAGACTCCAGGTTCACATTTTGTATTCTTCAGTGGTCACTTCGCATGAAAAAGAAGGCCTTTCCCTCAATGATGATGATTTCTACCATAATCCTACTTGCACATATAGGAACCCTGCCAGTTTGTCTATTGGAAATACATACTCAACTCTAGCTTAGGAGGGGACTATCATCAGGCTTTTCTGTGAGATAGAAATTGTGCTCCCCAAACCAAGGAAGTAAATACTGAGCAGGTTGAAATGGTCTGTTATGGTGTCAATGATTATGCAAAAGGATAAATTTCCAAATGCCATCACCTGCCAACTTTTGTACAGTGACTGTTTTGTGGACAGGTTGAAATGCTGCAAAGTAAGCTCATGAATGTGTTTTATCATATACATAGAGGTGAAAGATGTGGGGTACCACAATGAGGAAGATGTTGATTTTAATGGTAACTCTCCAGAACAAACTAGAGCACTAGATATATGCTTGATCAAAACTTCAGCACTGCATATGACTGATTGATCTAAAATGACAATTACTACAGTAAAGTATGGTAAGGTATGAATAGCTTTTCAGTGATCTGGGATATCAGGAGTTTTGTCTCATGTAATATCTCACTCTAAGTTAATAGTGTATTACAGTAGCTTTTTGAAAGATGTAATAGGTGTGTGTGTGTGTGTGTGGGGGGGGGGGGTTCAAAATGTGTAGCGAAGTGTGACGGGGGGGGGGGGGGGAGGGGTCTTTAAAATGCCCTAAAAGGTGTGGCAACATTTATTATCCACCTAATACATAGTGTCCATAGAAAACACATGGGCAGCATGTTGCATACCCGGAACATACAGATGGGTTGTATGCTCCAGGCTGCAAAACTTGGTGCATACGGAAAAATAGTGTTGAAGTGATGTCCCATCAAACTCGTTCTCCCCGCGAAATAAATGGCTGTCCACACAAATAGTATAACTTTGACACTTTATTCCATACGTCAACGTTAAATAGTGTGTACGCAAAAAATGGTGGGTACCCTAAATGAACTAATATAAGTACCCCACTTGTCAGGAAAAGGTGGATAATGAATACAATATAGACTGGTCTCAGATAAAAGCAGTTATATGTTATTTGGAGTTGCCTCTGCGCAATATCCTCGCATGCGCTTGGATATTACCATATGTCAACCTCTCGGAGCATACAACCGTTTGTATCTGTAACCAGTCAATATTGTGTATTTAAGGACAGCCAGTGATGTCAAGCTCTATGTAATACATGAAGTACGGTTCAGCACGCCTAGCAGTCGACTGTCTAGGTATGGTCATCACTCTGTCAAATACCACTCAGTCTGCCCCCCCCCCCCCCCCCCCCCATGGAATAATGTAAAAGCACAGGGGAGGCTGAAATAATGTGGTCATTTTCTATAAAGCTCTCCTTCTTCACCTTAAAAAATCCCAGTTACATTCAGTCGATTATCAAAGTAAATGGTAGTGTTTTGAATGATTTTCTCATTCACATGAACTCTACTAAAGTCAGTGTTGGAAAAATATTTTAGTTGTGATAGCGATAGGTTCAGCAAAGCGCTTTTTATATATGAGCTTGTATCCCATCGAGTTTGAATAGTGTAGTAGTTCACAAGGCGAAGTCACATAAAGTGCGTAGAAATTCCAAGAAGATGGGATCAAGCTCTGACTAAAAACTTAAATAGGTTTCTCAATTTATCTCACCCCTCACATTGACTGATTGCTAACATTTGAGTATTTTTTCTAAATACTCCATTGGCATTGAGTATGAATTCACAATATTAAGTCTATGAGAAAAAATACCAGGGGTGAGATAATATACTGATTTCAATCTGACTTTTAAGGAGTTCATGTGAAATATGTGCTATGATAGTTTTGATCATATGTTCTTTTTATGGGTTAGAGGTAGCTTATGGTGTTCCAAGTATGTAGCCAGTTCAGCTAGCAACAGTTTGCCAAGCTTGCCTTCACCAAGTAGTTTCCTCAGCCATAGTCATCAGATCCTTTAGTATTTCTACATACTACTGCTACCTTACATGAAAACAGTGTGTATGAATCTCACTGTACAATTACATTTTGATTCACGCTTGACTTGTTGTCAGGACGTCTGTGCCAGTGCATCTCTACTACCCGTGTGCATTGTTTCTGTGTTGTCTTAACTATATTTGTAGTTTCATTACCGAGTCGAATACATACACAATAATGACTGGTTTTGCGTACCAGCGGCTGTTTAAAAAAAAAGATGTTTATTTGTATCAGTGTGTGGTACATTGTTCTTCCTCTCAAACGCAGATCGGGTTGTTCTGTGTATAAAGTATATACAATGCAAATACAGTTGAGGCATAGCGGGCCAATTACGATATTACTATACACCTATAGGCGAACGTCTATGGGTTACTACCCGCTGCTAGGCATATCGTATAAATAACGTTCGGGCCCGCCGAGTAGTAGGACGTATGGATTCCCATAGGTTTAAGCATTGCAAAATGTACGTCCCGCTGGGACGTACACTACGTCGTACTAACATACAATATCACGATAGTGCGAGAGTAGTGTCCGTGTCAAAAACAAACAAAAAAATGGCGGTTCTCTCCCATTTATAACTTTAGAGACATGCTAAGCCTTACCCGTATGAACTGGTAGTGTATATTGTCCAAATATCGAGGTAAATAACGTATAGCTTTCACCTAAGACAGTTTTAAATGGTTTAACTCTGCGAGATTGATCGATATAAACAAGTCCGATCGCCTTCCGTATCGCCGCTCCGCGTTGTCGACGTCATAATTACGTTGGCTACCAGAGTTCCAGGTCGTCCTGTGTCATACATTTCATAGTCCGCTCCACGTCGGCAGTTGCCAGGTTTTCACCCTCCCACCTCCCGGTGCTCAGTGAATGTCGAAGTTGCCGTATTCAAACGCCGATATCTTCGGTTTAAAGTGACTGATCTTCATCATATTTGGTATGATTATAGGTTATATATGTGCCGTACTCGTGGTAAAATTTCATTACTTAACTCCCACGGGAAGTGAAGTTCCAGCGTCAGTTTCCGGGTTTTCCCGCTAGTGGGCCGTAGTGAAATGCAGCGGTATTATACGGGAATGGGGGGATTGAATCATGAACCAGGAAAGTTGATAAAATGGATTTAAAATGAGTTGGTGGTGTATAGTAATAAGGAAACGTAGTGACTGAACCCGTACGGTGTCCGTTCTCGGTCATTTGATGAAAAAATACGGCCCTCCCGCCTACGGCGTCGGGCCGTATTTTTTCATCAAATGACCTCGAACGTCCACCTGTACGGACTCAGTAACCACGTTTTCTCATAATATACATCTTCCAGTCAGATTACAATTTTGCATGATGTTATTGTTTCATAAAGTTAACCATTTACCAGTCTTTTGTAAATTATATATTTTTCTCTAACTAGTATAGTTTTCATTTCTCGTTTGAAGCAGTTTTTGACTCCATTCGCTGTATATTTAAGTCAAGCATGTTCTAAAATTTGACCATTTGATAAATGGGTGATTGTCTAAACTTCTCCGTTCGTGTTTTAGGGATCAGTAGGTTCGGCTTTTTTTAAGAACGTGTGATTCTAGTTGAGGGATAGTCTTGTATCCAACATCTTGGTACTAATTAAGCTTCTAATCAAGCCAAGCGGTTCTTCTGAGCTGTAATCTCCGAAAAGTTGACGCGTAGTAATATCCGAGTGATAGCGAGGATATTACGTCGTCAACTACGAGTACGAGGGCATTACAGCCTCTTACACATTTATTATTCACCTACACGATTATTAACAAGTTCCAGATTACGCCATAATATCACAACACTGTCAAGCATGGTGGTAATTCGGTGTAGCTTAACGCCATCTATATAGTTCGTGTTCATTCCATTGGGTAGGCAAGAATTTCGGCTTTAAAATGATATATTTTGATTATAGATGTGATGAACGGCTGCTTGTTGAGAACCATTTTAAGAGATGCGTCGTTTTCGCACTTAATGACGGCCGCTGCGCACGTAGCTACATACTGTAGTCATTATATTACACAATTTACAAGTTGGCCATTAAAGAAGAAACCAACAAGTTTTGGTCACAGTTGTCGTTCTCCATAGAGTTTGAACGCGGAGTGATATGAATGAAGCGACAGCCAAGTGAACATTGTGAAGTGTTCAAATGATATGGAGGTTTATAATCTAAACTGAGACCATCACATGATCAGTTGACCTGAAACTTCAAGGGACGTCTGATTTAGTTGAGAGAATTATTTAGAATATCCCCACACATAAAATAGAATCATAAATGAACTTTCGAATCCACTGTAGACCCTATGGAGGTATCCCATAATTCAGTCTGTTTACAGGATCGGGTGTTCTCTGGTTGACGTTATTGTTTGGTGATAGACCCTTTACCCATAACCAACAATTATTGTAGTTTGACGGTTTTCATAAATCTTCAAATTGGAAATCCAATGCCAGAAATGGCAATTTTAGCTATTTTTACAGATAAATCCGAAATTATATATTCAGTTTCTCCAATTATGAGTCGGAAAACTGTGGTTCATGCGGTCGTGGTGTGACCAGTCAGTCGGGAGCGGAACCTTTACCTAACCAAGCCGAAAATAGGGAGTTTATTAATGTCTGGAGAGTCTACAGGCTTAGCATTACATAGGTGCTGCGCCAAGATGGGTGGGCCCTCGTCAAGAAGGGTGTTTGTAGCGCTACCTACTTCCAGGTCGACTCAACGAATGGCCGCCGTGTGTCAGTCGGTTAAAGTAATCGGTGTAATGGATTAACTGATACGCTCAAAGACAGTGTAACGGGCAACGGTGGTGGGTTAGTGGCCATAAGCATATTTGGAAGACACCCAAGAGTGTCAGATTCACGGCCATCCTAATGGAACACCCCCTTAAAATAATAGGAATGAGCCCTATAATACTCACGCGTCATAGCTATCTTTTTTTAATTCGATTTATTTTTGTTGTTATTGAAAATTAATAAAGCGTGGCTACAAAGGGGTTGTGGATTATACTGTCGCTCATACATAACTTTTCCAGATGGTTGTATTAGAGGTACAACTTAGTTTAGAATATAATTAAATTTGATCAATAAAGGAGGTATCAGGTAGCAATCCTTTGAGGACTGTTTTTTTTTGCCAGAGCCTAGTGTTGGTAATATTCTAAACTTATGTATGTTGAAGGTTTCTCGTAATACACATCTCATCCTTAGTAAAAAGACTTCCACATCAACGGTAGATTCGAAATGATATATTAATCTGTTGGCACATGGAAACCAGCCGTATACAGGCTGAGTGCTTTCACAGTATAAATAAAAGTCTTAAAAAAAAAAAATCATGACATATTTTTATTTGATGTATGCGTATGAATGAACACTAAATACAGTGTTAACAACAATGGCAAGTGTATATATGGGTTTTGGATGTATACCTGAGCAGCGGATTTGTTAATACAAGAATATATGTGTATTTTCCGGTTTATCTCACCCCTGGGATTTTCCCCTATATTCTTAACATTGTAAACTTGTGTCCAATGCCTATTGGGTATTTAGAAAAAAATACTCAATGGGGGATTCTGCCACAAAGCCCATTAGTCAATGTGAAGGGTGAGATAGATTCGGAAACCTATTCAAGTGTAGGGTCAGAGCTCATTTGAATCACCACGTAATTCCCGCGGCTTCCCCTCGTGAATTTCTATGTGATTCAAACGAGCTCTGACCCTTTCATAGGTTTCCTCTATAATATACCTAGGCAATCTAGTGATGGTATAAAATATTCGATAAGCCCCAGACACATGTATGTACCTGATAGAGTTGTGCTAGTTCACATTAGGACATATATAAATATCACTAGATGACAATCCATCTGCCAATAATTATTTTATTAGGCCGGACCACTGGGCGTCGGCAGTAGATGACATACAAGTCACGACGTTTTGTGTGTCTGTCACATATGGGTCGTGTGTATGAGAGTGTGATTTGGTGCAGAGATACATCATAAATAACACTATGGATTCTTGGTGTGTAATTTTTTCTCTGTTTGGTTCTGATTCTTTGATCAGTTTCCAATCGGAATTTTTTTTTTGGATTCTTGGTCTCTGCACCACCCAGGTCGTGACTTATTAAAGTGAATTGATGATTACAAGGTTAAAGGGAAAAAGCAGTAAAGCCATACAAAGCTCCGCAAGTTTCCTCGATTTCCACTCAATGTCTCAAAAGCCATGGGTCAAAACGTGAGGACTCCATCATGTACTTTCTTTGTTTGAAGCGTGCTTACAATTGAATATGAGATTTCAGACATTTTTGTAAGGCCTGATTTGCATTTATCATAGTACTAAAGTGTGACACTTCTCTGAACAGAAAGACAAAAGTAATACTAGGAACAAATAGTATGTTCATCATTGATGAATATAATAAATTTGAAACAATGACGAGTTCTAGAATAAAATACCATAAGACGAAAACCAATGTTTAGAATGAGAATACCATCATGCATTATTTAACCACTGATGGCGTGCGTTTCTCCCTGTGACTGATCTGGCTGATGAGATGACCGTCAGTGTCAGTCCATTAATGATGGTAAACCGTAAAGAGAAATCATGCACGTTTATGTGGAATCAGATCAGAGAGGGAAAAACCTGCTGGTGGAGAGCGGTGACAAACTACTGGTGACTAACCCCGACAGACTGAAATGCACTTAGAGGACAGCCCGATCCAAACCAGTCAGACCGTATGCATGCACAGTTTATTAAAGGGGCACTCTCACCATATGATTTACTCATACAGACGTAGTAATACCGCGGAGGGGCAAACATGTTGAGTAAACGTCCGTGGGCATACTTATGTCACCTTCGGTGAGGTAACTAGACCGATGGACCACGGACCGATGGGACCTGGACTGATGGCACCTCTTTTCAGTTTTACCTGGACTGAGGGCACCCGTGCCTGGACTGATGGCACCACCCAGTATTTTACCTGTACTGATTTATGTTTAGTTTGAGTTTAAAGTTTGATGAATGTTAGAAGATTTCACATGTTAAATGATTCCATATGTATATCGGAGGTAGCAACTCGGATATATTGTAGTACACAACGAGGACACCAGTTTACTGTATAACTGAGGATCTTTATTAACCACAACTCCAGCTATAATGATTAAATATACCATGCACTCAGGCGACCACTCCGATGTTTCGGAGAGCATCTGGGAGGCAGGTTGAGTGTAGGAGCCTTTTCCGGAGGTGGTCCAAGCCCAGTCTTGAAACTGATTTCTGGAGGGTGTCCGGAGGTTTATATAGGGACCCTCTGACGTCATTTCGGGACTAGGACACCATTTGGAGGGCTTTCAGATCATCATAGAGGAAACCCTTCGGTTGCCTCTGGACCCTCTGGATCCCTCCAGGCCCTCCGAACATGTCCAGAGGTATCCTCCAGGAACCCTCTGTAACCATCCAGTAGTATTAACTAGACTCCCCACCTAATTAACAACCAACTGTCTGAAAATAGAGAGATTAGTTTGATAAAGTGAATACTACTTGTAAATACTGAGAAATATTACAGTTACAACTGTTTTTATTTAGTGAAAATTCACAGCATCCATCCAGTAACCCTTGGTAGCTCCTGTGACTGCCACTCCCATGACTGCCGCTCTCATGACTGCTGCTCCTCTTTCTTGCCACTAATGCCCACCAGGCTGGTCCTGTGCACCTGCAACCTGTAATGCGCCCTAAGGCCAGGTGTACCTCTCCGGTCTGCGCAGACTACCCATGTACTCTCCCTAGGTTATCCCAACTGTGACCCTGTGGACACCCTGCACTCCACACCCTCAGACATGTACACCATCCCAGTCTGACAGGAAAACCCAGGTTGCCTGCAACCTGCTTCACTGACTGCAGCACCACAAATTGCAGTACAATGACAACCTCACACAAAGACAACTCTGGTTGCTGCTCCTCTGAGGTCCAATCCTCTGGGTGGCAATCCACTTGGGTGGCACTCCTCTGGATGGCATTCTTCCTTATGGTACCCCTCCAGATTGCACCCCTCCTGATGGTACCCCTCCTGATAGCACTTGTCCTGATGGCATCCCTGATGGCACCCCTCCAGATGGCACTGCTTCTGATGGCATGCCTCCTGATGGCACCTCATTGGCGTAAGGTTGAAGCAGGAATATCAGAAAGAGTAGTAACTCCAGACCGAATACAGTGACCCAATGTTAAGCCTATGGAATTTTTATTAGGGGTAGGATAATCACCGGTGAGTTGTACCAAACACAGTGGAATCCATGTTCAGATCATCGCCCCACAACTCTCATGATGATTGCGTCAGTTAATCAATATTTGCGCTTACAGACGCCATGAACTTACGTGAAGTATAACACTAATTCGCGTTGGAGAGTTCACCCACCTAAGTTCGAGTTGATGTTACTGCTTCTTTAACAAATCCTTGTCTAAATTGGAAATTTGTACAGCGCTCCCTTTGACGGCAGAATTGTCATCATACGCTCTGCTGAGTAAAGATTAATGTGTCTTTATTCATTGTTAAATGTATTGTTACGATATCCTTATTGGTGGTTAAACTGGACGAGATTGTCATTGATTCAGTTCAGGCCAATCGTTCTCATATCATGTCTATGTGGTGTGGGAGCTTAAAGGACTCTCACCTTGGTAAACGTGTAGAGGTGAGATTTCTACCTAAAATCATCTCATAGATACTACCCAAACACACAAAATTATTCAGTCCAGATTGTTATTCTGTTTGCAGCTTGCAAATGGTACTTATAAAGAACGACCTGAACATACTGTACAAGCTAAAAGAAATAACCATAATTTGGTCTAAAAACTTATGTTTTAGTCGCCGCTTAGGGAACCGTTTCCGTATTTTGCTGAATGGATTAGAGATGCGTAAGGTATATTTTATGTATATGGCGAAATATTATGGGTGTATGATAAGATAAAGCACCGTTAATGACTCATTATGACAGTATTACTTTGCACGCTGTTAATAAAGATATTTCTATTGTATAGCACCAAGCCCACTATATTCTACCGATATACGCGCAAATTCCATAACACTTATCTATTGGAATACACATCCCGTAAACTTCCCGAAAAAACGTTTAGTGATTAACTTTAAAATGTCAAATCCTGGTGGTTTTTTTCTGTAGTAATACTTTGAACTAGCAGAATTTATATATCTATAACATACTGACCATATGAGATATTTTATTACCGATTATAAAATTCCAGGGGGTTGGGCACATGTGACAAGGTGTAGAGTGTGCCATGAACCGGAACGCACTTGTCCACGCCACACAGCGTGACACTGCACAGCTGAGAGCATTGGTGAGAGCTCAAGTCAGAGCCCGCTCTGTAGTATGAATAAATGCAGGCTAACGGAAATCCTGTGCAGTTGCCAGGCATGAACATTAACAGGCGTCACATTGTGTCGGAATTCTGTCATACCGTGAAGCTCACGATCCTTTGTAACTATAAGCACATTTGCGCACGCACTTTTTAGCCATCCCCTTTAAAATTCACACTGAAGTTTTAAAATATTTAAAGAAATGTATTATTCATAGATTACAAGTTCAGTAACTAAAGTAAACACCTACTCCAACCACACCCTTCCTAGACCAGCAGTTACTAGTCGCCAACAGAGTACGAATGGATGGGAGGATGAACCACTAACAAATCACAAGTCGAAATTGAGGTTTAGTTGACAGACTAGTAATGAGTACATGTATTTCCTTTAAAACAAACAGCTCCAAAGTGTGGGTTATTTGTTTCCTAGTTAAACCGAATAGTTTTTCTTCATGTTCTCGGACTAACTGAATTGATAGGGGAAGGTAACGCACTGAAGTACTCTCCTGGCTACTGATAATAACTATTGCAAGCCTCTTTGACTTTCTGAAAAATGTTCCTGAACTGTTGTATCTTGGAAGCCCACATTGAGTTGTTTTTCATCTAGAGGTGGTGCCTCCCCTGAGTGAGTGTTTGAATAACTCATCTTTATGGATACTCGAGATAAAGATGCTACAAGTGCAATATTTTGTTATAGGTGATATCCAGAGTGCCTTTTAACAATCATAAATACAGTAACACAAGTTTGATAATTGGTGCTGCTGATGTAGGTCCATTGTAGTGACTACTTATGCCTGGAGAATTTTGCAGGCGTAGGTTAGTCTAATAAATTTAATGGGTAGTTTCCAAAGGGTTGTCCGCATTGTGCATCCAAGCTTTATTAATCTTTTATAATATCATATTTACGAGTTTTTCTCTTATATTTCAAAGAGATATGAATTACCAATGGTCATCCGAAAATATTCAGGTACTGGTATGATAAACATATATAGAAATGATATACTTTTGAATTATATTAAAGGTTTGAGATACATGATTGTTGATATTTGTCCGGATTTCTTATGCTAATGATAAAAGACATCAATTCCCTATTTCATTCAGAAAATATTAGAAAATCTTATTTTTGAGTGTGTTTCCTATATAAGTTTAGTCTCTTCAGGTCGGTGTTATTGAGCTGGTTGTGTCACAGTGTGTCGGTACCGTGGGAAATTTTCTTTTCCCGCTAAAGCCCTTACGACACACTTCGACATGACGTTATGGCACACTCCAACAGTACCCTTCCGATACGGATTTTTTGTGTCGGAGTGTGTCGTAAACCTTAAATGTCGTAAATAAGCCAAATATGTAAATAAGTCCAACAGCTGTTACAGACTACAGGAGACATTGATTACTTCTCATCCCTAGTCTCCTGCCTGCTCACCTGCCTGTCTGTCTTAACCCACGCTTCGTTGCGTGCTTGTCACCGCCTAGGATTCACTTCCGCTAAGCGTTCCTCAGGGTAGGACTCTTTTCACTCGCATTGTCTTTGGTCCAACATTTTCCTGCCTCCTTCTTACACATACAGGACAAGGAGGGGGGGGGGGGTAGTTCAGTGGTTTATATACATATATAAGTTTGATATGGGGGTGAATAGAAACATTACTAGTATCAATCCCCAAGTAGTATATCATACAGGAAGTTAGATATTTGATCAGAATATCTAACACAAAAGACAAACGAGCCATTAACAAGAACAAACAGGTTTACTCAAAGTAAAGTAGACAGCTTTATAAAAGAAGATCCTAGTACAATCATTGAAATACACTGAAATGTCTAAGATTAAGAGTATGTGCTGCTGGTTAAATAACAGTGAGCTGAGTGACCGTTAATGCGTAATTCGCTTACGTCACGAGAGGCGTAATCATGACTGTAACCAGCTACCCACGCGTGTAACCAGGTTACCTGGAAACAATTAACAAATTGAGACCGTAACCACTAACTTAGTCGTGGAAACGTAAATATTGGAGGGACAAACGGCCCCCTACAATTTATGTGAATATAATTAGTTATATTATGACATATATTACAGCTGTCTGTGTATCTTTCTTTACTTCTTCCTCTATGTTCCCTCCCCGCCTCCTGTTTTCCATGTTTCCTTTCTATTCTCCCTTTCCCTCCCCCGTCTCTAGCTACCATTCCTTCATTCGCCACCTGCCGAAAAAGCTGTGGTGTTGTCGGAAAGTCTCGGTCGTAGACCTTCAGAGGAGAGTCTCTCTGTCTTCGTCCATTTGACACCTGTCTGCCTAGCTGGTGGATGCCGACGGTGGTGATGTAGGGATGGGGTGGAGTTAGGAACCATGGATCGACCTTATCGATCAAACCGCCCACCTTCTTTCCCATGACCCTTGCATCGCCCTGGCCAGTTCGCACCTGCCGGCTGCACCTGCGGGACGCTGCAGATGCGCCTACATCGATCAGTGCTACTTGGCCTCACTGGGAAGACCACACGAACGTGGTCCTGTTAGTGTCCATCCCGTATTCTTTGTCCCAACCTTCGTCTGGCTTGATCTCTCATTGATCTTTACATGGCTTTCTCCCCTTCCTGACCTTTGGAGGGTAGTTGTGGCCCCTAAGATTCGAGGTCAACTCTCGACTAAATTTTTAGAACATCAGAAAACCAGTGGTCAGACACTAATTCTACCAAAAAGCCTGAATCTAAAAATTTGGAAACAACTCTCGACTGATGAAGGTTATGCTTCAAACTCGAACGTAAATTTCTCACATTTTGTGTTGTTTCCACCTTGTTTCCATTTTGAGTAACCGGCTCCCCGTCTCTTCGTTCAGGATCAGTTATATTTATATCAATATTAATAGTAGTAATAGGACCATTTGCCTTAATAAAGATTTTTCTCATAAAGGAGAGTGTTAGCTCTTGTCTCCTTCTAGATAGGAACCTGACATCAGTCATAGTATGTAGCTGTTCGACAGTGTGCACCATGGCCCCATCCCCCATGATTATCCGCAGAGCTCTGTCTACGTCCCAAGGCGCTAGGAAATATCATGTATGATGTAAGGAGGTCAGGGTCAAGGTCGGGGTTTGCTGCGAATGCAGTCATTGGCTACTCGGTCTACTCTATTCCTTATATGGACTTAGTGTAATGGGACAACTCCATGCTGTTTGCCTAGTCTTCTTCCTTCCATGTTCTCCACCTTGGTTACTACCCTCCCTGAACTTCATCTGACCTACTTGCCTGCCTGACCTTCACCTGGTCTGTGGACCTCAATGCCCTCGAGTGCCCTCCGCCCTGGTGTCACATACATATATACGTGATTCGATATTCACTTATTTGTGATCACCTTTCACCCATACCATAACCATTCCTCGATGTTACATTGACCTTCATCTGTCCGATATCTCTCCCCAATTCTTTTATCCTTTAGCCACACCCTGAACTTGATTATTCATATACCATGGTGTCTGCTTATCGTGGTATTCTCCCTAACCTTGAGCACTATTTACCCACAGGATAACCTACCAACCAGTCAATATTCGATTGATATCCCTTTCTTACTTTCATCATTCTGCAGCCGTACTGTCACCTTCATCTGTCTGGCGTCCCGGTCTGACTTTTGTAATCCTGCAGCTGAAACGTCGCCTTCATCTGGCTAATATTCAATCTTAACCTGAACCATCCTCGCCGTTATATGTAATTAGACAGAACTGCTTCAGGTTCCCTGACAAGGAACAACAGCTCATGGCATAACGAGCACTGGACTTGTAATACCAAGGTTGTCAGACTTTGTTGATTTGAGTCCCACTGTAGCCACTTTTCCCCTTCACCCCCCAGCAGTGGTAGATTTACTGCTATATCAAAGGCCAATCCTTCTCATACCATTTCTATGTGGTGTGGGAATTAAAAGAACTGTCACCTTGGTTAATGTGTAGGGGTGAGATTTCTAACTGAATTCATAACAAAGATTCGATCACCACCCTCGTGGTGTAAAAGAACCTTCAGAAACTCTGGTAAGGCCCTCTAATGGTTGATTGGACATTAAACCAAACCAAACAAACAAACCAAACAAACAAACATGGCATAACGCTGTTAGGCAGAGTTGTTGTAATCCGTAGCTTTCATAGAGTCAGGAAAGCCCTTACAGGTGACACTTTCCACTTTATTATGTACCTGAAATTAATAATATTGTACCTTAAATGGATTTAGAGGCAAACATTCACCTTCCGCGGACGCCTCAATGTGTTCTGCATGGCTTGATATGCATAGGAGTTGTCTTTATTCAAAGCAAGGCTATTCACTCGCCCAGCAGACTTAAACATGATATGTAGCACTACGATTAGAGAGAGGCTGAACCAAATATCTCCCCTATCAGATTATTTCATCTTCACATAACGGGCAGCTTTTCTAGGAGTAGCAGCAATTGCGAAGGGAATCTCCTCGTTCAGAAGTTTACGTTTTGCTTATGAATAGGAGATGTAATTATTTAGTCATGCTGTGTGTATGGTAAACCATATTTCCATATTACATTGACTTTCGACAGATCACATGTGCGGTCTGCTGGGGTGGACAGCAATTACCAATCTGTTCACCCTCTTGGTCGCCTCACCTCCTCGTGGTGCAGACTATATATGCTTGCATGCAAGTATAACTAAAGCGACCGGGGTGGGGAGTTAGCTCAGTGGTAAAGAGCACTGGACTTGTAATCCCAAGGTTGTTGGACTTTGTTGATTGGAGTTCTACTGCAGCCACTTTTCTCCTTCACCCCCAGCAGTGGTAGATTTACTGCTATATCAAAGGCCAATCCTTCTCATACCATATCTATGTGGTGTGGGAAGTGAGAGAACTCTCACCTCGGTAAATGTGTAGGGGTGGGATTTCTACCTACATTCATCTCATAGATTCGGTCAAATCCAAAGTAAGTCTAATGGAACAAATTGGACGTTAAACTGCCCAAACAAACAAACAAACAAACAAACAAACCAAATCACAAATGTGCAAGGTTCGTCTGTAATTCCTTGGGTTTGAACCTGTTCAATTTCAAGGCATTTGGAATTCTGCCTTTTGTGCCTCCAAGCGGCCTGTGAAAGAGACTGCTTAATGACCATGAGCTAGAACTGTGGTTCGAGAGCGATACCGATCACTCGCAAAGCTGATTATGTCTTAGACTATACATTATATATGTTGACAGAAGCAACGAAGAATCTGCTGGAAGAATGTACCACGCATATTTAGTCGATCACTCTTTGAGGCAACGTTTGGGTTCCAGCCAATGTAAGTGCGGCTTTACTACTTTGTCGGATTCTTTAGGGAATATTTAGATGACCTTCGACATTTTATTGATATCATATTCATACACACAACAGGAACAAACAATATTTAGGGCATATCATCAAATTTTCTTTATCCTACGCGTTGTAACAGCAGGGCAACATGTTCAGTACTGTGATTTACGATAGGGTTACTGTATATGCTATAATTCTGGTATATGGAGCAGCGGCGTGCTACTACTAGAGATATGTGCACGGGTGTGCAATGATATATACTTCTCTAAAATTCCTTTATCTGACGTTCTGCCCCATCATTGAGAAGACCTACGATTTTCTGGATACCTCTTTCTTGTGAAGACTATAACCTATATTGGATTGCCACCCTCCTTTTGCAAATTGCTAGATTCGGATTTGTCACATGAATCTCGTCTCAAACAGTTGTGTATTGCTCGTTCAGATCGTACGTAACCGTACTGCTCACTTTAGGTTTTGTACGAATTATTCCGTTCAGAGCGGCAGGTCGATGTAAGCAGCTGGCTGCCAGCCTGCTGAGTAGAACCAGTGCCCATGCCCAACATACATCTAGAGGTCGGGTTACAGTGGGACCCTAGCCTTCCAAAGACTATCCAAGCGCACCTCATTGTTTTTTTTCTTTCAGTTTGGCCCACTCCATGTATTCAGCTCAAAACTGATCGGGCCTTTTAGTTCCTGATTGACATTTGTTCCCTTGTGGAGTATTTGCTGTATTCCCTCAACGGAAATAAGACATGTTGCCTAAAAGTCTCCCAACGTAGGAGAAAACCTTATGTTTTGGAGGTTTTAGTCTAGTCCACGCTTCCAGTTCAGTACTGCTATGAACGCATAATTCGTTTGCATCATCACATGATCTGAAAATTCATCTATGATATTTTTGTTTCACCCCGAACTCTTAGATATGATGGCATACCTACATTCTGTGAAGGTTTCATGTTTAGTTATCAATTATTTCTTTGTTCAAAGCAATTTGATGTATCTAGGAGAAACGATGTCTTGAGGCTTAGGATTCAAAACCAAAAACCGCTGATGACCCTTTGAATTTATGCGGTGCCTTTTTGCGGGGGAAATTACCAAGTTGCCCTTTCAAACGTGTTAATCTGAACTCATTAGACAAAAGGTTGCTAAATCGGTCTTGGGAAACCTAATTACGGCGAGGTGAGTCTTGAGCTGTGGTTGTTATCAAACTTGCCACTGATCGTGGAGTGCACTGGGTCAGTCTATATTTACGCTCGGGATGTATCCTCTCAATCCTTATTCTATCCACTTTTTATAATAAAGATTGTCCCTCAGTTCGCAACTACTTACAAGTCTGATAGAACATATTGGCGTTAAACTACCGAAACAAACCCGAGCAACTCCTTGCTAAAACAGATGTCAGTTTTCCTCTTTTTCAAGGAAATACTTGTTTTCATTTTCAGTTTATAGATTTCTTTTTTCTTGTGTACAACAAAAAGAAAATAAATTGGGCCTAATATACACCAATAAAGAGTGGTTCCAACCTCCCCCCCCCCCCCCCACACACACACACCACGGCCCTATTCCATGGCCAACATTGATGTGTTTTCCATGTTTTCTTAGTTTCTTTGAGGCAGTAAATTCCACGTGAAAAATATCTCCCTTTTCCCCCAACTGACATCCCTGTACTGGAAGGGCCCCTAGGACACAATTCAGAAAGTCCACCGGCTAAAAACAGGCCAAGAAAAGTACAGATTGTCTCATTAATTTCTCTTATAGTGAGACAGGTTTAAAAAGGGTCGGCTAGAGGCAGATGGCTGCTTGGCACGTGACGTTTTCCAACCCGTTAACGTCTCTGGATAAAAGGTTTTCTGAGTTGCGCGTCTCCCGCGAGAACTCAGCCAAGCATGGCGGACTGTAATATCAAGATAAAGATTCGTCTGCTCACGGGGATAATGAAGTGGACGCCGAGGAGCAGCTCACCCTATATGATCTGTGATATCTGTATGTACAGTAAGACAATTAAGGATCTCTGAAACCACGGAGCAAGCGGCCGAACCTGAGACATACGTGACAAATGAAACTGAGGCTCTGTTGTTGAAACTACAGGGTGGACTTATGTTTCAAGCTCCATGCTACACAAAAAAACATTTGTATGCCAGTCTGTAGAATGAATCTCAGCATAATGGAAAACAGGTTGTTGAAAAGGCCAAGATCAGGGGAAGAATAGATTGGAGCTCTATAACTTGATATACATGAGTTATTAAGCTCAAAGAAAGTCATCTTAGCTTTCGGAGTAGTATTGGTAGGATCATTTGAATGATTAGCCACTGAGTCTAAGTTCAAGGTATATTTCCTGCCTTTTCTCTGGTTATATTGGCCTATATATTATTGGATCATTACACTTTCACTTCTGATAGCAATCATGTGTTTTGATTGTCTTATTCTTTATAGAAAAAATACCAGACGAGACTGTACTTGTCTAGATGAACTTATCTGTTTTCTGTATTCTTGGCTTGGAAGCACAAAATTTATCGGACAAGCTGGTGTTGTGGGTCAGCAGAACGTGCCAAACTGATCTTGGCACCTGCATGGGACACTAAAGTAGTCCCTTTCATTGAAGCGAGGGTGTGACAGTAACTTGACAGGACAGACATTGACCACGCCAATCCATCATTTTGTACCGTTTAGTGGTATGATATCCATTAGTATATTACTGTCTACTAGGAGTTGATTTTAATGGTGCCGTTTGACGCACTTTTCATGCCATCAGCCGGCCTAGTGGAGTACACGCTTAAAAGAGAGGAACTTCTCAAGTCCAGCATTTTTTGTTATTAAAGAAGCTCCAAGCAATGATAAAATTAATCAGGATAGGGTTTACCATACAATCTCTCATTGTAGATTGTATAACACCAATATAGTCATTGTTATAAGAGTTCTTGATGTAAATAGTTAAAGCTCATGTTTTATAATCCAAAGTGTTCTAAATCCGAATTAGAAGTAATTCCAATCAGTAATCTTCAAAGTGCTAGATCAGGAAATATGGAGGATTTGAACTGTACCGCCATGATTTTGAGGTAAAAATGTAAAGGCATAAAACCCACATGTCATGTCACTCTCTACGGGTGCGGAGCAGACCGGCTGCCGCATCACAAGTGATTGGAGAATAAACTCTTAATGATATTGTAAAATTGCACCATATTATCAATCATCCAGTGCGTACTCTACTGTACTTATTGCACTCTGCTGTACAGAGGCCTGGTTACTAAAAGTTACTTACAATTATTGGACGTTTAATTAACCAAACCAAAACTCAGTTTAAGAAGTGAAAATGAACATAATGTGTTGTAGACCCATTTTTGTTCAATTGGACTTACTTTAGCAGACCCATTTAATTACGTGCACAGGGAAATTATCTCTCTTGATTTTATTTATTGCAATTCCGCCAGAAAATATCTCCTAATATTTTCTATGATACACATACCTTGTTGCTAGAATAGTTCAGACCGCTACTTCTACTTGGAGGGTTAACATGAATAAGCATGAGCAGCTGCCGACGTCTTGACTCGGTTCCCACACGGCCAATTGCTTGAGAGCTGTGGTCTGTGTTGCCACTAGAGTGGACATGATATTGACGATTGTGGCCCGAATGAATGAAAACCACATGACCTGAACGTAATGATCTCAGTGCGGATGTAAACAAAATGGCCCTTTGAACCTGTGTGAAGGTGCTCAATATGATGCATAGCTATAAATAAATCTTCCTCACTGAACCTATATGTATATTAATGTCAGACAAATACCGAGAATCTGCACTCACACATCCCTTCCCAGTGCAGAATGAGTTGTGGATAATTTTTTTTGTATTCGACAGGTTACATTGTCGCTCTTCCACACAAACGAGCGTATAAACGTGATAATACGGGAAAATAGTATATGATGAAACGTACATTATCCAAGATGGTTATATAAGCAGTACATAAATAAATACATCAGGTTGTCCACCTGTTACGGCTCCAATCAGCATGTTCTCAGTGGTTGCACAATAATTGTCTTATCTTTACCAGAGATTCTTGTCTGAAAGATTTTGTTTGCTGGTTTAGAGCATGAATTATCAAACTAATTCCTAGAGATCCCTGTAATAATGTGTATCTTGTGGATAATGTGGATTCTGTAATAATGTGTATCTTGTGACGTGCCAGAATAACTCAACCTTGGTTGAGAGGCACTGGAAATTTAAAAAAAAAAAAAAAAAAAGGAACTTTCGTTCACCGCTTCCAACAGATTGGTGCATAAACTAAGGGTCAGGGGGCTGTTGAATAATCTACGAAAGAGAAAAAAGTGTCCCAGAATTGTCTTTGGGGTTATAGTGTTCTATAAACTAATGTGTTGTAAGCATAGCATGTTTTGACAATAGGAGTAACCTAAAGCTCATACAAAGTGTTATATACAAATATGCTGATTTAATAAATCCCTTCTGTTTTGTCATACAACTTTGGATGGAAAACACTGTCCAGGTTGTCGTTTATGGTTAGAGTCATCGTATCGTCCAGCACCCTGCACCAGAAATGAACGAACTTTATTTAACAGCCCTCTGGCTAGTACCTAGACTGGCGCCCAGGTTGTACTGGCTGATACTCAGGCTGTACTGGTTGACTCGACATTGGGGTTGTGTTCGCGTGTTTAGTTCATACGGCCTCATTCAGCCTGCACGTTGTGGTCCGTGATCTATCTCCGCGAAAGCACGTGGCAGAAGGAAGAGTTCCACTCGGCAGAGCAAGTGAAGCTTACAATCGCTGGCGGGCAAACTATGGCCACCATCCAGAGAAGCAATACCCAATCGTCAATGGCTCATTCATTATTCATCTCATTACTGGAGATGTTCTAAGGAAATCTTGGAGAGAATAGGATAGAAAGCTTCAGAGTCCTACCTGAGATGCAAACCTCGAAATGTTTACTTATCTGAGTTCTCCTGGGTTGACCCCAAACGAGACCTCATTCCCCAAGTTAGAAAAGGGGAAAAGAAAAACAGTCTATGAAACTTGGAAGCACTATGTTTGAAATGTAGATATGTATGTACATATAGAACTATGTTGATTTAAATTGCGATTGGGAACAGTTATGTTTTTAACCTTCGGGTCGTATCTGCATCCTTAACTTTTTACCTTAACGAATAATCCCTAGATCTCTCAACAAGACTGCTGGTAGTTTACATTAGAACAGTTCGAATAGCCATTCCTCACCGGTCACCTGCTCACGCACAAATATTCTGAAAGATTTTCGTTTAGCACCTCTTGATATATTTTTTGTTCAAAATTCGTTTATTGACAGCATTAAATTCACAATTCATGGTTGTCTTTTTCAAGTTGATGTGTCGATACACTATCATTCATCTACCAACATATATGATCTGTAAATGTATATGTACGTACATGAAATATATTCATATTCATTGTATGTTTTGATAGTGCTCATGGAATTACAGACCATTCCCACATGATGGCCTAAAGCGGCTCCCCAGCTGTTCTTGCACATTTCTGGGGCCTGTTCCAATACCTTTTCTTAAGTATTTTGTTCGCTCACTTTCTCAGTCTCAGAAGAGCCTGCTGTATATATAGTAATATTCCTGGGAGAAGCATGATCTCTGACAGTTGGTTAAGGGAAATGTGTTTTCACAGTCCTTTTTTCCACAGCGTAACTTTATATAAACGTGTACCTTCTTACACAGATGCGTTTTTAGATTTGAAAACGCTACTTTTTAGATTTGAAAACGCTACTTTGAGTCCAGTAATTAACTCCGGAAATGTTGGCAGCCAATGACTGGTCCATTGCTTCATTAACTGTGGGGTGTTTCCCTACAGTACATGGAGACCACCAATCACTGTTCCAGCCTGATGCTCTGACCCCATTCTATTAGCGGTTATGCTTTAGTGTTGGTTAACGGTTAAATTTAAAAGATTTGCGTTGCTGGTATCGACCTTTTTCCACTGAAAAGTGACCAGCACTCACCAGAGCATCCCCCCAGGAAAAATATGTTTTCAACTCTCGAATTGTTGGGACTTCTTTACACTATTACCGAAACTGACGTCTACGTCGAGAGTAATATTTTAAAC
This sequence comes from Alentia gelatinosa, assembly GCA_950022655.1. NCBI lineage: Eukaryota > Metazoa > Annelida > Polychaeta > Phyllodocida > Polynoidae > Alentia > Alentia gelatinosa. The sequence continues at coordinate 129,664,220 of OX465579.1, forward strand.
TATGTGTATCCGGTGAAGGGGAAAGAATGTCAGTATAACTCGTGTTGTGCTAGAGATGCAATAAACTGAATGGAGGAAAAGAAGACAGACTCTGCCTGGCTACGTATAACTGATTATGAGATGCCGCCTATTAGTAAGTTTACTTGGATCCGTAACATATGACGAATTACATTTGTTAGAATACCGGTAGCTGGTACAGCATTTGAAGCATTATGGTGCTACTATTAATCAAAAGTCTAAGGACAAACCCATGATAGAATAATGCGTGCCCTCATTGCACCAATATCAGGCATGAACCTGTAGGATTAGCCTGTGTTTTCACAGTCCTTGTTTCCACAGCATAACTTTATATAAACGTGCACCTTCTTACACAGATGCGTAGTCGTCACGCTGTTAACGTGGGTCGTCTTATGGTGGGACGCGATAAGACGAGTAACGATCACAGAATGTGCGTCTCGTCCGCCCGTAAAGAGACCCATACACATGCATCCGTCCCAGTCCCAGCCCTGAGCATCCTCCGCTTCAGTGACCACGGTCGTCTGTCTCACAAACATCTCCTTATAGCTCATTTCCTAGCCCATACTAGAACCTTAATGGGGAAATGTTACGACAACGTGATCAGATCAATATTGAATTAAGAAATCACAGCAGCGCCTCATGACGAATGGACGCTATCCATCTACTCTACTACTATAAGATGTAAGATTATGGGACCCATATCATTAAACAAAAATCAACAGTTATCTTCTTTTGATTAATATGGGATTTGGATATTCCATGATTACCGTTCGGAAAGCACATAATATTATATGCTATACGGATTATTCGTGTACTAATATTCCCGTTTGATATAGTATAAATTTTATTACTTTCTTCCACAGATATGTACCTCTATTGGTTTCACAATCTCTCTCAGATTAGACGATACATCCAGCCCATTGGACAAGGCTGTCTTTGTCCAATTCACCCAACAAATAGTCCTCTTTAGTAACGGCCCATTAGTCTGATTTACCGCAAGAGGGCCTAGGCTATTCTCCCGCTTAACCATTTGTCGGCTGCTCTAACTTTTGGGCGCCAAAAATGCTTTTCATGACAAACCGTATTTTGGACTTAAAAGGCTTTGAAATGGTCACACAGTTGGCTCGCAGATCTATGTGCTCTGCTAAATGGGCCTATAATGGTGCGATACACTCTCCCATCAAAGCCGTGACCGTCAAACGAATCTATTATGAGGAATTCTCGGTGTTTGAAGTGTTAGAGGTTAGGATGTCCTGTAATCATACAGAGTACAAAAAGAGTTAGATCGCCAAGACTGACTTGAGCGTCCTGTTCATCTTCGTTTTCTGACAAATACGTTATGGACCTCTCCGCCAACACTTCTGGTTCATCTTACCTGCGATAAAGTTGACTGCTGTCACTGGTTGCAGGTATATTGTAATCAGCACCGCGGGAGACAAACTTGCAGTGTTCGATAAACTGAGTAGTGACAGTTATCGTTCGTGGTAGGAGGAATCAAAGACTTTATGTACTCCGCATATTTCGAAGAAGTCTATGATCATAGTTATGAAATCCTAGTCTTAATGTGACGGCTCAATAAGGATCACCTATTCAAAACTTTACTAGACAGTAGATGGACACGATTAAGTCAACTAGCTTGCTCATGAACTGCTGATTCATCTGTACGTACTTTGTCACTCTGGGGCAAATTGATTAAGATCAGATCGTTAGTAAACAGAAACATGTCACGACTAGCTTAATTACGATTCTGTTTTATAAGCCTGATTTCGGAAAATCAACAATAGATAGTACCTGGTCCATTAGATAATAGTTCCTGTCAAGCTGCCAGGCAGCCTGAGATTATATGCGACAGCAGAAGTGCTCTCCTTTGTACTCCAAACTTGTGAGTCATTGGGAACGGCTATGTACTGCTTGTGGTGGTCCTGGGTGCTCACCAGAGAGGGCGGGGTGAGGGAGGCGGGGCTACTGCATATATACCTGTAGCGATCGGGCGTAACTGATAACAAACACTGGATGGCATGGCTGGCAGAGGAGCATGCGAGAAGGGCTGTCTGTGGGATGCTCAGAGACACCGGGCCAAAATATACTCCGACTCCATTTGCCCCTATGAGGCGATTGCTGGGAGGACACCATATTCACCACGTAAGCAAAGGCTGCTATGTCGTCTTGAGCCTTGCACGGTAGTATCATGTTTTCTGTATCAATCTGGCGCCCGCATTAAATTGCTCTTTTAGTCCCCAGAAACTGATTCTAATGATGGCACTGTATGACCCAAACCCTTAGTATGATCAATCATCACCGGTCGGGGAAGAAACCTAGTCAGATCTATGCGGGTTGAGAAGGGACAGGAGAAAAAGACGGAACTGCCTGTAGAATATATAGATATACTCACGAACGGATATTTTATAACATCATCGGATAGGTAGGGGGTGTCGGTTCGGGAATCGATGGATCCAACAAAATATGCACATAAATAAGTTTTTGAGTTTGTGAATATAGTTGATAATTTGTCCTGTGTAAATAATGAGGAAGTCTGGAAAGGACCTGTAACGGTTGACCGAACGTAAAATCAACCAAACAAATAAACAAACTGTGTTTTGACACGGATGGTTTCTACCAGAAGGATATTACTACAACCAAATCGTTGAAACTTTTTAGATATCAGCCGCAGAGGCACTGGTTAAGTCGCATGTGGCCAAAAGAAATCCAATGACCTTTCCTTAGTTCAACCACTGTGTTGCTAACTATAGCCACACCAAGCGCCCAGTCATTTTACCTTCATTAACTACATTTGGCTTCACGAATATTCATTGACAACAGACGTAAAGAAGTTAATGATAGCGCACAATCATGACAAAGAATTAAAACAATTGTCTGATTCATGTTAATTGCTGCATAACTAATCATTGAAGTTAATTAGTAGGTGCCCTGGTGGTGTGTAACCAGCTGACCCGCAGAGCAGTCATTAACGGTGTCTCCATGGTAATTAATTAGGTTGATTGTTAATTGACGTGGTAGGACCATTGACCTGCTCAGAGACCACATAATGGTCGTGGTGATGGATTTTAATAGACCTGTAAATAGTCTAATTCAGATAAGAAAAAGAGGAGAAACTTGTTTTGTGGAGCCCATGGTGATGAATCGGAATAAAAGATGGGCTAGGCTGGAAATTGTTTAAGGCAGTTGTCTGACAGTCTACAGCTGAGGCTGTCGAACGGATTCTGAGGCCTCAGTGAATCCAGGAAATATGTACCATCTCTTCAACCTAAGTATAAAGGGTCATAGATAAGAGGAAGCTATTGTTAAACGTTTGTATACAGGTTGGTCGTGCAGGAAGCATATAATAAGTAAAGTTTGTACAGTATGACAGAAAGCAGCTGGCATCAGCATCATATATCAGATGAAGTCGTATTAGTCTAGCTATGGATTTCAAAGAGGCAAAGTTTCAGAGTGTGAATTTTGAGTTACTTGACCCAATGAATCCTTTGTTAAATAACTCTTCTTTCCCCCAAAAGAATAGCGAACTTTTACAAGATATGTGAATCATGTTCATTACGGGAACTCAATTGTACCTGATATACACCAACTTTGGATATTTCTGGCACTTGGGTATTATATGCATTTCTAAGAAAAAGAGTGCAAATTCAATTAATACAATCCAGATGGGTTTCCCATATCTAACAGGTATAATACATCTAGAATATTGTAAACGTGCATGGTTATTTGTCTAGCATTGTTCACTGAGGGACAGAGTCAGTTCTCTCCTAACAGAAGCGTTCGGTGGTTCTCAACAGGCTCGTCCTTGCAGGGAGAGTTCACTATTGAAGCTGTTTTTGAGAGACCGTAGAGCATGACTATGCTGTGATCAGGCAACGCAAAAGCACAACTCCTTGAGACTGAAAAGGAACAAAAGTTCATTTCTGTGTTAAATTTGAAGTTCTGCACGCACCACCGTTTTCCCCTCATGATGTTGATGAACCTTCTATTTAAATCGCGGAATCTGGCAGCACAGAGAGCATTTTATTGACTGAATGCTTCTCATCCGGCGGATCTGACATCACTGATTGGTGGGCAGCTCGACTTTCAGCATCATTGTGACTTTGTCGTCCTTGTCAGGATTTTGAAGAAGTTAATAGTTACTAATCATATTGTCAGATACTACGTTGCTCTGGACACAGGGACCTGCATGTTTAAGTCCACTTAATGAGTCCTAAGTTGACCTGTTTGACTAAAGACATACAACAATGATTAATTCGAGGTCAAATATTATCAAAACGCCCCAGAAACCTGATTACCCATTTCTCATATGTTAATAGGGCCATTGTGAAGACGGTTGATGATGCGATTCCTCGTTATATACATGTATATTCTTATCTTCTATGAAACAATATATTCAGTCGAGGCGAATCCCTAATATGCTAATATGTTTTTTTGCTTGTCTGTTATCCTGATCTCATGCAGATATGATCTCACTCTGATATATTTTGATGTTTAACAAGGCATCCAGACTCCAGGTTTGAACATGAAAGATGAGAAGCGGACAAGGCTTCATCTAATTACGACATTTGATCCCTTGGATTTTACAGTCAGCCGACAGCCTTGTCCTAACAGGATTTATTTTAGAAAACTGAATTTCAGAAGGGAAATCATCCACGAAATCTCTTTAAGGGTTCCCAGTCTGAACAACATTAACAAGAACTTCCTGGGCGAAGAAAAACAAGCATGTAAACAACATGCTATTAAAAGATTCGACAACGCTTAATATTTAAATTTATCGGAATTACATTGTAAGCCTTACAGAAATAGAAACATATTTTATCTGCACCTGTAATTAAGCTTCTAAATTGGTGCATTTGAGACCTGCCGTTTACAGATTGACATTATCTCTCGGCACAATTACTTGCACTTATCCGGTACACATGAGTTTCATCTCTGGTTCTTGAGTCTCAAAAACATCTGAAATGGGGTCCGGTCTCTAATATAAATCCTAAGAACCCTCCCACCTCTACTCAGATTCCAACACCATTCTACGAGAATTTTCCACCGATTTTCTTTTGTCCGGCAGGGCCATATATGATGTTAGTGTAAATCCATTGAAAACATTAATGGTGTGTATGTGTGTACATTTTGGGCTTCAACACTAATGTACCATTACTAAAGCCTGGGATGGCTATTTCTAGCAAGATTTCTCCTGTCTGTTTTCAAGAAGTGGCTTGATAGGATACCCTACTGTATGGATACTGTTTAACCACGTTAGAACGCCACCCTTCACTGCTTATCTATGCCGTGTACATCTTGGCTTCAGTCGTAGTCTCTTCATTACCCGCCCTTTAAAGGGACCGTTTGGCATGGGAGACTAATGGCGGCGGACTTGGCACTCTGCAGCCGGGACTCGGTTCCGCCCCGACCAAGAAGTGAGGAGGTGGTTGACGTAGTTGTGGGGCTACGGTTAGTAAAGGGGGTAACAGACTATTGTGCCAGATGTCTATGGTAGGTCAAAGCATTTTAGAGTGAAATGTGTCCTTTATCAGTCCACCAATTGACTTACGTGAATTCCAGGAAAATATTACGTTTTCACAACATTATTGAATCATTTTCTTTTGTGACCTGATGTGGGTCCAGTATGCTGTTTGGATAAGCCTTAACAAATCCATGACATTTATAGAATTACCGTTATGTTAATTCCGCTTGCCTCTTCATTCGAAAGAGGCGGGACAATATCCCCAGATAAAGGAAGTTGTTGAATAAAATTGCCTGGAAGTCTGTTCTTATTCAGCGCAATTTCGAGCTGGTCTTACCAAAGGTCCATCAGTATTCTATCAGAACAATCCATGGTGTTTCTAAGCATTACTTAGAGAAAAAAGATACTCATTGCAATATCCTATTCCTGTTTTGTAACAGAAGAGAAACATAACTCATTAGAAATGTGTATATTTGACAATTGAAAGGAATATATAATTGTTGGCCTTGTTGGTTTGTGATAGATTTCCTACACAGGAATATAGAATTGTTCAAACCTACTGGAATTGTCTGATAGCTATGGTTTATGACAATGAGATATTCTAGATATCCCTCACATCAATATTATTTTGGTATATTGTGTTCTAAAACCTTTTTAATGTTGTATATAAATATCGATCGTGTAACGCAAGAAATGATATATATTGACCAGAGTTTACATTGTAGATGGTTACGAGGCACACAGCGCTAGCGACTGCTGTTGTATGACCCTAGTTGACATTGTACTAATGAATGGGCCTGATCTGCCCAATCCTTACAGTATCAGAGAAGGCAGCTTCCCACATTTTGTTCCAGCAGAAGAAGACTTCATGTTTTGGTCAAAGTCGTTGTTCTCCACAAATTTGATACGGATTGATATGAACGAAGCAACAACCAAGTGAATATCATGTAGCGCTCAAACAAGATGGAGAATAACGACATTGACCAAAACAAGTTGCTTTCTGTATAAACCTCACCCCTTCACATTCTAAGAGAATTGACAATTCACAGGAGAATGGCTCTATGGAGAGTGAGTTCCCAATGTTAAGCCTAGGGAACAGAAATAATAGGGCTAGGATAATTACTGCTATATCATGCCGTGGCTAACACCAACATGTATTCCACGATTTTTGGTCACTCTTAACCCTTTAAGGACGGCCACCTGTGGCAGAGCTGTCACCATAAGGACGGGTGTTAGTGATAGTGCATATCTCCAGAGGACGAACACATTTTGGATAAAGTCCTAATTTGATGTTCCATCACGTGATATTATTGCTAATCAATAATATTTCACTCATTGTAGCTTAATAATATTGATTTTGATGTTAAAGCTACATTTCCTGAGGATGTCATGTATGTTGATAAATTATTTTCTTGTCAAAAACAATTTTATTGATTTAAGAGATATGATGCCTTGAGGCATCATTCGGCCTGGGCCGGTTGATGCCTCAAGGCATCATTTGGCATGGGCTGGTTGATGCCTCAAGGCATCATTCGTCCTTAAAGGGTTAAGCAGCAAGTACCGCATGAAGAAAATTTCCAAATTTTTATCTGACCCAAATTTACATCCTTACTGAGTATAGGAGAAAGAACAACTGACTGAAACATAGATTTGATTCAGGTTCCACAACATCAGCTTCTGACGTGGAATGCTTAAGAAGACTTAAAGTAAAAAAGGCTAATACCCAGAAGTATTTAAACTCGCCTGTTTATGTATGAAAACTAATCTGGGACAATTATATATATATTTTTTTTTTATTGCTATTAATTCTCCTCAGGCGGGCGGTCTTCAATTAATGCGTCAACATTAGGTAGTGAAATACAGCGAATACCCTGCGACAATAGTTACAAAGAGTATAGCAAACTATGGTTAACTGCTAGAGAGTAATATAAATCACAATATTATTAAAATGGATCATAAGATCAATCTTTTCCCCTAAAATAGATCATGAGATCTACATATGCTTGACATACTACACCATGCAGTTGTACTGATCATAAGATTAAAAAAAATGAGGCAATCGCAGAATATTTATTTTTTGGTATCGCATTTATGTTTTTTGTTATTGTGCTGTACTTTACCGTCCTGTACTTAAACTGTCTTGTTCCGGCGTATAATGGAAGAACACCGACCTCCACAGTGAATTGTATGTCGTTATGCATGTTATTGAATAAAAAAAAGTGTGATTGTCAGGCCTATTTAAACCTTTCTCATGAAGTGACCTATGATCAACGTCAGCCCAGACAGCACTATACTTCATCGAGCTGCTATTAATTCAGACGATTTTGATGCGACCCGTCACCACGTGAAAAGTGTCATTTTCATATACTTCTTGCCTCGATCGATGCAGTGTTATGGGAACTCTGGTATGGCGTTTTTCCTAGTTAGGCATTACTCTTGCTCCGCAAATATGGCGCACCCGACTGCGTTGGTTTAGAATATAATACATACGTAACAGATACCAATAATTCACCAATCGTTTGACTCAAAATACTAGACATAGTTAAGGATTCTTGAGAAATTTAAAGCCAAACAACTCGGAGTAGACACAATGTAGATACATTGGATGTACATGTATTATGAGCTAATCGACGGAGATAGGTATCTTTTATTCATATCAAGGTGCCTATTCGCTATCGGTCAGTTGTACATGTATATCTATAGAAGGAATCTACAGATAAACAGAGTCAGAGTCAGAAATCAGTATCCTATTGACAATACCAGCTGCAGTGCTCCTAAGATCGCCAAGCCATATAATCACGCCAACATGGACCAGGCCACAGCATGCTGTATTAGTTCGGGTATGAGAAAGGCCGCCTCAGGACCCTAACTTCCGTCCACCAAACTACTCACACCACCAACAGAAAAGGTGCTTAGTTTATAGTCTGAGCGAGGCCAGGTTCTTTGCTAACAGGGCGAGTAATTTATGAGGTAAGTGGCCCGTCGGCCCGAGAGGTATTTGGCATGTTATTACACAGCCAGCAGTGATAGATCAACAGACCACGGGGACCGGTGGTATTTTGCGGGTGTTTCCTAACCCCCAACCAGCTCACCTACCTTACAATACCAACAGTTGAACACTGCAACCTAAGCTGAAGGAACACTGGAAAACTCGCCCAGAAACGAACTACCCCATTTTGATTCCTCCCTCCATTGTATAACAATCGGTATTCATCTGTTTGCATATGGTTTATGGTGTAAACAAAGGACATCATGTCCAATGTGTTACTGATCTGTTTCTACACCGCACGGCAAAATGATACAAATATTGCCACCAAGTGAACATGTATATTTAAGGCCTGCGACTAAATTACGGGGCGATTGCTCTAAAACGGGGCGAGTATTCCTTTAAATTATGTCGCGACTTTCTTTCGGGTCGAGTTCTTCAATAGCCATCTGAGGATGGAGAGTCTGGACAACACAGGAAATGCACTGTAGCTGATTGGAGAGCATTTAAAGGGGGTTTTGGAAGTCGGTCCTTTCATTAGTGAGTCTGAGGTAAAGGTGAGAGGGAGTTTGTCTAGCAAACCGGATTAATTATTCCCAAATGGGACGGGCAGTGTGACCGTGACCCCCGAGTTATGGTCCCCTTCATTGTAAGCAATGCATAGTTTGGGTTGGAAGGCGAAAGTCCCGTGTATGTGGGCGGAATTCGGCCGGCAATAAGTATTCAGGAAAATAAGTGGTTTACCATTTATGTTTGTCAGAAAAAAAGTCCAATCCTTCATACATACCACTGTGCTGATAAATTCTGCTCAGATGTTTTCGGATTTATATAATGAAACATCCCACGATCTGAAATACACTCCGATCTATGCCTGGAAATAACTTCAAAGCGACACAACTTCGCAACCCAACTTCCAGTTCTCTAATTTATGTTTTCCCGTTTGGTATACAGCTGTTGTTGCAGAAATCCATGTGTTTCATTGGCAGAGAGCTGTGACCAGCAGAGGTAGTATTCCCCTGTTCAACCTTTCAGAGTTCAGTGAGTAGCTCACCTTCCCCTGTAAGCGCTGGAACAGCGACCAAGGGCTAAGGATTAAGTTGGCTCTGGAGGTCTTTCCTCCGCCCCCACTATCCCACACCCACAAATCCGTAACCTTAGGCGGATTAGGATCGTGATGGGGAGTGGATTAAAGATGGCTTTGTTGTCCTCGTCTCCGACAGGCATCTCCCGTTTGTTTCCATGAGCGACCAGGAGGCTGACTATTCATCTGGTGTCGGCTTGTTGATCTGCCCATAGTGGTATTCCACCACTGTTGGCTAATCGCCCTGCCTCCTAGTGGTAGTCTCCTTATGTAGGCTGGCAAACTTGCCCCCAAGTGTTAGTCCCCTGGTTATGGGAGGTTTCCATTTCTCTACGGAAAGCCACGTTTCCATTTTCGGTATACATGTATATGATATTTCTATACGTGTACACATGTCCTACTACAATGAATACATACACATTTGCAGCTACATGCCATAAAGCAACCGAAACCGCCACGTGGCATTCAAAGACGGGAAGGAGTGAAGACAATAGTAACTTCAGCATACTTCTGATGTATCCGTTTCCGTTGCAGGACTTTGATTCTGAAATCCGAATCTATATCTCTGTGTATAGGCAGACCTAATAGGAACACGAATCTTGACCTCCCGTCTACCGTGCTGTTGTACAGAGTGCCATAAGGCCTTTTTCCATTGGCCGACAAACACTGTGTAGATTTTCTGTGTTCACCCAACAGCCTATTTCCATTTGGCGTCAGCAGTGCTGAAGGTCCGTCGGTGGTTCCTGACTGTGCATCGGTGATGGCCAATGGAAATAGGCTATTAGGAGAACAAAAAAACCTACACAATGTTTGTCGGCCAATGGAAACAGGCCTATACACAGGGGCATCCGCAGAAATGGTGACGCTATAACCCTGATATTAAATAGACAGCGAATTCCTCTATTAACCACTCAGTATTCATCCTTTGTATAGAAAAGGGGGAATATCAGTTTTATCTAATTTATCAAGCATACATCTCTCAGATTATCTGAGTTATTCAGATGCCGTTATTGGCTTACAAGCTTATATCGTAGAGAGACATGGAACATTGAAATTAAAGATAAGGTAGAGATTAGTGAGTGGGAATAATGAACAGATGAAGAGTATGGATTACAATAGCTAATTTTTGATTACATTACACATTACCAGATTATGCCGGAAAGTAGCATACATATGCAGATTTTATAAATATGACTCAACTGCTCCTTTAAAGTCTTCGATATTAGTCAGTTGGGGTCAGAAAATAATTGATTTGCGGCTTCAGATAGACCGGGAAAAAATGGAAAACATGACGGTGTAGGCCACACTGTAGGGCTGAAGGTAATTAGTGCGGTTCAAACCATAGTTGTATTGGTATAAATGAGGCTCGATCTTACTTGCTTTACACAGGGAAAATATAATTGTATATACCAGTCTCACATCTGTTTAAACATAGCCCACATAAAATAGTACAAAAAATATATAATAAAGACATGTGATCCAGCAGACTGTATCTACCCGCAATTAAAATGTACCTTCAAGGTACATCGTAAATTATAGATTTCGCTATAGACGGTTGGTCGATTGTAAGGCTATCCCTACATTACAGCTATTTATAAGTGATATTAAGTAAAGGTCCACACGCTAGGCCTATCCTGATATTAATGTCAAGACTTCAGTATTGGATAGAGGGAACCTACAGAAGGTGGACCACTGTGATAAATCAATTGAAAATCCATTTTTAAACCGTTACATTATGTACATAGATATAGTTAAAGTAGAGATGTTTCACATACTGTAGAAACATAGGTGTAACTTTCACCAAGTTAGAAACTCTGATTCTTTCATATACACACAACAGATTCTTGCATTGAATTCCGCTCTGTCGGTGATTCGCTTAATTATCGCCCTATGGATAGCGCTGTATCTCTCAATTACGAAACTAGCCCATCTTCACTAGAACCAGCGCCGCTTCCTTGACCAGTGCACTTTGCCTTTCCTGTTAGCCTCTGTAGTTCTTTCGGCCCCTCCACCAACATGCCACCAAACCGCCACCTCACTCCGTCACCCCCGCCCACCCACCGACGCCCTCTACTTGCCTCCTATTAGGACAAGACCTCGCCTTGTTACGATGACCGGATGCTCCATAGAGAGAAGGTGCTATGTGATTGGTTGACTGCATTAGCAGAAAGGAAGTCAATGTTTATAATGTGTACACCAATGAGAAACTATTTGACGGGGGCGGTCATTCACTACCACTAAACTACTTTCACAGCAATTGTTGAGCGCCAGTTACCAAGAACGGTCCGACCATTTGACGTAAATTACTGTGATAACAACATTATAGATTGATAACTACCCATATTTCCTTAGGAAGATGGGGAGTTTGTTCAGTGGTTGTGGTTGTGGGATTGGTGGTTCGAGTCCCGCTGCTATCACCATTTTCCTTCATCCCCAGCAGTGGTAGTAGACTTACTGAGCGTACTCATACCATGTCTATGTGGTGTGGTGACTAAAAGAACTCCCTTAGAAAAAATATGTTATTTGGCCTTAATGTTGCTACATCTTCTGTACTTAATTTCAAGCGCTAGATTAGGACTTGTGGTTACACACTGTGTGACACAGATGTCTGACTGGTACATATAGTAAAGAGTGACAGGCATGTCGGTAGATATATTTGAGAATCAATGGTCCTGCCAATAAATACATAAGCATTGCTAATATCGTATTTCATGTCCAGAGAGAAATTACACATTTTTAAAGATGTAATTCTAGCACAATCAGAGTATTAACGATTCTATCCCAGGTTTCATAATTAAAGCCGAGTTAAGCACTGAGTGTTTTATTATAGAACTCCGAGACACTCAACGAGATTCGTCGTCCTTTCCGGGTTCTTTTCATCCGAACCTTCTTTCTATCTCCCTTCTCTCCACTCCCCTCTCCTATCACTCTGCCCTGCTCTCCCTCGAAAACCAAAATTTCCTCTCCGGAAAGCACGCTCTGCCCACCATTCAGCGTGTTTCGCGCCGGACGATTTCCGCTTCCGCCTTACTGCTTCCGGTCGAGGGCAGGCGGGGATGGCGCCCCCTCATCGTCGAAGAACGCGCACAGGTCGCTGGTTGTCGGCGATCGGCAGCCGCTGGTACCCGTGATGCAATGATGGGCACGCCGAATTGTTTCTGTGTACTCGGCGAGCACCAGCAGCGCTGAACGCTGCTTTTCCAATCAATGCGGCCGACGTCTCGCCCCTTCCACCGTTCCCCCTTCCCTCTCACTGCCTGCCATGTCCAATGGCAGGTCTAGGTTGTGTGATGGACTTTTAGACCTTGCCACGGGCAATTTGAGGCGCGTTCGCACGGGCCATTGGTTCTCTCTGCCGGGGTGGCCGTCAGATTGTAGACGGGAGGGCAGGGTTGGAGATGATTGGTGGCAGTGGTTATAGATTGAGCAGGACGAGATCTCACTCAAAAATTTCATTGTGATCGAAGGGGTTTGGAGAAACTGAACGATCCTAGATGCTAGGTTGGCTTGTAGGCATGGGATTCAGCCTGGAGGCGGGCTGGTTGAGATGGAGGCACTTCCCGTATCTGTGCGTAGCTGGAATAAATACGTAGATTGTGGATGGGTCAAAACCGATGAGATTGGAGGAGAGAGGGCTCTACATATTAGAACGAATACACGCTGTTACATTGGAGACACAATTCAATTTTAGTGGGATCACATGAATCAATATCACATAGGCACTATATGGTTTCGGTATGGAGATATGGTCATGTTAAGCAGCACTGCCCCAGCAGAGGTACGATACACTGCTCTAGCGGCGGCTGTTCCAACCCGTTTGCATCTAGGCACTTTAAGGTTTAGGTAAGGTTTTGGGGTTTTGTGAAATAACATCATAGGATGAGATCTACCTTATGCTATTTTGGGTTTGCATTGATAACAGGGACCGGTGCTTAAAACTAGATTGGAGATATTCTAGAAGATAAAAGTAGATGGGCAAGTGTTAGGACAGTGTAAAGAATTCGTACAAGAACCAACTGGCCAAAATAGGATAGAGTAGAGAATAACGTGCATCATGGACAGATCACTTCTCTGCTTCTCTCATTCTCTAAGCACGTGCTTCTTGAATAGAAGAGGAATTGTGGTGCCCATATTTTCACGGAGAGTCCCAAGGGAACATGAGAGTGAATGGGGATCATACCATTCACTAGTAAGCTCAGACTAAGCATATCGTCAATGACTGTGTTTGGCTTTTAGGATAAAACCCTATATTTGTGTGTTCTCGCTTTCAATAATAGATGTGTATGCGTCTATCTGAACAATAACTTTACATTCATTTTCGAATAACAAAAAGCTGTTGATCCCTCAGACTCAGAGTCCCTTTGGTAATAGTGGTTGAACATAATACAGGACCTATTCAGATGTTGAGGAGGTCCCGTCCAGATCATACTAGTGTGCACGGTATATTGTCATATTTAGGGACCACACTTATAGAGCTTTCCACCCATTTGTGGGCACAGACCCCACTGGTTGTACCCTCACCTCACGGTAAGACACAGTAACTAGTGAGCGTAGTGCTTAGGGTGTAAGGGTAGTAGGGCAGACACCAGTGGCTGTGAGGGCTGGAGAATGGGCGTAGAGAGGGAGTTGTCGAGAGAGGGCGGTCGTCGGTACGCACTGACCGCGCCCGGGTAGACTTGACGACGCCCAGATCGCGGTCAGAGGAGCTGCTCTGATTGCTGTAGCAGCGACCAGCTCCGATCTCACTTGCAGAGGGTCATTTGCTCGTTGGGCTGCTCAGAGCTGCTCCTGGGACCAATACCATCGCCCACCAGCCACGCCTCATCGCCCGACCCCCTCCACAAGGCGTCCCCTATGTCCACGGGGCCGATGCTTGCCCAATACCGCGTCCGATGCAATTAGGGGGCCGTATTCACATAAAACCTGTGCCGCTCATCTATGACAAGCCGTTCCATTATCTGTTGCCCACTTTGAAATAGCCTGCACTCCATTCTGGGGTGGATATATTTTAGTGTAAAATCCCATACAATGGTTGATAGGATGTACATAGTATGTTTACGATTTTGAAACATATGAAATTATCAATGAATTTGACCCGAATGTAGTTCTCTATTTGTACGGAAAAATAATATATGTATAGATTTCGCCTGCCATTTAATTAGAAGGACGAGAAGTGATGAAGTAACGCTTTTTATAGTTCACGGCACAACAGCGATACAGATATTCCAACGCTTGACTGGATTGATCTCATTTAGCAGTTGGTTTTAGAGCTCCTTAGTATTATGTAGTAATGTTTGATGGAGAGATAGGAGGATTACAGCGCTTGATTAGCATTCATTGATCACGATATTATCATTCACCCTTTACTGAATGAATCACGCATAATCCTGCTCAAACCGCCTGTTTGGCTAATTGAATTATACCACGACGTTCCAGGAAGTAATGACGCACCACTGCTATTGGTATTTTGAAAACAACCTGAAGGAAATCACTTTAAAGTGGTTTTGCACTTTTAGGTTTTAAGTTAATTGGAACTCACGATGAATATAATCATTCCAGAATCGTAATGATGTATTTGAATAATCAAAAAGATGGACTATTACGCTGGAGAGGAGTATAGAATCAATGAAAATTTAACACCATCAAACAAATTTCCGTTCCTGCTCTAAATCACCATCATATCGCTGTTACGAAGTTATCGCAGATAAATGCGCAACACACTAATGACCGCCGACTTATGTAGTAGTATACCCGTGCCTGGGCTTATTCTGTCCCGCATAATTACATGTATAATTGCATGTCAATGTAAACACCTGTAGCTTGACTTATCATGAATCTGAGAAGCTAATCTGTATGTCACAACAATTTACACTACTACCTCAGCCCTACATGTAGTTAAATTTAAATTGGCTGTCACAACTGTCTGAAATCAGCCTCCTGTTTATTGTCTAGACCCTGAGTGTAATATAACTATCTTGTCTATCCATTTGTTCTGTCAACCATTATCCATTGCCCATCATTAGTCTGTTGTCACTCTCTATTATTAGTATAATCATGTATGTAATTTGTAAAGTTGAACTTGATTATATCACCCTAAGCCGACATATGCTGGATATGATCTGGCCTGATTGAAAACCAAATGTAATGTTTGAATCTCGGTACAATTAATAATTTAAAAAAAAAAGAACTACATCTACAGTTGTTCACCATATAAGGTAGGAACCTGTATATCCTTATTCAGCCGTCACCTCTTTTCTATTGCCAGTGATTGAGCATTGTCCTGAGATGTTATATTGATTACTCAGCTATCATGGTCAGGGCTGCGTTGTCCCTTTGTCTTTCTAGATACATATTGTGTCCCAGTAGGTTCAATCTGTAAAACACAACTAGAAATCTCAACATGATTACACTACGAGTAGGCCAATAATGAATCGGATATTACTATGTACCTACTGTCTTAACTAACGCAATTACTAACCGTTGCTTTATACATACAGTAATGTCACTTCCTTCACTGCCGTGTAGTAACGGACGTTACGCCTAGAGTCTTAGCGAACGGATAATGGCGGACGGACGTTAGCGATACGTCGACTTGCGAGTCGCAATATACCGCGAAATACAAGAAATACACATACCTAGTCACATAAAAATCCTACTATAATCCGGAAATACATAGAATAAGCGCCAGCCGACCAGGGATGGGATCCAAAAGAAGCCTGAAATGACAACATGATACTAGGCGTTCACCCCTGGAAAGTTAATAAAAATACCTAAGATTGGGTTTTCCATTTATTGCTCCTTGTATTTTCACCACAAAAAACCCCAGCATTAGGAACATTATGCTGCCCGTATCAATTAAAGTGGCTTTGTAAGGGATTGCAACGTCAACTTTACACAACATAAACTGCTTCGTTGTCTGGGGTTTACGACAATTGTTTGTAATGCGCGTGCCTCAAGCCGTGATACGAGGACATTACGTTTGCTTTGGTCTGGAAAATTGCTTCGCAGGCAGGGCAGATCATACAAACATAGGGGCGGGGTGGCCGGCTCTGTCTTCAGTAAATTACCACTATAAACATAGAGCTGACGGTGAGCCGGCACCCACCGCTCTCCTTCGCGATTTCAATTTCAGAGGAACACACTCGTAGAAGCCAATTGTGAGCAGAGGCAGCTTGACGGATAGGCAAGGCTGTCTTCATGAAATACGAAACCGACAGTGGTTGGCACGTAGTTTTGGAATGATTTCATACTCAGATGTCAGATGGATGCGAATTATGATAGGAATTTGTATCTTTGTGTCATTATTTTTTGTTTTGTTTCTCAGGTTGGAGCCAGAGTGAGCCCGCTAATACTGTTGATACCCTTGCGTTTTTGGTCTCATTTGCTACTAATAAAGTGTACTTTACTACAATTGCCTCTGAATATGTTTGTCACGAAGCTACAATGAGAGTTGTTGGGTGTATTAGTACTATGCATTTCAAATATTGGAAAATCAGACATAATCTCGAACCACACATAGTCAAAGTACTATTCGGAAATAGTGTTTGAGCACGGGTATCTGTCGTTTCAGTGGGCTCACTTTGGCTGCCTATTACGCCATACACTGAACATGTCCAAGTCGTGAGGTAGAATTGTGTAGTACAAAGTGTGAATACGGAGGGTTGTCACTGTTACTGGTATAACTGTAGAATGTGCAGTGAAGAAGTAGTATATGAAAGTGGGTGATTTGAAGGTACGAATTCTGCTGAGATCATCACCACAGAGTTCCTTTTGTGCCGACCAACCAATATTCCAACAACCGTTGGAGCCTCAGTGTCCATATATTCTGAATATTTTGTCATAATGAGTTTGTGTTTTATGACAAATTTACATAATCTAGTTTATCAGTCTGTCTTTTTGATGTTATCTTAAGGTTTAACCGATAAGTTCACACATATTGAGTAATTATTGGTGACATTTTGTTCCTCTTTTCAGTGCACCCAGTGCCTGATGGCGAAATGGATGGTGCTGGTGGCGTCCCTAGTAGCTTCTGGGACGACAACACAAAGGAGGAGACGGAAAATATTCCACCCAATAAAACGTCCTTCCCAACGACGACGTCAGCAGATCAGCCAATCAGCGTCAACGTTACATCGACGGAGAAAAACAACAACGGAAGCGAAGAGGTAGAGGCCTCTGGTGGTGCAAAGGGAAATCAAACAGCGATTTTGCCAGAGAAGACAAACGACACCCATGACATCCTGCGCGTGACGACAGCAGAGCCAGAGATGCTGTCCAAAGATAGCGTGACGTCATCGGACGACATGACATCAGAGGAAGACCAGACGACGCCGGTGACCCGTTTGGATGAATCTGTGAATAACGTAACAGCTGATAATTTCACAAGGGGCGCTGCTGCTGCTTCTGGCAATGGGGGCATTGGTCTTCCGGTAATCACCCCGAGCATCCTGCCGCCGGGAAACAGGTCCCCGGAAGTACCTCCCGGAAGGGACCCGTCGGCGGAATACCTTCCTGCATCCGGTGCTACGGGCACGCCCGCTGCCCTCCAGACATTACGCCCTACGCCGCCCCCACTAGAGCCAGCGCGGACGGGCATGTCCACAGCGCCGGCAGGCACCACCCTCTCTCCAGCCACACCGAGCATAACGCTGTGGCCACCTATAAACACAAAGTCCACCGAAGACAGTGCGTCGGGCTTGGTCAGGAGTAGTACGCTGCCTCCAGTGCCCGTAGTGACGCGGGGACATAGACCGATGATACCATCGACGTCGACACCGACGACGACAACGTCGCCGATAGCAACGACGACGCAATCTCACCACCAGGCGCCTGCGCGGCCGCACCCTGGTGGCGGGGTGGTGGAGCAAGAGGAGAGCGGGCGGGGGGAGATCGCCGGCATGGACCCGCTGGCGCTGGGCATCGGAATCTGTATTCCCGTTCTGCTCATCACTGTCGTCATTCTCAGCGTCTTCTGCTATAGAAAGTAAGTACACTATTATTGTTTGCATTAGCGGTACCACTGTTTGTTATATTACGTATTGTTTACAGGAAACAAAGACTTCTTTCATCTCCTGCTCGATCCGCTACGCTTTCAGGGCATATACAACCAGAGGGTGATATTACCGAGTTATCGCTGCGGCACGAACTGTACCATATTAGGTTAGCAGGAATTGGATGATATCTGTAGAATAATAGAATGCAGTGGAACACAAATGACCGCTGGCCTTCTGGAAGGGGCTCGAGAAGCCCCAACAATCTATTAACACAAGAACAGATTTTGGTCAGTGTACAGTAAACAAACGTAGTCAAGGCTGTGGTATACCAAACTACCAGCTAGTGGCTTCCCCTAGCAATGGGCAGGGGAACCAGTGCCGTCAATACCCATATAAAGTTCCTTTATTTCTGCATATAACAGTTTATATTAGAATACATGTGCTGCAGAACCTTTAATCCGAAACAATTGAGATTTGGTAGGGCTAAACCATTCTACATGAAATCGAAGACTGCATATTTCTTAACATGATTCGTGGCAGAAAGGTATTTATATAGAACGTCCTGACCATGCTGTACAAGTCACAGAACGAGATGGTAATTCACGGTTTGTACGGAACGAGGCATTTATGCCGAGTTCCGTACAAACCGTAAATTATCATCGAGTTCTGTCACTTGTGCAAGCATGGTAGGTCGTTCTATATTTACTATATACCCAAAATTTAAAAAAATCATTAATTTGATTTTTAACAACCGATATGTTAATAAACGTGTTTGGCAAGGTGGTCCGTATTTTATTTTTACGTTATATGTCAAAACGGTACGTATTTACAGTAACTACGGCATGGGTATATAGTAATATATGTTTTATTCATATTTTAAGGATTTTATGTAGACGAATTCATTTGTATTCGGGAGTCTAAATGAATCTATTCCCTTTCGCCTGATGTGATCGTTTCCCTCATCTAAACCCAAATGCTACTCCACTCGTCTATTTCTTTAATGTGTCTGTCCGAAACGCCATCCATTTAGGTAACGTGGTGAATTGAGATTATATTCGATATCGAGTACTCCTGTTCCTGTGCTCCCCACCCTCCACATTGACCTTACCACTTTCTGGTCCGCTTCTCAAGGCGCGGTCACGTGGCTGTAAACATTGATATCTGGCCAATCAAACACGTGCCAGCGGTCGGCGCGTGCGCTGTGACACCCTCCAGGCGTGCTTGTTAACACCGTTATCGACCCCCGCAAGTGAAACAAGGAAAAATGTAAACACACTCGGCATGGCTTCACAGAATCTTAAAATGCAGGAAAATGTCTTGACGGTCAACCTTCAAGACCCTTGTTTAAGTGTAATACGATCTTATATTATGGACGATAACCACTGTTGCTCTTACTAAAATACTAGAGGTGGCACAGAAAACTAGTTCATCGAGGAGCCTGACTCCGCAATGTTTTGACGATCGATACTCATTAATAACAGTGACAGGTAGAATAAAGATATGGCTTTAAGAACACTTGAGAACATTGCTGCTGGGAAACTCTGAAGAATTATAACAACAAATATTTCCTGCTATAGGTATACCTATTATTCGAACAGATAATATTGCAGTTAAACTGAATAAAAAAAGGTCATCAATTGTTTAGATTCTATACATATGTAAGCCGATAAAAGCAAAACGAAACTTACTTTTCCATTAGATTGTTCAAGACCTTTTCTTTTAATCCGATGTGAAAAGTAACTTCTTAGAATTCCTATACATTCTATTATGAAATTATCATGATATTCATCTCTAAATCAAAAACTAGCACGGTGACCCCCTATTCTTGAATTATCTATGTGTTATACAACACTTAGAGATCATATTATATTCAGATTTCAGGAAAATGACCAAATTGTCCGATAAAAATGCGAATTCTATAGAGCTTAACATAGCATTGAATGATCCTGATCTTGTTTACATGTTTTATGTTTTTTTTAACTGAAAAAAAAAAAAAATAGAACTTATAATGGGTAACCCATGGCCGTTGGTCAGGGGTGGTCATTGCTCCCCCTGACACGCCCCCTCGCGCACCCTGCGCACTCCCCCCTGGTGTCGGTCACGTGAACCCCGCGGTCACGTGGCCCACCGCGTCTCTGACCTCCACCTCATTCTGCTCCTGTACTCCACTACGTTCACACGTATTTTTCTTTACTCCCACATTTTGGCCTACTCTCCACGCCGTCTTCGATACTCCCCGAGTATCTGACCGTGCAGAGACAGTGTCTGAATACGGGTAAAGTTCACGTGAATTACAGGACAGATAGGATGGCACCACCAACGACACGCGCGCAAGCGAGCGCCTCCACGACCACGGACCAGGCCTCGGAGTCAACCGTGAGGGAGAGCGATCAGGTGGAGTCCGCGTCTCAGGCCGGAAGCCTCCGGTCGGCCCGCCTCGTGGCCGTAGAGACCGGACTCTCGGACATGAGTAAGAAGTTGGACGCACTAATTCAACTACAGACCCAACGGTCGTCGGGACGAGCATCGCCCCCTACGGTTCGCTCAGTCGCCGAAGTAAGGACTCGGGATTGGGCCGAGGATCAAGCCGGCTGCGCCATGCCTCCACCCCGCCAGCTACGAGATCGCTACGCAGGGGACCCGTACATCCAGCGTGAGCTCGACCGTGAGGCCATCCGCCACGACAAGACGGCTGGTAAGCTGCAATCAGATATTCATGTTACCCGTTTGATCAGTAAACCGTACATGTTCGTGGATAGGGAGGGGGTTTACACGTTGTCCCAGAAGCTTGAACTGAGGGGAACCCTGGGCCCCCTCGAGTACCTGAGTGCGTTTATTGGCTTGCTCGGGGATGACCGTGCGGTCGACCCCGTGAGGCCATGTTCCGGCACTTACACCAAGTTTCAATCGACGCCCAGAGCCGGCCGTGGGCCGGAGTCAGGAGATGGTCTAACCACGTGTTCGACCAGATCGAGGCCGGGAGGTTGTCGTGGTGCGATTACTCGCGGATCCAGGAGGAGCGAGTCCGACTCGCGATGACGACCGGGACCCTCACCAGCGGGGCCGACACCGGGAAGGCCCGAGGACGGGAGTTGCCATGCCGGCAATTTAATTCCGAGAGGGGGTGCCGCCATAGGAGCGGCCACGATGACGGACCCGTGAGATGGCTGCACGTGTGCTCGTATTGCGACTCCGTGGGGAGGCAATGCGGGCATTCGTTACACGCGTGTAACCGGAAACTCGGATATACAATGGGGTATGAGAACGGTCAGGCTGCGCCCACACCGGCACCCCGGCGAGCACCCCAGGCCGGACACGCACCCCAGGCCGGACACACGCCCCGGGCGGTCGACCCGAGAGCGGATGTGCTCCCCCAACACGGGCACGGGGCAAAAAACGGCTACGGTGCGCCCCGCGAGTGAGCGGAGCGCACCCGCACACAGTCACAACACGTGCCCCCCTCCCCGGGCCCGGGGTCGTGGGGTGCAATCCACGTGATGTAACACCAGCGGGCCCTGTGATCTCCCCCGCCGCCAACAGGATTTCCGGTGACCGGACGTGGGCGGGGGTCGTAAAAGGAGGCGGCCCGGTGACCACTTCGGGCCCCCGCCCCCTCACGTGGAGGGGGGACCACACGGGGGGTCCACGTGACCACAACACGAAGGCCGCCGGCCCACGTGGTCGGGCCCCCAACATAAACAACAACAACGAAGGGGGCGGGACCCGCCACGTGGTGGACAGGCTCACCGCGCGGCCACCGCCAGCCCACTGCGCTAGCACGAGTGTTAGTGTTACCGCGCCGACTGAAGACCCAACTAACACTCCGGATTTCGGCGGACTAAAGGAAGTCTGCCGGACCGGAATTCCGTCGCCCGGACTCCGGACGGACCCGGAGGCCTTCATGGAACACAGGCGGGCCAAGTGGCCCCGCTTCACCAAGGCCGGCCCCCCGGCGCACGGCCACATATATGAGGCGGTCCGGGCCTCGGGCCTGCCCAACGCCCTGTGCACGAAGATAACCCTGCCGACGGACCTCAAACTACGGGCGTGGGAGCACTACCTGACGGGCATGGAAGGAAAGGGGGAACTCCTCGGTTTCATAAGATACGGATTCCCCCTCGGCTACCTCGGGCCGGCCAGCGACACTCGGGACGTCCCCAACCATCCGAGCGCCACCGGATTCCCGAAGCAAGTCGGGGATTTTATCAGAAAGGAAAGTGGGTTCTCGAACCTCATGGGACCGTTCATGGAGGCTCCCTTCGAGCCGTGGTGCCACGTTTCGCCGTTGATGTCCCGGGAGAAGCGCGGGTCCGAGGCCCGCCGCGTCATAACGGATATGACCTTCCCCCGGGACCATAGCGTCAACGCCTACGTGATGAAAAACGCGGTATACGGAGAAGAGCGCGAGCACAGCCTCCCTACGGTCGACGGTTTCGTCACCCGCCTCGTGGCCTCGGGCCCAGGGAGCTACATGGCGACCATCGACATCTCGCGCGCCTATAAGAACTTTAGGTGCGACCCCCTCGACTGGCCTTTGCTGTGTTTCCTGTGGGACGGCGGGTATTATTGTGATACGGCCATGCCGTTCGGCGCCCGCGCGTCCTCGTATCACATGCAGTGTGTGGCCGAGGCCATCGTGGGGATACTCGCCGGAAAGGGTGTCGAGGCCGCCATGTATCTGGACGACCTCATCATACTATCGCCTTCTCGGGAGAAAGCTGCCTCGGACTTTGCCATAGCCCGAGACCTGTTCGCCGAGCTCGGCCTCCCCGAGGCCCGGGAAAAGGCGCAGGCCCCTAGTCAGACCGTGCGCTGGCTGGGCATCGACATCAATGCCGCCGAGATGTCCCTCACCATCCCTCAGGACAAGTTGGAGGACGTGCGGGAGCACGTTGGGGTGGTCGCCAGGAAGCGGTCGCTGACGAAGCGACAGCTTCAATCCGTCCTCGGCAAAATCCTGCACGTCGCCAAATGTATCCGCCCGGCGAGGCCGTTCGTCAGCAAACTACTGGAGGCCCTACGGTCGATGGACGGGTTCTACATCAACGTAAGCTCGGACATGCGACAGGACCTCCAGTGGTTCCTACGGTTTGCCGCCGGGTGGAATGGACACGCCCTCATCCCTCGAGGGCCGGCGACAAAGTGTATCACGGTCGACGCCTGCCTCTCAGGCGTGGGGGGTACAGACGGCCGTGCGGCGTACGCGTGCCAGGTTTGTCCCATCAATGACCCCGTGGACTGCATCTCTGAGCTCGAGGCCCTGAACACAATCTATGCTCTCCACACGTTCCTCGGGGACCGTGATCGTGGGACCAGGATCGAGGTCTTCTGTGACAACATGGGGACCGTCCAGGCACTCACGTCGGGGCGGGCACGCAACCGCGTTCTCGCCGAGTGTGCCTGACAGGCCTGGATGGTCCAGGCCAAACTGCAAGTCGACCTGGTCTACACGCACGTCCCCGGGGTCCTCAATACGGTCGCCGACGCACTCAGTAGGGCCCACCTGTCCTCGAGGGATTTTAACAATGCTGCATGCCTGATGAGATATCATGATCTGTGGTCCGTGGTGCCTTGTAATCATGCTTCATTCGTGCCTGTGCTTCGCCTGTCCTGCAGATCCGGCGCTACGCTCTCTCCAACGGAAGGCATCTGCGCGGCAGGCCGAGGCACGTGCCCCAGGCACGGTCGCGAACCAGAAGAGCGCCGTGTCCACCTACCTCGCCTTCTGCCGACGGACGAGGACCGACCCGCAGGCACCGTCCGTGAGTTTCATCACGGCCTTCCTAGAGTACCTCGCGGACCACGCCCCCTCGCCGGCGACCGTGGCCAACCAGCTCTCGCACGTGAGGACACACCTACGGCTCTCGGGCGGGGACGTTACGGCTACAGAGGACGTGAGGGTCAGGAGGGCCCTCGACGCCATGAGGAGGAACAAGGCCTACACACCGAATGTCAAGCCTCCTATCCCCATGGCCGCCCTCCAGGGGATCCTTGAGCTACTGTCGGACACGCCCCTCGACCTGACCCTACGGGCCGCGTTCCTCCTCCTGTATTACGCCGCACTGCGGCAGAGCGAGGTCGCCCCCCCTATGGCCAGGGCATTCGATCCGGTACGCCACCTCTCACGTGGAGACGTGGTGCTCACGGCAGATCACGTGGCGGTCCGCATCAAGGCCGCCAAGAACCTCCAGTGCGTGGGGGAGGAAAAACACGTGAGGCTCCAATCCTCCCCGGACCCGAGGTCGTGCCCGGTGACGGCCGTGAGGAATATGCTCGCCGCGGTCCCCACGCTGATACCGACGGATCCGTTCCTGCTCAACGCTGACAGGTCGCTAATAACGACGCGGTCGCTGTCAAAGGAGTGGGAGCGGCTCAACACCACAGCAGGCCACCCCCCTAAGACCTATACTCTACACAGCCTGAGAAAGGCCGCCGCCACTCAGGCCTTCCAGGCCGGGGTCGCTGAACTCTCCATTCAACGATACGGGGGGTGGCGCTCAAATGCACACAGGGGATACATTAGGGACTCGAACGCACACGAAGTGAATGCGTCCCTCATACAGTCCCTCAACCAGTGACTCTCATCCCTCACAAACTTTTCTCCCTCCCACCTCGCCTCATTTTTCTGGTCTTGGCGTTTTTTATACATCATATTGTATAACCATTATACCTCATATTGTATAACCATACTATTTGTTATACAACCATATACATAATTGACATACCATTATACCTGTCATTTACAAATATGTATCTTATACGTAATTGACCTCATTATATCTCTGTCAATTACTTTATTTACCTTATTTCATATTCATATTTACCCATTAATATTCATGTCGGTAAAGGTATATAAAATTAAAATAAATTTTATTATTCCCAACTATCGACTCCTTCTTTGTGTTCAGGGATAGGGGTAATGGGTAACCCATGGCCTATGGTCAGGGGTGGTCATTGCTCCCCCTGACACGCCCCCTCGCGCACCCTGCGCACTCCCCCCTGGTGTCGGTCACGTGAACCCCGCGGTCACGTGGCCCACCGCGTCTCTGACCTCCACCTCATTCTGCTCCTGTACTCCACTACGTTCACACGTATTTTTCTTTCCCACCCACCCTCACCTCTCTTTCTTATCTCCTACTCCGTAGGGCGTTTTTTATACATCATATTGTATAACCATTATACCTCATATTGTATAACCATACTATTTGTTATACAACCATATACATAATTGACATACCATTATACCTGTCAATTACAAATATGTATCTTATACGTAATTGACCTCATTATATCTCTGTCAATTACTTTATTTACCTTATTTCATATTCATATTTACCCATTAATATTCATGTCGGTAAAGGTATATAAAATTAAAATAAATTTTATTATTCCCAACTATCGACTCCTTCTTTGTGTTCAGGGATAGGGGTAATGAAATAGAGGATGACTCTCCGGTGTTAGTTACCATGAATATTGATGATGAGTATGGAATTCTGTCAATATTATTGGCTGTAAAGCGCAGCCCACACTGCCAACCATGTTTTCCAGATATTTAGTTTGTGAGACATTTTGTTATTATTCTCTTATCTGGCATCCATTAGAGCTCAAATTCCCCAGAGTGTCTCCAAAACAAGTCAATGTCAAATTAACATGTCTAAATGTGATGGACCTGTCAATTCTGCGTTTTAATGAACTGGTGAGTCGGAAGGTCTGGACTTGTGAAGGTTATAATATCCTGTCACAGGAAACTGAATGAGAGCAATTTACGAACAATGACTTCCCTCATCTGGCAGCTTGAATAGCTTATGACCGCTTTTATCAATGCTCAACTACAATTTTACCTTGGTTGAGAATGAATTTGAATTCTGAGATACTAGAATCATTGTATCTGCTTCTGAAAAGCCAATACAAGATTTTCATTACATATACACTTAAATACTATAGATATCCCCAGCCGGCTTTAAGAAGTTTGGCACTCCGGGAAGATCCCCATTTCTCTGTGTGTTCTGTAAAAAAATATTTAAAACAAACAAACCCACCTAAATCCAATTGGTTGAAACGGGAACTCTTGTAATTAGCTCAGCTGTTCGCTGTTGTTTCTTTAATGCCCCCTTCCTTTAATGTCCATGCCTGTTTACCCCTTCTGAAAGAGAAAATGTGATTCAAGCTTATTTATTTGACCTTTTTTTCATGTCTCACGAATTCAATGACCTTGATGAATACAGTGATAGGGCTGACGGCAAATCACGCCCTTTTGAGGACTGACAATAATGCCTTTAATCGGATGTGAAATATGTGGTCATCTTTATTTTTCATAAGAAAACTTTAGATTGAAACCCTGCAGAACCAGTTCATAAATTGTAAAATTGATCAAACGTTATTGAGAATTGAAATTAGGCAATAAAAAGGAATTGACTCGTTAGATTCGCCAATCGGCAATATTTTATTTCCTTATGAGTATCAGGAAATATCTCCTGTATTGACTCACTAGATTGAATTGGGATCTATAACTCACAGGGAGTTATAACTTCCAAGAAAATATGAGAATATTTTACGGAGTATTACAAGGTTATTGGTTTCCATCTTGGTCAGAATTCTCGTGTATGTTACCGAATAATTGTTACGATTGAGATTCGAGGATTATTCCAATTACTTTTTCTGGTGTGAGATATTATGTTGAAACGATCCTATTCTTAGAATATCCAATTGAGTTCTCTTTGATTCATGGACAGCAATAAACATCCAACCTTACACCCTGCTGGTGACAAAGGTTGCCATTCTTCTATTTGTCACATCAATATTTAGGTTTAGGCAGATGATGTATAAGTGATTCGCCTGACAACTAGATTTTTTCCCAATAAATTCTTCTGCTGTTTGAAATCTGAGGGCTAAAATAACTTTATGTGAATCTTGGGTATTAATATAACCAACAGACCCTCGTAAAACACAAGTCCTCGGTAAAGAGAGAGAGGAATTTGCCAGGTCTAAAAAGACAGTGGACTTCATTTTGTGAGGAGCAGGGTGTAAGAAGCACTGGGGTTTCTTATAAGATGGTAATAAACTCGCGTGAAACGCTGTACTTTACGAGAGGGACGCTCTCGGGGTCACAAACTGGATCTCTGACGTAGGACGCTGGCGTCTTGCAGCTCGTCCTGCGTCCGAGCGTTTCATTACGCGCGTCCATCCATCACCCAATCTGTAGCTACAACCATCGCCGCTCCCGCGACCTTCATCTTTCTCCCCTCGACACAATCCCAGCAGGCGAACGCAAGACGTTCCCACCCCATTCCAACAGCTCCACCCCTATCTAGCAGCCCGGGGGAAGGTGGAGAGGGGGGAAGGAGAAGTCAGGTTGTTGGTGTGTAGGGAACATAGATCTTCCTACTATTGGACTTCTTTACATGCAGATTGCCGGGACTACTTTTAATACCAAAGCAGCGTCCGGCCGGAACATTGGTGGCGCCACCTGCAGTTGCAGACAAAAGACCTCAGGATGAGCCCGGTGACGCGGTGAATGACCGACGGAGGGCGCTAGTTGGTGATGGGGGCGCTCGGCAGCAAGCGTGGGGTGTGAAGGGAGGATAGGGGTGTAGTCCGACCGCCTTGACCCATTCAAACTGACCCCCTCTTTTGGGCTCCAGTTCGCTTTTCACACAAATGGATAGGAAAGACCTGCCGTAGCTTTCATTCAATTCCTTCGATTTCAGCGTTAGATTACGAGTTTAAAAACTAACTGTCCATGCTGGCTTCCTCTCCACGACCTTGCATGGCACAGAGGTCGTTTAGTGATTTCCCTCCTCTCCCATTCATTTTTATGGGGGCTCATTTCAATGCAAGGGCCAAACAGGGAACGGCTTATCAACTAATGGATTTTCTGCTAGTGGTAATCAGTCTTTAAAACTTTATTTTTGAAGGTTAAGTTTGATTCTCTTCTTCTGTATATGTGTAATTTTAAGTATGTAGTTTGTGGTATTTTACTTTTAGCCTAGGGCTGCTGAACCCTTCAATACCATCTTTGACACCAATACATTCCTACAAATAGTTTTCAATTCTATTCAATTGATTTGGGTTAGAAACCTTATTCTTTCAAACTATCCATATTCATTCTCTTTTTCTGTTTTGATTCGGCACGTTGATGCTGTTGGTATTGACGTTAGCAAGAGTATTAAATACAACATAAAAGAAATCTGAGGCTAATGCTAAGATTCATATATAGCTTGTATTAATTCATGACCAGTGTCATGATACAAAAAATACTAATTTTATTTCACATGTGATCTGAACTTAACGTATATACAGCAGGGTTCGTACAGAGCCTGGAAAACCTGGAAAAGCCTGGAATTAGGCTTTTGTGTTTTCCAGGCCTGGAAAAGCCTGGAATTCTCACAGAGAGCCTGGAAAAACCTGGAAGAGCCTTGAAAATTTAGTTTTGCATAAATGCAATTTTTTTAGTCTATGAAATTCTGGTCATTATAAAAGCTTTCCTTTTCTACGGTACCAGACTGCCTATGAAATTTCAGTTACTTGGATTAAATGGTTCCAAAAATCCTTTATTTGAGCATGTATAGCAAATTTCTAATAGGATAGCATGGATTTGATTATTTGTCTTAATATTTAAAAGTGGAAACGAAATTGAAGATATCTATACCAAACCACTGAATTTCCACAGGTAGTAAGGAAGATGAAGAAATCTTAACTAAACTTGGTGATGAATCAGACATGGTTTTAAAAACAGTGACCAGATGTGCCTGGAAAAAAAGATATTAGAGCCTGGAAAAATCCTGGAATTTCATTGGGCTGTCTGTGTACGAACCCTGATACAGGAACTCACATTCAGACATCATCTTGGCAATTCGCAACCTGTGTTTTCTTTAGTTCCCCATTATCCCTTTCAAATATGTAGGTAATATGTAATATTAGAATGTTTGATACCAATACTAACATTCGAGGACGTGGAATCAATTACTCTAATACTTTGATCATTGGTAAAGCAGCTGAGAAATGGGCATTGTATCAGAGAGTCAGAGATAGCAATTTAGACATTTTTCGGTTTATTTCCAGTTTTAATGACCTACTAGATTTACATCATATCAGAAACAAAGAGTGGAGACCAGTAGGATTCGGAATGTTTTACACCTTGCTGACATATCCTGAAATGAAACATAGATCAACATTTTGATATTCCCAGGTGGTGGGGCTGCAACGAGGCCTTACTCAGGAAAGGAGAAAAAGGAGAGGCTAAATGACCACGTGTAAATGTCTGGAGAATGCGAGTCGTGTCCGGGGTTTGGTGGGAGGGGGTCGAGAGGGGGTCGACCGCCAGCAGCCCGCACATGTACCCCAGCCAGGGTGATATTGAGTAAGGCCTGAATAGAGGAGCAGCTCTAGAGTTAGGAAGGAGCCGTATGTGTGCACGGGAGGAAGTGCAAGTGTATGGAGAGGGCGTAAGTCGATGGGGCAGGGTTAGGGTGGTCGGAAAGCAGTGGTGGCAAGGTTGTCTTACAGGGCAGCAGAGAAGGGAAACTGGATGGTGGGTGAACTTGTCAGACGGACAAAGGACGGTGGTTTTTTTTCTTTTTTTCCCCCTTTTCAATAAGCTTAACTACATTAGTAATCGCCTGCTGGCGTTCTTCCTTACATATGTCAACAAGGGAACATACACAAGAAAAATAGATGAGATTTTGTGTTGCAGATATTGGTATCACTGTATATTGAAATGTATAAGGAGAAACGGGAGGGCTACATTGTATTTGAATTTTGAATGGAACAATGCACCGCAGAACCCTGCCAAGAACGGATGATAAGACTAACTTTGAAATGAGACTCTAAAGAACTCGGTCTCAGAGAGCCCTTTTCTTGTAAATACGCACAAGAAGTCCTTAAAGGATAGCGCTCAACTCTAATAAATGAAATACGAGTGCAGTAGAGGCTTAGAGGCGGCTGGGGATCAGTGTAGGGGAGAATAGATGTAGCCTGGGTTGCGAGAGTTAACAGAATGCTGAAGGGGTGCCGGAGTAATGGCTATTGTTACCCAGACTCCATAAGGCTAGTACAGCATGTGGGTTTGGTCGCCTTGGGCCTGGGGGAACGGGAAGGGGTATAGGGATGGATAGGACGGGGATTCGGAAACTGACGGAGGGATGTTTCTGGGGGCGAGTAAGGGGTAGGCATTAGTAAAACTCAGCCGCCACTCCTCCACGGTCACACACAGTAGAGCTAGTAGTCTGTCTACAGCATATTCACCATGTATACAGTTCGAAGTCTAGCTCTTGTTACTGGTCGGTCGGAGGCCAACGAAGATGTAGCACATTCCGGGTACCAACAGTGGCTGGCTCGCGGTAAAACCACTCTGCAGTTGCTCGTTCCAGTCCTGTTTTGAGAATTAATTTAAGGAAGACTATACGTTTTGGGGCGCGAGTTCTTTATCTCCCCTAAAAGCGCTACACTCTGTCTGTAAACTGAGTGAATTTTGAAATCTTGATACAATGGGTTTGCTCTGCGTTTCCTGAGTTTTGATTTGGCCTGTGTAAACTCGGTCAAGTGGCTTGCCAACTTGGTAGATAAGCAAGGGGATAATGTCAAGGGCAATTCTGGCCCGCCTCAGACCAGGGTTGACAAACCACATTCTCCCATGACTGAGGAGTAGTCGGGAGCGGTTTCTAATTAGCCTGAACAGACTGCCCAAGGCCTCAGTATGGCACAAATGGACTCCGATTTAAGCACAGATGATAAGTTGGAGTGTGGTCAACTCCCTCGTGATAAGGACCAGGACTGTGATATCACCAGTGCTGGAAGCAAAACTGGCCCTGAGGTCTCAGACATAGACCCTCCAGACGTTACTAAACTCCCTATTATTGCCCCGGGTAAGTAAAGGTTCTGCTCCCGGCTGACTGGCCACACTACGACCACATGGACCACAGTTTTCCAATTAATAATTGGAGAAACTGAATATAATTTCGGATTTACGTGTAGAAATAGCTGGAATTGCTATTTCTGGCATCGGGTTTCTAATTTGATGATTTCCGAAAACCGTTAAACTGCAATAATTGTGGGTTACGGGTCAAGGATCTATCACCATACAACGTCTGCAACCAGTGAACACCAGAACTTGTAAACAGACTGAATGATGGGACACCTCAATAGGGTCTATGGTAGTTCATGTGTTGTGGGGCCACCAATGCAAAAAGACACTCTAAATGAGAAGCATGACTGCTTCCCTAGGCCTGGCAATGCTTTGTTGCAAATGAACAAAAACTCCATGATCAGAGAAAAGGCGGCTCTGCTTGCAGACACTTATGTTGGCTTGATGGATTCAAACCATATTTTATCCAGGGCCATGTCAGATACAACACATACCTGAAGGTACCTGCTTAAGCAAAACTTTGATATAAAGTGGGGTAACTTCTTGTCTAATAACAACCCTGCCATGCTGGAATGGCTACGGGGGAAAATCTTAATAGGGCCATGAAAAGCCAGACAATGAGATCAGGCAGGCTGACAGAATCACCAAGAAGTTTGAGTCGCAAAATGTGCAGAAGGTCTTCCACAAAAAGGACTATGTTTCCAAAAACAAAAACAAGTCCTACAACAACAAAAAGTGGAGGTCCAACAAAAGGCTCAAGGACAAGATCCCATAATACCCCAAGTTAGGTTTTCACAAGCAAGAATCACAATAAAAACTCCACAGGCAAGTGACTCCCTGGCTTTGCCAGATTATGGCACCTTTGTGCCTGGTGGCACTAGATGCCATGTTAATGAATGGCAGTACAGTTAAGCCATCTAAACCTTTTGCTTTGTCACCAGAAGCTAGAAATAGCCTTGATGTTGTAATTAAGAAACTCCACTTTATAGTTATTTTGAAGAGATGTGTCAGGATTAAGGGTTAGTTCATTTCCAATATCTTCCTGTGTCCCAAGCCTAATGGGATATTTAGGCCTTTTGGATCTAGATGACTGTGACCTATAAACACTTTAAGATGGAAAACATACAAATGGCCCGTGACATGGTGCATGAGGGAGCTCTCAGGGCCTTGATAGGTCTCTCCAATGCCAACTATTCTATTCCTGTTTTTGTGAGGGATAGGAAATGCCCCAACTTTGAGTCGAGGGGACAATTATTACTTTCCTACTTAATGATCTGACACAAGTACCAAGACAGTTTACCAGGGTTTTGAAGGCAGTGTTTGCCCAAATGCAAAGGTAGGGACACTTGGTTTTCGGAACTTTCATAATACCTTTATCATGGCAGAACCTGCTCTACAGTGTCAGGACAGCATTCAAGCACAACTGTCATTACTTGTGAAGCTTGGCTTCAAAGTTCACAAAAATAAAAGTGTCAGCTCACCCACTAAACATAACGTTTTTTGGGACAAGTCATGTGATACACATGATATGAAAGTCTCCCCCACTGAGGCGAAGGTCCTTAACTTTCAGCCTCAGGTGAAAGTGAAAACCTTTCGTTGGAGGAGCATAAGGTATGTGTCAAAGTGTCCCTTTGCCTTCGACTGATCAGTAACAAGAAGTAGACTTTTTAGGTTGAATTGCTTGGTTGCACAGCAATGGTCAATCTGTTCACCAACTTGGGTCGCCCTGCCTCTGCGTGGAGCACGCTGGATATCAACCAGGATGGGGAGTTAGCTCAGTGTTAAAGAGGACTGAACTCATAATGCCAAGGTTATGGGACTTTGTGGGTTCGAGTTCCACTGCAGCCGCTTTTCTCCTTCACTTCCCAGCAGTGGTAGATTTACTGCTATATCAAAGGCCAATCCTTCTCATAACATGTCTATGTGGTGTGGGAAGTAACAAAACTCTGAAGGGTTGAGATGTCTAGCTAAGTTCGTCTCATAGATTCGGTCAAACCCAAAGTAAGTCTAATAGAACATATTAGAAGGTAAACTATCCAAACAAACGAACAAACACATTATAGGTTAAATAAGACCGAGCTTGGTAAAAAGTCATATTTGACCTAAAGTGTACAATGTTACCAGGTCGTCGATAGAGCAACAGTCTTGGCTAGGATTGTTGTCTCTCTTCCCGTAATTCTGGGTTACTCTTAGTGGGTAGGTCATCTTTTGGTCCTATGAAGGTTGAATACTGCTGGTACCCGGCGAGTTTTACATCTCCATTCCTGCATCCGACAACCTGATAACATTGTAGACTATAAGTCAGATATCCCCTTTTACCAATTTAAGTCTCATTTAACCTATAAATTCTCATCTAGTGTACTAAGCAAGCTGACTATGCTAATGACCATATTAGTTCAGTATGAATTCCCCAAACCAGATGTTTTTAATCGTACTACATCTAGTGTGAATAAAATCAGAATCATGTGAAAATACACTAAATGTGTTCTTAAGGAAATAGCTCAACAAGGAACTGTGGAGTTCTTGTGTGATTGTTCTGGGTTTTTTGTCATTTAGAATAATTTGTAGTTTGTGATGAAGACCTTTTTTACAAGGTTATATATACTCGATTATATCGCTTGTTATTCTAACATACTACTTCCAACAGTAGTTTCACCAAAAAGAGTATGGTATTCATTAATTTCTGCTTTACTAGATTAGTCAATGACTGAAGCAACTTTTGTGAATCCATCATGAATGTTATTTATGGCCAGAACAATGCCGATCCTCTGTCTCCTATTCGATCGCTTTTGATTTTCCTTCGTATTGAGTATCCGTCACCCATTTCCTAATATTAGAACTAGAATCCGCCTCCTCTGAGTCTTTTAACTATTTTGTTTCAGCAGCAGACTTTCAAATTAGATATTTGCACAGTAGTACCACTAGACAGATCTCAAGGGAAATTCAGACAAAGGAAGTGAACTATTTAAACAATACTTCAATGCATCACTAAACCGGTTAAAATATGACGACGATTAGATGGATCAATTACGATAGAATATCAGAAATGCTCGTGGATGTCTTGGGCCATTCAGCTAGGATTTCCAGTGGCATCAATTGAATA
This sequence comes from Alentia gelatinosa, assembly GCA_950022655.1. Classification (NCBI taxonomy): domain Eukaryota; kingdom Metazoa; phylum Annelida; class Polychaeta; order Phyllodocida; family Polynoidae; genus Alentia; species Alentia gelatinosa. The sequence continues at coordinate 129,698,724 of OX465579.1, forward strand.
ATTTCAAGAGTGTCCTTGAATTCCAAAAACGTTGATAGTCAAGGTCAGACGAGACTGGCCTGTTGAATACTCTAGGCTTGTACACCACGGAGACCCACGGACAATGTGGCCCAACTTTATACGTTAAACTACCAAAACAAACAAACAAACTTGTGGACGACCTTATGGACAGCTAAGAATGTCTTAGCGAAAAGAATTAGATATCATCAAACGAGAATCTTCGCACGAGAAAATGATCTTCATATATTATTTTGGCTCCAACCTTCGCAAATCTGTTCATGGCAGATTTTGAGGAACGGTTTGTATACAATTACGATCCACAACCCCGACTCTCGGTTAGGTTCATTGATGACAACGACCAATATGCCAGCGTTGTCAGGTGCCTCTTTCGATTGAGCACCTGCTGCTTTACTGTCAAGCAACAAAGAAAAGCAGGGATAAGTACATTCGATGTGCAACATCCATGTTCAGTGTTTTCAGCAACACTGGCAAGAAAGAAATTCTGAAGTTTCTTCGTGAAACAAAGATTTTCGAAAAGCTATAGAAATGAACAAAGGAGAACTTTTAGTGGCCAAAACTGTCCGGTACGGAAGGTTGGCAAAAACTGTCAGCCAGCTTGACCTGTAGCCAATTACAGGGAGCAGCTTCATACTGGTCAGCTTGCTGACCCGATTGGTATGTTGCAGCGACTGGTTTGCCGTTGTCAGTATAATGTGACCGGCGGAGTGTTGTGTCAATGGCCTGCGGCACAGCCCTTCAGTGAGGCAGCACTATAAAACAGGCATAGGGTCCCACTGCTACAAGTAGACCAAATTTGAGTTAATATACCTTTCAAGAACCAGATAGGTCAACCAATGAGTTAGTCTCAGAAGGACGTAACTTGCCTACCGAGACGTAAAACTACACAAACAAACAAACTTTCTGATATGGACCGAGGGGCGGGATGAACTGAAGCAGTTCATTGACTACATCAACAATGTACACCAGAGTATAAAATTGATGAGCAAGATCTCCGGCAGCACGATCTCCTTCCTTCATACGAGGTGATTATAGAAAAGGAGAAACTTATCACCATTCTATACAACAAAGCCACGGATGCAAAAAGTTATCTGCACTATAGCTCGGTGCATCCCCCACATTGCCGGAACGGCATACCCTATGGACAGTTCCTGTGCATATGCAGGATCTGCACCAAAGACAGCGATTGCCTACTGGACGCTCTAGTGAAAGCGGTTCACTTCATCAAACGTGGGTATCCACCCCTAGTGGCGACCAAGGCTTTGATGAAAGCCCTATGAAAAACCTAGACCAGACTCCTCTATCTGGCCAATCAAATAAAAAAAACAATGAGACCCCCACAACCGTGGCGGTAACCACATAACATCTCACAATGGAATATGGACCATCATAAGACAGAACTGGGACATCTGGTCCAGGTCCTCCAAAACATAGGCCCTTCACAAACTAAGAGTCGGGATAGGCCTCCACCGACCCCCAAATATGAGAGACATGCTGGTCCGAGCTAAAATTTCATACAACGAAACTTTTGGGGGCAAGAACGAGGCAGCCATACAAAGCAGCACTGCAAAAACCATTAACGAGTGCAACACTACAACCTGTAGATATTGTGTCGCTCTAGACATAGGGGAGAATCCTCTCCTCCTCGACAGGGAGAACCTACGTTTCCAAACACAATGTAGGTTGCCATAGTTCGAATCTAATCTACTGCATCACATGCAAACACTGTCACAGGCAATAGGTGAGACAGACTGAATGCCGATTAATGGACAGATTCCAACATTTCTATCGGATCAAATATGCCCTGGTAGAAACAGACATGGGCCCCCACTTCAAAACGGATGGCCACCATAGCTTCTAAGATGTTGTCATCCATATTGTGCATTTCATACACTACTCTCTGGATTCGGAAACAGCACAATCTCTATGTAATTGCATATAGAAGAACTGGATGTTCCATTTGTGAACCCAGATTCCGTATGGGCTAAACCTGATAGATGCTTCGAACTATTAGGGAGCCAGTTACCCCAACAGTAGTTTCTACCATGTCTTGTCAAAATTTTATTTATTACCAGTTTACTGACGTTTTCCTGTGAAGCTATTTTCATTACCTATAAACTATGGGGTGGCTTGGTTTCTTTATGTACATAGCAGTACAATTCCTGATATTCCCCTTCTCAGACTGTCAAGACTGTTACTATAGTCTCTCATGTCCTTTTCATGACAATGAATTGGTGTGAACCTTGAAATAAAGCTTCCCTGGTTCTTAAGTGACAAAGTCACATGCTTTGCCATAGCCAAACTCCAAGATGCCTGATGAGTCCAAACCAGATGAAACCTTGTCCCTCCAACTCCCCTGTAATTTATTTATAGGCTTAAACAGTCTGATTTATTTGGTTGATCACCCCTCCCAAATCCCACCTACGATTGGAGAGTGTGGACTGGATCTAACATTAACAAGGCAGCATCGGCTTTTATTCAGAGGTGTTTCTAGCCACGTCTTCAATACCTGGTTCACATTCAATACGGTTTAAATCGGTTTTGCTTTAACGTTGTCTCGATTTTGCGAATGTGACCAGAAGATGGTTGTGACAAAATGGGAAGTCTACAAAGCCTATCTTAGTTATCTTTACGTTCTCCGTTTATGCGTTTGTCTAAATACGTAAACGACTGTGACGTATTACAGACCACGATCGATAGTACTGTTTCTTGTAATGTCTGGTTGAGATCCGACCATGCATCTACTGTATGTTGTCTCTGCCCAACTGACTTATAGTATATATATATATATCCCTGATTTGATCGTAAATGCCTATAATCAGAGATAGCAGAGGTCAAAGAACTTATATAGCAGAGTTTTTATGGGGGGTTAGTGAGGGTAAGAAAGTGTTTCGCAGGCAATTTCCATGATAGAGGGGGATGATCTGTTCGTTCCACACGACATCTTAAAAGTCTTATAAGCAGTCTCCTTTTCTAAATCAGATATCTTCGATTATATGCAGAGCTTATGATACTAAAACTGCCACTGTGCAGAGCAGCCACAGGTAAGAAAATCCGAACTAATGAGTAATTCATAGACTATGATTGATGTCCTGATTCATGTCCCTCGCAGATGTTTATGGAAGATGATGTATAGCTATCCCTATATCCATGTGAAGCAGTTGAGGTTGAAGGAGTTCTGATTAACAGATTTTATGAATCAGCGATGTTAAAAACATACTAGGTGACATCCCTGTGAATCTATATTCGTTTTTTAAACAACTTTATTTATCCTGAGGGGATACATAGGCTTAAAAAACCCGTTTGAGCATATCTCTCAGCGATATGATACTGAACGTATTTAGGTTAAAGGGTACAGAGGTTCCCAAACTCTGAAATGACTAGCTCTGCAATATCGATGTGGCGATGTCCTTTTTGTGATATGTATTACAAACACCATTACATGATTATCGATCGAAGCATCCTCTCTAGAAGTGCTGCAGTTACCACCATCCCATTCATTCCGCCAACCCCCTGTGCGTCTCAGATAATACCAATACATGGGCATATGTCAGAATACATGTACAATCCTTGTTATAGAATTATAGAAAACTCTCTTGTGTTGCTCTGGCTTGAGGTGCATATTTTGCATCTTTTATGCTTTTGTTTGCGAACGTTTATGTCAGAATAATTGGATTGTATAGAATCCAGCGTTGTTTTTCATTGTGAGAAGTCCTGATTTCTACCAGGAGGATCTCCGGCTCTTTATTGTCACCCAACAACAGTAAACGATATCATAGCTCAGCCAAGAACAGAACCTCGAAATGTCATGGACCCCTTCTTATCATCAGTCTTGAGACATTCCACGTATAGTAATCACCTCAGAAATTTCCCCTTAACGACGGTGATTGGAATAGAGTAACGGGAATATCTGAATTCATTCAGGTGTACTGAATATTTATTAGAACAGGTTTTTGCCATCCGCGGAGAATCTATTCTGTGATTGATAAGACCAAGTTTCCCTAGCTGATTTTAAGAACGGCTGCCAGCCCATAGGTCCCGTGGACCATGACTAACTGAGCCAGTACCTGCTGCAAACCAGCGACTGTCAATGGCGCTCCACGCTGATTGACTCTCTTAGCACTCACGGTGGCGCCACCTACATCACGTGATCAGCACGTGACCAGGAGTTGAGTGGCGCCATCCTGGTTTGGGGACGCCCGGAAAGGTGCTACGTATGATGGATGAGGGGCCGGGATGAGAGGGTTGTGGGCGTGTGTTTTAAGCGTTGTCGGTGGTCTGATATATGAGTGATTAAATCTCAGACTGTCTCTATTACTTGACTGGAGAACATCGATCTGACAAACTGAGCCTGTTAGGAAGGCCCACGAACAGCCGGCCATGCAGTGCCGGGTAAAATTTGACTGCGGGGTTTGGTAAACGTCTACCATATTCTATTTACCAATGCAGAGCTCATGACTCAGGACCGAAATATGGTTCAACTCCTCTTGGGCGTTTTCAATCTTATGTACTCGTCAAAGTAGATTCCTATATTGATTTTCAAAGAAGTTGGCTTTTCTGCAGACAAATAAATGGTTCAGTTGATATGATAGGAATCACTGTCGTATACAAGCAACAATTGGGTATGTACAACCAATCCTTTATACACCAGAATGCAACAAGATTTAATGTTGCATATATATAAAGCCGAACCGTATGTGCTATAAAGTTTAGCCTACTGTATCTTTTCTTGGGACATTGCCAATAGCCCTGTACGGGGATATCAATCTTACCGAACGTAGACGGGCAAAATGGGGAATATCAGAAACAGTACTGGATTACAGCATCACAGAGCGGCGGTGTCAAATTCGTATTAGCAGACATGGTTGATGGATGTTGCCAGCTCAGGCTCTGTATTGTGTTCATTGTCAAAGTCCCCGTCCCTATCCCGCTCGATTTCTCTATATGTCTCAGATCAATTTGGCGAAAGGAATTGAGAAGAATAAAAAAACAAATGAACCGCCTGCAAATAAAGCAGATAGCAGATTCAGCCATGTGGGAGTGAACATAATCGAAGGGAAATGCAAACAGGAAACAATTCTTATGCCGTTCATTTGGGCGTGTAATTTCTGTCCTTTCGTGAGGATATTGGTAGGCCATTGGTTTGTGGGGAAGCTAAGCCGGTATATGTAACACAATAGTACTTTACGTCCTTATTGTTGGTTGTTTTTGAGTGGACATATAAAGAGCAACCATATATATCTGGTAGAATCCAACGTGCTTCAGTAATCAAGTGTTCTTTATGTATTCAAAAAAATATGGATATAAATGTCTATAAAAAGATTTGATGCTAAAGGTCTTAAGTGACATAACCTATCGTTTCATGTTATGTGTTGGGTCCACAAACAATTCTGTAGTTAATGGATATATAGATAAAAGGTAAACGACTACCCGGAAGTGCAGGTATCATGTCCAGTCCTCGTTAATATTGCCAGTTCGATTTAACGTCACACTAACCCGTCTAGACAGCATGAAATAATCATGTTGTGAACTACGAGTCGAATGGAGGGGGAGGTTGACGCCGGTTGACTCTATAAGCTGGCCACCATAACTGCTTCCTTGTTCGTTCTTACGTCTATAAAAATATAAATGGGGCACTCTGTCTTGTTTAATTTCCCCTTCTACTTAAGCCCCACAGAGTTCTTAGTTTATCCTTTTGTTAAGTCTGGCAACTGTCATTGGTTTTGAAAGGATTATATTCCTGAAAATGTATGCCATATTCCAAGAAATACATGCTCAAATCCTAGCTTTGCAGAAAGACAACTATAGATCAGATATGTGCATGGTATGTTAATTGATTATTCGCTAATCCTGATGAGTCAATTTATCTTAAGTTGTACAAATAAAACAAAAGACCGCACAATGTATATTCTTTAAATAACAAGGGGATCTATCAATTAATTTTACCAAGTCAGCATCTCCTATCAATTATATATCAGAGTATGACAAAGCTCTCTATGCCAATTGGCTTTTAGACATATTGGGATAATATGTATGATGAAATCGATACGAGGTTAGCAGGAATTATATTTATACATTGTTTCCGCTGCAGGAAAACTATAATCATAGAATGGCTATGATACCATTGTAACATTCCGATTTCTAGAAGGGACTTATAGACGGTCGATAGACTTGTTTCCTGTCTAGACATTTAATCTGCATCATACCAACAATTGGTTAGCAGTTAATCCAATAACCATGGAAGTGTGGCTGCACATATACTGCAGTTATAAAACCTGTTTCAGCAGACCGCAAAGAAAAGAAATATGAACCATGTAGGGGACGTTTTTAGGATCGTAAATAGGAAGTAGACACCACTAAATAGAAACTCTACCATGTAGACATATGCAAAAAAAGAGACTACTTGGCTGATACTACATAAAGTCAACAGATTGGTATTATCCGGCGGACAATAAAGGCTACTATTTTTTATGAATACCGTACAATATACTTACAACAGTCCTAGATTCTGTCTCGGGTGTCCCGCATTACACTGGTCCATTGTATGATGCACATAACAATTAAAGTGATTAAAATTACATTATTTGTAGATCAACCCCAAACTGTTCATGAGTCAGAACATGCTAATTAGAACATGTCATGTACAACATAGATTAGTCGTTACACTAAGGTTAACACTCTATTTGATCTTGGTTCAGTGAGGGGACTCTATGTCTTCGGGTTTTGTACCCAGAGAACCCAGATGCATTTCTCAAATATCTGTTTTCCTGAAACGTATATAAAGAAATGGCTGTTCAATGAGTTCATCATATTGACCATGAGCGACCTCCTGACAATCAGTGATAGCTTCAACCTAGCAATTCCACTCAATTAGCTCGGAATGCATTCTTCTCTTTGTGAGTGGTCATTTGATATAACTTCTGGCTGCGGTTTTGAAAACTCGGATTATATGCCGAATCTTCATACGGGAAAAGATCAGCAGGAAGGAAAATCGTTACACTTACACTGAACAAATAATTGACTCATAGTTCAATGAAATCGTTTAAAAAACAACCTCGTCCATGTCAATTATCACATAATTGATCTAGGAGGCAAGGATACAGAATAGTTCAGTTTCCAGGGTGCTTTCGCATCCCATTCATTTTAGGAGATAGCATCCGTAATCACAATGGACAGAAACACAATAACATTGGCGGCCGATGACTTAAATTGCCTCTCTTTTGATATTGTATCAGCATTTAGTTGGTCTGATTCTGAACCTATCCGTACATTATCTCGGATTTGAACAATTTTGAACTTGAAATATCAGGTCAAAATCGGTATGGGATAGAAATATCATATTCACTAATAGGAACTTCTCGGGAAATGTATTCCTCTTCTAGCTGTCAATACATCTTTTTGAAAAAACTTAATTGATTGAAGAAGAGTATGTAGATATAATCCGAACGAATTCTTCTAAACACCTTTGTTCATAGCTACAGCAACAAAAACAATATAAAAAAATTGGATGTAAATCGAAAATTCATTTACCATGACATATCTTTTACTTGAGACAATTTGCAGCTTTACTGCCGCTTTCGGAGCCTGTCGGGTACTTATTATTTAGATGACACTTAATACGTTTGATAAAGATATATTTAATTTTTTTCATCTTCATTCTAATGAAGCTGCGTACAAGAACAGTACGATAACAAACAAACCTTTTACCTGAGCTCATCCCAATGTTTTATCAGTCGTTCACAGGTAGTCTGTTCGGCACTGCACTGTTAGTTTTCAAATCCAAAGAATCTGTCTCACGAGAATAGCTTTTATGGGATATGTGAGAGATTTTGCTGTAGTCCAAGATATGTGACCTTCTCTTAAAGTATTAGGAAGGAAAGTATTTCTGGAAAGTACCATTTCTAATTTACATAGTCAAGCCCACATATCATGGGGAGGTGCTTCTTTGTAGTGTAGGGGTCAGGGCAGTTGAGCAGCGTTGTTTCACTTTAGAACTAGGTGGCGCGAGTGCCGATCCCTGCTGTGCGGTATGGCCGGTGGACCCGCGGTATGCAAATGCTACGGGTTCGCCCGCATTATGTAACTCAGCCACTATATAAGGCTGAGTCCACAGCGGGTTGACAGGACTTCTCGCGGTGCCTCTTTACGGAGTGAACGTCTGAAGCCTCACGTGTTGGTTAGGTTGTGTTGTAGCACCTTTCAACGTTGAAGAGACCAGTATCTCTTCCCGGGCTAGTTAGTGCCCTGGAGCACTAATGTATTGTAAAGTCTTACCGTAATAAAAGAACGGTTAACTGAAACAGTCCGGAGTCTGGTTTTGTCTTCGTAGTTAAGCGGTAGTTGGTAGATCTAGTATCTCCCTCCCCTTTCCAGCGGGTAAAGCCGAACCCACCTGTACTAGCACGGTAAGTACAGGGTAGCGACTGAAGTCTCGGAACCTCTAGTCGGCTGTCGATCGCAGAAAGTGGTAATACACTTTCAGCGACTAGAGGGAACGCTACAGTAGTATCAGTTGGACCTTGACTTGTCAAAGAAATTGATCTAACCTTTTTGTTCGAAATACACATTAGATATGAGTCACTTGATGGTAGCTGTCTGTTTACATCTACGATAGGTTGTTATCTATCATTGACATCACTGGATTTTACAATCCACTGACTTTACAGAAAGAAGCTTCATATCAGAATTCTCCTCTCAAGTATTTTACATTACCTTCAGAGATATAAGGATGGTGACTGGCTACAAATGCAACGGGTATTTTCACATATACATACCAGACTTATCACAGACTGAGACACCAATATCTTAGTCAAATAGGAAGCAGTTCCTCTAATAAAATGTATATGTATGTATACACTCTGTACGATTACGATGCGATTTATATGGTAACGATTTAGAAGCCACAATGAAATAACATATCTTAATACGATTGTAATCCGTAGTTTTACTGATGAAATAAATTCACACATTGCGCGAAACCCACTAGTTTATTCCTATATACACCATCGCAGCAGCGCACTATCGCCTGAATATAGACTTGTTTTCATATATATACGTCCATATTTCACACCAGCGTATGAGGCGTATTCAAGACCGTTTCCTTTTAAATACGGACGCGTCTTGGCTGAAAGAAATATCCTCTGGCCAACAGGTATACGCCGGGCGTATGTGTTCCAATAGAAAATGAAAAAAGTGAATTTCTACGCTTGCTAGTGGGAAACTGAGGTCAAAGGCACTAAGACAGTGCACACCCACCAGAGTAATTTTACTATCTGAGCACTGTCACAGCATTAATCAGTTTCTAGGAGGTTTGGTTCTTCCAGGAACTGCACAGAATCACAAACAAGTTTAATCACAAATCTTTTATCTATAGATGTACAAATCTGTCCTTGAGGAACACAATGACTGCTGTGGATTGCGAAACGCAGCGAAAGCGCCACTGCATTGCAAAAACGGTTTTCCTTTCCCTATTATCAATTTTATATGAGGACGATTTGGTCAAGTCCCCACAGACGTCGCACGTTCTAATTTCTATTACGTTCTTCAGATAGCTCAGACAAAATCTATTACACACACAGGCAGCCGCCGTGAAATAACATCTGCAAACGAAATTTAACGAGTTACATCACCATATCCGAAATTGGATAAGAAAGTTATCAAGGCCCTAGTCATTTGTTAGTTTTACATAATTTAGGGATCTTAAAAGATAAAGTACAGAATACAACGACAGGAATCTCAAATGTTCAGCTCAATACAGTGATTGCATCTCTCTTAATTAATTTACAAAAAGGACCTCTCCAATTAAGCACAAACAATAAAGATAATTTCAGAATTATGAGAAAAGAGAATCACATTTTCTTACTCAGAGAGCATATTTCACTGAAATAAATTTGACAAAGTGACATGAAGATTCAAATGAGCTAGCCTATTTCGATTGGTCCAGGTAATATGGGTCACATACATAAAATATACATTGTGTGATATGATTATTTTCACAGTGTGTATAAGAATAATGCATTAGATAGTGAAAATATAACAGACACATGAGAATACAAATTTATTTCATGAAGGCATATCCCGTATCAATTAGGTTTGAATAGGTTAAGTAAGGCAATCATATTCTTAGAAAGAAGATGTTATGAAAAGGAAATTTCTCTGGGAAATTGCTTTTGCAACTATCTATCCTTATTCATGATTATTATAAGAAAATTATTTCCTGGGAAATTAAATAAGGATAATAACGGGGACAGTTGGTTTTAAAGGTCATACATGTACATCAAAATGGCTTGTTTCTCAACTGTAATTTCAATCATTGTAATTCGATTTACAACAAAACGTTATGCATAACATCTTGGACCTGCCTCGTGAGATTGAAGAAAGATTATACACAGGTAGGAAAACAGCAAAAATAAAGGAAAAAAAAACATTAGTAAAAGGTGTGTAAGTCGTAAATGGATGCCTCCAAAGTGTCAGACATACAACGTGCAAGGTGCCTTTATCTGCACATCATATAGAGCATGTAGAAAGAAGTCGAGGAGAATACTTAAGGAACAGTAACAACATGAAAATATCATTTGAGAAAGATATAATCTGCCGTTTTAAGGAAACTTGTCTCTTTGACAACAATGAGGAAAATTGACTGGAATAGGTCTCCAAAAGTGAAAAATAAAAATAAAACCATACAAATAAACAAATCTATTCTGGTGGAATCCAACTATACAACCAAGGTATATTGATTATGTCACCCTGAGGTATGTTACAGTACTTCGCCATTGTGCTTATCTCACAGATTATAAATATCATCGTGGTATGACCCTAACTACCAACGAGTTTAATTTTTGTAGAACTTGGAAATCCACTGCCACCACCACTGACATCCCTACAATAACACCATCCTTATCAACACTTAACCACTTCCGTTGTCACCTCAGTCACAACTATCCCCATAACTGAATTTCAAAACCCAAACCACTAAAGATCCTAACATGTGTAACCAGAGATACTAATACCATAACATCAATTTACTAGCACATTCAATGTCAACACTACTGGAACCATCAATTAAATACGAACAGAGCCAAGCAACACCATAATAGCCCTACCCCCATCACCAGTCCACATTGCGCAGGCCAGAGATACATCCTCCACTGACCTATATGGCCTGAGCCGCACTCTACACTCAGCCACTCACTTCTGATCCATCCACGATGACACACAACAAGCCTCCTCGGGGCAAAGGCAGCCTCCACCCGCGGTGCTTTAGGGGTGTTACATGTCAACTTGGGTTATAGGTGCGGACAGGGCCGCTACCAGCAGGGTCATGGAGGGATGTGGTCAGGCTTGGGGTGGCCGTATTATCCTGTTAGCGGCTGGTCAGCTGCTGACTGCCAGGTAGGGTGTCCCATGTTTTGGTGGTGCAGAGGTGGATATGGTCAGAGCATAAAGGCCGGACTTTAGTAGTGGACACTGGGTAAGAATGTATTAGAGTACATACGTAGGCTTCTACTTGTCGACAAACGTTGATAACGTTCTAGTGAGAACGTCTATTATTAAATACCTTTCCATGAACTCAGTGTAAATACTCACCGCTACTGGAGGGTGTACTAGTATACGGAAACGGGCTTACTGTCTTCCTACGTCAAACATACGTGGTAAAATTATTGGTTAGATACATCCCGATGCCGAAGGCATATAATATGATATAATATTTTGATATACTAAGACAGTCAGCCCGTTTTCGTATTATTATATACCTCAAAATGGCGAAATTTTAGCTAGTCACGTGATCACATACCCCGTACGTCACACTGTGACGTACGGCTATACATACATCATGTAGCAGCGGGCAGTATGTGTGGGTCATACGGCCATAGGTATATAATAATATGCCATATACAGATTGCGTTCTTTGAGCCTTAGTACGGCGTGCTTTGAACCTTAGTACGGCATGCTTTAAACCTTAGTATGGCCTGCTTTGAAAGAATAACACATTCTTATTGGCTGAGAGGCCGGAAGCACTTGTCTGGGTGGAAAATACATAATTGGCGGATGCTATCGCTTCACGAGTTCGGAGGTGTTTTATAAATACCCCGGAACGAGGAAAAGTGCATATTCACCAAATATTGAGGTAACTACCGTGGGGCATTCACATGATACAGATAACATTGCGTGAATATAACAGATGAACCGATATCAACAAGTTCACTCTCCAATGTCGGAAGCAGTTTACACACAAATAGAATGGAATTCGGTAACCATGGCAGGATACCGTTGGCAATTTCGACTGTAACGGATTTGTAAATTCGGAGCTGTTATTTGAAAACCTTGTATTGAATAAGAATAATGATTATAATTTGATGTAATTACCATAACGTAGTCACGTAGTACAGTTTAAATAGCTGAGATATGTTAAATTAAACAATAACAACAAGCTCACTTGCGCTCCCACACTGCCAGGTTAGTGTGCTTACTGTGCTTGTACAAAAATATGTTAATCAGCTTCACTCTCCTAATCATAGTCTCCATGAATATCAGGATGTTTGACCAAATGTAACCTCAGCTAGGGGAGTGTATTTGACTTCTGGGTTACTTTTGTAATGTACTTACCACGCTGGGTTAGAGTGACAGTGACAACGGAGTCAAGTTACGGTCAGTTTTGGCGAATAATAAAAAATCTAAGGTAAATAGTATTGGAAAAATATAGTGGTGACGCCAATACACACCTACTTATCTTGGTGAAGAATTCGTTCAGAACGAGTTCAATAAGTTCAATAAGTATATGAGCATTGTCAACCTGAAAGTATATTGTGACATACCTATGGAGTGCCTGAAAAACTCGACATTTTCGAGAGGTACTGACAATAAAGAAAAAAAACATAGTCAGGTGCTATTGGTAGCCCGGAGTACCTCTGGGTTAGTGATGCTGACATATACATGCCCGTTTTCCCTTACGGATGCCTCTGCATGTCAAAAGGTCGTCGGGTCTTTCCAGGGTGAAGCATGAGTTGGTCAGTGAATTAGGAGTGACTCGGGGCAAAGAGCAGCTCTGAGCAGCTCGCATCCGGTTCAACTGAATGCCCCACTGTAAACGCTCTACAACTGAAGGCACATTGTTTTGTTAAACAAACCTTATATGGTTTGGAAGTTTGCAAGAGAACAATTACATATCATGCAACGTTCATGCCTGCTATACATTATGTTGTGATATGAACGTAATAGTAACGTTATGGCTTATCGAAAGGGTGCATTGTGTAATTATAAGGGTTTTATCTTTTAGTTCATTCAACATTCCAGTTTCTTTAGTTACTAAAGAAATATCATTTCTTAGATAGTTCTTTATCAAACCCATTGTTGTGACACACAGGTCAACATATTGCTTTATTAGTGGGCATTATTAGTTGAACTAATTTAAGGGAAATCCGGTATTTCGACAGACAAGTAGCCACATGACGGAGGTCAAGAAGGTTGGGGGAAAGGGTGAAAGGTCACTAGCCCTACCACTGATCTTTGACCCGCAGGGCAATAATCCCTTTCCTGCGGCCACTTTGTCTAAGGGCTGCGGACGGATAAGGCCATTTGCTACCTTTTAATGCATCACTGGGTGTCCAACCCTTCTTCTAGGAAACAAAGTGGACAAGCCTAGTGCAGATTTAAGGCGTTACGATTGGCACCATACTAACTGGTTAAAATACGGCTATCATTACCAGGAGCACGACTTGGAATTGTTAAAGGTGCTACACGTCTTGGCTCATGCTTTAATCACCACCTAAGGTATTCCCTTGAGTATAATAAAGAGTATATTGATATCAAGCCTTGACACTGGTTGAGAGATATAGACATAGAAACGATTTTGGAACTGAAAAAGGGTGCAACGAATTCATTTGGGTGATAAAACCGTTTTAGACGGGGGGAAGAATATCCCCATTTATTTACAGAGGCAAAGATTAACGCTCACTGGTTTGACACATCAGTCTGGTAAACAAAACACTATGTCAGTCAATAGTGCACAATATCACACATGAATTGTTTTCGACTGCATAGAAGTCAAGTTTAAAAGTAAAAACCTTTTTCTCTCCAAGTGAAAACAAAAGGCACAAAGCAAAGCCTAGGCTTGTGAATTATGTAGCTATTTAAACGAGATGGGATCGAGCTCTGACCCTTAACTTGAATGGGTTTCTGAATTTATCTCATCCCTCAAATTGACTAATTGGCCAACATTCGTGACATTGGATATTTTTCCTAAATATCCAATGGGCGTTGGATATGAGTTCCCAATGTTAAATCTATGGAGAAAAAAATACCAGGGGTGAAATAAATATATATATATGTACTCACACACAATATTACCATGACTTTGATCTGAGTGGCCGTATTCTCGGCGTAGTTGACACCTAATTTAACTCCGAGCGATAGCGAGGAGTATTGCATAGTGTCAAACCAGGAGAATACGGCTACTCAGATCGAAATCATGGAGATGTTGTATTTGTTACTCACCTTTCGACTTATTATTAGAACAAAATCTTGTAAATGATTAGACGTTATGGGTGTTGGGTATATCTGAAATACATATAGCAGATGGTTGCATACATAAGATATACGCTTATATGGCCTAGGGAAAACAATCGGATGGTATAGCAATCTTTTGCGAGGAATAACCATTTAACCAACTAAGAGCACAATAAGACAATCTAAAACGCGATTATTATGTTTAAGTATGGCTATATCAAAATTAATCTTCAGGGTTATTTTTCTGATTACCTAATACATGTACATCAATAATACCAGGAAAAGGCCTGCAAGTTTGAGATAAATGTTTGACGAAACATGCACCTATGTTGTGATATGACCGTGTTAGCCTGCAGATCTTGATCAAACTTGTGTTGCATGAGTATCGCACAGATGAGGGGTGGGGGTGGGGGGGAATTCGGAAATTTTGCGTACGCTCCTTCTCTTTTATTGCGTACAAAATCAGGAGGGGGTGGAGGGGTTTAGAAAATTTCAGATATTCCGCGGACGTACTTTATGGATGGCCCCACACGAGAGTATACTTTCCGCAAGTTGTGCTTAACAGGAGAAACAGCAGTATTCTAGCTACTTCTCGTTCTCCCTGGTAATCATTGGTTCTCCAGTTGCTCGGAATTAAAATCGTATAGGTGGCACCAAAGTAGGTGAAATACTACTGATGAAATGCGTATTTAGTCTACACTGAGGAATTACACACGCATCTCCATGGTCCACTGACGATATAGCTTACGTTAAGAATGCACGATAGAAGAGGGGGTAGAGAAACGTATGCATCGCCAGATTACGCTAATCAATCTCTACCATGAGCCAAAGGAATCAGTTCAGCTAGCACTGATAGCAGCCAAACTCTTTTTCTTGGGACCAATACAGGCAACTATAGGGTACTCCGTCCGGATTCTGGGGCCTCTACCGAATAAGATAATCTTCTCTACTCAGAATCAAGGAAGATTCTACTATAACAGTATATGCGTGTTGGGAACCGCAACACACTTTCCGTTCTATCAAATTCTAATTCTAATATAAATGTCATATTTAAATTGACAGGGTTTATCTAAAGTTTCAAAAATAATAAACGTGAATAATGATTATGATAGTTTCAATCTATGTTACATTATTTCTTTGCTCAAAACTTGCACTGAATTACAAAGTTCTGTCAGCAGGTCTTGCCAAATCTAGATCAAGCTAGAGGGTTAGGTTGGCGTTTGTGAACCGGGGCCTGGGTGTGGGCCGTTCTTTCCTGACTAGTCTAATAAATGATGGCTTTCCGGGTCTGACCCCATGAACAGAGATATCCCGCTGTAAGTTTTATTTTTGCACTTATACCGATGTGTATACTGTTTTGATCCTCGGAACTGTAAGAAGGGTAGTGGTTGTATAAAAAGTAACCTTTTTAATAGGTAACTATGAGACCGAATCCGACAGCCCACATTCATATTGCCTTTGTTATTGCATTCATTTTCAAAATACTAGTCCAAACGTCGTGAATGAGGATAAGGCAGCCTGGAAGGTTAAATGGAAATTATGAACTTGATGGCATAGATTGGCTTGGTCGTATGACATACAATATGCGAAGCACAGTCTAGAGTGGCAACATCAATTATGCAGGGTCACAGTACGGAAGCAAATTGATGCCCCAGAAAAGGTTAATTTACATCCAGGACAAAACACTATCATATTTCTCATCTGATTTTAGGATTGTTTGATATTCGAGATATGCACCCAACGCCTTTGATACTTGTAGATTTGCTGAATAAACGGGTTGTGGACCAGTCAGTTTTTAGCGAGATATAAACACTTATTCCTGTAATCGCTTTGTCATCATAATACCGTCAACCCACGTGTAATTATGGAACTTTGCTGTAATTGATAACAGATTCTATATCTATTTACATCTATGCACCCACTTCGTTTGGTATATAATACTTGCAGTATCAACTGCATCTGATGCTGATCACCCATTCACATTCCCTTTTCTCCTGCTCATTGGCGTTGTCCTGCACCACTACGCCAACTACCATTAAAATTTAGTGCTGTCGGGTCTGCTCCATAGTGTTTGCTAACTGTCCTGACATGCCTCCGTCCATTAGATGAAGATCAAAGTTACAGAGAAAATTATTCCTTTTGATTCATCAGTCTACAATGTGTGTGGTACAGAAGTAGAGGTAGTGGGGCCCACCACACATAGCAGCCTCCTAGTGGTGAACAAAAGATACCAATTGTAAAGAAGTACAGGCACATAGGCACACAGGCACAGTCATGCGGACACAATCATCCAGATACAATCGCCCACAGTCCACAAGAACCACAGTTGGCAGGGAGCCCCCCGGTAGTAATTATTCCCATCTCAAACAGAAACTCCAGTCGTGTGCGTCTGCCGCCAAACTCTCCGCGCCACCTGGCGGAAGGCCCGGCCGGAGGAGGGCGCTCTGCGCATGCGTCTCAGACCCCCTTGTGACATGCACTTCCGGGTAGGACTTCCGATAGCGCGTGCGTCGCCTGGATGGAGTAGCTTGTGAGCGGAAAGTTGGTGAGGATTTACATTTAGGAAATGGCAACGACATATCACAGGGTCACCATTACTACGGCAATGTATTTCTAGTGACAGCAAGCAATGATTATTGTTCTCCAGTTAATCCCGTGTCTGGGGGTACGCATGCTTGTCTTTCCTACCTCATTAACGATCTGCCATTCAGCGGTGGGAAGGGAGTACATGTATTCTATAAATACCAATAACCCTGCAGTTTTTCCCTCGCACATCATTAGCCAGTTGGTAATGACAACACTGTTCTTGATCGAAATACCATTTCGAATTAAATTATGAAAGGATAATAAAGAAGGGAGTGAATCAACACAAATCAACTCTCCATTGTGATTCTACTTGGTGCGGGGCCAGTCTCCAGGGCCCCGCTGCTGGCCATACGTCGAGTAGATGGTATCTTTGTAACTCAGAGTTACTCGGAATGCCTTTACATCTGGATTTACAATCAAGCGGGGAGAGATAGGGCAGTGATAAGACGGTTCCCCGCCCGGCGCTATAATATAGTCAGGCGTCGGCCAATGTGGGCAGGGAGTGTGGCTCGCAGCGACTCGGAGCAACTCGCTGTGAGTAGCACACGGAAAGGTCAGTATGCCGCAGGCGCAGCCGCCACCAAAATAGAAGGCAGGGGACGGCTGTGCCTGCCCGGGGCCGGCCATGTCAGAAACAATAATAGTACATGTACGCTGCCGGCCAACTGATAATCAGATATGTAGTCTTATATTATGATACAGCTGTATGCTTTCCCGCGACGCCATATCAGTGGAGAAAGTCCTTTTCTTACTGTATTGATGTTATTGTTACATAAAATGCCTTTATATTGTGCTCAGCTACCTAAACAGGCCGGCTATACGTTTGTGTACTTTGAAGATTTTAGTTGAACAGCAGCAGATGAGATATAATCAATAATATCTCAAGAATTAAAATCGGATGTTGATCAGTTGAATCCTTTTGCTTATCCATTTTAGATCATAATTATGTCAGAGTAGTTCTATTCCACAGACATGCTGAAGTAAGCAACATGAACCTCTGTGAAAATTAGCTGATGACTTATAGATTACTTCGGTACTTCGGGTATTGACTTATGGGAATCGTGCATTCTGTCTGTCTGGGAGTCTACTTTAAAGGTTAATCTCATTGATTTATTTCGCCCAAATTCCATCGAGTATAGTGGGAACCATTTGCAATCAGGTGAGGTGACGCAATGTGCTTACAACTCCATTTGTCTGTCATTTCAGGTATAAGAAGGGGGGTCGTGGATACATCACATTGGATGATTTCGGTACGTTTGAAGGAATGCAGAACCCAAATTACGATGGGGAGCTTTAACGGTATACCTGGAAAGTGGAATACAGAACAAAGGTAGGCCTTTTCATTTATGTATTCATTAATTCAATGTATGTTACTCTTCTACTATGTTTCACTTTGGATACAGGACGACGAAGGTTCCCGGATCTACGGATTACAGATTGCACACACACACACACACAGAAAAACATAGGTTCTCTAGATATCTGTGTTACAACCTAACAAGGCTGCAGGATTTGTTGGTACTTGGCGACCCTGGGAAAAAAACGAAACCAGTGTCGATCCGTTCGAATCCGTTTCGTTAATAAGCGTACGTCACGCCACCTTTTGTGTCCATCGAGCGGCGGCTGGTCGTGAAGGTCAAATATCAGGCGGGGTATTCCGTTTGGTGTGCCAGTAATTTCACTTGTTTTGTTTTTCTCTTTGTGCGCGTCTGTGTATTCCGGGTAATTTATTGGTGATTCATTATTTGTTTTCCTGGTGGAAATTGCATTAGTCAATTTGTCTATGGGCAGAGGTGAAAGTACCCATTATTCTCAGTTCTACCTCATGGTTGCCAAAACAATTAGTCCTAATTTTTTAATGACCGCAAACCACTTCCATCTAGCTGTGAAACCCCGGGATGTTCTTCTGAGAAATGTTATTTGATTCCTAAAACAATGACAATGCTGGCAGCATCCGAAGTAATCGATTGAGTCATTAAATCTATAATTAATCGCCCTGAAATGCCACTGGGTATTTTCAGCACGAGAAAAATTCATCAGGTGTCATCTTACTCGTGACCTCCATGAACAGTTTCCATTCTGCCGGTCATCGACAAACTCCACCTTCATCACAGATGATATTACATTCATTGCATTGAAATATTCATTGCCGCGTGCACAGCTTTTGTAATATGATATTTATGACTGTTATTGGCCTTCTCTAATAGCATATAGGTTTGAGTTTAATCATATAGATATTTTGCTTTTAACGTAATGCTGTCAAAATATTGAAGTTTTCAGTACTAAAAACGCATGATAGCGGGTAATGTATTATCCCTTTACTTGTGCAACGCCAGAGTAACTGCGATTTGATTCCATTGAGTTATTATGCTGGTAACAATGCTCTACTCTCATTCTTAATCAGTACGCGCAAGTGATGTCATCACCTAAAGAAAAAGAATTAGTTAACTTAATACAAAAAGCTATATCAGGTCTCAGCTGAGACCAGGAATTCACTTAGAACAGGTCACAATCGCCGGCACCCTTTTTCCGGATTATCTGTTAGTTCCAAATCCCATGCTTGCAATTAATAAGGTCTGCTAATATATTATAAACCACCTTGTTTGGTACTTCCAATTAACTATTCGTTCCCGCGCACAACACATGTGGTTCATTGGTGATTTGCTTGGCAAGGATGTGCCTGCTTCATCCAGTGACATGTCTACGGAATAGTAATCGGCAACTAGGGAAATCAGCTACTGTCACACAGCAATCAGTAATGAGGTGAAATGTATTCCCCATGTTTAGACACGGCACTTACTATTTGCGCAGAAATATTGAGAACTTCTCCTCCAGGGATTGAAGAGTACTTAATCATAAAGAATCTACATATACAACAGGATGTTGCCTATGAAGTACAAGAATTTCAGTTTAGGGCAGAACAGAGAATTACATAGAATTCTACTAGTGTTGTGCAACAGCTACCTGGCTATAGGAAAACAACATTTACCTTGTTGAGCTGAGAGAAGCCTCCGCTTTACCAAGATTATTTGCTGTACTTCTACACGTAAAAACATTCTTTAATTGCCACAGACACTAAATATTAAATATTAAACAGACCTTTCGACCAGCACTTCACCTTCAAGACCAAAGTGGCCTGTCATAGCGGCCGCTATCAGAGAGTAGGCGGGAAAACGCGACCGGTTAAAAGAAACATAATCATCAAACAACCAAACGGCATTCTTTGAAGAACTTAAAGGAATGCCAAACCAACTTGAGCAGAATATTAGTCTGAAATGGCGGCCAATAAATGCCAGGAAGGAAGAGAGTTTTACTACAACAACAACTTGGACGGAATATGTGGCATAGGAAGAAAACATCATTCCACAATTGCTGTTGCGTTGCTTACAACGGTTGATTTATATTTAAAAAGTGAAGATAACTAAGGGTGAATGGGAAGGCATGTCATGGCATAAAATAGATATACAGGTTCACTTTGTTAGGCACCATGCTCTGTTCAGATTTAATCATGATTAATTCCCAATTACAAAGATTATTAACTTCGCAGCACTTTAGGCCAGTATACTGAGCCTCGCGAGAGAAACATATTTAGAACTGTATCCATACAACTGGGAGAAGGCCATGAAGATAACGAATTGGCCTTGTTACTAGGATTAGTGACATTTCCCCGTCCCTGGTGATCACAAGAATAGTCTGGCGTTTTTAAGGCGTATAATTATGTTCTGTTTATGTTGTCTACGTGGTCTAAGTGATAGCAGAGTAGCTTTGGTGTCGCTTCGATTGAAAAACCTATAATCACCATACAGAGCTCCAGCCACGGAAATAGAGTGCACACAAAACGTAGCTGTATCTTTAGGCGTGCGTCTTCACACGTGTGGCCGATGGGACACCTCTAATGGTCTGTTTGCACACTCTATATGTTGGTGCATAGAGCACGGATCACCACGTTGCTTTTTGCAATGCTGCAAATAGTCACTTTGATATTTTATCTTTCTATGCTGGCATATGTTAGATGCACCTATGGTACTATCTATATATGACATAGCATTTGTATGAAATAGTCATTATAGTATCGTCAAACAGCAAGGCATTGTACTGTGAACATACAATGATACATATTTGATGTAACGAAATTATTCTTTAATTGAAAAATAGAAAATTAAGGAACCCCACAATTCTTTTAAACTAGTACTCAATTTTATGCTTAGATTTGGAGATAATAATTAAGATACTTTTAGCTTTGAGAAAATAGAGAAGACAGCACAGACATGTCAGAAACATGGGAGACTGATCTCATCAGCTACGGCTGTTTTAAAATACATTGTACATTAGCTTTGAGGGTCACTGCTTTCGAGGATAGACAACGACAATATAGCATAGTATTGGTGCGTGAAAGAAAGGATTTACCACACGAAAAGGGGGAAATGACGTTAACATTGCATTAAAAAGCTTCTCAACACCTCCGTATAATGTCATCGTGCCATGGAGAACATCTCTCAACCTACATCCGCATGACACATTTATTCTGTCAGATAGCAGATAGAGCATTGTGGTGAGCGCACCGCTTTGGTGGGAACATCACGCTTTGTGTATCATGTCCACAAAGCATTAAGGTCACATCGCTCACGTGTCAGGGCCAAGTGTCCGCTCCTGCAGCATTTAACACCTCAGCATCTCCTGTTACATGGTTACTCTAAGCCGAGTGTGAGTTACGTGTTGCCGCGGATTCCGCCACACGCAAAGAAATGCCGCTATGCGGCGCTGCGAAGTGGGTCACTCAGAGCAGGCGACAATTCACAACAATTCAAACATTATCAAGCAATATCTCCCTGCGTGAGTCATTAAACATATATACCCGTTAAAATGTTCTAAATTAATTTTGATTAGAATTCAGGGAGAGATAGGTCATCGTATACACTGGAAGAATCATTATTTACTTTATACCCATGCCGTATATACTGTAAATACGCACCGTTAAAATGTTCTAAATTAATTTTGATTAGAATTCAGGGAGAGATAGGTCATCGTATACACTGGAAGAATCATTATTTACTTTATACCCATGCCGTATATACTGTAAATACGCACCGTTTCGCCATATAACGTAAAAACACTGTTCCGTACGGGAAAATACGAAACACTTGTTTTGTATACGTAGACTAAAATATTAATTCTTAAGTTAAATGAAATTAATTATTTTTTTAATTTCGGGTAACGTCAAACCATACTTGTACAAGCCACCAAACTCGATGATAATTTACGGTTTGTACGGAACTCTGCGTAAACGCCTCGTTCCGTACGAGCCGTAAATTATCATCTCGTATTGTAGCTTGTACAGCATGGTCAGGACATTCTATATAATTATTTGAACAAAATTGATGATTAATGCTTAAGCTAGAAACACCAATAAATGTTTGGTTTAAAAAAAAAAAGTTTATTGACCATAAAAACTGACATTCAAGGCTAAAGTGCCTTGATCTTCCATATCACATGGTCTCAATAGATAACATAAATTTGGACATAACTGACAAATACAGACACAGCTTTCCACAGTCATGGAAAGACCTCAGCCTTCATGCATTGACTAAGGTACATGTAAACTACACAGCGACAAAGACAAGAGAGTGAAGAAAGAGTTTTTACAGGTTTTTCTAATATAATTCTTGCTTAACTTTAGATTTAAAGCTTTTTCCTAGTTGTGACTCCTGCGTTTCTAATGATAAATTATCCCATATATAATGACCATTGTACTTTATTTCCTCGGGCACACTTTCATGGTCCCTAAATATCATAAAGGACTGACGTTAAGCCACAAATAAACAATTCCCCAGGCGCCAAAATCTTCCGGGAGGCAATTACTGATGTACTCAAATGGAGATGAATTGTCTTCATCCTGTGAATTCTATTGTAATAACGTCACAGGGTAATATTAGAGTCTCGCCTTCATCAACTTAGAATTACATCGGAAGATCCTGAGGTTCGTTTTATAATAACCCCTTGAGGTGTCTATTATAGACGACTTAAGACTATTTGCATGATACATGTCAATGTTTATGTAACGATTTTGGGGCATTCCATGTGATCGTATCGTATGAAAGTCGTAGCTGTAAGAACTACGTAATGATAATAGCCCTAGGACAGTCATAAGATCTTTTATATCTTCGCACAAAGTTTATGGATCGAACCCCTTGCAACTGATTATTACATGTACTATAGGAAAGGAATACATGTATAGCCACTTAGTGAGAATTTTATTTAGGCTAAGTCGTTTGGAAACGCACTTGCAAGATGAATAAATCCTGATTTTGTAGTTAAACTATCATAGTATAACCTATCTATGTTTACCTTGTTGTGAAGGGATGTGCGAGACGTTCTGCTGAACGATAAGGTGATCCACAATACGTCAGAGTGTCACTGTACCAGTCTTACCGAATCTGTGAGTTTAATGAAACACGAGACTGCCCTCCACCGCTAATATTACATTCAACTGTCAAATTAAGTAAACTCACACTCAGCAGAACAATATCGGCAGTAGTTTATGAATACGCCTTCTGTCGCTGGTTATCACACGAGGTTCAATATGCTTGTAAAATAGCAATATTGAAACAGGAGCCCCAAATTGAGTCACAGCGAACCGCCTAGTAACAGCTACCATGGATTACCGCCATGGAGACACCTAAAAGCAAGGCTCATATGTGCGATTGCTGATGGATCTGTCTTGATAGGGGCCATCCATAAAGTACTCACGCAGAATTTTTGAAATTTTGGAGCCCCAACCCCAACCCCCTCTCGATCTTGTACGCAATAGAACAAAGAGGGAGCATTTGCAAAATTTCATAAATGTTTGACCCCCACCCCCCTCAGTGCGTACGTACTTTATGGATGGCCTCATATCTGAATAACTCGTATAGTATCTTAAGAGGACATGAGGGTGTCGATCAGTAGCCGATGCCTGACGAGATCACTTTTGTTTCCCTAAAAATTGGCGTAATACTTTATACCTGCGTGTGTAGTTTAGTATTTTTACAACATGCATGTATGTTCGGCTGCCTTTTAAAACAAGGCAGAATATCAACACTGCAACAAATCTGATGATCATATTCTACTGTATATCTAGATGTATACAATTCATTATCTCACCCCGGTATTTTTCTCCATAGGCTTAATATTAGGCTTAACATTAGGAAATCGTACTCCACGGCCGTGAGGTTCGTGTACCCAATACTCAATGGCTAATTGGGTGATTCATGTCTAAGCAGGTCTAAGTAGAAAGTCGTACTTTCGAATTCTTGTTTCAGCTGTTGGCTGAGGCTCCATCTGGGGTTATTGAAGGATGAATGGTTATAGTATAACTGCATGATAAAGTTTTGGGGAGTAAACAATCGGAAATTGTGTTGCAAAAGGTTCTGGTCAGGTAAACAGGTGGCTCAACGTGCAGTCAGATGTTGACCTCGCAGCGAGCCGGTCGAGAAAGCCTTCACCAGGTCTACTTTTTTAGTCGATGAAATCACGATCCTTATTACCTCCGTTCTCGCGATGTCCGGGTGATGATTCCCCTCCTTAATAGGAACCCGAAATGCGTTGGAATTAAAACAAGGTTAAATAGAAAAAGGAGAACTCCTTCGGATCCTCCACTCTCTTCTTGGAAAAATACCGACTTAAAAGTGTTCGTGTGACCTTTTTGAACTGAAGTAGGGTAGGCGATTGCTTGAGCAGCTCCACAGAACTGGGTTAAGTGTCAGTCGACAAAGGTCACGGGATCATTCTACTGGACGTCCGGCGTCACCTTTACTGGTATTGACTTCCGATGGTGGATGGCATAGTCACCTTAAATATGACGTCGAGTAGGGAATTATAGGCCCTGGACATGGGCCTGGAGGTGGCATTATGCTAATATTGGGCATTAATATCAAGGTCAAGCAAATGTTGCTGCATGAAGTGGACCTTGTTTCCATGATGATCTGAGAATGTGGTGCTATGATTCATACCTCTTAATATTCTTATAATGAGAGTGATAATTGAAGCATACATATATCACGTGAATGGCGTCTCTGTTTTTGATAAATGGACTCATGAACTGGAGGTTTGACACTTTCGCCATCATCGCCGTGTAATCCCGCAGTCATCGTGTAGCAACATTTACAAAACGATTGCATTGGCCGAGGTAACTCATCATATTTTGATAAGATTTTGATATCAAACTGTGATTGATATCTCTGCAAAGTATTTGCCTGATCATTTTATGTTAGCGTAATTTCGATCAATTATTTCCTTGTTTAACGCCTTAGTCTAATAGTCTTTAGCGAACTTGGCAATGTTGACCATCCTCAAGAGTGCTTATAGTGAACTTGGGAGTACATTTATTTACGACATAATGTCAGCGACACCATAGAACATGAATTCTCCCGACGTTAACTTCTCCAGACCTCACTCTGGTGTGACCTGTCTAGGGTAGGTTGCTAGTCTTCCTTATTGAAGTTGAAGTTAATGCCAGTATACGATTTCATTTGAGGTAGACTATCTTAGGCAAACAGGCTGGCTTGGGAGACTGGATAACAGGTATACACGGAATATGTGTTTTGTATAAATTTCCACCTGTATGAGAATTAAGTGATATTAGTATGGATTTAACCAGATTAACCTTTATATTGATTTCATGAACTTATATCAATCTCGTTCAATTGATACCTTTATATCGCGTCTGAATGAACTGCAGTGGCATGGTTAAACCAGAAAGAACACGAACTAAGTTAAGTATGCAGGACCCTGCTGCGATGTGACCAGAATCGCCAGGCAATTTATTTATCAGCTAGAAATGTGGGCGATTTGTGTTTAATGATATAGACGGAGGGGTCTATAACTGATGGTATGGGCAGCAGAAAGATAATAGATCGTAATGTCCGGCAGAAGAATTCATATAGTTAGAATGAGGCGATCAAGTTCTTGTAAAACAAATACCTCAGAGTAGTAGACTCATGACATCCTCGAAGTTGGCGTTATGGAATCCATTCGCGAGGTCAAAAGATGAGAAGACGATATGGGAAAATCGTTGACAATTTTGTGTGTGTTGGGATGTGAGAAAAACGCAGGTGTTGTGGTTGAAGACTGAGTTCTACAAGAGAGATAGAGGTAAGTAGTTGGATGCAGAGTATGGGAATATGAAGAAGGAGAGATAAAGAAGGGTTCCAGTCGTAGACCAGAATGGAAGTCAGTGCAGATACAGCCGTTGATCGTGGCGGTATAATTCCTCTCGGCCCACCGCGGCCGGCGCTCGTTATTTAAGATGATTACTGGATTTAGTTGGCAGCGAACAGCCCCCTAATATCGCCCATTCCCTTATAAAATATGGCGCATAAAATGCACCACTGCTGCACCCGGCTACAGCTGGTCTCATCGCGTCAGTGCAACGTTACAATGACGTCACCATACTCTCACTGTGACTGACATGTCAGCAACCTCAATATGACGTTATGATGTGTTTTTATTACCTCAATGTCGTCTCTGATAACGCTGAAGCAATAACGACGTCACAACGTCTGTATGTGACGTCGTTTAGGTCAAAACATCACTTTCCTATTATGGGCGCATCATAACCAGGTAGTCACGACTGCAGGGGTTTTCACACGGCAGTATAATGCCCCTTTTTTGCTGAAGGTTTTTACCTATTGCAGATACTGGAAAAGACTAGGCAGCTCCCTCGTTTTCTGTTGTGTAAAAGCTTCGGGAACGCCCAGAGAAAAACCCATTTCTCTCAGGCCGTGGTTCTTCCGTTTCTCTCCATCCGCAAATGCTATATACACGCCACGTGTCGGGGACTAAGTGGATATTAATTAGTTTTGCCTGGGAGATATATGGATCAGAAGTTCCTGTTTTATCCTGTGGACCGTTGATTGTGAGGGGAACAGGCGCACGTGTCGATACAGGCACCACGTCCCACCCTCCGCCCCATCTACCATTTACACCTCCAGTAACACCACCTCCATGTCATCCATCATTCTGTACCCCACAGTCTAACGCACCTGCCCGAACTAGTGCCGTCAAGGGCTGTCAATCACGTATCTACTCGCTTTACCCCAAGATGCTTCAGTCTTAACAAACACCTCCCATTCTTGGGAAATGTGCACACTCTTACTCACCCATCGAACCTTAATACTACAGGCCCAGGTACGACATACCCATTACAACAGGGCAGACTAGTTGAGAGTACCTGAAATGAAATTATTGATAAAGTAACGGTATGCGTTGTAAACAAACGCCAAAGTCACCTTCTGTCAGAGGCCACTAGTGCTGAAACACAGTCAAGTCTTTCAGACTCCGGTGTTCTGCAATGAGAAAATTTCGGCATTAGAATTGAGATAAATCGTTGATATAATACTCGACTCTCTATAGCCATTAGTTCTGTTTTGTAATAACCTATTGCATGTCACATGTAATTCTGTCCTTTAGATTGCTTCAGATTATAATTCAGGAAATCTGAGCAAAACTAATATTTTATACTCTTCGTGTTGCCAAGTACATGTGCTAATCATTCCCTTGAGAAAACTTTGTTTTTAGATATTGTGTGCGAAAACGTGATATGATACCATTAAATGGAGTTGTCTTCTACCCATATTGCAATTAAATTGCATAAGCATAATCACTGATTCCCCCCCCCCCCCCCCACTTTTCAATTTGCCGCACAAGCAATGATTTCATGCCTTGATACAAGATGATACCTCATTTAAGTACAATGGCTATCAAAGACGAATTGAAGATGAAGAATAGAGCATGGTAAGGAAACCTGGCCTTGTACAGTATGTGAAGGTTTTGTGGAATGAGGCGAACAAATCCTGAAATCAACTTTGAAGGTAATTATAATTTTCAATATTACATTCTACAGTTTTATCAGAAATAGCAGGGCGAATTCCATCAACTTAGTATTCACAGTGTATCATGTATTATTCACTACCAGATCATGTTTGCAGCCCCATGCAAATACAGCATTGAGGTAGGTTCGATCGATATTTATGCACGTCCAGTTTGGTCAATAAACGTGTCCCGAGACGTCACATCCTTGAGGGATGGCTGAGGATTAGGGGATAGAGTTATAATGGCGGATTAGACCAGGTATTACTGGTGTAGTGTCCAGTACCTGTATGTGGACTGTACACCTGTCCGTTCTCACCATTAAGGAAAACGCCCCTTTAAACGATATTCATTATCAGCTCGTTACTCTCGGTTACCTTGTCCGTAGTACCATATTATATACTCCAAATATTTCGATGTATAACATGTGTCTTTTATAGGTAAATATTGAGTCGACATATATGGTACAGTGATGGCTAGATTTCACCGTTTCTTTGTGACAGCTTTGATGTGTCTCCATCATATAAAGCTTAACCCTTCCCTTATTGTTTTAAACGATCGGAGTTATGATTGTACGGGTGTACTGGTCTTTGAATAATGGAATAATTACGTGATAGAACTGCTTCGTGATAAGCACATTGTTTATGGTGCAAAGTTCGTGGGTAAGGCTAGGGAATATTAAGGTTTTTGACCATATATTTATTTTACAACTAAAATTGAGACGTATTTTCAAATATTTTCTCTGAGGAACAAGATACATATACAAATATGTAGTTAAATGGGACAAATTCAACAAGGATAAAGAACCCTCAATTGTTCGTGTTAGGGACGCGCCACTGATGCAACATCTGGACTGGGAACGTCCATTCAGGAAAAATAGAAAATTCTTAGTCTGAATTAAATTTATGTTTCATTGTAAACCAATAGATTGTAACTATATTTAATCAACAGTCATTATATTCATAAAGAATTGGTGTGGAAGGCATTAATAATTTTTTCGTCGAAGCCCATCTGAATGAAGGACAACGGTGAACGCATTACCAATGGCAAGCCTGTTTCTCAATCTACAGTGTCGAAAGTACGTCCCATAGACTTATTATAAGCTTCCTTTCCAGGTATGGAATAAATGGATTTCCTAGCCTTAGTCGATACGCTTTTGATCGGCTGCGAAGTAATAAATGTCATTGGTTTGCCTCCTGGGTGGTGGTTTTTAGGGAAAGTAATTAGCGGGAGGTATTAAAAATGACATGTGGCGGGGGCCGTATAAATCAACTGAAAAATTGGTGTTTAACAGCGATTAATCATAACGGCCGCGGGCCGTTAAACTCCAGTAGTGGATATTGCTCGGGAGCGGGTTACTTGCAGCTGGGACTATTTATTTGCTTATTGTTGTCATAAACAGTAGTCAGAGACGCGAACCAAGACGTTATGGATCTTATATACGCATAGTTAGAGACTGGATCATACTCAAACATGGGTGGAGGCCTTGGGCATACATATAATATATACTCAACATGTAGTCGAGGCAGCATCTTACTGTTTTTCTTGAGCTGTATTACCGTTGTATGGATTATGGATATTTGACCTGGCCTGGCCCGGTGACCATTGACAAGTTTCATAAAACGTAGGAGACCTACAGTACAGTTACGAGACATGTCTATATCACTATCCTTTAACTTTATATATATTCATGTATACGTGTCATTAAGTCGTTGAAACATCATAACATCTCGGCAAGTACGAAAGTTTTATAATGTGAAACGAAACTCCTCAACATCGTGGTAAACGTTTCACAGCAATGTTTTAAACATTTTGGTACCTTGCACCACATCGAACGTACACGTAACTAAACCTCATTTCAGGAAACAAAGGTAAAATGGAATGAATTCATGGGCTCTTAGAATAGTCACCGTCTGAGGAAATTAAACGCCAGATCTATTGAAACTCTACAACCTGGAGCTACTTTTGTTGTGAAGAGAGTAGATTTTCAGAATATGTATCTGTTTATGTTCCATATCAAACATATTATCGCCAGTATTCATGAGATAAGTATGACAGAGGAAAAGGACTACTGTAGAAATAGACGTCAGTTTTGTTAGAGTGGGTGTGGGCGTATTTTATTTCATGAATAACATGCGAGCTGCATCTATAGTACCAACAATGCAGTCAGAGTACCGAGTTGCGTTCTGCCACATCTGTATGTGTAGGCAAAATAGTTACACTCCATTCAAACAGCCGTTCTTATTATATTGTGCCATGTATACAACGTGAAACAGAGAAGCAAGATACATATAGACACAATGATACATATAAGACAAATTAAGAAAATTACAACTGAACGTGTTTCATGTGAACTTGATATTTGAGGTATTTACAATACATTCTATTTAGCCAATTTAACTGTGTTGTGTTGGTATATAAAGGAACTTTGGTTCTATTGTCTTTTTCCAGAGAATATCACCGCCTTTGTTGTACCTACCCACTCTTGAAAGGTAGAAGACCGACTTAAAATGATATTATATCTGAGATTAAGACGTAAATGGCTAGAGGAAAGAACGGAGAACGGGGGAAGGAAACGTCCATTATATGTACCCAAAGGAGTTAAATCCTTTCAGACCACCTAAAAAGGCCAGCCCATCATCCCGGGTTCCCCCCTCCCCCAGCCAATCCGACCTGTCCCTACCGATCCTTCGCCCTAGGCACTCATCCTATCACTCAAACGGTACCACACCAGCTCTCTCCTCGTTGAAAACGATTCCTTCTGGGTTCATTTTCTGCAGTGGAAAAGGCGCGAGAATCTGTTTTTGGGTGACGGAAAAAAATGACAAGACCAAACCTAATCCAGATTTTTCAGATCTTGTTGTGTTTTGCCTCAAATTCTTTTTCAGTGTTTTATCACTCTGTCGCTCCTTCACTAAAACGACCCCCACTTCCTGATTCTCCGCTGCATTTCTTTCTGTTTTGTTGGCGTGTTTTGCTTGATGGATCCAAGGGGCAAGGTCAGAGCCAATTCATCGAGTGAATTTGTTTAGCTCATTACATGCCTAGTTGGCCCATAGGGATTTTGCTCACGGGAGAGTGCAGATTGGGGAAGGCTGGTAGTAGCAGGTGTAGGGATAACTGCAGGTGTGGCTCGAAGCCTTGTGCATTTTTGGTGGCGTTGTTTCAGATAGGGTTGATATGTGACACTGACATTTTTAATTGGGTTCTGTAATTTCACAATGATTTACAAAAACATAAGTGAATAGTTAACAATGGTGTGCGTGGGAAATTACCAGATGTCCAATAGTTATTCGTATCATGGGATACGCTATCAGGATATACAGTACATATACTCTCCTCAGTGTCAATCCCATTTTGTATGATTTTGTATATTATCTTTACTGAGAGCAAATTCATTTGAACTTAGTTCAGTTGAATGGTGTCAATTCTTTCGGATAAAGTCAGCTATTGAATTCGTAGGTATTATTTTCATTGAGTTCAAATATGATGCTTAGTGTATGAATTTGGTTAGGCCAGTATTAGATGTGTATGTCCTGATGTTAGTAAGATAAAGAGAAACCCTCATGATGTGATAGGCACTGATCAGGTGAAGATTGGGATTAACTAAATTTGTTGTAAAAGCAGAAATCTGTGAATAAAGATTGAAAAGGCCATGGATCAATGGTGGTATTAGCACGGGTAAAGATGCAAGTAATGATGGTGTGAGTAGATTGATATTCTACCTTATATAATTGAACTGGGATGGGTTAAAACTAAATGCATACGAATGGGCTATGACCGTTGATTTTTAAATCTCCAAAAATGTAATTTAATCTCCATTACTATTCAATATCCCTTTTATCCATTACAGAGTGTGTTCATCATAGTAAGTTTGTTCTTGAAAAAAATACTTTGAATTGTGAATTGTCAAATAATGAGGTCGCACTATTCTATGAATCATAAATCATAAACTCAATGAACTAATTAGAGAATTCTGGGCCTTGTTCCGTTGTCGTGTCACTTATTCACCAAGAACTACACAGCAGCAATTGTTCGATGATCCGGGCATCGATATTTTTATCAGTATTGTATAGCTCTCCAGCCGCCATAGGATTTTGTAAAATATATGTTGGTTCCCAAACTGCCAATGCAATAAAGCAATAGTGATCTATGAATCATTGCGCCCATAGTACTTGTTCCCTAGAGGGAATCAACATGCATACGACCCAGACAATGAAACTTTTCGCATTTGCTTTGAACAAGGACACCATGATTTCACCAACCCCTATACTCTATATTTTATGACTGAAACACAGTGCAACAATGAGGGGGTGCCTGAGTACAACCTGCCATTATGATTGGACATTTTGGGTGGACTTAACAACCTATTTATGCTTGATGAGGGGTCATCGGTGCATGTTCACTGACCCGTCTCTTATGAGACACCGGGATGTCAATACATGTCAGTGATGCCAGATATACACGGAATAATGATAGAGGGTTTTACGGAGATAAATCACCGGGATGCATATATCAATTGTCAATTTAGGCAATGTTGATGTAAAATTTTGAAAGTTATATGTAATTTGATTTAAAAATTCTTTTGAGTGCCCACTGAGTAGTGTGCTAAACACCGCCAATGTTTACTAAAAGTAAAAGTAAAACAACCCCAAATCTGAAGAGGGTAATTATCCTTTGAATTATTGGGGAAATAGCAGATTGTACTGACAGGAACCCAATATTAGACCTCTCAGTGGTTATTGTGACTCATTGATTGACAGTGCGGGCCACTATCTCCCAACCAGCAGCTCACTGGACGTATCCCATCTAAATCCTTATTGAGTGAATCGACAAAAAATCGATTTCTAAAGTCCTAGCTTAAATATCTTACACATTTCTAACATTGCAAGTGTTGGTCATAAGAGTCTTTACAAGCTGAGGATATACTGGCCTGCTGGAAACATCCTTAACGTCAAGTCTATGCAATTTGTATTCCGGTAGTCAGACCTTGACCAGCGACCAGGCAGAGGGTAGAAAGGGGAGAAAAGGTTCGACGTACACGGCGACTCAGCAAGTAACGTGATATATCGTACGGCCACTCCAGACCGTTCGTCTTCAGCCTAAATATGTAGACGTCCTCAACGGCTTTGGTTGTGAAGCAAATGGCCAATTGACGAGCTGCGCAGTACCGAGAACCAAAACCTACCACATTTATGAACACTGAATACATTTACCAACAGTTTGAAAAGTTTCTCTTCTATTTTCTTTGATATATGATATTAATATATTATATGTCATTATATACATTAATATATCATGGTTACATAACTAAATGTTACGTTAGCAATCAAGGGAAGCTGCCTACAGCAACCACTTACAATAAGCATGCAATAGCTAGACCCATATCCATCTCAATCTCCCAATTTGCCCACATGCTATGGGATGTGGGCTATGGGAAGAGGGTTGTTGTTACGAAGTGAACCTATGACCTTATGACCTATGACACCGTCTGCTACGTGTGGCGGGAGACATGTGATCCAATCCGAGGCCTGGATCTCCTAAATGCGTCACACAGCGACCTGCAGCGGCCAAGACGAGAATTAGCAGATTAGTGGTGCCCCCTAGGAGTGGAGGGAGTAGCGGAGATGGGGATGGAGGGAAATTCCGCTGGGTTTGCAGGTGTAGGAGAAGGTAGGGATTGAGTGACAGGTATCTGACCGGTAAGATTAGGCCTTAGATTATGTCCAATTTCACCCATAATGTATGAACATGTTCTTATCATATATTCACTGAGTTTGAAAGATCGAATTCCGTCAGGTAAGGTTGTCCCTTTCAATACTAAATTTCTCTTAAGTATCGAAAGCTAATGGAAAAGCTTTGTATACGCCATCTGAATAAAAAACAACGCATCACATGAAGTCACCAGACAGAAGAAGTCTGACTGCAGCCATGTGCAAAAATCTCCTTATGTCGGAAAAAGATGTTACTTGTGGGAGGCGACCATCCCTTGTGGTCATATTGAATGTTGATGCTGGAAGTATCCGAGGCGCAGGCTCCGCATCCATTTTGAGATCAGAGAGACTGACGATTTCAGAAAACTCTCTTTCATAGCTGTAGTATGAAACATGTACAAAACAATGATGGTAACACATTCTAAAGACTCTAACACACAACATTAATCTTCATCGTTACATACGAGCTCTACCTGTGGCTAGCACCTATAGGTGTATAGCAAGGGATTGGTACCATATAGTTTAACTTCGTTCTATCGATATTTCATGTAACAATGGGATCGTATGTGGTTTTCTTTACAAAACAGAAAATAGTCAATTTGCCTCTATTGGTTCCAGCAAACGGTATAGAGTATTATTCGCAGCCATTCAAAGAATAATATATGCTTTTTATTCATTTCTACATTGAGTTTCTCTTTGTTGTTGTTCTTCGACAAACAATGCTTAGGATATTGTTATAGGGATAGTATGGTATGATTAAATATACTTCTGTAATTACAACAATGGACAGAACCTTTGATATACCCATACCTTATGCATGCTATACACATCGATAAAATGATTTACCGTTCTAAAATGATACTGAACGGTTATAAAATGCACCATCTTTATTTCTCTATTATTTACCGTTGAATACACGTGACGAATCTGGAATAGATGCATCTCCCCTAATTATGTTTACTACATGGGTCAGAACCTGCATATGACTCACCAATCCCAATCAGTACGCCAATGATTTGATTGAATATTCATAACCCACACAGATGGGGACGCTCATGGAACATACATACTGCCTCGGGGTCATAGCATTTATTTATCTTTGTCTTTGCTCGACAAACTATACATTTGCTGGCATATACTAATGGTTTATGCAGCAAAGTCTTTTCCCTCATGAATATTCTGATTAACTTGGACCCAAAGTTAGTACTGTGTTTGTTCAGGCTTATGTGTGGTTGTACACTATAGAATTTTGAATTCTATTGTCTCTGATATGTTGGTGGAATCCTTATTGTAAAGGGAGAACTGGAAAGGATTCATAATTTTCACTCAAAATAAGCGAATGATCGTTGTTCATCTTTAGAATATTATCCCTCTTACCTTCAGGTATAGCTTTTGACATAGTATGCGTTAGTCATCGCTGAAAATGTACGAATGTGACATGGAAAGACATACCGTCATAACGAGAGAGACGTCTACTGTAGACCTCCATGTGATATCTTTGCCACGTGAGTCATATATTTCGGTCTGGTGTGGCTCTGCTTCTTTCTAAAGCGAGATGCATCTCTAGAAGTTGGCACAGGGGGCCAGTAAAAGGAAGAATATGTAGCGCTGGCTGTATGGAGGTCTCTGTTGTATACGATAATACTGCTTCAGAGCGGTAGCCACACGTAGAAATAGCACAGGGGCACAGTGACTACAAGCGCCCACGCTGGACCTCGGACGGTCGATCCTTCTGCCCATCTCCCCAGATCCCAGATCCCTTGCGGGTGGGCCAGCGGGTGGCGACGGGGGTCTATTTCTGCCGGGTAATTAGGAAAGCAAACAGCTCTGATAAGCCAAATTAACTTAGCGTGGCCTTTTATCGTTAACATCGTCAACTCTAGGCATCCTCCCAACGAACATGACTGCGATGTCGAAGGCCTCCTATTATTCCATCTAATGTCCATTTGATGCCTTTTATGTGTGTCGGGGGTAGGTCTGTGGGAATTACCGAAAGAGATGTTCATTCTAATGAAGGAAATTACTTCTCTAATGCACGCATATTGGCCCTAGGGTTTGGGGCAAGACGTTTGTGACATTAGGAGGTAATGCATACACGATTAACTGGGCGAGTTGGCTGCCAGGCCATGGTTAGATTTAATTCCCCGGTTACCATACCGCTAACTAGCCTATCCGAGGCTTCTTCCCAACACCACAGCAGCCAATATAAGAAATCCAATGGTTGTATAGAAAAATATGGCAATACAAATCAAGTTTTATCTGCCGACACTTGCCGTGAAGCACATGTATTTTATAAGGTTACTGACATGCACGTAACTTTACTCTAACTCTAACATGACCTGTTTCATTGCCATCCAGGAACTCATTCCTTCTCGTTATTGATATAATGGGTCCCTGGATGACATAGGAGGTCACAAATAATGTGATCATCCCTCGATAGGATATAATGTTTATATTTGAACGCGTGTCACTTCCATTAAGTTCCTGATAGATGGATAATCTTACTTCCACAATAACCCGCTGGCTTTGGCTCTTTTAGCAGTAGATAATACTTAAATCAGAAACTATATCTCTTCTTAAACACATAAAATCTCCGTGTTTATACTAATTTCTAGTTCAACCCTGGAGACATTGTGCATTTTTCTTCTTCGCTATGATTTGTAGATGGCAATAGCAGTGCATGAACGTCATCTATATATTTTCATGACAGAAATGCCCATAGAACCATGTCGGACAGTCTCATTGTAACATGACTGATCGCGCCATCGTTGTAGAGCCGTTACGGAAGTGGCTTGCATAAGTGATTGCATTTGGAATGCTGGGAGCTTTGCCACAGAAATGGGTGCCACAAGCAGACGACATTTGACGACGTTATGAAGATGGCACTGGAAAAGTATGGTCATAAAGGGTAGGGTTTATGAGGAAACTCTATATTCCACAGACGGAATGTATATAACTAACTCTTCTCCCTGAATAGGCTGACATATCTGGCGGAAATGAAAATGGAGATACTAAATCAGAACTTGAGATGCATAGAGATAGATGTCTGTCTTACTATGAGGGTTTTGTGGAGGGAGGTACTATGTATTATGATTCATTGCGTATAGTTCCCACTTTCTTTTCACTTTCCCCCTTCCAAAGCAAGAGTTCCTCATTCAACGATATACTTCCCTTTCTTTCTATTCCGATTTTCTCCCTTCCGCAACCTCCTTTTTATTCATAAAATTCCCTATGCATTAAATTTCCTTTCTTTTATCCACGTCTCGTAGATTCAATTGCACCATGATACATAAAACACGCATCAATATAATGCTACGGCCAAGTTGACCCTTTCTGACCTATAATTCACACACACACACAAGAATAACAATAGCACATTGTGATTCTTTGAGCTGG
Source organism: Alentia gelatinosa (assembly GCA_950022655.1). Classification (NCBI taxonomy): domain Eukaryota; kingdom Metazoa; phylum Annelida; class Polychaeta; order Phyllodocida; family Polynoidae; genus Alentia; species Alentia gelatinosa. The sequence continues at coordinate 129,735,788 of OX465579.1, forward strand.
CAAGGCCATAATAATATTACATACTAGTGAAGAGCTAAATCAAGGATTTGATGCTTCGAACTGGCACGGCCATCATACTCTACGAATGAAGCGAGTCCCACTTCAGCCACTCTTCTGTTTCACCCCCAGCAGTGGTAGATTTACTGCCATATCAAAGGCAAATCGTTGTCAAACTATGTTTGAGTGGTGTGGGAACTAAAAGAACTCTTACCTCGGTAAATGTGTATTGGTGAGATTTTTACCTAAATTTATATCATATATTCGATCATCATCAAACCCAAGTAAGTTTATTAGAACATATTGGACGTTAAACTAACCCAAAGAAACAAACAGAATTCGAGTGAAGAACTGACTTAAGTCACGTTCATCCGAGCTCTACAGGTCTGCAGTGGCTTAAGTCTACAAACCAGTTTTAGCAGCACCTCAAAGAAATTCCACACAAGAACGGTTCTCTGTGTAATATATAGAAACAGGATTCCTGTGTAGTAAGTTTCCGGATTCCGAACTCGTTTCGCCGGAGGTTTCAGCCGAGGTATTTAGACCGAGGTTTAAACCTCCGGAGAAACAAGTGAGGAACCGGAAACTTAGGGACACAGGCATCCTGTTTATTTATTACTATATACCTCAAAAACACAAAGATATTTACCATATTTAAGCTGTAGGAGTCGTTTTTAATCCGATTTGGGCACTCCACGGTCAAGCCGTAACATAGATTTCTATCCTACCTTTAAATCTCGGGCGGGAAGCAGCCACTGCTTGTATCCTGGAACGTTACTAAGCAATCGTAAATAGGTCACGACTTTGACGTCATACTCGCCAATGTTGCGACTTGGACTTGGACAGATTCACGGCAGTTGAGATATCAACATGCATGCATTACGTTCAGATTCATACATTAGAAATCACAATGTCAAACTCTATACACTGGTCTGTGTGGCCTATTCAGATTATCAATATGAATCACCATGTCAAATCCTCATACCCTTCTAACTGTGGAGACTGCTCATCTCGTTGAACCGGAACTAGGACACGGCTTTGTACTTGTAGCCTAGCCCGGGTTCTGACAGTTGCTTGTCGAGGTAAGTGACAACAATATTTACGCTACGCTTTGATTGCTCGATGTATTTACGTATTTGATTACGATTCTATGTGTTCAAGAGTTTATATTTACTGTATTGTGTCATATATAGCAATGCCGATTGTCGAATCGAAGTGCCGCCATTACCCGTTTGCTAAGACTCTAGGCGTAACGTGCATTACTAAATACATAGTTACCGTATATATAGCAATGAGTGGTATTTACGTTAGTTACGGCAGTAGGTATATAGTAATAATCATTAAAGGGGAACTATTGATGTTGCAATTGCAGCTGGTGCAACATGAGATTATTAGGAAGCGTGATTAAAGCCGACGTTTGGAGTATGATAGCCACTTTTTGTTAAAAGTATCTTTTCAAGTTATATGAAAAGGAGGTCACGATATGCAAGGTATAGAGCTAGTACTGTAGAGTTTGAATATTCATAGGGGAGATGTGAAATTGGATATATTTCATTTTAGATCAGGATTGGGATGGGGTAGCTATCAGATGTAATTCGATTTTAGTAACCTAACCCGGTAACAGGGTAGGGCCACTAGACTGGGCCGCCAAATAGTTTGTAGCAGCGGCTCCTTGATATGGGGCACGTTTTGTAGATGGTGGTTTCGGGGAGGAGGGATTGCAGAAGACTTTGGCTGTATGGGCAAGGATTGTAGAAGACAGATCTGACAAGGGCAGCAGTTGTAAGAGGACTGACCCTCTCGGCGAACAGCCCTCCCTGGTGGGCAACATCTTTACGTCTGGTCGTTTGTTCATATCAAATCCCCATCTAAAGAAAACAAACAGCGACTGTTCTAGGTTTCTTGCAGAGGTTCTAAGGATGAGGCTTCTCTAGAGTAACCTCTCTTCCTCTTAGACCTCTACTTTCCCTTCAAGCTAAGGCCTTATCCCAGCCCAGTCCAGCCAAGCCTACCCTAGCCCAGTCCAGCTAGGTTGATCCCCTCCCACCCACCCAAGCACCGCATGCGCAGAACGGAGACACTGATAACCTTGTTCTAGAGGCTGATTCGCTCTTTTTTTAAACAGCTCAGTGGGCACGCCAATCAGACTCCCAATCGATTGGGGTAAAGGGGAGGGATTTGTAAGTCGTTAGGATTGTCAGGCGCGGTGGGCGTGGCGCGGCAATGTAAGTGAGACGGATGCGGGAGAGGGCGCGGGGATCACGGGGAGGAGGTGAGCAGGACCCGGGCTCCGGGACGAGCAGCTCCCCGTCCTGCTCACAGCTCCCCATACCGGGCTCAAAGGCCGCTCAGTTTACCCCGTCGCCATTAACTATTAGCCACCGCCTCGGAAGCTTACATTCTCCCAGATATCTTTTTTATATCAGGGTTACTTGATCAAGATGGATTATCTGGACATTTAGAGAAACGTTTTATATCCATTTCTTTTCATTTGCCCAATGCAAGCATCTAGGTTTCTTAATATGCTGAGGGTACAAGGGAGCAGGTGCTTTAAGTGAGCAAGCATGACAGCCTCTAAGGGATAGTTAAACCGTCTTTTACGAGTCATGCTATTGGTTGTCTCAGAAAGAAATTATGGGGTAGTAGTGTCTTCGTGTCGCACGCAGTAGCCGGACAACTCTTTGTTGGCCCAGGAGACAGGCAGGGGCGACGGTGCCGGAGTTGTCGCACCTCCTGCAGTCGGTCTGGAGTTGCTAGGCCCCTCGAGGCGTCCTATCGCTCACACAACGGTTAAAAAGAACGGAATACATTAAACACCTTCCCTGTGCACCTCCAAATGTCATTCTACTAATGCCACCCACTCCCTCTGTTTTGTAGCGTCAGTCTTATGATATTTCCTTTTTCCATCTTTTTTACTCTTTATTTTCATGTACTTAGATTCCTCTTAATACTCTTATGTTTTTTATCGCCATGCAATATCTGTATTGATCCTAATTTCAGTAGGCAAGCACACAGCGAAAAAGGGGATGGACCATTTCTTTCCATACACAACTTCTGTATTATTTTGCGAAACTTCTTTTTCAACCATACATAGTGCGAAAATACTAATCGAAACCATCAGTTAAAAAAGAAATCCCAAATCAGGCTGTTCTGAAGGGTCCATAGCAATATGAGAGAATTCATTCTACGTATCAATACATATATATCTGGCTCTGCAATAAATAACCGTCAGTCCTGACGGGACGACTGCTGATCGTACCACTCAGCTGATCTGTGTACAGCTGACCCTTTGTAATTGCTAATAACGATCACGAAATTACCGCCATTGTTCATTCAGTCCGATTGAGTGGCGATTTTGTACTGACGGCTGGTAATATTTGTTGATTGCTAATGTATCCTCTTCCCACCTCATTTTCTAATTGGTTGGCGCCTCTCCCATACACTACGTTATATCTGATAGTTCTTGCAATGCGATACGTGCTAATATAAAGCGCTCGTAAAGCTGCATTTTCCTGGATTTACCACATACATTTGCAATTAGCGTTGGCAGTGATGAAAAATGAATAATGTATAAATACCTATTCACCTTGTTTGGACGTCCTCTCGGACCGTGTCTTCCAATAGAAATATTTTATTCATAGTACGAGAGGAGGTCCCAACAAGGTAAATATGTTTTACCTATTCTATATATTATATACCTCCAAATAAAGATAAATATTGAAATATTTGCCAAAAACATGACTATGTCAGGCCATGATCTAGGGTGTTTTGGTATGGCAGAAGTTATTCTGAAGATATTTATTTAGTTTCCTATAAAACAGTAAAATGTATTTGATAGTTTTATTTTCTTAATATATGTTGGGATAATATTTTACAATAATTTTCGTTGCATTACTTACGGTGATGTTTCATGATATTATTGATAATTCCATATACCGCTATACTCACTCGCGTCAATTGTGTATTCAAAGTGTGTGTATTTGTTTCCATACCAGCATACTGTGCGACATGACAAGAATACCAACACCGTTGCAGAGGATCGACGACTGACCTGCAGGTGCGGGTGATATGTGATATTTATATTGTGTATTACATCCATGATAAAGCATTTATGAATATCCATAGCTCAATCAAGCATACGGAGATTGTGGAGGCATGACTATCGGCATGGAACACGGATGTGATATATCAGATCCTCCACCTTTTCCTATTCAATTCGGTGGTTGGAGCATTCAGACCAGCTCTGTGGTTCATCAGATAGGTATATGGACATTACGGTTACTTTTTGTAGATGTGAACTGTTTGACCAAACACAATGCTTTAAAAGACTAAGAATGTGTGGAGGAATTCTGTGAAATCACCGTAGGCCAGATTGACATTGACATTCCCCACACGGTCTCAACATTCTGGACAACAGGTACGGCTAGTAGCCTTCAAAAACGTCTAACCCCGAAAATTGCCATGTAAATTTTTTTTTGAACCACGGAGTTCTCACTCTAGCAGAACGGAAAAAATCTGAAAAATCTGCACAGATCCAGGGGCAAGATACAGAAGCTGCCCGGACTACATAAAATAGAGAGAAGCACCAACGATGTTTTTTCACAATAACGAAGAGACAATGTTAGGGACTGTAGTATCCTCCTCCGGGGTGAACACCCCGTAGGAAAGACCACAGAAGAACACATACCGCACTTTGCCTGACGAGACTGGAGAACAGTCAAAACCACGAAAGAAAAACATCGAAATAACGACAGCACAGGTTCGGCGCTGGCCGCCGAACTTTTTAGCCTGACTGGCTTGGTTCGAGTCAGGCGAGAACACTATACAGAGGCTTGAACAGTAGGGGACGCAAACTTCCCCCACTCCACACTGCGCGAAATGAATCCCTCCGACCGGCTTGGTTCAGGTCAGCGCCAACGATAAAACCCACAGACAGGCCTCCTCCCAGCCTTGACCAAAGCTGGGCTAGTAGGGAACGTAACTTTCCCCACTGTGGACTCTCTATGACGAGAATCCTATAGGAGCTGTGTGGTTATCCACACAAGCAGGCCTGAGACGAATAGTCGAATACGACTATAAACACGCCAGAAGCGGCCTCAGACGCATAGTTGAACGCCTGGCGGAACACGCCAAGCACCAACAACCAACGAAAAACGCCGCTGAGGGTCACGTGCACGCCTCAGCCAATCAGACACGCCAAAAATAGGCTACACAGCAGGACGCGGGAACCTCCCCGTGTCCGCTTCCCTTGTCTCTCTATTACGTGGTCGCAAGCGGTGGGAGAAAGTGTTGGAATTCAATACGCCTCGTCTAAACACAAATTTTTCAGATTGACATTGTGTTATTATAGAAAACGCTTAAGCAAATATTAAACCACTCCCATTAAGTGTGTACTATAGACAATTTCGATATGTCCACAATTTAAAAAAAAAACTGCATTGTTTTAAAAGTATCTAATTAAATAGCACAACTCAGGGTAAAGAATTGCATTTGAAGAATATTTACGGCTATATGGGATAGGTATATAGGGTAAGGTTTGATCTGTCATAGCCTTAGTATTGGGCATTTAGATTGGAACTGGAATTGTACACACGAGAGACCAGCTGGCGTACGGTGGGTCCCCTTCCACGGTATACAATTTGCAAGCGACCAATTCCGGAACTGAATCCAGATGTGTCTTCAGTGTCTGATGCGTCTTGATCATTGCAGGAAGCAAATAAAGCTAGGAAAATCTGATATTTCATTATAGACTTCTCTGTGGTTCTGTAGGCGTGCCTGCCAAACAGCATAGATATACTATCTTCTTGTAATACGCGCCCAGGGTAGATAGAAGGATGTAGTGCCTCAGTGTATAGAGTCCTAGGACTGCGTGTGATGGCTTCTAGATTTAGTGCTGTAGATGGAGACTTATTGATACGACGCAAAGTACATCGAGAACAATGTTTAGAGTTTATAAATATGTTTGATTACCTCCTTCCCCTCTCCCCCACCCTGACACAAGTAGTCATTCGTCATACTTCATTCCTCATACACTTCATTTGGGGCGGTGCATAAAGCATGTAAGGAGAATCTATGAAAAACTTTTCCCCACACACTATGAATAAGAGAAAGGACGCGGTGTACACCATATTTCCAAAAGTTTGCCCCAGCACCCTCCCTGCGTACATACTTTCTGGATGACCCCTTTAGGAATCCGACATTTCCTACGAAATAGTTGCACCACAATGTTAGAGAGGCATTTCCTGATAATTTTGACATTTATATCTCTTCAAATGATATCAATGTAACCAAGAGGAATTAGACCAGATAAACCTCGTTTCCTAATTATTACATTAAAAGATGCTTCCATTAAGGTTTTAAAATTTCCGAGTTGTCCCTTAGTCCCTATATTCATCCCTGAAATAGACAGATGTCTCCTTGCCTGTTCCGATCTCCCACCCCCGAACCCTTTTCATATCTTCCCCATCTCTGAGCGGCCTATCTTTAGGATTAAGAATCACACCTTTCTCTTAGTTTGCAAGAAAATTAATGAATCTAGTGTTCAAACCACTCAATACAATAGGGTGTAACTAAATTATTCCCCAATTAGGTACGTTTCCCCGCAGCCGTTCTAAGCCATAGTGTGAGCTGTCATTACTTAGAGAAGGTGAGAATTCTCAGGAAAATCACATTGGGACGTTAGTGGGGGTTATTTCACACCAGGGATAACTGGGCCAATGGCACCACGGACCTGGACTGATGGCACCTCTTTTCAGTTTTATCTGGGCTGATGGTACACGTGCCTTGATTTATGTTTAGTTTGGGTTTAAAGTTTGATGAATGTTAAAAGTCCTATAGCAGGGATGCCAGTTTGTAGGATTTTGCCTACATGTAGGATTTTCATTTTAGTCTCAAAGAGATGAAATTTTCAAGATATTGTACGTTTTGAGAACAAAATATACTCCATGTTCCCTAAAATCTAAATCTTAGATAAACTTGTTCTGTAATCTTTTGAAATCCTCAATTCAGCTACAACCAGTACACTCAGTTAGAGGCCCTATGGATCCCAGTGCTCCAACCTAGACCTGTAGGATGGTAGGATTCCTGTAGGAAATGCTCCTACGGATAAGGGGCCTGATTGGCTTAAAATATGTCATGTGAGAATAGAATTATTGAAGCCTCACCAAGTGTAAAAAAATCATCAGAGGAATGCCTAATGAACTTGTAAAGATATTCTGCGGATATTCTGCCGTCAGTCCAGGTGCCATCGGTCCGTGGTGCCATCAGTCTAGCAATCACACCAGGCCTAATGCACGCTAGAACGTCAGCTGCGGAGACCCGTTTAGCACAGCGCAATGAATAAGACGTGGTAATCACAACTAAAGGTTGCAGGGTTGGGATAGAGTTGATTCCAGAATTTCGTTTCCGGCCGTCAGGTTATGCCACGTTGTTTTCTCGTATCCTAACCGTGTGGAATGATATAGCCTTGAAGTAACATGCCAGTGCTACCCTATAAAACCACTTCGCAATCGTTCCTGTGAGGCCGGGCTTGCGCGCGTGCGCGATTGTTTCAGGCCTCCCAGTGAAACCTATAAAACCTATAAAAACCTATTTTTTGATTCTCGAGCCTTTATTTTTTTCAAAGGAACCTATATAACCTATAAAAACCTATATTTTCACTGCCATGCAGATTAATGTGTAGAGAAAATCTTAAAAGTTAACTTGACACAAAGTTTGATTGTCAATGATAACAAAATCTGATTATTTAAGAGATAAAAGTTTAAAAGAATCAACAGTTGGTGTGACTTCTTGCCAGGCTGGCTTGCCTGTTCGAAACTCAACACACATATACATACTTGCTGGGTATAACCTGATGAGCCAGACATCCTGATGTACTAGGTACATTTTTTAGAAATCAAGAACTGAAAATAAGTGATTCACTATATTTTGACTCTTATTGTGCTGAATATGTTAACGTTAAATAACTATAAAAGCCTATGTTTTGGGCCTTGTAAAAACCTATATTTTGAGATTCAAAACCTATGAAAAAACATATAGTGAGGAAGCAGTGCACTGGGAGGCCTGTTGTGTGCGATGCGATGAATCCGTCGCATCCCTCAACTTGAAATGTTCATGATTTGCGATGGATTCGTCGCACAGGAGTGGAATGCTTCGCATTGTATTTGTCCATAAGTCCCTTCTCCTTGACTAAAGGACTTGTTGCTGAGATCTGATAGAGTCTGTCCGCGTGTGGTGAATGATGCGTGTGTCCATTTTATTATGCTGCACAATTACGGCCAGGAGCAGTTCTACTCTTCACCATTGGCACAAGGGATTTGAGGAGATTATCGCCACTTGTGGTAGTGATTTAATTAAATATTCTAAGGACCATAGTAACAGTCCTTAAGCACTGACAATACAGCATGGTTATATGAGTAGTGCCAATTGACATCAGATCCTTCATGGTAATAGCAGACTATTATCACGTAAGCTACCATTTACTATGTATATAGTACCGTCCGGGTTATACAGTATAAGGCGCCTATGATATAAACTTCGAGTTCTAGAGATAATGCTACAGTTATATACAGTATTACTTCTCCTTAAAAACCTATCAAGATATAGGATCATTTGAAAATGAAAGCTACCAAAGGAAACTAGAAACGGCAATTTATATATAAAAAGAGATCCACGGCACATCTAGTATGAGTGAAAGCAATTAAAACGGCTATCGATTTCATTTCTACAAGTATTGCAAACATGGCATTACCTGCTCGGTGCTGAATGTATTTACACATGGTGAGTTTAAATTTTGTGTCCAAGATGATTGTATTAGATTGTGAATTCAGAAATATAAGGTGCCTTAGATCTATGCCTATTTCTCACTTTACCTAAAATTGTTTACATGTGCATCTAGGCACCAAGTGCACTTGTTTATTTATCAAGCCCATATGCTATGCCCCTGATAAAGATCTGAAATAGATGATTCATAATACATATACATCAATCCTAGGTCGTGATCTGTCCGTGTACGGAATACTGTGTGAATGGTTTCAGTATTTTGCCGTATGGGACTTTGTTTCCAGCAGACCATGTTAACCTGCACAATCGATCATTCTAAAAATGATGCAGAATATTAACTATATCAGTTATGCTTTAAGATAGCTATGAAATGAAAAGTTAGTTCATGAAAACCATGGATGCAAGTATTCAGATAAGATACTGAAACCCGAATGTCAAGTTTTTCATTTATAATAGTCAATATTCCGCAATTCTACATGTGGCCCCACACTGCCCCACACCCAGGCCAGACCTCTGTCGAACACATACCAGTAATTTTGCCTCTGTATTTATTTCTGTTTTCCTTCTCTACCATGACTTTCACCACCCCTGTAGAGATGAAATTGATTCAGATTGGACAACTAGGTAGTTACTCCGTATATGCCTGCCCACTAGACATATCATGATCATTTTTCGATCGACAAATTTACACCCCCCTCCATTTATCCCGGAAATGATACTCCTTTACATTCTTATCTACTCATTACGCTGCCAACTTGAAATGATATTGACGAAATCGTGTTTGATCTATTAGTTCGTTGACAACGAAAAACTGACAGGGGATTACACATCATCGCCTACCCGCATGTATCGTTTGGATCGCCTGAGTGAAGCCTAGTTATCAAACACGTAAATGTAACATATGGTGTTAGAACTATCTAATGAGACCCCCATATTCATATCTCACATAACCAGATATTCTTGCGGGTACTATTATTGTTTATCAAATAGTTCTGTGATAGGAGAACACAGTCTACAGTGAGGGCAGTTGTCGTGACTCCTATCCTCCTTCTTGTGATTACAACCAAACCTCACTAGTGTCTAATTCCTAAATGGCACGCCCTCACCCCACTTCCCTCACCCTGTCAGGAGGTTTTCGTTCAGTCATCCAGTTTTCATGCCGCTACATTGAAGATATATCATGAATGTTATCTCTAGATCTTTCCAATTATAACCTGATATCGGCTTTTGTTCAACCTCCCTAACCGTAATTGTCTCTTTGCTTTGGTACTACTGGTAAACTACCTTCTCTGTCTGACTGGGCCTGGACACATGACATAGGGATTATGTCTACAAATCCAGACATGGTGACTACAGATGGAATTTTTTTTCATGTACACCCAGAACGAGTAGGTCTCGTCGGGAGTAATTGTGTCTCTAAATGTTTCAATTTTGCTATGATACATAGATCTAGTCCATGTTTTTCAATTTGAATAAAAAAAAAGATGCGATATTGGGATATTGCCATATTGGGACTATTCTATACTCAAAGTGAAAGTAGCTCGCTTGGTCCAGGGTATTATATATTCTACAAATCAACAGTTCACCTGTCCTAATCTGGTAGAGAGCGCTGCAGGCAGGTGCATACCCATAGGTGTAAGCTGCTGTACCACAGACGGCATAAACACCATGATCTGACCGGCATTTCAATGTCTGTAACCGCCCTTATTTAAGTCAATGTGTAAACAGCCTGAGTAGCAGTCAGTCAGTCCCTCTAGGTATCGGGACCCTCTCAGCCAGTATAGGACGTGGGCACGAAACCCATATATTGTAGCGGTGTGGGTGTGACGGGTGAGGGAAAGGGGAGGAAGGGTCTACAGTCGTCAACGACACTCAGGCTCAGTGGTCTGGACTTGGGCATGCAGGAAGAGGAAGAGGAAACAAGACGGTGACGGAAATGAGCCAATACACCATCTGTCGGACTTTTAGACGCAGAATGTATTTCGCTTCTCTAAGATGGAAAGTGTGGGCTTAATTCGCAGCATTTCCTGAGAGAATGATACCACCCTAACAAACTCGCAGAGAGTTGACGGGAGGAAGCCCATCTCGCAAGACGAAATTCGCACACATTTCCGTAGATGCAGTTTGGACCGAAGCATTTTAAACTAATGAATCTATATTTAGATGTGTTTATGAATATTTCATGACTATTATGATGACGATTATCAGTATAAAATCTCCCTTTTCTTTTGCACAAATGATTGAAATCGCTATCCCGTGCACAAAAGTACTTCTAGGAATATACTGAGAGGTGGGATTACATTTCAGTCATCTGCAGGTGCATGGTATGAGTGTTTCCACAATTGAGTAGGTCATCCAACAGCTCATGTTACTATTATTTACAGAGAACCCATGCGAACACAGTAATAAGGATGTAAGGAGATGATATTCTTCAGCGGTATATTGAACACTGTTACTATCTGTTGTGAATAGTAAGCAGAATGAATGACTCTGAGGCTTCGTCCTGTTACAAGCTTTATTGCTGGTGGCGTTACAATGCGCTGCACTAACCGGACTGACTAGAGTACATCGAGATCAGGATTATATGCTGGCTCCATGTTTACCCTGTGGGGCGACCCTGTTAATCATAACTAAGGGGGGGGGGGGGGGGGGGGGAGGTCGCCCCCAGGGGTGTGCCGCACAACCAGCTTGGTCAGTTAGGCCAAGGGATAGAATATGTATGTTTCACATACCGATATTTTGGATCGTAACAACACATTTCAACAATACAGCTGGTTTTTGGTTACTTATATTGACATATAATATATTTGGGTAAACAGATTAGGAGAATCAATGATAATGAATATGATGAGGTTACGATTGTAGTACTCTACTTCTGTTGTTGATAAAAGGGTTTCTTCTCATATGTTTAGGTAATACAGTCAGTCAGATGTATGTGATGCAAGTGACACTTTGTAAAAATAACAATAAGATAACAGTCTACAGACTGGACAGGACGGCGAGGAGGAAAGCTAACAGACTATTGATCACTAGCGGCTGTTTATTAAATTCGATTAATATGCTGATTGTTGAGGAATTGTTGAAAGAGATTTTTAGGTTGTTCTTGAATGAGAACTCATAGGGCATGTTTATTCCAAAGCATTTTCCTCTGTACCCAGGCGATTTTTTATATAAATATATATATATAAAAACACAGAAATATTGTCCTTATAACAGCCTTATAAAACCTGTGCATGCTAACGCCATACTACTTCTGAATCCCTGTAAATGTTTGCATTATTGAGTCCTTGATCTTCATGGTTTTCCCTGACCATAGATGATACATGGAACAGAATCCATAAGAATCCATGAAACAGTTGGTCAGTTACCAAACAAAGCACTTTGGATCATTAAGTATCTCCTGGAACTAGCTTCATCCAACACTGTCCCATGCAGATATTTTATTAGAGAATAAAAAGTTATAAAAGGTAGGGTTCTGGTTGGAGAGCACAGACAGACTGAAATACCAGTCTTACTCACCAGGGGACACAGATTTCATTGTTTTTGTGGTGAACACGTTCATTGTAGTCCAGAAGAGCAGGAGCTTTTTACCATAAAGATATTTCTCATCGGAATTCACAATACAATCAATTAGTGAGTATTTGATACCCCCATTACCAATTCAAAAACAAACCTGAAAAGAATAAGTGTGGGCTTGCCCTGGATTTGAACTGCTGACCTTCTAATTACCATCCCATAGCTGTTCCACTTGGCTAACTTGGTTGTAGGTCAGTTAATGTGGGATTTCACACTAGGTAGGAGGTGTATGGAATGATCACCCCACAAAAACCCATACCAGGTATATTGTGTACACTACGTGTAAATAAGGTCGCTGTAAATGTGTGTTACTATATATCGTTTGTTCGTTAATTATTTAACCTTAGAGTTAATGCTGAACTGTTTATCAATGGGGTGGGTGGAGCTGTCGACGCCACAAATGACCTCAAAGATTTTCTTTTAAGACTGCTGAAATTACTGTGAAAAGCCAAATGTAGTGTACTGGCACATTAGTGTGATGAGGGGAGGTGTACACTTGACATTTCAAAGTGGCTCTCAATCCATGGAGAAGTCTGAACAGTAAGGGGACAGGGTCACAGAGAGACAGTTTCACCTGTGCCTATAATCCCACAGGAGTATTCGTCAACGGTTCACTGCTCAGATACCCTGTGCGACGATCGAGGTGTGACACCTGCTCCTCTCAGCATCTCCAAGGGATTGCTGCTTGGCCGATTCCGAGAGTCTCCCTTCTTCATCAGTGCCCTGCTAATGCGGTGTGCCCAGTGACCAACACTGTGCATGGTGTGTTAATAATCGATAGCGCTCTATTGAAGTATATTTGCTTGGAACATGAAAGAATTCAAAAGAGTGAATCTACTTTGTCATTGATTTATCTGAAGTTAGCTATGCATAGGAGGTCTTTTATCACTCAGATTTGTACGGAACCAGAGTTGTATAACGATAACGACAATGCAATATAATGCCGTGTGCAGTGCAATACCGTGCAAGAAATACGATAAGGAAAAGCTGAATCGTGAAAGCATAGAGCAAAGTCGCCCGTTAGGGGAACCACGGACTTGGAAGACCAAAAAATTTATTTTTATCTTTGTGGCTAGTTTGATAAAAGAATGAAGATGCTGATGTCTAAAACTACGCACGATGATTCTATACATGAGTTGCTTATGTATTATGTGAGTAATCAACCTTGGAACAATGACCTACTAGACTGAGCAGTTCACTTGATTACACGGATCTCCGACGAAACCATTGTTGATACAACGGTTAAATTGCTGATCATCTTATGGGTTACTTAAAGATGGGTGATGTTGAGAAGTAGATAACACAGTTTTACTCGGAATAGCTCGGAAAGTGACGAGGTTGGGAGAGTTACGGACGAGCGCCCAATGGAGGTAATGAATGACCCACAGACCGGCGCAGTGCTTGTGAGACTCCATCCCATCAACATGGGCTATGGTTGATGAGCTGTTTTATATCACGGCGCATGTATTCATGGGAGACATTTATGGCAATCTTGCCTCATGCCTCAGCGCCTTATTTCAATAGAATTTCATGGGTAAAAATCGACAAAATTCGTGGCATCGTTTTATTGATTACCTGCGCAGCCCCTCTACCACTCGCCACCTCCACATCTGTCCCGAAAAAAGGTAATTTCCTTAACTACAATGATTCTGCTTGGAGTAGCACACGTGGATGGAGAGTGTCAGAGTTGGCACCACTGGTACTTTCTGTGTAGCCACACGTGGATAGATCGCTTGTGAAATCCTGGCCTGACACGAGATTGATCACGTGATTGACTAATTAAGGGGTGGGCGATAATAGAATACGTCACGGCGTTGACGGCGTGACTCTGATGGCTGTCACTAAGGCCGACACACGCGCAGCCCAGCTTTCCGCCGCGGCCATCTATCATGAGGTGCCCACTATTTACATAAATACCAACACTCCATTAAGTTAACCCTAAAAAATATAATTACATTTTATTTCCGAGTGGATTTATTAGGACCCTTGTCGCTCTATATTGATTAAAGTCTTGTAAATTAACCTACACGAGTGGAAATATAACGGAGGAAGGTACATCTCTAATTAAGGTGGCCACTCCTTGTGTTTTAATCAATACTTTCGTGAATTAATGAAAAGTAACTGCAAAGTATCAGGTCTAAGATGTATCTATCCCTCATGGTTATTATCATGTTCCTTTAGCATGACATTCAAAGTTGCACACCTTTAGTGATTCATCAAATTATCTTCCGTAATGATTGATCTGATGTATAATCTAATATTTGCAAGGGAATTCACTGTACAGTAATACGTTTAGCAATTCTATCAGCACACGTTTTTTCTAATGGAGACTTCCGCGGTATGATGCTCGTAATAATTTACTCTAATCACAGCCATTTATGTTTTCTGACAACTTTGAATGATTTTGAACCGCACATGGAGAATCATATCCCTTGGAAGGAACAGAAATTCTTTGTCTCTGCAATTATCTGCTCAGCAATTTAATTCCCAAAAGGGCGTGGGAGTTATTAGTGGCGCTATCCCAGCGTCACTTCAGTTCCGGCACTAGTGGTTTACTGGTTTTGATAACGTCAGTTCACATCGCTGAAAGTGTTGTAGAAAATGGGCAGAGGGTGAAACAGTAGGAGGTGAATAGTACTCCTTACCCACCAGCTGTTAAGTCACTGGGAAGCACTTAGGATGCGTCCGCCACGAGAAATTGGTCTCCACTCCCTTCCCTACAACCTCAAAATTCCAAACGTAGAAAAGCTCATATCTGCATTGTTAACATCCTTGTATTCTATCACCTCCTGGCTTCCCGCAGTTCTTCAACTTCTTAATGTGTCCGTCGCCATTCTGGGGTTTCTCCTCGTTCAAGTGATCGCCGCTCACATGGGAAGTAGCGGTCCCCGCCTGCGGGTGTAGCTGTGAGGTGGGGTGGGCGGTCTCGGGGCGGGCCCGGAGGGAAGGCGCGGCTTGAGGTGGTTTGGCGCGACGTTCATTCAATCAGTGCATCACTGAGCGCAACAAGATGCGAGAGGCCGGGGGCCGGGTGGGATCTAACCGTGTTTAGACTGGTGGACATTAGCGTTGGTGTCAGGGGCGCTGCTCTCTCTTTCGGTCTCCCACCAGGGCTGAGCTGCTGGCCTAGGTGAAGTCACAGTTACAGTGACTGAGTCACTGAACCAATGACCAGTCAACGTAGTAGTTAGACACTAATGGACAGACAATGAAAAAATGCTATATTGTATAATAGCTGATGCCTAGTCCCCTCTTTGTTGACAACGCAACGAGAAACATTTTGTAACAGCAAATGATGTATGAAAACAAGCAGTCAATAAAGGAATGTACTAGGGACTGGATTGGGAATTGTATAGCACATTTATCAATATATCGGGTTGATTCGTTATAAAATCTGTTGTCTACTGTACGGTGATTGTAACATATAGGAAATATAGCGAAGAGATTTGATGCTTAAAATTGAGGTTTTAAACAGTTTGGATATCTAAAAGTGACTTGAGCAACTCAGGTTGATGGGATTAACTTCTTAATCAGGATAGACAAAAATGTAGCCTGATGAGAATCATTTGTTGTAGTTGCAAAGCTCTAATGAACAAAGGGTTTGCAAGAGGAAGATAGAAACAATATAATTGGTTAGGTTGATTAGGATTATAGTCAATCTGCATTTTATTTAGATTAGTATCTAAACAAACATGTTGCCAAAGCTGATCAGAATGAAAGTGAGCAATGGATTCAGGATGCAATAGTGATCAACTTCAAATATAAAAGTGAGTTTGCAACCATTGAGCGCCATATATGGGTATACTGCTAATATATTACCTATTGAGTCTACTGTAATGCTGCCATGAACCCCACATTACCGGTGATGTTATTTCGATGATTCATTCTCATTTCAACGTCACCCTGGCTGTAGCTATGGTGCACGCGACCAAATTCATTAGCCAAATTCATTTATAACGGGGGAGGTGTGGGAGGTAGGAGTGGGCAAGCATCTTTCCGCTTTTCAAAACCGAAATTGATATCCAGTGAGTGAAAGTAGTACGAATAATATGAGGATTGCTTTCTATAAACAGCGAAAATTACTTTATTACATTATGGAGGATCAATTGTGAAATCCTCTGAAGAAGGTAAAATTGTAATACATGTTAAGGCCAAATCTAAAAATAACACAATTGCAATAGATCTATCCCAAATCAAATGTATCTGCAAGGTCACCATTGCCAGCCTTTCACAACCACCTGCCAGTGATGGATGACTGACCAGTACTTCGCCTAGCCGCAGACACTAGGCCTCAGTCTACCTCCATCTCCCACCTACTTCCCCTTCCCTACCGTTGTCTGTGCGTATGTGTGTCTGCACATTGCTAGGTAGTATTGGCTCACTAGAGTCTGGTGGGGCATGCTGTATAGAATAGGAAATTGTTCTTTTTTGCTACCACCTCAATTTTCCTCATCGTTTTAATATATTCATAGGTAGGTGGTCAGACATGATAGACAGGCATGATAGACAGGTAATCACGGAAAGACCAATCAAGACAAGCATGATGGATTACCATGCTGATAGATAATAGGATTAATCATATTGATTTTGACATTATTACCCAGACTTTTAAAGGAACAAAGACAAGATCTGCATGTTATAATTACTCTAGGGCCAGACACAGATTTTTGTTTGGTACAATGTTTGTAAACTATAGTAAAATAGAATGATAGATAACATAACGTGAATTTACTAATCAAGCAGGAATCGTTGTCGTAGGTTAGATCCTGTGTTCAATGCTAGATAGATAAAGGCTTTTTTGAAGATAGCACAATAAGATAAGCCGGAGATTTTACGTTCGTACAGGGAAATTGGTCATTGCTCTAAATATACGCTTTTCACAGGCCGTCCTCATAGCTACTGGAACCACTGGCGGCAGTAGTGCCTACCCAAGCGTACACAGTACCTAGGGAAACCTATTGCAGCTACATTCCAGCAGAAAATTGGCGGAAAGAAAACCTTTCGGAGATAGACACTGCCTACAGCAACTTGGCGGTGACTCGCATGCTGCTTGATTATGATCATTTTCCTTCTATTTAGAGAAGAGAATCCCCGGAAGACTACTCAAGTGTGCGCAGACTCCCCAAATACTCGTATGTAAGATAAGATATCTTGAGAATAATATCTGGCAATTACTGAATACCCAGCTGAAATCCAATTTGACTTTTAACAGATTTTTAAAAGAAACAGGATTCATCACCAGTTTTCTCTCTTTGTATGTTTTTTGTGATCAGACATGCTGCTCAGAACAATCCAAAAACCAGGGAAAACACTCAGTGTAAAGTTACACCGTTTCATAACGAAAGTCACTGGTGGGACAGAAAATATCTCCTTTCAGATGTAGCTCCTGTCATCTGTCAGTTCCATTTTTTAGTAGTTTTTAATCTGCTGAAATTGTTTTTACAAAGACTTACAAAGGGTAATGATCCCCGACTGTGGTAGCCAACATGAAGCCGAAGGGTACCAGCCATGTCTGTATTGATGTCTCCGGCCCGCCCGCCGAACGCTCTGATATCCAGGGGCTAAAAGCCAGGTTTTTACCACTATTTCAGTTTTAGTTCTGGCTCCAAAAGAGGCAGAACAGAAACGCAAGCGCCGACCCAGACGCCACCTGGTGAATGTCAGAGCGAGGTTGTTTGTTAATGGCAATATTATGCGGTCGTGCCAAATTGTGATGCAGGGACATATATAGCGCGGTGGTAAACTAAGGTGACGGACCAGGAACCTAGATGTCGAGGTAATGTGGGTTGAAGAAAGCGTGGATGGAGAAAAGTGCTCTTGGTAGTATTTGCATCAATAGTTTGTAAATAGGTGTTTAAAGTCCCATATTATGTCGATGCATAAAAATTGTACAAGGTCTATTTAGTATATTTCAATCTGTTGATATTGTATCAATCAGAGCAATATCTTATAATATTGAAATGTATTGAAATATGGATATTTACCCATAATCCTATTGCACATATCGTCTTTGGTCTATGGTTTGACTTAGACTTATATAGAACATGCCTTTTGGATAAGTTACAAGTAATACAAAATAAAGCGCTGCGCGTGGTCTACCTAGCTAATCATGAAGTATCCAGAAGTCTACTGCATAGGAGTGCACAACTACCCTTTTTATGTTATCGAAGAGATTTCCATGTTAGTTGTTATATGTTTAAAGTGAACCAAGAACAAGTAACCCATGTTACCGCAACCCATCAAACCAGGTCAAGTGATGCAGTCAGAATGAAACAAAACTTTCCTAGATGTACCTTCTATCTAAATAGTATAAACTATCATGGACCACAGAAATGGAATGAGCTGCATCCCAAAATCAGGAATCTACCTGATTATAAGACCTTTAAAACACAAATGAAGATCTGGATGAATAACCAAATTGACTGATGAATGTATTCACTACGGTGACTCCTCGTTATCGCTGTTATCATGTTTACCATCTATAAGATATACTTGCCTATACCTGGTACGCCGGTGGTTTATGACTTTTGTTGATAGAGAGAGCTTGTTTATGTAGTATTTATTGTTTGTATATATGTTTATCGCATGTCCGACTACATCTTGATTCAAATATTACCACAAAATGTGTGAACAAATGCTAGACTGGAGATACATGGAAACCAGTAATATTATTATTGAGTACCTTCAGTATAAATAAACGATTTAAAAAAAAAAAAATCGAGAATCGTATAAATAGACAATACTCAACGAGTTCCAATGTGCCCGAATCATCATCGAGGCGAAGCTGAGTGATGATTATGGCACATCCAAACGAGTGGAATATTGTCTCTTTTACGATTCGAATGTGGTTCTGGGTTTATCTCACCCCTTTCTATAAGGTTATATAGCATCAGAATATCAGAATAGTTTGAATATACCTAGCAAATCGACATGACGTCATCTCATATTCACTACGCCACAGCCATGGCATAGTATTATCACTTTACGGGGGTGATCGTTGAGTATTTCTTCCTAATGTTATTTCTATGGCTAAGCTTGTACCAGGGTTCAAACTGGTAGCAGCGAAACATCCAGAAGACAAGGGACGAATTCACGCAAACAATAACATAACGCTAGCCCATCGCTTTGGCACCGCCAATCGGGAAAGGCAGAACTACAATTCATTTTGTTGACATTACAAAGGTCCTTGGCCACATCTGTTGAGGTGTAGGCGGGGAGCAGTCAACACTTTACGGGGATGTTGTGGAACAACTCAAAACTTACGATGCAGCAGCGGTAGATCGCACAGCTTCCAAAAACACCAAATACCTCAGACAGCACTCAGTACCCGTCAGCGCTGCCGTAGAGGCGGGGAGCGGTTGCACCACTCGCAACCAATAGCGGCTGATATCAGCGCTCAAGTATTCGGACAGTTGTTTTGAAGATCCGGCAATTGCCTCTGGAAGTCCTATATATATAACATGCCGTGGCGAGTTTGAACGATGCCCCCCTTCAATAAGCAGTGACGATTTAAGTACCATTGATAGTCATAACTATTAACACATAATGACCTCCGTTGATAATATTTTACACAACTGCAATTGCAGTGCAACATACCGTGACGCTGCGGAGCAAATTAACGCGACACGGACTGAACACAGATGCTGATACATCAAACTTGTTATAGATCCACAGTCTCGTCCTCCGTGTGCAATAAACTTCAAGAGCAGCTCTCAAAAAAGATAAACATTATATCAAATGAGATATGTCTGTGTATATGAAAAAGACAAGCCTGGTAGGATAATGTATTGCGAGACGTAAGGTTTTCCTACATCCCTCGCACTCGGGGCACGAAGAGATGAATTAACGTGCTGTCCGCCCACTGTTTTATTCTTTTAATGGATTTTGCCCTCTCTCCCCGTTTTTGCACTGTTAAGGGAGGATGTTTATTTGAAGAGAGAAAAAAGCAATTTAGACTCTTCTTAATATCCATTGCTAGCTAAGCGAATGTTATGATATTTTAATATATATGCATATGATCTGACGGAACCTACGAGATTCGTACTTAATTTTTGCCTCTCGGTACGTCTGATACTTATTCTCCATGCCTTTATGAAATAGGTAGAATTGCACATTGGAGGAGAAGTTTAGGACATGTTTTAAATAAGCACATTAAAGTAAAAAAGACTGAAACATTGCATTCATTCTTACCCTACATTTCCCGATAATGACGATTGAAAAATTAATTAATCTCCATGCCTTTATCCAATTTTTCGACTGTGTAAACATTCAAACCGGTTTCATGTCATTCAATTACGGGACATAAAAGAATTGGCCATAGGTTGAAGTAAAGATGTATCAAATGCGGCTTCCAAGGTGATACGGCAAATTTGATAATCATTACAGTGAATTGGAAATAACCCATGTAACTAATGGGTTTACCAAGTTAAAGTACGTTTCATTTTCCTGAGACCGTGTTCATAGAAATATTTCTAAACTTCATTTTGAAATGATAGATAACCAAATATATTTGACTGTGAGATCCACATAAAGAAGAAATATCGAGGCATCTATTAACTCTTTCAGGAGCAACAACAGGAAATGTTCTTTGATCAGCAGTTTAACCGTGTAAGTCGGCTAGTGTATATAGTTTAGCAGCTGTGGTCCTCTGTAGTTGCCCATATATTTCAGTATTGCATTCGGCAGAATATTTGAAACCAGAAGATTCTGGAGATAAGAATAAAAAAGATAGCATTGTGTGGATGCACATATTTAATCTGTAACGCTTCACTCTTCACGACGCCATACCAAATATATTTGACTGTGAGATCCACATAAAGAAGAAATATCGAGGCATCTATTAACTCTTTCAGGAGCAACAACAGGAAATGTTCTTTGATCAGCAGTTTAACCGTGTAAGTCGGCTAGTGTATATAGTTTAGCAGCTGTGGTCCTCTGTAGTTGCCCATATATTTCAGTATTGCATTCGGCAGAATATTTGAAACCAGAAGATTCTGGAGATAAGAATAAAAAAGATAGCATTGTGTGGATGCACATATTTAATCTGTAACGCTTCACTCTTCACGACGCCATACCAAACTTGCATCTAAACGTTTCCCATACATTATCCTAACGGTCCATGCATTTCTGAATCGCCAGTTTGAGAACGTTCTGTTGAGAAAGTCGTAATGCATTGCTTTAAAAAAAAGGCAAATTATTTGGAAAGACTACATTTGAATAGATCATGATTAAATAAGGACTGAACCAACAGGGGCAATAAGAGAGAAATGTCTTTTCTCTAATACATTTGGTACGGAAATTCACCCCTCTGTATTTTTCAACTTATCACATTCGGCAGTGGAATGGCCTTTGCATGGATATTTGTATGATGGCAGATTCTTCTTGTTTGTTAAATGTTGATTATCAGAAGGAGTAAATGAGGAACGTTTGGCATGGACACCTTGACATTTGAAATACGGAGTATCCAAGGGAATTGTGAAGATGGCTCAACTCTTGGGTCTGACATCATTGTTCTGTATAAAACTTTCGACGACAATGGCTATCGTCTCTGGAAAGGTGGATGACATTACAATGATTAAATTGATGTGCCCAGAAGAAATCTCGTGAAGTCTCTCAATGTCTCTTTAGGTATATTTGCTTGTTTTCTGTGTGTTTGTTGTAAAGTTGTATTTGCTTGGAAGAAGGACTCATGCACAGTCGATGCCAAAAAATATGTTCCTACTTCGCAAAAAAGACCACCACAACATGATTTAACAGAGGTGGATATTTTGGAGGAAAAACAATTAATTCAGGATTTCTTCCGGAGGCACGATATATATTTACAAATTTGCCATAGGGCATAGTGGCTAAAAGCCCTTATGATAATATCCGTCTTTTGTTGTGAAGAGGTTCCAGAGGAGCTGATGGCTCTCTCTGTGATTGATCCGACCTTCTGAAATAATTGACCTGGGAGCAGCCAGGTGGTGCCAGTGTCCGCCGCAAATTATTAACAATTTTTAGTCATCCGCAATATACCATAACCTACACTATGGACATTTAGATTGACTAGCCAATGTAATTGTTAATTTTTTTTTTGGGGGGGGTGGGGGTGGTCAGGGAATACGAGGCAAACGGTCTAGCTGCAACCACTATAGAGTATCCTTTTCTTATTTATTCGAAGATACTGACATGACGTAGAATTGACAAGGAGCTGACCGATTTAAAGGCATTTGTGAAATGCATATTTTACTGGCTATCGATGAATCCAAGATAAATGAATGATAAAACACGATAGTGGCAATGAAGAGAATATACCGAACTGTAGCCATCAATTCATCAGATAGGGTTACATGTACACGTTCAGTTCGCATCAGAGGAGATTAGTTTTGAAGACATACTTGTGTAAACGGTGGGTGTCAGCTCTGTGCACAGAGCTTGTTCATGCTGTCAAATAAATCAGCGGGCATGCGGCGCCGTTAAAGACCTTATTAGTATCGATCAAGTCTGTCATGGAAGGTTTGTCATACAGACCCCAACACTGAAAATTACGTCGGTTTTTTCCTGGAGCCTGGAGGTCATTCTTCTGTATCCACCATTACCACTACATCACCATCACTACCCTTACCATTCTAGCACCGTCACAATCTCCACCACCCGTACAGGAGAGACAGTTATAAGGGCGCCTCATCCCGTCGCTAATTAGATGCCCCTAATTAGATAATTACCTCGGGGGCTGTCTTGCCTGAATTATTGATTGTGTCCCTCAGTTGTGCGCCTTTCTTGCTTTTGGTCGGCAAATATTTGCCACGCATGTGCGAGCAGGAGGTATGAGTAGGTATCAGTCTGACTACAGAAGAATCCGTTCTTTATGATTAACCCAGCTGTCATACGTCATGTCGACCTCGTCGTGTATTCACGAACGGAGGATTGAACGTGTCAGTCCCGGAATACTGATTATTGTAGAAAAAGGCAATTACTGATCCTCTGACGGGACTTGCTTGATACATCAACCAAACCAAACCAATCTTATTTGATACTTTGTATACGGAGATAGTGGAGACAAACGAATATCTAGCTTTAGAACATTTCAACGTACATTCAAGGATGTCAGTATCCTGAACAAGTATGGATTTCAATTTTGAATGTTCAAATGCCGCAATATCTGGATGCATGTCTGCAGCACCTGGCCATACCCCAGCCGAGATGCCACAAGCAAGGCTCCCAAATGTACCGACCTTTTTTGATTTATGAAACTAAATACTGTAGTGGGGTGGGAATCCAGCAGTGTTCGTTTGTTTTACGGAAGGTGGCGCGATGTGCCGATCCTTACTGTGTAGTGATTCCGGACAACGCCGCACACGAGAGTGGCGCGGCGGAGACCGGGATTACGTAATGCTGGGTATATATACTCAGCGTTCACAGTAGGTCGACAGGCTGTCCTCGCGCGTCTCTTCTACGGAACAGACCCTTGGGCCCTCACTTTGACGGCGGGTTCTTGTAACCTTCCTGGTGGTAAGGCGAGTCTTTCAGATTAGCCTCTCCAGCGCTACCTGGCACCTATGTGCTAGGGTACTGTACTTGTGGGAAAGATCTTCCAGATCTTTCCGGGAAGTAGTGATTAATAAACATCCCTGTTTATTAAAAGACGTTGTCGTGTCATATGTGACTAGGTCTGTGCAAACTAACCGAAAACCGAACCAACCTACGTAGAGTGCGTAGGGTGGGATCCTGCCTGGAACTAGCGTTCCGGATTGGGGTCATCGAACCTGCTAGACAGACGGCGACCACCACAATACCAATACTTCTAGTCCCCACATAGATAAGTCATATTTTACTCTAAGATTCTGCATCATTTTATTTTAAATACATGGAGTCTGGATTCATAAACATGCGTTTATTTTCCTATACAAACAGCGGCATAAGTGACGGTGAATTTTCGTGAGATGATCATGACTTTTGGATGGTAGGGTTGGAGTCCTGTCTTGTGTGAGAATAATCCAATAATTGATTCCCATTTTAATTTTTGGTAACATAGTCCAATAATACATATAGCGGATCATTATCAGTGCTGAGCAGCCCATCTGGAATGAATCTTCTGAAATATAATTCTGTGACCCATTACAAGTTTGTCAATATGCTGAGAAACTGTCAAACTGAGGAGACGTTTATGGGTAAAACCTTGGAATAACCAATGGTGACTGATGCTATCTTTTTGTGTCGGTCAGGTTTAGAGATGTCAAACCCTGCTCAGTAGAGGTAATACCTTTGACTGAACCATACAATACCTCTCAGGATAACATTTCTTGATCATCATATAAGATTGCTGGTCTTCCCTATAGTTTCCTCTGAATTTCGTCAAAGACACCTGTCATGGTAAATACTTCGTCATATAATTGACGTTCATATATAGTTTCATACAATTATTGTACTAGTATAGGTATCATACCCTAACGACAGTCACTAAACTTTGCCTTGGCGAAGGGGTTAACATAGAATATTGAGGATTGGCATTTTTTCTGACATTTCTTTCTTAGGGAGCTCTTTCGTTGCAAAGTTTTTCAAAGGCATAAAATCCCATCTCCCCTGATAGTCCCACGAAAATGGCGGTGCGTCTATTTTGTCAATAAATGTCGTCTGGGTGCCGTACGACTCAATATTCCCGCCATTCAGTCGTCCACGTTGACCTACGACAGTACATGCCTGACTTGGGCGAAAATGGAAAACGCCCTCACTCGCGACAAGGTCCCTACGTTGACTTGATCAAATTAAACGCTTCCCCCATAGTCTATCAGACAGAAGGAGAAGGAAAAACACTTGGCCGTAGGAGACTGGCATAGTTGGAAACTATTTTATCGTAGCTGCCTGCCGGTACGATGCCCCCAAAGGTGGTTGATTATTTTCATTGTTCACATTGTACATTCTACCTTCGCTGCCGCCATGCAAACCACGGTGGTCATAGATAGATTGAAGGGGGAGGCGTTATTTGCCTGGGGGATTGGAAGGGGTGGGGTGGGTAAACCAGAGGAGGGGTAAGATCGGGGTATAGTAGGAGTAGGAGATGGGAGCTTTTATCAGCGCTGGTGTGATTAGCTAAGAGGAAAGTGGCGGGATCCCAGTACAGGCGACCAGCCACTACGGATCTGGGGTGTCATAAGAGGAATGTCTGTACTCCAGGGCATGCCTGGAGGAACACTCCGCTCGCCTCTGTACAGGTCCATGTGCTATCCCGACAACAAAGGAACCTTCTTGTCAGCTGCATCCTGCCTGAGTTACGACTTCTTAGATCGCAGGACGCCGCCTTGTAGTCCGCCACGCACACTCCTGGAGGGTGGTATTACGTGGCTGATCGACAGCGGATCAGTATCCATCCCCATTGCTTTATAATTTACGTCTTACCCTAGCATGACTGGGTAAATTGTCGGATTTCTTTTGCCACAGGAAGTTAACATGGTTATATAGTTGAATTATATATTATTGGTAGATTCCTGACAACCCCTTAGTCAGCGACAGACTCGGGGAATTTATGTTCCTCATATCATCAATACTTTATATGATATCAGGGAGATGTGATTCATACAGTAATATACCAGAAAAGGGCTTGGAATGAGCCGGTACTCGGCATAAAAATGTCCCCCAGTAAATCCTCATTTAAACGGAACCTGAAAAATCCCCTGGATGCATTGATACCTGGTCTTGGTAGAGTAATGCAGTAAAAGGTCTGGAAAACGTATTTCATCATGAAATGTATATTCTATCTAATCTCATCCATATTATGTTTCTTTCCTTCTGTATTGGTGGAGGGTAGGTATAATATCGCACCAATATGCTGATTATTGATAATGAGCGCATATTCGCAAAGCAGTTGTAGTCTCTACTATGATCAAATAATGGATGACCGCCCATGTGGCGAATTGTTTGGAAATAATAAAAAGAAAAGAAGAAAAAACGTTGGACTTCACATTTTTTCGACAACCAGACTACGTTATGAGGTCGGTGAACGTGGTATGGTTGGCGATATTACCACACCTGATTATGAAATAATACGTTAGACAGGATATGCTTTACAACAGCAACCGGTTATTGCCGAGTGGGGAAGCACATGTTGTACTATAATCAATTAAAGCCCAGACGAGAGATTTCCCCCAGGCCTAGTTGATTGGCTTTGAGCCGTCCCACATGTATGCGTCGTGCAATGAGTCATGGCAAGAGGCTTTTTTCTATCTATCATTTTGTACCTCTAGTATAAACACATACAATCCACGTGTGGAAATCGTCATAGAAAAATAACTTTAGAATTACGCTGTGATATAATGAGTCTCGATGTCATAATTTGGGGCTCAGTGTTAGGTAGATATTTCCTATGAGGATCTAGTCCTATCTAACTAGTTAAGGGGCACTAAATCTAAATCTCATGTATCAGAGCGTCATCCTCACATAAGAGATACTTAGTCTGACAAATAGCACATGAAATCTGAATAATAACAGATGTAATCATGTAAATTACTCCCTAGTTCATTATTCAGATGGTGATATCCAGATGAACGCAGTACAAGAATCTTTGGAGGTCTGAAATGCTTAATAGTTGAAATGAGAGTTTCACACCCCCAGTTTAAAATGCCACGAGACACAATATTGTATAGCATTCGGAACACGCAGAAGTATTCGTCAGTAGCGAGTAATAAATGTAGTGTCCATTATCAGGGCTTAAGAAATCGAAACCAAAAACTGTCAGATAGACTCATGAGGGATACAATGGGTTGTTTATGTTAGTTATACAAACCTTCAGGACCTTGCTTGTTTCCACGCTGTGTCTATATGACGTAGGTTCCATATAGTTTACATAATCCATCGTCAAGGTATTTGTAAAAACAACCCTTATTTCATACCTAATATCGCCAAATATTGCAGAAACAAATCAGACTAGATTGTCCCACATCCTACCTCAGGCCTCAGGGTAAATGCGTGGAAACGTTACATCTTGCTAGAATAAGAGCCAATCAGAAGGCGGCTTAGCCATGTGTGTCGGGATCAATTCCTATTTGCTGCGGGATGTTTATTGTGCTCGGCGGGCGGGAAGAGAGCGTTCGTCGGCGCGTTGCCATGACAACAGAGACGCCCATCACTCACCTCGGAGGCGGCAGTTAGACCAAGGAAAACCTGGCGCCGCCGCTCGGTGCCGCCACAGAGACCGCTTAATGCCATTACGCAAACTTGGTCTTAACTTGACGACGTCTCCTTTTCAAACAGTCCCGCCACTTTCAATTCACCAACCGGACTCCCCAGTCAAATCCCATCTCTGCTTGACGTACCGCTGAAGGCACTATTTAAGTAGAAGTTGACCCCAGGGCTAAGGCTCCAAGTTGTACTTGAAGCCACGACAGAAGCTAACGATGTTGACATTGCTGACAACCCAGTGTATGTCTGAAAAGTAGGCTTGACATGTTGTTTATAGATAAATGGGAATATCAAGGGTTGCCACAGAAAGCCATCACAGACAGTAAGAAGCCATGATTGCTGAAACTGTCGTGCAAAAGGCATCTGATAGCAGTGATAAAATCACATTGCATGCCACTCGGGCGTGAAACAATCGTAGCTATAAAGAAAGAGGGAAGCCATGGTTGAAGCCACAACCTCCGCGTGAATATATCTGAAAAATCACACCTCGGATAATGAGGAACACTATACACTGGATCATTCCCATTTTTCTTGAATTGCAAGGGATCCCTATCTCTAACTCTTCTACTCCCCCCGCCCCTCCACCTCTCCGCGCTCTGAGAGTGTCATTACCTCGTTACGCCGCGCCACTCGTCTTTGGTCTCCTGGAGGATGTGATGATTACTTCAAAGAGCACGTGCTTGTGGCTGCGTGTGTAAGCCGCCTTTGTGAAGCCACTACAAGAGCACCTCCGCACACACCCAGCTCCCCCTCCCTCAACCCCTCACACACCCTCCCACTGTCTCATTTCGCCCACAGACTCTATGACAAACATCCGCTCACTGAACCACTGCCAATTATGACGCTTCGTCCGGTGCGCCTGTAAATATTTATTTGGAGCGGCTTTGAAAAGGAATGGGCACAGTACTGGAGAGTGGAATTCGTTAACGTCGTTTCCTATACGGAGAGGGGAGGCCAGAGATAATTGAGTTATCACGCTGTTGTTTCTTACGCGTTCATTTGGCACGGGGTTCCTAGTTAGCAATCGGACTGGTGTTAGACATCCACAGGCGATGAAGACGTGTTGCTGGTTTAGTCGCTCTTTGGTAATTGTTATAGGGAAATAGTCGCTTCTAATCTACTTTCACAATCCTCTACAATAATATGCAACTGATCAGTCATACGTCAATAAGGCTTTCATACGTTTTAATATGACCTTTTAGGGATCTCATATGAAATCCCAAATATGGAATGTCTATTCTCTGATGCTAATTGGAGTGACATTCTAGGAAGATTCGCAAGTTGTATGAATCCTTAGATGATACAGGCATGTAACGCCATTAAAATGATATCTTTAAAACTAATAAGGTTAATCCCCAGAAATAAATCGTTGGCCTTTTTCACCTTTTTGAATAGTCTAGTATACTTACTGAACATATTGGACAAAAAGCTACCAGACAGACAGTCCATTGCAAAGAAATAGCATCGCTCAGTTTTATGATCATAGTTTTTCACACACACACAAACACAAAAAGAAGCAAAAATACAAATATATTTCGGGATGATAAATTCTATTGTAGAATAATTGGTACTGTAGAAATAAAACATACGGATAGGGTACGAGAAAGGGCAGAAAGAAACCGATTTATTTTAAAATGCCATGGGTTACGGTAAACTTGAATGGCCACCTGTGGAGACACGACGATAAAAAAGGACTAAAAAAATCGATGTGTTTATTTCCACGGACAGACATGTAATGCGTCTGGTCGACAAATCGAGAGACCACACGCAGGTTTGTGGCTGATGGCAGTCAGTGTGATGATCCGGCGCACGCCACATCCCCCGGCGTACGCCACAATGAGGTCAGAACAGGCACGAAGCCAAGCCGGCGCAGGCCACCTAACCAAGCGCTCAGCATTCCTCCCCACTTCCTCCATTTAAAGATTATCTAACGGCCATTTATTACGATCGTTACACGGTGGCCATTACGGTCGGCGGACGTCACTGCTTAATCCCAGCACACAATGAAGACGTACGATGATGGCGCCACCGACCAAGCTCCCCCTCACTTCAACTCCTTACTGCACGGCTCCATCCCTTAGGGCAGTGCCAGCCTTCACTCTCTGACAGCATTATACAGATGCATTACTCTAGCCTCTTCCTTCCTTTGTGGACTGTCTATTGTTGAGGTTATGTTTTTGAGGTTTGCGTTCATTTATAACGCAAATAAAGAAGACTTTGGAAGTTATGACTGAAACCTTGAGGGAAGGAATTTTATCCAAATTTTAATTATTTGAGTCATGTGAACAGTTATGATCCCAGCATTAATGTGCTCATCCATAGATTCCGAGAACGTCCGTGCCTGTCGTATTTGAATGTTGTCATTAGTTTTCCATGTTAGATTTGAAAGATAGGAGAATAGACGAGGTAGAACGTTTGCTGACGCTCGAGCACACACACACGAGGTCCATGTTCTCAAACCTTTACTTACAACTGCAGTAGTTTTAGCCTCAACTAGTCGCGGGGTGGCTTCATAAAGAGCGCTACACAAACTGCGGGAATCGTTATTGTTCAATTCGTCGCCCACGACTTGTTCTAAGAACAGATTGGAGCCAGGTGCTATTGTTATAGGGGTCCTGATGGTAATCAGATCAGTATTTGGATCGCCTGGTTCGACTTTTTCATTATATAGCCTTTAAAAATCAGCTGAAGGCATACGTTGAATATTAATTTTCCATAATACTAGTGCTGATGAAATCGCTACTACCTTCAGAAAAAATATAAAAGTACAGCTATTTTCTTTCTCTTAGACTTATCACTAAACACTATGGCGCAGATGAATTGAAGTAATCTGTTTCCTAATTGCTTATTCTTGTAGTGTGGAGTTCCCAGTATTGGAGGTAATAAAAGGAAATCTTTGGCCCAAATTTAGTAAATGAATGAACATAAAGGTTTCAACCGTAAAAAGGCAGCAGACGAAAAGGAATTCCTTGTAAATCAAAGGATAAGACAGGACGGGTACCTTTGTCCGAAAAGAAACATGAATGTAGGTTTTTATCGTAACGCCATCTCCATGCCTCACCTTCGCTTAGAGGATACATAAATACTCTCCTTAATTGGACTCTATAGTCGGGTTTGAATTGAGTAAGGTGAATATTCATGTAATATTCAGCCAGGAAGACCGATCTGCCAGAGCATAATTAGATGGATTGCCACATCTGACCTTCGGGCAGCAGAGACGAAACCAAAGTGGTGAAGGTTGCTATACTCTGGCTTTCTCCCTCTCCAAAGTGGACGATAACAAAAGAAACAATTAACTCGTAGAAACATTCGGCTTCCAAAAGGAAGGTATTTTGCTGTTGACAAATGTCTGAAGTGTGCTATCAGCCTTTATTATTCCACCCAATCAGCTCGCAGGAACCAGTCAATGAGGGACTATATGTGGGCGCAAAAAGAATTTGTCGTCTGCTCATTCCAGAACCGGAAACAGTCATCAGGATGCAAATGGTGGCCAACCATTGACCCCAATAGTCACGCGGATGCTGCCTGCAGGGGGCATGATGGCTTCTTTGCCTCGCTTTTGCTCATTAAGTCGGTGTCTCGAGTAAGTTGTTCCCCTCTTCGAACTGTCCCTCTTTCCTGCTAGGAGAGTTATTCGTCATGAGGTATAGATTCTCTGCAACTCTGGAAGGTGGGAAGGGGAGAGTAATACCTGTAGGGTGAGAGTGGAGAAGAGTAATGGAATGCTATGCAAATGGGCCGGGGCTATTTGAGAGCCCTTAAGCATCTGCATATGGAATACGTGGCATTATATCCTCGGGAAATGCCCATAATGGAAGGCGATGCCAGCACTATATATACGGGCGAGGCATCTCTGTTATTAATATTGCATACCGATTATCATGGCAAATAAGGCCGCGGTATGGGGTATTTACAGTAACAATGCCCGTTTTGAATTGGCTTGTAAATAGACCAACAGACATGGCTATACCTTTCAGGG
This sequence comes from Alentia gelatinosa, assembly GCA_950022655.1. Classification (NCBI taxonomy): domain Eukaryota; kingdom Metazoa; phylum Annelida; class Polychaeta; order Phyllodocida; family Polynoidae; genus Alentia; species Alentia gelatinosa. The sequence continues at coordinate 129,767,274 of OX465579.1, forward strand.
TATTAAGTTAGTTATTTGAGCCAGCCAATGCTTAGTTTAATCCAATTCATAATAAACCCATATATGGATGCATGCGCTATCTCTGATTAGGTATACGGGTCAGGAAATATAAGGATTCTAATCATTGCTCACTCTGGCTGTAGCTTTTAGGTGTAAGATCCATATATACCCAAGACATGGACTATCATTAAAATGTTGTACTACATGTATTCCTGCGCACAGGCGCCAGCTACTTCAATAGATACGAGGAGAGTCGGAGCATATACATTCGAGTTGTGCCACTGGTTATTGTAAAGGGAGCGATCTCTCCTATTGGTCGCTGTTTCTATCCGACCGCAATGCAGACTGTTTTTATGGGGGACCAGCGTAGATGATGAAACGGAATAACGATAGAGGCCCAGATCATAGGGTTTTCATAGAATGGTAAGGAGGCAGCCATTGGATATGTATTACAGGCGGCAGAAAACTGAGTGTTAACAGAACAAAGTACAAGAAAACAGTAAAGGTATCAGGGGGGGGGGGATACTGGTATCCGTGAACACAAGTGAAAGTCGAAAGAACATGGCGAACGTACATGCAGTGCACAAAGAGCCACTGAGCTGCTCACACCGTAAGGCGCCTCCACCAGCAACATTACCCTTTAACGGGGGATCGCCGGCGCCATCGTAACGAGCGCAGTGTCCATTTTGTGTCGACGATAAGGATTGGCCGGCCCTGCTCGTAGTGACGATATAACGAGTTTCTCCCGCGCCGCGGTGTGCGCTAGAGGGCGGGTCGAACGCCGGCTTGAGTTCTTTGTGTATTGAGCATTCAAGATTCCAGATATCTGTGGAATTTGAACAATGGCGAGTTCTCACGAGGGCAGTGTCTGAGTTGTAAAAGTTGTCTTTTCGCTGTGGGTTTTCAATATTTTCTTGAAGGTTGGCTGTATGCCATGTGGCACACATAAAGGATAAGGGTTACCTATGCAGATGAATAACAATCGCACCTAATATTTACTGCTACCACTACCTATATGTTAGGATATACATACACTCCATGAGATAGTGGTATATAAAGCATTTAACCTTCCCATTCTGTACAACACCGAACAGAGAACAATCTCATCTTGTCATGAAGAAAACTTTCACATAGTGGCTTAGTGCTGAGTAGATTCTGGTATAAGGATGACCGCTCGCCGTCAAGATTCTAGAGGCCTCCCCATGGCAACAATCAGAATCGTTTGGCTTTGTAGAGACAGGAAGAGGACGAGCAGTGATTGTAGTAATACCAAGTAGGTGTGATGATATTAACCCAATTACTATTTCTAATGATGAAGAACCGTGTATAATAACATTTTTCTGATTTTATATAGTGGCATCGATACCCCGATAAGGGTAATAATAGAGCATAATGTTGAAAAGTATAAGATAGTCCATCAAAGTCTATAAACCTCGCACACTTTGATATGATGTCCGCATCATTATTGACCCGATAATTATAAACCATACTCAGTAGCGTAGATACTTGCAGAAAGAATAATTTTACATACGAAACCAACCCTTCAAATGAGTTGTCTTGTTCTTTTCCACCCAGGCTCAGTCACAGAAAAGGGGAATGCATAAATACCCCTTTGCTACCTTTTATTACCACGCGTCAGCCGGGGACATCAAATAGTCCCTCAGGGCAAAGTCACCCCAGCTGTGCTCCTTGCAGGTCGGTACTCCGGTGTCGACTATGTGCTAACACCCGCCCGACTTTGAGATAATACTGGCTCATGTAGGGCTTAATATGCCTAACCTCACATAAGGAGTTCTACCTAAAACCAATAATGATCACAGTTTACTTGGGGATTCTTTATATGTGGTTATTATGGCTGCTAGTCCAGAATTTACATTGAGTAAAAGGCATCAACTGATATTGTTATCTGGCCGAGTTACATATTCTTCCATTACAATGACAAATTGAAACAAAGCCCCATGGAATAACAGGATTTAGAGGACTAAGCCATTGGAAGCCATAGCGTAAAACCTAGAAGCCACTATCGTGTACTGCAATGCAAATATCTCTCGATGACAGGTACTATCATGGACAATAAAACATCGGAATTAAAAATATACTACGGTTATCTGTATAAATAAAATCTGTAGTATTTGTACCGCGCAATTAAATTGGTAAGTGCAAGAACAGAATACGCTACAGCGACACATCACAGAGATTGGCTTCATCGTGATATTGGCTTGTAATTTAGCGCCAGAGAGCCTTGCTAGACTCAGTGGTCCAAACGATCACAAACTATCGATTTTTGACATGATTGTACGGCAAGTAACTGAGCGGTATCGAAAGCCTAGGTATCAATGTAGAATAAGGCCTTGACTGAGCTCTGTATAGGGAACAGTATGTACCTATTTCTAGTATGTGATCTAGTTTAATCATATTTATCGTTAGTAATGTAATACTGTTAAATGAGGCGCGCAAAACAGGCACACAAATAGTTTATATTGCAATATTAGATAGGGAATAACGTTTAAATGAAGTAAATAATCTAGATGGATAAAATGTTGTGAATATGATTATGTGTTCTTGATTATTAGCTCATCAACATTGCATTACTCTTTTTTTTAATTTGGCATATGAACATCTGTTCCGTTAGTTTTTTCAGTACGTATTTTTTTCCCTCCACACAAGGCCTGTTTCATATTTAGATTTTCTGAAAACTTGTGCACATTTTCTTTAGCTTACTGACCTCTGGTTCCTGTGTCGTAATTACTATGTACGGCCCACTGGTCTGTATACTGTTTTATTAGACCTCCGTGCACATCGTTCTTATACTTACTGACCTTTGAATAATGTGTTTTAATTGTCTGAAAAAAATTGCACTGACCAATCAGATTGGAGAGTGATCACAACCCCACTTCCGGTAAGATTTCTACGTAACTACCAGCACACTTTAAAGCCGGCTCTGCCGCCGTAACACCCCCTAAATACTTTACCATTTATTTGTATATGAAGGTATATTATAAAAGTAAAATATATTTACCATATTAGTACGTATTTGCCTTCCTACTTTCTTTTGATTGAAATATTCCACTCTCTCTATAAGTCTTGGAATATTTTTATCACAAGAAACGCGGTACGCGGGTACGTACCAATAAGGTAAGTACATTTTACTAATTACTTTACACTTGAAGCTGTATAATAAAAGGAGAACAGACATGACATTTGTTTATAAAGATAATGCTCACTCCCAGACTAGTAAATGCCCACCTCTACCTGAAATAAAGGTAATTTCTAATGAATTTAAAACATTTGACGGAGTATGATAAAAGGAAACGTGACCTGGCGTTGAATCTGATAATTGTTACTCAATCTCGGAACCGAAAATACGCGCATCCCAACTAATGGCATAAGGACAAGAATTTGCCGGTCCATAAGTTCGTAACAATTATCAGATTAAACGCACATTCTGTTAGGGTACTAATGTATGGACACTGGCAACGGTACTGTAGACTATTGAACCCTTGATTTTATAAAGATTTAGCCTCATATAAAGAATAAAATAGCCAGAATTATTGACGTTTGCGGTGGAAGTCTTAAGAATTAGATCATTGCTTCCGATGACCAGGTAATTAAGCGTGATACACACAACTAGGGTGCAGATTGCAGTAAACATACATACACCCAGTTAAGTTCAGTTGTTCCTGATACATTTTTGGTATCTTGTTACCTTCTGGAATTAAACGTGCCTTGAGAAGAACTGGAGGTGGACGATGGACGAGGTGAGTCCCATCACCCATCCGTCGTCCCGGTGCCAGGCACACACCCCCGTCTCTATATACTACTTGGTCCCCGCGGACCGAGTTGACGTACGGGCATGTCTACGGGACGGGCAGCCGCAGCGGCCGGGAGTAAACCCACTCTGACCCGGTCACTGAATCATCCTCCCCGCCCCGTACCCCACCACGGGCATCCCCGGCCAGTGCCACCTCGCCCTGACCACGGCCAGTCCCTCCCACACCAGCCTCATGGCTTCCGGGATCAGGGGTGGTAAGTAGGCTTCACAATCCTGCGGGGAGCTGTAGGAGGGAGCATAGAGCAGGAAAAGGGAGTGCTGGGGGAATCGTGCGCCAAGTGTACGAGGTGGTCATAGCGAGAAGAGGGTGGGGGAGTGTGGGGTGAGGAGGGGTGGCGTCAATGTACAATGACTGCTCCACGCTCGCTACACATCAATCCTCCACCCACTCTATAACCCCCGCACCCCCTTGAGCCACAGGGTACCGGCCACGTAAATCCTGCTATTGATAAAGGTGTCGGACTTCGCATTGCCGCCATCACCCACTTACCCACCTACCCACCCACCTGCCTAGCCACTCACACATCTACCTACCTCAAGCTAAGCACTAGTCAGGCTCGACCTTACAACTACCTCACAACTGAGAGTCTCGCATTTTCAGACCTAGTTACACAATAGCCAGAACTCAATGTATCCCAGCTTTAATGATCCATACTACCCATCAGCAGGACTGACACATTCCAATCTTAGTCGTCTCCTAATATACAAATATATAGGGTGTCACCTAAAGTAAAACCAAGATATTCTTTTCTATTGGCCCCTCTATTTACGGAAAAGAATTTTTACTCAAAACCCCAAGTTGCGTTTAATTACCACCCATCGTCTAAAAGTCACTGAGGTTTAATGATACATGTGCAGGTCTTCTATCGTTATGCAAACATCCAAAATCCACACCACTAAAGCTACACACACAGCAACCTGCGCCAGTGCCATCTGTCTACTTCACCACGTAACCAAAGTCCAAGGGACACCCATTCACCCAACCCACACGTTACCCATCTACCCACCCGTCCACCCCTAACCCCACCCTTCTGTGGTAAACCCACCGCACTCTGGGTTTAGGTCGAGAGGTCTTTGGAGATAAGCGGGTTGTCAGAGGAGTTCTGGAAAGGCGAAGGACATTAAAACGTGAAAGACCGCGGAACTGAGGTAAGGGCTGAGCGCACTGGTATGGATGGACGTGGAGATGGGTTTAGGAGGCTGGAGGTCATTTGGGGTGGATATGAGGGGCGGATGGGTACCAAGAGTGGGCCGAGTTGATCTGAAATGAGAGACGAGCGGAGGTATTTATGACAGGTAGAGGGACGGCAACCATCAAACTTCTGAAACCCGGTTTGACAGCGCGCGGGGCCGTTTTTGACGTGGATGTGGTTTTATGAGGCGCCCCCTGTGAGACCCACTCTGGTTTTGATCTAGCGGCTTAGGCCCGGGATATACCATGTGCGTCTCACACTGCACAGATGCGAGTGTAATGATTGACATCGTGTTCACCGACGCTGATTGAAGCAATCCAAGGACTGCAGGAGCTATTAGTTCTGTAGGATATTGAATCTAAATGACTAGGTTCCAGTCAGTGGATATTCAGGTTGCGCTTTTTGCACTTAGATATTTAATGTTTCATTGATATATTTAATGTTTCATTAATAGGGATCAACTATGGTATTCTCTGATTGATTGATGATGCCTATGAATCATTCTGTGTGTCTGTTTGTAGCCCATTTTGCCAGGATTCCATATAAGGTTTCTATCTGATATTTATACAATAACTATTGAAGCGAAATACCACAGGAATAATTGGCTCATGGTGTATGCCTCTTCGTAATAGATATTATGCTGCACAGTTATAAAATATATTAACTCTGATATTATCTGATCATATATTGTTGCTCCAATGCTGACAATATTGCCATAAACGTGGGTACTTTAACTGTTGTATCTGAATTCTTCCATATGAATGCAAAGACAGAAAGGAGGAAATGATTCTATGGCTATTTCAGGAAATTGGCTTCTCAGACAATTGCAGGTTATCCAATTGTTCTTTTCTTACTCTTTCATTCGTTTTGCATAATTTCCTAATTGAATTCCGCTGGATTAGAGGGAAATTACAGTCGCTCCACCTGCTGGGCTCAGTGCTAAGTGTCTCACGTCACGAGCTACAGCTAAAAAGACCAGGCTAGTTTCTTTATTATCGCCCAGCCTCTCATATTATCGCCCGGCGCGGGGACTTGCTTCCCTCCGGTTGATTATTTGTGGATACCATCAGGGTCTTCGCGGCTGACCCCGCCTCGGACTGCCCTTTGACCCTGGACTCCATAGACGGAGGGGTCAGTTAGCATACTCGACTGAAGGGAGTAATAGGCCAAAACATCGAGGGGGGCTGGTCGGATGCATAGCAATGGCTGCTAGAGCAAAGGAAGGTTGCGCGTTAATGGACAATAACTCGCACTGGTGGAGGGATGCAGGAGAAGGGGTGGAACCCCCCTCCCCTTCTCGCCCCCCCCCCCCCTCCGTTTTCCAGCCGCCCTCTTAAGGCTTCAACCCTCAAGGTTCCATGCTTGGTCGCCTGGTCTGACACCCACTCTTCCCCACCCACCACCCGGCCTGCCGGGACGCATAAAGGGGCTTTATGCGGCGGCGGAATGAATTGATATTGATTTGCGTATCCCTATAACGCCGATCTGTGTCATTTGTGACACGTGCACCTCTCTATACTGTGTTGACACCGTACTTATCCTCCCGTTCCTGATCTCTGTCCTGTTTCCAATGGAACCCTAGACAGAAAATGTAGGTATTTACCCTACCACACCCCACAACCCTCCCCGCCACATTCACAAAGTAGAAATGAGTAGCACCAGCATCAGACTGTGATGTAGACATTTTGAGCTATCCAATACGTGTACACGTGTCCATGATCGAGGCATGGCCTACTACATTTAATGTAGACTTATATATAGATGCATCGATCTATCCACATGTATAACAATCTAGTGTAAGGCGTTAATATTCTTCTAATTGTCTCAACAAAAAAATGACAATGCCGTTTTTCATGCCGAATATCAATACAGGGCTATCAACGAGTTGATCTAGTTAACACCGTGTATGCCCTTGCCGATCGTGGATATATTTGTCTCTCCGTTTGCAAGCATATTCTATACCATACTGATAGCATGAGTGCATTGAATGCTCTCCAAATCGAGAGGCACGTAGGATAGATATATCGATATATTTGTATAGATACAGATCTGATTTCTGCGGTAAGAAATTGTTTAATTTGTCACTAAGACCCTCAGTGATGGGAGATACGGGCTCCTCAGTCCGAGTCTCCCACGGAAGGATTATCCGGGATTATCATCCGATTAGGTCCATCTAACCGCCTCAGCTTATCTCTAACGGTGTAGTGGGAGATGTATTGAAGATAGGAAGATGCTGTGAGGTTCTTCCGTCTCCTAAAACCCGGAATCCACCGACAAATAACCATAATCAGTGCAAACCACAGACGGCTTCATTAATTTCAACTTGAACTCTCTGAATCCAAAACAAAATCCCAACGTCACGATTGGAGGAACCATGGCGGAGACTCCGAACCTGGCTTCCATTTGCTCCCAGAAATCCGAAGACATTGTTTTAAGCCTGCAATAACAGAAAACCAATTGACGTAGAGTACCAAACGAAGACACTGCATTAAGTGTAGGAAATCTCCGATACTATTTAGCTGCAGTAAATATCTTCAGAATAATGAGAGTTATTTGGACTGTTTATTGTTTTTGATTAAAAAGATGTTCTTGAGATGCGATTGGGAATTCTAGCCTTAAGATAATCATGAAAGTAACATGAAGTTATATTGCAATTTCCCTGCAAAGCAATGATTCAATGTGGAGTTTTTAGGTCTTTGCTAGCTGATTTGGCCACTTATAGTCTTTCTTATTGAAATGTGAATAACCACGACCAGCTGCCAATGAATGAATCCTTGCATACAATAAAGAACATCTGATCCTCTACTAAGCACAACCTCCCACACCAAAAGACAATATTCTATTCAAGGTCTTTAATTACCACCACTGATATACCCCATTTTCCTTATTATTTTAGATGGAAGACATTGTCATTACATATATGTGTAACGATCTTCCATATTGGTTGTCATGAATAACTATGAGCAATGACTTAGTTAACATCACTGTCCTACCATAGAAATATACTGATTGTATTTACCGGTCTAAATGGTAACGTTAGTAAACATTGATACAAGCCTGGGGGGATAGATAAATTTTTCTCTATAGTGATCCAGCTTTATCCAATAGGATTCAAAATCTAGAGCACGTGGTTCTCGTGTGACGGCACATGAGGCCCAGGCGCGGTCTCCAAGCCTTATCAGCGGAGAAGAGTTATTGCCCACTGCTTGTTTTAACCTGCCCCAATTCCTCCGCGCCTTCCGCGAGGATACGCCCCAAAAGGAATTCATGGAAAATGCAAATTAACTCCATGGTGTCCTTTTTGCCTGGAGAGAGGAAGAGAGTGAGAGACAGGGTGAGGCGGCCATCTTGTCTTTGGGTTCATTACACTGAGGTTTGCCTGGAGAGTCGAGGATGTGCTTGGAGACAAAGCGCTGTGTGCTGATGGTGAATTGTGCCAACCAGACCTTGTCTGCTTCATAACGGAGCCATTAATCGTAAATGCTCATCCCAGAAGAAGTAAACATGCCGCCGGGGCAGGCTTCTGCTCTTTAGAAATGGCTTGAATGGTTCGTTTACACTCATCATGCCAGAGGTAACTCAACTTGTGCCCGGACTCTGATGCTCCGGTTGACATGCAAGGCACTGTAGGATGTTACAAGCTAATGAAGTTCTAATGTTCTACCCTGTCTGACCTACCCATCCTACTTTATCCCACCCTACTATTCCACGTGGAAAATGATGTTCCCCAGTCTGTATGGCATAGGATAAGACTAACTGAAATAGCAGCGTGTTTGAATTACGTAACACCCTGCATGATGTGTGTTTATATTGGGTGCATTGCGATGACCTTGACATTTTTTAAAACCGCTCCTCCTGCATGGACTTGTTCCTATGCCTTCATTGCCATATAAGGAATATCGAAGGCATGGATTGACCAAGCAGCCAATGACTCCATTCAGAGCAAATCACGACTTTCACCCTGGCCTCCTTACATAGTGTTAATAGCGCCTTGGGCCGGTTCTGTAGTTGACCTGAATTTCTTGGGCCAAAGCCACCCTCATATATATAGTGGTAGCTTAAAACTAAAGGTTTATTGCTTTTTACAGAAATTTTTGAAAAGGCGTCATATATTTATCAAGTACACTGCACCAAAGATGCATATAAACATTCGGCCCAATTTTGGCAAAACAGATATCACTCAACAGTAAAATTGTCGTACAACTGATATGAGAAGGAATCAATGAATGTAATGAAGAGAGTTATGCAATTTTAACTTGTATTCCCATTTCTATTCTCCAGGGGGTTGTGACCGAAAGAGTTCCATTACCAACCTGAGTGGATTGAAGCTGGCAAAATACCTAGAGGTGCAATTTATTATAATCACGTGGTATGATATCTTAAAGCAACGGCAGGTAATACGTACGTCGGGCTTGATCACCATTGAACGTAGGCTAGGTCAGCATTGATTGAAGATTTAATCTGGTGACCTACTTGGTGTCGATATCATGGAACGTATTTCGGACATGCTGTGGCTCAATGATTACATCTCTATTATTTTACAGTGTTTCAGATATCGGGGGAATACACAGTCGCTATTGTTATTAATAATTATACAAAATATTGACTGACTCAAATTTCTTGTATCTCGAGTTTCATAGTACCTCAGTAGATGAGCTCAGTAGGTAAATGCGAATAAGCAATGACTCACTTCCACTGTTGTTCAACGAGAATCAAAAGAAAGAGTGTAAATGAAATTTCCTAGCAGTTAACCATACTTAATTCAATGAAATGGCTAAGCCGTACTCCTTGTTGTCTATCAAACAGTAAATATAATACTGGTGAGACATTGTGGTATTGTGCGCCATGGCAACATGTAACTTACGACAGCACAGGTGACAGGACCAACTACATCAAAATCATAAAAAGACGCCTTGAGCAATAGACTAATATTTTTGTACATCCACACCAGAGATTCTCTGGTACTACATGCACGTACCAAATGCGATCAGTGGCCTCCACTTAAAGCTATCAACTGGTGCGTCGTTTAGCGTTAACCTTCTTTGGGGATAAGCTGTTTGAGAGATCATCCGGTCTGCCTCATTAACCAGTAAAATTATACTGTCGGATTAAAATAAAGTGTCGTAAAAGAGGGTCGTAATGTGTCACTTCCGCAGTTCCAGGATGCAACAACAATTGTTTCCGTTTCCGACTTAGAAGAGTTTGTGTTACGTGTAGTGCGTGCGCCACAATGACTCACAGGGCCAGCCTCGTTTGGAGGCCTGTGTTATAGATACGGGCGACCTGAGTCAACAATGTATAGACTGCGATAGGACATATCATGTGGTGGTTTAACTGTGTAGAAAATCAATGGCAGCCTTGCAACTGAAGGACATTGCATTTTCACTAAAGTAGAATATTTGATTATACGCTGGGGACTTATTAAAATGCTATTGTCTGATAACATCAAATGGCAAACATCCCCGACAACCTCATCAGCCGGATCGTGAAGTCTATAACCGTTATGCGATAATATCATGAGTATGTATTAAGTTTATAATTACAGCCCGACATACGTGATAGGCTGTGACACTCAGAGCACTACTGTGATTTATTGAAATGTCATCCCGTCAAATATTTTACGATGTGTATAAAGATATGTAGTTATTCAAGATTTATACCATCTCTGTAGAACGGAATTGGACCTAAATATCATAAACGTTGTATGAATTGCATTTCCAGAATACAGCTAAGTCTGTATTCATGCAGTTAATTTATAGACTTTTGGAAAATGCTTTTAGATGATAACTGATATATATACACATATAAGAGATTGTTAAACAGGTATGTTGCTTTCTGTTTTGAATCCTTTCTATGCCATTTTTTTCTTATGAAAATTGTGTATTCTTTATCGTAAAGAGTATCCTGTATGGTGTAAGATGTATCTGTATTAATAGCCACAGTATAAAATACTAGGATATGGTATCTATGAGGTGTCTTATATTTGCTGTATCACAAAATATGGTCATTGATCAACACGAAGTAGGTATGATCTCATGATCTCAATTCTATCCTCTTTTCCCATAAAGGGATTCATAGAGGAAAATAACACCCTCGTCGCCATGAAGTACAGCGATCGGCTATTGATGAACCTTGGTTGGTAACACAAGGCCGAAAGTAGGTCCGTCAGCCCTCTTAGATCAATACGCCAAGTGAGCTGCCCCGGCCTGGGATCGCTCACAACTATCGCCAATTAATCACTCCGCTAATAAGGCTTCTGGTGCCGCGATAAAAAGAAAACAGTAAGCGGCTGGTAGACAGGTTAAGTAGTCTCTTGTACACCGACACGATCCCTTCCAGACAATAGGGGATTTAAAAGTGAACGGTGAAGTAGTTTAGGTAGAGTCCCTTCAGTAAAAGCGAAGGGAAAGTTAAGTAAAGATTTTAAGTAGGGTTGTCAAGGAGGATCGGAGGAGCATGGTAAACGAGGATCAATCCCAGAGAGTAAGGGGGTATAAAATAGAGGAAAAAATACCTCGTTAAGCGCATTTATAGGTCTAGACCATCAGTCAGAACTACAGGTACATCGGGTTTTCATAGACGTCTATGTGTAGGGGTGGGATTTCTACCTACATTCATCTCATAGATTCGGTCAAACCCAAAGTAAGTCTAATTGAAAAAAATTGGACGTTAAACTACCCAAACAAACAAACAAAATCATAGACGTCTTGATTACACTGAGCAACTCGCACTTACAGATCAGAAACGTATTTGGTTCGCTGTGGATTCGCCACTAGATAAGCGAAATGAGAGTTTCAAGTTACGACCTGGGTGGAAGTAACGTTAGGTAAAACAAAGGAACATCTAAGGTGCTTTGTACCGTTCTGGGTATGGTTAATGATGCCTTTAGTTGTCCTCCATAAAAACTATTTCTCATGTTCCCTCTCAATGGCTAAGATATTCTTAGATTACTTTCGATTTAATGTCATGTGTAGTTGTCTTATTAGTAATCCATGTTGAATCAGGGAGTAGACTAGCTCATAAAATATTTATAAATGCGTCATTGTTCCAAGATTCTTTACATGTTTTGTATTCATTTAATAGTGATTATTAAAGCTTTGGTGTGCATATATACCAACCTTCACTTTACAATCCTTGAATGATTTCCTTCACCATAATCCAAGGTAACATACATTATAATTCCATAATTTCACATAAACCAATACAGTGAACCTTAGTTATTCAAACGAGTCTGAATTGAATAACTATCCTTAAACACTGCAAATGTCCAGTCCATAATTATCACAATATTCACTTAGTTATATAACTCCAATCCATAACGTTTTCCAGACATTTTGAATAGGCTATTTGGTAACACTTGCAAGGGTAGATGAAATATTTTTCGTGTTGAATACATAGACAATAATCAATGATTTTGTGGACAGGCGGCCGTAATACACGAGGGGTTGACACGTGGTAATATAGAATTACTATGTTGGCGCTCGTGTATGGGGGCCGTACGCCGAGGTTTGTCTCACGGTCGTACTCACCAAGGCCGTAATTTGTGCACAGGTATATAATGATATACGAGCGCTAGTAAGTGTATTACGACGTCAACCTCGAGTGGTTTACAGAGCCGCCTGCCCACATAACCACCGTTTGTTGTATTTATCATCCATCTTTTCGATTGAATTAATCCCAGTTATTGCCATATTAAAGGGTATAACAATAGGAACTATTTTTTTTGCTCTTTCGTACAAAGGGACTATTTTCCCCGTATACCATGATTTTAAGGCCGTATACCCTAGCTTTGAATCCATATACCACAGTTATGGTATCTGACAGGTTTTATATAATGGGTCGTAGTTTACTGAGTCCCCATACATATTCAATGGGGTCTTTGTATACGAGGGATAATGATCCAATATACTCTGTGCACAATGTTGCTGTTGAGTGATATATCTTTAATCCTAGAAGCTTATTACAGGATGCTTTCCACTCTGCAGTAGATTATCCACACATATATTGGTTGACAATTCCGCTCCTCCGTGGTATAGCTGCCTCCAGCGACCGTACTTACTCCAGATTACACTCGGAGTATCTGAGCAGATATTACTCACTCTCTCTCACTGTCTTTCCCTGCTTAACACTACACGCAAGGGTCATCTTATATCTACCTGTTGAGCTAATAAGAGCTCCGTAATGTCTTCTGACGTGTGCTACCCTATTTACCATGTTACCTCAGCACATCCCAGCTAGGCTATATTTACACTATCATGAGTTAGCCTGTGTTCACACTCTCCTTCACTAGGTGTTGTATAGCGCCATAGCACAGTTTATAAAGCATGTGGAGCTAAGATAATTGAAATGAAGATACATTGAACGAATCACATACATAAGTCACTGGGCTTTCATTAAAACATATCAGCTGATGTGCACGGAAGTAGCATAAGAAGAAAATAAGGGACGTAAATAGGACACCCAAGGCGATGCCATTAGTAGGTGTTCAAAGCAGGTTATGCAGGTCATCTTCGTTTGTACATGCCCTTATAGCAGCGGGCTACGGCTATTTCCTCCTGTGCTTGACCACCACAATGGGATGGCTGCGGAGGACGCCTCGGCTCCAGGGTCTAATCCTAAGCCCCCTGCGTACACTACGAGTAGACGACATTTTCCCACATCCGACATCCGGAACACACGCTCTGTTTCGCTCCTTCCCCACCCGGGGGCGCCTGATACGCGCGTGGCCGGAAGCCAGTAGACCGCTGCGTTCTCGGGAGCGGGGTAAGGAAATTGGGTCGGGCATGTGTAGAGATGGCATTGTCAGATGATGGCAGCGCCCCAGACGACCCCTGGAGGGCGCCATGACAGCCACGTGATCTCGGCGATCAAGTGTCGCGGCCGTCTTTCGGTCGGCGTGTGGTGGCCTGTGGCAGCTGTTTGCTTTCTGCCAGCAGCGGGCATGACGTCCCCACTTCCGGGAAGACGTGCCTATGCGCATGCCTGGTAAATGGACCTGTCCGATAAGGATAGCCTTGTGATTGGCTAGCTCTCAGGCCCCAAAGATAAACCTCAGTCACATATACCAACAGGGTAAGGACCCTCCCTGTAGAGGACATGTAGAAATATACATGTATTATTACACGCAGAATTTGGAATCCTGACTACGAGACTGATGTCACACCCAATTGTATATATCTACATTGATCCACAAAAGGGATTGTCATTATAATTTGGAATCGCTTCCGTCATTATATTAGGGATTGATATGTATTACCCCCATATATGATGTTGTAGTCATTTAGAATAGACCGGGAAGTCCCTCATATAACAGTTGGACGAACATGTACCCCATGGGAAGTGAGTAAAACGTCGTACGTAATAACTGTAGCCTATTGAAATGACTGGAAATGATGAAATGGGTATTAGCCATCTGTTATGTTCCTCTGTAATGTTCAAAGGAATTCGATCATAAGTGTCTGCCTTCGTGAAAGTAGCGCATATCACCTTCTTTGATAGTGGTCTGATTTGATATCCTAACAAAGTGACTGCATTGTTAGTGGCAATAAGGTTAGAGCAGGTTTGCTACCTGAAATATGCTACTGTGATTTGTGAATAGGGAGAATGCCGAAGGGACTGTGAGTCACCCAATTACAGGTCCCTGTTTCTGAGGTCCCATTCACTAATCCCTGGTTTCTGTGGACTTGCATATAATATGATTCATAAGGTTTACATGACCAGTGCCTGTGAGGGGATGTTGCATAGGAGAGGCCTATTGATATCATTACTCTTGTTATGTAAGTATTGCATTGCATTAGCCACGCGTTGGGTGCTGGAGTAGTGGCCTCGACTCGGATGCTTTACATCAGTTACTTAAGTAAATGCATTAATAGTTGCTATTGCTTTAAGTAACCACTATTAGACACCGTGAATTCAGAACCAGAAATGATTCATGCTCTCTTACGATGCAGCTACCTTATTGATTTAGTTCAATCGATATTACCTCAATACCCTAGCAGTTCATAACTATGTGCCATTTTCCTCTCCAGCTTCTCCCACTTCAAAATAACCCCTTTAATGTATATCAATGAGTACAGTCCGCTGATATTACAAAGGAGCTCCTATTGATATATGATAAGACAGCCAGATTGAAGATCAAAGACCAGACCGCGTTTTGCATTCAAGAATGAGATCTGGAAGGATTAAGGATAATGTATTTATGCAGTAATATGCGTGCACCACACATTAGGGTACAAGGCAGGGTACCCTTAAATAGACCTTTAATGTAGAGAAAATCGAGCTGATGGCATGTGAGTCATAAAGTAGTATTGCCTCAGCGTGCATGATTGGAAATTGCGTTAGTGGGTGTGGGTGTTGGTGTGTGGGTTTGTGTGTATAGGCTGGGATGTAAATCCTATCAAAAAGTGATTCTACACATGGAACCTCTTCAGGACCAATACCTAAAAAGCATAAATCACTTCAGTAAAGGATGATTCCAGATGCACAATGTACACAATATCATAAGTTTTGGCTAAGGTGCCTCTCCCAATATACAGACTACAGGAATTCATTCTGTGTACTGAGAGAATATTGCAGGCAGACATTCACACATACAGGGCAAATAGCTGCACCACGCAATTACCAGAATGGACGACAACCATCGCCAAAATGCGCAACTCAATTGCAAAAGACCTGGATATGATTCAATGACGTCACACAAAAGGCTTCCCTTGGTGGTTTACACTACTGAGAAATTTAGATAAGGCCGGTTGTTCAGTCTATGAAGTGTGATCATTTGCGAACGGAAGGGTTGTATGAATTACAGTGTTTGGATATACGTATATAGCCAACAATTTCAACGATGTAGTGGTAGATTGCACTGTAGATAAAACCAGGTATAAGCCGCTGAAGAATCGGTCCATCTGCTTTAGCCCCTCAGGACATCTATCTCCATTGTAAGTCTTGTCTTTTACAGAGAAAAATAACCCTCATCAATTTCCTTTTTATTCCGCGTGCGCTAAGAAATAAATAAAGGGAAAGGCATCCGCTCCACAATGCTCAGAAAATGGACAGGTCGAGTGGAGGCGTCTGGTAAAGGAGAGGAGGGGTGGGTAGTAGAAGGGGGGGGGGGGGGGGGGGGGCTGTGAGATACGTTTCCACTGTCTTGAGCCAGAGCTCGGTCCAGCCAAAAGAGGTCCAGCAGGTGGCGTTAGAGGCGGGGCCGGTCAGGGCACGGTGGCGGGTGCTTTGGTCTGCATCAGACGGGGTCGGATCGATTGTACTGCCACCTCAGTTTCCGATTTACCAGAGAAACCTGAGTCTAGCCACGGTTCCTCCCAGCCATACACACCCAGAGATAAACATGCTCAAATGAGAGTGACCTTTGGAATATTGTTTCACTGAAACCCCTGTTTCCCGACTCTTTCTTTACGATTCGATTCCGGCTGCTATTCACATCTGTAAGGGTCCGAGCAGTAATCAAACATTTACCGATGGCAGTGTGACATAAATCTGGAAATATACAAAAGATACCGTAAGTAAGGTTCACACCTCGTTGAATATCATTAAAAAATATCTGCTTGAAATGATTTTTATAATTATTGTCACAAACAATGATCATTCTTAATAACCTACAGTTATCTTAAGTTTATTACCCTTCTTCGTCTCTGTTAGCCCTTTTTCACCTTTACACCACCGCAAAAGGATACCCCAATACTTACGTAAGATGACATACCATATTCAATAATCGCCATTGGCCGACCTCCATAGCTCTGTACAATGAATAACTAATAAGCCTACCACACATAATACACTTTCATATATCAGTTTTCGTCATATCGAGTACATGAAGGTCAATCTTTAATATTTTCAACTGAAGTACTTATTTTTCTCATGACCTATTTCATCTGATGTACACTTCTCACCTCCGCCGTCATGGCCCCTCGCAGTCACAGTACGCATGGGTCAATCTGTGACATAGCTAGTGAGGCAATGAGAGCTAGAGCAGAAACCAGGATGGCCAAATGGCGGTAATGGGAAGCTGACCCACTCTCGTGGAGCTGCTCTGTTGAAAAACACCCAGCCCATAAGGGTGTTTCTGGCAGTGGTGTGTTGCGTGTTAAAGATCCATTGACACGATTCTGAAAAAGAAAAGAGACTCCCATGAGTGCGTTTACCTCTATTTTGTTGGCCAATTTTCTCAGAGGGTTTCTCAAAAGAAAATTTGTCACCCCCCAAATCTGAGAGTACACCAGCTCACGATTCCTGACTTGCTCAGAATAGGTATGAGAGGCCTCGAGCTGCTGTATCACTATGGCCTACCCAGAACAGCTATGAAGAGACATAAATTTAACGCCCAGTTTGAATTTTCACGGAGCAGCCCTACCACCTTAGGATCTGCCCCAAACCTCTGCAACCTGCTTAGTGTTCACCTCTCTGTGTCCCACGGCCAACGCTGCCGGCTGCCGTGTGATTTTATCGGCACTTGGCCATGGCCTTAGGGAAGCGATACGGTCCAGTGACTGCTCCGGTCCTAGCAAGAGGGCATTACCCCTGACAGCTAGTCACATCCGGCTATCTCCCTCATTCTTTAACGCCCAACTGCTAGGTGGCGACTGTGAACACTTCCAAATCCCGAGACCCAAAATGGATGGGTTCTTTTCAGTGTACCAGCCCCTTTTAAAATATTTACATTCTTTCCGTTTTCCCTGTGGGTAGGTAGTGGCTAAAGGAAGTAGACCCGCTCAAATTAGCTCACGCTACCTGCTCATTCTTGGTATTTACATGACTTTATTACATTTTGTCCTGTGCTTATGGTACAGCCTATGTGTGTTTGATGTCGGAGTGATTCATGGATGATTTCTGTGATAAACCGTGGTTCTATAATCAAAGCAGCGCGAGGGAGCAGCTCGGCAAGTCGGAGTGGATTCGGCAAGTCTGATGTCACGTGCGATTCTGGATATTCACTCCATCAATGCCCACGGTCGCCTTCTGGAGTTGGCACAGGGCTGCCTGCTACCTCCGCTATCTGCTCACGGCTGCCACCGCTCGCGTACTTTACGAACCCCAGCAGAGCTGCTCCCTTCCAGACCCCCATCTCCCACTGAGACATTTCTCTCCCTCTCCCGACCCTATCCTAGTCCCTACCATGGTATGCTTGCCCTTATCTTCTGCCCCTCACCAGAGCTACCCTCCAACATATTGTGCACGTGGTTACTCCACTCGCCAAGGGCGGTGTATAACGGCTCATTCTTATCATATTCTCCTTTTCTGTGTTGTTCTCCTTGTTTACTTATATTCACGCTCCATACGGGTCACCTTGGTGGGCCGACCTACGGACAGACCTGATATGAAGCTCTGATTCACAAGCAGTCCACCCTATGTCTACTTCTAATCTTATTCAACCTATCCGGTCCACCAATAATTCGTCGAGCTTTGTACTTGCTATTCTCTCATGTCGACCCTCCCGACCTACTCCTCTGGCCTCGACCATCAACTCACCGTATTCATAATATTAGAATTTAAAGTGTGTGTCGCATAACTGATGGACCGTCATAATCGCAAAGATGTAATGGAAAATCTGTAGGTCTTTTATCTTTAACAGATTTAGTCGTCAAGTAGATATACAAAATAGTGCACAACAGTATGACACACCTCTCCATACCAGACTTCCCTAATCATAACCTTTACCCAGAATTTCCTCTGCCTTGTCTGGGGGCTATCCTCTCTTTATACACAGATCATCGCTGCTCATCCCACATACCGCCGACCACAGCCGCGTGTCTGGTCCCCTTGTCAATCCTATTCTGGCCGCATAATCCCACTGTAACCGCTGCGAGCCGCTGTCCCTCTTACAACTCCCACTCTACGGGTTGCGCGTGGGTGCCTATAGATACCTGCTCATAGAGCTACTCACCTCTGTGTATTATTCATAGGGTAAAATCAGGGTTACAGGGCTGGCAAAGGGATCGTATGAATCGCTTCGTCTGGGGGTGCGTATCCACCCCTCCCCCCCCCCCCCCCCCCCACTTCCATGTCCCCGGCAGAGGGCAGAGGTACATTAATAAAAACGTCCTGGATACACCCACAATGGCCTGCGCTTTGATGGGGGTTATTGAACTACTTGTCTATCACTTGGGACAGCCCTACATAGTCAATGCCTTAACTTCAATATATGGATTATCTCAGCATGGAGAATAGCGAGATTGTACACACTGAGCATGGATTTGTCTTCGAGGCTATTCATTCACAAATACACATATGAACACATGGATCTGCAGACAAATAGACAAACACAGAGACAGACCCTGCCTAACTCTAATTGTGCATATGAGTATACATATGATACAGTATATATATTATGTGTGTGTGTATATATATATATATATATATATATATATATATATATATATATATATATATATATATCATATGCATACTCACATGTTGGTATGTCATTAGATATACCACAACCATTAGTCACGTGGCTATTTTTAGAGCATTGCTTTTACATCTGGCCCCACATTGACCAACTGTTTTTCAAACAGAATGTGGAATGAAGAACATTACTTAAATAATAGACAAGGAATTGGCAGCATTCGGAAGCGTGTCTGTTAATGGTATATTTAAGAGGCGTCTCCTTAGAATGGATGGTGGGTAACAAAGACCCTGAGGTGCTATAGATGGGGCTTCGTCTCGACAGTGGTGTTGTGATAAGTTTGACTATGATAAAGACAGGACACTGACATAGCATATACATTCGCTTCTCTTTCATAATTCAGTGTAGAGACACAAACAACAGCATCGGTGTCCCGCACCAGGATTATATCGTTTTTGTGGAATAGGTTTCGAACAATGATAACCTGGTGGATTGTTCTGGTCATAAGAAAGTAAGGAAAATATAAGGCCATTCTAAAAGTATGGATTAGCTTATGAAATATCGAAAAAGAAATGTCCTCATTAGATAATAATATTTGGAATTTCTATTTAGATACCTACCATGCCAGATACATTTCATTGCGAATATCGAAGAAGAAATTGTAACATAATTATACGTTCAATTGAAAGGTTGTTCATCAAGCAGAGGGTTACAATAGACCCATGCAAATATATCATAATGTTTTAAGGCAACTGTTGGTTTTAAAATTGATTCTTTTCAGTTATATGCTCGCGGAACAGCCTCTTGCTCAAATACTCAGTAGTGTGGTTGTTACCTAGCGGTAGCTGAACCATAATTCTATCCCATGTCGCACCAGGGTTACTACGGTAAACAGTCATGGCTCGATGCAGGAAGATATACATTTCTGTGACCGAAACGTCTTCTCCCATACCTTCTCCGGCTATACTTTCATTTCCCCAAGGCCAAGTAAGGTGCAAGGGGCACGGGCATGATCTCCCCATCTCACCAGTGACAGGTCACTCTGCTATATTTGACGTTCATAGTACGTACCTTATCTATTATCATCCCTTATCTGCTTCCTCATAAGCCTTCTCGAAATACAACCCGGAGAAGCTGCATACATAGATTAGGTACAGAAATCTCTGACGGGCTGAACTTGGTCGACCCACGGTCCACTAGTAGTAGGAGTGGGAGCAGCTCCTGGGTCCTGTCCTCATTTCTCCTCCTGTACCAGCAGGGACGACCTCTGGTCAGTGCACCAACCCCGTCACATCTAGATTTATTGCTGATTTGTTTACCACAATTGCGACCATCGCCATTTGCTTCTTTTTCAGTTGATTGTTCTCGGGAACGCCCGTCCGCTGATATGAATAAATTACTTAAGCCAATCTGAATTTCTGAATAGGTTCCTCACCTTATTATGCCACAGGTTTTTTTTTTATAGTTGACGGACCATTAGAGCGTTCTCGTGTTTTAATAGCATTACGGGATTGGACTGAGGAAGGAGGCCCTCTTGTGGAACTACATGGTGTAAAACCTGATTTTCATTACGCAATAGTTCTTACGGAATAATTATTTAAACCTGTGCATTAACAAAAGGTAAAGGCCACCTTCGGTCAGTGGAATTCTTTTAGATCTGATATCGATTGCCTTTGATGATTTGAAGCTCATATAATTTTACAAAATATGTTGAAAATTCAAACATTAAACGTTCACAAATGATACAATAAAGATTTAATGTCCAATACTTAACAAACTTGAATTTGAAACACACACATTGGCAGAAATGAATCAACCATACCAGTCACACCAGCTGTACCACATAAAAGTCGAGGTATGCATGCATGGAGTGAATGCATTCACACTTAGATGTCTGCAGATCAAACATATGGAGAGGTATGCATCGAACCTGACCCGACCTAGAAGATGCACCAGCTATTGTTTCACACAATGTAGGCATACTGTGTTCCAGTCCTGACATATGAATCTCTGGTACCTTTATTTCGTAATTCGTTTATACTATATGTTTCTGATTTTTGCTGTGGCATAGCAACCAATTCATAACTCTGACAACCAGGTCTTGCTTGCGGGCCACTGGCTAGAATAACCCGAATTAAACAACCATGAATCATGACTTGTCATGGTAGTGGCAGTGAGCGATAATAGGGGCCCATCACAGTTGACAACATTTTCAGGCATAACTCTGTGTTGTGATGAAAGATATTTCAATCTTTTTTCTTACCCCGACTGGTATCCCTGCCTATAGAATACTACATCACTGTGTAGTGCCTTCCACAACACTGATAGGAGAAAGCTTCTTTGAATTGTTACAAGAATCTAAGATTCGAAAAGATTCAAACACCTAGTTTAATCACTCTACCTCAATAATAATAGGGGAATTATAGACTTCTTAGAGTAATCGTAAAGTCTGGGACGAGAAATGTAAAGCTGACTGAACAGTTTGGTTGGCTGATAACATAAGAGGCAAAGAGAAAATATATGATTGATCATGTTACGATACAATGCAGTTATGTGCGAATAGGATGCATCCCTTGTATGAAAATGGTTCTGACTTACATTATGTGATCTGCGGGACTAGCCGTTTTTTTGTAAACTTTTTTTCGGCTCGCTGTCACATCCTGGTATCTCAGAAGACCAAAAAGGCCACAGACACTCATTATCATTCGGCTGGTGAAACTGCCGGGCTTTTAACAAATTCGGTCAGCAGTTACACATGAGAAGCTCCGAGTTGCTCAAAGTGCTCCGGGGAACACACCAGAGCCACCCGCCTCCAGCCTCAACCACCACACCACTCAGCCAACCGGCCGAAATTAAACCCAAGGCCCTGGTGTAATTGGAATATTGAACAGGTCCAACCAACGTTGGAATCGAACCCACCACCCACAAGTTAGGGTATCGGTTTCCAATGCCCTACTCGCTTTGTTACCGAGGGGTGTATGAGGCGTTTAGGGCGGGAGCACTCTGGAAATTGGTGGGATTGGGGCTTACGTGGTTTAATGAAATATGCACCAAGGTTAGCTCTCTTGGGATCCGACCTGGCCATGCTTGGGCTGATGGTACAACGTTGTGCTGTTACATCTACCAGACCATCCAACCACCAAGAGCCATTCAGAATTTAGAGATGCAAGTTTTCAGACAAATGACGAAATTCCCAAATTTTGTATCATCGGTAAATCTCGCAGTGTTAGAATAGATATAGATTCATAGCAATTCTGTTAAAAGATAACGTTATTAACTATTCTTTTTTCTTTCAAATTTTTTAAACTTCCGATTTTTTTCTAATCATGGTAAGTGTCAATACAAAATAGAATTATCACTTGAATATCTCTTGGGTAGGACGCGTTACATTCCTTGGTACTACTATACCTTGTTCACGCTATGTTGGTCATCGATCAATATCAACAGTGATGGCCATTTACCTTCACAAAACGATAAATGTATTCGCAAAAGCTACTTCATATTTGCCAATATGCCTCTATACCATATAGGAATTGCCTGTGGATCAGAGCATGAGTTTTATAGCAAGGCATCACATAAACCATTTATCGTCTTATCCTCAACATAAAATCCCCACTCTTGATCAAAGACGAACATCTTCGCGAACTTGTAACGTGATTGTCCTTCACCATAGTCCTGATCGGCGCTCTTACCAATCGGTTTATAAATGCTTACCAACATTTATGTAATTACATGTAAATATCCCATAGACGATAGCTCAAACTAATCAGTGTCGGTTGTCAGTCGGCGGTGCGACCCAATTACATTTAATCCGGAGACAAAAAGCGGATCAAGGATCGCACAAGCTGCGGAATTAGTATTCAGTCACTTGTGAAAGCGTCCATTGAGTTTGTAATGAAGTCGCTCTTATTTTTCTGGTGGGTGTGCGAAGGACTGCGGTAGGGGTGTGTGGAAGGGCCGTCGAGTCTTGGTCTATTTTGTTCAAATAAGGACTGAGGAGGTAAGGTACGAGTCTCGACAGAGGCCCCAAGGCTTGATTGTCATTAGCTGTATTAATTGTCTCGCATCTAGAAACTGCTATTGCTCCGCGACTTATGGCATCCTAAGGCAAATGTCATTTAACTGCCTCTGCAAGCCGATAGAGGTTTTACTACATATCTAACAGATTAAACTAAGATTGCAGTGATGCTATATCGAGTAGTATCCGTGTAACTATTGAGATGGCTGTAAGTGTTATTTCCTACCTAGCTGTCTTCTATTATGATATTTGGCGGCGAGTCGAAGTTAGATTGCAATTAGTCATTGTAGCATAGCGGAGGGAGCGAGTA
This sequence comes from Alentia gelatinosa, assembly GCA_950022655.1. Classification (NCBI taxonomy): domain Eukaryota; kingdom Metazoa; phylum Annelida; class Polychaeta; order Phyllodocida; family Polynoidae; genus Alentia; species Alentia gelatinosa. The sequence continues at coordinate 129,790,983 of OX465579.1, forward strand.
TTTGATGGATGCGACCAGACTCAATTAACACCAGGGGCGCCTAACATTTTCATTTGTTTGGTTGTAGCATACATATCTCATGCATTGATCACTTTTATGGTTGTGTTACTGGGGAGGAACCCCGAAAATCTACTGTGGGGACAAAATGCATGGCGTTGGTAATTAATTTATGTGAAACGTTATGCAATTTGCATCCCTATGGTTCTGTGGTGGTGACAGTTGGGTTTTTGGGGGGCAAAAAGATTTTCAATCACTCATTGAGTGACATGACTAAGCGGTTAAACGCTGACATTGACTGTGTGTAACGGGCTAGGTGATAAACTGAACGAGATGTTGGTCTATTCATGCGAGGACAGGATCTCATGCAGCCAGTATGGTCGTTGATATTATGTATTAACCGTTCTGTGGTTATATACAGCGATGGTCCAAAATGTATCGAATCGATGTTACAGACATCATCTCTTCAATATCTGTGATAATTTGACCATGGAATTTGTAATATAACGAATTTCCAGAAACTGCAAAGCTACATTACAATTCCTTATAAACATCATGGCAGTTCCTAACAGTTTTCGCATGGATTTACGCAGTTCTATGCTTCAAAACTTCCTGCATGACATCTCTGTGTCCAATATGCCTTTCAAAGATCGGAACCGCCCGACAGAAGATAGATTGCCAAGTTGGGACCTTCTATCTTCGGAATATTTAGAATCAATGGAATAGTATGCAAACAGAAACAAGAATTGAACGTGCAGACCAGATAAATCGTTATATACCAGATGTAAAGATTGCGCCTGCGTTTTCCACAGAGCACAAAATGGCAGATGGTAAAAGTCCAAAACAGCACGGAAATTCTTCGACACTGACCTACTGGGGTGTTAGGTCCAAGCCACTGGGATGGTATGGTCCCTTAGTGACCAGTACTGTCATTTGGTCACGATGCTTCCTCTGATGGATACGTGTCTGGTCGGGCCGTGGAGCTGTCCTGTAAGTGACGCCCCCTGTCTGAGTGAATTAGCACCAATTCCTAGGGTAATAGAGCAGTTAAGTGCCACAGGCCGAAAGATAGAGTCTGGGGACCAAAGACCAGGCACTCCCCGCGACTGTTCATTCAATTGGCGGTCTCAGCAACCCTCTTTTCACATGATACCTTCTTCTCTCTTTCCCTTTCTTCTTCCCTTCATGGGCCCCGTCCATCTTTGCCTTCTTGTTTTCCTATCACCATTCCCTTTTATGTTCTATTCCAATCAATCCTTATGTCAAATATTTTCACGTAATTATCTTACCTTTTCCCTCATTCTGTCTCCGTTCTATCTTATGCATATTCCATATTACTCTTGGTGAGACTGCTTTCGTCCTTTTTTACTTAAAATCCCATCGAGAAACCAACCCGCTCCTTGTTTTCTTATTGCTTTATCGCTTTCTTCCTTTCCTCATGCGCCATAAAATAATGTCTGATGAGTCAGTTTAGATTAATAACGAACGTTACCACAACTTTTCCTGTAGTTACCCAACACAGAAAGCCAGTTTCGATGGATTCTTGATGAGGGTTTCTCTGCACTGCGAAGATAAGACAATAGTTTACTATATAATGCCGTTGGGTCTGCCGATCAGAAGTCAGACGGGATGTCAAAACGCACTGACGGCATAGCCATATCTGAACGGGCTGCTGGCATGAACACCCCGATAAGCTTTAAAGAGTTCTTCATGTCTAAGACGGTTGAAGATATGATGCTTATCCCCTTGAGCCTATGTGAAAATCCTTCCAGTCCGAGGTATCTACTTGGATACTTCTTGGATACTTCTTGCGATAACGATTCTGATTTAAGTGATGTTTAGATTATTTTAAAATGAATCACAAATAACTTTACTGCCTTGTCGTGAAGTTGAAATTATCCAACCAGTCCCGAGGAGCTGGTTTAAAAAAAAAAAATCTGACCGTAAACCAGGGAATTCGTGTGTAGGATAATCTCGTTATTCAACTACTACCAAATCGAGCACGAAGACTGTCTGAAAGCGATGACTGTATTGTTATGATTCAAGTCTGGAAGTTAGAGTCAGTATAATCTTCAAATCAGGGATCGATAATGTTCTGCCTCGCCATTCTGATTATGGAATCATTTGCCAGTCATAGAAACACGTTCCAGAAAAACACATTCATATTGACACTTTTGTGGTAAAACGGGTGCCAAAAGATAAAGTGCAATGAAACACTTCTTATATTCCCTTATAACATCATGAATAATACTGAATACTACGTCAGAAGACTTGCTGATCTTCTGCCGGGAGTGTTGGTTAGTCATAAAAGATCTATTTAAACTGATGGAATTGTTTTAATTTGATATTATGTACTCAGGTATACCCAATCTTATCGTTATCGTTGCTCTTTTCAGGCTTTTTGTTGTCTCATTTAGTATTCGAATTTTTACATTGAGAGTGTACTTGGAAAACATCATAATTGCAATAGGTCATATACAGAAGATGAATGCAAACAATGCAGTCAGAAGCAATGCGGGCTGTTCCCCATTGTTTTACATCTAGGGGAGAACCAGCTGCCTTACGCTCATTTCATCTTGAATGAGTTTCTGAATATGCTGTTTGATATTGCGGTCAGTGATGTCCCATTGCTTGGGTTTTGTAATTTTTATACGTAGAAATAGAATTGGCTGACGGCTTACTATCCTTACATGTCACAATCTGTAAATATAGCGAGCAGAAAAACCAAGGGCTCTTGAGTAGCACAAACAGCCTTCTATTCATGGGAGATGTCGCCCTCTTGCTATGAGTGACAACAGATAACACTTCTTTCGTCGTAATTGGTCAACAGAAATATGTCCAACCTTTCACAAACAAACAGTTCATTAGGTCGTAATCATATTAATTCGTGTGTATTGATTAATTCTTTCCTCTGTTGCAGGTGAGATTCATTTCCGTGCATTGTTCTTTGGGGATCAAGTAAGTATAATCTTTGACATAGTTATTTCCATTTGTGAACTGAATATAGAGACAAGCATCGTCACTGTCTCAGGAGAAAAAGCTCGGTATTTAACCAGGAGAGCCGCGTTTAAGGTCATACAGATCTAGGTCTGGTCCAGTACTTCACGGAAAGACATATTATATATAGAGGCGTCAGGTGTTTATAATCGCAGCCATGTCACAAAGTATGAGAGAATAGACTGCAGGCATTGAGCACCAGTGTAGACGGTGTACAGTGAAACAGCATGGCGATACCGCGGTTTCATTGTTAGTGTCTTGATGAGACCTTTTGAAATCCAGCTAAAGGTAAAATAGTGACACGCGTGCCCTGAACAGTGATTTCTGAAGCGTGGCGCGAATCAGCTCTCAGGATATTCCCTCTCCTCTCACAAATGCGTCTTTCATCTTTTCTCTTATACTCCATTTCTTTGTCTCATTTCTCTCCCTCCTCAGCCCTCTTTCCCGCACCTCCCAAGACAAGAGAGAGCTATGGTGTGTACCTCACCTGATCCGGTTCGCTGCCTACTATACCATAACGGTGCCGGCTAACTACATATCACGCCACCCTTTACTATGTTTATTTATTTTCTTTTACTAATTCTCTACGATTATTCTTGTCGGGTGAAGCTAGAATATGGATACACTCTCCACTCCCTACTATTTTCTTTCCCCCATACGCCCTTGCCGGGCTTCGATGACCCAGCGTAAACATGTCAAATAGTTCTAGCTCTCTCCCTCATCGCTTTGGTCCTCACTAACTGTATGTGTCTGCCGGTAGAAAACCGCGTTGCCCTATTCACTGGTCTGCTGGGGTGGACAGCAATGATCATTCTGGTCACCCTCTTGGTTGCCTTGCCTCTGAGTAATGCAGGATAGATATGCTTGTATGCAAGCATAACCTAGGTGGCCAGGGTGGAGAGTTAGCTCAGTGGTAAAGCAGGGATGCCAGTTTGTAGGATTTTGCCTACATGTAGGATTTTCATTTTAGTCTCAAAGATATGAACATTTCAAGACATTGTATGTTTTGAGAACAATATAGACGCCAGGTTCCCTAAAATATAGATCTTAGATAAACTTGTTCTGTAATCTTTCAAAATTCTGAATTCAGCTACCCACAGCACACTCAGTTAGAGGGCATATGGATCCCAGTGCTCCAACCTACAGCTGTAGGATGGTAGGATTCCTGTAGCAAATGCCCCTACGGATAAGGGCAAACTTGAATACTGACATCTGATTGGGTTAAAATGTGTGAATAGAGTTATTAAAGCATTACCAGGTTTAAAAGAAAATATTAGAGGAATGCCTAATGAACTTGTAAAGATATTCTGCAGAATATAGAACTAATAGTGTGTGGTTATCTTTGAAGAATACCCCATTTAGTGCAGAACTACACATATACCCACTCTCATAGCAGATATCTAGCTATTCTATACTGCCATTCCATGCCCAAGGATCTGCTAGGCGAATGATAGGGATTCCCCATACACCATGCATGTGCATTTTAGGTGATACATAGACTGGCCACAGTCCCCATGTAGGAATTTTTCTTGACCCCCACTGGCATCCCTGGTAAAGAGCATTGACCTTGTAATCCCAAGGTTTTCAGACTTGTGGGTTTGAACCTTTCTCGTTCACCCTAACAGTGTTAGATCTATGTAGTGTGCGAAATAAACGAACTCTCACCTCGGTAAATGTGTAGGGGTGAGATTTCTACCTAAATTTATCTCATAGCATTGGTCAAACCCAAAGTAAGCCTTTAGACAAATTGGACGTTAAACTACCCAAACAACCAAACCCCATTTACATTTCTTCCCATACTATCTGAAGTAATACGCCCTCCCTCACCCATCCCCTACTGCTCTTCTGCACGTTATACCTCTCAATAACCCCATTTGTGACCACCTGCTATGCCACCCCTTATCCTCAACCCTTCCGTTACAAAGTCATGCCTCGCCCAATACTAGCCCCTTCTCCTCCTTCCCACTCACTTGCTCTTTTTTCCCATGAAAGCACCCAAGTTCTCTCCTCGTCGTGATGCCACTGGCAGTTGCTACAATGTGTAACGCTATGTAGCCAACCCGACCTAACTCAGGTCTATACCACTTCGCCCCTTCCGCTTAGTCTACACGTCATTCCCAGCCAATAACTCTCACTTCCTACTACTAAAGCACACATCCTACCGTGGTTACTGCTCCAACCCCTCCCTACGCCTTCCCCTGTGACTCCCTCGCAGAGCACGCCTCCACTATCTCACTGTAACCCACTCTTCCACTCCTCAGCGGACCTCAGTACAGACCGGCCCGCTGCCCGAAGACCCTCCTCCAGATACCCTGTGATCTATCATAGATCCCGACGGCCATCTCTCCCACCTCCCTCCCCTCATCCCTCACATCCGTGACCATGGTAACCACTCGTGCCGCTCCATATCTCACGCCGGTCGGCAAGACAACAAGGCGAGACGTGCCCCAGTGTGTTACCAGGCACACTCCACCCCACCCCCCGATGTACCCTTACCCCGTGCCCCTCACTTCCTCTCTCTGTCATTTCTTGTTGTTGCCTATTTTAGAGATTACTATCGGGTCTATTGTTATATATATATATATATATATATATATATATATATATATATATATATATATATGTATATATACATACATACATATATACATACATACATATATATGTGTATATATATATATATATATATATATTATATATGTATGTATATGTGTGTGTGTGTGTGTGTGTGTGTGTGTGTGTGTGTGTGTGTGTGTGTGTGTGTGTGTGTGCGTAGGCGTAGGCGTGTGTGTATAGATGTGTGTGTGTGTGTAGGTGTGTGCCAAAGCCTACATAAGTAGGAACCAGTCAACATACTCCCGTTGATGGCCGTCAATACAGCCACCATTCACGAAGACGTGTATGGTGGAGAGGTTTTATATACGAAATGCAGGTCAGGTTGCAATAGCGGGAGAGGAATGGGATCGAGTAGAACAATGTCAGGAAAGATGGAGAATCGGAATGAAGAAAGAAAGAGGAATACAGAATCGCTGGGTTTACTGAAATTACTACAAAAGCAATTCGCCGCCGACAAACATTAACTTTAACAGCCGGATTCAATTGCGGCATCACCTTAGAAATGGAATTGGAGCTAATTCACTCAGGCAGAGGGCATCCCTGACAAAACACTTCCATGGTCCTATCAGCCACACCCAAAAAATACATCATGACTGACTGGCAGCATTGGGCACTGAAGGGCCATAACATCCTGCCGGCTGGTTTCTCCAGGGGGGCTCCCATTCCTCCCTGGTGGCTTTCATTTGGACAATGCGGCAAGTCTAGAATAAAGCAATATGGAATGCCTAGGCCTTTCGCTGTCGTTGGAAAAAGGCATTATCGTCTTATTGATTCAACAACATCTTGTGGATGTAGGGTCCCATCTTGGTGATACATCTTGTGGCGCTTTGGCTACGGTCTTGAGCTTTAACACTGCACGAAGGAGTACAACTGGTGTATTGTAGATTGTAATCAGCACTGTATCGTGTATTGGCGACAATTTATATCAATAGTTGATACCACTTATGGGCTATTGGACTGGGTATGTTATTTTGTCCGGTTTTACTATCGTTTTTGTTTTGTTCTACTAAATAGATATCTTTTCTTATATTAGTTTACAGATTCATCATTCATGCTACTATCTAGTTCTTAATGATTCTATGAATTGTGATTTCTATCCCAGACCTTCCCATTCATTGCAGTTCAATTTACTGGGACATTCTGCTCTCTGACTTAAAAAAAAGCATAGGATAAGTCTTAGAGTTTAAGATGACATATATTCTTTTTACTCAAATACCTAATTCTCGTTATTTTGGACCATTAATGGTAACTATTTAATCCATGCATGCGCTTACAGGCTAGGAATGGGCATACCACTGTACATCTACTCTACTTCAGGTCATGGTTCTAATTTGGAAACCTAAGAGAGCTCTGAAAGTCACCCGACACTGACAACTAGTCTTTCTTCATTCACAGTCTGAGCCGAATTCCTAATTAACTCACATAAACTGGGCAGTAGAAACAAGAGATTCTGCCTCTTGCCGTGAATTCCGCAGTATCAGATCATTGGCTGGCACATTGGCATCCGCTTGTTGGATGGATGTATGCACTCAATACGCGGCGGATGTATCCGAGCAATTACCGGCAGGAAGGCCTACTGCGTCCTCATGCGGTAAAGGCAGCGCATCAAACGCCGCCTGATGACGTGGCACACAGGAGAGGTGACATATTACGCAGAGATTGTGACGTATTACGCGGATAATCGCGGGGAGCTCGGATACAAGCACTTCAAACGGCTTCATCGAGCGGCGGGCGGGAGTTGACGGCGCGTTAGAATGGCACCTCGCTGCCAGCCGCCACACGCCGCCATGGTTACTCTCCCGGGCCCCTTCAAGCCCACCAGGTTTGAGTCTCGAAAACATAAAACAAAAAGGAATATAGAAGGAAATGGCAAGCAGGGAGCGCGGTGGCGGTGGCTGCTGGAAAGTCTCTCATTTCGTAGCGATTACCAGCCGGCGAGTGTGGGGCAGAGACGGATAAACTAACTAGCCGAGACAGGAGACCGGGGTTTTATTTTACCCTGTCTACCCTGTTTGCCACCCCCTTGCATCCACAGACCTGCCACACTCTAGACGACAGCCATGTGTATGGGTATTGGGGATGCAGGTTGAAGCACTGATACCGCCATATTTTCGGTGATCTCATAAACAAAGCAACTGCGTGCTTCTACAGGGATATCTGCCAACGCGCCCGGAGAGATAAACTGTTACACTTCTCTGGTGATTGTTCTGTGTACTGTGATATAATTGAGCATGGAAGAGGTGTTCTGGCATATCTCATGAAAATTTAAGAAATATAATCCTAATGACTGAGGTTTACAAATAAAAGTGCAAATTGATATTGTATTGTGTGGATACCAGCTGTAATCGGAACCGATACATCTCATTTAGTGGTGCAATGGAACTCTACGCTATCCAAGACAGTTTCTATATGAAATTTCGTAAACATTGTCAATAGATTAATGCTGTTGCACACACGTGTATAGGCGTCGCCATTGCCTTTAAATTCAATTCTGATTCGATACCCACCCCAAGCCCTGCCGCTTTGGTCTGGAACTGAGACAACGTGTGAGACCTTCGTAATCAGGATTCTCTTTGTTGGAAGATCCCCATTCATTCTGCCTGGTGGCAGGCCATCCTTGAGTAGAGTACAACAAACTCCTTTTACAGTCACGTACATAGAAGTAGATAATGATGAGGATTAGTGGCTAAGTTAAGGTAAGTCCATAGTTCACGTCAGGTGGTTAAGCGTTTACGTTAGCAGTAAGCGTGTCACACGTCCATATTTCTCAGCTCGCTCTCTAGTCTCTTGAACATGGCCGTTTGTAAACAGCGGTTTACTAGAAGCCATGCTTCTGTCAAGACACGAGAAATAAAGGACGAGATCGTCTGCATACTGCACATAATCATTTTCATCAATTCCAGCACACATATCATTGATATGATAGAGAACGAAGAGAAGCGGGCTTAGTACTGACCCTTTGGGTACAACATATTTAAAAGCAGCTGTTTCCTAAGTTGTCCCATTCCCCAGTGGTGTTTGTAGTCTTATTTTCTAGATAGGATTTCTGTTCAGACTCCGATTTCAGGATGATTTTATTTTCAAACAAACATCGAGACGAAACGTATTATTATAGCTTGGACTTAGTTCTTAGTTTGATTTCCATTAGTGATCTCTATGTTAATATATACCTGTGCGTAAATATCAGACAGTTTGTCGCTCCTTACCACGTGACTATCCGTCAAGTGCACCTGAATGATATCTAGGTATACAATGATGAGACATAGTGAGGGTGAACAAATGTGTCTTTTTGACGTACCGAGATGATCTAAACAGACATATTTTTCTCTCTTTTTTTTTTATAAATAACTTGATTTGATGTCTATTTGGATCACATGAGAACTTTCACAACCTCATTAATTATATCTAACCCTTGCAATTGGTCGCACATAGAAACCAGCTTTGTTCCATTGCTGAGTGTTCGGAACAGATCTATTTCGGCCACCCTGACCATGTGGACCCTGTCTCCACATATCGCCGCATTTTTGATTGACAGCATTTTTTATGTAACACTCATATGATTAGAATAGAGAAAATCGTCTCTGGCACACAAGGCCCCTGTACATATTATTTTGAGGCTTTCTCTGGGAAAGCTAGTCATTAGATAAAGTATAGCGTTGTGGTCACTGCTCAGGAGCTGTATGTTTGCTCTCTCATAGTGTGGTTGCCCCCTCTTTGCATCACCTCAATTAGGCCCCGTCCTTTTCATGGCCCCTCCTGAAAGTAACGCCTTGTGCCTGTTTTGGCCGCTATCATTTACGTTTCTGCAGACCTCTCATTATCTTTATCAGCAATGGTGATAAAGCCTGGTGGCTGGCAGTAGGGTTTGTCCAGTATAATAAGCAACATTGAAAGTGGATTATATAGATTTTAATCAGTCAATAATACCCAATGACACTCACTTTATGAATATCCAGGTTTGCACTTTTATCGCCTATTATAAGGTAAGATCTTTTTAAAAAGTATTTTATTGCATCTCTCAGACTGAGTTTTTCGGATACATGTATATAGAATCAATCAAAGGCTTACAAAGAGAAAACTGATTACACCGAAATCAAAAGGGTAGTTTAAGAATAAGTTATATAAGGTGTCAACTAAAACAGGAAGCTAACATTACGATACGCAATATATTACATAATGTGTTTGCCGCCATTTTGTCTTGTGAGTTATGATAGTCATGATAGAAAATTTTTGCGGGTTTATTTGCTATTGAATCACAACAGGTGATCCTATCAGCGCGTACTAAAACAGGTAAAATAAGCTGGGCCAACGATGGTGATCTGAATTTCAAACGTAGAAGGGAAGGACCACTCTGTGGAATAAAGCGGCATTCAGCACACTGGAGGAAAAGAGGGCCGGCATCTCAGCTTGATCGTCGCAGGGATGTAATCCCTTGCGGCTGTTAACGTCATGGTGGGTGGGCGTCGAGAATCGGCAGAGTTCTGATCGGCCTCCATGGAAGCTAAATTGCTATTCCGCACCATACTATAAATGCGACGTAAAACGCAGAACGGCGTCCTTAGCCTATTACAATTAAGCCTCCCGTTTTACACACCAGATTGGTGCTATACCGGGCTCTGGGCATCAGTTAATGCTCATAATATATGAGGCCAGTGCACAGGTCCAACACCTTCTATAAGTTTGCAAAATTGGTGGATTCTTTCACATTACGAAAATACCTCCCGAGGCCATAGAAATGTGTATTTACACCAAGCCTAAAACCTGGGATGGAAGTTATACTTTATAACCTCCATTAACCGATGGGGAATCCATAGACAAGATTTCCGTCAGGCTTTAACAGGGAGAACCACTACTGACAATAGCTATCTTGGATAAAATGAGATTTGGAAGTGACAAATGGCTGCCACACGAGTAGCTCTTCTCTGATACCAGTTTGAGGAAGCACGTCATTTGTCTCTTTGACACAGCTATTTGGGAGTATACAACCTTCTGTATGTCGTGTATAATCTTTTATAATCTGTGAGCTTGCTGGTTTGACTCTTCAAGTATATAACTAGACTATTATAATGTTACACGTAGAAGTCGCTTAGTCCTATATGATGTAGTAGTATAGGAACTGCCATTAGTTTCAGGCTATAACTTCGGTGATTTTGTCTTGTGTAAGTAATGTACGAAAACAATGGCCTCGGTGTTTACGTGATATGGTAATTTCTATAGTGTCTATATTAGTGTTATCATTAACTATTTCACGATACAGGCAATGATTATGATAAATGTCAATCTTTGAGTTCTATAATTCCAGTATACTACTTTCATTATAACATCTCTCCAATTGACTAAGAAAAAAACCCAACAGTTGGCCTATTTATGATGATATGTTCTACCATCATGGTATCCATACTCATGATAGTGATATAGGGTTATAAATTCGATTCTATAATCGCCCAAATGCAGCAGCCAATATATAAGCTTATATATTCCTTTAACTCCTGGCGGTCATGAGGGGATCGGGTTGCGCGGCATCAAGCAGTATGTGGGAGAGGGGCCATATTTTATCAGCTCATGCGCCTCCTCTCACCCAACTATACCACCACTACCATACACCAACTATGTGCCTCCCCACACACCCAGATTACCAACATTACCCCTTCTCCAGTATCTCTCTCAGTGTTCACAGAGCCAGATAAGGTACGGGCCTTTGATGCTGCCGAGATTATCAAGTCTGACCCCAATTAATCCGTATCAATTAATCAGATCGTCAATTAACGACAGGCTCCCATGCGTGGGTGCACCGACTTAGGGGAGGGATATATCAATAGGCGAGAAACTCCATCCACGGACATGGCAGCTTTGACAGGACACATTAGCTTCAGCTAATGTAAGTGTGTTGCGGCGGGTGTACCGTCTAACAACTCATACCATAAAGATATCAATGGACAAGTTTTGCCGAAAAAGTGGTGAGACATTGTAAGTGCTGTTATGAAATTTGGAAAATTTCCGTATCTGTTCTCCTACTACATAATTGCTCTGAGAATGCAACAATATCAAAATTATCGTTTGGACAGGGTTTGAAAAACACAAAAATGATATATGGTTTGCCAAAATAGTCCAGTTATCTACAGGTCTGCTCTCTTATCAGGGAACGTAAGCATTTTTCTTTGCAGGGAATGGAGTAAATGTAGTAAGGGAGGTGTAGCACATGCACACAGTGGCCCTCCTCCGTTGTGATAAACCAATTCTTCCAACTTCCATCTCGACTCTGGACTATACCTCCTTATCCGACGCGGTAGATTAGATGTCAGGGGCCTACTACTGTGCTAGTAACGTTAATAAAAGGATTGAAAGCAACAGAGGTGTGGGTGAACCTGTTTGCTTGATGGCGCGAGGCACATGCAGAGCACAGTGCCGCTTTGGGAATATTGCTTAGGTCAGAGGTGATTGGCATTCATTGCACACTGGCAACTCACATTTCAAAATTTTAACTTTAACTAAGAAAAGCAACGACCATTACCAGCAAGCAATAGAAAGGGTCTGTCATGCCTTCTCAAGATTATTGCACCTTTCTAAACACCTTTAGAAAGTTCTCTTAGGCAGGACATCCCACTCCTGTAATACACATATTTAGATGTTCTGAGCTGGATGCATGAATAATATTCATTATTTATTTCCTGAAAAAAAGGTGGTCTTGTAGTTATAATAATTAAGGGGCCATCCATAAGGTACGTATGCACTGAAATCTTTAAAATTCTTTGTTTTATACGTAAAAGATTGAGAGTGGGATGAGGGGTCACATCTTTTAGGTTTTACCTATCTACCTGCCTTGGATGGCCTCTAAGACATACCTCATGTTACATCGAAATATACCAAAGCCATCTAGGAAACTCCATATGATCCTATATGGTCTGATTTTTTTAAGACGTTTATTTAACCTGGGTTTCACTCAGCTCAAGGAGAGCTGGTCTCAACATGAACCCAGCAGAAATTACATTTTGCCGTCATTTCTTTTTGTAATACCGCTATCTCTGCTTCGTACTCTACACGTCAGATATTACCACGTTATCCTGTCATTTACAGCAACACGTACCGCTAGTGTAAAGACATGAGGCACCGCAGTTCACCTTCATTTTGTAGAATATCATTGAATATGTTAGCCAATTAAAAATCTCTAGATCTAGAGTGCCTTACTTTCTCTATGAGCCTCGGAATCCATATACGTTAAATTGCAAACGACACAAAGTAATGTTTCCTATGCTATCTGACTAGGTTGATGGTTATAATTTGGAATAGCCGTGGGATACAGCAACGTTGGTTTCCCATCAGGAACAGAATCTATATGCGGAATTCTCCAGCGTTCACACTAGAGCCACTTCCTCCTCTTATACGCGGGACATGATTGGCTGTCTGACAGTTATTGGTGAGCCCAGCCGCCCTAACCTTGACCCCCGGCTCCTACCTCAGCCCGTACCCTCGGCACCCGTTGTGTAAATACCTTCCCTCAAGGGGGCGACACCGCCCCTTTGTGCCTCCCCCGCCAAAATCTACACGTCTACCCAAGGGTTGCCACCACCCGTCTCTCCCCGACCCTCACCGATGCCCATACATTCCCACCCAACCCACCCAGCCTCCCTTCACTATACAGAGAAAGTCACCTTATATGATTTCCCATCCTCCAAGGACTCGGGAATGATGCTTAGGTTTGTGTGGATAATACCCACCTCGCACGTCGTCCGGGCTCCTCGGCCCCCTGCATTCACGTACTGAGAACCACCTGGGGGTCATTTCTACATGTATGTGCTATACCCTTCATTTCGTTTCCCTAACGTTTGGCTCGCCCGTGTTTGCAGCTTGCCTTGCTCATTTCCCCACCTTTTTATTCCGCCTATCAGCGTCCTTACGCCCTCTGACCCCTCCGGCGGAGGTGGCTCTGCAACGGGTGAGCGTTACACTAACGTTTGTGCCCCGGCAGTGCCGTTCTCACCACCCCCTACCCACCCCGAAACCCACCCTTTGGGACCTGCGGAAAACATGGGACCCCAGGCCCTTTTCTCTACAAGCCAGAAATTGCTTTTTGCCGACCATTCTCACCCCTTTCCCGGTTCCCTTCTGCGAATACTGACGATAATCAACCTATTATTGACCATCGCCCACCCCCTTCCCCAGCTACCAGGCTTGGCTCGCGAACCCGACCCTACCAGCGGCTCCTCCAACCAAAGCCTCATTGGCCACTAGACAGGGCAGTTCGGATTGGAAAGGAAAACAGCAAATGAAATTAGGATCGAAGGGTACAGGAGCTACTGAGGGTAAGGTTAGAACTAGCAGAGGGAGGGAAGCTTGATTTCCAACATTACTTACTTGGGGTGCGTAGGCAAACAGGCCTGACGGAGTAGGGGTGGGGCTAGATCAATGTGCCCGCTAGCTCACAGTTGACCTTGGTTGACCTCTGCTACCTTCTGGAAATACACTGACGATCACGGTCAATGTGCCATTACACTGATCACACGCCACCAGCTACCCCCTCACAAAGGTTTCCAACACCAAGCCAGCCTATAGGGCACTTCTACCCGTAGCCTATGTCATAATACCTTCTGTACGTTGTACACACCTTGATACTGATAATTGACTTTACTAAAATCCCCGACTAAGAAGTCGCTTCCGCATGCATGTCATCCTCCTGCTACATTATCTTTCAGTTGCCTCTTGGATCTTTCTTAACGTTTTCAGAATATAACTTTAAATCACATGTGAATAACATGTCGCCCTTCATTCCGGCCTAACGACGACTTATAACATATAAGATCACAATCAAAAGCTTTTATCAAGCAATAACAGAACGGGGCATCTACTTTAACCTTATTTATGAATATATTTCATTTGACTCATTCCAACGCTGGTGTGCTGGGATGGACAGCAATTACCAATCTGTTCAGCCTCTTGGTCGCCTTGCCTCCTAGTGGTGCAGACCGGATATGATTGCACGCAAGCATAACAAAAGCAACTAAGGTGGGGAGTTAGCTCAGTGGTAAAGAATATTGGACTTTGTTGATTCTCCTTCACCCCCAGCAGTGGAAGATTTACTGCTTTATTAAAGGCCAATACTCTTCATACCATGTCTATGTGGTGCGAGAAGTAAAAGAACTCTCACCTCAGTAAACATGTAGGGGTGAAATTTCTACCTACATTCATCTCATAGATTCGGTCAAACCCAAAGTAAGTCTAGTTGAACAAATTGGCGTTAAACAACCCAAACGAACAAAGTTCCAACACTGAAAGGTCTAAACATCATCTGGTACCAAGTTTTTCATCTCATACCCATCGGAGCATAACTGAAGAAACTAGAAATACCATGTGTTCTTACTCTGATGTTCGGTAATCGGTTCTGAATGCATAAAATCAAAGAAAGCGACACAACTTTAATTCACGCAGTGATAATATCAGGGAGCCAAGTATCTAGGCCGTCATGTTACAGCTACGTTTAGAAGATCCCCTTGGGCTCATGTATAGAATAACAATTTCTGGTAGAGACAACTGTTTAGTAGGGATTGCACACACAGGCAACCTGCTTTAGCTAACCAGTATAATCTCCACCTGCCACCTGCAAACTCACCGCAAACCACCTGCCCACCCCTTCCTTCCATCCGCCAGTGAACAGACCCGTTCTCTACCCAATACCACAATCTCGACCATGTCGCCCTCAAATCCCCAGCCATCTAACCCAACCTCTGTGAGGTCCCTACATTGGCTCTTTTAGCGCCTGCATATTGACCACTACCGCTACCCCTCTGGGGTTTGGGGTGGATGCAGTGTGTGTGGTCGTGTGTTGGGAGGAGTTGTCCATCAAACCAATAGTAGCCCTCAACGGGCTTTGCGGTCTTACAGGATGTGTATCTCTGGCCACCCTAACACGATGCCATTTAGTGCCCTGTGGTGCGATGTTCATGACATTGGGTGTTTGGGACTCAATAAACATGCCTGGTATCTTGGGATTTTCCAGAGATATATACTAAGATACACCCACATCGACAGGAATAAGACAGCTTAATTTCCCAAAATGGTAAAGATTTTTTAGTATATGAAGAGATTTCCGGAAATATACAAAATTGACGCTTTTCAAATGATGTTGAGAAAACATGGACTTATTCACAGGCTAATGCAGTGAATGTCCATCTTGTTAGTGTTATGTAATCCCTGGAGTGTTGCCCATGGAAATCTCCTGTAATTCCTCAGGACATATTATTGTTTAACCACTATTAAATCTGCAATATTTCCTATTTCCAGTTAACTTAGTATGGAAGGTAATTGGTATTCTTTTCTCACTAGACACTATTTGTGAAGCCACACAAAGAGCTGTGCGGGTAAACTAAGGAGTTACAATGGAATGGGGCATTATGTATCGACTTAGTGCTCAGGGCAGTTTTATTACTTGAAAGAGAATAATCAAAACGTGGAAAAACTAGATATTACGATGGTAGCGCCATCTGTAGTTTCAATCATCGTCGTGCATCCGGAAGGTCTGTGTCATAGTAAATAGCACAGCCTGGGGGCATCAGCGTGCACTCCATGGGTTTGAATCTAAAATAGCACCCTACAATTTGACAATATGTTCTAAAAAACGAAGTGGGAAAAACGTTGCTCCAGTAATATCTGTTGCTGATTGCTGTGTAATAGTGTCCTGCAGCGGCATATAAAACCTGCAAATCAGCAGACTGCCCTGTATCTTTACATGAAAAAAAAAATATATATATCGGATCGTGTCGTGCGGTATTGTTATTTTTGTGTTGTATCCTCAATTTTACCAAAAACACATTTTTAGTGACACATATGTGAAAAGTTCGGTTGTTTTGTAATTCATTACAGGATCCGCAAAAAAACTAGAGCAACAGTTTCGTCCTCGGGTCGTTCCTCTGCGAATTCCAAATTTATCGAAAATGTGGAGCAATTTCCCCCTGACAAAATATACACTGGTTCACCAGCGATCCGCTAGACTGAAGCACGTCTCTTTCACAGACCGGTTAGAGACACAAGGCAGTGGCGGTAGGTCTGGTACTACCACGTTCGTTCTCCTCGCTATCTCGGTGCCTATGATTATCGCATTTACAGCCCTCGTAGAGGTTTGAGGTACTTTGTAACTGGGAGAGTTACAGTGTATGTGGGTGCATCTGTGCAGTGGGCTGTGTTGCACATTACATCGCACCACATCGGAAGTAGTTATTGGGGGGATCTCTTTAGGGAGAGAAGCTTGATTTGCGAAGTTCTAGTTAGCTAAGAATATCCCTCTTCCTGTCCCATTATTTATTTGGATAGGGAACCAGTCTATCCTTGACCTTAGGACCTGCACCACAGAGGATTGTACCTGCGCTAATCGTAGGCACATCGATAGCGAGGGAACCAGCGTATGGTTCTACAGTCTAGTCTTGGGCAGGGCACCTGTGGTGGACAGTGCCTGGCCTAACATGCAATCACACACAAGCCAGGCTTCCAGGCTAGCTCTCCGTCTGTCCTAAGAGCAGGTAATAAATTCTATAACAGGTGCACATTTCTTTATAAGTGAGTGCATAGATCACTATAAGCATCCCTAGAAACTATTGCACTATAAATGTGCTTTTCAGTTGTCCCAGACCGAAATCATCTTAATTTTTTTTTTCTGTATCTAGATTGCCGAAATCTTCCACGCTGGTGGCTTCCGCATAAACGATGATAAAGCGTCAAACATTAACAGACCATTTATGTTGCTATGCTCTGTGGTGTGTGTATGTCGTGGACCGGAAGAGGGGGTATGATAGGGGTGGGTGGGAGCTGGGATTGCTGATATTGGCTGGCTTGTCAACATTGAGGGATTCAAGTATGCTTGTAAACGGTCTTGTATCGATTAGAGGTCTGTAATTTCAGGCCCCATTGAGCGCGTAGTGATATTTTAACCGGTTTGACGGTTGTGACTACTCACGTGTGACGGAAATGATGTCGGCCATAAACATCAAGCACCCCTGACTGTTACGCTCACTCAACAGCGGATCAAAAAGAACATGTCTAGTGCTTATCCATCAATCAGGCGGCAACGCTTACAGTGGCCAAGGTAGTTTGAGGCCGAACGATTTCTGATTGAGGCAAATCGACGACGGCTCTTTCAATACTTTCACTTTCACTTTCGATTTCAAAGACGAAGCCACGTGATTTGCGGTATGTGTGCTAAAGCCTGCTTAGATATCTACCATCAAGGCTGCGGGTCAAAGGGTGGACGATTACGATTCTGATCTCACATTGGTAGAATGATTAATGACATGACTAATTGATTGATCGGGCAGGAGATAGATTGATTGTGATAGGATATAGAGCGATTCTGGTCATGTACGGAGTGAGGAGCAGGAGGCGAGAAGGAAGGGAGAGTCCTTTTATGAAGGATGCGCCAACCACTAATGACATGATCGATTCCTGCAGTTGCTTATCAAGGGATGAAAGACAAGTTGAATAATTAGTTGAGATAATATGCGAATGCTGTTTAGAGTAACCCTACTGATAAAGACAATATATTCCAACCATGATACGTCATTATATTTTATTTTTTAGAATTTTGTTCAATAGGTTATTCATTTGAAATCATATAATTATATTTCTCATGATTTTCTTGATACCCTACTGGTCCTCTTCCTAATTAGAGTAATATGCAAATTTGAATTTCAAATTGTAAAGTTTAAAAGAAAATTTACCTTTGCAGTATTCAAAGTATTTCTTTGACATGCCTTTCGATATATTCCAATTCCAATCTGTCCATTAATTCCTATAAGATTTGCAACTATTACAACACAGGGAATATACTAGTTATCACAAAAGCTACGAAGATACTCGCCGTTCTGTGGTTTCTGGTCAGACGCATCTTCCTTATTTCTGGAAAATGCTGGTCATTATCAAGTTCAGATGGCACCCAATATTTAACTGAAAAATCTTACCTGACACAAGTGAGTGACAGCCAGTCGAATATCTTTATTTCATTTCTATGAAGACATTGGTCAACATTGTTTTAATGCATGTGCCTTATTTCTATATATCACTGTCTAAGAAGAAACATGCAATAACAAATGAGGAAAATTGTAGCATTGTTTTGTCTACATTTGTGTGCGTGTCCCATATGGGTATTGTCTGCTGAGGTGTCCAAATGACGTCCCTCTGGGACGTAGCCCCCTGACCTGGGTGTGTTGTCGGCGGGAGGCGCTTTCAACCCCAGGGGCGAGCTGTTCAACAAGCCACACTGAGCTGTTCCCGGGTCCCAGCACCAACCGCCTGCCTCTTCCAGCAGTGAGTTCCCCACGCCCCAAATCATGAGCTGGCGCTGCCTGAAGGCACGAGCAATAGCACAAAGTGGGCCTCCTTTATATAGAAATGTAGCAAGCGCTCCGCCCGGCGCACCACCTGGCGACAGAGACTCAATATCCGCGGGGATGGCGTCTGCGGCCACCAGGAGGCGGTGCATGACTTTATACGTCGGGGAAAGACACATGTCACCTTCCTAGATGTGGTGAGCCAATAAAAGTGAGCTGGCAATTGCTTATTCTACTCTCTTTACCATCACCTGAATGCGATCCTATACCTATTACCGTTGTTTGCATTCCGGGTTATCGCATGTGGTGATTTAAATCATATATCGGATTTATTAATAGCGGCTCGAGGAATAGCGATACACCCACGCATACACATACATTTATATGCTACAGAGGAATCTATTATCAATGCAAGGTGTCATTGCCTTTGTATGGCATCCCTATTAACTCCTGTTAGCATTTTTACTGTTTTCCAAATGTTTCGGAATACACTTATATGGAATATTCTAATGGCAAATGCCTTTGGTTTTACATGGCTTGACTTTCTGCTGACCTGTTGAAAACCAAGTGATGCTCAGAAATGTTATTGAAAGGTACATGTAATTATATCGCAGGTTACCACGTAGAGATAAATCCAATGCAACTTAATTTCACATAGAAACAGAAAACAGCCGCAAAAAGCTACATATTGATAAAGTATTCACTTGGAAGATAACAAACAAAATTGGAAAATGTCAATATAAGAACACTGGTGCTCAGTATGTTTGACAATAGCTGCTTTTCTTTCGGATGGTGCAAGTTACACAAGGAGAGAATTGCAATGCATTCACTTTCACCGCCATGCTAGTATAACTGATACAGACTGAGCAGGCGCGCCAATACCTGGCAGGGTCTAGACCTACTGTTATAGGTGACCTCAGAGCGAACCAATGCTTCGTCTCTATACACATTATGTATTATATAGCCCCATTATCGTCGCCTGCCCAATTCATCATCGTTACAATGCCACCAGCACAGAGCGACAACAACACGCTAGTGCTCACTCTATGGGCCTTTCTCCCATGTTTCTCACCGCTATCAAAATGCAGTTCATCGATTACTTTGGGGTGCAGGTTGTTCTTCAAACCTCCAGTGGCGTTGTTTTCACAGTTTTCATGTCGACATTCCTTCTCATAACATTCTTTGAACGATATATGAAGTCCATAAAAGGCCCCCAACATTCCTATGCCATTTTCACAAGGCATCGCCTGCCGCAAGTATTGACAGCCAGCATGGTGTGGTGCCCGTATGTAGGTTAATATATTCACAGCCGGCGTACCACGTGCTCATTTAGCGTCCGACTCCAGGCTGGGGGACAACCCCACAAGTCCGTTATCCCACTCTTAATGGATCTCGGAGTGATCAATCTGGTCGACAGTCTGATCCCAATGATCCAAATGATCCCAAACCGCTTCAGGAGGCCCTCGCCGTCCTACGTCAGCCTACACATTAAGGCTATGTTCTACATAAGACCACCTGGTGATTTGCTATCTAAATGTACTGTCTGGTTGTACCTATCAATTGCAGCTTACCATGTTGGAGAGAGAAGCGTATTCTGTTACATACATTTTGTGGTCTTACATTTGTTGCAATCAGCAAAAGACATCTCTCCTCTGTATTTCCTTCTATTACTTGAATAAAGATATTAAAACACACCAATGTAAATATCACCAGTCCCTTATGGATGTCAACCTCGTTTCTGGAAATATTTCAAATGAAAGCTTTGGGAACCTACTAGACCGAATTTAACTTGGCAAAGTCGAAATACTCTTTATAAGACGTCAACAATTTATTATGTGGATGGACAATTTAGGATTAATCCAGTATCGCAAGAGTTTTGGCGATTATAGTGAAGAGATGATGTCACTTCCATATCATATTTTATATGGTTGTACCTGCCATGTATAGCCCGGAAGTACAATGGAGAAGATCAATAAGAATTTTAAGCAATCTCCCTCAAACGGCTATGGAGCGGTCAGTGGTAGTGTCCGATTGCTTCTGCTTCAGCGGCCCTTATTGACGTAAAGTAGCAGTGGTGTCAGTGTCTCTAGTGCTTTATCAATCCCCTAAGTGGTGTCTGTGGAATTGCCGATATCGTAATTACAAATTTACAACTAAAGGCCAATGACGTTCCTTTTGCGTCATTATTAGATGATTAAGGAAATAGTGGTACTCTATCCATGGCAGAGCCCAGCTACTGGCTATGAATAATGAATACCAATCAATCATTCAGCAGATGTTATGCGTATAAAATCCCCAAAACTGAAGTATGAGACATTGGATGTGCTAGCACAATCACCTTTGTAAACGGTCCTTAACCCATTACCTGCAGCAGCTAATTCACTAACTCAGCACCGCTCCTACTGCAAGTACCTTAAACTCAGAGACAGTAATGACACGTGATGGTATTTTCTTATTCTAAATGTTTTGTCTTTTTTATAAAGATGTGTTTATTTAACATATCCAAAAAGCATGAGTACTCATCTCCATTGAGATGCCGTGCTATACGGAAACATAGCTACTCTGGCTGTACGTGATGAATACTTTGTAACATTGAGCATTAAACGAACTGAAGACAGCGGTTCGTTTTATCGTCAATTTTACCAGGTATTTATCACGTACAGAAAGAGTATGCCTGTTTTCGTATTATTATATACCTTAAATTACCTATTTTGCAACGTCTCGTTTAGTCATCTTGGTGGCGTTCGCTACCTTGCCCTGAACGTACAGATCTTGCTGTTATCCGGTGCCAAATGACTGTGAGCAGCCGGCCACTCTCCAATCGTATCTTTTATTATACAGACTGGAGTACATATGTATTTTGCCCAAAACAAATTTTTCTCTATCGAATTTTATAGATAACTAGCGACTTCGTCGCGTCGTATTTGAAATAGGGTGAGGGCTTAGTGGCGCCCCCTACTATTAATACCGGAAACTACCAAAATAGTTCCCAAGCATCATTTCTCGTGACACCGATTTTACCGACTACCAGCGCAATTTGGCCCTTCAGTCTCCCACCCTAGATTGGGTTCACTCTGTTCCTATGTGCGGGAGATTCTCCAAGCGGATTCGACGGAATTCTACCGTTTTAAATATAGTAGGTAACTATTGATTATGCCTGGGGTATCATGCTGCAGTTCAGCTGAGGATTTTTAATCTATCTAATTTCTTATTTGCTTGTTTACCCAGTAGGAGTTTAGGTACCCCTACAGCTAGGATGGTACAGTTCTTGAGAATTATTCTTTAGCGTATGATATATAAATATGTACAATTACTTATACAGAATTCTTATCTGAAACGTTGAGGTTAGGACTCAGCGATCACAGTACTAATACGAATGTATCAGTTCAAAGTTTACTTTGATCTCACCGGAAGTTGAAGATAGTCCCTGCTATCAGAATGTATGATATACGCATGTACACTGATTTCACCTTTACTTGGTTATTACGCCTGACCAAGCACCCTATAATGACAACAATCATGTGACAGTTGCACCGTAGTGGGGGTTTATATTAGGTCCCTTAATAAGTCTTTTAGGTTGCTAGCTCATTATCTTAGATTCTTAGTCGTTATCCTTAGTTATGTAATGTTTCAAGGTAGAACTACTTGATCGGCATGGTCACAGGGACATGGTGACCTCACACCCTGTGACCGGAGAGGAGGAAAGATGAGCAATGTAAATAAAGTTATTTGTTTTAATCTCCTGAGAGCAATCTGTGAGTTACAATATCATGTGGTTCAGTAATCAATTCGATGTATCATTTACATCCTATGTGATGGTACAAATCGTTATGGTAGACTTCCAATTAGGTGTCCATAAATGTCCAATGATAAATCTAAGCAATATTCGTTTAAAAGCTTAGTCATTTCAGTTGTTCACTCATAGTTCCTGTTACTCTTCCCTGTTTCAGTTCATGATGGTAGTAGTTCCATGTTCAGTTCTTATAAGTCCTGATTATCCACTCTGTGTACTCTCCACTGAGAGTTGGTCTGTAAGCAACTTACAGAGAGGATGGCTTCACACAGTGAATGTTCATAGTAGGCGGCTTCACTCCATACAAGGTGAAGCCTCCAGCGCCTAATCCCAAACCTTACTCCAGCGGGAGCAGGTTTGCTCAGCTCTTCCAGATCTTATAACTCGTACCGAAGTGCTGCTTCCCTGCAGTGGCAGCGGAAGTGTACTCCTCAGCTGCTTGCATCAGCAAGTCACATGACCATTCACTTCCTTATACAGGTGATCGCTCTAGGAGCAACTTCCTGCTAACACTCTGTTGCTTTGTATTCATGTATTAGTTCATACCCTTATTGCCTATATCATTAACCTTCAGAAGCGTAACATAATCTCGGACAGGTGCGTAGTGCACTGTTGTCTAATCTTTAGCAAATGCCTTTCTTATCATTCTAGTCATGAAAATATAACTGGCACCTGTATGATTAGAGCAGTCCCTAGGTGGTGTAGCCCGCTTTGAATGTTATATTATACAATCACACTGTGAATCCCAGATAAAATAAAGATACATGTTTAGGTGAAATCTCTCGAAACCCATTACTCTTACTAATCCCCCTAGGGATTCATTTGTCCGCAGCCTCTGTCATTAGCCCTTTTAACTCCACTCCTTCCCACCCTCTCCCCATACTGAAGTCAGAATCCTTCTTGCAAATAAAAAGAATCCCAGACTATCCAGTCTCGGTTCATTCCTTTTAACTAATGAGTAGTGATGTGCAATGCCACAGATGTACGTACATGTCTTGAAACATATGTAGCGAAAATATTTCTTCTGTTCAACTCTGTGTAGGAAGATCATAATCGAGAAAGAAAACCAGGTATAGCCCAGAATACTTGAAAGATGTTATACTTAAAAGATATATATTATAACTCGATCATAGATATGATGTCCCCTCATAAACTCCGTTACTTTCATGACATCGACCTTTAACGGTACATACTCCGCTTTGACAACAGGCACATGTAGCACGCTAAGGGTCGTCTCGGTAAGAAGGTGTTGGTGGCACACCAGCTTACGTGGGATCCCTAATGGACCCACTGTTGTCGGGTCGGAGTAGGAGACATTGCCGGGCGCTGGAGGTGCAAACCGTGGGCGCTGAGGCGCCGTTGTGGTCGCAAACTACCAGTAATGACCGTCCCCAGCGCATGAGCATTGTCTGCCATTCACAGGCAATCTACGGGATAAGAACATCATCGATTTCCTCCTGTGGTCTGCAGCGTTGGGAAGTGGGTCGGAGCTCAGCTCCATGGTTACCATTGTTACTGGTAAATGGTGTGGGAAGGGGGTTGAGATTGCGGCTGACATCAATGTTCCTCCTCCGTGTGTGACTGGAGGTGATGACAAGGGGGCAGCGACCCTGCCGTTTGTTCCTCTGATGACATTGATGAGCATTGGTTGTGAAGTTGTCTCTCACGTTCTGTTTTTATTATCTGAGAGTTTGGCTGGTGTGGTCTTGTAGCTGTAGTAGTTCGTTGACCGCTGTGTTGTGATACTCAGTGGCCAAGATCTGTCCAGAAATTATCTTTATCATTCATTTCCTCATTTGTTCAAGCTGAATAATACCGTATCATTGTTATAGTATGGTCTTTTCAATCGAAAACACAATGCCATTCGGTCTGATATGCAAGAAAAACACAAATAGGTTTTACTTGGTCTATGATAATGGTCGCTTATTTTGATCAAGCAATTTTATTTCCGGGAGGTTTACATTCAAGATTTCCTTTGCGTCTCTTGAGTTTTATGGTGTTACATTTCCTATCCATATGAAATGCGTGCATTTGGTATGGTATATGCTTTTTCTTTATTTAATTTCCATATTGGTATAGCCGATATACTTGAATAGTTACGTTATGGGAAAGTAAGCATTGCTAGCTTTCCAATGTTTCCATGCTCTCCACATGGATCAAAAAAGGGAAATGGCGTAGGAATGTCATATACTCGTGTAGTAGATACCATTGTAAAATGATCTACAACTAATATTTTGCATCAAAAGAGATGTGTAGTTGTTGTGAAAATACTATTCTATATCTTTCACCAAAGTTTGTACTTTGACCGCATTCCAGCTTCTGACCCCGGTAACCCACTCCAGTCAAGAAAACATTGGCACAATAGAAATTGGTTTAGTTTAGCCACCATCTGGTATGCAAACCCGATATACAGATTAAGTTTCAGTCAACTTTCATAGTTTCAACGCACATTTTCAATTCATTTAAATAGCCGTTCTGGATTTCATATAGGATGTGGAAAATATACATATGATAACAGTACCTCTGCATTATTCAATTTGATACTAACCTAGAAACTCTGTCTGTTCATTGGATCCTATAAGTGAAGAAACCTAAACCTATAAATGAATGGCATTGGCTTCCCACCATTGACAAATTCAATAATTTGTCCAACGTCCGTTTTATAATTATAGGAGAAAATTCTCAAAACTGAATATAGGACCACTGTGAAGCATTATCGATCTTGCGATAATGTAAGAAAAGTGAGCAGCTCATTTATTCATTCGGAAAATGCGAGCAGCTGCTGTCTTGACAGGTCACGCATGTAAGTCCTGCCCGTGCTTTCTCATGATGGGTAGCGTGGATAAGACGTGGGGGAGGGAGGCAGCTGCCATGGTTGTGGGTCTTAGGGCCATAGGATGGTGATACACGTACCTCTGTTAATTGGGTATCAGCGAGGAAACAGCGAGGCATGATCGGAAATCATTTGTCATCTTATGTCCCGTGTCAGTGAATAGTCGAGGTCTCTCTGATTTGTTGGGTATCAGCGAGGAAATAGTGAGACATGTTCTGAAATCATTTTTCATTTTATGTCCCTTGTCTATGAACAGTCGAGGTGTTACTCATAAATGAATCGCATGTCTTCATATAGTAGCGAAATACCTGAAATGCATTCATCGATCTCTAATGGTGTATCTCTCTATTGTGTTATTGTGTGTCGTTCGTCATTAGCTATGAATCCATACAAGAGGCCATCCCATTTTTGATATGTGGAATTTCTTCTATCAGCAAATGATTGAATCATTAATGGCTACAGGTATGCTCGAGTTTGGGCCACCTGACTGTGTCTGAACCTAACTTAGATGTCACCTCAAACACATCAAATAGTACATTTAAACCCTGACCCTTGTTGCATCTAGATGGTCAGAGGTGTCATAAATACATGTTATTTTCCAATCAGAACCTTTACGGATCTTGCAGTGTTAGTGTTATAATCCGGGTTATAGCCCGGATGTGCAGTCAGTGACCATATAATGTCCACACATGGTGGAAGGGCAGGTTAGTCGGGGGTGGGTTGATCCACACTGATTTCTCACCACAGTCCACTACGCCTGCAGCGCTTGGCTAGTGCAGGATAAGGGATTGACGGCAATGGTATCGGTGGAAATCCGCTCATTCCGTCCAATCACCACGCAGGGCGTTGCTCTCTCTCTCCCTCTCTACCGTGATCACACACGCCTGACCACACACCACTCTCACGTCGACCCCTCCCCAGGCCCCTCAGGACCTGCGGACCAGGCCGCCCGGAACCCACCCCACGCTCGTATCCAGCCACCCTCGCCAACCCCTCTGAGTAGTATCGACAAGTGGCCAGCTGAGGCCAGCCGCCGGGGCCAAGTTCAGCCTTAGTGTAAACATGGCTTAACACCTCCGCATCTGCTCGCGATGGATAGGGTTAGTGTAAACAGGGTTTAGCTCTTGCCCGACAGAGTTCACATCAAAGTAGGGCTTTACGCTTCTTTTGGCAGACAACCCAGACAGCTGTGAGTATGTCGGGTAACATTCACAATAACTATAAATGATTTTACCTTGTTTATGTATATGTGGTAGAAGACGCATATATACAGATATATTCAAAACATGACATTCACTGGTCCACAAATTGTCAATGAAAGGTACCCTTCCTTGGCCTTATATCGAGATTTCTGGGCACATGTGTTAGTTACCAGGTGCCTTGGAAATGTACCAGACTGCAGTATAATTTCTTGAAATCAAAGGGGGAATGCCACAACATGTGACTCAGTTTACAAAGTTTATCGTCTGATTATGATAGTATGCATGAAAAACGGTCAGGTAATAAGTCCTTAGAATGCGATCTTTTCTTCTAGTCCAAAATCAAGAAAAAAGAAATCTATTGGACCCCAATGTTATACCAGAAGTTTTATCACACATGGTATCTGGGTCCTTGGTAAGTATTGTTTACCAGACTGTAGCATAGCATTTACCAATTGAATTGTACTCCATTCGTCTAAGCTTCAATTTCAGGTGAGGTTCTTTCTGTCCGATATCTCCACTGACTGGAAAATTATGTGTTGCATCCTATAAGACTGACTGCTACATGTTACAGCATAAATGGTCACATAGGGCTGGTTGCATCACTCCCCAAGAAAAGTATCGCTTCAGCGGACTGGTTTTCCTCTTTTCTAGTTTGACCCCAAAGTCTAACAAGGACAGCACAAAGTAATTAGAGGTGCACCTGAGGCATTGGGGGTTGAGATTGGTCTTAAAGCATCTGATTCTATCAGTGGTCTGATTGTTCCAGCCCAATTGTGGTTCTGCGAAATTGCTCTTTGAAACTTTACCTGGGAATGTCTCTGGGGAATGATTGAATTTAAAAAGAATATCCTCAACAAAAATGGCCAATTAATTAGTAGGCAAGCTTCTAATTTAGCCAGACACTACCCAGCCTAATCAGTCCCAGTGTGTTTTAAGAAGCCTTGATCTATTCACTTAGCCTTGTACAATAGAGTATACATGCAGACTCATTGATATATTGTTAGAAAGGGAAATACAGTGCTGCTCTTGCTTCTGACAGGCCTTCGTTGGAGTATACGGGTCCTCTTTTTCTTTGAATCGCCTCCCTCCTCTTTAAAGGTATTCATTTCCCAACGACTGGCAATCTATATACTTTTGTTGCCATGGTTACATGTCACGATACCTTTATTCAGCAGCCTTGATGTCACTTCCGCTAGTTCCTTTGGTGGTGGCCTCTGGTGGTGACACAGGGTGTTGGTTGCCAGGTGACGCTGAGAACGACCCCATTTCAAAATGGCGGCCTTCAGAAGGATGCCGTCTTTGAAGGTACACTTATTCAGTCAGAAGCTCCAAAATGGTATCAAGTTGGCCGACCTCGATAAGCTTTTATCGGCATTGGTAGTGGGCTTGCAGTGAGCTTTTCTAGGTGTGTTTGTGATTCATGATATACTTATGATGTACCATGTCTTACTTTTTGATTTAGGATTTGCGCCGTTACGGCAAGGTTTAATTCCTATGTAACTGTAAAAAAATTAGATTAAAAGGGAAATATATCATATTCATAGAACATGGGTAAAAGGTATATATGATATAATAGAATTAGATTAAAAGGGAAATATATCATATTCATAGAACATGGGTAAAAGGTATATATGATATGCAAGTGTTCGTATACTCTGGGATCCCATTGATGAAAATTCAATATTTATAATGTTGTTTATAATGCTTTATTAGAGAAGGGCTACATCTGAGAGTATCCATTTCTACATTGAACAACTTTAGTATCGACGGAATAAGACAATTAAGAGCATCGCTGAACCTAGACTTTACGTCTGCATTGGATTCTCTAGATTTAATTCCTTGGCAGAAAACACGTTCGTTCACGCGAATGCACGTGAGACATACATCCATTTGTCGAAAGGAAACACCACTCGTATGCTCTGTACTTTTGATACATTTCCAAAGGCATTGAGGAGGAATATGTACCAGAGAGCGTCCATCGAATCTGTCTGTCCCCTCAGGCACATCTTCCCCATCTTCCAGTCCCTGCCATGCCTGCAGCTGCCGCCACTTTCACCTCCTGTTGTTGCAAGCCCTTTGTCTGCCTAAGTAGCTTGTACGTGAGAAGTGAAAGGTGTCTTTAGAGCCGTGAGGCACAACCGCTACGGCCAGCATTCCCCGACTCTGCCTAGTTGTATGGTCTACTCACCCCAGCTGCTACCATCTGTGTATAATCGACCACATTGTAGTGCATAACATCCCCGTTGGCGGGGCTGCGATCGAACCTCGTTTTCGACAACCGCTCTCACGAGATCCCCCTCTATAGGAGATTTGGATCTATACCACTGAAAACGTTTTACATGGGGGGGGGGGGGGGCGTCATTGTTGACCCGGGGTGTTTTTTTTCCTAGGGTGCAGTGTTGGGTTTGATTGTAAGAGACTTCGGTTGACGGAAATCCTTAGTGGTGATCTCCTTAAGCTTGGGCGCTGCCAGAGAGAGACATCTTAATCCTTTTTTTATCACGAATACACTGTGAGCTTTATTGATGGGAGCATTAAATCTGTGCCTATTTGTAAAAGCTGGCATTTCTGTGGGCATTAACTTGTGATTGTGGTGTACGAATAGCACGTGATGCGCATGTTGTGAAGATTAACCCAGTTTTTAACAATTCTTGCAGGATGAGTTGTTAATGTGGGCCTCTGAGCCTCACTGATTTCTTCCTTAGAACACCTCTGATCCACAGGGACGTCATTCCAGAAATTCAATTATGTTACTAAATCCTATATCGCGATTTCTCTTCTGATCCGAGCCTTTGCTTTCTACTATTTTGCTCAAATCCTCACATTTCCACCCAATATATATACCATCAAATTAAACTACAATCATTCACGATTTCTGCACCAATGCAAACCCAGGCTACACTGTTGCTATGTATTATGAAATTTAGTAACCTTTACCATACCTTTTGGTGAATACAATCCTGAATAAAAACCCAGAATCTCTATTGTATTGCTTATCAAATAGGTGTGTGTGTGTTAAGCACTGTGTTCCGAGATCTCTCAGCTGTCTGTAGAACATCTCGATAAGCAGTTTAGACCTCACTGAACCAAACAAGATGCACAAGACGTATCCGCTGTTCTGGAGCACGGTACGTTTCAGGAATAACGTGATTTCTGGTAATCCTGGTTTGAATGAATAATCATTCACAGTAGCGTAAGCTTCCTGTGTATATCTGACTCACGTGGGAAGCACGTCGTACATAAACTTGTGGAGAATCTCCATATTTTATTGCGGGGACATCCTATCCGCTATCTTGTGTTTGCCTATTGATCATCCCATGTTGGCCTGTTTGACAGGCTAATTGATCCGACCAACGTGAGCCATGTAAATGGGCAAAGTATATATTCTAATAAAGAATTGTACTATTGTATATGCATATATTTCACGAGAATTATAGGTGATCCCTTCTTCGATCGCTTCTGACCGACCTGGGCCCAACACATGGATAGGACCAGTTCAGACTCCTGTACCACCTCCTCTCCTACTTACACAGATGGGGACCTGGCTATTGATACAACGAGGCTGGTGGTAACAAGGGTAACGCAAGCCTAAGTGACTCGGCAAGCAGCCATTCGTTAGGTGTTCAGCGATGTCTCCCACTTTAAATATCTTCTTTCCAGCACCGAACGACGTCTTGACCAGCGTATGTAAACGAGGCTACTTTGTAAAGGAGCTTCTGGGAAAAATAGGACTATTTTAGCTTGTTCTCTGTGTAACTTTGCCCTAATCAGCCTGACGTTTTTGGTTAGAGCTCGGAAAGATGCTGTGGGATTCGGGCTGATAATATACCATTTTTTTCTTATGTTCTGGTTGTTAGGACTGCATCATTAGGGGACTTAGGAATGAGGATAAGTAAGGATACGATATTCCTAATGAGGGTCAATGTCGTATTGACTGACCAAAGGCTTTTGACTATTGAATTCAGTGAAAATGACCATGCATATATAACGCTTAGAAATGATTTGGGCAATGAGCTATGCAGTGGATACTCTTTTACACTAGATGAAGTGGACAGATTTTTATAAAAGGAATTTTAAGAGGTAACTTTTATTTCGCTTTGGGCTAGTTTCGCTTTACTTGGTAATTGTCACTTTAAACCAAATTTACCTTACTTTCACCCCAACATAACCTTATCTGCATAACTTATCAACACCTTTAAATTTCTCTGTGATTGCCTTTTTTGTTTGTGGTAAAGATTTAAAGGTCACCTGACGATTATTCATCCCGCCCACCAATCCCGTCTCTATTGTACTGTAATCCCATCGCCTGACGGGGAAATCCGTTGTGACTGTCATGTCTGGGTAGCGTAGTCTTCCTCTTCCTTCTACTAACATAAAGCCTCCGTTCAGATAAATCTCTCGCGCCTCTTTCACCTGTTATCGTGTGACATTTACGGGGTTCGTGGTTGCACGCTGCGGCCACACGGTCACCAAGTCCGTGCTCCGTCACTGGTAATCAGGACGTGATCGGGCCTGGTAACCATGGCGACCGGCGACCACATGACGTTGGCAGGTATTCACCGGGTTGACCCACCCGTGATCCAACGCCCTCCCACGTAGAGGCGTTCGTCACGTCACGCGGCGTGCCAGTATGAATATGATAATTGGTCACATGGCCAACGGGTGGCCGCTTCACCTGGCCATAGCAGTTGGTGGTGATTGGGGAGTGGCTGAGGGCTACTACATTTAATACACAGCTTCCATCCCATACCCCGCCTCGCTTTCTGAACTATTCAGGATTCATTCAACAAGAGATTGCTACTTGCTGTTGTCATTATCATCATATTTCCACTAGCTATAGATTACTGGACCTCCTCTTCATCACTTGTCTTTCTTGGCCATTTATAAAGTCTACTTTCAGACATGATTACTCGAGAGGTCACAATATATGTGAGTTTATTTAGACCCCAGATCTTCCACCCCCCCCCCCCCCCCCTCCCCAAACAAGGATATCATTCACTTCTCCACCTCTGACCTAGGTAAATGGTCGTAGAGTTTCTTTATTGGATCTGGTTGGGGTAGGTAAGACTGTAGAAAACCTCGGTAAACCATAATAATCAGTGACTTTCCCTCAGAAGGCGTAGGCAGTCAAGGTAATTATACCAAGAAGATTAGACATGCCTCGAGGTAGAAATAATGAAGGCAGTTCAAGACTGCGCCATTTTGTTGAGCCAAAGGTGTACTGCAGTCTTGAGTGCTTTTTAGGTGTATCCTCCTTTATGTTCTCTAATCAAGTTAACTAACGCTTGGTTCAACTGCTGATGAACATGCAATAGGGACATTATGAGGCCCTTACCTGTGCCGGATAGTCTGTCGGGTATCGTGTACACCTCCAAAGTTAAGGTTATCTTACTGTGTCATTCTCGTCATACACATGACTGGATGAGTGGGATGCCTTTAAATTCTGTAAGAAAGCTCTCTGAAGATTGTTTTTCTCCATATAAACATAATTCCGTGCATTCTATGATGATGCTTTATTTGCCTGTACTAAATATATTCATATTAAATTGGAATATGATACCTCAGGGTAAAGCCTTTCTACATCACGTGAACGTCTGGAAAGATAAGGTCTTCTTATTTACTATCACAAAACATATTCCAAAAATGATGTCTCTTGGTGAGTGCAGTTACAATTTAGCGTTGTAGCGAAAACTCTCAAATAAGTGTAGGCTTGTAGACAAAACCAAGCAACTTGAAGGAAAAAATATACGCTGTTTCAGACACGCTTTTGTAACTGTATAAGGGGATCCGAATACAATTCTTTTAAAAGTTACATTTATGACATTATCTATGATATCAAAATGACACGCTGAAAGGCTTCACGACTCCGGAAGACAGATCTGTAAATAACAAATATGGCTGCAAAATATCGTCTGCTGAACTTTAAGTGAACACCGCGTGACAGACTTTACGCGTGTTATACATCCGTAAACACTCTGCCCCTATTAACCATACAGTAATGCCATTCAGATTGAGTTAGAATTCAGTGTGCATCCTACGAAAGAGTGTATTTTGTAAAGGAGCAAGTGAATAGCGTTGACAGAACCCCAATCTATTTACTTGAGACTAATTATAGAGATTGCCTATCGCCCTCCGCTTACACTACACGATGATGGAGTACTGGGATTGGGGAAGGGTTGACGAGCGAAACCAGCATGTTTTATGGTTTGCTCACCATACCTTTCCCGTTGGGTATTAATATCTGCGGTCCGGTATAGAAACAACCACCGCGCGTGTATCTGACTCTCAACCTGACCACACTCCATCAACACCACAAACCCCTTTCACCCTCTCTTCTTAACCTGAATAAGCGAGCGTCTGCCTGAACGGAGGCTCTGATTAGAAAATATAGGAACTGCTCCCACAGGGTGAGCCACTCGTAGGACGGGTAATTTACGGCAAATCCCACCCAGCTCGCTGCCAACCGATCTTAACTGGAATTAACGTCAAGCCAATGTGAACGTGGTATTTTCGGAGGGATTTGTAAGGAGCAGAGTAAGGCTTGGTTTATTTCTTTTTAAATGTCGGGGATAGAAGGTATCTGAGATAGGCCCCTTTTGCTACAGCCCAAGTC
The DNA here is from genome assembly GCA_950022655.1 of Alentia gelatinosa. NCBI lineage: Eukaryota > Metazoa > Annelida > Polychaeta > Phyllodocida > Polynoidae > Alentia > Alentia gelatinosa. The sequence goes on from OX465579.1 coordinate 129,824,344, forward strand.
TTTGGCCATGGTCCAAATTGGGCGTGGATTTCCCAACTTGCCCATGTAAGAAGTTCAAGTCTTTGTCACAAAGATGGATCGGTTCTTCTTCTTGTTCATGTATGCGAGAATTATTCATAACCAAAAGCTAAATATCAGTATTATAGTACTGCTGCCGTCAAACTTTAGTTACTTGGTTCTTTCAAATGCCTTATCCTTTATTCATTTTCTGCAAGAGATCCCGTATTATTTATTCTACTTGCAAGAATGCAAACGGAGAAATAGTCTTGTGCCTCGTGCACACCCTCAACTATTTTCAGTTTAAAAATTTTTTTCCGTATATCAGCTGAGGGAGGCACTCCAATCTGCATAGCATGGCCATTGTAAATACTTTAATTGTGTCCTTATCCAATATCTCTAGATCCATGTTTTAAACTAAGAGATGTTATGAATACATTCTAACTGATAGGAAGTATCTTAAGTCTGTAACGTTTGATTGTTTGTATCGTTCTACATTATTTTAGCGTAATTATCACTCACTGACAGTGTAATGGATTTCGTATGAGCTAGATGACAAGTTGATTACACAGTGAACGCCCTATGGACATAATGTAATTGAGATGAAAGCAAAATGGCGTCCCACTAAGGGCCTTGATAGTGCTATTGTCATCTCGATTGTTCTCTATATTAATGGGAACCAATGTAGAGGAAATATACATTCAGGAAACTGTTAATCACATATGAAATAGAATACGTATTCGATGTTACCACTCAAATATATTGATATAGCTTATCTGGATCAATGATAAAGGCTCATCAAACCACATACTCTACGAACCAGCAGCGAACGTCACTAATCCCTTTGTCTCGGGTATCGGCCCTAGATAGGACTATTTATTAAACTGTTTTAAAAACCGTACATTAAACAGGCCATACCGGGTTTCGTCCAACCTACCATGCATAAATAAAAGTGAACTATTTGAAGCATATGACTATGGAAGTATCTAAAGTGTTACTTTCTGGAAAGGGTTAAAGAAGTGATCTATAACTGCTCGCGAAGTGAGAAAATACTGTAAATGAAATTACAACAATGTCGACACAGTTTCATTGTTTAGCTCTTCTTACTTATATGGATTTAAAACTCTTCAAAGTGAATACTATACGAATGAAAGAAAGGTAAGCAAAGGTGGATAGCAATTTTGATATACGGTAAACATCATCTGATTCTGACTTCCGATCTTCACTCAATGAGATTTTCATTAAAGGAGGCGCTCTATGTACTGCAGGGCTCACCCTGACCCTCCCCCATTCCCCAGTCTATTCCCGTACCATACACCACGGGGCGAGTCCCCCAGGGTCTGATCACGGACCGCGCCCAGCCTCTTACCCTTCTTCACGGTCTTGTCAGGCCAATGTCAGTATATCACGTGAACAATAGCCTTGGCTTCCTGGACCATCTCCAAATGGCCGTTAGAATCTAAGTAGTATGCGGAAATAGGAGTTCGGGGCGGGCAAAGTGAAGGTAAGATGCTGAGTGGGCCAGTAGAAGCTAGTGCTATGAGGACTAAATATAAAATGGAGAACCTGTGAGATACTGTAAGTACGGGCACATTCGTTGCGGTTGTGTTGAGCTTACCGCATCTATGGTATGGTATATATACGGTATATACTGTCAGATCAGATCAATGAATAAGCCAGGGGGTGCAGTAGTTAGATGGAAACTCACCAGATGAAAATAACTTGGGCCGTAGCCGGAGTTTGACCACAGAGTAATTCACACAGCTTCGCTTCGTGAATTGCTCTGCGGTCAAACTCAGTAGAGTGCAGAATAAGGTATTTTCATCGAATGATCCGAATTTATCTCACCCCGTATAACATTGTTCACTAAAAGAATAAATCACTCAATTGAGCCATTGAGTATTGGATAAAGTACCTTTACGGCCGTGATATATATTGGAACCTAGGTGGGTGGGATATGGAGTTAGCTCAGTGGTTAAATCACTGTAGTTGTAATTCAAAGGATGTGGGTTTGAGTCTCACAGCAGCCACCTTTCTCCTTCATTCCCAGCAGGGGTCGATTTACTACTATATCAAAGGCCAATCCTTCTCATACCATGTCTATGTGATGTCGGAAGTAAAAACTCAGTAAATGTGTAGGGACGAGATTTCTGCCAGAATTTATCTCATAGATTCGATCCAAACCCTTGTGATGTATATCCAGCGAGAAAAGCTGGACCATAAGTTAGTCCCTATATACCCTCAGGGTCCCCTGGGACACGTTAAATAAACAAACAAACCAAACCTAGCTGGGTGGTTTGGAAACCATGGAGAAATACAGTGGCAATTCACAAGGGAGTTGGATAAGGCATGAAGGCAGAGGGGCCACACAAGAAACCAGGTCGGCTGGGGGTGGATGTGGATGGGTGTTAGAGCGTGGCTAGACTGATGAAGATGTTAGACGAGGCTAAGCCTAAGGTTATGGCTAAGTTGCGGATGGGAGGAGGGTTCGATGGTGTCATGTGTTTGCGGCCAGCCGCTTATCTCAATCAATACAATGTGGAAACCAGACCAGCCTACCAACAAGGCAAATAGATTGATAACCTCCCCGATGTTTCCCCCTATCGAAACCTGCCTACTCTAGAGTTTTAAAATCTCCTAATATCGCTCGAGGGACCTGATGTGAGGCTTGTTCTGACCCTGAGAAATTCTACAACAAGCCCCTGGGACTTGCCCTGAAGTATTTACTGCCCACGAATTTTGTGTTGTATCGATTATGCTCCTAGAGATTTGACCATGATAGATGTATACCCTCCGTGTAAGCTGGTCGCGAGCAGGAATCATTGATAAACCACATTTTTCCATTCATAAATATCTCTGGCGATCAATATATACGATTACATTATTCAATAGTGCAACCTTTCTTCATCAACTCCTTTACATTACGAATGGGGAGCTTTACCTGTTATATGTATTGTCATTATAACGTGGACGAATATGATAAGGACTTAAAGTATATGCAGCTCCAAGACCAGCTAACATTTACCGTCATACATGAAGTAGAAGTGATCTTCGACGATGCACTGGTAATAACTGGTGATGATAACTATGAAATACGGACAGAAATGATACGCTAATGATATTTAAAGAATTGAAATGTGATGAAAGGTTTTAGGAGTTTGGTACTGTCCATAAATGATGCCACACATAAGGGGATGGGAGGTAGATTGAAAAGTGTGACATTGCCTAAAAATGACGGGGGCGGGGGTGTACAAAGTTGAGTGAGAGAATACGCATCGCCCATTATTATCAATTCATATTTTCAAATTCACAGATCTTATATGTACTAGTCCAGAGACATTAGAAGCAACTTTCTGGAAAGGTGTTGTTTGTCTTAATGACCCGGTGGCCAACTATTCACCTATATTTTTGAGAGAAATGCTCAGCAAGGACATCTGACCCAGATCGGCAACTAAATTTACAACAGGTCTGCCCTATGACTGGCATGTTTTAGGTTGCAGGATTCTGGTACCCGACCCACAAGAACATGCAAGGTGTATTAAAGATCACAAAATATCCTGCATGACCAAAAGAAGATGAGGAAACAGTGAAGCAACATATTCAGATGCAAAATGCATATTGCCACGTTTCTGATGATTTTGACTGAATCCATCGTTGATCACCTCCCATGACAAAAAAGGCCTTTCCCTCATCAATGACAAATTCTATTTGCACATTTAGGAATCCTGCCAATGTGTCTATTTGAAATATATATTCAGCTGTAGCTTGGGAAGGGTTTATTTGAAGGCTTCTCTTTGTTATAGAAATTATACTCTCCTAACCAAGGAAGTGATTGCTGAGCAGTAGTCAGTTGGAAAGGTGGAAATGGTCTCTTTGTTATGGGTTTAACGCCACTGAGCGTTCCTCCATACAATAGCGATGAAGGAGACGTTGATTTTGATGGTAACACACCAGGGCAGGATAGTCTGAAATTAGTAACCACAATATTCCCAATCAAGGGTGTGCAAGCTCAGGGATTTATAAATGCTTGATCAAAACCTCAGTGATGCATATGACTGGTGGTTTAAAGTGATAATTACTACAGTAAATTATAGTAAAGTGTCAATACCTATTCAGAAGTTCTTTCATGTAATATATCCCTCTTAATTGAAAGTGGCATTACCGAGCTTTGTTGAAAATGTAATAAATATTATGCTGTGCTATGTCACTTTAGTTTCAGAAAGTGTGTCATAAAAATGCCCCTAAAAAGTATGACATCATTTATGGACAGCTCCTTTTATCAAACTCTCTTTTGGAGAGAAAATGACTTCCTTTGAACAATGATATGGCGGATTATCCAATAAAGATATTGACGACGTATTTGACATGATAATGAGTTTAAGGCAGTGCCATTTTTTTAAATTTTTCTGAATACTAATTTGACGTTTCTCTTTGTAAAACATATTTACTGACTGGGCAATGTGCTTCCTCCATTCTCCAGTTTTGTCTAACGCCAAAACGTGTTTTCTCGCTGGCTTATCACATAGAATGTCAAGTATGAAATAGCTTGGAGAAAAATATCTTTCCAAGTAGATGCACAAGTCAGATCTAGCAGTGAAATGATCAAACATACGAAATGGGAAATTGTCTCGGGGCGATGTACGTCAGCATATTCATACATCGAAATCGCACTAGCCGCCATTGTATATGATAAGGACATCAGCTTGTGGCCCAATGGGAATGTGATCTGAAATGATCTAAGAGCAAAAAGACTACCACCTTGAAGATGCAACGCCTCCCTTTAAACTTAAAAAACTCTTTATTAATGGTGAAATACACATCACGTAGGCGTTTTTAACTTACAGATGGCGTCAAGGTTGATGTCGTTCTATCGCTCACGTGACCTTTTGAGGGAGGAACGCCGACCAATCAGAGGCGAGGTTTGTCTAGTCTACTGGGTAGGGTGCTCCATATCTCTGGTCCGGCTGTCACGTTGCGTTCGTTTCATGGCAGGCCGGGAGATTCACGTCTTCTCTGTGAGCCCCCTGTGTACACATGACCACTGCAAGGCGTTCTTCCTCCTCCTTTTGCCAACGGTCAGCCTTTTATTATCCACGTATTATTATCTTCATCCATCCTTGCATTATGTCATTCCCAGTATCCTTCATGTCTCCCTCTTTTACTCCCTTCATACCTTCTTCATTAAATTCCCTTCTCATTTTTCTCCCCTCTCCACTTTCCTGACCATCTACAATAAACAGTGTCTTTTCATCACTGCCCCAACTGCTTTCATTCAAGGCTACTGCACCTTTCACCTAATCATCTCCACTCTCCATTTCCCACTCATTGTACACTCATAACCTTTATTATATTCCTCTGACCCAATTGATATCCCCACAGCATCCCAAGCATCCGCTTTATTGCCTGCAGCACTCCTTCCTTATTCTTCCACTGCTGACCACCAGCACCAGAATGTGTCCACAACTACCAGCAAGAGAAGATACACATAGTGGACGGAAGTCTGTGTCTGCTGTCATATAAAGGTGACAGCTCTCAAGGCTGATACATGAAAAACCACTCTATCGAGAACGCAAGCATCTTTACGAATTCATTTCACTTAGCTTGTATACGTCTGCATTTGAGAGGACTTACGTTTGAAATGATAGTAGTATTATGTCTTTTGTGCTGGTCATTAGGTAATCTAGCGATAAGGTCAGGGAATTGGACTCACAAACCCACTCACACTCAATCACATAAGCCACGTACCTGACCGCTCTCTCTCGCCCTCACTCACTCACTCACTCACTCACTCACTCACTCACTCACTCACTCACTCACTCACTCACTCACTCACTCACTCACTCACTCACTCACTCACTCACTCACTCACTCACTCACTCACTCACTCACTCACTCACTCACTCACTCACTCACTCACTTGCTCATTCAGTGCAACGGCCAGTCAGTCGCTCAATTACCTACTTTCTCACATTTCCTCTATTTTGATAACATATATACCGCATGTCAAATATGTCTCCATTATTTCCCCTCCCTTGGCCCACGATCATCATTGATAATGTAACCGACCACATCACAACACATATCTAAGAAGACGCTTGATATGTGACTTCCCCTTTTATAGATTGCGGCTGGGGAGTGTAGTGCCTTTGGTTTTCCAGGAAAAGTGTAAATGAAGCCGCCATGTCTGCTTCTATTGAGAGTTTATATATGATGTAGTGTGTAATTGTATTTCAGCTAATATACGAAATCTCTGGGCCCTGACTAGCTACGAAAAAGCTACCTTAGCTTCCTGCCTTTTTGAATTACCACGGTCGCGATGTGATAGGGTGGGGCTGTAATAGATTTCTGGCAGTTAGTTTTAAGAAGAACGTATTAATATGACGCTGCGTTCAGAGGGATTTCAATAGATTCCATGCGGTTATGTCGACTTGTAACTGGAATGATCATTACCCAAAAAGGAATCTGTTCCCCTCTTTTTGCTCACAGGCTTATGAATAGATCCCATCAAATCTAAATTGTGGTTGACTTCTTTAATCTCATGCCGGATTATCCCATTAATCTGTGTCGGTATCCTGGGCGAGGCTCCGGTTATGATTACACTATCGATGACTACACATCTCGTAGCTACGGTTCCCTCCAATAACGACAGTTTTTATGTGGAAGCTCTCGAGGAATAAAACTTAGAGGGAAAGATTAAGAGGGAGAAGATGAAAAATGATTACGGCAATTACAAAAGAAAATTTGTGGTGGGGTTGATACTTGGGTTTTGTATTGAATGTGATTGCCTTATACTCGGACCTATTTTTAGGAAACAAGCCAGAGAATGATTCTGCAGCCCAGACATGGGCCTTGAATGTGTACTGAAATTAGTATAGACCTACCATATTGTGATCCTCCTGCATGGAGTTGTCCCCCCGTATTAACTACCATATAAGGAATATAGTAGTCCCAGTAGCCATTGACTGCATTCTGAGCAAACCACGACCTTCACCCTGACCTCCTTACATGATATTTATAGCGCCTTGGGACGGTTCTACAGTCGAGAGTTGGCCTAAAATCTAATGGGCCACAACCACCCTCTTACTGTATACATAGACATTTCATGTATGGACGCAGCCAGGATATTCTGTTAACAGAGCTCACAGCACAATTGGTGCCCCTTTTCTCTATGTTTTTGATAAAAGCATATAGAAATAGCCAAATACTGAATGTTTTGAAATTAAAACTCTTTTGTGAAACAATGGAATATTTTAGTTGAAAAGCCCATTTGGTCGTTAATAAAATTGATGCGTACTGTGACCACCTCGTCCCCAAGCTATATACCTTCGTTATTATGATCCTCACTTTAAATCCAGACGCATCAAGCTCAAACCCCTCTGCTGGTCTCTTCGCAATGGAACAACCCCGGAAAAGCCGCCGCAGTGACGAGGCTAAGTATCGGGCAGCCCCAGCCAATCAGAATGCGTCTTACACTGATGGCGGCCAATTAGATTGTCCTTTACAAACCGGACTCGGGAGCGATCAAGGCGAGCCTGGCGGGGACTGATGGTCTCAGAGGGCATCTCGGGGCTGGTGGGGGCGGGGTAGGGACGGCTTAGATAAGGCAGTTAGGAGGGCCACCCGGACCACTTACCGGCCATTCTGAGGGACAGCAACAGCAAGCACCCGCCCGCCGCCGCTGACTGCCGCCTTAGGATGGCTCGAGTGCAATTTTAGTCTCCGCCAGCGGTAGATCTCAGCTATTCAATGAAATAGCCCCGAGCATTGACAAGCCCGCATTTGTCACTCACTATCGTCGCTACCACCATTGGGAGTAGATAAGGTTATCACTTTTACAAATCCGATAACTAAAGTGGCCAAGAAAGGCTGATTTTCCTGTTGAAAGCCAAGCCCAGTACTCAATAGCATCAGATTCAGTGCGCATCATTATTGATCAGTTGGGTCCGAGTACAGGTACATGCATGAGGGTGGATTCAATGCTAATTTTCATACCTACCAACTGCTAATGTTGCGTTACATATATAGCCGACCGCTTTGGAAATGGATTCATAAATATTTTAGGATTAATGAAATGGATATGCCAAAGGAGCTATTAGAATTGCAATATAGTTTGATGGTTTTCAGGCTTCGTTACTAGAAATTTGCGTACAAAATGCAGCAGAGAATCGTGTGTGCCACATTTTTTAACACTCTGTGATATATCCTCGAGTTGTTTATCATTTCAAACCACCGTACCTCATGTTCTATTTACGTAGAATTATTTGCAATAGACCAGCTTTTATTACGTCTGGATTTTGCACTCATACGCTAGCAGTGTGCTGAATGCTCAAACCTAACGAGCTGTGAAACATGTGCTTTCTAGAGCAACGAATACTATATGCTCCAAGGGAGTTGTTGGGCTGAATCGGGAGAAGTCTAGGGCGACGGGATAAGGCCCGTTTCCATCGGCCGACGAAAACGGCGGAGATTTTTTGAGTTACCCAGAAAGTCTGGCGGTCATGGCCACCAACTCCACGTCGGTGACACATAATCGGTGAGGGTGAAGTGGATACCTTTTTTTCTCTCGATGTGTTCCACATGTGCATGCCGATGGGTTCAGTGGGTGGTGGTGTTATTGCATAATCTTCGCTAAATCAGTCTGACACCATTATAAGTGCTGGGCCAGATCTTGCGTCAGTGGTTCCTGACTGCAGATCGGTGCACAAAAATCGGCCAATGGAAATAGGCCTATAGATAGCTCGGTTGGTCACTTGCTGGTCTGGAGATCAAAGGTTCCAGGCGCTGTGCTGTATGTCTGCCATCCTCATCTCATAGATCCGATCTCACAGAACCACAGGAGAAGCCCCATTGTATGACTTTTCGAAAGGGTTATTAAATGCAATAAAATATGTTGGTCTTCATTTTGATAAATATTGATAGTTCTTAGTCTGCAGGGCGACAGTGTAGGGATACTACAAAGCAGTGGTTCTAGCTCTTCAGTGTAAACTCCAGCCAACAGGCCAACAGGTTGGTATAAGCGTTGCTGCTCTATAAAACAGGACCCCAAGCAATTCTAAATGAATACTGGTTAGTGGTAATGTGGTTTACCGCTGGAATTGTATTCTGTCCCGTCACCAGATATAAAATATGATTCATGATAAATCTGTTATTTAGGTATTTGTTAATTCGACACAGCAGGTGAATACATGTGCACATCTCACAACCTTTCTTCAGGTCAAGCTATTGTCATCGAAAGCACTGTATGTAAGTGTCACGTATAGTAACTAGGGCCTGATTTTATAGGCTAGCTAGTATAGCTAGCCTATAATGCCTATAATTCAAACCTGTTACAGAGTTACCTATAAGCAAAGGTAATGTTACCCTTCGGATTTGCAGGCCTACATTGTAGTTCATTGCTTCTTCTTAATCCAAATACCTCTGATTCTACGGTGGAACACAATACAATAAGCTGTTTGTAGTTTGACTACGAATATTAACCAGTAAGTGCCAATCTGGATAGATGACTTGAACTCAATTTCATACTTGTATTGGGACTAGAGCCAAGTTCCTGATGAACCTTCACAAAATTGGTGTTGGCACGTTTTAGCTAGCGGCATTCGTAGGTCAGTTTCATAATTCAAGGCCTAATTACAGTTCATCTTACCTGACTTTTATCCTGAACCTATATAGGTATATCAGGGTGCACAGGGCAGTGTTAACAAGACTCGTGTACAGCTGTGTTCTGGCAGACAGCAGGTGCAAACCACATTAGACAGCTGGTGCCCAGTATCCTTATTGGCAATGTCAAAATGCCTTTTGCTATTCATTGGTGTAGCTATTCTGCATTACATACAGCAAAATGGGCGGACAGGCCAGCAATTTTGCCAGGAAATAAAGCGCAGGATTTAGTTCTATATGAGTTTTTTTTTCTCATTTTATTATCTTGTATAGTAACAAGGCAAATAAATGCCTGTTTTCTGTCAGAACCAGCAATCATTTCGCTTCGTTATACATTTGATTATGCGGGCTGTAAACACAGAGTTGTTACACTGAACATTATTAATTTTTTATGCTTGGTCCTTAGACAGAGAGAAAGAGCTAGTGGTTTTTCTATTCTATTTGAGAATATAGAACATGTACTTGGTCTGACTAGAAAGATATGTCTGTTAGAGAATACCTTTATTGACACACATAGGATACCTTTATTGACACACATATTCCTCGTTCGTTTTGAGATATTGTTGTGATGGCATCTAACGTCTCTGTCTCTTGGATATACTACTGTAATACAATGCTGGACAATGTTGTGGCATCATTGAGCATTGTTGCCAGGACTTATTTAGAATTTTTCCTAGGCCATGACACCCTGCTATGAGCTGCACAGCATTACTCTCATGTTCCGCTCGTCCATTGTCTTGGTCACGTGACCATTACCCAAAAAAATGCAAGGGAACACAGAACACATGTTGGAAGCGATCTGTCACAATTACACCAGGAAAGAAACATATAATATGCACCCTAGGTCTAGTGACCTGTTTAATAAAAAAAAGCGTATTCCACCTGTCCACAGGTCTCTCGTCTGCCATTCTAAATCGACACCCCGTTAATGAGATGGGTTTATTTTCTAGTCTGTGTATATAATAAGTGATAGGATCGATTCTCTGCACTGGATTTAATTCCTTTTCAGGAAATGTGAGAAAATAAAATTGATTGTTTGTTAAATTGCACTCTCAGCAATCTGGTAATGTTTGACTTACTATTTACTACGCATTATATCTGAAATCTCTGTCATAGTACTACTCATTGCGTTAAGACTAATGAGTTCAATTTTTGTTGTTTCAGGAGAGGAACGAATGTCGCCATGACGGACCTCCTCGTACGTCTTTGGGTCCAGGCTACATCGGACCTGACGCAGATGACATTGCATGGAATTGCAAGCCATGTTCTGGGGCCTATAACAGCTTTCACTCCCCACCTCACCTCAGCGTAGAACCTGTATTATAAAACGTGACTGGTTATTGACAAAGAGGTGTCTCAACACTTGAAACAAGTTTGATAAGCTGACTATTAAATAAGGAGTATGTTGTCTTTTCATTATGTCGTAGCAGGGTGTGTGTATATAGAGTGAGCTCATTGAGAGCTATTCGGTATGAGCGGCTCATCCCATGTCATTGTGTGTGGAGTAATGCAGGCAGCCAGATGTTACCCGATGGTCAAAACATGAATGAAAGGGTGAGAGTGAGCCATTACATCTGAGGTTTCAAAATGTCTGTCCTTTTTCACCGAGGTATTCTTGTAATAGATATTCAAATCATTATTGGAAGCATAGAAGGAGGGGTTATTAAATAGAATATTTGATCCAGATGTAGACGGGAGACGGGAGAGCAGCGAAATGGCCATTTATTGCCAGCGTGTAAGCTAGACTGATATTGTACAAGCTGTTTATTAAGCAATTCGATATTTACCATCAAGTCTGGTAGAGTACAGCCTTAGGATGTTACATATATATATATGTGTGTGTGCATATATGTGTGTGTATATGTGTGTGTATAGACATATATATATATATATATATATATATATATATATATATATATATATATATATATATATATATATATATATATATATTCTGAATATATGCATATACAGGCAGTTACATCATGGAGTCTGACTATTTTGTCACATTTTTGTCATGTCATTGCATGCGCCTAGCTACAAATGTGACATGTCTTCGCAGTGGTCACATTTTTCTGAAAGTACGATAACATCTTTGGCTCATTTAACTATGAATTCAGCTTGCCAAATGTAGCGTTGCCTACACCATTTGTGACTGCTTAGACAACAAATCACATCTATTTAGTATCTCTCAGCAGTGTATATTTGAGACTAAAATGAAACTCCATAAAAATCCATCCCATACTGTATGTGATATCAGAGAGTGAGTCTGTTTTGTTTACATTCATGGCAGATTTATAACATTATTGGGTCAAGTGTGATAAATATCAAGTTACTAACGCTCATTATCTTGTTCAATATACAGAACGAACCATCTTGCCTGTCTGCTCTATTCTAATAGATTCTGTTGATTTCTTCGGGATTTTGTGGTGATATTTTAGGACATCTTTCCTTATCCTGCCAAAATTTACCGATCCTGGCCTGTTTTAGCTTTAGGGAAGTACATAGACTATACTTTATTAGTTGTGAACAACATTGTTATTTCTTTTTCAGGAATGAAAACAGAATCATATAGAATACTAAAGGTATAAAAACTAGTTTTTGCCCGGAAACGTGAAGCTGGTAAAACTGAATTAAATAGTAAAAAAATAAAACACCGCTCCATAAACACGAGCCATCGCAACAAATCTTTGCAGATGTAGGCTGGTTTGTACATTACCCGATGGGACACCATAGCCTTGTTAGTTATTCATATGCACTGTTCCAGACGGATGCAATCACAGTGTGGCGCCATGATCGATACCAATCACGAAGTGTACATGTAACGTAACAGACACGTAATTATTACGTCTATGTTGCATGCCGTACTTTCGGTGGCGATGATTTAAGTATCGAAGTACTATCGGCAGTGATGACCATAAACGGACATGCATTTTGAGGTCATCTGCGGTCCCCTTCCTGGCCGCAATTGTTAGGAAAACAAGAAAACTATTCTAGTTTTAGGAGACTTGTGATTTTCTCCCCTTACAGGCATTATTTTTAGTCAGTGAAGCTATAAAAGATGATATAGGATTATATATAGCATTGATATGTTTGGATAAATATAGCCCGAAGATACCTCTGATATGTAAGGAAGTACTCATCGGGTACATCTACTCATCGGGTACATCTTAACATCTTATGATTTCCTATTGTATATTTCATTAGACGATAGTTTATTATGATCTCGGTCCCTCGTGTACTATCAAAGAATATGGTACGTCAGAATATAGTTTAGTCAAGTTTCACGTGACCTCACCCATACATGAACTCAGTTGCGCGCGCAGACTTGCAGCCTGAAGGATAAGGCGCGGGCATAGTGAAAGCAAGTATCGGCAACATATTAGAATGGAAACTAACTTGCTTATTTCATAGCCATTTTTGTTAAAACCATTTTTCAGGCAAAGAGATTTATGTGCCCAACCTTTCTGATAAGACCCATCCACGTACTCTGTCTGCTTCCCGGGCCATATAAGCAACACACCCAGCAGACAAAGGTATAACAGTCTTAGTCTTAAGTTAGGCCAAAACTAGGAAAATAGACTTGGCCACAACAGATTCAATCATGCTCGTTTGCTAATACGCTGAATGGATGACGTGGTTGTTCTACATCACTGAGACATAGTTTTGACTCAAAATCTCTGTTCCTTGAGTTACTTTGTGGTAACTTTATAGATCATATCATACGCTTCTATTCGAGTTTATTTTCAATTTCCTGGATTTCTGTTATCTGTACATAACTGATAACTATGGGGGGTGGGAAATTGTGGTAATCGCGTTTCTATGTCGGACGTTTACCCTCCCCCCTCCTCCACCCCTGCCATTCTGCATGTTTATCATAACTGTCATCTTTATTTATAAATATTGGACGTCCAGGTGTATATTTCGGGACACCAGTGTGTAGTTTTGATTACGTTGGCTTTGCAATAGTACACCCCGTTTAATCATGATAACCGTGGCTAACTATGAAGCATTTTATATTCCTAAATAGGATAACTAGGAAAGATAACGGGAAGTAGGTGTCATAATGTGTCCTATCAGACTAATGGATGTAGTGGTTCGTTATGATAAAGTGACAACCATTAGAGGGAACTTAACCCCATACATCCTGTAAGAATCATTATGCGAAGGCAAATTTCCTCTTGCTACATCATTGTATAAATCGGCTTGTAAATACCATGTACGTGGACAGGGCTTGCTAAGGATCTGTAATAGAATCTTTGCCATTTTATATACATATAAATTTGTATGACATGTTTAGTAAAGAATATGGCATGAGTGGTTTCTACTTGTGAGGTGTATTTTGACTGAGAATTAACAGGTTTTGAAGATTGTATTCATCGTGCACGAGACTTATTTGTATGACTTCTGTATTCTGTATGGGAGAAAGCAATGAGCATTCAGAGTGAAAGATGCAATGCATATATAGCCAAGACATAAAGAGAGTGATAAATATAAGAGACGAATGTGAAACGCGATCCACAAGCCATCCAGTTGTTAGCTATTCCATACTATGTGTATCATGATATCCGTTGTGATAATTTTTGATTTTCAGAATTCGATATTTTAGATTCCCAATATGTGAGATCGACATTTATTTCATTATTGCTTTTATATACATGCAAAGTATGCGAATTCATAACTTGTCCCATATCTACCGTAGCTACCAAGCTATTGGTTGTGTTTTAGCCTTGGAGGGGGTGTCCCCGTTTATGATGTTGAAGCAGAGTTTATAATAAGGTGTTGCAATTACTTTCACATGTGTCCATGATTTGTCTGATGAAGTGACCAGAAGTTTTTCTTTTTTTCTTTTTAACCTAAAGAGGTGCATGGATTATGTATATGAACAGCTTGTAAGTTCAAAACTTCTTTTTTTACCACTATGGAGCTTGTGAAAGCTATATGATAAGATATGCTAAGGTCGTTGATCGTTATATATGTCAGGGTGTACAGATATAAAAAAAATGTTTGATTTTCTTAAACATGTACCTAATCTTTAGTAATTCAGCTCTTGATACATTCCTATGTCCACACAAGATGAGGTTTTGTACATAGGAGGCAATAAGGTTAGAAAAGAAGATTTTGAGTGGTGGATATGATTTCCCTTCTATATTAACCATGTCCTTTTTTTAGCCATAGATAATCGAGGCTGTAAATGTTACAACAAAAGTGTCGTCCATGACCTTCTGGGTGTGTAAAAATCCCATTTGTAGGTTACTACTAAAGTATGTCGAACTAGCCAAAAAGTGCTATACATTTTGTGATTTCTTTTCCCTCAGACGAGATATTTACTTAGGTATTGTTTTCCATGTAAATAAAGCTTGTTTGTGCTTAATAAAGATGCATTTGACATTGTTATGCTTTGTGACTTATCGATAAGTATCGGTTCATCTCTGAGAAAATTAAAATTTTGAGCGAATTTCAGACCTACACTGTTATAGTCCGTATTGATGAGTACTGGAAGTCTATGTTGCCACCAGCCGCAGTGTGAACAGTATTGCCTTAAACCAACTGATAATTAACGTAAGGCGTTCTTCCATATAGTGCCTGGATTCAAAGGAGACAGGACACAACAATAATTGGGAGGGGGATGAGCAATCGACATTGATCTTATGGTCAGCCAGTTCAATTTGTACTATGCAGTTCCTTTGAACCGACACTAATTATTCATGTTAACGATTATTATAGCCTATGGTTATATAGCATTAGCTATAGCATTCATTTCACCCTTCATCTTAGCTTTAATGTGCTACGTGCATGCAATTGGCCTATTGTGCCATCCATGTGCACCATCTGAAAATTTCATTTTTAAGTATTCCGAGATCTATTTGAATACACTGAAACCACATATTTCGTTATCTTTACTTGATACCTTGCCGTCTGTATCTTGGATGCTTTGATTAACTCGTTTTGAAATTAATAAATTGATGCCTGTATTTTTTATTAATATGTCACCCAGGACACAATTGCACATCCTTGCCCACCGAAATACACTCGATTATCCGATATATAATTTGCTAGAATGGAGAAACCTAGTTTAATTGACCCTGCCACTAGACTGGTTCCCTGCCGCAATGAGCAATGGGACAGGTAACACCAAGCGAGAGCAACGTGCTATCGTCCTTGAACTTTCACTGGTTTCCTGCTAATTTGCAGTGGCAAGGAGACAGCATAACCTCTCTCCCAGCCTGCAACATTTACCACACGGTGTGTTTATGCCACTACAGCTCAAAACAATCCCACAAAGCATCAGAAAAATGGCAGCCGTTACCCATGATGCACAAGTAAATATGGTGGGCGTTACTTGGCCTAATGTGTGAGTGAACACAGGCCAGGCATCCAGGCAACCCTGCCAGTGCTACAGACTAGCACTATTTTCGTGGTCACCCACAAGGGGGATTATCAGCTTTGAATCTATTTTGCTCTAACCCAACTGTCAACACTGATATAGGGCCAGTCATGAATGTGGGGAGCACATGACAATGAGCCTCTTCTATGGCAGGCGGGGAGCAACTGACAAACATCATGAACCTCTTCAGCAGAAATAACATGCTTTTAGATTCGGGCAATTTTTACTATGGAAACGATAGGGTATGCTATAGTGTTTACCTTATGTATTGCTTCGCCAAACAAAATAGTTTCAAAAGATTTTGTCGGGGATTGTCCGTCTTACCTTTCACATATAGGTGCAGAAGTGGCGGTAGGAAAACTAACCCTCTGAGACTGACTATCCCGCAAAATACCACCTTTAAGACTACCCAAAACTTACCAGTTTTTACCTGTGGCCGCTCTGTATCCTATATCACGAGCAGGTTATTATGTTTATCTTTGAAGGATCACATGCTACTGCTAGTTTTTGTCTGTGAGATCGCCAGACCAAACCCGACACCAAGGAGTTGGATAAATCAACAGTGGTCTGTCTAAAGCATTCCTGGTGTGTGGCTGAACTACAAGAAGGCTTCACCATTACAATTTCCTCTAGTTTTTCTTGCTCAATCTCTAGATAAATGATTTCGGAGAAATAACACAATAGATAGCCTATACCTAGGTTTAGACTAGATTTAATTTTCCTATTGCACTTTTCGATATAATCTATAGTAAATGAGATTACATGCAGATCAGTCTGCAAGAGTGGTAGGTTGATGACAAGGCATTGTGATGATTTACAAACCAACCACTAAGGATGGTGATTGTCAATTCTTTATATTGTAGGCGCTGACAGATAAGTTTAAGGGGCCTGAAACCGAAAGGCCAAATTGCAAAAATGTCCATGGCTGATACCTTCTAACTTGTAGGGCTAATACCTGTATCAATATAGTACTGTCGGTATTGGTTTAAACTTCAAAATAGCGAGAACCTCTCCTTCTATACTCCTGAAGTGTACGGTACTATGGTAGGGCCAGAATAAGGCTGCAAATAAATTAGGATGAGATCCTTTGAGGGAATTAACAATTTGCGTTTATAGATAGTCCAATACCTCCTAAACATAATTCAAACTTCTTACGCTCGAAATCGGTTTACGTTGGCCTCTCTATCCTTGTAAGCTGAACAGACAACTGGCAAGGGCATGCGCCACTGTTGCTGTTAAATTGCCTATGATTGGGCAGCCTAATGGCTGCTCGCAGAATGTCGCACACTGGCTGCAGCACCCACTGGGGTGAAGTGAGGTGGGATGTGTATCTACAGTACATGCCCGGGAGGCCAGTGATTCGGCAAAGTTATCAGTTGGTGACAATAAATTACCGTCTGCCCAGCATTTTCCCGCGCTTTTGCGGAGATAGTCAGAGCCTCTCATCCATCAACACAAAATAATGTCCACTTCCGAGAGCCACCCCACTCTAAGATAGGCGGATATAGGGAACAGCAAGGAACAAATGTCGCTATTGAGACACGGCCAAATCCCGTTTGTTGCTTTCCATTAGACTACTGGGGGGGGGGGGGGGGTATTAAGCGAGGAGATAGCGGGGAAAAGATATGGCAGGCAGACCTTTATTGGCTTTCTGTATTACAATTTTATGGTCAAATCTCCCAGAGTATATTTTCTGGAGAGGAAATGCGTAACTCCTCATATACTTACTCTGCAGCCTCAGGCTCCTTCTGTCGACCGATGACGATCAAACGAATCAATTTATAACCGTTTCATCTAAAGATTCACCTCAGACATTCAATAATAATAACGAAATATGATTGCAGAATTGCTGATATAGGACTGAAGCTCCCCAATACATGAATGACTTATAATGTTGCAGTTAAATGAAGCATCCAACATTCTCTGATCATTTTAAGTATGTGATATACATGTAGTATTATAGAGAAACGTTGATATACGGTGTCATGGGTTTCCAAGAGAATGCCTGTGAGAAACATTTATTTACATATATTACAATGGGCTCTTCATAGTTTAGTCTACTATACCAACCACAGCCGTTGCTTGAAAATAAGAAATTACCTCTACATAATTTCACTTGGATGGTTTTACTATTTCAACTGCATGCAATTCAAATGCACTGTAAGCCCAGTCTATATCTCCAAGCAACTGGTTCAATAGTTATTTAAGTAAACGCAGACATGTGAATGGTCATTACATGAGACTGTGTTTTTAATGTCTAGACTCAGCCTGCATCCTTGTCCTACTAGCCTCATGTGTTCCTCGTGTTAAACATTATTGCAGGTTATTCTCATATCCATTTTTTTTTCATTCAAATGTCTCTATACATATACAGATAAATATATGTGTATAGTTAGCCCTAAAGGAAAACAAAAATGTCAAGTTTCTTCCTGAAAAATTATTGAACCACAGATTGAAATAAAAATCCCTACAGTAACTGAACATTATCATCATCTCATCCTAGACCTAATCCTGGTGTATGTAATATAATTAAGTTATCAGTTGAACTTTAGCAATTACATTGCAGGGCAGCAAGCCTACCCCTAGAATTGAAGAGATCCAAGGCGGCTATTTCATAGGTAATCAACCAAGCTTATTATAAATAAGCGAGATATTGCACTGAGTGTAAGGAATACAGGCCTCTGACCCTAGAGCATTTCGAGAATAATTGAACGAACTAAAACAAATCATGTATGTACATGTATCAACAAGACGAGAGAATAAAATGGTCACATTAAAATTTCAAAAAAACCCAAAAAAAACAAAACTTTTTATGTTCATATATACAACCATGATGTGGGAATATGGAGAAAAAGTAAACGCAAACAACGTGTTAATCTAAATGGTATACTCTCCTCTTATCTACCTATTACATTTGGGGTCCCCCAGGGATCGGTGTTAGGCCCTTCATTATTTCTAATTTATATCAACGACTTGGCAGCTGCCTTACACCAACACATCATATCAAGGGCGATGGAGTAGAGCACCGGCGGACGCACACTGTGAGAGCTGATATATTTACACTGTTTATTCCATACTCAGCCACATAACTGCCCATACTACTTTGACCGACAGGCGCATAAGGACTTGCTGAAGACCTGGAATAAGTTTGTATGTTCTTCCACACGGTAAGAGTGACTTTACTGAGTTTTTTATGCACTGTGCTCCCGTGTATTATTTCAACCTGCCCCCGACCCCGGTTATCGCCCACCAACATGGACGAACCTATTGAAGGTCATGTTGATTCCGCCAAGAGAGCCCTGAAAAACTCACTGACAGACCCAAGACAAAAACCCGATCAACTTCTAACACTGATGAGGATTTCAGACTAGACCGTATCACTGTTGTATTAGACTGTCTTGTCAAAATCACGAGTGAGACACATGTCACTACAGCCGAAACGAAAAAAAACCTAGAAGGCCTCCCCGCACTCCAACAGTCGTTAGAACACACGCAGGTCGACGTTGATCAACTAAAAGCAGAAAACAGAGCGCTCAAATCCAACCTAGCCTCCCTCGAAAGCAGATTTAGTGATCTGGAAAAGAGTAATGTGAGATTTGCTGATAAGCTTTCGCAATTACACGAAGTGCATACACTGGTGGACCATAATACGAGGAAAAAAACCATCCTCATTGAAGGTGTCAATCAAACGGACAAAGAAAGCCCAATTGACATTGCCTATGACATAATCACCCGTATAGAGCCGCAAATTGAACCAGCTGATCTTGATCAGGCATACAGAATTGGCCGCCCGGACCGCCCTGGTAGACCAATTATGGTATCGTTCGTAAAATCTTCAACACGAGACCGGGTACTTCGTTCTAAAAATAAGCTGAAAAAATACCCAGACATGAGGGAAGTATATGTCAATGAAGACGCGAACAATGAGATTAAAACGCAAAAAGCTGAAATCCGTGCACTTAACCACATGGCCGAAAAAGCGGGAGTTGACACCAAAATCAGGGGGCGTGGGTTAGTCTAAGAAGGCCGATACTACTCCTACAAAAATCTTAACCAACTCCCTGATAACCTCAGTCTTGCCAGCCTCAAAACAAAGGTATTACCCCACGCTATTGCCTACCATAGCCACCACTCCCCATACTCCAACATGTATCCTACCAAGATTCTGACAGATGGGATATGCTTTGAGTCAGTAGAGCAGGCCTTCTGCTACAAGAAAGCTCTGTACACGAACGCTCCAGCCCTTACTAAACAAGTCCTCGCGACTGATGACCCCTATCAAGCCAAGAGGGCAACAAAACCACTCGACACGCCTGAATGGTCTGCTGTGGCAGAAAACGTGCTCCGTGACCTGAGCCTTGAGAAATATCATCAGAACCCTGATTTGCGCCGTAAACTCTTGGAAACGGGAGAAAAAAGACTTCTCGAGGCCACACTAGACCCAACCTGGGGCACCGGGTGCAATCTGCAGGCAAAGGAGCTTCACCTTGGCTCATATACTGGGCGAAACCTTGGGGGCATAATACTGATGGACACACGCAAGACATTGCAACGACACTACACCACTCCTACCCCCCACACGACGCCGGCTGCCCAGGTGTTACCTCAACCCGCACCTGCACCAGCACACGTACAGCCAGTCCCTCACCCTGCCCCGGAACTTGAAGACGACCAACCGGGCCTAATCGACCCTATACACCTACAACCGCTGACCTGAGCTGTCTTGACATCTAGATATCCGTGAACTTGATAAGTGTGATTTACCTACCATTCCTTAATTCAGCTGAAATCTTTAATTAACCCTCGGGTGCATTTGTGACTGCAACACACCATGTCGGTTTTAATCATAGCTGATTCACGTGGCTTTAAGCTTCACCCATACTTGTCTAACTTGCCGGATATCTTTTACACTGTCCACTCTTTCTCCGGCAAGGGTTATTCGGACTTAATACAACATGCAATCAGGCTAACAAAAAACCTCACCCCCGACTTAACCATAATAAACGCGGGTATCTGTGATATAACATACAGGAACAGTTTAACCCGACAAGTCTTCCTGCGAGAAGTAGATGTCACAACTGCAACCCTAAACTTTCAAGAACAAATACAGTATGTGCACGACACTATCCACCGGAGTACTGGTACACCTATCCTCTTCCTCCTAGTTCTAGGGATGGACCTCTATAAATTTAACTGTGCTAAGAACCAACAACGCCTACGATCCCACAGAGATCTGCCAAATACAGTCCCTGACTCCCCATCCCATCCTCAGCAAGGTCTACTCAATGACACTATCACCGCTGTAAATCGATTTATTTCAACCTTCAACCACTCACATAAACTTGTAACCCCACGGATCGCAACAACCTTTCACAAAGCGATGGGAAAGGGTCGTTTTTCACATCGCTATTTCCACATGTATGACAGTTGTCACTTGGATGATGAAGCTAATGCTACTGTTGCTTCAACCATTGACACATGTGTAAAACTATTCCTCTGGAATCGTACTATAAACTAACTTATGTGCCTACAAAAACTGAAGTATATTTGTGCCTCATAAACCAGCAGCTCGAAAGTGTATCCCCACTTTCAGGTAGATTATGTCGTACATCAAATTGGTATTTGGGTTTTTTCATGGGTTTCACACTATTGTTTCATCTTATTTCACCCTTGTAATGGTTTTCACTTCTCCTGTATCCCCCCTTGTAACTGGTATCTCTCCATATGATTGATGTTTTATCCTTAAATAAGGCTAAAGGGCTAAAATTTGTCAGCCTGAATATCTATAGCCTAATACCTAATTTTGATGAATTCATGTCCTTTATAGCATCGTTTGATGTGATCTTTGTTTGTGAGACATGGCTCGATCCACGATACCCGGATGCTAACCTGACTATTCCAGGTTATAACTTTATTAGACTTGACAGGCGTCCTCATGTGGACAAAAAGGCCGGTGGCCTTATTCTTTATATGAAAGACTATATTGAACATGAAGTTCTAACACAACATACCATGATTACCAGCGAATATGAACTTATCAGTTAACGTCTATAAACCACCCCCAACTTCCCCGACTGTTATGTACCAATACTTGGAGGGAATTTTTGAATCTGTACAATTTACTAATAACATCGTAGTAATGGGTGACCTTAATGTGGATGCAAAAGACCCAATTCTAAAAAAAAGACATAGATAATTTTGGTAAATACTGGAAACTTAACCAGTTCATTAACAGCCCCACTAGAATAACACCCACGACCTCGACTATTATTGACCACATATACACTAATGCCCTTAACGTCTCAATATCCGAGGTCATAAACTATAACTTTAGTGACCACCTCCCGGTAGTACTAGTCTTAAAAGTGATGAGGAATAAGATACCCAAAAAGATTATTAATGCCAGGTCATACAAAAACTTTAATAAGGAGACTTTCCTTGAGCTGTTCTTTGCCTGTGACTGGACGAGTTACACAGTTGATAAGCCTCCACAGGAACTATGGAGAATCCTTATACATAATATTAATTCTGCGTTAACTACTGTGGCACCAGTTAGAAGGCTCATAGTATCAAAGTCAAAACCGCCATGGCTCTCTGACGAGATCCTTCATATGATAAAGAATAGAGATTATTTTTATAGAAAGGCTAATAATTCTAACTCTGTTGACTACTATCGTATTGCAAAATACTACAAAAACCAAGTTAAATCCTTAATTTTTAAGAACAAGAAGACACAGGTCCATAAACTCCTCAAACGCCACAAGAGTAATCCGAAACAATTTTGGAAAGGGGTTAGATCACTTCTTCCCAAAGACAGGTCTGCTATGATAACTAGAATGGTGGACCAAACCTCAGGCCTTGACATTGAACCCAGCGAAATACCTAACCACATTAATGAGTTTTTTGCTACCATTAGGTCAACGTTGGCTGAGTCTTTTCCCCCTGAAAACACCCCTTTACCTCCGTTCCCTAACCGAGAAATAGAGTTCTCTCTGTTTGACACCCCGTTTACTCTTGATGAAGTCAATCAAATCGTTAAGAACATCAACTGTAACAAATCCTCCTCAGTAATGAACATTAGATCCTTTCTCATTAAAATGGTATTTCAGGCGGCACCCGACATAGCTCTAACACTGTTTAATTCGTCTCTATTCAACTGTTCTTTCCCACAAGACTGGAAAAAAGCCACCATAACTCCTATCCCCAAAAAAGGCAATATCAATAATGTTTCGAACCTTCGCCCTATTAGCTTATTACCCTTACCTGGGAAATTACTTGAAAAGCTAGTCAATAACAGACTTAAGAAATACTTGGAGACAAATAATTACTTATCATCATCACAGCACGGATTTAGGCAAAAACGATCTACTATCTCAGCCATTACTGACTATCTTTATCACATTTATGCCAATATTTCTAGTAATAGCCCCCTAATCTCTTTATTTTTGGACTACAAAAAAGCCTTTGACACTGTTTCTCATAAACTTCTACTCTATAAACTCTACTCTCTTGGGCTAAATAACTATACGTGTTCGTGGTTTTTAAGCTACCTTACTCAGCGGAAACAATGTGTTTATCTTGATGGAAAAACTTCTAAATCCCTCCCTGTTACTTATGGAGTGCCTCAAGGCTCGGTGCTCGGGCCTACATTATTTTTGGTTTTTATAAACGATTTACCTAAGGTGTTGAACCCTCATGACTGCCACGTTTGTTTATATGCAGACGATGCAGTTATTACGACAAACTCATTTGACAAAATGACCACTGTAATTGGCATAATAACAGAATGGTGCAAAGCAAATATTCTCACACTAAATGAAAAAAAGACGGTATGGATGTCCTTTGCCACTACTGGTAAAGTACCTGATACTGATTTAACTATTAATAATAACATACTGACACAGGTCAAAGTGTTTAACTACCTTGGCTTGTATATAGATCGAAAACTAAATTTCCATGAGCATACAAGCTCGGTTGTCCAAAAGGTCTCTCATAAGACTTACCTTCTCTCAAAAATTAGAAATTTCATTGACTCTAACACCACGATCCAAATCTATAAATCAACCATCCGCCCATATCTTGACTACGCAGATTTTATCTTTGATAATGGAACAACTTATAGATCGGATATCTTGCAAAAACTACAAAACAAAATTCTTCGTATTGCTTATCGAGTTAAACTAGGTATCAATCCACGTTATACTACTAATCAACTCCATGACCTGACCCAGATCTGGACTTTAACTGATCGAAGGGACCTTCATTTACTTTATTATGCATATACCCTGATGATCTAATTGACAATAGGCAATTACCAATGCGGAATAAACAAGGTCTCAGGGTTCTGCAACCACCGTTAAAAACGCTGTTTTCAACAAGAGCTTCTACTGCAAGGCCATTACAAAGTGGAACTGCCTTAAAGAGGTTTATACTGTAATGAAGAACTTAAACAACTTCAAGTTACTAGATAAAGTTAATTATCAGAGCTGTTATTTACCATAACCACTTAGATAGTAAGCACAGAGACCCGTTCACCGATTGTGATTGCAACAGTGTTCTGTATCTCTCTTATTGACTATTATACCCTTGAGTGTGAACTACATTAGCATATACGTCTAGAAGTATATCAAGCACCTATTGTGATTGCAACAGTGCCAGGTTCTATGTAGAAAGATTAATTTAAACCAAATCTGTAACTTGTTGTCAAATAATAACTTTCTTGCTAGCCAAACTAGAGGGCAAACTAGTTTGCCGTGGGCCTGTTATGTAAACAGAGAAAAATCCACCGTACAGTACTGAGTTTGAGTTTTACTGTAAATCGGCTTTTTATTGCTGATTGATCTAATATTAAGTTGCACTGTACTTGTTTCATTCATCTCATTGCTAAATTGGTAAGGAAACCCCTCTGAAAATAACCCTTGTCCGACTGTGTTGTCGACTATATCCCTGGATTGTACCAGCTCTACTCATCTTTTTATTTTATTACCTGACTGTGTATGTTACCTGAGGGACCAGGCGGCAGAACGGCCTAGGCCGAGCCTGTGTATCATTTTTGCAATGTGTACCCTAAATAAACGTATTAAAAAAAAACACAAAAAAAACACAACGACTGTCATTTAACCCTGTACGCTGATGATGCTGTAGTGACCACCCACAATATCCCACAAATGACAAACCTGACCCCAATTATTGAGGCGTGGTGTCAAGAAAACACCCTAACAATAAATGTAAAAAAAACCTATTACATGACTTTTGACCACCATAACTCCATTAACCCCCTTGTTATCCTCAATAACTAATATTGCGGCACTTCAGATTTACAAATCCACCATCCTTCCCTATTTAGATTACTGCGATTATATATACGATAACAACACGCACTATACTACACACCAGTTACAAATGCTGCAGAACAAGATCCTTCATATAATCTATAAGGTTAAACAGGAGCCAAACCCAAAATACAATACTACTGAACTACATGCCCTATCTAATGTTCGTTTACTAATTGAAAGAAGAAATATTCACCTACTACATTACTCATACACACTAGCACAGTTACCTGATTTACTAGATACCAGAGACTTACCAACCAGACGAAACCAGGGAATTCGTATTATGCAACCACCCTTAAAGAACCCGGTGTATAATAACAGTTTCTATGTTCGTGCAGTTGAGATGTGGAATGACCTCAAGGATGAAAACACCTATATACAGGATATAAATAGTTTTAAAATCATTACCAAAAAACCTACCCCAAATGTCTCAAATCATATCGCCCCTCATGATTAATTAACGGTGCCTGGCAAGCTAGCGTGATAGTGAACTAGTTAGATTGCGTTGCAACTAACAAATTATTATCCAGGATATTTCTACTTTATACTGTTTTAATCTGAACTCTCTTATCTTACACTTTCCCTTTCACCACACACATTTGTCCACTATACGGAATTGTGCCAGATTGTGTTGCAGCTGGTACTAGATAGATATCCCTTGTCACCTGCCTACACTGTTAGATTGCGTTGCAACTAACTAACTGCAGTAGTAGTGATGAATGGTCGGAACAATATTAGACCTCATAACAATCGTTACCTGTACATGCCCTTTCACTGTACCACCTCACGACTTTTTATGTTCATTATACAACCATGATGTGGGAATATGGAGAAAAAGGGAAATGGTACCCAAAATATACTACTATTCGTCTATCATATACAAACAACTACCCTACCTGGACTATTGATTTATTGCTACTATTGTCATCTCCTACAGTGTTGTTGATATTACTTCAATACCGTGATTAGCTCGAGTGTTACGTACCTAAACATACAGAGCCCGTTGGCCAATTCATGTATCAATGTCACTACCAATTTGTGACTTACCAATCTAGTTATTGAACCGATTGATAATTTGTCCCATTTCATCCCATCTCATTCTTTGATTTTTGACATGACTTACCTGCGATACCACACCTATTCTCATGTAACTGCTTGATACTACCTGCATATTACTATGATATTCCTGTTAATACCTGGCTAACCCCGAGGGTCCAGGTGGCAGATCGGCCGTTGCCGAACCTGGCGAATATAACTGTAAGTTATGAGCACCCTAATAAAAAAACATTAAAAAAATAGAAAAATTATATCACAAAATCAATATCCTTAAATATTTGTTTTCAGTCACAGCTTCCTCAATGCCGTGGTCTATAGAATCTGTCGTATCGACATTTCCACTTAACTATTGCTCGGGTTTTAAGTCTCACATTCCCTCGCATATATTACTTTTTCAACCTGAATTTTAACTATCTATTCAATAGTCCAAACTCAAATCAACATTTCAAATAAGTAACGTACATGTATATATCTTTCCTGTCATAAATGGCCAAACTGATTCAGAAGATTACACATAGTACACTTATTGACCATTTTGATAGAAACACTGTCTTAACCAATTTACATGGCATGATAAGGGCAAACTATTCTACAATGGAGACGACTGTTAAATTAAATGAAGATATTCTATAACATTCTATAGGTATAAATAAAGGTAAATCATCAACAGTAACACATATAGACCTTTTTAAAGCCTACGATATTGTGAACCATCTTATTCACGGCAACACCATGTTGAGGCTGTCGGGACTGTCGGGGTGATGGTGTAAACCTAGCCTTAGGAAAAATTGAAATAATTAGGTGTCAATGTTAAATTACTGTCTTGGATCGAAAATCATTTGCTTAACAGGGATCGAAACATGTTTTTAAATTCTTTGTGGTGTACTCTCTATTCATTGATATTGAATAATGTGTATTATTTTTGCTGCTGTATACGTATTTATAGCATTATGATAATATGTTACATTGGCACTTTATTTAAGACCTGAACTGTTCTACATATAGTCCATTTAATGTACATGTTATTTGAAGTTCCATCTGGTGCACGTTTGTTCGTTGGCTTGATGGAGTATGGGGGGCTTTGTATACCAACCGTCACTCAAACTGTTAACCACGTATCCAACCTATATATATAATACTATCTACGCGGATGAACACTTTATACATAATCTGGTTTGTGAAACCACCTATATTAGACTTACTTATATAGTTATATAACCGAGGACAACTCTGGAAACAACACAACAAAATAAATGTTATAATCCTTTTATTAGTTTCTCTCCGAAATCATTTTCTTTTGACATCCCAAGACACCCATACCGGCTAACCGCCGACCCACTTACAGGCTAAATAAACAAATAAAAAAGAATTGAAAAGAGTTGTTTTATCCTCCTCTTTAATGATATTGGGCGTTGTCCCTGGGTTTAAGGAAAAGAAACTATATTTTTAACGGGAAAACAAGTATTGTAAACGGTAGAATCAGTGTAAAGAATATTGTATTGCAATTGTATTGTATTACTAGTGCCTATACCTACATGTATTTGCTGAGGCTTGTGGTACACCAAGGAATTAATGTCAAAGTAATAAGGTTACATTAGAATAATCCAGTCGCTTGAAAATAGCTGGTCTTTCTTTCGATAATCTCGACTATTTTTTGTTGTTAGCAATTTTTGAGGGGATATATGGTGTTACACAGTCATCGAATCATCGGCTATACGGCCGTTCTTCCACTCGGGCCCTAGACCCCTACTCCTCATTCTAATGTAATGTGTGTGTATATATATTGCAACAGTAGCGCATATTCCTGGCAATCTTTAGCGCTCTTGCCTCTCCACGATGAACCAAGGCTCTAGTGCTGCAATAGCAAGACTGAACGGAGAAATCAGGAACTAAAGAGGCGTCTCACTTGTGGAGGGGGAGCCAGGCTAGGGGCCAATCATTATCAGGTACGTGTGACACTCTACCGCCACCTAGAGTGTGGTGTATTCTCATTTAGAGGGGCTCAGAGCATTTCTGAAAAAGAGCTGTATTTTCTCACCAGTCAAAGTTGTTCGTTAAAAAAACAATTATGCTGCCAAAACGTACACTACATATATCGGGTGAAATAGCGGTACTTTACAGAAATTGTATTTTATATGTAAGGGAATTAAACACAACATACTTATCAATCCAAATCATGTTCAGACAGCTATAACAAGTGAGCCTTTAGTTACATCAACCAAATGTTGTTTTTCATTGTCCGTTATATGCCAACGTTTTGGTCAAGGGGGCAGGGGGTTGCCTTCTTCACAATAAGGACTTAAGAGATTTAGCATTTTATATGATACAGATGTATCAGAGGTGTATGTGCAGGAACACCCGTTATGTCAGCATCACTACATCAACACTGAGTCTAGTATCAAGAGCAGTTAACAACTGTTAACATTACCCTTCAGCTCTGCAATGTTGACATATTCCTTCAGCTCTGTCATAAAGTAATGTGCTAGAGGACCTACAAGGATCCCTGTTATCCTAGGGCACTTCAGTCCCCCGGGCTCGTAGGAACTTAAATTCCCCTTCAGTTCTAGGTAAGTACTTCGGGTAATTAACTATTGCCATGCAACAGAAAATCTAAATATCTGAGTTAACTAAGAAGTGGCTTCCTTGGCCATATAAATAAGGCCTATAACAGGGTGATCTCGAGAAAATCATAGGAAATCGAACATAAAAGATTTTCTAAATAGAAAATAGATATCGTAAAGAAACATTTACCTCATATGCTATTCCCAAGATTATCAGGTTTCGCCATAAGTGGTAAGAAGGTTGTTTTCTCCAGAAACAATATGTGACATACCGTGATAAATCACCAATACTAGATTTTGCTATCGTACACAACTTTTAAAACTCTTTGAATTTAATAGAAACAATATCCCGACAATCAGGTTACTCATTTTTTCAGTGGTAAACAACAGGTTAAGCCAATATTCCAACTTCTAGAATATACAATTGTACGTATGATATATTAACAAAGAGAGGACATATTAGAGTACAATTATCAAGGACACCATAACCTTTATTTCAAACTGTTGTGAATATATTCTATACCTTCGTTTCAAAAAATGGCTGTCGAACCCAACCGTTGACAGATCAATAAAACGTTCTGGATGACTTTTGCTGGCAGATATAAATATCTTATCGCATACAGCTACATTTTTTTCTATTCTATTGCTGTAGATATAACATATTGTCTGTTTCACAGCATACAACATTAAGTTCTTGGACATACCGTTCGCAGTCAACAGTTCGTTGCGGTAGAGTAATATAAATGTTTATTTTGTTATTTTACTTGAATGTAAAGCTTATTAAGTTTTACACAGGTTCTATTATGATTTTAGTCATTAATAGTTTGTTTTTTTACAATAGAAGTCCAATGAATATTGGTATAATTTTGAACAGGTAAGAATGTCAATACGCTTCCATATGTCACATCCAAGAAACAACAATTTGATATTACTTTTATGTGTTATACCGATTGTGAATTCAACCCTTCCTTTAATGCAAAAAAGAGAGAACTATCATTAACGATAGGAAAACTGCATGTATAAACCATCTACACACATATCCCTGTATGTATATACATGAATACGGAAAAAAGTCGTATCAAAACTACCCTTGAATTAAATGAGTAATGACCAAATAGTGATATCATAAGGATATCGTCTATATCTCATAGATATTTTGTATGTATATAAGATAAAGACCTTGAAAAGGGATTATCACTATAATCATGAAAATCAGATGCCAAATCAGATGAATTTTCAAATCACTTCATACAATTCAGCTTCTCTAAATCACGGTTCTGGTAGTATGATGTTTTTTTATTCTGTGTGTCCTTCATTAAATCAAATTGGCGGGCGTTGTCAAACTTCTGAAGACCCAGTTGTTATCGCATACCAGCTGCAGGAAAAAATATGAAATGCTCGTTATGCAATGCATCCAGTGTAATTTTGTCAATGTAAATGTAATCACATCAATACCACATAACCCATACTGTACTGTAGGAATGAAATGGGTGACATATACACATAATTATAGTTAATGTCTTTAAAGGACACTACCTCAATGTTATCAAACATAACCCAACGTTCCTATATGATTCTATATGAACTACATAAAAGTTGCTCTCCAATATCAATGAGGTTAGATAGAATATTAAATCTGGATATATACACAATATTGACTGGTTTCAGATACAAGCAGCCGTATGCTCCAAGGAGTTGACGCGTAGTAATATCCGAGCGTATGCGAGGATATTGCGCAGACCAACTCTGAGGAGCATACAACCGCTTTTATCTGAAACCAGTCTATATTGTATTTATCATCCAACTTTTCTGGACATGTGGCATGTCGATATCAGTTCGTATTGGTTATGGACTATTTTTCCGTACGCACTATTTTTCCGCACGCGCCACCCGGAGCATACAACATATCCGTATGCGCCGGGTATGTCCATACAAACTCCCTATGTGTTTTCTATGGATACTATGGACACAGGTGGATGATAAAATGTTAGAAACCCATATAGAGAGTATGTTTTTTCATTTATTGCAATGCTTATGCTTTTTTAAATTCATTCGATAATAATAAGTAATCAAAATACTCACCAGTGGTGTGTCTCAGAGTTGAAGTGGAGTTCTACAACTGAAAAGGGAAAAAATAAATCCCAGTTTAAATTGCGTGTCAATCTGGTCAATAATGCTAACTGACCTTTAAGTCCAAACCAGAAATATTTAAAGCGACAGTGAAAATAATAATACCCTTCGACTTTTAATATTACCAAAATAATTAATAGGTGTGTACAAAGAGAATGTTATCTGAGATCAGGTACTCACTTTTAGAACCTCTGATACACTGAAAATAAAAGGGGAAACAACAATAAATATGTGAACATATCTGCTCAAATTTATTAGTTTTTAGGAGGAACATTCTGGATAATCCTTTAAGCACTTTATTGTATTAACTAAATGCATAAAGAAAATTATCTTTATCCTACCCCTAATAAAAGACACCATAGACTTAATATAGAAAAATTGTATGTGGCATGCCATGATATTAAGTGTTTTTTTATGTACCTAGAAACAAATTTTGACAATTCAGCGATCAGGAATTATTCACCTGTGGAAATGGTTCTGGCCTTGGAGAAAAATTCTGAGAGGTGCCAAACATGGCAATTTACGTATTCATATATAGATTTTGGTGAGTGTTTGTATATTTCCTAATATCATAAAGTCATGGAGACAGGGTAGGATAAATTCTAACCAAAGTTGAGTTAGCCTGGTCAAGGTTTATACCACTCTGGCAAGGTCTGCTACTCACTGCGCTCACCTACCAAAGGTGAAAGAGATTGTCGATAATAAATTCATTTAAAAAAAAAGTATGGTAGTCTTACTAGTCTAGTCTCAATGTATTTGCTTTGTGCGTTGGGCTGTGCAAGGAAGAGTACCTGTTATGAAGTCTGCGATTGTACTTTACCCCTTTCCGCCGCATAAAACAAATCAGTGCATGTTACAAATTTTGTTCAATTTCTCAAGGGCCATGTTTTTTTTATAATGGGAGTACAACTCTAAAATGAAGAGATGATTAACAGTCACTGTGTACTTACCTTCCTGATTGAAGGACTCGTTGTTACCTTGGTAGAATAACCTGCCAGGCGCCGGGGCCGTGTTTACATTTACAACAGATGTCGGCGGGCAGGTGGGCTGGTAACAGGTGCAGTTTCCCGGAGAAAACCTCAAGGCAGGGGCTTGGTAGGTTATCTTTAATGGGTCGATCGTTGACGTCGTAGAGCAGGTTCTATACTCAGATGATGAGCATGAACTGAGGCCACAAAGCGAAAGGATAAGTATACCAGTGTACCATCTACACCTAATCTAATTATAGTGAAATTACCATCTTGTGTCCATTAACATTGAGCTCTATTTTCAACAAAAATCCATGAACAACTAAAATAGAAATGATATTAAAGAACTACAATGTAGGAATGTTTACACACTGGCTGTCAGTGACATTTGCGCCTTCTTGTGTGGCCATAGGATTCAATACTATAAGGAATTCAGCTTTATCTCACCCTGGTATTTTCTCCATAGACTTAACATTGGGAACTCGTATCTAACGCCCATTAGATATTTAGGAAAAATATCCAATGGGGGATTATGTCACAAATTATAGCCCATTAGTCAATATGAAGGGTGAGATAAATTCAGAAACCCATTCAAGTTTAGGGTCAGAGCTCGATCTCGTCTCGTTTGAATCACTACGTAGTTCACGCGGCTTCGCCTTGTGAATTACTATGTGATTCAAACTCGATGGGATACGAACTCAGACCCTAAACTCCCATAGGTTTCCTGTATAATATATTCTCGCCATAGGGTTCAATACTATAAGGAATTCAATTATATATTCTCGCTATACAATCAGTTCAGGTCAGTTTATAAAATGTATTGTCTCTATAGAGATTGAGCTGTGATTTGGCGGCTGGAACTTACTCGATGTCATCTTCACATCTACTTCGTCTGATACACCCAATACAACACGTGAGGAGAATCAGGAACAGGAATCCTCCGCCAGCCGCGAGTCCGATGATAACCGGCATTGCTAGAAAATACAGATAACTCCTCGTCAGGTCCGCTAGATTATCAGACAGGTTTTCTTTTACATGTCTATCGTACATATGTGTAATATAAACCCAAGGTTTATCTTGAAGATATGATTAACAATGATGTTTATTTGTTATGTGTCCAAAAATTGTCCTGTCGTCTGTAAATATTTGAATAGTGCATTAGCACTGTATGGTCATGTGGACGTAATTGTGTTGTCATTTTCATTGTATCCATGATATAGAAGATCGTTGAATAAAAAAGATTGAATATAAAGAGCGGCATAAGTCGGTATGTTCCAGTATGCTGCCGGCCTAGGACACTCATACACTGACTATCGAGTAATCCTAGGCTCGTAAATGAGGATCCAGTTACGATGTCGGTCAACTTTATTCAACACATATGGAAGACCTTATGGACGGCTAAGACGCTCTTACCGAACAACCTTAATTACCATTAAACAATAACACTTGTACAGGGTACAAAATTATATATATATATATATATATATATATATATATATATATATATATATATATATATATATATATATATATATATATTATATAATCTGTATATGTACGTTGCAGTTTAAATCATGAAATGTGACAATTTCAAATTTATTCATGCAGGACATTCCAGCATAAGGTCGCCTTGTTTTTGTGGGCTTTAATAGGCTACCCAGTTACAATAATCTCATAAGGAATCGGTTGCAGGGGCACTCTTGGACCAGCGTAGCTCTATTATAACCAATACAGTGCATTAACCCTGGAGAATAAAGTTATAAGCATTGTCATAGTAAAATGAAATCTTCTCACAAAATAATCATTTCTAGATGGGAATTACTAGTGTGATTTTGAACGGCATTAATCTGCTATATGAGCTCAATACTTTATTGCAAATACGTTTCTCCTATATAATTGACCTATTTCACACAAAGGCGGCGCGACAGTCGCGGGTCAGAACTAGTCCGTCCACGCACCGCGCCGCCTTCGGGTTACGAGAGTCTGAGCGCCTTGGCCCTGGCGACAACGGGACGAACTACGGTCTAGGGTCAGAATAGTCCGTCTACGGGCTGTACTACAGTCTAGGGTCAGAACGGGTTGCGCTGGTTCTGTTACATAATGCACGGTGGCCAGGGACTCCAAAGCGAGGCGAGTTCCGCGGAAGTGAAGCCAGTTATATGGCGTGGGTAATAGAACCATAAACACCCATATGTAATTCACAACTTCCAATACAGATTCAAATACTTCAGCAAGTATGTTTGTGAACTGACTTTACACCTGAGGCGTGAGCGACACTGGTTTCAGTGGCATCAGCAATTCACATCCATATATAACTTATTGGAGAAGTGACAGTTTGGGTACTACCAGAAAGGCTGATAGTGTGGTGCTTTTGATTTTCTCTTTGTATTGCAATTCCCTCCTCCAACCCTCTTCCATCCAAACTGTCTCCTACAGGAATGAATGTTGGGACTGCTCTGATGGCCGAGTGTGTTTTTTTTTTTAAACTCCCCTTCCACAACCACTAGTAACTTATTTATTAAACAATAATGAATGTAAAGCAATCTTTGTATTACAAGTATTTGAAAAACGGAGATTTGGAGATTAATTTATTGTAGGCACACTTTGTCAGTTTAAAATTCTATCAGACGTTGTTGCCTGAAGAAGTCTGATAAAATCAGATGAAGCTTTGCAACCATCCCTATGCAACCGCCCTATCTCGATGTATAATCATTCTCAATAAATCATTTAAATCAAAATCAGCTTGTCTGGTTTTCTCTGGAATTTTCAACAAACTGAACAAAGTTTAAAATGTTTAGTGCATCAACTCAGTGACAGTCACTTTTAATTGTTATATTTCAAGTTTATCAATAATCAAAGGTCACCACTCTATTCATCTAATTTCTAGTTACAGAAGGATATAATGGAAATATGGACTCAAAAACTTATAAGGCTCTTTCATACTGCAACAGAAATTGAACTATATGATCTACTGGACGCCAATACAAGATGACGCGAGTGTGAAATAGGTCAATAGCATTTCCTCTGTTTTTAAAATCAAAATTTTGGTAAAGGTTTATTCATTAGCAAAACGTTATTGAAATATCAACTCACTAAGTTCAATACAGATTGCGCCAGGAAGACATTTGCATTCAGGCATACCGGCGTCTCCTTTTACACACTTTTTATTGGCAGGACAGTAGTCAGTTTTGCACAGGTCTGAAAATAATTATATACAGGTTTAAAGGCCATAACAATCAACAATTACATTCTTATATTATAGGTCTAGATGATGACACATAACAATGGAAATGTTCATTTGAACAAGTATACATTCATCAGTTTATATGTTCATTGCCGCATAGAATGAAGCACAACACACGAACGCAGTGCGTCTATCTTTTTCTTTCAAGTACTATTGTGAATGAATGTGTGTGGTTTAGTTCTCTGGATATACTACAGAATATGTTGAAGAGCTTAAAAAAATTTCAATATTTTCCGACAAATGATCAACGTTATTAGACTATGATCACTAATATAAACCTTCTGAATACATGCACTTCTAAGACAAAATATTGTCAGGTACAACATCAACGCTACTTAGATTTGTAATATTTGAGTGAAGAATTAAGGAAATACTCAGTTCACTTACGTATGCAATGTGGATAAGTTCCAGTGTATCCTGGTCGACAGGCGCATGTGATAGCCGTTTCGCCGATTAAGCATATGCCCCCAGCCTCAGGTGGTATGCACGTGTTGTTACATGTCAAGCTATCTGGAAACGAAAATAATCTACATAACAACATGATAGAAAGAATATCAGAATTTGCGTATTATGCTAACTTCATATCTTGACATACCCATCCCATATTTACCTGTTTTTTGCTATCATTGGCATATTTTAATTAATCAGGTACAACGTGTGGTACAGGTTATGCCTAAGCTTCCAAAATGCGTCCCATTCTTGGATAACTGTTTAGGCAAGAATTTGATATCGTATAGATGTATATGAAAATTCCTCACCACCGTATAAGATGTGGATGAAGACTCTTTTTAGGAAACAAGGTCTACCTTGGTTGGTTCATTATATGCGTAAGCTATGGATAGTACATATATGGCCAATGGGAGAGTAGCCCATGCCATCACTATTCTATCCAGTGACTTTTATGCAGGTCCTTACCTATACAGTCGTCGTGTGAGACGGAGCCGATGCCCTTTGTGGTGTAACCGCTGCCGCAGTCGGTACATGAGTTTTCCCATTTACGGGTTTGATAGGTACCAATAGGACAGGGCTCACATTTAGGGCCATCATGGTAGCTCCCTGGCTTACAGTCACCTATTTGATCATAGAAAGAGTACGGTTTGGACACCTTTCCTACATCACATCATTTTTATTATTTAACACTTTTTGCCCTACTTGTATAGAAGACATATTTCTTTATAAGAGGTATTTATGTGTGAATAAATTTGTAACTGGTTCGTCACCCTTGATCTATTTTAAACTGCTGATCTTTTGAAAAAATGTTATCATGTAAACTCCAGAGGCGGACGCCACTGATAGTGAAGCACAATTTAATCATATCTCTGGTGATGGGCCGGATTCGGTCGATTACAAATGTAAGTACATATAGACATAAAGTTATGTGTCTCAGCTAGTTACGCCACATCCAAGACCATAACCCCACCCCACCCCGATCTAATTGCGTTATGTGCCATTTCCAGAGACGTACGTGTTTGAAAAGGTTAGTCCGATCCCAAAGGATTATTCTCCTACATGTTTTTGTAAAAATGTATCTATACTGGGAAACACACTCGCTCGACTAAAAACAGAAATAGCGTTGATAATAGGTCGAGCTTAGGAAGCTCATTGGGTCAGTCAAAGCGGCACCGTTATCACGTGACGTAAAATATCCTAATACTAAAGAACTCGACCCGTAACGAACTCGACCCGAAAAAACTTGACCCGTAACGAACTCGACCCGTTTTAAGAATCCGATCTGTAACGAGTTCGATCCGTTTTAGATATTCTCAACCCTATTGTGGATGAATATTATATTTAGTAGTAAGTATATTAGGGGGGGGGGGGGGGGGTGTCTAACGGGCTCCCGACGCGCACCGATGCGCGCCGATATTGACCTCCCGATACAAAATCCATATCGTAGCAAAATCGTAGCGCATATCGGGACAGTTGGTCAGGTTTCTATGATACCGCACCGACGCGCACCGACGCGCTACGATAAAAAATCCGTACCGTAGAGGGTCTACGACAATCGATCATGGATCGATTGTCGTAGCACGTCGGTGCGCGTCGGTATGTATGGGTGACACTGTGAACGGGAAATCATATGAAATAATCAACGAAAAATTATGGAAATTTTCTGAATATCTGTAATATATAATGATAATGCCGATCTGCAAATATGGTGAAATTTGAAAATATATAAAGGTCTCAAATCGATAATTTTATACCTTAAATTGGAACTGATTTTTATCATTAAATATTATTATGAAATATATAATATTGTTTTGCATCTACAGATAAATATAAATAAAAAATATGCATTATTTCTGGAATTATAAAGAAAAAATGGTTGATTACGCTGGTTGCATCGTGAGCTATATCGGGGTGTATCGTGACCATGATAGCTTTTTCATGCACCCTCCCAACACGTTACGACGCGCACCGGCGCAAACCGACGCGAACCGACGCAAACCGATACGCTACGATATGGTCATTTTGTATCGGTGCGCGTCGGCGTGTATCGGCGTTGGTGGGTGCCTATTCTAAGACTTCAAATTTGGTCTTGGCTTCAAATTTGGTCCTCTCTGGATAAGAAAACAAACAAAAAATCCTTCCCCTATTAAAGCCTATCCGTAACCCTTTCCCTTTCCCTATCCCTAACCCGAAACCTATGACATATCCGAACAACTAAATACAGAACATGTTTAAAGACATATGGACGTGGGATACAAGGCATTTATTATCCACCTGATACAAAGTGTCCATAGAAAACACATAGGGAGTTTATATGGACATACCTGGTGCATACGGATATGTTGTATGCTCCGGGTGGCGCATACGGAAAAATAGTGCGTGCGGAAAAATAGTGCATAACTAAAACGAACTGATATCGACATGCCACTCGTCCAGAAAAGGTGGATAATAAATACAATATAGACTGGTTTCGGATAAAAGCGTTTGTATGCTCCTCGGAGTTGACTCTGCGCAATATCCTCGCATACGCTCGGATATTACTACGCGTCAACTCCTCGGAGCATACGGCCGCTTGTATCTGAAACCAGTCAATATTGTGTATGTATTAACCCATCTTGTCTTGTCATATGCGGTAGTGTATTATGTGCATCAGGGTTATAATGATGGGGCGTAATACCCCTACCTAGTTCACAGTCCTCCTTCTCCTTAGCCCCCATTCTTTCAGTGGTGGTACCGTTAGGGCATCGTAAACAGACCAAGCCATCATGTTTTCCTTTGTAGAAGCCACGTTTACACGGGACGCACGTGAAGGTATGGTCAGGTTCGAATCCAGCGTGGCATACAGCTAGAAACAGATGCAGAAGGACGTCTTATATTATAAGAGCATGGTAATCACTCAGCAGATAAAGGTAAGGGATAACAGGTCACGGGGTATTTTGGTCCCAGATTCCATCCAGATCTTTGAGACCCAAGGACAACTCCATGAAATGCTTATGGATTTCTCTCCATTGTCACAGGGGGTTCTTATTTCAAGTATATAAATGTTAGTAGCTAATGAGTTCCGTGATGGCTAATTCCCAAACAGCGATTAACTGCTCTGCTTGTATAACTTTGTATTGCTGAATAGGCTTATGCATTTGTCTAAATTCAGATTGATACATTCCTAGTGCTCTTCGGGAAAAAGATACAACGGAGAGTCGCCTACATAAGATAGGTAAATACAGGTATATGAACACAGGAAAAAAGAGTTAAGCCAAATATCCAAATTCATTCAGTCTATGTCACAGGAATTTATTATACTTGTATATGGAACACCTTGAGATATCGAAGGAATGTAGACCTTAACTTGACTAGGTTTCTAAACCAATGTATGGTAAAATATGATCGATTTCAGGTATAGGATAAATATAGTGCAACACATTATGGTTGTACACAATTCAAGACTCGATATAGTATCACAGAAACTCGCCATTACGACCTCGATCCATAAACAGAAAATCTTCTTGTTTAAACATTGCAGAATTAGGCACCTGCCATCATGACATATTCTATAATGATTTTAACATTGATATTACTCTAGTGTGATTTTTATATTTGCCTTGACAACCAACCATATAAAGCGAGACCGCATTGTCACTATAAAAATTTGATTTCTAATAATGCTTACGTTTGCAGTCAGTTTTATTTACTGAACCCGTGGTGACAGTGTAGGTAAAGTCAGGACATTCCTTGCATTTGATTGAATCGTTCCTTGGCTGATAGCTATTTACTGGACAGGCCACGCATGACGAATTATGTTTGTCAAAGTACTGCCCAGGTAAACAGAGCTCTAGGAAAGAAAAATGAAACTGTGTGTATTCGAGCAGCTATATAGTTACATCAAACAAGAAGTTTCAATTGTTAAATATTAGATTTTCCTTTAAATTCTATACTCTATAATATGTTCTAATGTAAACCATTTTTATTATCAGACTGAGAAACAACGAGAAAGATCTATGTGGACACCAAATAAAAAAACCTATATTATTAAAGCATCCGTATGACTGAGTGTCTTGAATGATACTGATGACTAGATTGTTTGGAAAGGTGTGCTGCTACTGAAAGGAATTAAATTACCTTTACTTTTTGATGATGAGAATAAATTGATGTTTCATATAATATATTTCTAGTGATGTAACAGTTATAAAAAAAATTCTGAACAACTTGTGCACCGGATAGATTGATAGCTCTGAAAGTAAAACAAAAGGCTGATGCCTACTCTGGGTGCAGTTGTCTGCGGAGACACTCGCCGGCCATGGAGTAGTAAAGCCGTCTCGACATTCCTTGCAGTAGTCCTCCACGCCTTGGGTCCGGAATGTGCCGCGCTTACACTCCTCGCATTCCTGGTCCTCATGGCTCCACTCCTCACCATCGTGACAGAACCCTGCAACACAAGACAGAGTAAGTGGTAATGGAGGTAATATGAACAGCTAGTTCTATGAGAAAACGTGGTAACTGAGCCTGTAGGATGACTGTTAGATGTATATTGTCCCATAACATATGTTATGGGTCAAAACGCGGACAAAGTCATCCCTATGGGTTCAGACACTATGCTTTCCTACATTATCATATATACCTAAATAACGCTGAAAAACGCCATTTTGTGTACTTACTAAGTCGTTCACAACAGGCTCATTACCCTACCCCCGGATAAAAGTAGACAAGCAGTGGCTTGGGAGAATAAAATTTTATTTAATTTTATGGAATAATATGGAATAATAGTAAGTAAAATTATGTCGACCTTACTGGACGAGCATATGAATGATAAGATAATATGAAGGTAAGTAAATGATAATTGACAGGTAGAATAGAAGTCAATTATGATAAGTAAAATATGAAATACAATACACATGATAATTGTATGAAATACAATACAGGTAATTGTATAAATAATAAAAAGGTCTACGTGAGTAGGGAGAGAAGAGAGAAGGTTGTGGGTGGGTGGGACGAAAAAGTACTGTAGTACGTGTGTACTGCAGGGAGGTTGAAGGAGAAGTGAGGCCGGGGTCCGGACCGGGCTGTACCACGTGACCTCGTGGTGGGTGAGAAAGCCGCGAGGGGGCAGGAGGGGCGCCCGGGAGGCGCGGTAGAGGGGGACACCGGAGGAGGCAATGACTCCCCCTGAGCAGAGCCCATGAGAATACCATTACCCTACCCCCGGATAAAAGTAGACAAGCAGTGGCTTGGGAGAATAAAATTTTATTTAATTTTATGGAATAATATGGAATAATAGTAAGTAAAATTATGTCGACCTTACTGGACGAGCATATGAATGATAAGATAATATGAAGGTAAGTAAATGATAATTGACAGGTAGAATAGAAGTCAATTATGATAAGTAAAATATGAAATACAATACACATGATAATTGTATGAAATACAATACAGGTAATTGTATAAATAATAAAAAGCCAAAAAGGCAAGATAAGGAGAGGGGGGTGGGAAATGTTTTTAGTCTTTGTGTAGTGACTGGATCAAGGCTCGATTGACGGCCTTTGCATCGTTGGCCTTGATGTATGCCCGGTGGGCATTGGATTTCCAGCCCCCGTAGCGCTGGATGGACAACTCAGGCAGGCCCGCCTGGTATGCCTGAGTTGCGGCGGCCTTACGTAGGCTGTGGAGGGTGTACGTGGAAGGCTGTCCTGCTGCCTTCAGCAGGGCCTTCCATTCTCGGGTGAGAAGTCTCGTGGTGACCACGTCCCCGGCCGCGAGGGTGAGGAACGGGGCCTCGGGGCTGGTCGTAGGGACGGCCGCGATCATATCGGTGATAGCGCGTACCGGACACGCTGCGACCTCGGGGGACGCCTGGATTACCACAGTTTTTTCCTCCCCCACCAGTTGTAGGTTCTTGGCCGCCTTGATACGGACGGTCACTTCCGTCGGCGTGACCACCACGTCGCGGCGCGACAGGTGTCGCGCAGGGTCGAACTTGGCGGCCGACGGTGGGGCGACCTCGCTCTGCCGCAGGGCCGCGTAGTATATGATGAGTATCCCAGCCCGCAACACCAGGTGGGTCGGCGAGTGTGTGAGGGCCGCGAGGGCCGCCCTGAGGACCTCCATGGGGACCGGAGGCTTGATATTTGGGACGTACGATTTGTTGCGCCTCATTGCCTCCAGGGCGCGCTTCACTCTGTAGTCCTCTGTCGGCGCGATGTCCCCTCCCGTCAGTCGCAGATGCGACCGCACATGGGATAGTTGATTCGCGACCGTCGCCGGGGAGGGGGC
This sequence comes from Alentia gelatinosa, assembly GCA_950022655.1. Classification (NCBI taxonomy): domain Eukaryota; kingdom Metazoa; phylum Annelida; class Polychaeta; order Phyllodocida; family Polynoidae; genus Alentia; species Alentia gelatinosa. The sequence goes on from OX465579.1 coordinate 129,866,394, forward strand.
GTGGTCCGAGACGTATTCGAGGTACGCCGTGATGAAGCTGGTAGTGGGTTTCTGGGCGTCGGCACCCATCCGCCGGCAGAATGCGAGGTATGTCGCGACGGCACTCCGCTGGTTCGCGACCGTTCCGGGGGCACGCGCCTCGCATTGCCGCGCAGATGCCCTCGTCTGGAGTAAGAGCAGCTCCGGATCTGCAGACGAGACGGAAGACAGGGTTAAAACACACGTGGGTGCAGGGAAAGACCTCGAGGAGGGAATGGAAATTTCTGAACATCGAAGCCGTATCGAAGTCCCTCGAGGTCAGATGGGCCCGACTGAGGGCATCCGCGACGGTGTTGAGTTTTCCTGGGACGTGCGTGTAGATGAAATCTACCTGCATTTTTGCCTGAACCATCCAGGCCTGGCGGGCACACTCGGCCAGAACGGGGTTCCTGGCACGCCCCGATGTGAGTGCCTGGACGGTTCCCATATTGTCGCAGTAGACTTCCACGCGAGACCCCCTGTCCCGGTCTGTGATGAACGTGCACATCGCGAACACCGTGTTGAGGGCCTCCAACTCAGCGATGCAGCCGACCGGGTCGTTGACCGGACAGACCTGTCCGGAGTAGCAGTACGTGCCGTCCGTACCTCCGATGCCCGAGAGACACGCGTCCACGATGAGGCACTTGGTCGGGGGTCCTCGCGGGATAATGGCGTGGCCATTCCATCCCTCGGCAAAGCGAAGGAACCAACCGAGGTCCTGTCTCATATCGGAGTTAATGTTCAGGTAATACCCACTCATGCCTCGGAGGGCCTCGAGGAGTTTACTGACGAATGGGCGTGCCGCCCTGATGCACTTTGACACGTGTAGTACCCGCCCGAGGACGGATTGAAGCTGGCGTTTCGTCAGAGACCGCTTCATGGACACGGCCCTCACGTGTTCTCGGACCTCGTGAAGCTTGTCCTCGGGCACGGTAAGTGACATCTCGGCGGCGTTGATCACTATGCCCAGCCACGTCACGACCTGGCTCGGGGGCTGGGCTTTACTACGGGCCTCGGGGAGCCCGAGTTCCGTCAGCAGTTCTCGGGCCGTCCGGAAGTCGGCCTCGGATTTCTCTCTGTTGGGTGAGAGGATTATGACGTCGTCGAGGTACATGCAGGCCTCGACCCCCTTCTGTGCGAGTATCGCGACGACTGCCTCCGCGACACACTGCATATGGTACGAGGAGGCACGGGCACCAAAGGGCATCGCCGTATCACAGAAGTACCCGTCCCTCCACGCGAAACACAGAAGGGGCCAGTCCAGGGGGTCGCACCGGAAGTTTTTATACGCCCTCGCGATGTCGATCGAGCACATATAACTTCCGGTCCCCGAGGCCACCAGGCGGCCGACGAAGCTGTCGACGGTCGGGAGGCCATGCTCTCTCTCCTCGCCGTACACCGAATTCTTCACCACAAAACTGTTGACGCTGTCGTTTTTAGGGTACGTCATGTCGGTGATGACACGACGGTCGTCGGTCCCCCTTTTCTCGCGTGTCATCAACGGCGACACGTGACACCAGGGTTCAAAGGGGGGAGCCTCGTACGGCCCTAGGAGGTTGCTGAACCCTCGTTCCTTGTTGATGAAACTGTCCAGCTGATCAGGGTATCCCGTGGCACTGGGGTGATTGGGCACGCCCCTCGTATCGCTCACGGGGCCGGTGTATCCCAGGGGAAAACCGTATCTGATGAAGTCCAGGAGCTCCTCCCTCCCGGGGAGGCCCGTGAGGTACCGCTCCCACGCCGGGATACACAAGTCTGTGGGGAGGTCGATGCGCGCCGCGAGCGCGTTGGGTAAGCCCGTGCGCCGCACCTCCTCGTAGATGTAGGCGTGGCCCGGGGGCCCGGGGGCCGAGAAGGAGGGCCAGTGAGTCCGCCGGTGTCCGGCGAACCTCTCGGGGTCCGTCCGGACTCCGGGGGAGGGAACCCCGGTCTCGCATACCTCCCTCACAGCGGCGAAGTCAATATCCATTCCGGTGTTCACCTCCTCCCGGGGCAATTGCCGAGCCAATTGCTCCTGCTCCCCGCCAACACGCATAACCACGGGAGTGGAGTCGTTGGTGGGCGGGGTCCTGTGTTTGCTACGATCCCCCACGTGGGCGGCACGTGTTGTTGTTGTCACGTGGGGTGTTGCGTCATCCTGCGTGCACTCGCTCCCTGGTACCCCCTCCCCGAGTGCAGGCGTCCTGAGGGTAGGGGGTGTACGACGCGCCACGCTCACTCGCGGGACGCGTCCGGGCCGTTTTTTGACCCCTGTTGTTTCAGCGGTTGAGGATCACTGGTGCGGAGCGAGTGTCCGGCGTGCGGCATCCGGTGTGTCGGGGGTGCGGATGTTTGGGCAGCACTCTCATACCCGCCACCGTACATCAGCTTCCTGTTGCACGCGTGTATGGAGTGCGTGCACATCCGGCCAACGGAATCACAGAAGGAGCACACGTGAATCCATTTGATGTTACCGTCCTGGTGCCCGTTCCGTTGGCGGCACCCCCTCTCTGAGTTGTAAGCACGGCAGGGGAGCTCCCGCCCCCCGGCCTTGCCGCCGTCGTGGCCGTTGGTCGTGGTGGTCGTAGCCGTCATAGCCAGGCGCACACGTTCATCCTGGATCCGCACGTGATCCGACCAGTAAATCCGCCCAGCCTCGACTTGGTCGAATACAAAGTCGGACCAACGGCGGACCCCGGCCCACGGTCGAGACTGCGCATCCACCGATACTTGTGAGAGATGCCTGTACATATCCCTCCTGTGTTCCTCGGGGACCACTCTGTGGTCCTCCATCATCACGAGGAACGCACTGACGTATTCCATAGGTCCGAGGGTGCCCCTGACCTCGAGTTTCTGCGCGAGGGTGTACAGACCCTCGCGCTCAACATACATATACGGCTTCGAAATACTCTTAGAATGAAAGTCAGTAGTACTCTTACCGGCCGTACGGTCGTGGGGCATGGCCTCTCGGTCTATCTCTCGCTGCAGGTGATGTTCCGGTAGGTAACGGTCACGGAGGGCCCGTGGGGCGGGGAGGCGCGAGGCCTGGTCCTCGGCCCATTCCCGCGTCCGATCCTCAGCCGGGGTGCGTGCCTCGCGCACGGTCGGCGGGTGATGAGAGACCCGGCTGGGCGACCGTTGTCTGGACATCGCTGCTAGGGTGGCCATCATGGTGTCCATCTTTGCTCCAGTGCGGTCATACGGGACGTCTTGACCGTTGATCCTCGTTCCGAGACGGATTCGATCTGATCGTTTGCCGCCTCGCTCCCTCTCGGCGTTCCATCCGACTGTACCTGAACAGAAACCTCCGGTGCCCTCGAGGTGCTGGCCACGGGAGTATTTCTTGTCGTGGGACCCATTCTCCTATAGTCGTAGAAGTACTTTCACGTGTGTATGGTGTGCTGGCCTATACTCGTGGAGTATGAGGCTGCGAGCACGTGGCCAAGAATAACGAAAAAGTACTGTAGTACGTGTGTACTGCAGGGAGGTTGAAGGAGAAGTGAGGCCGGGGTCCGGACCGGGCTGTACCACGTGACCTCGTGGTGGGTGAGAAAGCCGCGAGGGGGCAGGAGGGGCGCCCGGGAGGCGCGGTAGAGGGGGACACCGGAGGAGGCAATGACTCCCCCTGAGCAGAGCCCATGAGAATACCATTCACTACGACACAATGCGCCCAAACATACTGCATCCCTAACAGTGGCATGTACTTCATGGAGAGTTCTACACTTCCTTGATACAAGATAGTAGATAAATTACAGTAGCGTAGCCTCTGCTTGCATTATGTGGCTATTTTTCAGCTGTGAATGTGTTACTAGACACGCTGCGGTGCATAGTTCGTGTTCGTGTGGCAGTCCTAGTGGCAAGCAGGTGCATTTTGACCGCCAGGCTCAATGGAAACGGTCACTGGGCATACACGTTCTCTTTTATATTTAATCTACGCTTATCCGTCAACGAAACACCTATCTACTCCTTGTTATTTTTGTGTTAGATAAAGGGGCCCGGGGCCAGTTATGTTTCTCCAAACCGAAGCTATATATGTGTCTATCTGTTATTCAGTTACTACTGACTACTATATTTCATAGTACGGGACTATCTAGCTTATATGGAATCATCAATACAATAATTCATTCAGCTTTGCACGGATCTGTTCGTGCAATTAGCCATCAACACTGTTATCAAAATAGCAAACCAACCTATTGTACTATTGTACACGAAAACCACTATTTTACATATTTATACGCCCGGCGTATAAAGGTATCATTTTGCGTATACAAGGTTGACCTTTTTTCCGTTGTGTATATGCCTTATCTATTGGCGTATATATGTGTCCATATATATACGTCATATATACGCCTGATTCTCTTAGCCACTATCAAATAATTCCGATCTCTGCCACTTGGGGACACCACTGTAGTATATCTCATTTGCCATTAGTCATTAAGTCCTTGGTATATGGGAAATCCAATGTTTTGATATCAATTTTTATTATAAAATTGTTCTAAAACCCTATTTAATATCTCTTCATCAAATGCATATAATAAATCAAGGATTCTTTGGTTTTTTAAAAGTTATTTAATAGATTTTACCTTCAAACTTTATAAGCCTTTAAGAAGTTGAGACTATAGACATTGAGGGCCAGACCGGCCCCGCCCCCACCTAACCCCTGCCTAACCCCCGACTAACTGGTGGTCTCAGGGTTTCGCACCTATACCTCTACCAGCACAAACAGGCGCATTCCCACCTTCAGTGCTCGGGGTAGCTATCGGTGAGGGCGGCTGTGAGGGCGGCTGTGAGGGTGGCTGTGAGGGAGGCGGCCACATTCACAGTGTGTAGGGAGAGAACTTCCCACTGAAACCACCTATACCTCTATCAACACCGGGTGCAGGCAGGAGGGAGGAGGGGAACCTGGTGCTGAACCTTTTTTAAAAAAATTTGCTATCAGTACACATATACACCTGGCGTATATATATCACGCAGAGGATATTTCCTTTCGTATACGTCTGGTATGAAATACAGCCAAGACGCGTCTTTTATATGCCTAATACGCTGGCGTGAAATATGGGCGTATATATATATATATATGAAAAAAGCCAATATTCAGCCGATACATGCACTTCCACAATGGCGTATATATGAATAGAATGGTGGTTTTCGCGCAGTGACTATAACAGATTTCCCGTGGATTTATGTTTTTCCCCCCTGAAAATTGGGGTGCCAGGGAAATACCGTACATTTTACGGATATATATTCAACTATTATTTTAAACACGAGAGAGATGAGAGAGGGGTGATCAGGAGAGGAGAAAGTGAGGAAAGAGAGAGAGTGAACAGAGAAGGATGGAGATGGAAGAGAATGGCGAAGAGAGTGGAGAGAGAGAGAGAGAGAGGAATGGAGAGGAAGAAGAGTATACATACCTATACAGGCGTCCACATTCTTGGATCCGACTGTGCGCGTAATGCGGTCATCAGGACAGTCCTCACAGAAATGCCTTTGTTCTTCTGGCTGGTAGGTGTTTAGTGGACATTTGGCGCAAATAGTCTCATTCAGGTACTCCCCCGGGTAGCACTTCTCTGAATCGTAGGTAAAACATATTAAAATCATTGTAAATATCTTTTTTTTTCTCCTATACCGCGCCATCCCTTTTAACAGCGATACTACCCGACTTTGCATCAACTAAATTGATTTAAAATATACAACCAAAGAAGTAGGTACTCTTACTATTGGGCACACACACACACACACCTACACACCTACACACCTACACACCTACACACCTACACACCTACACACCTACACACCTACACACCTACACACCTACACACCTACATACCTACACACCTACACACCTACACACCTACACACCTACACACCTACACACCTACACACCTACACACCTACACACCTACACACCTACACACCTACACACCTACACACCTACACACCTACACACCTACACACCTACACACCTACACACCTACACACCTACACACCTACACACCTACACACCTACACACCTACACACCTACACACCTACACACCTACACACCTACACACCTACACACCTACACACCTACACACCTACACACCTACACACCTACACACCTACACACCTACACACCTACACACCTACACACCTACACACCTACACACCTACACACCTACACACCTACACACCTACACACCTACACACCTACACACCTACACACCTACACACCTACACACCTACACACCTACACACCTACACACCTACACACCTACACACCTACACACCTACACACCTACACACCTACACACCTACACACACAAATATACATGCCAGTGTGGGTATATATATGGTGATGCCTTGAGTAAATCTTTCCATTTCGTATCAGCAGTGCTAAAGGTCCGTCGTGGGTGCCTGACTGTATATTGGTGATGGCCAATGTAAATTGGCTATTAGGAGAACAAAAAACAATGTACACCGTTTTCGTCGGCCAATGGAAACGGGCCTACATAAATATAGTGGAAGGTGGTGGGACTTGGTTGGGTGAGTTGAGATGATTCATGAAGGCGGAACGTAAATAATTATACTTAATAGGAAAGTGACCTTGACAGATTGCGTATGTGTAGGGTTGACCACCGAGGACGACAATGAACCAGCCCCCACTGACAAGTAGCGTATGAGGACAAAAGCCAGTGACAGGTTGAAATGAAATTGGATTCAGTGTTTTTCTCCATGTTTCAGCGATAATATACATTTCTGATTCTGAGTGGACTACAAATGATGACAACTAAGGTGAAGGAAACACACGTTTTATTTCTCATCACCGATATTATGATGATATGATTCGTTTAGTCAAACACAATATCCAGTTTTATTATCATCGACATAAGGGGGGTCTGATTCTGTTAAAAATACAATGTCCACGATATATATACACCTACCTCGGTCACACTCTGCAGGGTCTATTGTCCCTGTCCCGATAGTAGTTATTCCGTCAGCGCACCTTGTGCAATTGCTAGTTCCGGCTTGTTCTTTGAATGAGCCCAGAGGGCACGGTATGCATCTGTCTCCCTGGTCTGATTCACCAGCCGGGCACGATCCTATTGGAGAAGTGGGAAAATCTAAGGTAAGTGCACTGATTATTGAAAACACCATACGTTTTTCGTATAATATTCAAATAAAACAAATTGAAATTGAAAGGACATATATATGTGTGTTCGTTTAAAGATAATGGGAAATTAAGGCATACTTACTTAGACAAGCATCAGCTGAAATAGATCCATTTTGACCGCTAGTCCCTGTTCCAGTGTCACACGAAAGGCAAAAGGTTTGCCATTTCTCTGGTTGGTACTCATCTGCTGGACAAGGGAGGCAATCATTTCCGACCAACTGTTGTCCAGGCATACATGCACCTGTAATCCGATAATAGGGTGAAATAGAATCCAGGAGAATCCTCAGTAGGAAGTCAAATATAAAACTTATAATAATATATATATGTGTGTATTTATATTAGTCTGTTTCACAAAGAACAATACATATAATGTTATTGAATTAACAAACCTATACATTGATCCTCTCTAAAAGAATTCTTCATCAACCGATGATACTAGTATCATCTGGAATGCCTAGCGTAGTAAACACGCTACTTACTAATACTGCAGTCACTTTTATTCGTTGAACCTGGTTGCTGGGTAATCTTATTTAGAGGGCAGTCCTTGCATACGTCACCCCGCATAGAAGTATCTTTGTATTTATCTTTCGGGCATGGTATGCATGTATTACCGTCCTCCTGCATGCCCTTCGGACATATAACTGCAAAAAGAGACCAGTTTTCATCAGTGCCATACATAGCATTGGATGACAAAAGATCCAGTTAGCCATTAGTGGTTATTCCGATCTTCCCAATGCAATTCATTCAAATTTCAATAGAGATATATCAGAATATAATTCAATTGCATATTTTTCTACCCGTTCAAAAGCTCCAAATGTGTTTCACATTATATTAGATGTCAGTATAAAATTCTACTTGAAGTCGTGATGTCCTAATTGACTCGTTATTCCTCTTTTCCTTTTCTTTTTATTATCTAGCCTAGGCAAGCTCTATCAACTCATAACAATCACTTCCGGAGAGTGAATCCTGGTTCTTTGTAGCCCAACTACATTTTCCAAGATCAGTTCATAGCTCTGAAGTAGCCAACTGCATGTTATATTCGGGTCCGATTAAAACAGCTACTTACTGATACAGTGGTCCTCACGAGTACGCCCCAAGCTCATTGTAGTTTTGTATAGTCCACACTTTTTACAATCAGGTTTTGACATCTTGTCTTGGTATTCGCCTTTTGGACATGGTGTGCACTTTAGTTCTTCAACGTAGGTTCCTGGTGGGCACAGAGCTGAAAGAGAGATGTATCGTTGTGACAGACTTCAATATTTACTGCAATTTTTTAAAAGTGAAACAAACAGCACGGCTTCTCTGATGAATCAGATGCATGCATACATGTATATGTTCAGGGTTGAATATTAATAAACAATACACATTCTCTCTATCACTCTCAAATAGTCGTTTGTGAGAAATACAAGAAACCTTTTTTGATCATTGTTGTTCACTAACAACATACCGCATTGTCAGATTGTTCATCAAGTACTGCAACTTCACGTGATGTAATCAACAAACAGTCTCATCATAGAGATAAAGATGTCTTGGGGATAGGAAACCGGTCCATGTTCACTCATATAGTACCTGAGTCAGCATGCTATTGGGATGCGCATGGTACTACATGGGTATTTATAAACTTTGGTTGCCTCGAATGTACATATAGGCTCCACTTGCCTTTAAAATCAAACAATAATCATTCTAACTTTAGACAATTAGATTGTTGTGCTCCAGCATTTATGAGGTATGTGTAATCTAGATAATTGTGGTTTGAACAACTGCCTGATGATTTATCATTTTAAATTGGTGAAGACATAATCATTGCTGGGTATCTTCAAACAGTCTAAATATCTTTACCTGACATCCAATATAATCATTATCAAATAGTTTTGGGGGATATTATTTTTCAATCGTTTGTGATGTGCCTCCATAAAATACTATATAAAAACATAGTTATGACGCCTATACGATGATACTCATATGAGGTGAAGGCCAGAATTCCTTCCGAACTTGTTCTTCGAACTCGTTCGGAAGGATTTTCTTTATAATTATCGATTTTCTTTATAATTCACAGTGGTAGAACAGTGCTGCGGAGTTGTTTTCTTTGCATTCTCCGTAAAACATATTAAAGAATTATGTATCAAAGTTTGAAAACAGAATACTTATTTTGTGTATATAAAAGAAACAACACCGAGAGATATAATCATAATGAGGGATACGGAATAAAGGCAAATTGGTATTAATGGTATGTTAATTGATATTGAAAAGACCGCATTAAGTCACTGAATGTAGGCTTCGCTGCAGAGTGACTCCACGATCTTAAATCCCAGGACTAGGGCCCAAAATAAAAGACAGCTAAGTTTAAAAAGACCAAGGACCACTTTACAAAGAAAATCCAGTGTACGAAGGTATGACTAGGTGGAACAACCTCCCCAAAGGAGGTATACTTACCCATATTGCAACCGTCACTTGATGTTGTACCATTGCCTTTAGTTGTTAATCCATCTATGCAGGGGGTGCACCGTTCGTCCAGGCCTTGTTGGCGATAGGTCCCTCTTTCACACGGTCGACACACATCGTCCTCTCCCAACTCGGTACCACTTTCACACGTGTCTGAAAAAAATGTTATGCCACTTAAATAAGGACAGTCTAATCAGGAGAGTCTAATAAGTCTATAGCTATTTTAAATGGTAGCCCTTAGAACTAGGGGACATTTTTGAATTCATCGATGATCACAGTGTGCCTCTTACGCAAGGGAAACGTCTGTCAAAATACATTTATATAACATTTGAGGTTATTTGTGAAACTGGGTCTAATGGTGCAGGAAGCCCACCACCCCATATACCAGACACTCTATAAGCGATATCTAAAAAGTGATTGTGGGAGACTCAGCCAGTAGTTCTCACTGGCGTTGGTGAAATGATTATCATGATAGCATTGCAAAATTATGATATTTGGGATAAAGGTATGACACACATAACAAACCCTTCTCCGCAAATGCCTCTTGCGTTTTAGCATGGATATCTGGGACCTGTTTCACTAGTTTCGTGACATGTCTGTGACACCATACAGACATAGGGGTTGGCTAGTTTCGTGACAACACAAGTAGCTGCCCTTGGGAAAAGACAGACCCAAAACATATGAATTAGACAAATCTAGACAAATCATGGACCTCTTTCACTAGTTTCGTGACAAATGTGTTAGACAGACATGGAAAGCGGCACCAACAGTGCAAGCAAGAATGGACAAAACGAAGTCTAATGTCTAGTTCTTATGAAACCGGACACACCATCTAGACGCCATCTAGACATGTCACGAAACTAGTGAAAAAGGTCCCAGATCTGTATGACATGTCTGACTCTGTCACCATACTGGAGATTATTTGGAGAAAACGCACTTGAGATGATCATGACTATGAAACACAAAGCAGTCGGCGAACCGATCACTGCATCCCACCAATAGCCTATTGAAGGCAATGACCTCAAAACAGCCGCTAACTGGTCTCTATTAGCGATTGTCACAACTATGAAACACCTCCCTAGTTTCGGGACAGGCTCACATTGTCAGTGCCTATCATATCAAAGCGTCTAAGTAAGCACAGTGTAACGCGCGTTAATAGCTTAATGAGTTAATATCTTTAACCTAGAAATAATACATTCCACGCTAAATAATGACATATTCACCATAACAGTCATCCTCAGAGGTGGAGCCTTTTTCACGTGTAGTCATAGACGTTGTGCAAGGATCACACTCATAGAGGAATCCGGGAGCATCACTGTAGTAGCCTTTGGCACACAGGAGACACTTGAGTTCACGTATGTTGAAATATGATCCAGGCGGGCAATCCGGGATGCATTGTGACAATGAGCTCGAACCCTTCCTCAATGTGATTTGATCATCTTTACATTTTTTGCATGATGATTGTCCTTCCTCATCTTGGTAGTATCCAAAGTCGCACGGACGGCAGGGCTTGTCACTTCCTTTTGAGTACTGGCCTGGGGCACACTTTACTGTGAGAAACAATAATTGCATATAGAATAATTCATATAATCTTCAAGTACAATTATCAGAGACCGCGAATTAGACTTAGAAACCTTTAATGCCTTTCAATTGAACATATAAGGAGGGAAGACTACTGTAATGGTTTGATGGCGTTCTCATTACACTACTTACCACATATACCTCTTGTAAGACCTTCCCCTTCACCACAGACTTCGTTTACACTGGTGCTGACAGAGAATATGTTCACAGTGCCACCCAGTAACCCCGGCTGAAATGAATTACGATATGATATCAATCACAGCCGTTGTACTTGTCTTACAGTCTTTATAAGCCGAGAGCCTGATTTGAGGGCTTTCCGTTAGCTAAAGTTAATTATTACTTCACATTCTTCAGATAAGGATATTGAGTCAGGTTCTTGAGTAAGATATTTTATGTGGATAATGATGATATAAGACATTTACCATTTACAATGTTTTTTTTAAACCTGTGAGTTTCCGTAGCATGTGCTGTTTTAAACAAAAGCAGAATAATAAACTGGTTAGAAAATACTGAAATGCCAAATTATGATCTTGTCGTTTTATGTCAAATATAAGGAAAATTAAGATGTGCTCACGATGTTAAAGAGATTTTGTCTGAGGAATTCAATCCTGATAAGATCCGCTGCGGTGGCATAGGTATACCCGTCGAATTTGATGTTACCTCTGCACAATGTTAAGAAAATTAATCTTAGCACTCTCCTCATCTAATTAACACCATTCAAATTTTCAAATTCTTCTTTATTTTTCAAGTGGCAACAAAGTGAAAGTTCCCACCAATTAAAGATATCATGTTTAGTTACTCTAAAGAAAAAAATGAGATTCTATGCTGACTTTTAGATTGCATAGGACTAGGTATACAGTTACTTAGATCAAAACAAAAAGCTAAAGGATAAACGGTTCCAAAAGTTAAATGATAATAAAGACGCCACTCTGGCATCTGCAACCAACAGGGAACACACTCTCTGATGTAGGTTTCTCATAAGACCTGAGTAGAACTCTTTGCTCATTAAAGATACAATTAACAACCGAGATGACCGACATTCAAAAGGAGTAAACTATGAAATCCCTCACAAATGGATAGAACTCGTCATACGTACCGGGTTCGATAAATCACTATGGTGACAATTGTTCCTGGACAGTTAATGGTACTTGTAATATCCCTACAACGATGGCCACGACAGATGGGATTTCGAGGGCCACCACCAAGATTGCATTTTTCATCGACATTATTGATTTTATACAAGAAGTGACCCATAATAGGATTTGTACGCTTCAACACCTCACAGTTGGTGATGTCCGGGTACTGAACAGTTATCGTCACATCGAAGAAAATATTGCCAGGATCTACAGAGAGAAAAGTAATCTCTGAACACAACTAAGACACTTCCATAGATTAATTCTAAATATGTTACTTTAATCTGTTTATATCAAATAAAGGAGTACGCATCAGCATCTTGAACGGCATCCCTTAATTGTAGACCTATAAGGATATATATATATAAATATATATATATATATATATATATATATATATATATATATATATATATATGTATATATATTACATTATTATATATTATCTTATATATATAGAATATATGTATATACATGTAATTTTGTATTGTTTATTCACGCCGGCTCTACTGAATAATAGATAATTATGAAAAATGGTGTTCCAATCTTTGATACAAATGCGATAAAAATGTTATACCATAAAGAAGTTCTTATGTGACTGAAACAATATCTAAGTCGTCCTGATGAAAAATAAGCAGATGAAATGACTCACTTCCACAGCCGGAAGTTTGACCCTGGCTGTGAAGGTCGTCCGCACTGAAAGAGCCCGTTATATCACACAGGAAGGATCTGGGCGACCCGGCGGCCAGCACCAAGCCGGGTTTACACCTTGGATAACAGACACGTTGCAGACCATTACTTTCATCCACGCATTCAGGTGGTGCGCCGCCCGGTGGGATGATTGGGTCCGGGCACCTTTGGACTGTGTGATGAATTGAGACATACTTTATTATTTTATTAAGTACCTTGAGACAGACTGGCAGATCAGAGGCTCTCACAAATGTTGTTATTTGATGGATAATATGATATTGGAACCCCCATAGCGCTACAAAAACATGATATGACACCAGGTTCACTACGAATAGTAATACATTCAGAAATATGAAGATGGACACACTAGACACCAGTTCAGTATAATACTGATGTCGAATTCGCTTGGACTTAAGTTGGCAATATGGTGGGTTTGGTATTGTAATTCTATAACCTATATGTACTCTCAGCGAATAAGAAATCAACACTTACCTACTACAGATATTTCAAAAGTACAAACTTCCTCCGACTTAAAAGCATTCTGGATGACGCACTCGTTTTCGTATATACCAACGTTAAACAAGTCCCCTAAAAGAGATTTAATTTACAAATATATTTCAATTTGATTAAGAAATTATATTTCAACAGAAAATGAAAACATAACCATAGGAAAAAGTGTCAATATTATACTTCTTTGCCTAGCCTTCTAGGAACTCGTAACATAGTAACATGCTCAGTTATATTAATAGCCACACATCAATCCTGCAGATAAAGGTAAGTAAATGGCCACTCTTGCCAGCTATACAATCTCCAGTAGCTGCTTTGAGAACATCCAAAATTGAGGCTAATTATAAAATTAGATACAATGTTGGGGCGGCAATATAAGCACCCCCTCTGTCCGATATTGTAGAAACGACACTACACCATTTGATGGATACAACGCCTTAGTACGATGCAACACAGTTTATCCTTCAACCCAAACCACTGAACAGGCAAAAAACTTGTGTCTGCCTAAACATTGCTGTCACCCGTCCCCTGTCAGTAACAAGCAAACTTCTATATGTAAAGGAAAAGACAAAACAGAAGTGCCACTGGTTAGGAGGAAGGCTGTCACAAAAACACTGAAAAATCCAGACCTCAGGTTCAGTTGGAGAGCCTTCTGATCTTCTGGAGGCTACCATTACAAACATTATCGTAAAACTGGATGAGGTTTAATCTTGGCCACCATATTCCACGACTGGAGTTTGGCAAAGTGACTTCATGAGGCAAAGCCGAGTTAAGTCCGGAGCCAAAACTTCAGGAGTGGAATGCGGTGGCTAAGATTAAAACGAATCAGGTTTTGATTTTATCCTACCCTATCTCCTCGATTTTGGCATATTACCTGATAATAATGTTGTATGCCACTAGTGGCATATAAAACTCCGTATGCCAGTCAGCGTGGCATACGGAAACCCAATGTTAAGCCTATGGGATTTTATATAAGGGGTAGGATAAAGTGAGCAACTAAGCTAGCCATCTCAGTACAAAACGACCCAGATAGTGACATGATTGACACACTACCAGAAGTACAAGAGGTACAGGCCAAAGGGACTCGCAACAATGCAAGGTTTCAACCTCCTCCCATAAACAATGCCCGAAAAAATTTAAACGGAGAGCTTCAAAGGTCCCACACCACCCTGCGCCCCAACGACATGGCCCTACTTATTGCGACCACAGCCGGGACCAGCCTGGCAGGTTGAAAAGCTATTGGAAGCACTTCGCCCCAACTGCCAGCACATCTAAACGATGCTCTCCCTGCCTCTCCCTAGCAGAATATCGCTTCGGACTATACTATAACTACCTACTACGATAGACATTTAGACCTACCAATATGGCTCTGATACAAAAAGTAAATATTGGAGAGGGTTCCACTTTACCATGCAAAATGATGCACCATAATGGGTTCTCCTGTAGAAAAAAGGTGACCATGGTTCCGATATACCCAATGATATTACCAGGGCGCAAGTGCATATCGTGAGGTGTTATTTTCATTTCCTGATATATGATACACTATAATTCAGGAAATATTGCATCAATAATGTTTGCAAGTACAACATGTACAAATAGGACAATACTGTATTTTTTTCAGGCACTAAAAGCTCTGCAAAAAGTCAAAGAAAGTGTTGATTTGAGACACTCAAACCATGTCAAATATCACCTACTTACTAGAGAATACGGACATATGTATCTTCTATATCATTCCAAAGTTTGATAATTTTCCAATCAGTATCTTACACATGAGAGCAATTTTCCAGCTAGAATACTCTGCGATGCTTCCAATCACCCACCGCTGTTTCAGCATGTTGAAATGTCATAGAGACCCTACAATATGGGGTTTTTATAGGGATAAAATCATAGACCCCCATTTTTCACCGGAGCCTAATCACAGAGACGTGATCAACTACCCTGTAAAGAGGTCACTTCCGGATGCGATTTTAATTTTTTATCGGGAGGTGCATCGTAGGGCACATCAGAGCATATCAGGAGCTCAGTGGATGCCAGCCCTGAAGCAGCCGACAAGCCCCACATTGTAACCCACTTGTGAGATGGACTAGAAGATGGGATGGCGGTCTGTAATGGCTCTCTTAGAAGAGGTGTTTAATCAGGTGGCTGAGGGCCGGCTTAAATGGATTGACACCACTAGGATCCAAATCCTATGGATAGACATGTCTCATACAATCGCCGCATCGTACTTTCTTTGGTATTCTTGCGATGATTTAGATAAACTGTCTTATTAAATCTCAACATTTAGAGCATTACAAAAGGATCATGTTACTCACCAGATTTGAAAGTACACTTCATCCAGATAGAATCCTCCGCTTCTATTTTTGGCCACCTCACTTTTGTGTTTCGACGTATGCTTACCTCTTGAACTGGCCCCGGGCAGTTTAAGAATCTTGGAAGGCATTCCACTGAAAGAAGTATTAGGTGGCGTAAAATAACATTGATTACACCTTTTTTTCTTTTATTTATTTCTTTATTAGCTCTTGGTATATGCAAAACAAGTCTTTGTTTGCAGCAATTATAGTAAGGCCAATAAAGTGGCCGTTGATATCTGCTGTTAGTTAGTCCAGCAGTAGTTTTAAAAAATATTTATAATTTGGTGGGATCCGAGTAAGGGGTGATAAGTCGTTCCATTTATTTAATCCATAGAAAGTTAGGGGTCTTTGGTAGGCTAGGCAATTTGGTTTTAGTGTCTTAATCACAGGGGCAAGATGTCTACGAGTGGGAAGAATTCTTTGGTCTAAGTAGTTCGGATTCCTGTGCTCTATGGTACAATAAATTGAGCAGGTGACAATCTCTCCTATATTTTAACAATGGGAGGTTTGCTCCGGCACGTAATACATATATTGGTGAACGTCTGTGCGCTTTGATACAAGTTCTAATACATCTGTTTCGAAATTTTTGAAGTCTCTCATTGTCAGCATTTAAAAATAGGACATCCCCGTAGTCTAAGTACGGGATGATACAAGATTTATAGATTTTCAACCAGGCATCAACACTGAGATATGGTCTCATTTTTGTGAGCTTGTAAAGTTCGTGTGATACATTTTTGTAGAGCTTATTTAAATGACATTTCTAATTCAAATTGCAATCAAGAGTCATACCAAAAAAAGAAGAGGGCCCAGGATTGAGCCTTGGGGCACCCCACAAAGGAAGTTTTTAGGTTGTGATAGTGATTCGTTGGCTTTGGTAGTTTGGTTTCTATCAGTTAGGTAATTTTTAAACCATTTATAATTTTAATTTCTAATGCCGAATTGGTTTAATCTTTTTTAGATCCAAATAGATTACTTCTGTTACATTACCTATGTTTTGTTCAGTTAATATGTCATCTGTTAATAAAGCTATTGATTGGATGCTAGATTTTCCTTTTCTAAAGCGACATCTAAATCTAAAAATTCTGTTATCTTGTTGTGAACAATCTTTTCTATTGATTTAGAGACTATGGGCAATACTGGGATGGGTCTATAATTTGAGGTTTCGTTTGGATTACCACTCTTAAAAATCGGAACTATGATTGAGGCTTTCCATGATTTTCGCATTTCGTTCTATCGGAAAGCATTATCAAAAAGCTCCACAAACTTATCAGGGACTGCCAGCATTGCATCTCTGTAAACTCTAGAATTTATCGATTCAATTTGGGAGTTTTTGCTTATATTTATATCTTTTGCTATTTTTATAACCTCATTAATAGTAGTTCTGAATTTACACATGGGTTCGAAATTTCCTTCATCGTAATGCCTCCAGGGAACATTCATTTTTTCCGATAGCCTTGCCCCTACTTTTAGGAAAAATTCATTTATTTCCTCTGGAACATTTTTTTATCAAATCCCCCTTATCGTTTTTAAGACTATGTCTGCAGACTAGGGGAAAGCCGTAACTCCCGGTAAGATATCATTTATGGTCCTCCAGAATTATCTATGATCGCCAGAGTTTTCCTTCAAATGATTCACTATATATACGTCTGTCTTGCTTTTTTTAATCTTTTGTTAGTCTCATTTCTAGCTGCCTTTGCAGCGACCCAGTCCTTATCTAGACCTGATCTTCGTGCAATCCGAAACAATTTATCTTGTTCCCTTATTATTTCCAGCTCAGCATGGGTAATCCAGGGCTGTTTTTTGTTTTGTTTTACAGTGAATTACCTTTTTTTGCAGTTAACATCCAGGTAAGAGTTTCATGATTTGTTCCCATTTATTTTCTGTGTCCACTTCAGCTTCAAATATTTCCCAGTCTCTTGTTTTCAGATGGTGAGCTACGGCTGTTTGCGAGTATTTCAAATATGATCTTCCTTCAATAATTTTCTTTTCATAATACAATTTTACACTTCTTTCAATGATGCAAATACTTTGATGCACTATAAGTGCATCCGCCAATTTTGTATCAAATTCAGATGCAAAAATTTGATCAATCGCAGAGCTATTTCCAGTAAAACGAGTCGAGGATAATATCAATTGCTGAAAGCCTACTTATTTCATTTCCAATATGAAATCCTCAGTATCTTTATCGTTGTCCAGGATATTTATGTTAAAATCTCCAATAATCAGCAATTTTTGTTTTAGTTATTTCATCCATCAGAAATAGCAGGTGTTCTTTAAATGCCTGTATACCACCTGCTGTTGGTCTTTATAGATTAAGTAGAACAATGTTCTTTTCTTGTGACCTTTGTATTTTTATAATTTGAACCTCTATATCTTTAGTACTACTGTTCAGATAACTATAACATTAAGAATCATGTTTTAATTCTTCATTTATATAAATCCCTGTCCCACCCCCTATCTTAGGACTAGGGTCGGATGGACGCTCCTCCCATGCACGATCATTTCTATACAGTTTGTAATCCTGTAATTGGTATTCGCTTGTGCAGTCCTTTTCCGCCAACCACGTTCCTGACATAGTAAAAATGTCCCATGTTTTGTTCTCATTTGTCGCCTGAATTTGCTCATTTGGCTCTAAGGCTGCACAAATTATTATAAACTATTTTAAGACCTTTACTTAGGACTGTTTCATCTAACGAGATTAACGACATCATATTAATTTCACATTCAGACACATTTTTGGATTTAGTTGCATTTCAATATGCCCCCTAGTTGACACAAAAAGCTCTGACATAATACATTTGGTTGCGGTAACATTTTGCATTTCTATGAATACGTAAAGCAAACAGTAACACAACAAAAAACATTTAACTCACTGACTTCGGCTATTCTCGCCGTCAGAACCCAAATAAACCAATAAATCATTTGCTTTGTTCAGTCGGCGAGAAAAACAAAAATAAGGGTTCTCCTAGACCCCCGACTTTTAAGATATATTTGTGTTCCACAACACTTGGAGATCATCATATTAAATTTTCAGGAAATTGACATGGGTTTTAATTTTCGAGCCAAATTGTCCGATATGCCTTTAGATCCGTCTCATTGTCGACCATACCATAAAATGCTCGAAAAAGTTGTACATAAAAGCACAATAGAATTTCTTAAAAATAATTCAATATTAACCCCCCCCCTCAAAAATGGTTTTCGGAAAAATCACCCAACAATAGGAACAATAACAAAATTAACTGACCACATCTTGACAGCCATTCACAATAGTAGTGAAACTACTGCAAATGTTCTATAGATTTTAAAAAAGCTTTCGACACCATAGATCACAATATTCTGCTTTCCAAATTAAACCTGAATGGTACACATTGGGGCACAGTAACAGATCCCACGCAGCAATGGCAAATGGGGTGAAGTCGGTCTAGAATGGGCCTATTCTGGGGCTGATGTTATTTATTATTTGTGTAAATGCTTTAATCACTGTTTTAAATCGACCTGGAACCATAACTTGAGCAAATTGTTTACTCTATGCTGACGATACTTATATAGAACGTCCTGGCCAGGCTATACAAGCTACAAAACGAGATGATATTCTGCGGTTTGTACGGAACGAGGTGTTTTCACCGAGTTCCGTATAAATCGTGAATTATTATCGAGTTTTGTGGCTTGTATAAAGCATGATAGGTCGTTCTATATTAACTATATACCCGAAATTAAGAAAAAAACCCATCAATTTCATTTGGCTTAACAACTAATATTTCAACAAACGTTTACGGAAGTGTTCTGTATTTTCCCGTACAGAACACTGTTCCGCACGGCATTTTTACGTTATACGGCGAAACGGTACAGTATATACTGCATGGGTATACACTGTGTGAAGACCACCATTTCATTCATATATACGCCATCGCGGAAGTACGTATGTTTCCTTATATATATGGATGCGTCTTGGCTGTATTTCACACCTGGGGGTTAGGTGGGGGTTTGGCTGGAGGTTAGGCGGGGGTTAGGCGGGGGTTAGGCGGGGGTTAGGCGGGGGTTAGGCGGGGGTTAGGCAGGGGTTAGGTGAGGGGTTAAGTGAGGGGTTAGGCGAGGGGTTAGGCGAGGGGTTAGGCGAGGGGTTAGGCGTTAGGTTGTGGTGCTCTCCCAAGTTTCTCCCTCCACTCTCAGTGAAGCCCTGTTCAGTGGGAAACCCTAACCCCTGCCTGACCCCCGCTGATGTATCACAAGGCTTATAGCTGGAGAAGTCCTAGCCCCGGCCGGGTGTCAAAGCGGCAGGTGTCAAAGGGGTGTGTGTCAAAGCGGCGTCAGCAGCAGACGTGTTGGTGGCGGAGGAGGCTGTGTGGCCGCCGCCGCCCCCACCGCTGCCGCCGCCGCCGCATGTATAAACGCGGCCGCCTCCCTCACTGACGGGTTGGTAACTGGACCGTTGGCACCACGGACCGATGGCACCTGGACTGATGGCACCTCTTTTCAGTTTCACCTGGACTGATGGCACCCGTGCCTGGACTGATGGCACCACTTTCCTAGACTGATGGCACCACCTCATTTTTTACCTGGACATGGGAACCACTTGCTAGATATAGTAATATTGTGCAATAGTCCTGTAATAACAGTGTTTCCAGTTTAGTTTTCAGGGTTTTTTTCTGGTTTCCAGAAACCAGAAAAACCGGTACCGGTACCGGGGCGGCTGCCGCCGGCACCGAGGTGGCCGCGGCCGTGTCTCTGGGGGATTTTTAATTAAGTTATATACCATATAAACCTCTGTTCTTATAGGTATCTTCTTATAATACAATATCCACTCCAACTATTAATGTAAAGGGTCAGGGGTAGGTCAGGCCGTATGGCCGGCTGGGACCACAGGTGGCCGGCCGGGACCCCTGGCTGCCGATGCCGAGGGGCCCAGAGCAAGTTTTTTTATTATTATTTTTTTTAAAATCATCACATAAATTCTTCTTTATGTGAATATGATATACTCGGTAGTTGAAAAGTGGTGTACACAATATAATATGGCAATAACTATTAGTCTAAGTGAGTGGTGCCATCAGTCTAGGTAGTGGTGCCATTGGTCTAGGAAAAATGTTGCCATCGGTCCGAAGAGGTGCCATCAGTCCAGGTGCCAGCGGTCCGTGGTGCCATCGGTCCAGTAATCGACGGGTTAGGCGGGGGTTATGCGTGGGTAGGAGTGAAGTCAGAGTGGGTATTCATAGGTTGATATCTGAACAGACCTTGTGTTATATATACAGTACCCAAAGTATGACTTCAGAAGTGATGTTTTGAAAGGAAAATCTATCTAAAAAACGTTAGAAAAAACAACGCTTGATGTATTATATGCATTTAATGAAAAGATAATGAATAGGGTTTTAGAATAATTTTATAATAAAAATTGATAATATAACATTGGATTTTCCACATACAAAGGACTTAATGACTTATGGCAAATGGACTAAAAACAATGGTGCCCCCTAGTTGCAGAGATCGGAATTATTGCTTATCTATGACATATATGACTGCAACATGGACACTTATTTTTGCTACAGATGAGGCGTATACACGATGGAAAATATATCAACCTTGTATGCGCAAAAGCATACCTATACGCCAGGCATATGTAGAATGGTGGTTTTCATGCAGCTATTCTGGTCGGGCTCGGACCATGATGCTACCTTACACTCTGTGTAGGGAGACCTTGATCGCCTTGGTGTACCGAGAATAAATTGACTATAAATACAGATAAGACACAATTTACATTATTTGGATCTCATATTAGAAGGAAAACCTTAATGATGCGAGGAAACTTGTGCTCGATCAGGCTCTCTTGCAACTCATTTAAGTACCTCGGAATGGCACTTCCATAAAACCCCACTTATAAGCAGATTCTTTTTAGGGAATTTTGAAAAAAAATCTACAATAAGTTGTGAGTGGGACGGGGTGGATGGGGGGCCAGGGCCCCAAAGTGGGGGTCGACTCATAACCGGGGTCGGCTTATAAGCGGAGAATTACGGTAGCTCAAACTTTAAATTTGAAGGTACATGTCAATAACAATGTTAAACAAGTGCCACACAAATTTGACTTCCTTTTTAAGATTAGACCCTACCTTACCGAGCATCGAAGTCTGCCTATCTATAAAACAATGATTCCGCCACTGATAGATTATGGAGATGTGTTATATAACACTTGTAATATCTTAGATGGAAACAGATTATAATTAATGCAAAATCATGCCTTCGAGATAATTCTTAGAAGTTATCCTTGAACAAATGTTAATATCGTGCATAGATCGGCCCAGTTCCCATTGTTAGTGGACAGGAATCATATCATATCACCGTATATATGTATAATAAAAAAAATCAAATGAGGTGCTGTTACAACCGTTTGTTAGGAATAAAAGGAATACCCGTGCTCATACCGTGCTTCTGACTATTGTTCAACGACCTCATTGTTCCACATTTAAACGAAGTATTTAGTATCGTGCGCGGCAGTGTGCTGGAATTTCCTAGCACTGCAAACTAGAAGCATGGGAGACACTGCCGCAACTTAAAAACCAGCAAAAGACAATACTTTATGACAAGGTGCATTAATCCCATTACGAGCTCAGAATCACATCCAGCAATGAACTTTGTCACTAGTGCATCACCAAAAGGCATACACTTAACATTTTATCTGTTTCCCTGCTTATTGTTCCCAACGTACTCGCTTTCCTGTTGACCTATCGATTTGTAAATATGTTGCGTATTGCTTCGCATCACCAAAAGGGAAAGGATCTTTGTAATACCAATGTAAGGAAACTGCTGGTCGGTTGAGACCAGTAGTCACCCATGGCAGTAATCATCCATATATAAGGAGTGTGCACATATAAACATAACGTACCAGTTGACAGATATATACAAAATGCAGAAAGAAACGTCCATAGCAAGGCAGGGGGAACCAGGTATCAGAGGTATTAATATACGAGAAGCAAGAACCAGAATCTGGTAAATAACTCAATATTTCACTCACCCATCTCAGTTGTTCTATTTCCTATAGTGCTCGGCGATCTTAAATTGTCAAGACCGCCTTCGTTATAATCCCCACATCGAAAGTCTAGTGCAGGGCTTTTGGGGATCAGTTGCTGAGGATCTATCCATCTGTCAGCATCCATTGTCGCCAAATCATTGGCCTCCTTAGCAGTCAGAGGGATCCTCCAAGCATTCACTTGGCTTAAGCATCCTTCGAATGTTTTCATGCCTTCCTCAGGATCCACGGTACCCAGTACCATCCAGCCACTGTCAAATACATACCAAATGACTCATTTATGTATATAGCAAATGCGTGTTGAGGCTGTCTATAAATGACGTCATGCCATCTTTAACCATTTTTGACCCCAGCCCCTCCTTGTCCTGTTTTGTCATACAACCCTCGTAATTCTTAGTTATGGAAACTGGAACCCCGATGACCCCTGCTGTGTGATGTCATGGTTGGACGGCCCCTTGTTACTATTGAATTATGGAATGCTGATTTTCTTAACTTGTTTTTCAAAGGATTAAAAATCGGGGTTGGATCCTTACTGTTCTACTTCTTTTTACAGAAAAACCATAAATCCAAACTGTTAATGCCAGGCAATTTATAAAAAGATACCAAGGTCCCAGCCTCATGCCTATATTACGTCTAAGGTCTGTATAATGTATGGGTATTCTAAATATAAACTGCGACTCAGGTAACCTATGATAATAGCCATCGCCGTAACATATAGCCATGCCTATGGTGATACCTACCGTTTGAGCTCGTATATGTTGTGATTGTTTTCTGACACTCTACGCACGCCGTCAAGGTATAAGGACATACGAGCGTTTGTGTCGTCATAGACGAAAAGGAAGTAGAGCCAGACTCCGTCTGGAATAGCTATTGGGTTATCGTCATTCACCAAGGGATACTCCATGGGTTCTGATTCCCCGTTTGAGAAGTCAACGATCAGCTTATCGTAACCTAGTTCCACGATTCGTTGCTTCATGTTAAACGGATTGTTCTCATCTACATGTTCTTCCCTGCAACAGTAGCATTAAAGATGCCGATTAATACGCAATTAAATCATAATGATATACCTTTAATGACATTGTTACATGACTGTGCAGTGGTATATATCTTTAACAAGATAGCTTTTTAGATATATTGAAAGGTTTTCACAATAACACGACAAAAGCAATTTTATTAGCAGTTACCAATGGATCAGAATAAGGAACTCACTCTGCGCTATAGAAATTCAGGAAAGATGGCCTGGGTTCAGAAGTATTGCATCGTGGTACATTCTTTACCCAAGCGCCAAAAGAGAAACTTCTTGATTCAAGATGAAAGGTGTTTGTCATGCCCAATTCTTCGTTTCCATTTCCATGAAGGCAATAGTCACAGTTCCGGTTGATTTCTGAAACTGTTGCGAAAATAGGTCAGTACAACCCACTTGATCGACTGATATTATAAAGGTAGTTAAGAACGAAAACCAGCACTGTACCAATCAGTTGACTATATATTAATATGTATAGACTTGATTTTTCAAGACTTTCATTTCACTATGTTTGTAGTTCCTCCATGAAATCTTTCTTTTTGTATCTTTTATTGCGTTTGACGGTCCCCTGTCGCTCTTTCAGGCAATACATTTTCTTCTTTAAAACACTCGCTTTGTATTGGTAAGAACAATGATGAGTGTGATAACAATACGAATCTTGTTATTTTGTTACCCAGGATATATCACAATTTCATCTTACCATTAGGGGAACAGTCATTGGCAGAATAACATGTTTATATGTGTTTAAGACATTTAGTGCGAACGTTATATGATGAAATCTAGCACTGCTTTCTTTAATATTCCTGTTGAGTCTGTGCCTCTTTTGATAGATTCTCCACAGTTGTATTCCGACATATACCGGTGCCCTGTTGAACCGTTCTTTCGTGGCTTTGAGTTGGCTATGCTATTCTTTCCTGTTACTCTTTCTAGTTACTCCTATAATTTCCATTTTTGCCTATTTCATTTGTGCGATTTTTCATAGTCCCCGTATAACCCCTAGCAGTAGGACTAATCTCCTTTCATGAGGGTCTATCGTTCTACACTTATTATCCTAATAAGGGTGAGACTCGGCGTGAACAGGTGCTACCCCTATCGCATTTACGACCACAATGTAGAGAGTGTACGGGCAGCGAGGTTTGTTTCGCGCTTGTTTCTGTCAAGCCCGTTTTCGCGTTTCCCATTGGTTGAATTATTTGGCTCTTCTATCAATTTTTTCCAGCACAAACCCGTCAGGGTCACGTGAACGAAAGAATTATTACACATACACTTATTATCCTACCCCTAATAAAAAGCACCATAGGCTTAACCTTGGCTAATTTTATGTGGTATGCCGTGACATAAAGTGTGTTTTATGCCACATGGGGCATAAAAAATGGACCAATCAGCGACCAGATAGTGGGCTACTATGAAAAAGTTCCGGTTGAACTGAAAGCGCCCATTTAAATGTTTGCTTACATGATAGAGAGTATTAGGAATGATTTATGAAAACAGCCCCACCCTAAACATGATATTTGATATATATACAGTAGAACCCCGCGTAAGCGGACACCCTCCGTTCCGGGCCAAAGTGTCCGCTTACGCGAGGTTGCCGCTTACACGGGGTTAAATAAACATTTAATATAGGGAACCGTTCCGACCAAAGGTGTCCGTCAACGCGGGGTGTCCGCTTATGCGGGGTGTCCGTTAGGCGGGGTTCTACTGTACATCAAAAACGTAATGCGTGCGTGTTGTTGTTTTCCATGCTGCCAAAGCAATCTACTTCAGTACTTATCACAGCAAACCTAAGTTTGACGTCGTAATTTCCAGTCTATTGCCAGATGTTCCAAAATTGGTGAGTATTCCCATATTTTCTAATATTCTAAAATCCTGGAGATGGGGTAGGATAAATACAAAACTGAACTTGAGTTAGACTTGTCAGTTTCTATGCCACTCTGGTCAGGCATAAACACTGACAAGTCTAACTCTCGTTCAGTTTCTACTAAATACGCAGTTCTGTGTTACTTATGAAACAATTGTCTCTGTATGTTTTTTCGCTAAAGCTAGTCTACACCCTCTTAATAAAAAACTATGTATCCGGGTTATACCGATTCTGCACTACCCTCGAATAGAAAGGGACAATGATCCCCAATTGTCATTAAAGAAGTCTTGCTCACCCTAACAGCTCTACCCAGCGACATAAATCTTCGAAATCTTCTAAATATCAGAAGTTTTCCGTTCAGTTTTTCGCCAAATGATCTCCATATTTTTTGTAGTCTAGTTCAGAATCGATAATGGCCCCCAAGGAGTTCATCTCATCATTAGCCGTTACAATTTCGGAGTTTTGAATTTTGAATTTCATTTACCTTCTTATATTGATTGTATTCCCATTGTAAACCACTGTCGTTTTGTTTTTACATTGATACACAGTCTATGCGATGTATAGCAGATATACGATTCATCCATTTTTTTTCCGTTTTATATTCAAATCTGCAGTCTTTATAAGAGGAAACTACCATCAAATTATCTGCTTACATGATTATGTTAAAATCTATAACAGTGTATTGTAGGTCATTAACATATACTAGAAATTGCAAAGGGCCTAGTATGGAACCCTGGGTTACTCCATATGTAACTTCCTTAACAGCAGCAAAATAGTCTCCATAGCTAGTGAAGCATTTTTCTGTTACGTAAATATTCTTTGATCCAGTCAAGGAACTTTGGTCCGCACCCCGCGTCAGCCAATTTGTGCAGTAGGATTGTGTGGTTGAAACAATCGAAAGCCTGTTTGTGTCGATATGAAGTCCTATTGAGAATTCATTTCGGTTGTCAGATTCCGGAGGTATTTGAGCTAATTTTGCCAATGCCCCCCCCCCCCCCACACACCTGTGCTTCAATTCTTCCTAAAGCCAAATTAGTGTTTACTAAAATGATTTATTCTTTCTAAATATCCATACAGCTGTGTATACATGCCCGTTCTTGCACCTTTCCGGGAACGGGTAAGGCCCGGCGTCCACCTGCTACGATAGAATCGTAGACCTCCCGATATGGCACTGATACAAAAGGTCAAAATCAGTGCCATATCGGTAAGGTGCAAAATCGTAGACATATGTCTAAACAAGCCAATCCACAATGCATTGTATGGGTTTTTTTTATCGGTGTCTAATCGCAGAAACGTGGTCAATTGCCCCGATATTAGCTAACCTTCCGACGCGATTTTCATTTTTTATCGGGAGGTGCATCGTAGACCATATCGGAGCCATATCGTAGTAGGTGGATGCCGAACCTTCGACACACACAGGCCTCCAGCTACCATTTGTTGATAAATCTCCTTGCTGTCATCTCCTTCTATTTCTGTAGGACACTTGCTGTCTCTATTAGCAGACACAGTCAGGTGGTGAAAGGGGTTATTCAATTAAGCAATGTTTCTTCTTTCATTCAATTTGTAACCTAATGTACAAAAGAAGTTATTTGCATAAGCTGCACAGTTTTCAACTGACATAACAGTATCAAAACTGATTACATAGTTTTCTCAATATGTATTATCGTCTTACCATCCTCACAAGTGTTCCCGTCGTAACCTAGGGGGCAACGACAGATTAGTTCATCTGGTGGCATTTCTCTGCACGTGCCACCGTGGTGGCAGTAGTCATTGGTACATTTTGGCCCATCATGTTCATCACAATGTCTACCTCTGAATCCTGAAAATCAGAAAACACAAATAGATCATAATCTAGTTTCAAGGATTCCCTCGGCTTTCGGATACATATAAGCTGGACTTCACCTTCTCTTCAATAAGAGGTTTTATATTACATGCCAACATTAAAGGGGCAGATAGGGCTGTGTTCGGTTCTAGTTTTGATGTATTGTGTCAACCTGAAATTCAATCGCCGACTGCTGTTGAATATTCTAAAATCATCATTTGGGTAGAGTATGTTGTTCAGAAAAATGGCATTACCTTCAGTGCACTCACACGTGTAATCATCATCCCCTGGCCGGTTGACGCATTTGCCCCCATGCTTGCACTTGTTCCTGTTCGGATTGCACGGATCGTCGCGTGTGCGGCAGTGTTTGCCCGAGAAACCTAAAATGGGATGAGATTTGATAGGGAGATTAGGAAACAAAGTCAATGGCATACTACACATCTGATACATCCCGTTGCTGAGTGGAATATTGGATGAGATAGGGGAGGGGTGTGTCGTCATAGTTCGGTCTTCACACTTTAACAAGGAGCATATGAACATCCGTCGTAGACGGAACAGCGCCGATGCAAGAAAAAACATTATAGTATTCCAGCTTCAATTTGGTCTGTCATATATGCATCTCACCTCATTAACACTTTAGATATAGCTTAGATAACACTGGAACACCGAAACTGGTTGCACAACAACACACTGGGAGCCCGAGCTAAAACTGAGGCAATTACCAGTTCTAAGGTGTAGACAGACTGTAGACTCAATAATACAACATCCTAGTTTGTTTCAGCTGTCATATATTAAAAAAGACGAGTCTTGTAATCACACCCTCGGTTCAAACTCTAGTTGCGATTGCTGTGTTTCACTATAGGTGTGAGGCCGGACTTGGGCTCATTTGTACGAGAAACGCCCTGGGTACACAAAACACCGTTAGGTGGCGTTGAACGGAAGCACCTGCATGTATACAATCATTTTTCGAATCATGTTTACGCGAATTCACGCCACATTCCCTATTGTTTTCGATCTGTGCACCCAGGGGACACTACTGTTGTTTTTATTTCATTTGCTATTAACCATCCATCCAAGTCCGTGTTTTATGGAAAGTTCTTGTATTGGCAATCTTGATTACAACAATTAAAAAAACCCCTCTTGGGTATCTTTGGTTAATTACATATAAATGCATACTGGTTATACCCAACATGACATATCAAGCACAAGCTATCATTGGAAAGTAGAGAGAAATTAATATGGAGAGTTGTGAGGGAGTGGATTGGTGGCGGAGAGTCCTTTGTTTATTGAGCGCGGGAAATCGCGCTCATATACGTCATCTAGAAGGGTTAGAATGCTCACACAGGCTTTCACCTTACTGCAAAGAATCTAAACCTTCACTATCAATGCACCAGCTAGAAAGGCCTAGTGAAATGGGCAGGTGGCCAGTATCACAGTCTGACCATACCCCGTCCCACTACTGACTTGGTTCCTAAAAATAGTTCATGAACTGATGGGACACACCTAAATACAGTGTATTCAAAGAGTCACATATGATTGGACACACTTGAGCGTGTCATAATCAGACCCACTTTGCAGACGGCTATAAAACCAGTTCTCCTTTCTTTGACCCAGTGAGCATACTGGTTTCTGATGGGACTGATACCCTACATGCTGCAGAGCCACAAACCTGTTTTACTAGTTATTCTTCTGTAAAAGTAGACCAAACAATCATTCATCTTTAACCCATTCATGCCGGGTCACTGACTGTAAAAATTATGCCAAATGCCATGTATTATTTTCAAGGACTTAAAAAACGATAGTTTATATGTAATGATTTAGTTAGTATTGCTCCATTATGTCCTTAGGGCATCATTTTTCCAGACAAAATCATAGTTTATATGTTATATATCCCTACTACCTGGCCCTATGTACAACTACATCATTTCTTTGTTAAAAAAAATGATGCCTTGAGGCATCAGTCACCTTGGACCAATCAATCCCTCAAGGCATCATCTCCCTAGGCAAGTTGATGCCTCAAGGCATCATTCATCTATAGCCAATTCCCACTGGGTGATGCCTCAGGGCATTATGAACCAAGGCTGAATGATGGCTCAGGGCATCTGCTACTAGAAAAGGAAACTATTAGATGATAATAATGACTAAATATGTATATACATGTTCAAATATGATGGGACACACCAACCCCCTCCCCTGCCCACTCCCACCCCAGTTATTCACCCTTGTGCTTTTGGTGACTACAGACCAACCCCCTCCCCCTGCCCACTCCCACCCCCACCCCCACACCTACTTACTGACTTCTTCTACTAACAATCAGAAACTGATGGGACAGATTCCCCTACATGGCACAGCGCCAGCAAACCTGTTTGACCAGTTATTCACCCTTGTGCTTTTGGTGACTACAGACCAACCCCCTCCCCCTGCCCACTCCCACCCCAACCCCCACACTGACTCGCTAACCTCTTCTACTCACAATCAGAAACTACATCATTTATGTATAATAGAAACAATGTTTGCAAATAGTTGTATTATCAAGGTTTTTATTATGTGAGAGTTTAATGTACTTTAGAAGTATCGCGCTCATCCATTGTAAATGGAAATATCATTAGCTCCTAGTATATATAAATATGTATGCTTGTGGTGTGTAGGCATATATTCTATTGATGTTTACTGCAGTATACTCTATGCATCGGTGGTGCGTTTACGAGGCATTTTGTAGACGTATATAGCTCATAAATTTGATAATAACCTTCGTGGTAATTTTATTCAAAATACACACAAAATGTGGAACATGGAAACATGGAAAAATTAATTAAAGAGTAGGAAATGGCACTCTAAACCTTAGCCTGGAAGCCTGGCCTAGTCACATTATAGGCCAGGTAACGGGTTCCATTTTTATGTTGCACTATGGGTAACGCATCCATTTCTTGCACTCTCCTAGCAGACAGCCTGTACTCTATTTCCAGAAAAGATCTGCTGGGAGAGTGACACATTGGCAGACTGGGACTGTTGAGTCTAGACTGGCCTCAGTCCCTATATCCTTTTCTTTTAATTTCATTTATTTTATCTGGACTTGAATTAGGCCTACAGGCCTATCTTTCTTACATCGAGTACCGTACAACAGGATTGCTGTTAAACTATCAGCAGCAGTATTTCTTCAGGATAAAGCACTGAAGGTAGTAAATCACTAGTACAGAAGAATAGAAGAAAAAAGACTTATGCAAGTCTATGTTGAGCCAAGAGAGGTGGTATGACTGTCAGTTCAAGGTCTGTATTACGTAAGAAGTAGTTACTAGTCCCTTATTTCATTTGGGAAAGGAACCAGTCTATCTAAACCTTGGTCCATGTCACATGAAAGGCCTGCAGGGAGATTGAAAAACACTTAAATAGCTTGTGGGTCAAGGCACTCCCCCAGCAGATCTTTCGTGGCACTAGCGCCAATTTCTGCCTCAACCCAATGACGTTATAGGCTGGCTCCCTTGGTATCCCCCAAGGACAGGGGGAACCAGCCAACATTTCAGATTCAAAACAAGACATCTGTCAAAATTTATGAAACTCCAACTACTCATACATTATGAGTTGGGAAATATAGGAATTGCTAAGACCACCCCTTCAAGTAAGCACATGTGACATGTTGACAAACAAAACCTTGCAACACATGAGATCTTTCCACTGAAGAAAATAATCCCTGTTGCTATGTCATAAGAATAAACAGAAATGAGTGTATATTATTTACCATATAAATATGTGCATCTCTTATGATACGTGGCTAGGCCTAACTGCACTCTATCGCAGCAACTGCGGAGTGGGTGACAGTTTGGAACTGTCAGTCCCTTTTATAGTCTTGTACCATGTGACCTGTGGCGACCAATCATATCAACGCATTCGTGGCAGATGACGTTTGTTGATGTTTATGTTGTCATAGCTATCTGTTCGATAACAGATGGTGTCATCAAAGCCTGGGATTGCTATTTTTACCGTTTTTGCCTGTACATAGGGCATTTTAAACAGTGTGAAGCGGTTTCATCTATGAGAATCATCAGGCTGCATAGGAATATCAGTGTTACAGGTCGTGCTGTAACTTTGACAAGCGGCAACCCATCCAAGTGGACTGAGTTTGTTTATCAGCAACTCCACTGGTGTCAGTGGGCACCAGGGGGTGGAGAAATTGATGTTTAGACCAGGAAATGTTTGAATAAACGTGTTCCAAGTGAGAGTTTTATTTATAAGTGATTTATAAATAATTATCAGGGCAAGAATCACAAGGGATTGATATTTTCACATGGTAATTAGACTCCCCTGGGACTATAAATATGTGGTACTCGCCGGTGACACTTCAATTAAAAAAAAAAAAAAAAAATATGTGCATCTCTACACAAAATAGTTCCGAAAGCGCTAAGAATTTAGGATATTTTAAAAAATTGGCATAACGGCCAGATCTTGGCTCAAATAGGCAGGTTGGGGCAGAGATATAAGCGGCCACAGGAAATAGAGCGCAGGATCTCTGCTAGGAGAGTGGGGTCAAGTTGGCCGCAGATTTAACTTCACCAGAACTTAAGTCGCGTAGGTTTGGTGGCCAATGTCGTCCACTAGGGGAACCAGCAATGTTAATATTAAGCGTGAGACAACTGCTTCTGCTGGGTGCGAGTGCTGGTCAACTACATACTCCGTGACTGGCAGTGAACTGTGCAAGTTCTGCCATGTAATAGATTTCATATGCTGTCCTCAAGCTAAGAGATCAGTAAGCTACTTCATGGAATTTTGTAGTCGGTTTGGCTTGACATGAAATATCAAGAGAAAAAGGAGTTCTGAGTATAAACATACAAAAAGGAACAGCAGGTTTGAGTTATTTCCAACACACCCTTGTGACCCTTCACTCTCTAGACCTAGATCTGGTTAACTTTGTATATATGTGGAGGAGAAATCCAAGCAGATCCGTTAGAATTCTAGCATTTCTTTAAAAAAACATGAACAACTTAATGCATTCACCATTCCATTCCATGCATTGGTCACATGTATCATCTATAGGGACTGATAAAGCATATATATATACCTCCATTGACACATTGCAAATATAGACATTATTCTGGATTCTGTAAGCCATATTTCTGTTGTTTTAACCATTATGATTTGCGATGCAATTTGGTTTGTCATCTAGGGTTCCATTCATTCTTCATGGTTCCAATAGTTTAAACTGTTTGAAGTATAGAGCTTAGTTAATTGGTCTTCCATAGTGCGAAGCCGTCCTTTATATATATATATATATATATATATATATATATATATATATATATATATATATATATATGCATAGTGTATGTCTGTATTTTATCATATTAGCTTTATTCCATATTATCCAAGCAGGTCAGATATCCAAAAGGACACCTAATCATGCTAGTGTAACATTTGTTGAAGCATACTAATGAATACACTGCATCACAGAAACTACTATATCTGTCCGGGGACATGACCGCAAAACTGTCACTCTGGTCAACACACAAAAATCATAAGCTAGTAAATTCCTAGTGAAATAGAGGGAAATAATATTAGAGTATGGAATCTATCAATTTACCTTCTGGACATTTGCAGTAATAGTCCATCACACTAGAATTTGTAGACATAGGCACACAATGACCTTCAGAACAAACATTGCCTTTACAAGGGTCGGGCAGACAGTCGGGCGTGCTGATGCATGTAGCAGGCGACCCAGGCGGGCAACTACAAAGAAAGCGGACAATTTATCTGGAAAGTCTTGTTGATTCTTAATTCTACAGATTGAAGAAAAATACTTTTATATTTTGTTTTGGCAAATGTCTAGAAGACATTTTATGATAGCATCGGTACACTAACTTCCATATATAGATGCTTCACGTTCTCATGTATATTTATTGCTTCCATATATCTTTTATGAAAAAGAATTATGACCACATAGTATATGGACCGGAGTCCAGTCTCAATGTGACATTAATTGTAAGTGTACAAAGAGTGTATACTCCAGGACCTACCAGCATGAGAATTTCCCATGGAGACTTTTACATTTGCCGCCGTGTACACAGGGGTTAGATTTGCAAGCGTCAACAGGTTCAATGCAGTTATGTCCTTTCCATCCGTCTCTACATTGGCATTCATAACCCAAGTACCGATCTGTGCAGTTCCCGCCATGGAAACACGGTCCTGCAGCGCAGTCATCAATATTTATCTGAAATAAGTCAATCAAACACTTTCACCGTGAAATACGATTACATCGGCATATCTCAATCTTTTGTACATATTACAACGATTCAGACGCTATATATTACCATTCTATATACCTCATAACGACACAATACAAGGGAAGAGATACAAGGGGACAATTGCTCTCATGCGACTATTAGAACCCTGCTATGGGCAAAGTAGCCAATGAGCATATGAAATGAGGAACTTAATCGACCTAAATATTATCGTGATAAGAATATGATCTATGAAAAATCTAAATTTTAGGTGACAAAACGGAGGTGTATGGTTGTAGAGGTGTAACTAAACGTGCCGAAACGTTACAATTGTATATTATAGCAATATTATATGACAATAGCTGTTTGTGTGAGACACCAAGTCACGTACATCATGTATAGATATGTAGTTATATATTTAGATAAAGGAAAATGATATTCCTATCGGGAAAAATGATATTCTAATATTGCGCTTGTATACCGGGTCTTTTTGTATTTACATTGTATTCTATTT
Organism: Alentia gelatinosa; assembly: GCA_950022655.1. NCBI lineage: Eukaryota > Metazoa > Annelida > Polychaeta > Phyllodocida > Polynoidae > Alentia > Alentia gelatinosa. Next base: position 129,900,687 of record OX465579.1, read on the forward strand.
TATTCTAGAATTGCATGTTGAAACAGTCAATGAATAAGGATAATAAAGTTGTTTTGCCAAAAATGATCTAATTCTAAAGGAAATTGTTCAACAAAATGAATAAATGTTTATTAGATCATGTAATTATTACTTGTTCGCCATTTATATATATATATAATTCGATATTTATATAAATATATCATATAATATATTATGATATTCCTTTTAAGTTGGAGTCTAGTTACCAGTAAGACAACTTACATTGCAGTACTTGCCGGTATAACCCTCGTTACAAGTGCATATGAATTCCCCTCCTCTACTCATATCGCAATCCTTTACGCGGTTGGAAGATTCGTCACACAAATCTCTCTCACACACGTTAATTTCGGTTTCACACCGCTCTCCTAAAAGGAGAAAACATTGTCAGTCAGTTATCAATTATATAGCATATTCAGTATCATTTGTGATGAATGGCATGATGGTCTATAAATTAATTTTTGAATTCAATATGGAATCGGAATAGCTAGGATCTTCCAGGATTGGAGGGTATTGGTACAGTTTCATCTTAAAGGCAATGATTCACGCTGAAAGCAAGCGATGAAATCAGAAAGCTTGACAACAATTATGTACCATTTAGGCTAAATAACAAAATATCTTATCAAAACTGATGCACTCCTCCACCAAAATTGTCAACAGTTCGATCCTGATTTAACCCGATTTAACCACTTCTAGTAACAAATGATGGCGCCATTTATTATTTACAATGGGATTTTTATTTGAATCGGCAGGTTGCACTCATTTTCGCTCATATAAGTCATAAGGGTAATTTTACATCAATATCACTGAAAATATGGCATTTTTAAAGACAAACGGGTTTCAATCGTATCTCATTTTGGGAAATAATATCATTAAAATCAAATAATCAGGAAAATTCAGTATGTGATTTCAAGATCGATCAATAAGGATAATTGGACAATTAATAATCATTAGACTGGGATGAAATTGCTACCTAGTGGCAATTATTATCATCTTTCAGGTCTGAGCTTCATCCGAGCTTCACAGAGGGTGCTCCAGCAGCTTCATGGAGGCAGATTGGCAAATTTGTATCCACCCAACGCACAACATAAACTATTTTTCCTACTCTGTAGGTCTTTGTATTCATGCCCTCGGCATTTTCAATATATTCTTCTGATAAAGATCTCACATTCTCTAAGTGGTATTCTGTATTCCAGTCCAAATACAGTAGAACCCCGCCTAACGGACACCCCGCGTAAGCGGACAGTTATTTCGGTACGAAAAGGCCAAAACCCCGTGTAAGCGGACACCTCTGACGACCACCCTGACAAAAATAGATTGTTTTTTGTTTTTTATGCTATACGGGAGTATATTCATAGAAAATATATTTTGTAATTCAAAGTTTGATAACTTCAGACCCAATTAAGATATTGAAAAAATGATTTCAAATCTATCATCGCCTTTGTCTCCCCTACATATCAATATATTTACACTTGCATATTGGTCAGGCAGAAACTTGAAAACCCCGCTTAAGCGGGCACCCCGCGTAAACGGACACTTTGGCCCGGAACGGAGGGTGTCCACTTATGCGGGGTTTTACTGTAAAGCCACTAGGATGCCAAGTACACAGTATTCCCACTAGGTGGCATCATTGAGATTATAGGAATCTTTGGGTTGCATTGGTGTACGTGTTTAGCACGGGAGGCAGGCCAGTGGATTCTCAAGGTTCTAAGCCTAGTTCGTCAAGAATTCTTCTCCCATAGGGCGTAATGATAACCATGAACAGAAGACCACTTTTCTCTCAAATTTCGTGGTCATTGTTATATCTACAGTAGTTTATCAGCAACGCGGCCAAGTGGTGCAGTGTCAGTCATTTTCCTAAAGGAAATAAAAGTGAAATTTGTGATAAAAAGTATTTCAAATTATCTTATGGCTATAGATATTTATTGATACCTCTTCTGTGCTTTTTACAGCGTTAAAATCGACTGTTTGGTTTGAAAAATGTGAAACCCAAGGAATCATGCCATGGGGAGTCGCAAGGAGATACATGTAGATCCCATAAACAAATCAGAAGAAATCGTTAGCCTTCGTTTGGTTGTGGAAAAGGGGTTTAAAAGTTCAGATTAATTGCAACTTGGCCAGTTGACTTTTGAGAGCATGCACAAATCAGCACATTTGAGACCGATCTAAAGCGAGTGTTCCACCAAGCCGTCCGGCCATTTTGCTCATAGCTGGTGATGATTTGCTCGGTGGAAGAGGACAGAAGCCTACAGTCCATTCAGCTGCTCCTCCACCAAGCCGGCCGGCAGCTTTAAGGGCTAAATTGTCCAATTGAAAGATTGGCCGCCTGCAAAGGATCACCGGCCAACACTGGCCCAAAACGGTTTCACTTGATTTTTAGTGGCAGCCACATCCGAGTTAACTGCTTGCTGCCTATAGCGCAACAGACGCTCTCAACATGAACCTGTGAGCAGAGGCCAAATCTTCGGACGTTTTCGAAAATTTTGGCCGAATTTTAGGGCCAAGGTGTGCTATACACATTCATAACATCAACGCCTATCTATATTTTCATCATTGTTTAGTTAATTGCAGTATTCAGTAGAGAATTGATAAAAGCTGTCTCCTTTGCTGTACAATCCCGGCACAATTTCAGGTGCTCCTCCACCAGAAAAATATCTTTGTCCACCTAAATATGATTTTTTAATTTTTTTTCGCAATCTCTTCAACCGCCCATTTTGTATTTAATCGGGAATCTGGTGGATATAACACTTTATTAAAGAACAACAAGCATATACCACTTGAAATATAATGTAATTATCTCACGAAACATGAGGTGGGTTGCAATAAAGAAAGAAACACAAACCTTCATATCCTGCGGGGCACATACACTCCCGAGTACCAACTCTATTTTTGCATGTTGCACCGTTTATACAGGAAGGCATCATTTCACAATAGTTTAGCTCAAGCTGGCAGCGTAACCCAGCGAAGCCAGGCGGACATGAACATTTGGGCCGGTCGGAGATTTTGGCGCCTGGTATGCAGGTGGCGTCATGTTCACACGGGTATGTCAAACACGGTGGGACATATTTGCAGTTCTCCCCCATGGAGAATTCTAAGATAGAAAATACGTGATGAAAAGGCAATTACAGAACAATTCCAACAATAATGAGATTCCGATCACGTATAATGTTCGTTTAGTACCATCTTCAATTTCTTAAATGATGATTTAATGTACACTACGTCAGTTACCGCACAATATTATATATGAGGAAACTCTAAGTTTCGTCGTCCGTGGGAACCTTTTACCATTCATTTAAATATATGTTACCCTTCATAACCTCAGGATAGTACTATATGACACTAGTGAATGAGTAGCAATGAAGGTTTCAACTTAAAGTGCACTTACTCTCATATCCTGCCAACGGCTTCACTGGTGGCATAGAAGGGGAAAAAATATTATTACACATATGAGAAGAAAATATTTACTTAGTGACGAGAGAATGAAAGACTAGTATGGATCAATGAGTATATGGTGAGAGATGGTAAAGATAAAACCACAAATACCTTCAATTACCGTACCACGATATGTGCCTCCACATACATGCCTCTATGTGACCTATTTTACATAAGAGTAGCGCGATGATCGTGCATAAGAACGGGTTGAGCTGATTTTGTATTATATCATTAAGGCCATTGCACACTGTACGATTTCGGAACAAGAATGTTCCTTTCTCGGTGACAAAAAACAATCGTAAGCTCAGGCGAGGCATAGAAATGAAATCGGTCAGTGTGGCCACCCCTCTCATAGGGTATCACACTCTCTAAGTGGTATTATATACAAGGTTCTCACTACGCTCTATGGGGCAAGAATTCTTAACAAATTAGGCTTAGAGCTTTGAGAATCCACTGGCACACAGTATTCCCGCTGAGATTATAGAATCTTTGGGTTGCATTGGTGTAGTCTTTAGCACGGCCAGTGGATTCTCAAGGCTCTAAGCCAGTTCGTTAAGAATTCTTCTCCTATAGAGTGTAGTGAGAGTACAGAATACCACTTAAAGAGTATGAGATCTTATGAGAGGGGTGGTGTGGCACCTCCCTCAATAACTTTGCCTAAGATTTCGAAATGCCCCCATGAAGATGTACCGGTCACTGATTTAGATCCCATATACTACGATTTTGCACTTGTTCTTTTATCGGTGGCCTCAAATCTCTGAGAAAATCATAAGTCAGTCATTTAGTGTTGACAGAATTTACTCCCGATAAACTCCCACAACTTACCACCACCCCCAACCATAAATCCAGCCGTGATGGTCGGCTGAGACTAGCTTACGATTAAGGAGGTTAGTCGGTGGCAACGAAATCGTACAGTGTGTTTCCCACTTTACGGTGACCAGGTGGCAACGAAATCATAGAGTGTGTACAATATATTATCTCACCCCTGGAATAAATGTCCATAGGCTTAACATTGGGAACCCGTTTTCCATGCCCCTGCGAGTATTGCAGTCCGTTCTCCATGGTATAAATCCTGTGTGTTGTCCATAATTTTAGTGCATACACGGGTGAGATAAATACAGAAAGCAACTCGTTTTGGTCAAAGAAGTCATTCTCCAACTCGTTTGAATGCTATGTAATATTCACTCGGCTATCGCCTCGTTCATATCACTCCGAATCAAACTCGTGAAGAACGACTACTTTGACCAAAACTTATTGGTTTCTTCTTTAATCCTGAATAAACTAGTTGAAAAGAGACTGAGTTGAATGATTTTAGTCCACATATTCCAGGAGAATGCACATGAACCATGCAATGCAAAAGAATTCTGATACATACTCATGCCACAAAAACAAATCATTTGGGAAAGATTTTGCTCTTTAATAGAAAAGTAAAAATAAATCGATTGTACATTATTCCTATTTCACCATTAACAACTTGAGCGACTCTTTGGGAAAACGTCTGCTTTCCATATAACACAAACTACTGTCCCATCTCGTACATTTATCCTATCCCATACAAAATAATAACATTTCGCATGTTGACTTGACGAAAAAGCCCTCCATTCTACTACAGTTTATAAAGTCTCCCAAGAAATCTAGATGTTATTAGGAGAAAACAGAATTACCATCTACCCTCTATCTACAAAGTGTAATAGTCTCGATATGGTATAATGATATTATCAACTTGTAAATCCCAGGGGCAGTAGGTGAGTCTATGAATTTCATAAGATTTGTTAGAAAATATTATTTACCCCCCTCCTCTTCCATCCAGGCTCTCTACCAGCCTGATTCTGAAATCTTGAGTACAGAAAAATGTCATAGAAGAAATACCTGTGATAGATGTCTGAAACGCAAATACCAGTCAAAATAGACTGCAAATTGCGACATTTACAGTTTATTTTGATCTAGGAATACGAGAGGACATTAACTAAGTCAACAATTTGAGCACTCGAAATTATTTGTCAAGTAGATTGGAGTAACAATTCAACACAAGCTTTTGGCCTTGTGTCAATCTCAATGAAAATCACCTTTAATTCTCTTATCTAGAATTTATGATTCAAATCAAGGACACCTCTAGTTTTATCTGTAGCTAAAAGAGGATATTGATATTGTCAATTAATACTTGAACTTAATTCCTAGGTCTACTGCATTAGAAATTGGACCTCGGAACTCTCTGAACGGACCTAGGTTAGGGGTAAGGACCCTGGGGGTCGTTTTATTTTCAACTCTCGTTGGTGAGGAGAACTCTCACGAGGGATACCTCCACGGGCGACCTATTGGACGAGAGGTCGTCAATCGCGTTCGTTATACCCTGTCGTCCGTAGGGAGAGAAATCCTCGTCATTGGAGAGAATCCCAGGACAAAATAGGCCTGTAAGAGACTTTAGAGGAGACTTGAAAGTGGTCTCGTAATCACTCTCTTTCTATTGGCCTGATTCACGTGTTTAGTGGTCTCTTATTGGTTTCTAATGACTTTTCTTTAGTCAGCCCTGTGGTGACACATAGTGGCATTTTCGGGAACTAATTTCATCATTTGTGAATTATCTAAATCTAAGTAAATAGGACAGTAATTCTCCATATGAGACCTCCAGTTTTTATCAAAATCATGATGAATATATTTCCGATAGTTCAAATGAATTAAATAGCTTTTATTTGTTATTTTGAATCACCCACGATACCCCATAGAGGTTTCCCCCGCCAGGAGAGCTGAATGAGACTCTGGACAAGGTCTCCTGGCCCGACGATAAAAAATAAAACGCAAATGGACGAGAGGTCGTAGATCGTCGGCTACAACTCTCCTTCCCCACGATACTTTGAATTATCAAACCCAAACCCTCGTACGACCTGTCCTTGGGTCTGTAAAGTCTCGTCGGGCAAAAAATAAAACAGGGCCCTGATCGTATTGCGGACGATAGCATTGAGGAGGGGAGACTATCATTACCCAGTCTTATCCCAAGTGATCTAAACATTAAGGAACGGCGAGGAAAGCTTTTATATCAATTTCCTATAAAGCGGTAGAATACTAGGGACACTTTTGATGCGTCGATGTTGTGAACGACAGTTATTAAGAAATCGCAATGGTATTGGTGGTTTAACAGAATATGTAATCATCCTCAGAATGACGTTGTTGAAAACACAATTCGGGAAAATGGCGTTTTGCAATATAGTTTTTATCTTTCAAGGATGTCTGAAGCTGGTTCTACTTCCTGGGATTACTTCATTTAATCAATTTCTCGTAATTTTATCTTCACCATTAGCCTTTCAATGTCTTTCCAGGTAACGGGTTTTTCTAATTCACTACTTCTTGTATCTTGAATGCTTCAAAACACACTCTTTACTTTGCGATTCTCCGTAAAATGAATGACCAAGCTTTAGACTAAGAGGGGGTGTCCACCAAGCTCCCGACGCGAACCGACACGCCCCGATATTGCCCTCCCGATACAAAATCCATATCATAGCAAAATCGTAGAGCTTATCGGGGCAGTTGGTAAGTTTTCTACGATAACGCTACCGACGCGGCCCGACGCGAACCGACGCAAAACCCGTATCGTAGAGGGTCTACGACAATCGAACATGTATCGATTGTCGTAGCGCGTCGGGCCGCGTCGGTGCGCGTCACAGTGTATAGATGATTCTTTAAACGGGAAATCCTATGAAATAATCGATAGAAAATTATGAAATTTTCAGAATCTCTAGAATATATAATGCTGATGCGGCTCTGCAAAAATTGTGAAATTTGATATTAGATAAGGGTCTCAAAACGATCATTTTATACTTTAACTTGGAACTGGTTTTTTTCAATAGATATTATTATGAGGTATCATATAATATTGTTTTGTATCTATAGAGAAAATATCAATTTTAAATATGCATTATTTCTGGAATTATAAAGGAAATATGGTTGATTACACTGGTTGCATCGTGAGCTATATCGGGGTGTATTGGGACCATGGAACCTTTTTCATGCACCCTCCAAACCGACGCGAGCCGACGCGAACCGATACGCTACGATATGCCTCCCGACGCGCTACGATATGGTAATTTTGTATCGGCTCGCGTCGGCGTTGGTGGGTGCGGGGTCTTAGTCATTAAACTGAAAAAAAATTACAAAGCTAAAACTATTTTCAAATAGACTCTCTCTTTTATACTTACCTGGAACTGTGTTCCTCGGGCACTGACACAAGGCTTCACCTTTGAATGGCACACACAACCCAAAATCACAGGTGTGATTGTGGCATAGGTCCACAAAGATTTCACAGTTTTTGCCGGTATAACGTGGTTTGCATTCACATCTGTATCCGTTAACAAGATCATGACACCTGCCTCCATGAGTACAAGGATTGGCCTCGCATTCATCTGAATTAAAACAGATTCATTTTGTTCAGAATATCAGAATCGTGATTAAGATCAGTTACATGTCTGGTATGATAGTCCACCTTAACATTTGTCAGATTATTATTTGTTATAGGCGGAGAGTAACAATAATTGCGTATGTTTGATGTTTCTGAGACTGTTTACGTACCCATATTCCGTTCACAATGCCTCCCTTGATATCCGTCCTTACAGTGACATATATAGTTTTTTCCTTTGTGTTTGCAGGACTTGGTTCCAGGATTTGAACATGGTTCGCGGTCACAGGGCAGATCGAGCCCTGTACAACTGGATGGAGAGAAAGGGACAGTTTTTGGATCAATTACCATTGACATATAAAATGATCAAAGGCACAATAATCTCCTGTCACAGAGCCTGTCCCGAGGGCAACTTCATTCAAAAACCATAGTGCTTTTGGTTTCTTTATCTTGTACTTTATATAGGACAGAAAATGAAATATGAAAGTTACGTTGAAAGATACCGTACATAACGTCCCATGCCACATTAACATTTGTTTCCCTGTCAAAGACAGACTGATCATCCTATTGTATCTTTTGTAACAAGCATGGTCTTCACATAAGCTTAGACAAGAGATACATGTCGTGTATACATATCGGATTTTGTAGCACACACTTAACACTGTAAAATTCATAGTTCTTCAGCTTCAGCTTTTTCTATCTTAAAAACATAAAAAGTCCAATTCTTTTTACAGCATTTCTATAAGATTTGAGGAAACGACGCATCATTTTTTCAGCGCGTTAAAAAAAAGTTTATTCCTCATTTTGTTGATAATAACAGTTCCTCCATAGACATATCGTCATTGGATGTTTAGTAGTGACATTCGGAAAATATAAACCTGCGTCACGCTTTATTTTCAGCACTCCTCCAAGAATATGAGAATTTTATTCCATGTCCATTTTTATGATACCATTAATTAATTACTTAATAATACTTAATTAAGTCTCCCAGCAGAACACACATTCATCACACTAACTCTTTAACAACCCATTCGCATCACACATCAGAAGGGAAATAGCGCTTTCAGATGGCAACACAGTTGAAATACCAGACATACCTAAAGCATAACCCTTGACATGCTGGTGTCGGGAAAGTGCTAGATTTAAGTGTCTTTCAGACCTTCCAGCTATTTCTACAGTATAGTTGGGATACGATATAGATACCAATTCCATTTTCCATCAGCACATCTGTATGTTCTTGTTAACAAAAATATTTCTGAAGTGGATAGAGGTGTTGTCTCAGTGAGGGATCCCTTGCGAGTGAGGACTAGGTCTGGTCCTCAACTCGTCACATGTACTTCAATCCCTTGCTTCTACACCCTCTATCATTCCACATGCACCCTCTATATGGTTGCCTCCAGAGCTGATGATAAGGACTTTTGGTCCGGTTTCCAAGAATTCTTACATATATATATAAATGTGTCATTTCTAAAGCCATTTTCCACTGGCCTTGTTTCTGCCGCATTTAACAGGTCCATACCAACAGAACTGTCTTCCAAACACAATGACCATCGCGGTGGTGGCCTTATTGCATAATCTATGCACAATTATAATCTGTGAACACTCTCTGCATATCTGTTTCCATTCACTGATCTGGCGTCGGCGGTTCCCGACTCTGTGGCGAATAGTCGGCCAGATAGTCAGCCCGTGGAAAATGGCTTCTAGAACAACCGTCGTATGATGAACATTCTGTCTCAAAAGGTTACCCTGTCCCAGAGATATGACGGTTCAGGATTTCTGCTGGGAGTGTGATTTTGATGCTACCTTTTTCGATTCACAATATAAAATGACAGTAGAACATTGAAAGACTTTTGAATAATAACTGTATGCACACATTATGCACTATCGCACTCATTTTGGAAATATGACTGCTATACGTCCTGGGTGACCCTTCAGGTACGATTTCGATTCTTTATCAATGGACCTTTATGATACTTACTCAGGGCCACGTCTACCAGAATTGCAGATGCACATGTAGCTGGATCCTGTTTCTTGACATGTGGCATCGGAACCAGGAACATCACATGGATCGTCAGCAACACTGTTAGATGTACCCGCTTTCCCGCACAGCTCGTTAACCTGACAGTGATCCCCAGAGAAACCTGTGAAAAGCAGAAGTAAAATGGGTAAAATTCAATTGCATCGAGCTAGGACACCAGATTTGATGTGGTCAAGGTATTTTTGTGCAGCCACAATGTCATGTGTGGATTGCACTACGTCCATATTACCTTTACTTTCATACAACTGTAGATGTGTCACAAAGTAAGAGTGGTCATTCAATTGACATATTTCGAATGCAATACTGATTCGTTAAAGGGTTGTCGTCTAGACTAATTGAATCGATAGATATTGAATGCAAATGGGAGACTATGGTTTTGATAAAGTTTTAGACGACATACCTTTTCTACAATCACAGCGGTAACTATTGAGGAGTGGCACGCAGGTTCCTCTATGTCGACAAGAGTTCGGACGACAGAAATTGATAGTCCTGTTGCAATGCAACCCCTCATATCCTGAAATTATCCAAAATATTAAATTGGTATAGAATCACGGTTTCTTCCTTTGTGCATGAGAAATTCTTTGTGAGTGTATAAGGAGAACTATATGTATCATAGGATTAAGAGGATTAGTTTTAGAAATTTGACTGATTGATTGTACCGTTGTCTGCCCTTAAAGATGTTACTAAGCTTGGGGAGGCGATGATCGGTTAATCGCCCAAAGAATCATTATTTACAAGTGGCTTCTTGATAACTTTGCTTTAATGATTATAATGATTCACACGAAGCATTGAGTAATCAGTAATGAAACCATTTCAGTAACATAAAAGGACAAACCACTTCCTGAATAAACATTTGATCATGTTTCATGATTCAGGTTGTCACTCTTCTATCATTCACTTACCTGTTCGCATAGTCCCAGTAATTCATTAACGTTTACCACGATCTGATAGGCCTATTATCCAATCTGGGTTCCTCATTGTTCTTCATATCCAATCTCAGTAAACACAAATATGTTCTCACAACGTAAATTTACGTATTCATTTGGGACAATTTACGCACATGTTTTCGTAGAAGGAACGTGGAAATGTTAAAGTTTACCTACGTTTGTAGAACGTTTGCGTAAATTTACGTAGGTTTACATAAATATACGTAGATTCACATAGTTCAGAAACATAAATTTACGTTTCTAAACTACATAAATCTATGTAAATTTATCAACAGAGAAAAATATAATTTTATGTAAATGGTAAGTTACTTTATATATTTTAGAAACTGAAATTTACACAATTATATGAATATATATCTCTGGTACCTTTATCTACATAGGAAGGGAATGTTTATTTTGGGATTTTTCTATGAATGAGAGCAGTGAATATAATTATCCTGAAGGTCTCACCATGGATTTTACTCAGCTATACTCGGGTATAGTCAATTCTGTGTACTTTTTCATTATGATAGGCCCAAACACTTAGGCTTACATTAATGTCAACATCACACACCTGCAGAAAGGTGTGGTCCGACCCAACTACCAAAATCACCAAAATTAGGATAACTGCAGTGACAAAAAGATCAGCCAATTATAACCTGAATGAGATTAATGATAATTGAAACTGCTGGTATAGTTAATTTGGTAAATAAACCGACTTTACAGGCCATACCCTCCCCAAGAAGTACAAAAAATTGACAGAAACTACTGTCATGCTATCTAGTGAATTCATGCACATAAACGTGAATTTCTACAGATGAAAGTAAACCTTAACATTTCTAAATTTTTATATGAAAGGAATCCTGGGAAAGGAAACCTGTGGGACACATAGATTTATGACTTGTGCTTACTGGGATGTCACATAATCACAGTCCTGAGTGTTATACCAATATTCTCCTTATAGTTCATGTAACCAGATGTAATCCCTTCCTGTTCACAGTGTTATGAGTCCTGGTAATTTTCACTGTGTGTGCTCTCCAAATTAGAGCTAGTTTCGCAAATGTCGGTTTTCTAGGAATGCAAGGAGTAAACCTGCTTTCACACAAACACACTAGCTAGCAGGGCAACCTCTCTCCAGGTGGACTGAGGCCTCCAGTGCCTGCTTAGCATTCTTATTGCTGTGGAGCAGCGAATGACACTCACCTTGTTATTGTCTAGGTGGCTCATTCTTACTCTGCCGCACAGAGCGGGTAGCACTCTGATGTGCTCAAACCATCAACCTCTCTTCTAATCATCTGAACATCACATGACCAATCACTTCCTCATAGAGAACACCTGTGATTTTCCATTCCTTTTATCTAACTCTAGTATTGTACCATCGTGTCTCAACTTTGTTCACACTACACTACATTATAATACACTCTTAATCATTACAGATCCATCATTAATTTTCCCACGAGCACACGGTGCATGATACCATTATTACAATGCTATGCACCCAAGATTAACAAACAAAATGAGAAATATTTTCTAATAAAACAACTTCTAGTTGATATTTTTGAGTGGTTTAAAAGACTAAACTATTCATTTTTGGACACACAATCTCTTGCAAAAGATTTTTGCCTGATTAGACAGTCCTTTGATTATACAAATTGGATAGACAGTTATCAACCTTTTTCTAATAGATCTTATACAATAGTCTAGTAGAAAAAGCCATATTTGCATAAAAAGAAATTCAACGTAATTTGAAAGCATTGAATTTGGCACAAAGGTAGAGTTCATAATCCTGATCATCTTTAGCGGTAGACCCATTATCGACACTGCTTACTCCTGAGATGAGCTGAAATTCATTTCAAACTTAATCCGTTGCTGTTTTAGATCCGACCCCTTGATCTGAATGGTTTGGGGCCTAGAGGTTCCAGCTGCCATATGTAATATCTCTTCTCTGCAGACAGGTAATCAAAGCCTGGATGTATCTGGACAATATAATTGGGTTTTCTACCTCTAGTGCCAGAGGATGTGAGGATGCTGCTGCAGAAACCCGACTACTGGCTGAACTTGGACTCCCCAAGGCCGTAGTGAAATGTCAAGGCCCGGTACGAGCTGCCACATTGCTAGGTATCACCACGGATGCGTAGAAGAGGACTAATCCTTGAAAAGCCCAATCACATTTGCTCCATGCTGAATCGGTTATTACCCCACAGGTCCATGATGAGAACAGAGATGGAATCCCTGCTTGGGGCAGCTGGTGCATCTAAATGCGTTCAGTCGACTTGCCTCTTCACATCTTGACTCGTAAGAGGCACTACGAGGCCCAGGGAAAGGGTTTATTGACATCAACGCATAAGTGAGAGCGGACTTGCGGTCATCCTTTGAGGTCCCCTACACACATCATCGAGCCCGAGGTTTAAGCCCGTCTCTATGGGATACGTGGCAACGTCGAATCATGGACCTACACAGGGCAGGATGCTCAAATTGATGATGAATCCGCAAATATAACTGAACTAGAGGCTGTTCGTGTGGTAATCGCCCTTCACTCTTTCATGTCTGACTAGGACAGGGGCGGTCACATTTGGGACAATCTACCTGCCGTACAAGTAATTTGGAATGGGAGGGGACATAAGAAAGTTCTCTGAGATTGTACCCAAGATGTCTGGATGATTCAGTTGCTGTACCAGTGTGACTCAACCGTTGTGCATGTGCCCGGGGTCGACGATGCAGTTAATGTATGACAACTTCAGTAGAGCAAATCTCAGCAATGTAAGTACTTCAATTCTCGGTAGCAGAACGTTCAAACTAAAACGAGGCTCCAGTTGGCAAAGGGATTTGCCATTTTCGGGCACCCTAGCTTTCTGCTATTAAGTATTATCACCCGACGCCCGTAATGTAAAGCGATGTTTGGACTCACATTTCATGATTAATATGCATAATTAGAAGTAGTTTGATGTTATTCTGACAAGTAATATGAGTAGACTTTGTGGCAAAGAAGTGTTAATGTTTGAATTTGCATATTTATGCACTTTTGAGTAAGTTTTTATTTTGACATTTGCAGCAGCCTGTCATCTGCAATTTCGGCAGTGTGCTTGAGAACACACCAAATAAAACAATGTTAGAACCTACATAATAATATAAAGGAATCACCTCTTATCTCCCCTTGTTCTTCCCCTATATGTCACCTTTTATTTGGTGTCTCTATGTTGGATATTTACGGAGATGTACAGTGAGTTTCAATGGCGTGAAAAGTTGGTAAACCCTTCGTGCATACTAGAGTGCACCTCACCGCTTTCGGGAAAATAAACTGCAGAGCGATAAACCTGAGTAGCGCAGTGTTCCTGTTTGCGGCCGGACATACCCGTTATTATGTTGCGTGATGTCGTTGCCGCTCCTGAGAATCATGTCCGTGATGAGGTACCTAACCATGAATTTACTCTTCTTGACCTGTGTTTGCACTTTCTCGAGGATGTACGTCCTATTATTTGCTGCAGATCGCTCCTTCTTATATGGATACAAATGTGCCATTTCTGAAACAATTTTCCACTGGCCTTGTTTCTGCTGCATTTAGCAGGTCCATACTGACAGAACTTTCTCAAAACACAATGGCCATCATGGTGGTACCGGCCTAATTGCATAATCTATGCACAATTAATCGCTGAACACTTCTCTGCATGTCTGTTTCCATTCACCGAGTCGGTGGTTCTCGATTGCGGATTAGTGGAGAATAGTCGGCCAGTGGAAAATGGCTTTAGGACGTGTACATCGAGCTCCAATACGGGGTGTCTGCGCCTCTATATCAAACACACGAAAACAACCCAACGATACAACTAATGTCAAGAGAGGCCAACATGAGAATCAGTGCCCATGCGTAGCTGTTGCGGCGAGAACTGCAAGGAATCTGCAGAACCTCCCAGCGGAGCCGCTTCTCATGATAGGGGTCCTCGAAGCCAATGCCAGAAACATATAAGGGAGCTGTTTCAGTAGTAGAAAATACTCTCGTTGTTGGTCTCACTAACCAAATAGCGGCACTTTGTGTTTCAATAGGAGAGGATGGCAACAGCGAGCGGCACTTTTGACCAAAGCGGCACCAACAGCGGTAACACCAGTTTCAATAGTTAGCGAGGTCTCGCTGTTAGTGCCATTGGCTGCCGCTGTTTGCAAGAGGGTCAACCCTCTCGTATTGATCAAAACAACAATTTAAAAACATATGTTATCAGATGTTATAACATATTTAAGTAAGGAAAAACATGTTCCGAACAATTCCATATGTATATATTAACCAAACATAGATTTTCACAATTCTCTAGTGGTCAACTACTTTGTGAGAACCACTAAACTATTCGAACCAAAAACTACAGTTATTGCACTACTCAGTCGATTTCCTACTGTACTTATCGACCCTAGGCTATCACTTCCATATCTTATAAGTGAGAGTTGCAGGGTTGGGTACTGTAGTTCTGTAAACAAAATTGCACGTAGAAACATCAAATAAAAACTGAAATGTGGGGAAAAACACGAGAAATAATTTGGAATTATCAAATTATTCATTAAATATTAATTTCTCAAATATTCTGTTCACTATGCAGGCATAGAGAACGGCAGGGGTACCTCAACAGCGATGTCACTTATGAAACGCGACTTTAATGTATCCACTGTTAGTGCCGTTTATTGCTCTCGCTGTTGGAGTTGTTATTCCCTTTTACTCCCCCAACTAGTGAAACGGGTCCCTGGTCATTCAGTGGGCCATCGCGGTAGAGCGAGCCGATCTACACTGGCCACTACGTTAGCTCTGGTCACGTTAAATTGACAGAGGCCTTTACATGGCGTGGTAGTGGGTATCTCATACCATTGCAGTGGGGAGTAAAAATAGATATATCTCTACTCTGTGACTAACCCCTGTCTCGCAAGGGGCTTTGAGAATACTACAATCTCCAACCACAACAATAGCCTGTTGTTAAAGAGACTACCTCGACAAAAGATCTGCTGGCAGAATGATTCACTCTTCCAGCAGGTATTCTGACTCTGGTAGTAGGAAGATCAGCTAGGCGAGTGCAAGTCAAGGTTGTTCAATTCGGGTTCCACCAGAGTAGGAAGGTGCTTCTTGTTATTTGGTGCCCTGCCACACCCCCTTGACCCTGCCATGACCCAAGTCGCTTTTTCCATTTTCTAATCATCTTTTAACTGTGTTTATAATAGAATGGCCACAGAGATAATGTTCTTTAACAATGTATTAATATATGAATATTTCTTTGCAAGTATTTGGGATATCAGAATCCATGTAGAAGAAAATTGTTTGGTCTGAGAGTGAGAATCCGTGGACACGTCCATGGTTTAACGTTACCAACCTCTTAGTTGGAACGTAGTGTAGACAGAGGTGGCGGCCAATCTAAGGCCGATCCGAAGAAATACCACTGGCATCTAACCACTAGATGCGGTTATACTTGCAGACACCAGAGGGTGCCACCTCCACTGCGACACCGCTCACGGCCAGACTAAGCTACTCTCATTGCACCTTAACTCTCACCTGACCAAAGACGTTTCCCCCTGTTTGCCTGCAATTTTCTCTTCACATAGTAAGTTGCTTTTTGATTACAAAAACAAGTTAAATATAATTTCATCTCAACCAATTGATGATTTTCATTCATAATCTCCCAGCCCCCACCAAAAGTAAACATCTCATCTCATTATTGGCAGTCTTGACACTGCCGATTTCTTGTTTACCAAATTCAGCATACAAGATTCTTAAGGCACAGTGGGATCCCTTGTCTATATAAATGGGAGTGGACAGAACATCTATGGCTAACAATGTTACAACACTAGACAGAACCATTACAGGGAGGACATGAACATACATGAACACATGTATATCGTTAAGGCCCGTTTCCATTGCTCCACTAAAACGGTGTAGATCTTTTTGTTTTCTCCTAATAGTCTGGTTCCTGACTGTATATTGGCCATGATATACAGATCTACGCAAAAAGTGATACAAGAATACACTAGAGAATTAGGGCTCCGAGAGGCATTTGGGAATGGAAAATCCAACACTCGGTTATTGATCTTACCTTCTGTACAATGGCAAAAGTCTTGGCTATCCAAAATAAGGCAGTTTCCATGCACACATGTTAGCGAACATGCACCTTCAGCTGAAATATTAAGAATGAAATCTGAAAACTTTGAAGGCAGTGTCACCCTTCTGAAAGTGATATAAGGAAACAGTTTGGTCGACATTCGCATGCCTATCCGTACATTCTGCAGGCCTATCAGTACAGTCTGCAAGCCTAACAACCTTGGGTGTGCCGTGATGCCCCCATGAATTTCTCGATGTTTTACCATAGTTATTTAAGTCTCGATTTTTCTTTTATATTTAGATATAGGTGATATTGCATCTAAAGGCTCTGTTCCATATAGCCGATTTTACTCCCGATGTGCTACCGCCCGTGCATCGGCCGCTAAAACTGGCATGTGTCTGACCTATGTCTGGAACCTTGTCGTGCCAATGGAATCAGGTGTCGTGCCAGTGGAATAAGGGGAGGTTGGACTGGTGGGCGTCGGGACTGAGCACTGGGGTACATCGGGAGCCTCACTGGATGGGGTCAAGATGTGCCCCAGCTGCCAGCGCTGTGACTGCAGCAGCTCTGGGGTATAGTGGGGGTGTGTTGTCACCTAATCTTTGGGGTCACTGGAGTGCATCTGGGGTTCTTCAGATGGGTCATTGTTCCACTGCCACGATTCATGAGCCGATTTGCACCCTCCTACCAAGTATTCCATTCCCTTCTGCACCCGATCTGAGTGCCGACATGCACCAGACAAAGTCTGGAAATACAAACTTTCAACCTGCTCCAGTCGCAGCTGATATACTCTCTGACCATCACATAGTGACTAGAACTTGGTGACCAGCACAGTCTGACTATCAACATCTGACGAGCACTTTCTTACCAGTCCTCAATCACCAGTACTCACTCACCAGTACTCACTCATCAGTGCTCACTCACCAGTCCTTACTCACCAATACTCACCAGCACTCACTCTTTGGTACTCATTCACCAGTACTCATTCACAAGTACTCCCCTACCAGTACTCACTCACCAGGCCTCACTCACCAGACCTAACTCACGTGTCCTCACTCACGAGTCCTCACTCACCAGTCCTCACTCACCAGTACTCACTCACCAGGCCTCACTCACCAGACCTAACTCACGAGTCCTCACTCACAAGTCCTCACTCACTAGTCCTCACTCACCAGTCCTCACTCACCAGTCCTCACTCACCAGTCCTCACTCACCAGGCCCAACTCACCAGTACTCACTCACCAGTACTCACTCATTAGTACTCACTCACCAGTACTCACTCACCAGGCCTCACTCACCAGTACTCACTCACCAGTACTCACTCACCAGTCCTCACTCACCAGTACTCACTCAGCAGTACTCACTCACCAGTCCCCACTCACCAGTACTCCCTCACTAGTACTCCCTCACCAGTACTCACTCACCAGTCCTCACTCACCAGTCCTCACTCACCAGTCCTCACTCACCAGGCACCACTCACCAGTACTCACTCACCAGTACTCACTCACCAGTACTCACTCACTAGTACTCACTCATCAGTACTCACTCACCAGGCCTCACTTACCAGTCCTCACTCACCAGTACTCACTCACCAGTCCGTACTCACCAGTACTCACTCACCAGTCCTCACTCACCAGTACTCACTCACCAGTCCTCACTCACCAGTCCTCACTCACCAGGCCCCACTCACCAGTACTCACTCACCAGGCACCACTCACCAGTACTCACTCACCAGTACTCACTCACCAGTACACACTCATCAGTACTCACTCACCAGTACTCACTCATCAGTACTCACTCAATAGGCCTCACTTACCAGTCCTCACTCACCAGTACTCACTCACCAGTCCATACTCACCAGTACTCACTCACCAGTCCTCACTCACCAGTACTCACTCACTAGTCCTCACTTACCAGTCCTCACTCACCAGGCCCCACTCACCAGTACTCACTCACCAGTGCTCACTCACCAGTACTCACTCACCAGTACTCACTCACTAGTACTCACTCATCAGTACTCACTCACCAGGCCTCACTCACCAGTCCTCACTCACCAGTACTCACTCACCAGTCCGTACTCACCAGTACTCACTCACCAGTCCTTACTCACCAGTACTCACTCACCAGTCCTCACTCACCAGTCCTCACTCACCAGGCCCCACTCACCAGTACTCACTCACCAGTACTCACTCACCAGTCCTCACTCACCAGTCCTCACTCACCAGTATTCCCTCACCAGTAC
The DNA here is from genome assembly GCA_950022655.1 of Alentia gelatinosa. Lineage (NCBI taxonomy): Eukaryota > Metazoa > Annelida > Polychaeta > Phyllodocida > Polynoidae > Alentia > Alentia gelatinosa. Next base: position 129,919,789 of record OX465579.1, read on the forward strand.
TCCCTCACCAGTACTCACTCACCAGTCCTCACCAGTCCTCACTCACCAGTACTCACTCACCAGTACTCACACACCAGTACATAAACGCCAGTACTGATTTACCAGTACCCTCTAAGTTGTGTCAATCTCTTTTTAAAAATTTCTTTTAATCAATAAACAAGACAGTTCATCCTGTTTGGTGTATCTGTACTCGCTCACACCGCCAACTTCCGGGTCTGTAGTCTACAGGTCGCCCAGTGTCAAATTGTGGGTTATATAGACCGGTTACTCAACACCATATGTAGGGTGGTGAGGGGCTCGATACGTGACCCCTGACCCTGCGTTGAGCGCGGGAAAACAACCCTAGATAAGTAGTCTTGCAAAAGTCCCTTCATCTATTGTGTTTTGTCTGTGTCATTAGGAAAGGGTCACTTATTATGTGTCACTTAGTATGTGTCACTCAGAAAGGGTCACTTGGTATGTGTCACTCAGAAAGGGTCACTTAGTATGTGTCACTCATACTTGGTGACCCTTTGTGAGTGACCCATACTTATGACCCTTTCTGAGTGACCCTTTCTGAGTGACACTAAGTATGCGTCACTAAGTATGTGTCACTCAGTATGTGTCACTTGGTATGTGTCACTCAGAAAGGGTCATTCGGTATGTGTCACTCAGGAAGGGTCACTAAGTATGTGTCACTTAGTTTTTGTTATTTGTTATGTGTCACTCAAAAAGGGGCACTTAGTATGTGTCACTCAGGAAGGGTCACTAAGTATGTGTCACTTAGTATGTGTCAGTCAGAAAGGGTCACTTGGTATGTGTCAATCAGAAAGAGTCACTTAGAATGTGTCACTCATACCTGGTGACCCTTTGTGATTGACCCATACTTATTACCCTTTCTGAGTGTGACACTAAGTATGTGTCACTTAGTATGTGTCACTTAGTAAGTGTCACTCAGGAGGGTCACTTACTATTTGTCACCCAGAAAAGGTCACTCAGGATGTGTCACTCAGGAAGAGTCACTAAGTATACCAGTCATTTACTATGTGTCACTCAGAAAGGGTCACTTAGTATGTGTCACTCATGCTTGGTGACCCTTTGTGAGTGACCCATACTCGTGACCCTTTCTGGGTGACCCTTTCTGAGTGACACATAATACATGGCCCATCCTGTGTGACCCTTCCTGAGTGACACACACCAAGTGACACACACTAAGTGACAAACACTAGGTGACACACACTAAGTGACACACACTAAGTGACACACACTAAATGACACATACTTAGTGACACAATGAGTAACCCTCTCTGACCCTTTCTGACTGACTGCAAGTCTACTTGTCCTGGGACGGGAGATGCGCGGGGAAATGTCCCGATGCGCGGGAAACATCAAGGCAACAAAGAGCTCAGTCAGGTCTATTTTAAGCAATCGACCGCATCGGGGGTGTGACTGGAGGAGGGTATGACCTACATCGGGTGGAAGGTTGTGAGCATGAGCTGGAGGGAGTTGGGAGGGGGTTGGTTGTTACACAGTGGAAGCGTGTCCCTACTAGTGGATGAGCACACCAGTCTAGTCACCCGATGCCTTACCACTTAGGAGCGGATGGTGACTGGACCATGTCGGCTATATGGAACATACTACCAGTCTATGTACAGACTAGGCCCAGACCACCTTCAGCCGGGAGTCAGAGGACACACACCAGTTAGGCTCCAGTACCAGTCAAGTCCCACCCCAGCCCCACTCCAGTACAAGATCGTGAGTAAAATCGGCTATATGGAACAGAGCCTTTTATGTGTTCCTACATAATGAACACTTCGACCTATTTCCTACATACGTATCTCGAACACATAATCATATCAAGGCTATATTAGAAATAACCCAGCAAACACAAATACGTTCTAGCAACGTAAAAATACATGTGTATTTGTGAGAATTTACGTACATTTTTACGTAGAAGAAATGTGGAAATGTTAAGGTTTACTTACGTCTGTAGGATGTTTGCATAAATTTACGTAGGTCTACATAAATTTACGTAGATTCACATAGTTCAGAAACGTAAATCTACGTTTTTAAACTACATGAATCTATGTGAATATAACAACAGAGAAATGCGTAATTTTACATAAATGGTAGGTTATTATTGGGATTGACTGAAGGTAACCATGTATTATACTCAGCTATAGTCAATGCTGTGTACTTTTTCATCGTAATAGGCCCCAATACTTGCCTATAACTTTGTCTCAGCTGGACGAGATACTAGACTTACATTAATATGAACACCACACACCTGCAGAAAGGTGTTGTCCTACCCAACTGCCAAAATTACCAAAATTAGGATACCTGCTGTATCCACAGGATAAACATGCTCACTGGACCTTCAGGAAAGGCTATGCTGCGGATCACACTGATCTTCGCATGTCCTCTCCGGTTTGTAACTCCCCTCCCTGAAATAAAATTCTGGGAACGCACGTATGATATACTTACAAATATTAGCACACTTTGAAATGTCCGTACTAGCCACGTCCAAAGTGGTTTCGTCCTCAGCACAAGCAATACATGTAAGCTGGTTACTGGCAGGTTGGTAGGTACCAACTGGACAGGGTGAACAGGGTTTATATCCTGTATCGGAGTAATATCCAGGATTGCATGGTTCTGGAAATTAAAAAGAAATCATATATTTAGTATTGGTCGGTAAGAGCGAACCTCCACCGACAGGATAAAGTCATGAATTGGCCAACCTTTTTTCTTTTCTAGGACGATCGTTGTTTTATTTCTCATGGTTTGAAAGGTCATTTTAATAGTTCAAATCCAAGAACGATGCCCCACAGAAGACGCCGATGATAGTTCTCATTACGCAAAGTATACTGCAGTTACCAGTTTGCAGAATGCAATATTGTTTGTGACGATTACGTAGTAGTTATACCATTTAACTAGTGAGGTTAGTCCAACCTATCTAATCAACCTTAAACAAAAACATTGACGCATCAAATGATTCCTAGGCCTTTTTTCCTCAGCGAGTGCTTATTTCATACACGATATCGGCATTTCTAAATCAGTTTAACCTACCTATACATTCATCTATTTTTGTGGCACCATTCGTCAGGGTTCTTTTCGGAGAGACGCATTTCGAGCACATAGTGTTGGGGTTGAAATTAGAACGGTATTCGCCAGGTTTACATTGCGAGCAAGGTCCGAACTTGTCTGGGGATACTCCTTCGATAAATGTACCTATAGAACACGTTTCTAGAAAAACAAGTTAACCGAGAGAATAACATAAGAAAATGAATAAGTGTATCCATTCGAGCAGCATTTAACAAAGAAATACAGCAATCAAGATAAATATTGATGTGATTTCCATATTCCATTGGACATGTATTTTAGTGATCGATTGAGTGATATATCATAAATGTCAGTATTTAAAGAAGCTTGATAGAGAAGAAGGGCCTATCATAAGCATGTACGCACAATTTCTGAAGTGAAAAGTTGTACGGATCATCTGTACAATTTGAGGACCTCCTCCCCTCCCCCTAACTGCGTACGTACTTTATGGATGGCGCCGTAGCAACATAGAAGCTTTGAAGAGTATTTAAATATCATAGCAGAAACCTAGAGCAATCAATTATTACAGTTCACAAAGAAGGTACGGAAGCAATGGTGGAATGTTTAAATGATCTTTAGAATAGGGTAGACTTACGGATACACTGTCTACTCTCATCCCAGGCCCCGGGGTACCTCGTAGAATACCCAGAAGCACATTGTTTGCACTGAATGTTTGTCGCCTCCGAACTGAATGGGAAGGAAACATTATAGAGCATCACATGTATGCACGCATTCATTTCATCGAGCACCGGTCAGATACGATGACCGTTGGTTATTTCCCAGACCAAGGTGATTCATAAGTAAAACTGATGATTTTCAAAAGAAAATTGTGTACATTTATTTGAACATTACGTATCTACATAGCCCCAGCTAGTGCAGCAACACATCAACCTACTGTACTGACGACGCCGCTTCTAATTCATCGGGGATCCTCAATGTTTCAGTGCAAGTATTACATCGGAATGGACCCAGAAAATGCAATAGAAAGAAGACACACTGTCCCGTCACCGACTCTTTGATACCTATACAAGGCCATTTTCCAGTGGTCGACGAAAAGGACACCGATTAATTGATTTCCTTTAAAGTCTGTCTGTGGTGCTTCTGACTGCACGTCGGTATGAAATAATCGGTCTTGTTTCTACTGCATTCACTATGTACAATTATTTGGTAAGCATTTCTCTTCATGTCTTGTTTCTATTAACCGATCTGGCGGGAACGGAGCATTCACGTTCCTAAATCGTTTAGAATATCATGGCCTTTACTCAAACAGTCGTTGCCATTTTAGTCGGCCAATGGACACGGGTTTTAAAAGCCATTTTAATAGGCTGATTATTTAGCACCAATCTACAGTCCGGAACCACTGATCTATTTTTTTGCGTACACCAACGCTAGATCAGTGAACGGAAACAACCTGCTTTTGAAATTGTCACCGATTAATGTTGTTAAAACTACGGAATAAGGCCACCACCGGCATACTTGGTCCGCTAATGGAGTACTGTCCATATGGTGATGACTGTTCGATCAAATTCTGTTTGTCTGCTCTGCAGTTCTTACAAAATCCTGCTCTTAAAGTTGTTCCATATATTAGTCAAAAGCCTCAAGGCATTGATGAACTGCACACTAAGTTTAAAGTCGACAACCTTGATTGAAGATGCAACGTGCAGCTTTTGTCCCTAATGTACAAATGATCAAAAATAACAAAGGACTTCAAGTAATCGATACACGATCAAGTAATCGATGTCATCCGCATCACCTTTGTTGTACTAAGTAGGTCGGTGGTCCTCCTTGAGAATTTTTCTGTGCTTACATTCCTTAAACCCAAAGTACAAACTCTGTGTTCCCTGACGACTGGTTATATATTCCATGTGCATAGAAATCGGTGACATTGAGAAAAAACGGAAATGGAGGTGGTCGGCGCCACCGATTAGACAAAAAAACCGTTTACGCTTTTTTCTACCTGACAATTATTATACAAAAAGTATCACGTGTTCGGTCGGTGGTGCCAAATATCATAAACGGTGGTCATCGGTTGAAACATCACATTAGGAGCTCAGTTAATGGGTATGGGTAAGAAAACATTATGGGAATAAATGTAGCAGCACCCCATGCTGTGCTTTATTAAATGAAAATGAGATTCGTGTCCAGCATGGCATGAGTCAACAGGGGCTGCCTTGGCGATAATCATTTGTATTGACGTCATGATTAAAATTAAGAAAATATTTCAATACACCGATGCTAATTTTACGCTTCTGCCTTGTTTACTTTCTATGCAGTATTAACAACGGTGGTGCGTCGAAGAAGAGGCAACCAGGAACGTGGGGCTCCCCTTAACTAGTACTCCCTTAACCAGTACTTGCTTCCGGAATAAAGTACGTCCATAAAATGTCTGTACATTTCTAGTCTTGAACTATAGAATCAAAGCGTATGCAGGATCCAGACCATCTTAGAACTAAAGAGGCTGCCTCACCCAAAGGTTCCAAGCGGGCATGGTACACAGGCTGTCCCATAAGTTCCAGGGCCACACGGAACTGTGAAAGAAACATTGGCTGAGGATTAGTAATGTAGCTTAAGATAAGAAGATGGATGTATAAAGCATGTACAGGAAAGATTTCAGCTCGGTTTCAGCCTGAGAGACATGGAGTGACTGGGGATATGAGCTGCTGGTATTTGGCACGTTCAGTTTCAATGGAGACAAGAGCCTATTTTACTATCGTTGAGGTCACATAATCAGAAAGGGCGTTCTGGCTGGTCCCTGTAGTCTAGACATAAGTGAACACTTTGATTGTTGGTGGTCTAGCCTCATTGAGACTTCATTGGCAAATTGACGGAAAATGATGCTGAGGTACCAAAGCCCTCTGCAGGCTCACTACCTACAAACATTTCCTGTAGCATCGTTTACAGGTATCACACATTACAACATGCTGTCTTGTATCCTGCAGTCAAATGGTTTGATATAAAACTGTTATAGATATTCTTGATTAGCGTGCTCGCACGTATCGTAATATTGTTAATATTGTAAATAATGCTTCAAGGCATCATTCGCCCTATGTTGGGGAATGTGTCAAAGCATTATTCGCCCTACATTGGGGCATACTTCAAGGCATCGCTCTCCCTGAATCGGTTAACAATGAGGAATTAGGAGCATTTTCTACAACATCAAGTGCTACAAAAAGCCCCTGTTGCTGCCTATAAGATTAAGACTATAAGATTCATAAGATTACAATATTTATTGATGAACACAATATAGAATACTTAAAGGGGTTCTGCGTTTAAAAAAGGGGACATTGTGTTCCTTTTGTAGTGCCACACCATGGGTTGATCCATTCATACCAAGGATCCCACGCACCATGCCAGACTATAACAAATTGTCAGAATGTCCTAATTTACTTTTAACCCTTTAAGGACGCATGATGCCTGGACACATCACTGCACTAAAGACGCATGTTGCCTCCAGGCATCACCAAGCTAAAGAAGCAAGATGCCTTGAGGCATCATAAGGCACCATTGTTCCAATATTTACAAAAAATGTTTTAACAAAGAAATAATAGAGCAATATTCAAGAAATCTTCACAAAACGTAGATATAACATTATATTTAGTATTTATCTTCAATAAAATGAGTATGTATCGTATTACATGATTACAAACTTGAATTTTGACCACTGTGTGCTCGTCAAACTGCCACCAGCACCCGCCCTTACGGGTGTAGCTCTGTCGCAGTCACCCGTCCTGAAAGGGTTAACGATACTCCTTCCAGAAACAGTGAAGTTCCAGCAAGGAACTGCTGCTGGATATTTGAATATGAACAACTTAGTCCAAATTGAAGGACTTCAGTGAGGATTAGGTTCTAGGTTGTAGCAGGTCAAGTTTTATAACTAATTGTACGGGTACAGTAGCATGTCTGCTAGCTGCCCACGGTAACTGGACCGATGGCACCACGGACTGATGGCACCTCTTTTCAGTTTCACCTGGACTGATGGTACCCGTGCCTGGACTGATGGCAACACTTGCCTAGACTGATGGCACCACCTCATTTTTTACCTGGACATGGGAACCACTTGATAGATATATTATTAATATGCAATAGTCCTGTAATATCAGCGTTTTCAGTTTAGTTTCGAGGGTTTTTTTCTGGTTTCTGAATCTTTTTTACTGGTCTTCAGGAGACCACCGCTGCTACTGTGACTGGTACCGAGGCGGCCACTACCGGTACCGAGGCGGGTGCCGCCGGCACCGAGGTGGCCACGGCCGGGGCTCTGGGGGAGTCTTAATTAAGCGATATATATACCTCTGTCTTTATAGGTATCTTCTTATAACTGTTAATGCTAAAGGTCAGGGGTAAGTCAGGGTTTGCCCGCTGTGTGGCCGGCCGGGGCCGCGGGTGGCCGGCCGGGACCCCCGGCTGCCGATGCCGAGGGGCCCGGAGCCGTTTTTTAAAATTTGTTTTTTAAAATCATATTAATTCTTCTTTATGTGAATATAATATACTCGGCAGTTGAAAAGTGGTGTACACAATATAATCTGGGAATAATACTTACTTAGACTAATAACCATTAGTCTAAGTGAGTGGTGCCATCAGTCTAGGTAGTGGTGCCATCGGTCTAGGAAAAATGTTGCCATCGGTCCGAAGAGGTGCCATCAGTCCAGGTACCATCGGTCCGTGGTGCCATCGGTCCAGTAATCCTGCCCACAACTGCATCAGTTTGGCAGGGGTTGCATCCTTGATTTTGGGTTAGATCATTACCAGAATTTTACAATTATAGAGACTAGGAGCATCAGCTCACACTATCATCATAGTAACTTATAGCAGTGCAGGTAATTTCAAACAGTGGCATCGTACCCGATGCAGAACCTCATAGTAACACTAAGTATCAAGTCCGAGAGCTAAATGACATCACACATCAGCCTTACTTTGAACATGGAAGTGGGGAATCCCATATGTAGCAACAGGAAAGGCTTTGTGCTGGACTTTGAAATTTGTTACTCACATATGGCTATGACAAGTGTGTCTGTCCCCAAATTATATTTGTAATGGCTCTGACAGATGGAATAAAGTAAATATCTTAATATTTTTGGGGTGTATATTGATGGGAAAACTGTAAACCTGTGTTCATAATCTTCTGAATAACTCACCTGTATTCCCTGGTAACTTGGTGTAAAGACCTCATTTTAATCATCTGGGAACACAGATTCACGTATATTGGAAGATTACTCCACAGGAATACAGTTTTGTCATAATTTGGGGAAAGCTACTTGATAGAGAAAAGCTACTTGCTAGAGAAAAGCTTGTCAAACTGTCGGTCACAATACTGTCTATATATACTCTTCATAAGTAACCTACAACTGGCAAAAAAAAATCAATACCATCATGGCAGAGTATCACAAGTTCTTCTCAACAGTCATATTGAACGCAGTGTACAATCGGAGCCTAAGGGGTGACAACGAGCCAGAAGAGATTGTCATAAACTGTAAAAAGTTTCTGTGAAATGTACAGGATGTTACCGTAAATATGGACGGTATGATAACGTAATCTGACTTACAGTTGCTTGCTTTACACAAAACGGTATTCAACTGTAAACATATTCAGAACTGTAAACTGTCCAATATACACAGTTTACTGTACGAGAGTGTAAAAAGTGGATACATTAGATACACTTAGAAGAATTCTAACATCAGCAACAATTCAAAGTAGTGCATAAAACCTAGAAGTTCATGTCATCTGGCATGTTCGATATTAATTTACCTTCTGTAAAGTCTCTGCCATCTAATTCACATTACTTCTCAAGTTCTATGGAATCATCATTATTCACAAGATGAAACACCACTGCTATAGGAAATTTCTGAAACATAACTAGGATTGACTTCATCCTACCATATCAAACGCATCATTGTACTCTCAGATACTGAGGAGTACCCAAGTCTGTGTTATAACAGCAGAGTTGAAAGAAAACTTACATGCTGAATGTTATTTGCGTACTACTTGTGTCCTAGAGACACTCAGTATAGAAATGTCTGGTATATAGTCTGGCGGCGAGAGGGATATACCTTACTTTAGCGTCCAGACAATGCTATTTTGATCATAATCTATCTCCAGGATCTTCTGATTTCAAATCTGCCGGGTGCAACGCTGAAATCCTTGGGCAACTCAAGCTATGAGCGTTTGAAAAGAAATGGTAAAAATCAGATTTTTCAATAAAAAGATGAATATGGTGAGGGTCATATTGCTTTCATTGCTTAAGAAACCTCTCAATTCTGGGCTCAATAATACTTTCAGTGTAGTTGATTTTGTTGTAAATTTCAATTAAAGTCTTCCCACATCGGCTGTTGATTCTGTGACAGCACAGAGCTTGCAAGCTCAACTTGCTGCAAGATGTCTCCCGCCTTGTGTATATAAGAATCTCCAGTTGTCATTAAAATCAGTTACGTTCTTGACTCCTAGTTCGGCTCCAGACTTTACAATGTGATAAGGTTATCAAATTATCCTTATCAATCCCATCACCAGCGACATACATCTACTTTAGTAACTGACCCTGCAGAATGGTTTAGCATTGTTATAGACATCGGTAAATGTAGAAATCTCAAGGTCTGCACAGATATGCCTAGAGATATTACACCCACTACCTGCTGGGGTGACCAAGGACTTGTCACTGACTTTTCCCAACCCCAGCTTTGTTGGCCTTACCCCCTGTATTACCTATTTTACTACAGATGGTATTATATATTATTATATACCTATTCACAAACTCACTACGAATACGGACTGCTGCTATGGGTATAATATTTGTATCATATGGGCAACGTACTCCATAATTTCTTGCACAGCTCGCCTTTGGATCGGCCATACGGAGTGCTTTCAAAAAGTGATTTAAAATGGCGGCCAGATGACATCGCTTCGATTATGGCAATATTTAGTGGTCAGTTATCGTGAACTACGGAATGTAGGACATTGAAATACAGTATCCAAACATGAATTGTGGAATTACTTCGAAATACAAAAGGATTCATCATAAAAACCACTATAATTGATCTTTTGGACACATTGGCCCTATGTCATTGTCACTAATGACAAGTAGCCTAATGTCAGTCTAGATTAACTCTAAGTAACAGTTGTGGAAGCCAGCCTGCAAAATGTAAAAAAAAGTGTCAAAATGCAAACGAACAGTAAAGGACACATTGTTTATAAATAAAACTAATATAATTCAGCTTAGTTTTTTAAATTTGTTTAAACATTTAACTGAATATCTATACACGGACATTTTGCTTTTTATCTAAAAAGAAAAACAAAAAAACTTATTCGTGATTGGGATTCGTACCCACTACCTTCAGATCACAAAACGGATAAACTAACCACTACACTACCAATTAGATTAACGAGGCGTGTCTGAAGGGTCTATCATATATTAATCGAAGAGCCGCCAGAGCACACTGCAACGCTAGAGCAACCTAAGGGAAAGAATAAAACCGGGTGGCGCAGTGTGGGAGTTGATAATTTCTTGTACAGGGCGCCTTTCGTAGTAGACTTGACGGAGTGGTAGTGTGATTAAAGGCCAATTTCGGTAAAATTTGAATATTAACAGACAGTTTACGGCACATAATAATAGGAGAACAATGTGATCATACCTGTATTCCATGATTACCTCTTTTAGATGGTTGTAAATACACCCATCTGAAAGTCGGTAATCATTTCATACAGGTATAATTACATAGTTCTCCTATTTTTTTATGCTTTCTTTTATAGATCCATTTGTATAAATACATTTACCATCCTTTTGGATTTTTGACATAACCAATAAAATAAGATCAGGTCGTCAGCCTTAGGCCACTTAAAAAAAAAAACTTGTTTCTCATCACCGCGCGCGTCAGCAAAAACGTTTTTAGAAGATTTTTTTTTTTTTTTTTTTTTTCATAGATGAGATGGAAATTTGATAGAAATCATGAAAAATATGAGTATTTGGTATCAAATTAAAGCTCCTGATGTAAGGAATGCATTCAATATGGTTATATGGTTTGCAAAAGTTATGCATCAAGTGGTGTCATGTAACCAATTAAGGGGGGCATCCACCAACCACGACAAGGCTACGACAATGGCTTTCCGACAAGGTCCACGACAGCTCTACGATTGGAAGCCTTGTCGTAGCCTTGTTGTGGTTGGTGGACCCCAGTTCCTGACAAAATGCTACAACAAGGCCACGACAGGCTGCGACATGAAGCTTGTCGGGGGCCTACAACAAGGCTACGACAATATCAAACATGTTCGATTTTTACTATGACTAGACCTTTGTCGTGGAGTGTTGTGGATTCCTCGATATCACTGTCGTAGTGTGTCGGAACCATGGGTGCCTTTTTTATGGTAACCAGCAACGTCTACGACACGCCACGACACCGCTGTCCCGACCCTGCTCTTCTCACGACAAGGCTGCGACAAGGCTACGATTGGAACTTTCATGTCGTCACTTGTCGTAGCCTTGTCGTGGTTGGTGGACGCCCCCCTTTAGAGTAAAACCCCACTCCTGGGACACCCCAGACGCTCCCGACATGCCATGACACTGCTGTGTTGGTGGACCCCAGTTCCCGACAAGAGGCTACAACAAGGCCATGACAAGCTGCGACATGAAGCTTGTTGGGGGCCTTCCGACAAGGCTACGACAATATCGAATATGTTCGATTTTTGCTACGACTAGACCTTTGTCGTGGAGTGTTGTGAATTCCTCGATATCACTGTCGTAGTGTGTCGGAACCGTGGGCGCCTTTTTTACGGCAACCAGCAACGTCTATGACACGCCCGCCATGCGGTCCCGACACTGCTCTTCTCACAACAAGGCTGCGACGAGGCTGCGATTGCAACTTTCATGTCGGCACTTGTTGTAGCCTTGTTGTGGTTGGTGGACGCCCCCCTTTAGAGTAAAACCCCGCTCCTGGGACACCCCACACGCTCCTGACACGCCATGACACTCCATGACAAAGGTCCAGTTGTAGGAAAAATCGAACATGTTTGATTTTGTCGTAGCCTTGTCGGAAGGCTCCTGACAAGCTTCCCAGTCGCAGCCTGTCATGGCCTTGTCATAGACTCTTGTCGGGAACTGGGGTCCACCAACCACAACAAGGCTGCGCCAAGTCTACCAATCGTAGGCCTGTCGTGGACCTTGTCGGAATGCCATTGTCGTAGCCTTGTCGTGGTTGGTGGACGCCCGCCTTAAGCCCTTGTCGGAAGCCTGCCTCCACTAGTGCAGCATGCTAAGATAGCCTGACACGCTCCGACACACTCCAACACTCCCAGGCAGGGACGATGAATGCCTTAAGGCACTCCCATGCAGGGGAGGAGGGATGCGACAAAATTCATAGACTTTCTAAATATTGTCAAAATAATTGAAAAGATGTGCGGAAAAAATATGTAGGAATTTATCTCACCCATCACATTGACTGTTGGGCTAACATCTGTGACATAATCTCCCATTACACACAGTAAAATGAGTGAGATATTAGGAACTTACAGTGAGACTGCAAGATATGACCTAAATAAGTGTCTGAAGTCCATATTATTACACTTCAAAAGTCATCTCTGACCCAGCAAAAAAAAAAAAAAAAAAAAAAAAAAAAAAGCGCCCTCGTCATATTTTTCATGGCTTGGTGATGAGAAACAATTTTTTTTTTTGAGTGGCCTTAGAGGGCTGGTTTTCATCGGCCCTCGTTATACCTTATGACTTTTATAGTGTGTATCTCCCTTAAAATTTGTTCGCTTAAATCTAACATTTACCAGTACATAAATCTGCATTTACATATAGTATCCAATGTTGATTCTCAGCTCCGATATTATTATATAAAGTTATACATGGTTTATACATCCGTTAGTGTATCAATTTTGAAATATAATGTTATGACGATATAGGCAACACCACGGTAACTATTTGGTATTTAAGTAAAAGGTTCCCGTCTATACACCGGGTATTTTGATTATCATACAGGCATCTTTTCTAATGGTTAGGGATTTAAGTTCTTTCAGCGTTTCAGTAGTTCTCAGTAGCGGTGGCAGGTTATTCCATATCATACTGCCTGCATGCTCGATACTTCTTACATTAACTTCCTCCTTGACGTTTACAAATATTCATGTCATGATGCTTTATTCCATCATCACAATGCTTTGTTCATACATTTATCATTATCATATTTCTACATAGACATATATCTATAACCATGTTAAACCTTAGTGGTGGACACCTGTAGCAGGCTTGCATGTAGAGTTGGGTAGTAGGGTAAGTGTTTGTTGCTAGAGATGGGGCTCTAAAGGCTGACTAAGGCCGATGCGCATTTTGTGACTTTTTCCTGTTGAGATATGCTTGAGATTTTGTAAAGAGAATACCACACAGGGGGTGCTGCAAACACATCAGGGTTTGGAAAAAGTTTGTGTCAAAATCTGCTCAGGCATCCATCACCCAGCAGGAGGTGGGTGGAAAATCCCTAAGCATATCTGGGAATAACCTTGGAATTTTTCTCCTTTACACCATGAAAGAAATATCTACGATGATGATTCAAACTTTTTTGTGAGTATAGAAATAGAGGATATCGAATTATCTTCTTGTGCAATCCCTAGGAGAAGATTATTTCCTCTATCTTTCTGGACAAACACAGTTATAAAAGATTTATTATTGAAATAATATATATATATATAATATTATGCCAAACACATTCATCATATCAATGACATTTGTTTCTGTGAAGAAAACACACATATCTATACATATCCTTATAATTTATACTACACAGATCCCAAATAGGAATAGACAATTATCCCTGAAAAGAAAAATAGTTAGAGGCTGTGAGGGGTTCACTGGCAGCCATCTAAGCAGGAGCTGTCACACAAAAGGTACAAATCACAAGGGGTTGGGGGGGATCTCAAAGTCTCATAGAAAAATTGGCAACAAACTCCCTCTTAGTGAAGGAAATGGGGGTGCAAAAGGGGTTGTGCAATATCTCAAGGAATGAAATACACACCTTGGGATATTGTTCCAGGAAAATATTGCGAGAGACTTTATTGTGACCCCACCCCCCAAAAAAATGGGATGAGTCGCAAAGGTCTTTATAATAATTTGATTGCTTTATCATGTGATATAATACATGATACATGATATCATTTATTTTTTCCATACTACCATTTCCTTGCTGGGGAAGTTTCATGTGCATATTGATCAATTACTCTTTTTATGTTTAATGTATTCATAGACCTTAGCACAGTATACAGGTTACAACTGTTGTCAAAATACAGTTTATAACTGTTAAGATTTATGGTCAGAAAGATATCACAGTCACCTGTATTTTCCTGGCACCCCAGTTGCGAGGGCAACACTGTAAAACTTACAGGGAATCTTTTTTACAGTGCACAAGAATTATCTTCAGAAGAAGATTATTCCTCATCAGATAAAGAGAGTGTTTATACCACAAATAACACATCAAACGACAAGATCTGGGCAAGAGCAAATTTCAGTTATACACATCCCAGTATGTACCAAAGGAAGTGAGACCACTAGCATATACTTTGACAATTGACTGACTATAACTGGGTTTCATTTAAGGTAAAGAAGGAAAGCTTTATCTAAGAAGGCCAGATTATTTTAGCCTCCCCCATGCTTTTACCCTATTCTTTTGTTGTTGTTGTTGTTGTTGTTGTTGTTGTTGGGGGGGGCTTTTTCTTTGGCATTCCAAGTAGAGAGGGGGGAACTTCCTTTGGGTATTCAAAGGGGGGAGGGAGACTTTTTCAGTATTTCCCTTCGGGGCGGGGGGCGGGGGGGGGGGGGGGGAGGGCTCCGATCAGTGGTAGGAGAGTGGGACCCTTTCCTGTACACCCATTACGGCCAACAGGTTGGCCACAATATATATATCGCCAATCCATCACAAGAGCCCTCATACCATCATTTCAATTTCATTTGTATGCGAATATAAAAAAAAGGTGGTATTATCTCAATACTGTCTGCAAAGGACTGGAACAGTTATGTACATATTGGGACATGGGTGGAAGATAAAGTGCATGAAACCTATTATCACTTTACTCAGTCATCATAGAGATTATGTTTATGGCATACCAACAAGCGGCATTCAACTTACCACATTTTCCTGTTGCAGCATTTTGCTGGCTTGCACAGCTGGAAGATGCGAGACCTATTGTATACGCCGCCAGCTTGAATGAGACACAATTTCTTCCAACAGCAAATGAAGCTAGTTCGAGGTATCCCGCTTCGGGTGATTGACCATTGCTCTAAAAATGAAAAAAGACAACACATCATCATTGACCTAAAGTTTAATATTAATGATAGGTTGATTAATGGCAAGTGCAGTAAGAGACCCACGAATGTTAAATAAGAATGACCGGCGTAGGATTTATTTCAGTAACATTGTATTAACTTAAAATACATTAAATATGAAGTATTTAACTGGATTGTGAGAAGGTTTGACTCGTTTAGAAAGGAAATCACTTGAACCATAAAGGTTGGACTAATTGCTGCTGGATGGACAGTGCGCTCTTTGCAAATATTCAGACTACCTTTAAGAGAAGGGAATACTTGAATAATAACGTCAATAACGTCACTAGCTAGACAGGAAGTATTCATAGGGTCACCCAGAACGTATGAGAGTAACATCTCTGTGACTACATGTGATATGGACCTGAAAATATGGACTACACTTATTATTGTTCACACATGTATTATTACTCTTTTTGAAGTATCTTCTGTTTCTACACTGTTATTCTACTATTCCATAAGCTTCGCTTGTATACTACCGTTTTGAACATGTATAACGTTTTATTTTACTATCACTCCATGTTCCTCTATTATCCAGTATTAATTTATCAGGGGTTTTTGATGGTTTGTAAAATATACCCATAAGGCCTGGCGTCAACCTACTACGATATGGCTCTGATATGGTCTACGCTGCACCTCCCGATAAAAAATCTTTTTGTAGTATCTACTGTTTCTATACTGTTACTCTACTATTCCATAAGCTACTGTTATCTTGTCGTTGTTTATCAATTAAAAATAGCCGAAAGCTATATTTAATCAAAGGGCGTTCACTAAATTAAATCAAATAATCATACACTTGGTGGTAGCGCCAAAAGTAAAATTATAGATTTTGACCTTCTCTACAATCTGCTTTAGGTTTAAAGGTGGCAGCTAATCTGTTTCAATGGCTAATGTATTTTCATTCAGAGATTTCACAGTGGTCATAAAATACCATTGTTGCAGATCTTATATACAGTTGTTCAGTTATATATATAATATTATGTTATTACAAACCATATCTACAGTAGCTTAGTATTTGGCATAGTTGTTTGACAAATACAGGTATCAATTCAATATACTGTTTTTGAGACGTTGATAGCTTTAGCTACTGCCGAAAAGTAGTTATACATAGTACAACACTGTGTGTCTGCTAGCACTCCCTACAGACGTTGTACTTAAGGACAAAATTTTAGATTGTTTGCGAACCAAAATGGTTTGCACGATAACCTTTTGAAAAGAAGTGGCATGAAATAAACAGTTGAATTCAGCAGCTTACATCATAATCTTCAGTCTCACATCATATGAGCAGAAGATGTAACCTTTTTCTTTATTAAATCCTCCTTTGAACTCCTGAATGGGACAGCTCCTCAATCAACCATCCGCCATTTTGAAAACTTAATTTTTAATTGAGCTGGGCCCTGTTTTTTAGTCACGACCATTGTTATGGGCGACATGTTTTTGCTGTCAGTGTACTATAGTCGTGACAGTTTAGGGGGTCGGACAATTATCGCCGCTCTGTGACACGCAGGGTGGTCTGAGGCGTGCTATAGTCAAGACACATGAGTAAGGTATAAACATAACCTATAATCGAACCAAATATGAAGAAAATCGGCTGCACATTTCCAAAGATATCGGCGTTTGAATTTTGTAATAACAATCGTCTGCTCTGAAGGCCAGTGTACTTTCCCCACGACTGTGCTTACTTCACTCTCCCAGCAGAGATTCCGCGCTCTACACCGTGAAAGATCTGCTGGGAGAGTGCTCGTAGATATCCGATCGATAGGCCGATGTTTCAAATTCAAACGCAGATATCTTTGGAACGGTGTGGCCGATCTTCTTCATATTTGATATGAATATAGGTTATATGTATCCCTTACCCGTGTTTAAAATTTCACAACTTAATTCATATGGGAAGCACGGGAAATCCTCTATATACGCACAGTGAGGTTTTATAGAACATAAGACAGTTCTATACTTGAGACGATCGGCGATCGTCCATGCGATCGTCCATGCCACACTACGACACCGTCGATAGCACACCGGCCATCTTTTGTCGTCCAAACTGTCGTGAGATCGCTGGTCAGTCTTGGGGCTTCCTGGGCTCACAATAGTCGTGACTAAAATACAGGGCCCTGGTTAACAGCAATCATTTAAGTCTCAAATTTTGCATATGCCATCAAGTCCGACTCTAGTGAGGGACGAACACAGTTGCACTATGTCTGACTACCGAAAAGTGACTAGCAGTCGGCTTTGTCCAGCTCACAGCAATTTGAGCTCTGCACCCATTTGTCCAAGCTGATCATGTGACCTTATCTTTGTTGTTAGCCGGGGCCCTGTTTGTCAGTCACAATATCATAGGTCTATGATACCCTAAGATCGTCCAGCGAGTCCATGACACTTTGGGCGACAAAAGATAGCTGGCGTTCTATAGACGGTGTCGTAGTGCGCCATGGGAGATGCTAAAAGTGTCGGCCGTAACGACAAGTATAGAATTGTCTTATGTTCTATCAAACTCACTGCGTATATAGAGGATTTTCACCCTCTCTCCGTGTGAAATTAAGCCATGAGACTTTATCACTAGTTAGGGACACATATCACCTATAATCCTTCCATATATGAAGAAGAACGGCAGCTCCAATCAGCATACATTGGCATTTGAATTTCATCCTAGCAAACGTCTGCTTTGCCCTACACTGCGCCGCTCTGGTTTATTGTGCCGCTAATTGTGCCGTATCCATAGGTTGGTCTAGCAGTGCAGTGTGGTTTTGCCATGCCTCCACTAATTTATGTGGCGATCTTGACACCGGTTACACTGGCTACCAGAGCAGATGTTACGATGCTGCAACCAAATTCAAACGCGGATATCTGAAGATCTGACCTCCGATCTTCTTCATGTTTGATATGATTATTGGTTATGGTTATTGGTGAAGTCCCACATTCGGTATGATATGTCCATAATTGTCTTGGACCTACGTCAGTTTGAGCGACATTTTCAGCCATGTGGCCCTAAGATTGTCGTCACTATAGCACACCTCACACAACTCTAAGCATCGTAAGGCTACAACAATTGACCAACCCCCTAAAATGTCGCATTTATAGTACACTGACAGCAAAAACATGTCGTTCATAACGATTGTCGTGACTAAAAAACCAGGGCCCTGTTTTTTAGTCACGACATTCGTAAGTTACGACATGTTTCAGCTGCCAGTGTCCTATAGAGCTACGATCTTATGCTGGCTGCGACACTTGCTGTAGATACGACACATAGGGAGGTAAAAGGTGTGCTATAGTCACGACACTCGGTGGCCATTGGACCGGAAAATATGCCCTAAGTGTCGTAGGTCTAAGACCACTCTGGACATGTCATACCGAATGTCATACCGAAATAACTTCACTTCCCTTTGGAATTAAGCGATGAAATTTTAACACGGGTAAGGTATACATATAACCTATCATCGTACGTGACCCTAATTTATGCAGCGACCTCAACATTCACTGTGCAGAGGGAGGTGGGAGGATGCAATGGCCACCAGAGCAGTATTTGCTATGACAAAATTCAAACGCCGATAACTTCGGAACGGTGTGGCCGTTTTTCTTTATATTTGGTACGATTATAGGTTACATGTATCCCTTACTCGTCTTAAAATTTCATGACTTAATTCCGTCGGGAAGTGGAAGAATCCTCTATATACGCAGAGTGATGTGTTATAGAACCTAAGACAGTTCTATACTTGTCGTGACGGCCGACACTTTTAGCGGCGATCGTCTGTGGTGCACTACGACACCGACTATAAGACGCCGGCCATCTTTTGTCGTCCAAAACGGTCGTAGATCGGCTGTGCGATCATAGGCCTGGGACACTCACAATGTTGTGACTAAAAAACAGGGCCTTGGGCGCAGGTTTCCCGGCCATTTCCGGAGCCTGGAAGCCTGGCCTAGTTAGACTATAGGTCAGGGCCCTGTTTTTTAGTCACAATATCGCAAGTCTACGATCGCCTAGGATCGGATCAAGATTCTACGACATTTTCTATGACACAAGATGGCGGGTGTGCTATAGACAGTGTCGTAGGTGGAATCAAATGTAAAAAGGTAAGCGCAGTTGATGCCAATGTCTACACTGGCCACCAGAGCAGTATATGCTATGACAAAATTCAAATGCCGATATCTTCGGAACGGTGCAGCCGATTTTCTTGATATTTGGTACGATCTCAGGTTCAGGATGCAGGAGATAAGGAGGTAACTTCTCAACCTGGTCCAACCCTGGATGGCAATTCACCACCTGACCTGGAGGGAGGGGTAACACCCAGAAGTCTGGGAAAGGAAAAGGGAAAAGAGGACTGCAGCTCAAAACCTGAGCTCAACGGTTCTTCAGAACTTTAGTCCGGGAGAAAGGAGCAACAATGGCCCCGCAAGGGATCTGGATTGGGTCTTAGACAGGTAGCCCTGCAGAGTCTAGTACTCCCCAGGCAAGGGAGGAGGAAACCTTCAAGGTACCTGGAAGGTCTGCTGGGGTCGGAACTCCTAGCTGAATTTGATCGTCAGCAGGAGGCTCAAGATATGTGCCAGGAACTGGAATCACACAGCAGAGAGATTGCTGAAGAGGTGGCAAAGTTCCATTATGCCTTGGAGCAACTCCAACAGCGTGAAGCAGAAGCGCTAGCAAAGATCGAGCATCTAGACAAACATGTACATTACATGGAAGATCAGGCTAGAAAAATTGAGGCGGAATCATCTAAAAAGATGCCTACACCCAATGTTGGTTGGCAGAATGTAAGGGACAATCTGTACTCTCCATCTGGAAATTTAGATGATCCAGTAAGAACTCCGCCCAGATCTGATTCTGGAATGAGGGGTGGTAGGACTCCCACAATGAGCTTCCGCTTACCTTCCGAGTTGAAATCTGGTTATCAGAGTCCGGAACATACTAGCAAGGCTATAGCTAAGCTAGGGTTCAGCTCTTTTAACCGGATCAGAGAGGAAGATCAGGTATTTAACATGCATTGGCGTGATTATCAGGTCCGACAATTCCGCCAGAAAGATTGCTGTCATTCCTAAGCCTTTTGGTAAAGGGATGGAATGGGAACACTGGTTTGCTGGGTTTTGTGAGGATATACAAGGTTGGAACAAGGTTGATGCACTGTCATACCTCAAGAGGCCATTAACAGATGGACTTGGGGAAGCCGCGCTCCGTGCTTTTAGCCATCCTGGTGACACAGAATGGGATCAATTAGTGGAGGTAGCCTTTTACTACTGTGGTCAGTTAGTAATGCTGAATCTGCGATCCACTTTTCTAAAGAGGACGCAAGGCAAGGAGGAGACTACTCGTTCCTATGGACTGGCTCTACAACAATTGTTGATGGAAGTCTATCCGGGAACAAGGCTGGATTCTCCTGCACTGCATGAAGATCTGCACACTCAGTTTGTGAAAGGGCTTTGGGATGATGACGTCTGAACGGAAGTTATCTCCAAGTGGGAGCCTAGTATGAACTTCATGCAGGTACTCCGGATAATAGACGCTTATGAAAAAAGTTGTATGCTATTTGGGAAATATGCTAACCCTGGAAAATCACTCTCTAGAGTTAACGTGGTGGAGTCTTCCTGGGAACAAGAAGATTCATATACCAGGTGCCAGGAAGCGGAAGTAGAGGATATACTCTCTACAGTACGCTCAATGGTACTTGGAAGGGGAGGATTCCGTGGTAGGGGACGTGGACATGGTAGACCCACTGGCTATAGAAGGAACAGCAATGTCCCTTCTGCAGCCGAGGACAAACCTTAACCTGTGGACCCAGAGAATCTCTCCGATGTGCAGAAGTTGTTAGCCCGCATCAATAAATGGCTGAACCAGGTGGAGAAAAATCAGCTGGACACCAGACATTGTTGGAGGTGCAACAAGATGGGGCATATATCACCTGATTGCCCTAAGAATAGAAATGTGTTGGCAGTGAAGACACCCAGCAGCCTACCTGCATTACCGGCTTCTCTTCCAGATGAATCAGGAAACTAAGGAGGACTGTGGCAAGTGGCGCCACTAGAGTCTGGGCGAGTGTGTGCCAGAGTACACAATCTGGAGAGATTGCGAGAATGGGAAATATCCCAGACTCAGCCAGAAAGGGGGAGTACAGAATATGGTTGCAACGATCTGTACCAAGTATCTCCCACCTGAGCACCCCTGTCTGCAATGGCTCAGTCAACTCAGATGGGACCTCGGAACCCTGGATGGGATCTCTAAATTCATTAGGCAGCTGTCACTCTTAGATGGGTGACACTGGTATGTACCGGAAAACGTCTTTTTTTCATGTTATCAGGGACATTCTGAGCTTTAAATTGATATAAAGTTCGACTATGTGAGACTGTTCCTTTATTATTTCATTTCCAGCATATTGAAAGCTACTTTTCTTATGAGCTGTATTACTTTTCTAAGCCATACACAATTATTGGCTTGATCTGGGTATTATTTCCCGGATTTTTCACAGGTCTGACAAAAAATGGGTTTGTCACTTTTTCTTTCAGAACGTACGAAACACCGTTTCTGTACTTATAAAATGGCATCTAATCTTAAGCCTATTACAAAGCTAACACTTCTTTATATGCTCTCTAAGGTGTTGTGTAATTACAGTCAACCAAAACCCCCAAAAGAAGATGTTCCTCCCCAGCCCCTTCAACCCCTTCCACCCCCCTGCCATTGCCCCTGCTACCACTACACCAGCCCTGAACCCACCACCCCGGAAGACACTGCCCCTGCTACCACCACCTCTGAAGCCACCACTCCTGCCACTGCCACACCCCTCTTCTTGGCCTCATCCTGCACCACCAAACATTTCTCTTTCTCTAAGATAACTCCTGCCCCTTCTCCATCGGACCAAAACCACCAACTCTATGCCAGTTTCTCCTGGTCGCACAACACAAATCGAGGAGTTGCCGTAAGTTTCCTATGCTTCATCTAGTTTGTATTCACTCTTTAATATGTGCACACATTTAGAATTGTAGATTTATAACACTGTACTGCAGCTGCTACTTAATAGGTAGAAAGGAATTGGAGTTTGGAGAGTGCATCATATTGTTAAGCTGTGTCTACATGTACATGTATATGCAATCATTATATTATTATTTATCTCTTCACCCTAAGATAACAGTGTAAATCTTTTGAAGTGTGCACCTTGTTCAAGATTGCAGGTGTTGGGAGCATGCTACTTTTGAGATTATGTCGATGTAGATTATCTTACAAAAGCATCTAGGTAGTTGAGGATACCAGGTATCTGATGACAACCAGTATTCCATTGAGTAAAATTAATTGTAAAATTATGAAATCCAAAGTATTCAATATGGTTACTTTTGATTTCCAGGACTGTGATTTGATGGTACACAGAAGCAAAAGTGCCTGGAAAAATACTTCCCTAAAGTCTTCCCAACTTCGCCATGAGTTTTTAATTCATACATTTCAGCAATTTATGCATGATTTTCATGACATGTACTTGTTAGGATTTTGCAAGGTTACAAGTATACACAACACATACAGTTATTCTTCTATGTCAAGAGGTTTCTAATTCATGTATATAAATTATAGATTAAACTATAAATTAATCATGTATTATAGAACCAAGTGAAAGTAATATTATTTTTAATTACAGATTATATCTGTAATGGAATAACAATAACTAAAAACGATATTTCTTGAAAGGAGATAATTTTCTACAATTTGTTTAGATGTGAATTGGATTGTAACCTCTTTTCAGATACCCCTCTAGCCCGCTATGGAATAGGGGGTGGAAGGCAAGGGCCCGAGAATCCCCCGGAAGTCGGCACTTTACTACCGGATGCGGAAGGGGAGGGCTGCTCGGCTGAGCATGACGGAGGACAATGTGAGAATCAGGGCCAAGATTGACAGGCTGCAGAAGCGAGTCAGCCAACAACACAGTGCTGTTCCTGTGCCCGAGGGAGTGACAGGGCAGGATGTTGCCTCTGACGATATCTTATGCATTGAACTGTTTCCGGTACATATGGATGTTTCCTAGTAAAGTAACAAGTTTTGTGCCTCTCCAGGCCACCCTGTCTTTGACAGGCAATGGGTAATGTGTAGGGGGAAGACCTACCACTTAGTGTGGAACGTCCAAAACCTTTTTTATGGTTTTGGTTCGGGGATGGGTGTTCATGCCAGAACCTTTTGGTATTTCTAAAACCATTTGTTTCATATAGCAGAGACACTGGGTAGTCTATTGGTGGGTTTCACTGGTGGTTGTGAGCAATTTAAGCTAGTCCTTTGCTCTTTTGAAATTTCAACTTGTGTTTTTTAAAGTTCAAGGTTGAAAACGCTTCTGAAGTGTACATATACATGTTTGCTACAAACTTAGCAGGTTTAGTGCCTCTGGATGTAATATTTCCTGTGATATATGTGGTTCTATGTGGACAAGCACACTGGTCAAGGGTGCAAGTTTTTGGGGAATGTCCGAAACTTAAATGGGTTCAATGAGTGGTATAGCACGGTATGATATTGATACTAGCAACTTATGATATTTGTATTCCTGTACAGTAGGGATGTATAGCTTTGTGTAGAAGTATTTATTTTCCAAATTAGATGGGTTATGGCTAGTGTAGACTGATTCAAAAAATGTTAATTATTTTGTGATGCTTAAATTGAATTTTTCTAAATGAACTTCTATCATCATTGTAAATCTTGTCTTTGTACTCTGAATAGTAGGCACTAGAAAGTATTTCCAGTGACAGCATGTTCCAGATCTTAACGCAGGCCCAGGCAGCCCGAAGACTGTCGCATCTCCAACTGAGCAAGGTCAATCAACTCGGTCATGAAGGACCCTAGACCTGTGTCATTGGAGTAACACTGGGAAGACTTGTCCAAGGGAAAGCCCCAGACACAGGGTCGGATTTTTGAAACCTGCTAAATTCCGTTTTGATCCTGGGATAAAACACGCAAAAATAATATTCCGAATAATACTTCTTTTTATATTTGATGTTAGTCACCTACTAAGTACGTTCCAGAAAAACATTATTCCAACAAAATCAGATCATTGGTTTAGATTTGAGAGCCTTTTGAAGTTGTGTATAATACTGCATGTTGTCCAATCCCTAAATATTTGAAATTTCAAGAAATGTTATAAATGCTTTATAACTTAAGAAAGACTAATATTATATGCTGACACACCTTATATTTGACCCAGAATACCTTTATCATATATTAGATTTAAAAGAAAAGCTCTAAACCATATTTGGGGTGGTGGGCAACACAGGGGTGTCGGACAACACGAGGGGTGTTGGACAACACGTTAATAGAATTACTCAGAACAATGAGAAAAATAGTATTAGAGGTTATAATCCTTTATATTTTTAATGAAATGATAATAAGCTTTATTATATACCGATGCACATTTATCTTATAATTACTAACCTCTGCTAAGCAAAGAGTAACTAAAAAATATTCAGAAAGTGTGCAGTAAAATCCCATACTGCACAGTGTGCAGTAAGTACCAGCCACTGTACCACGTGACTTGTTGACATTAGGAGCAAAAATATTGCGATATCGCGATGGAATGCGGCTGTGACGTTCTCGCATAGCAACCCGCATAGCAACCTGCATAGCAACACTTATTGTTGCATAGAAACTGGCGGGAAGAGTGATTGCTTCCGGGGCATTGACCTCAGGGTTAGTGAAATCAAAGCGTGCAGGACTGATACATCTCTACGTGTTTGTTAGGAGTTGATAATGAATGGATTGACTAATTAGAGGCTAATAAAGTAAAATATATACATTATATTGATATTATTAGGTATATGATAAAGGGAATACTAATATAGTGTATCAAGATTTCAGACCAGAACTCGTTAGTTTACTATAAACCTGTACTAAACGGCTCGTTTAGTACAGGTTTAGTAAACTAACTTGTTCTGCTCCTACATCTTGATACACTATCCTAGTATTCCCTAAATATTTCACAAAGCAAACCACTCAATTACTGATAAAAAACAACCCCAAAATCATAACTTATATCACAGCATGTTGTCCGACACCCCGGGGTGTCGGACAACACGTTTTCAGTTTTTGAACCATAAAAAGTATATTGTTTTATTTAGAAAAAAACCAACCTGGGTATTCATGAGTGGTAGGGGTACTTAACATAAACAGGGATATTTGTTATTCTATAATGATTACTAATTCCTTTTATACATCCTTTAGAGGTGTGTGGTCAAACACACCATTTTTTCGAAAAATATCATCATGGAATCATAATGTTCTGATATCAAAATGGATAATCCGATTGTGTTGAAACTTTCAGGTATCACAGCCAGAATTCTGGTCAATATTGTACAATAAAGGAGAATTAATTTCTCTCTGTATATTTCATTAGTATTGTCCACTGAAAGTCGGGGTGTTGAAGAACATGCTCTATGGGTCTCTATGTTGGAAAATTTGAAGGTCCTGGATAGTTTTTACCATCTTAATATTTTTTCAATCTTTTACCAATTTTCAAAATTGTATTGTCTACACTTCTCATGACATATGCTTTAAACATGTTGATAAATATAATTGGCTCAAAATTGTGTCTCCCAGATTTTGAACAAAGTGAAAATCACTAGAAAATCACAGTTTTTGTTGATTTTTGGAAGGAAAAATTCCTCAAAGCCCTACAAAACCCTATGTTGGAAAGAAAGACTATCAAAAGCTGCACCAAATAATTTCATTTTTACATTGATGAGATACGTTTATACAACATGAACCTTGTATAAGCTTATTTTGGTCATTTAGCAGGTTTTAAAAATCCCACCCCACAATCTCCGCCATGGATTCACCAGTCGAGGCTGATGGAGTACTACCTCCTCCAACTGCTGACAATTTCTTGTCCTCACCGTGATAACTCACAAATACACGATGTTTCCTGTTGCCGAAACAGTCCAATGCATAAGCTATCTTGGCCTTAACCAACTCATCATACATCAGGGAAGTTACACTCTGAACCACCTGTACATGCTGGATGTACCATTGGTTCGGAGAGCCCTAATCCTGAAGCCAAGAGTAAGTCTTGCCCACTAAAGAGGCAGGCAGCTGATGAGCCACAGTTCTCTTCCCAGCCCGCTTTGCGCCAGGCTGGAAGTCTCCGTCCGAAGCAGAACCGGAGCTGGGCAGGGGTTTAACCCTGTCCATTTCCGTGCCCCAACACATTGCCACCAGTAGCCCCGGAGGTGCTAGGTGCGGGACCAGCCTTCTTCCCAGCAGAGCTCGTGTGGTGTGGGTTTGTCTGAGCCTTTTGAACCTGTCCCCTTCGCCACTTCCTTCCTGGGTTTAGCTTTTGTCTTACCCGGGTCGTACGAGGAAGACTCCTTACTGGCCTTGCCGGATTTCTCCTTAGGCTTTTCCACCTTTGCAGGTGGGCTGGCTGCCTTGGCAGCCTCCACAGCCACCTCAGCGGCTTTGGCTGCAGCTTTGGCATTTAGCATTTAGCCTTCTCTTTCTGTTGTTTTGAAAGCTGCAGGTCAATGGAGACGTCACTGGACTCGAAAGCCCCAATGCTGTCGCCCTTCCCTGGCTGTGACACTGGGGTAGCACATAGTATTACATAGCCTGTACCACAGCCCTCATGGTTGGATCCGGGATCCCACCCAACAACGTCCCAGGTAGTGGCAGCACGTCAGACATCGGAGTTGTGAGACTCATCTCCGTCCAGATCATAGTCACCCAGCCCGATGAGCAGAGAATCATCGTCTGAATCTAGGACTGTCAGAGAAGAGGGGGGCCCAAGCTCACCCTCACCGGTGGGGGTGCTGCAAGCCAGGCTAAGCCCACCTTGACTTGGACGCCGAGTGAGGACCCTGAAAAAACAGGGCCTTATATACTCCCAGATCGACTCAGATCAAATGAGGTCAACTCCTAGGCCATTCAACAGTGTTGAGACATTCTTCCTAAGAATGTCTCAATGCTGCAGGTGTGAAGAAGTGCCAGCAGTTATGATTGACCTGACCTCCCTCTCCTAATAGAGATTACGAAACCTGGGAAAGCCCTCACTCGAACTTCTACCTGGGTTTCTCATCCTTGGGGATTCACAGAACGGCTTATTTAGGTAAGTTGACCGATGTTCAAATCACAATTGAAATGCCACTGACCAATAACCATCCACACATGCCACAGTGACTTCTCGTTGTGTTTTTGACAATTACCAGCACCACAACGCTTTGTAGTCAACCACAGTCTTAGCTTTTAAACATAAACTGCGGCAGTGCAAACCCAATACAGGTTTCCTCCTAGCAGTCAAACTAGGCTTAGTATGCATAGCCCGATCAGTAGAACCTTTGTACTTGGCTGCCTCAGGCCTCAGATCTACCCTTTTTCAGGTTCATCATATTGGGACACATGGGATTTGTAACGCCTTTGTGACCACTCATCCTCTAACACTACTGTCATTTCTGAACTTTTTGAACTTTACTTGAACAATTTGGAATAGTCCATCCCATTCAGGAGTGAGTTTAACATTAACCAAAGGTGTATGGTAACGTACCACTCTATCCCCTATCTGCAACCTATGTAGCTTCAGACCAACATCATATCCAGTCTTGCCAAGTAGTAAGCTTCCATTAAATGTTCCTGGAGCCGTTCCACAAAACCTCTAGGGCACGAATTGTCCGTAGACATTCCAGGTACCCCACAGACTATATCTTCGGTATCACTATCTACTGTTGTCCTTGAAAACAAGTAGATTAGGTCAACACCCATGCTGGAATGTACCGACCCATTATAGGCATGTGCTATAAAGGGTGCTAGCTCATCCCAGTTCTTCTGGTGTCCATCAACCAGAGTTTGGAGACACTGAATTAATGTCCAGTTGAACCTTTGCACCCTACCATCCGGTTGGGAATAGTATAGATTAGTATGTGTCTTTTTTATCCTACATCCAATATCCTACACATTTCCTACCAAATTTTGGATTCAAATTCCTGTCCCTGGTCTGAATGTAGTACACTCAGAGTTCCAAAAGGCAACATCCAATTCCTCACTAAAGCCTTCGCACAAGTCGCGGCTTTGTGATTCTTCATGGGATAGATGTGCACATATTTTGTGTAGTAATCCATTACCACCATCATGCAAATATTACCTTCATTGGAATCATCGATACCGGAGATGATATCTAGAGCGATTCTGGCAAACCTGACTCCAAATAGTTCCTGTTGTAGCAGCATTTGGCCCAGTCCTATGCAGGTTTTGACTTTACCACACATGGAACAACTTCGTACCCATCTCTTGATGTCCGCATTCATCCCAGGCCAGTAGCAATGTTGCTGAATCCACCTCTATGTAAAGAAGCTATCACCGCCCTATGTTCTCAACAATCCTGACAATCTGGTCACCCAAATTTATGTATTGGTCTCTGGGAGAGACAATCTGCATTAATGTCTGACTTACCAACCCGGTGTTCTATCTGACAGTTCTTTAATCCGAACTTGGAAAGTGCTGCCAGCCAATGCCCAATCATTCCCTCAGCATGAGGTGTATATTATATAACATATATATGGATACTTATATACATCAATAAATGAAGCATATACACAATGGCAAATAGGACTCAATTATCAATGCCAAATGATAGATATATAAATGTATATCAATTCACTTGTTTGTTGTCTATTATACTATCTATTTATAATAACCTGTATATAGATTCATATACACACAAGCATATACATTGTATATACATACATAAAATTTTGTCAACTTGAATTTTAAGCATGAAAAATCAATATTTTTCGTCCACAGCTAGGCCTCATGTGGTCATTATCTTCTGGAATACATTACACATCCAAAACTATTGCTGAATATTTGAAACTCTGCGTATTTGCCCGGATTTGTAATCTTATAATGGAAGACCACCTCCTTCTAAGTGAATTATATGTGAATAAAAAAAAATTAAAAATGTCATCATATACTAGGGTGCTACGTCCAGAGTGAGTAACTGTTACCGCCTGGTATTTCATACTTTCACTCTCACGTTGACACCTTCACCCGTCCATTTTCCCCATGCAACCCACATCCTTTTATTCAGTTGATGTATTATACTCCTGCTTAATAGTGAATTAGTATGGGTATATTTTTCACTTTTTATCTTTAATATTTATCTTATATCAAGTATTTGACATTGTAAAAAGCCACAAAATATTTGCTTCTCATAAAATCTTATTTGATGTACATATTTGTTCCCCTAATCAGACGTCTTTCTTATCATGTCCATCAGGCGGAGAGACAGCGTGTAACTAATCTTCAAGACCTTCTGAATAGAAGACACTAGTATCCACGAGATAGTTATCCAATAAAAGAATATGGAAACCCATAAGCCATTTTTCACTGGCCGACGAAAACAGCACCGATTTATTGAGTCGGTCGGTGGTGGTCAACGACTGCGCGCCGGTGTCTAAAAATCATGGCGGGTGTCATCTTTATTCCGATTTGAGAACTAGGGGAGAAAGCCCCTGCACCTGCAAAAAGGACCAGGACTGCCCAAGCCGCTCAAACTCTGGTGGAAGTTGATAAGAACCTAAAGACTGCCTTGAGGTGGCCATAGGTTTTCTTGCAGCCGGCCACACCTCACCAACACGTCTCTGAGGTCTCCTCAGATCGGCGCGGGCACACAGGAAGTGGTTCCCTGTCTCGGTAGTTAGGCCTGCAAGTCAGAACGCTCGCAGGATCGTGACATTCGCCTCTATATGTAATGGACCGTCTCTTATTTCTCCTCCAAAGAACGACACTTGCGTCAAGGGCGGCGGGGGTGCATTACCATGACTGCTCAAGCCCGATCTTAACCGAGGATGACATCATTATACTACAGGCATATAACTTGCTTGTCTACTTTGCGACACTCAGTTCCTACATGCCTCAAATCGGCCTGATGGAACACTCACTCTTCATGTGTATGGACAAGGTGATTTCATCACTCCGCTTCCAAGATAGTCACATTATTTTCTTACCTGTATTGCCTTGCCTAATTCCCTCTTGAATTTCTCCATACAATCAATACGAAAGTTCTCTGCGGGTGTGTCGGGATCAAATTTAACATCGTAAGTCGTTTGGTATGGTGCCTGAAAAGATAGGTAAACAATCAAAGGCATGCTGGAAACTGGAAAGGTGTATGTACAAGTTATCAACCAACCATAACTTACTAGACACTAGGGAGAGTAGAACACGTTGGGGCAACAGGAAGCGTTTTAAAGTAATAAACCACA
This sequence comes from Alentia gelatinosa, assembly GCA_950022655.1. NCBI lineage: Eukaryota > Metazoa > Annelida > Polychaeta > Phyllodocida > Polynoidae > Alentia > Alentia gelatinosa. The sequence goes on from OX465579.1 coordinate 129,950,351, forward strand.
AGACATCAAAATACACCAAGTCACCAATGTACAGGGGCATTGGGCTGTGGGACTGTCTGAGCAGTGACACGCATAATTCTTTGGACATGGCTGCCTTTAGACGCGCTACCAAACATGAGAAATTTCAGTTATAAGGGTTTGTTGGTCAGGTGGGATGGGATTGTATATAGGGGTATTTATTTTTTTTCTTTTTTTTTCTTTTTCAGTTTATAGTAATGTTAAGATGCTCGTAATGTACAGGTTGCACCGCACTCTTCAAATGGAAGAACTGGACTGTAGTTCAGAATTTGAATAAACACTTCAAATAAAAAAAAACACGAATTTATGAAAAGGACAAATAGTTATTACAATCCGGCCACGGTTATAAAGCGAATTCATGTTACGAGCAAAAGGAGAAATTGGCTTTAGGCAAGTCTAGGAGCTTATGATATTTCTATTTACAATGGATTAGCGTGGTACTTCTAAAGTACAATAGACTCTCACATAACAACCACCTCGATAATACATCTATTTACAATTATTATGGCTTTAGGGTAGGGGTATGATCGGACTGGGATACTGGGCACCTGACCAGTGTACTAGGCCTTTATAGTTGGTGCATGGATAGTGAAGGGTGAACAACTGGTCAAACGGGATTGCTGGCTCTGTGTTCTATAGGGAGTCTTTCCCATTAGATGTCAATATCCCATCAGATGTCAAACTGGGATACTGGACGACTGACCATTTCACCAGGCCTTTATAGTTGGTGCATGGATAGTGAAGGGTTATTTTCCTGACAGTAAGGTGAAAGTCTGTGTGAGCATTCTAACCTCTTTGTGACGTATATGAGCGCGCTTTCCCTTGCTCAAAAGAAAAGATTTACTGAAATCAGCAGGCGCTTACGCGGTTACTATTGATCAGAAATGGGATGTCACAGACTATCGTAAAACTGGATGAGAAGGTTTAATCTTGGCCACCGTATTCCACGACTGAAGTTTGGCAAAGTGACTTCATGAGGCGAAGCTGAGTGAAGTCCGGAGCCAAAACTTCAGGAGTGGAATGCGGTGGCCAAGATTAAAACGAATCAGGTTTTGATTTTATCCTACCCTATCTCCTCTATTTTGGAATATTACGTGATAACAATGCTGTATGCCACTAGTGGCATATAAAACTTTGTATGCCAGTCAGCGTGGCATACAGAAACCCAATGTTAAACCTATGGGATTTTATATTAGGGGTAGGATAATATGAGGACATTGGTATCAATTTTCACAGCGAATTGTTGTATGCTATACATAGTATACTATATCTCATCAAAATCATGTATGACAAAATGTTTCACTATTTAAGTCGGAGGATACCAAGGCCCTGTTTTTCAGTCAAGACATAATCGCCCAACGATACCCTAAGATGTCTCCACGATTGGAAGACAATTTGCAAGACACAAAATGGCGGGTGTGCTATAGACACGGTCTCAGTGCGGCGCGCTCGATCGCCGCTAAAAGTGTCTCAATCTAGAACTGTCTCAGGCTCTATCAAAGCTCACTGTGTGTATATAGAGGATTTCCCGTGCTTCCCATACGAATCTAGAAATGAAATTTTAACACGGGTAAGGGAGACATATAACTTATAATCGTACCAAATATGAAGAAGATGGGCCACACCGTTTCGAAGATATCGGCGTTTGAACTTCGTCATAGCAAACGTCTGCTCTGGCCATTGCACCCTCCCACCTCCAGTGAACTCGAGGTCACTGCATAAATCAGAGTCACGTGAGCGTAGGGGTACACTGGCCACCAGAGCAGAGATTGCTATGACGAACTTCAAACGCCGATATCTTCAGAACGGTGCGGCCGATTTTCTTCATACTTGGTACGATTATAGGTTATATGTATACCTTACTCGTGTTAAAATTTTATTCTGTACGACATGTCCATAGATGTCTTAGGTCTAAGACACTTTGGAAGACATTTGGAACCACATGACCCTAAAGATGTCTTATCTATAGTACACCTGACTGCAGCCTAAGTGCTCTTGACGGACAATCGTTGGCCGATCCCCAAAGATGTCTTATCTATAGTACACTGACAGCTGTAAGATATCTTACAAAGAGGATATCGTGACTGAAAAACAGGGCCCAAATGTGATAGCGTATGTAAGACCCTTTGTTGTGTAGAGATGTTTTGCTTTGCCAAAGATGTACCACAAATAATGTATATCAATACAAATAATAATGTTGGCATTGGTGTTTTAGCGTTGAAACAAGATACAAAATACACAATTATAACTGGTTTTGTGTGCAAGTGGCCGCAATCGCCGGGTAGTTGATGCATAGTAAAATCCTCGCTGTTATGTCATCATCAAAATAACCTTCCAGAACTTTGTCATTCATTTTAATTTCAGTTGACCTCGCAATCTCTATGGTATGCCGGAATCTCTTGGTAGCAAATTACAGGAGCTCTTTTCATTCCCTATTGTGACAATATCACAAATTTACATACGATTGCAGGCATAGTTGATCTAAAATGAAAAATAAGGATGTTAGCAACGAAAGATCGCAACCACAATAATATAGCTGCATGTGACTTGTGTATAATGTGCTGTGAATTACCTGAGGATTGCCAGAGTTGACAGCATAATTGATCGAAGTGCCGTCATTATATAATGTTACACCACCTATGCAACTTATATTCATTCTTGAAAATGTTGAATCTAAGGCAGACTTGTAAATACCCCCACAACCACTGTTGGGTATACCAGTACTTTTGAAATTGTATGTCACTTTAACTGTAGTAACTCGGGGTTTCTCAGCTGAAAAAAGATACACAACAATTAGAAAAACAAGCTCCTTTAATTGTAACTGTATAACTCTTATTATATGTACATGATAATCAATAGAAAAAGCTAAGCTCATACTTGAAAGAGACTGTAAAAATGCAAATGCCGCAAGAATGCCAGAAAATAAACCTAATCTATCATGTCAGTACATCAGTTGTGCATATTGAAGCGTTGAGTCAGCCCAAGGAGTCATAGAGCCCACGGAGTCGTAGAGACATACTGATATTTGTCACACTTGTTGTCAGATAAAATACATGGATACATACAATCCATCATATTTAGATCAGTATCCATCTAATTACTATCTAATGACTAACACAAAGAGCATGAGTAAAATAGAAAAATTATTTAGTGAATTTTCCTGGGTCAAGTTTAAAGAGTGTAATTAGTGTGGTTCTTCCTGAGAGTGGCAGAGTGACACACACTTCTTTAGGCAGCCATCTTTATTTCTTGGAGTCCTGTGTCACATGAGATGTTTTCCCACTACATAAGGCAGTGCATATGAAATATATGACACAGTATTAAAGTTTAACCCTAAACACTACATCCCCCTTTCTTTCAATTGAACTATTAGGATACATATGCCACGTGCAGGAATACTACATAGACTAAAACACAAACTAGGATCTTGTATCAGTCTTTGGTATGAGTCAGTTGCAATACTTGGACCATAGTCTATAAGTATTGTTCCTGTATCCTTGTTTTGTTTAGTAGATATAAAGAAACTGTCACCAATCGGTTTAACCTTGAACCCTTTCAGGTGAGATAATGCCTTGAGACATTCCCCAGCATACACTAGATGACGCCTTCAGGCATCCCCGGTGTAGACCGGATGATGCCTAGGCACTGTTTATGAAATTTGGTAATATTCACGATTTTATTGTTTTATGAAGAAATAATTGGTAAAGAACTATGACACTTTCAGAGAATATCCCTATGATATACTTGTTTGACACTTTTTGTTATAAAACAAATAATAGAGATAAGAATGACAAGTCATATCACATGATCAAATAATAGAATATGGTTTTAGACAGAAATCGGCCTGTGTCCTGGCGTTATTCAAGTCCCAAGTACCCTCCAAAATGTGTTACATCAAACTTCCCTCCCCAACTTATTGTATCAGCCTAGCAGACCTATGAAAGATCAACATATTTTTTTATTAAAAAAATCTAATAAGATTGTTTCAGTTCAAGACCTGAACCCCGGTCCTAACCGTAATGCCACTAAAGGTCTTGTGTGGAAAGATATAATAAGAACCACCAGAACATCAACAATTAGGAAATGCCTATAATATTGAAGAAAAAAAATCATTTCCGGTTGACTTTGTAACTTAAAGATCTATGCACGATTTTATACAGGGGTGTTGAGCTCATAGCATATACCAAGTAACACGATAGATAATGTATGAATTCAAAATTCTTTTTTACAGGGGGAGGTTCTTGATTTACTTTGCTAATCTGACTTTACAAAGATATTTGAAACTGCCTCTATGTATGCATACAAAATAATTATGTATTGAGCACAATATATATTTTCTATGGATTAAGAGAAAACATTTTACTTACTAACACAACCTGGTACTGTTCCAACGGGGATTTCTGGACTCACCCAGATGCCTGAAGGCATACATTCATACACGTATTCTGTACCCTTCGAGAAGAGCATGTTACCAGTACATGTGATTGTAGATTTTGAACCAACTCCAAGACCAGATCGTCTGACTAACACATCCTTAGGAGTGACTAGGTCCTTTGTCTCACATGATGCTGAAAAAACATTTGACCACAAATGAAGTAATCAAAGTTTGGTGTTTTCTTAGACATTAATCTTGTAGATATCTACAGATGAGTTAAGTCGTTCGACCACTTTTTATGCTTTACATGAACTAGATTTCTATTTATGCAATGCATCATCATACTGTGCCACCGGTAGAAGTTACTTGTGTATTTTGTTGTTGATTTTTCATCTATTAGGGGAAAGGTCACTCGGTCGATCACTTTGCAGAACCTTTATAAAAGCCATAACGTGAACGCAATGACTAGAAATTGTCCTAAATACAAAATTATGACATTTTTTTTAATAAGAAATAATTTAAAGCTACTTCACACAAACGAGACTTTTCTACATAACAAAGTTAAGACAAGAATTGATCATTTTTATACTAATTGTCCTTATATCGAAACATCTGGGAACCTTAATTTCTACATCTCTGATCATGTGCCAATTTTTGTGGTCAAAAAGAAAATTAGGAATTGTATAAACAAAATTGAGCTAAGTGGTCGAAATTTAAAAAATTTGAACTGGGATTCTTTTGAGAAGTCGTTTAAGAAAATAGTTGAAAAAGATATTCATAGTGATATAGATAATGCTAGCTTAATAACGGAAAATATAAATAGTTATCTAAACCAACATCATCCAATCCGTCATTACACCCTAGAAACTAATAATAATGTTGAACTATCGGCCAAATTGAAAAATAAGATTGGGATTAGGAAAAAACTATTGACAGACCTCTCAGGACTAAACAAAGACAACTCGCAATACAATCTGAAATTAAAACAAATCAGGGAACTACGCAGAAAAATTAAGAACGATATTAAAGAGGAGAAAAAGAAAAAAATCCAAAAAATTAAACCGCAATAACCCTAAGAAGTTCTGGCGAACAATGAATCGAGTTTGGGATCCAGGTGGGAACGAAGAAACTATTTTTAATGACAGCTATTTACCGGTAGATACAATAAATGACTATTTTGCTGACATAGGGTATAAATTATCACAAAAGATCATAGCTAACCAACCGGCTATACCATCTCCCATCTGCAACTTAAACGAAGAAGAACTTGAACCAGCAACTGGTGATGAAGTGACCAAAATAATTCGGAAAATGGATAATGAAAAAAGTACGGGTATGATTAACCTAAACTCAACATACTTGAAGCGAATGTTACTTTTGAATTTGCCTATAATAGTCTGTTTGATTAACACAGTATTTAAATCTAGGAAGTTTCCCGATAGCCAAAAAAATTGTTTGATTACTCCAATACCAAAAGAAGGACAACTTAATGACCCAGCAAATTGGAGACCGATAAGTGTTCTGCCATTTATTTCTAAGGTTATAGAAAAAACAATTCATAGTAGACTTCTGAGAATACTAACTGACAAAAACATTTTGTTTCAAAACCAATTTGGATTTATACCGGGACGTTCAACCCAACAAGCCATTTTTACACTAACGAATTATATCCATAAATCTTTTGACAATAATAACAATGTATTGGGAATATTTTTCGATATAAAAAAAGCGTCTGACTGTGTCAGCCATAAACTACTAATTAATACTCTGATTGAACTTAATCTAAACCTTACCTTAATAGAATTGATAAAAAACTACCTAGAGAACCGAACTCAAAGCATCAAAGGAAAAGATAAATTTTCAAATACCCGGAAAGTCACTTTTGGAGTTCCACAAGGATCCATTCTTGGACCTATTTTGTTTGTTATTTATGTAAACACCATTAAAGATCTACCCTTTAAGTCTGAAATAATCTTATACGCTGATGACATGGTACTGTATCAACAAGGAAAAACCAATAATGAAATACTACAAATAGTTAATGAAGATTTGAAACATTTTAGTTGTTGGATAAATGAAAGAAGGTTAACTCTTAATTACAAGAAAAGTAAATTAATATGGTTTTCAAGTAAAAGGAAAGTCAACTATGATAAACCTAATATCATCCTGGATGGAAACCTCTTGGAGTCAGTAGATACCATGAAATATCTAGGTGTTGAAATTGATAAACATCTTTTATATAAAGAACACTTTAGTAAAATGATTGGTGAATTCTGATGGAAACCTTTTTAATTCAGGAAAATTCGATATCTTCTAGATTTTGATCAAAGCTTAAAAATCGCTAAACAAATGCTCTTATCAGTTTTGGAATATTCAGATTTTATTCAATGGGATTTCTCGACTTCAATGCGAAAATCACTGCAGGTTAGCTTTAATCACGCCCTACACTGTTGTTTACAGATAAAAAACCCACGTGAAATACATAATGAAGAGTTACTCATGGAATGCAAAATTTGAAGTCTGAAATTTCGTCGTGTTGTTCACACTTTGAGTTTAATCAAATGGTGGTCTAACAACCCTAATAATTTAGATGAGAATAGGAGATATGCAACAAGGAGTACAGAGAAAATTCTACTAACTGAAAAACGACCACGGCGAGAAAAATTTAAAAACAGCGCGTTATGTATAGGTATAAAATATTGGAATAAATTAAACGTGGAAACTCAGAAAAAAACAAAAATGGATAATTTCAAAGATTGTGTTAAAGTAAACCTCCTAAAAATATTCGAGAGGGAAGATATGGCTATTTTTGATTAGTCAATTTTTGAACAGTTGTTTCTGTGTTGTATTAAGAAAATAAGTATTGAAAGCATGTTAAGGCTGTCACCAGATAGCATCATTATGACGTGTATGACATCTTATATAATCATTTGTTGCACTTTATCTAAAAGCAGTGAAACAAATACTCGATGACTATTTGTTGTCTGTTGTGTGTGTATCTTATAGTTTGTCCTGTCATGTATTGTCTGTCTCGGCTAAAACTGGGAAGAACGTCTTTGGACGACAGTTGGTGTCTGTATTACCTTTACTCTGAATAAAAAAAAAAAATAAAAAAAAATACAATACATAGTCCTTACATGCACATGAAACCTTTCGGAATTTAAATCAGGTTCTGTAGATCGACTTTGACTTTGACTGTGACTTTGAAAATAAAAGTAAAACAGTTTTTTGAAGACATGAACTAAATGACTATTTAACTGACCCAGCATTTAGATGCGTATACATGTTTAATAGCTCAGAATTGACAAAGCCATCAGTGCTTAGGTTCCAAAGTTTTAAAGTTAATGGGTCCTTGAAGGAGTTACTATCCCGCCAAAAGATATGCAGCCCCTTCGTTGCCTGTTGTGTCATTATAATTTTGGCATATTGTATTGTAACCTGGAGAAACTAAACAGTCTGCCACTGGACTTTGGTCTGCTTAAGACTACATAGATACATCTCCTTATAGAAAGGAGGAAGATTTCCCCACAAAGAATTTGGCTTTCTTATTGTAGCATTATATAAGAACAAGACGTAATGGGGCACTTTAATTGCAAGGCTTTACATATTCTAATTTATCAATTCGCCGTATATGGACATGTTTAAAAAAAACAGCTGCTCGATCTGCATGCACAGTCACCATGTTCAGTCTTCCCAGCACTGGATGCGAGGTGGCCCAGTAAACACAAATAAGTTCTAGCAACGTAAATTTACGTTTTTATTGGGAGAATTTATGTAAATTTTTGTTAAGGTTTACTTACGTCTGTAGAACGTATGCGTAAATGTCTGTAGGTTTTTTCGTAAATTTATGTAGATTCACATAGTTCAGAAACGTAAATTTACGTTTCTAAACTATATGAATTTATGTAAATGATAGGTTATTTTATTCATTTTAGAAACAGAAATCTACATAATTATATGAATATATATCTCTGGTAGGTTTATCTACATAGAAAGGGAATATTTATTGTGGGATTTCTCTATGAAGTAGGGAAGTGAGTATAGCTAGCCTGAAGGTGTCACCATGGACTTTAGTCAGCTATACTCAGGTATAGTTAATTCTGTATACTCTTTATTGTCATAGGCTTCATCAATTGCTAGATAGTTTTTTCTCAGCTGGAAAAAAGTTAACATACATTAGTGTCAACACCACAGACATGCAGAAAGGTGTGGTCCAACCAAAATGCCAAGATTACCAAAATTAGGATAACTACAGTAACAAAAAGATCAGCCAACCATAGCCTGAATGACATTAACGATAAATGAAACTGTTGGTTTGGTAAATTTGGTAAATAAACCAACCTTACAGGCCATACCCTCCCCAAGAAGTACAAAAAAATGAGAGAAAGTACTGTTATGCCATCTGGTGAATTCATGCACATAAATGGGAATTCATGCACATAAACGTGCACATTTGTACGTTTTTATATGCAAGGAATCTACCTGTGAGCCACTTAAATTTACGTATTCTGTTTACTGGGGGGTTGGGGGTTGGGGTCTTGCTTCCCTGGCACTGCTTCCTCTCCTTCAAAGTTCCATAAAGACAGCTTTAGAGACCCTGTTGGGGGCGGATGTCACCAGCTTATTTTCGGTCAGTCACACTCTGTAGGTGGTGACCACCCCCTTCTGGTGACCACATGTAAGTAGGGCAGGGGGATGTTTTAACAAGAGGGTTTGGGGGCTGGATTTATTTCTGCGTTCATGTGAAAATAAACATGTAATCCCAATTTTTCATGTCAATTTTATGGTTGTGACCACACGCAGATCAATTAGTAGTTTAAAGAAAGTTCCTTGAAAAGTGTAAAATATTCATTATTTTTCTGACATGAAGTATCACTTCGAAAGATTTGACAAGTGTTCAAGATACTGACTGATTCTCTTTTTTCTAAACTAGTCCATGGGGTCCGATGGGGATTCCTGAAAATGTAACTTATAGGAGTACCCTCCATGGTGGCAGCATGGTGACCAAAGGGGGTACATCCCTATAGGGGATGCTTACACAAGCAGGCGGCCCTGGTACAGTTTTCTCAGTAGTGGTGAGGGTGGTGGGGGTTCTAATTGCTGATAAGGCAGAAAGAAACTCTCAGATGTCCCACCACCCTGAGCTACTCCTCTCTTTCTCTTTACTCGTTGCTCCAAGCGGCAAACCCAGGCCACAGGGCCCGTGGGCCCTTACTCTGGCCACCAGAGCACACTGACCTAAGCTCTAGTGGAATCCGAACTAACCACCTGGACTTGCACTCGCCTAGCTGGTCTTCTTTCTACCAGAGTCAGAATCTCTGCAAGAAGAGTGAATCATTCTTCCAGCAGATCTTTTTTCGTGGTATTCTCTGTCAGAACAGGCTATTCTAATTGGAGATCGTAGTACTATCGAAGTCCATTGTCCATATTATCATTTTCTTATTTGTGTATTTTGATTAAGAGACCAGGAAGTTAGACTTCGTCATCAATTAGCTAAGTTAATAATGCTTTGTAGTAAGCATTCAAAGTTTATATTCCACGATGTCCCTAAAGTTTACACTGCTTCGAGGTATTTGTATTGAGCTCTCTGGCCTCAAAGCGATCGGACCAGACCAACCTCTATGTGGGAGACAGAGGTGGTGGCCAATCTAGTCGTGCCCTCTTCTGCCAGTGCCCGGGCCGCACTACATGCTTCACCAGGCAAAGTAAGTGAAGGTGTGGGTGGCCCATGGCATTGCTGGCCATGCTTCCTCAGGGGTAGACTTCAAGGTATCCCCGCTGACTTCCTTTAGAAAATGACCTTGTTACATGGCCAGGGATCGACATGGCCTGGGCTCGTCTAGTTCAGTCCAATTCTAAGCCCCTCAGTAATGAATTTATCCCATCGAGCTAACTATGTATAATGTGAATTTAGATACATAAAGCCAATTGTCCTTCAATTCATTATGAATTTTAAACTGATATCAATATCTCTGCTACGCAATCGACACTTGTGCTACCGTTTATCACTGGATCTTATACCCGACTTCTCACATATAATAGGTCCCACCCACACTATATTTCACTTGATTTATGGTCGGTGAGGCTGTTGAATGACTAGTGTTTACGCACATTATATATGTCGTGAATGTATTCTAAATGATATTTTACATCAATAAGTGCATCATCTATTTGCATTCCCGATATAATTTACTGTCAACCTACCTCGGATTGCGATCGCGAAGCTGCAGTTATTCTGTTTGCCGGCGAGATTTTCTACGGTGGCAGTGAACACCACAACTTCCTCGTCGCGTTCAATACTAGCACGGAACTGCTGGGGCCGCACCGTTATTGTGTAGTTAGTGGCACCGTTTGTGACGTTGGGATGCAGGTCGAAGTCTGACAGTTGTTTGATCTCATCAGTTGTCGCATTGGTTAAATACGTGAAAGATTTCGGACAATCGATCTGCGGCTTTTTCCACTCTGCACACCGAACACAAAACGAGTTTATTGGTTACCGATACATACAGTAACAGGTTTGAGAATACACAAAATCCACTACTCACATGACAGAAGAAACACATTGAACAGGATAGGTCAGAACAAGATTGAGAACACATAGTCAATAAAGAGGTATACATCCGATAAATATAGAAAAAAGACATCGGTTTACAAAAAAACGAGTGTTCCACCGACCAGGCCCTAGCCAAGCCGGGACCCGTATGGGGGTAACTGGCAGACAGGGGAATAAAAGCTACTGTACATTAATATAGAAAGAGATATTACATGAGACAAAATGCCTGATTTCCTAGATCACTGAAAAGCTATTGATACTTTACTATACTTTACTGCAGTAATTGTCATTTTTGACCAACCAGTTAGACGCAGTGATGAAGTTTGGATCAAACATAAACCTCGTCTGCTCTATTCTGCTCTGCTGAGTTACCATCAATATAAACATCTTCCTCATTGTGGTACTCAACATATTCCACCTCCATGCATATGATAAAACAGATTCATGAGTTCAACCTGCCCACATAAAGGGCACTTTACACAAGTTGGTAGGTGGTGGCATTTAGGAGATTTATCCTTTTGCATAACCATTGACCCCATAACAGACCATTTCCACATTACAACTGCTCAGCAATTACTTCCTTAGTTGGACATCCTCCCATTTGGCTGCTTTTGTGTTTATTGTCTGCTGTTGAATTCGAGGGATTAAAAGTATTGAAGTGGACTGTCACCTATCCATACTGTGAGGTTTGATTCTAAAATTATCATATACACTGTAAACAATTTCCAGTGAATCTTACGGTTTTTCCCTGGCACCCCAGTTGCCAGGGAATTACCGTAAATTCTACAGGCGACCGTAATTTTTCTGGCCATATATCCTAACTGTAATGAGCCGTATTTTGACTACATTAGTAACCCGTTTTCATTAAATTGCAAGACTTTATAGATATACTATACAAATAGCACATTAATATGCATACTCCATAAACCTTCTTTCTGCGGGTCTCTACAAACGTTTTATGTAAGAGTTGTTCAGTAACTTGATAGAGTAGTGATTGGTTTACCAATATCATTGATCATTGCAATAATTGTGATCAATGTTATCTCAACATCTAAGTTTTTCAACTTTGATGTTGTCAGTGCAGTCTATATCATAGGAGGTATGATTAGAATCTTGACAAGGTTCCATTTTATATGGTGTGATAAAGTCAATTCTACTTATATTTTAGAAATGCCCCAAGAAAGTGGTGTTTATTAAGATGTATGTAATAATGTCATTTAAACTAATATGTTTACAGAAGATAAATGAACATCTATTACAAACTGCTGAGCTAGGGACAGAGAAGATGACAAGGCAGCTGGAGTAAATAAAAATTTATTATCATTATTATTATGATAAATGATAACATAAAATGATGATAATAAATAATGTGATAATAAATTAATTACTACATGAATGGTAAGAAGTATTGATAAATTGATAGTAATACATTGTTTGATTGATAAAGTTATTGGTATGTAAAATAATATTGTAGATACTGTAAGAATAAGATAATATGACAAATATCATATAAAATGTATAAATAACCGCCCTACGAAGTAGGAGGAAAATAAAATGAGGATGAGGGTGGGTGGGAAATGAATGTACATATCGTAGGTTTGGAAGAGTGGTGAAGAATGGGACGTGTGTGTGTGGTGAGAGTGGGAGGTGAGAGTTGGGAATGTGGTGAGTTTTCTGTCCACCAGACGTCAGAAGTTAACTTCTGGATTTTCATTACTACTCTGATTTTTTTAGTGATGTTAGAATTATTCTAAGTGTTTCTAAGCATCACTCTTTACTGTTTCATACTGTAGACTGACGTAGATTGCATGGTTCACAGTACTGTGTAAATTTGCGGTACAATACCGTTTTTTGATACCAAATATATATGGTATGAAACTGCAGATAAGATTACGGTAACATACCGTCCATGTTTACGGTAGTATCCTGTATGTTTTACTGAAATATTTTACAGTGTACCCGTTCATGTACTTTTGATAGTTACGTACTGCTCCCCTACCATATATATTGTGTACGACACCGTGTACCGTACATTGCTATATACGGAACACATTGATACATCGGTGGAATGTGGAACTTCACTTCAACACGGTTTCTACACCTATTTAGGGGAAGATATTATCGATTTAGGGTTTATATAGTAAAGAATAATAAACTGCGTTTTAATCTTGGCCACCGCATGCCACTCCTGAAGTTTTGGCTCCGGACTTCACTCGGCTTCGCCTCATGAAGTCACTTTGCCAAACTCCAGTCGTGGCATACGGTGGCCAAGATTAAAACGAACCAGGTTTTGATTTTATCCTATTCTGTCTCCTCGATTCTGGAATATTATGTGATAACAATTCTGTATGGCACTAGTGGCATATAAAACTCCGCATGCCAGTCAGCGTGGCATATAGAAACTCAATTTTAAACCTATGGGATTTTATATTAGGGGTAGGATAATACCTAGGCTGATATTTGTTATTACAGTTTCAGGGCTCTATATCTGTTATTACAGATATAGAGCGTTATCAGGTCGATCCATATTAGTAGTGTGCATTTGAATATGTAATTCTTCGTCTTACCTTCTTCAGTATATTTTGTGATTGTGAAGTGACACTCTGTAGTAGGGGACCCATTGTCATCAGGACCATGGAGAATGTAAGTCACGCTAAGCTTTGGAGAATGTAGTAGACGTGCATTTCGGCTGTAGTTCTTGGGATGGTACTTAACTTCCACCACAGCATCACTGCTGTTGACCGTCAGTGTGGGAATGTCCGTTAGATCAAGTGGTGCAATGATTTTGTCATGAGGGCAAGGTTCGTTGAATTTGAGAGCTTGGATTGCTAGAAACAAACCATCAGATTTATCAACCAACGGCCCGCTCTAGAGGTTTCATATATTTCTTTATTTTTGAAAGAACAACTATGACCCTATGCTCTTTATTACCCATCGATTACGGAGTCTCCATAGGAAATGTATAGGGCACCTGGAAACAACTACCCGGAGATTCTGGCATATCAAAATCTCCTGCAGGAGATTCCGGAAAAATAGTCCTGTCCATAATGAGGTCAAATCATCATGAACTTTGAAATAAGTTTCTTGAATGTTCATTCAATGTTAGTTATTTAGAAGCAATCATAATAATCTCATTTATCATCAGAAATCATTGTAATAATACACTTTGCATGCTAAAAGTACAGGTTAATGGCGAACTATATTATTCGTGTAAGTCTACACCAAATTACTGCCACGCTTAACAGTGCTGTGGTGTCTGGAACTAAATGTATTACAGAAACATTTTTATTGCAATAGATTTGTTATTAAATCTTGTAGGTGGGTAATAAATACAATAACGACTGGTTTTGTATACGAGTGACCGTAATCTCCTCGTAGTTGACGACGTTATATCCTCGCTAATCGCTCGGATATTACTACGCGTCAACTATTCGGAGATTACGGCCACTCGTATACAAAACCAGTTATCATTGTGTATATATGTACGCAAAAAGATGTAAACATGTACAAATATATATGATCCGTGCATCACCGGCTGAAATCATCCACGATGTTTACGAACGTAAATATGCACACAGGTGACAGTGTAAGTCTGTGTGAGTGGCGCGTGTGTGTTTGTGTGAGGGTGCGTGTGTTTGCGTGTGTATATAGAATTGTTCTCATGTATGTTTTAGCAGAATGCTGAGACAAACCTTTGCAGTAGACTTCAGTGCTGTTTGGAGAAGGTTCCCATGTCAAATCCTCCGTACACAAGTACCCGGGAAAATTTGGAGGATGCAATTCGTAGCCATCTTCACATATGAAGGTCACGTTTGTCCCTGGGTCAAAGTTGCTATGCGTTACGTTTGCCCTTCGGGGCACATCTCTGGGGACTTTGCACTGACGATCTGAAGTTTATCCGAAAAAGTTATTACGTTAGTTCACCTTCCATAAGAGGGAACAGGAAATATTCGAAACGATTATTTAATGATATTCTTTTTGGTTTGAAAACATTTCTTTTAAAGTGAATGATAACTATACTTGTATGTATAATGTTCCATTGTCAAACGACGTTATGTTATTAAGGGATTACTGCTGCATCGATAGTCACGGATTAAGAGTAGACTTAGCGGCTATGAATCAGTGTATTGACATGTGAGAGATGTAGTTGAACCTATAGCCTTTCTCGAAATGGATTTTGGTCAAATTGGTTTAGGAGGCCTTAGTGATATTTCCTGAGAGTGACTAGAAGTGTGATGGATATAATTTGAGAAAAAGTGTAAACATTATTTCTTCAATTACCTTTGCATCGAACGTTCCCAAAGGTCCAATCTCCATTGGGTTTACATGTTATTATGTGTGATGGCGTTGACTATAATATGGGAAAGATAGATTATACTGATAAATGGACTATAATAAGGTTGCGTGCAAAATAAGGTAAAGAACACCGGGACCAAGATTATATCAATTGACCCTCTTTATGATAGTTCATATCCGAGATAATATGAAGTTCTATGCACGGTACTATATATGTACGTGTGACCAAAGAAGTGGAGACACAATTCCTTGGTGTGACTGATCCCTACCACATAGTATAATGAACTCATCTGATACTTGATTCAGATGAGTCAGTTAGCATGTTAAGGCCTGTCTCCACTGTGCGACTGGGGGAGCTTGCCACGTTTTGAAACAGCTCCCAGGGAGCTGTTTCAAAACGTGGGTTAAGTCTATGGTTTTGAAACAGCTCCCAGCTTACCTTCAGTCTCAGACTGGAGGTACCGGCTCCACTGTGCGTTTTGCCACGTTGCGATCCAGGGCCCTGTTTCATAAATTTTGAATGATACGACCATTTTACGATAAGATCTATCCAATGATGTACAACCTCGTGGACGATGGTCGTCCAATTTAGTTACATAAAGCCGATCGTAGGGAAACACATGAATCGTTCGTACAAATGATCGTATCTTTGACATACATCGCAAGGGATCATAGATCTACTATGTGGAAGCTATGCACCCCCCCTCTCCCATCCATGCACACTGCTTATGAGCTACTGGCTTCCAGTCTTAACGATCAGCCTACTAGAATGCAACTAACAGAACAAATTTGAGCCATAGTTATTTCAGTCAATTTTAGTCATTTTTCAAGGATTTTTTTTTAAAAGTTGTGTATCTTAACGTTAATAAAGCTTTATTTCAAGTTTAGATCTGAGTGAATGAAATGAATACATGAATTGAGACCCACGACACCCTCTAGAGGGTGCACGATGTAGGTCAATATTTATTTAACGATTTTTGCCATTCTCATTTGATCATATCGTACGAAGGTCTTACATGTACGAGAAAACCTAGATATGCAACGATATCCTCCCTACGACCATTGTACGATTTTTTAGATGATCGTTCAAAATTTATGAAACAGGCCCCTGGAGGTACCTCCAGTCTCAGACTGGACGTACCTAGGTACCTAGAATCGCACAGTGGCTTTAAGTGTGATAACGAGGTAGATGTTTTGATAAATATCAATATATCATATACTTAGATGCTGCGCGACTGCTATTATTAATATGCGTTTGATGTGAAACACAAACTAAGTTTGGTCCTTCTTCAGTCTCTTAGAAATAAGACCCTACCATTCAGATGTGGAGATTGTGTTCCAGCTCGGAATCTAAAGTGGTATTCACACGATGGGGTCCATGTACCTCACAGAGTGTTTGTCTGAGACATATCCTCTTGAGATTCGTTTACCTCAACACAATCTCCTCGTCTGAATTGTATGGTTCCATTTTCCTTGCAATTGTCGGCGACAATCACCTCTAACAAGGAACAGAATCTCATGAGATTTTGACTTTAGACAGGTTTTAAATTAAGAGGGGCATTTTTGTGAGACAAATGTATTTCACACATTCTTCCCCAGTCTGTGAGTCTCAGTGGTCCCAAATCACACCTATTCATACGGTGAATTGCCTAGAGTCGGTGACTCTGTACCCTGTGTACCCTGTGTAGGGGTGTAGGGGTGAGACTATGTACTTGGTAAGTCTTCCCATGTGAATTGAATCCGCCATGGTTCCCTGAGACTGTAGAACACCCCAATCTGTGTACTTTGTACCCAGCGGGAAGTAGTAGGCGACTGGAAAAAGGTGTGAAGTACACCAGCCTCAGGTATATTTGTCCCACCGTGTGAATCCTACTTTAGCAGGACAAATACTATCAAGAGACGTCACGAGTTTGAGTCTGAGTTTATTTATGTCTTCGACTCGTGAAATTACGGAGCCAACAAAATGCGTGGCATAAATAAACTCAGACTCAAACGAGTAGCGTCTAGATTTTATCCTACCCCGTTTCCATATTTTTTTTCAGTATCAGAAAGGAGTGACATAAACAACACTTTATGTCACACCTGTGACATAAACAAATCCCATGTTAAACCTATGGCGTTTTTTTTATTAGGGGTAGGATAAGCTGTATTATACACATATCATACCCTGTGATGTACATGAATCTCATCGTGCGAATTCGGATTTAGCGACAACCAACCTCACACTCCCTGAGTTGGTCCACCAACAAAGAGCCTATCAAAACAGAAGTCACCCACACCCTATATTAGCCCTATATGTACAGAGGATATCATACGGTGCCAACTCCATGTAACAACTAAAATAAACTAAATAGATACCTCTGGGAAAAGGGTTGTTCCTTCTAATACTGCGTTTCCTGTACAATTGATGGCATATTTTGAATTAGGGGTGTTAGCAATTCCTTCTACTAATGTGATGTCAGCTTGTCCAAGTTTGGTCTGCAAGTCCTCCTCGGAACAATTCATCACTGCAATATGACAGATAAAAATAAACATAAATTAACCCTTTAAGGGCGAATGATGCCTTGAGGCATCATCCAGCCCAGGGCGAATGATGCCTTGAGGCATCATCCAGTCCAGGGCGAATGATGCCTTGAGGCATCATTTCTCAAAAATCTACAAAATCGTTTTTAACAAAAAATAATGGAGGAACATTTATGAAATTTTCACAGAATGTATGTATGATACCATTATTAATATTTCTATTCAGAAGAAATAAAATATTTAAGATTATATATCATATCACATGATTAAACAATTGAATTATGGGTTTTAAAAACTGTGTGCCCGTCCCCTAGCGGTATAAGGTGCCACCAGCACCCGTCCTCCAGGAGGTAGGTTGGCCACAGGTACCCGTCCTTAAAGGGTTAAGCAATAATAAAATTGAGATGTTTTTCATTGGACAAAATTTCACTTATGTCGCCATAACGGCCTGGTACTTGACCTGGTTCACATAGTTATGGTAATATTATTTGGCGATTCATAGATGTTCATTATATACTTTATTGCTCTATTGATAAATAGCATAAGCGAATTCGCATGAAACATGCGACCACCATGCGAACGCCTGATCCACTGAATAGAATTGTTCATGCGCCCGTGCGAACTCTCGGCGAACGTGTGTGACTCCTAAATTTGCGTTAGTGGATTTGGCGCTTTACACACGGCAGTATGACTGGGCCCTGAATGCAGCAGGAACAGGAACTCAACAACAACGACTGGAGAACATCCCCCGATGACGATGATACCCCTGGTAGACCTCCCTAAGGGGTCACTGGCACTTGGTCCTGGTAGGTCCCCTAATTTCCCCGGCAACCCCCCCCCCCCCCATGGGGCCCCCAGCAGTAAGAAGTGATTTGTTATATTTGTTAAGCCTGCATGAGGGGTAAACCCCCCGAGTGGGGTCAAGGCTGGGTAGCAGCCACCCCAGTACTCTAGAGAGACCGGATAGATGGGCAGATGAGAGCGGCCCTTAAATGAGAGGTGTAGTTTAGTTTGAGGAAGGGAGAGTGTAGTGGTCACACAGGCTGGGGTAGGCTGGCTCCAGTCCCTGCATCCTATGGTTCCCCGTCCACCTACCTCACCCATCCTCCCTGGGATACAGGTTTTAATTCATGACTGGGCCTGTCAGACATTAGGGGAAGTCCAAGTTTTATTTCTCAATAATGTCCATAATCAAAGACTTGAGCAAGTCTAAAGTGTGTGAACCACCAAATAAACCCTGAGAGACGGCCAGAGCTGGCCAGCTGGCTGGTTCCATGGTGCTGGTTCTTACCCTCCAGCCAATGACCCTGGTGGCCTGCCACCCCAAATTCTCTAAATTCTCCATGCTTATCCACCAAATACTCTATTTCTGGCCGTGCCAACATCCACGTGACTTCCACATCATGCTTTGGGGGAACCTAGCGAGCGAATCCACCAAGTGCCATGGCCGGCCGGCCCCGACAAGGCGATGGACATCTGCCATACTAAAGTGCAAGCCGAGTTCCCCATTCATCTGATAGGTGGTGCGCTGAGTGGTTCTCCATACACTACGCCGCCCAGGCTTCACAAAACCTGGTAACGCTACAAAATTGATGATCTGCCGGCCAAACCGTTTGGTGGATCAGCAAAACAATGGCATTTAGTGCAGACCTGGTCCACAAGACATGCAACAGTCCAGCCGATGGCCAATGGGGTTTTGGAGACACGACGATGGCTGGGTCTCTGGCCTTATTTGCTGATCCACCAAGCCTATATTATCTCAGCCGATGAGCAATTTTGGCCGGCCGATGATGCCAACATCCAATATTCCACCACCATTCAATTGGCCAGCACTAGCTGAGGCTTGGTGGATCACCCGCTTGGTGGATCACCCGCTTAAGGCCAGGGGTGTATTCGGGACCGCACTTTACCAGTCCCCTGACTCGACCTATCCACTGAACCCCCTATCCATCGATCCAACGATGCCCCACTTTTGGCTAAAGTGGGGAATGCTGGTGGACCATCATGGCTCGGGTATAAATATGGTGAGCGCGGCCCGGTCGGGTCATTCTCGGGCACTGGCTTTCTGGGCCGGGTCACCACTCTGCAACTTCGTAATCCTGTTTGTATTGTAGGGTAGATCAGATAGGATTGTTTGACTGCTGATGAGTATTTACTGTTACAATATAACGCTACAATATAACGAGTTAAACGTTTGAACACTTTAATTCACGGTGTTGTTGTCGTCATTCGAACGCAATCGTTACAATATGTATAAATGCATAGAAAGAAACTTACCTGGGCATTCAGAATGACTTAATCTGAATGTTACTGCATATCCTTCCTCGTATCTAGAACACCAAACTGGTATGCGATAAAAACTGGAACAATTCAATTCTAGCTTCTCTAAAAAGCTCACATTGGTGCCTGGAGGAATGAGCTCATCGGTGCCGGGCACATGGAAGGGAGGATAATCCGGTACAACGCAATGTCCCTCTGTAAATATAGAAACAAACACAATTATTAGGTAATCCATGACGGTATAACGTGACACTACCTAGTTCCATGTTGAAAATCTCCCAAGTAGTCGTTGTGATATACAAACATCGAAAACTTCATATGTATAGACAATAATATCGTACAACTGGATGAATTTTAATCTTGGGCACTGTATACCACGACTGGAGTTTGGCATAGTGACTTCATGAGGTGAAGCCGAGTGAAGTCCAGAGCCAAAATTCCAGGAGTGCCATGCGGTGGCCAAGATTAAAACGAATAAGCTTTTGATTTTATCCTACCCCGTGTCCTCGATTTTGGAAAATTACGTGATAACAATCCTGTATGCCACTACTGGCATATAAAACTCTGTATGCCAGTCAGCGTGGCATATGGGAATTCAATGTTAAGCTTATGGGATTTTATATTAGGGGTAGGATAAACGATGGTACACAGGCGGTCATAAACCACGATAGGTTGACGCGTATTACGACGTCAACCTCAAGTTGTTTACAGAGCGGCCTGTTTACATAACCATCGTTTGTTGCATTTATTATCCATCTTTTCGAATAAATTAAACTTATTAATTGCCATATCAAAGGGTATGACAATAGGGACCATTTCTTTGCTCTATAGCACTAAGGAACTATTTTCCCATATACCATGGCTTTTAGGCCATATTTAGCAGTTATGGCCTGAAGGGCCGATACCGATTTTGATATGGTATGGGACGAGTTCGTGGCTTTCAATCTGTATACCACAGTTATGGTATTTGACAGATTTTATATAATGTGTCGTGGCTTTGTATATATATATATATATATATATATATATATATATATATATATATATATATATATATATATAGAGAGAGAGAGAGAGAGAGAGAGAGAGAGAGAGAGAGAGTTAGCGTGGTGAGCCTTTGGGAAGGGCGCAGCTGGTTCGCCGGTAACGCCCCCGGAGGCCTCGGAGGCTCCAGAGGGTTTGGAGGGGCTCTGTCGTGTTACCTTGGTGACACGCCGCAAGCCCACCAGGTAGCGCCCTGGTCCTGGAAGTGATGTCAGAGGGTATCTGGGAGGCTTACTACATCAGTCTACGGTTGCCCTCCGGACTACAGTCCATCTTGAGACTGGGCCCGAACTACCTCGGGAAGGCTTCCTTTGAACCTCCTGATCGACACCCTCCGGCTGCTGTTGCGGCCAAGAAATACGTTGGTAATAAGGATCGGAGTAACCATAGCTGTTTTTAGTGGTTGAACCTTTATTCTTGTGCCCGGAGGCACCGTATTGACACAGCTTCATTTGCCATTGTATACCAGCCGTTGAGACGGCTGTGAATAAAACCTTGACATTGTACTTGTGCGTGTCCTAGTCATTCTGCACTACTATATATATATATTATACATATATATATATATATATATATATATATATATACTTATATGTATGTATATATATATATACATACATATATATATATATATATATATATATATATATATATATATATATATATATACATATGCACAACTTCTTAGATCCCTATTTGAATGTATACCCTTATGAATCACCACCATCTGTGTCGAGATTTGAGAGAACTACAACTGGTCTCTTCTTCATTTAAAGAAACCTCATAGACACAGGTATCAATATTCAATAGAAATAACAGCTTTCATCTGTTTGGGAAATGAAATTCATATCACATTACCATTACATGCAGGGAGTGGAGGGATCCACTTTCCATCGTTGCCACATTTAAACACGGTTTCTGCCGGACGAAAATGCCCCTCCTTACAGTTGATCACGACTCCATCCCCAGCATGAAAGCGGCGTTCTGGATCTATTTCAAATACTTCTCTTCCTTCTGTTTGATTATTCCGGTCGAACGGACATTCAACACCTAAGTATGAGAAGAATATATGTGTGGATATATATTCACTCTTATGAACTAAATGATCTAGTACCAGAGGTTACCACATCGACTCAATCACCGAAGCATGGCATAAAACTATAAAGTATATTTTCGTTCTTCTAATTATGTAGAATATATTGCGGCTCCTGCTTGCCAGCATATTTAGAAAAAAGAAAGTACATGTATGTTCAATCTAGAAAGAATACATAATAAAGCCTTTGCTGATCTAATATTAATCTGAGAATCACTCATCTTTGTTGGTGTTCTGTTCTTGCCCATACTTACTGACACATGTGTGGTTAATTCTGGGATATTCGCCCTGCCGAAGTCCCGTCTCACCAGGTGCAATGTAATGACCTTCAACGCCATCATGGGTGAAAAGTACTTGTCCAGGTGATGTGCAAAAGCAAGTGTAGGACCCCTCAGGCGTGTTGGTACAATTTCCATCGCAAGGAGGGTCATCAGCTATGCACTCATCAATGTCTGGGGGTAAATATAAAAAAGATGAGTTATCATCACCATATAGGATACTGCTATCTATTATTCAGCCGATACGAAATGTTTGTCCACAGAGTTTGTATCGATGCCAGCGGAGGATAACAACTTGGGTATCATCCTATATGCTGGCATGCATACAGGTCTGTGTACCAATCTGAAAACAAATCAGGAAAAGGTGAATCATTTTCCCTGGACAAATCTATTTATTCGCTGCCCAAAGGCAGTGTATATGAAAACTGAAGGGGATTGTGATGTGGAGCACTCAGATTCGTTTTTCTCCTATTTTCTTTGCACACAAATTCACCATATCGATGGTCTTCCATTTATGGCTCTCCAGTTCCATCAAGACAAATTATCATACTACTTAAATGATACTCTTTAGGCCTAGCGTTAACCTACTACGATAGATATCTAGACCTACCAATATGGCACCGATACAAAAAGCAAACTTCGGAGACATCGGGGAGGTGAACAAACGTAGACATATATATGTCTAGACATGCCAATCCACCATGCATCGTAAGGGTTTTTTCGGTGCATAATTCCAGAAACGTGGTCAACTGTCTAATATAAGATGACCTTCCGACGCGATTTTGATCTTTTATCGGGAGGTGCATCGTAGACCATATCGGAGCCATATCGTAATAGATGGAGGCCGAGCCTTATAGTAATACAACTTTGATAAAGAACAACTTGGGTGAGACACGTCGGTTCTACAATAAACGCCTGAAAGATATACTTGGTTTTTCTTGGGTTATACTGTCTACACTCTTCATACCTTTAAGATTTTGAAAGTATATCATAAAGTGATGTAACAGATAGTAAGTCGATAATTTCTCATATACTTTGTATGCAGAACCCCTACGGGTGTTCCTCTACCCCTAAAACGTGTGTCTAATGTATGTATAATGAATATGGTTCTTTCGGTATGTCTCTCATTAAGGTCTATCATATAAATTGCATATTATCTAAACACAAAGGAACACATATTCAAGATATCTGTGGGCATCTAAATGTAAAGATTTACTATGAGAAGACCGAGGATATCAAATTGAAAGGGATTAAGTAAAACTTCTGGAGACATCCCCCATCTTACCAGAACATGTCTTTGTGTCGTTGTTTAGCTCATAGCCTTGTTTGCATTTACATATGTAACTTCCTTCAGTATTCTGGCAGTAGTGCTGACAACCATGGGTCGTTCCGTTGCATTCGTCGACATCTGAAATAGCAGTCATAACTACTGTATTCTCTATTGTAATGTAAATAAAGAAAATAAGCAATTGCAAAATGTCAACGCATGGATACATCGCCTTTTTTTCGAATAGCCTGAATGTAGAGATATTAATTGGGGTCGGATCCATGTATTAGAGGGCATATTGTGATTTAGAAACATAGCACTTCACATATTCTTTGAGAATGGTGAAGGTGACTAGCTGTGATGAGATAAGACAGATTGGCTTGGAAAAAGGTTACATGCCAGTATTATTTTCATATTTTATGAGAAAAAAAATACAAGTTACAAGAAACGCCTTTGCAGGCGGACAGTCGGGCATATATCTCAATGGCCTTTCTTTATCAAACGTAATTTGCGATATATTTCTGGATTAGTTGCTACTCTACAATGATGACATGGACAATTTGTGTTGTTTTCATGTGGATTCATTTTATACTTACCAACACAAGCTGGAAGGCTGGGGTAGATTAGTGACCTTGTGCATTCAATAGTAGCGTTACCCATGACTTCATATCCAGACTGACAGTCGAGATCGCGTGTTTCGCCAATCTTGATACGATCTTGCGCAAGGAAATTACTGCTGAAGTCTACGTATGGCACTAGACATGTCAACTCTGAAATGATAATTTTAATTCATTTGAAGTAATTATATAGAACGTCCTGACCATGCTGTACAATTCACAGAACGAGATGATAATTTACAGTTTGTACGGACCGAGGCATTTATGCCGAGTTCCGTACAAACTATAAATTATCATCGAGTTCTGTGAATTGTACAAGCATGGTTGGACGTTATATATTTACTATATACCCGAAATTTAAAAAAAAATCAATTTAAAAAAAGATCTATTTCAATTTTTGTAATAAATGTGTATGGCAAGGTGGTCCGTATTTCAGTGTACGGACCGGCGGTCAGTACAGTATTTTTATGTCATATGCCGAAACGGTGCGTATTTACAGTATATACGGCATGGGTATATAGTAAAGGGGTTGAACTGAGAAATGACAATCATATCACAAGACCTTTAAGACTAAGTACACATAATGAGACAATCATTTACCTTACTAGAACTCATTCACCGTTACATAAATGGACGTCCATACTAACGTTCTTTTTTCTATTTTCACACATACCCAGATGTCTTTTGAGGGGATCTTACACGCCATCTTACCTTTGTGATTTGAACTTAGCAGAATTGCTCCATCTGGAAGCCTATAGCGCGAACACATATTTGGCCAGATACTGTCCACCATTCGTTTTAGTCGGTGCCCAGCCCAAACACCATGAGCGGGTAACCAGTATAGATCTCGGCTGGTGCACTGTATATGTCGCAGAACACAATACCAGTCCTAATATTTATTTGGATCAGTATCCAGTCTAAGCTTTCCTGGGCGAAAAAATGCGGATCATGGGTTCGCCTGCGATCGCAAACTCACCATAGCAAGGTCGTTTGATCGTTTTCTCCCATCTTTTTTATTTAACATAAGGATGGATTATGGAGAGTTGTATACACCCTGGACCAAGCCATAGAAGGGAACATCTAATCATAAATATACCGTGACAAGTTGAGGAGGTCTAAAATAAAGGCCAAGAGGGAATGAATTCCTCTGAATGCATGTATCACATGGCCAGATTGATACTCCTAACTGGAGATACATTTGAACTCGATATAACGACATTGTATGCTGTCGATATCTCATTTCACTGTTAATAACCTTATCTACCCATCCTTTTCATTTATAATTCATTGGTATACCTTACTTCGGTAGTAACAGCATGGTTTTCGAGTGACAGAAAGGTTTGTGTATATACTGTACCGTTACCGTTGGCTGCATCCGTACAAACATGCTCAAGAAAGAAATAATATTGTAATCCCGAATAGAATAACAAGACAGTATGAATCACAGTGTTAAAAATATATACCCGTAACATGAATGCCTCCATGCGATCAGTTCATTTCAATGGCCCCCGAATGACACTCTCCATCCCCGAGGAAAAGCTGCAGGACATGAGGGACCACGTCACGACCGTCTCCCTCAAGAGGTCCCTCCCCAAACGTCAACTGCAGTTGGTCCTTGGAAAGGTCCTTCATGTGTCGAAGTGTATTTGGCCGGCACAGCCGTTCGTCAGTAAGCTCCTGGAGGCACTGAGAGGCATGACTGGTTACTACGTAGATGTGTCCTCGGATATGAGGCAAGACCTCGCATGGTTCCTGCAGTTTGCCGAGTGCTGGAACGGCCACGCCCTCATCCCCCACGGACCACCGACCAAGTGACTCATCGTTGATGTCACGGGGGTTGGGGGCACGGATGGTAGATACGCCTATGCCAGGCAGGTCTGACCCCTCGACGACCCCGTGTCATGCATCGCTGAGCTGGAAGCTCTCAATACCATCTACGCCATGAATACCCTCCTCACGGATCGGGACCGCGTGACCTGTGTGGAGGTATTCTGCGACAACATGGGGACTGTCCAGGTACTTACCACTGGCCGGGCATACAACTCCGTCCTCGCCGAGTGTGCCCGTCAAGCCTGGATGGTACAGGCAAAACTGCAAGTGGAATTCATGTACACCCATGTCCCTGGGGTGCTCAACATGGTCGCCGACGCGCTCAGCCATGCCCACCTGACCTTGAGGGACTATGATAAGGCATCCATGTTTATGAATTTCCACTCGCTTTTAGAAACAATCCCATGCACATATGCCTCATTTGTGCCTGTTCTCCATCTCTCCTATAGATCCTGTGCTACGCTCACTCCAGACGAGGGCGTCTGCGCAGCAGTCAGAGGCATGTGCCCCAGGAATGGTTGCCAACCAGAGGTCGGCCGTCTCCACGTACCTCGCATTCTGCCGCCGGATGGGGACGGATCCGCAGGCACCTACAGTGAGCTTCATCACGGCGTACCTCGAGTTTGTCGCGGACCACGCCCCCTCACCAGTGACCATAGCCAACCATCTGTCCCACGTACGGTTGCACCTACAGCTGTCCGGGGGGACATGGCCCCAGCCAAGGACTTCCGGATCAAGCGGGCGCTCAAGGCCATGAAACGGAACAAGTCCTACACGCCCAACGTGAAGCCGCCCGTACCCATGGACGTCCTCGGGGCCCTTTCGGACACGCCCATCCACATCTCGTTCCCCGCCGGCCCCCTCCTGTTCTTCTATACAGTGCTGAGACAAAGCGAGGTAGCACCACCGTCGGCCTCGGCCTACGACCCGGCACGCACCTGTCACGTGGAGATGTGACAACCACGCCCGCTCACGTGAACGTGACCATAAAGGCCAGGAAAAACCTCCAGCACGTGGGGGAGTACAAGGCAGTAACGCTGCATGCCTCCCCGGACCCACGGTTCTGCCCGTTGCGGGCAATACAAGCCATGTTAGCGGCCGCTCCCACAGACCGGCCCGAGGACCCGTTCCTCATGAACGAGGACAGGACCGACATCACCACCCGTACACTGGTCAAGGAATGGCAGAAAATCCTGCAGGAGACAGGCCAGCCCCCTGAGAGGTACACCCTCCACAGCCTGAGAAAGGCAGCAGCCACTCAGGCATTCCATGCGGGTGTGCCTGAAATCTCGATCCAACAATACGGGGGCTGGAGATCCAACGCACACCCCACCTATATAAAGGACAATAATGCTAAGGCCTTCAACATGACCTTAGTCCACTCCTTCAACAAAAACTGAACTCACTTAAACGGGGACTTCATAAACAAAGGCAGCGGGCGGCGGTGGGCGGATGGGACTAGGACTTCTCTAGCTATTAGGCCTGTGATACTTTAGAAGGGGTGGCAGGTCAGTGTTGGTGCAACCTCTACCAACACCCACGAGTGCGGGGATGGGGGGGGGGGGCGGGGGTGAGTAGGTCGCGATTCCTTTTTCTTTCTTTTTTTATCATGCACTTCCGCAATGGCGTATTTAGGAATAAACTGGTGGTCTTCACGCAGTGCTAGCGCTGAAAGGTTGGACCATTAAAACCTGAACTGGGGTCTTCGCCCCTTTATTGAATGGGAACTACATACCAAGCAGTTTTAATCGAAAACTGTACATAAATGGGTTGTATGGAGAGAGTGGTGGATAAGCAAATCACAAAAAGTCAACTTGCTTCTATGTAGACTTACAATATACTAACCTGCCTGGTAGCGACAAGAACCATTAGATTCCTCTTTGCTCCACACCTAGAGCTTGCTGCATCTGCCCTTATGCAACAGTAGAATTGACAAGATCGGTGCAACCTTAATTCTCTTTACATCATACACGCAAGTCTACAGCCCCCTCCCTCCTCCTGATTTGCTTGGGTTCTTATACACAAGAACTTTTCACTTCTGACAACTATGCTCACATATGGTTTACAGATACCAGCACCATCTAGAGCCTTATCACAATGGGTATCCTGCCTGTATGAAAGGGACAGTCAGAGGCCACAGCCGCACTATATCAGCACCATCCATTCAGACTCATTTGCAGTCCCAATACTCGAGAACTCGACCCGTAAGGAACTCGACCCGTTTTAAATCTGCCTAACTCAAGTAACTCATTGCAACTGTGGATAAATACTACATATAGCAGCAAGTATGTTATCGTGGCTTGAAATTTGGTATTCTCTGGGGAAGAAAACAAAACCCTTCACCTAAGCCTGTTCATAACCTAGCCTTAACCCTTTCCCTTTCTCTAACCCTAACCCTTTGCCCTTCCCCAACCTTAACCCTACATCTAAACATAACTGGAGTTGTTTTCTGGTTTATCCGCAGGTTTATTTGTTTTAAAGCTAACTCATCAGACCTTTCCTTCTATATGAAAATGTCTTACATGTTAAAATATTTATGATAGGTCCCTCAACTAACCCCTTAATTCAACATTAAAGACACAACTTTGAGCAAAGTTTGGGAGCAATATCCCATGAAAGGTTTATTCTTGGGATGCTAACATGGTCATACCCCCTATGACTTGAGTGCTGTGACATAAACTAAAAGGTACAAATGGACTCTTGAAATTGCACAAACATGGAAATAGCAATACAACTTACAGTTCTCAAACAATTGCACAATGAAAGCACACGTGATGGCGCGATGACACAATTACACAGATCACAATACATACAGGTATAACCGACTATCTGTAACGCTAAACAAATGGTACATGGCTAGGCGTGCCCACATGGTTACACAAAGGTGGTATGAGGGTGGGTACTTACAGGCTGTCGTGAATCAGTAATGTGTGAAATGAGAGGAGAGTGCAGAGACAACAGGCATGCAGCGTTGACAACATAGTCTGTGCTGTGTGAAGTAGAGACCTGCCAATCTGTTGCTGCAGTCTTGCCAAAGTTCACACAACTTCGCTCTTGTCCAGCTTTCTGCTCTGCTCCTGTCAGTCTTCTCTTTGCGCAATCAGCCTCACCTCAAGATCTGCCTGTACCCTACAGAATACCCTCTTTTTATTTGATTTCCTCACCCTTTGTTCTCTACCATCGTCCAATTGCCTCATGACACGTTAGTTTACCAGGGTTAGGGATCGGGTCGTGTCCAAACCTCATAGGCTGACCCTCTCATGAGCGCGCCCGCTGACATCACATGATCAGTCTTGGTTGGAGCGTGTCCCCTATTGTCCTATCCGTTATCCGGTGACTGGCATCCTTTACCTATCTGGTAATGCTTTTGATATCCTACATGTATCATGTGAAAGACTATGCATTCAATTCTAAAATGCCTACAATATCACAAATGATAACCCCCAAATACATACTTAAATAAACGTTTTCACTCAGTCCTAGTTTTGATGAAATCTAAGCGAAATCCTTGTAGCTCCACTACAATATTTCACATATTTATAAGTACCTGAAACGAGTTCAGCCCTGATCTCGAATGGAGGGTAGAAGTTTTATCATCGGCGCCCTAAGTCGAATACACACCTGGGGAGGCTACTGTTTATGACGAAATAGGCATACTTACCGACGCATCTGGGAGATGGAGGCCAAACACCACTTCTACAAGTACGCTTCCATTCGCCTTCGAGCATGTAGTCAGGGTCACACTTGTACTCGTAAACGACATACCAGGAGGCGTTTTCTGCTGTTGCACTCACGAGTTCCTCTGTGCCGTGTTCAAAGGTCTCAGCACTTATGTTTGGACAAGGAATACCTAAAAAATAAAAGAGAAATAAAGATAAGAGGTGAATTATAATTCAAAGATTGAATAGTAATTGCGTAATCGAAGGTTCCCTGGGATATAATTTGGATAAAATGCATAGTGCCTGAATGTCCTATTATATTGCGAGGTACCCGACATTTCCTTGTCCTTATATTTAACCAAACTAGCCTGCTACCACTCTACTTCCGAAAAAGCCTGCATAAATCTGTTGCTTAAATCAATTATTGTTTAGTTGATGTTCTACTGTCGTGATTTAATCACTCAATTGAAAATAATCTGGATTTACAGAAAAGGAAATTCATTGAATGAATCTGTAGGTTGCATACCTAACAAACACACAGGTAATGCGCTCCAATTGCCGTCTGCCATGCATCTGACTGTATTTATTTGATCCTTGAATCCTAGATGAATATTGTCGCAGAGGTAGGTAACAGTATCATTGAAGAGTAATCCATTGTCGGCGTCGTTATCCACTGAAGCATTGGCGACCGTTGGATATTCTCCACAAAGTTTTCCTGGTTTAGAGAAAAAACAAGTATGAACATGTGTGTAATGATAGGGGCATAGACAATAACCGACAACTTATGGATAGACAGCCATAAACCACGAGAGGCTTGGTAATCACAAAATCAACCTTGAGTGGTTTACAAAACTGCCTGTTCAGAATCCATCATTTGTTGTATTTATTAGCCATCTTTAGGAATCAAATTAATGCCAAGAACTGCATATCATTGCGACTGATCGGTATGGATTGTCCTCTGCTGTCCATGCATAAAGAAACTAAAGGTATGTTTGGAAGCGTATTATCCGTAATCAATGGCTTTGCCTTCCGCAATCAACTGATTTCTAATTTGATGATTGTCAATTCAATCACTATGGTAATTTTTGACATTTAATATAAATTTACTGTGGAGTTTAGATTCCATTTTCTCATCCTTACCATATGCTACAGGTTTCGACTTACCTCCACTAGAGCCTCTCAGTATAAGAGATAAAGGAGTAAAACATAATAGAATATTTTATATAATACAATATTTTCATTACATTCATTGCAGACTTCAATTGATTATTCCACGACTTACGTTTACAATTCGGTGTCTGTCGGAAGTTGTACTCGGTGCCATTGCACGTCAGCTTGACGTGTTCATCACTGTCAGAAAACTCTTCCCCTGCAAAGCTGAACCCAGGAGGGCAGGAGACGTCGGTGGTAAAGTTAGTACCGATCAGTTCTGGGAGTTCTGGTGATAATATCGTGGGCTCTTCGAAATTGGGCTTCGGACATCCTTAAAGAACCAAGAAGAGTATGTGTATTTATTAAGTGTTTGCGTCCATGCTCGTAGGCAAGCTGTATAATAGAGTGCCATACAGCCTTCAATTGTGATAAAACAAATATGGAAGATACGTTAGTCTAGTTCCTCATGGCATATCTTTATCCATGGTATTACTATTAGTTTTTCCATATAGGAAAATGAGTATAGAAAATGATATTGTAGAGTCAATTGAAACAAATGATACGGTTAAGAACACCCTAATCCCTATCTCATCGGCCAAGAACTTTTAAACAAAAGGACTCTTATCATATCACTCCTACCAAGGCTGACAGACCCTGGTGATGTCGCAAAATGGCTGGGAATCCCCACCCATTCTGCATTCATCTCGTTCATCATCATTTCCATTAAACCCTCGCATAAGAAGAAAAGGAGTTCAATTTGTTCACTGTAATATCCGAAGTTTTTTCCCGAATCTGCTCTTTGTGAAAAATACCTTCCATGGTGTAGATTTTCTCAGTTTCTCCGAAACATGGTTAGATAGTAGATATGATGACGCACTGGTAAAAAATGATGATTATGTAATCTTTTGGGAAGACAGAGATAGTAGGATTGGCGGTAGTGTTGCCTGTTATGTGCGATCCCCCTTTGTCCCATTTTGTACCAAAATAGAAGAATTATTTGGTATGTCTGATGAGCTTGAGTATTTGACACTCTCTGTTAATAAAGCTGCCTTTAAGAAAATGACTTGTAATCATGTACCGACCCCCGAATAAAAAACATGGATATTACAATAGAGGTTATAGATAGAATCTTAAACGGTGTCAAAGTAGTGGGAACAGAGAGATGGATCCTTAGTGATCTAAATTGCAACATGCTTGAGAGAGCTTGTCATGATAGAGAAAAACTACTGAACATAACCCATTGTTATAATTTGGTTCAACTTATAAGTAGTATCACTCGTCCTAACAGAAAGGGTGGAACTCTCATTGATGTTATCTTCAAAAAAGGTAATTTTACTGCAGATAGTGGAGTATATGACGACCTTCATAGTGATGACTTACTCGGTCTACTCGGTCAGAAAGAAAACAGCTGAAAAACACACTAGTACACGTTTTAAGGGTCGTAGCTATCGTATCTATAGAACCGAGAGTCTTGCATACTATTTCTCAGAACAGCATTGGTCAGGTTTCTGGGCCAGTAATGATGTAGAATTCATGTGGAGTACCATTAGAAAATTTATGATCGGATACCTCGATACTGCATGTCCCTTAAAGAACATGACCTTCAAGAAGGGTAAGGAACCTTGGATTAGCGATGAGATTTACTCGCTAATAACTGAAGGGAGAGAAAGGTGACCCCAGTGAATTTTGGCGGGTCATTAAAGACCTTATTCAACCAGACAAGTCTACTAACGATTGTTCATTAATAAAGAAGAACACTGGCTTGCAAGAGGGGTATTCTGAGACAGCGTCATATATAAACGAGTTTTTCACATCTATTGGACAAAAACTATTTGAGAATGTGAACAGAGCAGGGTATAACGAGCTACTAGAAAATTTAGACGAAACCCAAACTATGTTAGAGGTTGAGACTCCCGAATACATCTTTGAATGCAATTCTGTCCACAAGGCCATAAAGGAAGTTAGTGTAAGTAAGTGTTCCGTCTGCAGTATGTTTCGGGTAAGGCAATGAAAGATACCATGACAATTCTACTACCCGAATTCACCAGGCTTTTAAACTGTTCATTAGATTCAGGCAAGTTACCACAGGAATGGAAGCGAGGCAGTGTCATACCTATACCAAAGAGCAGTGACACGCAACGTATTACCAGCTGGCGACCCATATCCTTACTCCCCAGCCCAAGGAAGATCTTAGAGAAATTGACCTATGATATGATTGACGGGGAAGTAGCTAATAGAAATCCGATCACTAATAGACAATATGGGTTCCGTAAATCAGTGGGAACAGGAGATGCAGTTTTCGACTTTACTAATGATCTATATCAAAACATCAATAAAGGGTACTGCACAGCAGCCTGCTTTATAGACCTACAAAAAGCTTTCGACTCCGTCCCCCACCCATTGCTAATAGCCAAATTAAGACATCAATTTAATCTATCTGAAAAGCATGAGTTTTGGTACATGGTTAGGGGACCCCATAAGGATGTCTATGTATTTAGATGTGTGGGCATTTCAGATAAGTCCCAGGAGCCGGGTGGCGGCCATTTTGAAAATTGACCATCACAGAGCACTATGAGGCTTTCAGAATGGTTATTACCAAGAAGAAACCTATATAAATCATCTAAAATGTGTGCAAGGGGAACCTAAAGGTATGGAATGTTTGATTTATCAATGTTTTTACCATATACCAACATGTGGGGAGTGGCCATCTTGGATTTTCTGCCAAAATTTCCATAAATCTGAAAATTCTTCATGTACGACTCTAATCGCAACCACACAAATGATGAAAGACTTGTAAAATGATATTTCTTGTGTTTTGGAAGGTTAAACTTTCTTGATAGACATTGTTAGCTCCTTCTAATTAGAAAAGAATAACGGAAAATTTATCGGAAATGAGCATTAATAGACATAATGGCATTCGATCTGTTCCTATTTCACACAGGCATACAATATTTTAGCCAAGTTCTAGGTGTACTGGCATGTGGATAGTGAGATCCAGGGTTCAAAGCTGTCATGCCATTGTGTTTCCCACCCGGCTCCTGGGACTTATCTGAAATGCCCACGCATCTAAGAATTTTCCTTAGTGGGTCCCCTAACCATGTACCAAAACTCATGCTTGTTTCATTAAATGCACGATACTGCTGAAATTTGAGCTATATCTGCCCCACTATCTGAGGCTATTTTCAGATAACGACACGTTGATTGTATACTTAAACACGTAAATTCCAACCGTCATTCTGACATAATGGATTAGATTGAATCATTAAATACTGGATCTACCTAATATTCATGGGACTGAGTAACAACAGGAACAAATTTAGAATAATTTACTCCCGCAATACCATACGCCGGTCCTCGTTATGTTCTCCCCTTATCAATACAATTATTCTGGACCCTCCAATTGAACACTATTTGAATTGGTAGATATAGTGAGAGCTTGTCCCGCCTGGCCCCCGTGTAATCGCATAGGCGCATCGCCACGTAAAATACGGCTTTTAGCGATACTTTTTACGCGGACCCTCACACCAGTGCGGATCGTCTGCAGATCGCATCCCTTTGGTTAGAAATAGCCTTGTCTGAGATTCTCAATAACGATCCATCGTGGCACTACCATCCCCGCCGCATCTGCCACAACAGCATACAGGGAATATGTTTAAACCAGATATGTTAAAATGATAACAAAAAAGATGAGCCTTCCTCAAGGTACCTTTGGTCCTTTTAATCTAAATTCAGGACACTTAATGAAATATTGGTGTATAAGCACTATGAAATACCGATTCTTACCAGTCGTTACTTGCAGACGAAATCTCGAACCATTGTTTCGCGTGTTGCATGTGAATTCGAAATAAACTTGTGGGGCGCTAATAAAAGACCCAATAACGTCTACAGCACCAGTACTTGAAGTTGAATCATAGATTACCGCTCCGTTGGCGTTGCTTCCATTGAATATCTGTAGGGAGAGTTTGGAAACTGCACATAAAATAAAGTATCGAGGCAGTCTTAGGATAACGATATTTATCAACCAATAGGATAAAACTCAGCCGAAGTTGGATCAAATTCAAACTCTTGAAATATACAAAGTATGAACAATGTATAAGTATAGTATCCCATTACTATTTCTAATTGCCTTATTGTATCATTCACATTGAACCCTTAAGGCATCAGGCCCCAGCTAGATATATATAGCCATGTGATGTCATTAGGGATCCCCTAACAGGGTATCCTGGGGAATACCTTTTCAATCTATATTTAGATCATGATCTAGACTATTCTGGAAGCCAGCACACCTTTCATAATTGCAATAGAGTTAACCTCTAAAAACGTATTTCCTGATGCGCGCGGTGATAAACAAGTTTTTTGAATGGCCCAATATTCTATAACGGAGTTCACTAGAAAAGACCTATCACAAGGAATTGTTATACTAGAGTTGTGGTTATCTACTGAATAAAATCTGAATTTAGTTCTACTGGTATCACTATTTAAGGGCTGGTGGTATTTTTTTTACATTTACCATAACTAACGACATATCATATTCATTCGTAGACATTCTTCAATACTTCAATTCGTCAATAAGAAATAATAAGAAAGTTACAATCACACTATCCTATTATCAAAATATTGTAACCGACCTTACCTTGAGGCTGGCACCATTTAGATCGAGTAGAAAGATAGTGATCTCAAAGTTCTTGCCATTCTCAGATTTAATTTTGTAACTACACGTAATTGGTGTTGAGAAAAGAAAACCAGATCCGCCGGGATTTTCAATCATAAGAGCATTCGCTTCCTTAACGACATCATATCCTGCAACAAACAGAAGTCGTGTTTATTCAATAGCAGCTTTCTCATTACATCCTATTACATATAATACATATGCACCCGTCAATATGAAGTGTGTCACGAACTCTATCTGATAGATTAAGGCAGAATAAATGTTAGAAATTTAATGACCAGCCAATGGTATATAGGCCTAAATGTAGTTGGTACCAGGTAATCAGTCATGGCGGAAAGGAGCGTGTGAAATCTGAGAGGTAACATAGACATTTTCAAGATGGGAAAATTGGTACACCATCATGTGCCATACCAGACAGAAATTGGAAGGGAGTTTTTCAAAACAAATTATATAGACTTTAATATTCCTACACATGATGGGTTCCTTCGCCATGCTAAAGATAGACGTGGGACACATGATTAGGATGCTTGTTTACAGGCTTATAGATAACTTTGTCACATACGACAGCTCAAATATTGATGTTTTCCAATCTGGTACTAGAAATGGAAACTCGGAGCTAATAATAATGACTATGGGTGGGATTCGAACTATAATATGTGATAAGACATTCAAACTGGTATAGCTGATAGGGTCGACCTGGCTATAGTGTTTTAGAACTGTCATATCTGATAGCGCATGAATAGAATCTGTCATTCACTCGCATATACAATGGGACAGCAACACACATATCTATGAGCCTATAGGTCTGTCTACATTTGCCTAATGCAAATAGGAAATTCACCGAAAGATATGGTTTTCTTCATTTTATTAAAAAACACGGAAGGTAAACAATAATTCAATATTTTGAATATAGATGAAAACTTACCGGATAAGTATTTGTACATTAAGCGGACGTGTATGTTAGAAATAACTGTCTTCAGAAGGATAAGCATGCATCTGTTGTAGAAATTAAAAAGAAAAACATCATTAACTCCAGGAAGGAGCATTTCAACTTGTAGGTTCTGCTTTTAAAATTCTCGGGTTTCATTTTTGATTACATATGCACCCGTCAATATGAAGTGTGTCACGAAATTATGTATAATGAATATGATTACAAATGAAGGGCGTTCTCATTAAATAGTTTTGGGCAAAAATATATGATTTAGTGAGGAAATGATATATGTGCATTCACAACTTTATCTGTTATTCCCAGTAAACGAAATCGAATGTCCATAACCAATTTTGGGCTACATTGTTGATTATCCATAGTTCATTAGATTTCGCACAATCCAGGACAATGTTGGACACCAACTTTATTACAGAATAAACATTTGTCCGAAGGTACACCTTTTCTTGTATATGTATATCTATTCATAGGGAATACATAATCTATTATTTCATATTGTAGCAATTGCAGCTTAAGGCAGACGTAATAAGTCAGTCACATAAGCACAAATGATATACTACTCTCAAATTATACAATACTTCCAATTTATTGCGGTTAAGGGTTTATCTATTGATCGATGCAAGCGATAAATGGTTTTAGATTTCACTTCATTGTATGATTTACAGTTTTCTTATTCAATGGAGGAGGGTGTTTGTCGTCAGCGAACATTGCTCGTTGGTTTCAATCGAGTCCCTGATAATCGTGACTCATATAGCGTATTTTGGTAGGGATGTATATCATCTAGATTAAGACCACTGGTATAATATGATTTAATTTTTTACAGCGTAGATGCCAGCAGGAATCCCGCTATCCAATATCCAATTGCTAAAGTATCTTAAAAGAAAACTTATGTAGATTCTTGCAGCAATCTTTGATAAACCGTTTTATTCCTTATGTACATGTATATGTTTGGGTTGATCTGACCAGGGGTGGATAATTTTTCAACGAAAGGGCATGAGTGTTCGGCCCACACTTTGTTAAAACCGGCGCTGCCTATTGTCTAATTCGATAATGATTTGGGTTGGGTAAAAACGAAAGCGTCATGGAACACACGGGGAATTGGAAGAAGATTTGTTTAGTGTAATTATGAACTTACCTTCCCCTTGATTGAAGGATGGTACCCTTAAACCAGTCCCATTGACTCGCCCGATTACCATAAAATGTAAATAGTTCACTAGCCGTGTTGGTTCCCCCGTCGAAGATTCTGCAGAAGTCGCTTGGACCTATTGACAAAATGTCCCTCTACAAGAACAAAATGCAATAATACATATATGATCGATTTACTTCCCCTCTTACAACAACTATATTGAATTTTCTCATCCGATAAATGTACACTAGGGTAGATCTAGAATTCGTAAATATTTGGAAACAAATCCTAAAAATAAGGAAACACAAAATGTAATCGCTGTTCTCTAAATGAGAGGCGTTGTATAAAGACAATACAGATGTCCAGCCGTTTCCGACAGTACAGAGTAGCATAACCATTACTAGCCAGAATCATATTACCAGAAGTGGCAAATGTGTCCATTAGTATAGGATTCGTACAAAGAACCATTACACCAAATATTCAAATGTCAGTGCTTGAGCCAATGATGGAATTACATTTTGTATCAAGTGAGAAAGAAGTGTCTAAGCACAAAATGATGATCTCAGAATAAGTTAAGCATTATTTACCATAAGTGTAACAGGCAGGTGAGCGAATCCTGAATCCAGTTTGAACCAATGAACAGATCCTGATATAATTTCGTCCAACAACAGCGACTGAATACTGGGAATAGCTCTCCTTTCTGTAATATGTCTGCCCATGCTCACTGCAAGATCATCCAAACAGTGAGCTACACATATGCATTGACAATTTCACAGCATGAACTTGGTAGTTTTTATGATGCATCCGGGCCCCTCTAGTGGGCGCCATTGTCCGCAAAAAAAGCACTCTTGAACTCTTTACTGGTGAGGACAGCTTGGGTTTCAGCGTCCAACTGGTTCAATAAGTGCTAGCCTCTGTATAGTGGTGAGTGAAACTCGTTTTTACTCTAGGTAGTCTAAATTTTACTTTGTTCGAACTTCTTGTCTGCATGTTGCAATCAGTTTGTATTAGTCTGTTATTGTCTTTTGATAGCTTGTAAGTGTAAGAATTTGCAATTTTTTTTCATGTTATCAGCTAGTCTACACTAAGTCTATCATGCCAATCTCCAGTTCGTTGGAACCTACGTTTCTGATACTGTAATACTATGTCAACGCGGCAATAGAACCGTACCAATCCACTGTGCGACCTGATACTGTACTACTTTTGCTCGGTTCTGAACTCATTGTAGCGCATTTATATTTTTTTTGTCAGGCTCTGTCAATTAGAAAACAACAGTACTCTAAAATTGGACGTATTATAACTGTATAAATCTTTAGTGCAATTCCTTGTGATATACTACTTCGTAGTTTTGCTAGCTTCAATGGTATCCAAGATAAATTTACTGATGTTCATAGCACTGCCTATACTTACGCCAAGATATTGGTAGTGTTTTACCTCTTTTAGAATCTCTCCACAGTATGTTATGTCAAGCTTAGGCAATCTAGCATGGGTCCTTTAGGAAGTGGCTCAACACGTCTGGGCTTTGTTAGCATTTAGTGTCATTCCATTTGATATACACCATTTTTCTATAGCACGAACCGATGCTTGTAGATTTTGTCGAGCTGTTTCTTGTATAAGGGATGTAAATAAGACGAGATCGTCTGCATATTGGATAACCCTTGATTGATCGATATCCGCACACATATCATTTACATACAGTATGAACATTAGTGACCCCAGGACTGATCCTTGGGGCACACCGTATTCAACACTAGCTTCTTTGGATACATGTCATGCAGGACAGCATGAAATGCTTTGCGAAGGTCTATATAGCAAATTGCTGTTGCAAGCCCTTGATTTCTATTTTTGTATAACTGTTGAGTGAGTTCCATGACAGCGTCAGCTGTACCATACCTTGGGCGGAATCCAAACTGTGTATTCGATAAGACATGTGTGTCTTCTATTTTGCTCAACAGTAGTTTGTGCATGATTTTTTCTAACACCTTTGATGTTGAGGGCAGTAGTGTGATAGGTCGCCAATTATTCACTTTACTAATGTCTCCACCTTTCGGTGGCGGTATTACCATGCCAGTTTTCCCCTGGCACTACCCCTGTTTGTATTGAACATTCAAATAAATGAGTGAATTCATTTATCAGTAATAGCATGCAATCCTTCATTACTCTACCTGATATAAACTTTAGACCTGAGCTCTTACTGCCACTAATGCTACCAATAAGCTTTTTCATATCTTCTTTGTCTAGTATGTAATCCAATATGCTGGAGGTTTTACCGTTTTATTCTAATGTGCGCAACTGTTGCTGGTACTCATTGTCTGGTAACTTAGAGAACAACAGGGCTCCAATTTCAACGAAATGTTTGTTCACATAATCAGCCTATTATTTGCATCTGTTGGCTCTCCTGTCATATCATCAACTAAATCACAGTTGTCCTTATTTTTCCATTAAGGGCATCATTAACGTGCTGTCAAAAGTCTTGGGGTTTATCTTTGGTCATCTTTTATTTGGTCTTGTATGAACGCATCTTTAGCCATTTTCATGTCATATCTTATTTTCATGTTTAATCTTTTGGCATTCACTATGAGTTCATAATCTTTTGTGATCTTGTACTTTTTGATCAATTGTTCTCTTTCATGTAGATCACCGTAAATCTCTTCTGACATCCAAAGGTTACGCTCTCTTTTAAAACTCATGTCAGCTATGGGGGCAGCTCTTATCTAAGTATTCCACAAGACCATCATAAATATACTTCCAGAGGAAGTCAGGATTATTACTCCTCCAGAACGGTTGCCAATTCATATAACAAAAGTGCTCAGCAATCTGATCATTGCAATAACTACAGTAACTCCACCCCTGAAACTCGTACTGAATTAAATTTTTCTACTCATCTTCCTAATCGCTATGGTTGGCAAATGATCACTTATTTTGACGTTGCTAAGTCCAGAATGGGCAATGTATCAACAAGTAAACATTAAGTCCAATAGACTACCAGTGCTTTCAGTTAGATGAGTTACATTGGTTATGAGCTGCTCTAGTAAGTTATCTTTAGTTAAATCAAGCAGAGAATGTGCGTTAGTATTACTATGTTCAAAACGATTGCAGTTCAAGTCTCCAATTAACCATTCCCTAGAACATTTTGGGAACCAAAAGTTTTCAGTTCTTCGAGAAGGATCTTGATGTTTGTGTTTGGTGGTCGATATACTGTCATTATTGTTCATTTTGGCTTATTTTCATGTTTGGCTTTTCGATCATAATAGTTAATATTTCTAGTTCGGGAAGAGTTTTTGAGTACTCAGTTAACTTCCATGTGAATGAAGCCAGGGCGACACCGCCACCAATTGTGTCATCCCTGTCTTGCCGAAAAATTGTATGCTCCTGTAATCCAACCATTGAATCTGTGTAGTATTCCGTTAGCCATGACTCAGTGATATCCTGTATCCCAAAGCATGCTCTAACTTGGTCTATATTAGCTTCGTCTTGCCTAAGATGAATTTTAAATCACGTCCCTATTCTCAGAATCAGCTGAGATGTCGGAGGTTGAAAGTAGCTACTGGGTTAGATTGGCCGCCATCTCTGTCTCTACTCTGTTCCAACTTAGAGGTTGGTATGGTCAAACCCACTTCGTGTCCACGAATTCTTACTCTGAGACCAAAATTTTTTGTCATAGGTGGGTTCTGAGAGTAGAGATACTTATCAACACATATTTACAGCTGACCAAATTGATAATAAAGTCTACCTTTATGGTTATTCTATTTAAAATAGAGACAAAAAGACATATGAATATGTAAAAAGAGTGAGAAATATCACTAAACATAGGTCCAGGTCACACAAAAGTTCTACAGGGAGAGGAACAGACCCTTACAGCTTGTGGGTCAAGGTGGTCCGGATTTTAACCCAACCAGAGCTAAGTGCGGCCAGTGCACTACAGGGCTTCCACTGTAGTCGCGTTTGGGATCTTTGCATAAAGGGGGGGGGGGGGGGGGGGGGGGGGCTAATTAGTTCTGTTCCTGTTATTGACCAACACTCTATCAAACTTAAGATTTTTATTGGTCATCTTTGCTTTTAAAGAATATTAATTCTGGATTCGTGAAATCCCTAGGCAACAGAAACCCACGGACCGCTAAAAAGTAGCTAAATGGAATTATTATTCCGAGAGCGGAATTCGTATACTTAGGTTAATACCGGTAGATAGTTAACGGGAATTTGCATTGGTCTGTTGTGACTGACTATATATTGTAGTGGGTGCTTTTGTTTGTATTAAATATTAAGTAACTTTGCGTTAGAGGATCGTCACTTCGGTAATGGATATTCGGTGACTGTGCTTTAGAGGGTCATCACTTCGGTAGTGGATAATTGTGGTCAATAAAATCTCTTTATCAAAACACAACGGTCATGTCAGAACAGACCAAATTATCAAACTTTTTCAAGTTGCCATCCGTGTTACATACCTTCCTTCCATGAAGCCTGAAACCCATATGACTTGCAACGTCTTGAACTCCTAAAAGAGATGTGGATGAAGGATCTAACACAGACGAAAGGACCATAGATTTTGGTGTGGCGCCGTCCTCTAATTCTGCCAATCCTCTTACATCGTCTGACGGCACGAGCCCCGCACCAGATGTTGAGCACGGTTCTGCCCCGCGAAGTCGCCATGCCCGATATCTATATAAGAAGTTCATTAAGGTGAGACGATGGACTAAAGCTAAAGCCAAGATATTATCAGGCCAAGGGATAATAATTTATCTCTGATTTATATTACAATGCACAATATTTCAGAAGATATTTTAGTTCAAAATTCTAATTCAACATCCAAGATTTTGTTACTTTTTATTTGATTGAGAAAAATTGGTCGCTAAGGAATGATACCACATCAGATATATAAGGCCTTTATCTACGCTCTTATCTTGATAGCCAATATCTTCTTGGAACAATCCTGTTAGCATCATTATAATCATTCACCTATATCTTCACATAAAAACGTTGATGCGAGTATCATAATGCGTGAGGTTGTATACTTTATGATAATAACCTTCCACTTGGCTTATAAAAGGCTCTACTCACATAAGGGTTTTACAACAATATATATCTTCATTATCTTAAGTTTGGCACAGAAAATATCATATTTGTCCTCTTGTATGACACCAAAACCAATCGGATTGTCAATTGAAAAAAACCAATTTGGTTTGGGGAATTAAAAACGCCGTGGAAACATATCGTGTTGATCACCGTGCCGAGGCAGTGATATCCCACAGTGCATCTGACAAATAGTAAGCGGAACTTGGCCCATATGTGTTCACACTATAGGGATAAGCCTCTAGGCTGTCGGCACCCAGCATAGGCACCCAGCAGAGCCAATCACAGGATGATTTTCGACATGAATCATCTTCCAAAAATTCAATTGCACAAGATCTGATTGATTGAAGTCATATAGTCATATAGGTAGCGTATACCAATAATAGTTTCCAGTATATATATAGTGGTGAGATTCTGGATGCTTACTGTAAAGCTTATCCCATATCCTGCGGTAGCAGAAATACGCCATCTTCGACGCAGAGCTCCATCTACTGCCCCGAGACTGAAAGTCCGTCCCGAATGAGTGCCATACACGTATCTGTAGTAATTGGCTAAAAATTGAATGATACATCTGTATTAAGGTTTGAACAAAACAACAAACCCCGTAACCACACATCCTGACCCCCTCAAGCCCATTACAAAAAGACACACGAATAAACTTAACCCATTGCATGAACATGTATATATTGTTTGATACTCAGACTAGGTGACCTAGAATATACATTATAACATACATTTCACACACAGAACCAAACATTGACTCAGACTTTGCAGAATCTTTACATTAACTTCACAGGCTAAACAGTTGATAGTCCTAAGCCAAAGTCAAGAACTATGACCTGACGTCTCCTTTGCATTCTTACATTTGTTGGATTCTTTTGATTTCAGATACGATATTCCCTATAGATTCCCCATTCGCCTTTCATTCATAATGCATTGTTTTGCAGAAAAAGTAATGGCATTATACATTAAGGAGAGAGTCGTAGGAGATGGGTTCATATGCACAAATATGTGCAATGGTATATCTAACAACGGTTTGCTTACAATAGAAACAAAGCCTATTTAACAGAAAGCTAATATATATTTACGACAATTGCTTTCGTCGCTCCCGTCTCGACAATCGTCTCTGTTGTTGCACATCCTCCTCTTTGGAATGCATCTGCCGTTGTCGCAGAGGAACGATTCTGGCAGAAAGGTATAAACTTGTTATCAAGGTATTGTGCAAAACTGGGGAGAAAACGACTCCAGAACCTAGAAAGCTATTCCCCAAGCCAATACTATCGTAAAACTGGATGGGTTAACGAATCAGGTTTTGATTTTATCCTACCCTGTCTCCTCAATTTTGGAATATTACGTGATGACAATTCTGTATGGCACTAGTGGCATATAAAACTCTGTATGTCAGTCAGCGTGGCATATGGAAACTCAATGTTAAGCCTATGGGATTTTATATTAGGGGAAGGATAAAAATCGGTATACATCTATACAACCAGAACGTATAAGTTGACTCAAAATAGACTGCCTGAGAATTCTACTTGTTATATCATTTTCTTGTCGAAATTCTTTCCAAAGTATATCAAATCTTTCTTTAGTGTAAGACTTACCTGTTGGACAGGCTCTAGAGGCGCAGACGAATGGATGTACATCAAGGGTACTGACAAACTTCGACCCACATATTTCAGGATATAAGTAACTCGTATTGCTACAGTC
Source organism: Alentia gelatinosa (assembly GCA_950022655.1). Lineage (NCBI taxonomy): Eukaryota > Metazoa > Annelida > Polychaeta > Phyllodocida > Polynoidae > Alentia > Alentia gelatinosa. The sequence continues at coordinate 129,994,857 of OX465579.1, forward strand.
CATCACCTTCATGCGAAGAAAAACCCATTATATTGTTACCAAGAGAACACACATATTCACACATGTTCCTCTGATAGAATGCCCAAATATAGTACATATATGAAACATATTTCTCTCATGACAGCTGTTTCAAAAATCAAGAAGATAAAGTGCAGAACCGTGCCTCAATTGAAGCAATGGAAACGAGTAGTACCACTTGTACAACCAAGAAAGTGAATAGGTACATAATAATACCATGATTCTGATCTTCATAGTTGTATTCTCCGCGTACTAATATCTGAGAGAATACGAGAACATTTGACAGTGTCAAATACAAGCAGAATACGGCCAAGTAGATCAAAATCCTGCTAATGTTGTATTTATTATCCAGCATCCAAAATAGTTATCAAAGGAAAGAAAAAAATCGCCACTTATATATATATATGATCTCACGCAAGCCTTTGCACAGTAGGGAGTTTCTTTCCGTATTCTACTGGGTAGTATATGGCTTTCAGTACCCTACCCAGTAGCGAACCGTACGCTACATAAGTTAAATATAGAGACTCCGCATTAGGTGGATGATAAAGAGAGCCAAGCTCATTTTGAATAAAAGATAGAAACGGACAGCAAAGAAATTGTCATTGTCTCATGCTTTAGACATGGTGCCAACCAACCCATCAAGCGCTGAGGAAAAGATAAGTCTAACGTACCAGAGACCGATCATAGTGTTTTGGATTTTCATCGACCTCATTATTGTTAAAAAACCCAAAGGCGGCTGAAGTCCGGCTTCCGAGGCTTGTGAAGACAAATTTAGCATGTCTGCGAGCCCTTGCGAAAATTCCTGTAAAGAAAATATACTTAAGTAAATTGCCAGTTTTGTAAGATCACTTTAGACAAAGTCGGCAGCATGGATTTCTGACATAACAGCATCATCAATCCTATGTTCTGGGCATTTAAATCTCTTTTGCATATGATTACTAAAGCATGTTTTTTCCAATTCTTGCACACAGGATCCTTAGAGTAATTTACAAATAGGAATTTGGATTTGCTTACCTTGCCACCACGTTTTGGCGTTGCCACCACTGTGCTTGGCCACCACTTCTCTGATAGCGATAGCATTCGCGCGGGAACGCCTGCCTACAGCGATTCCACCATTCCCAAAACTGTTTGCGAAAGAAGAAAAACACCATCATCAATTACATCACGTGTCCATAACAAATGTATACTCCCTTTTCAGTTGTAAATCATCAGAATCTCTGATTAGCTGATTCTGATTAGCATTGTAATTTGTTAGTAGATATGGTGCATTGAATGTGATGATAGTTATCTACTCTAGCTTGATTATGTAACAATGCGGAAATAAAAATAGACATGGCATATGATACTCTATATTACAACATACTTGTTCTCTGACGACCCAACCAGGAATTTACTACATGCACAAGCTAATAGTTCCGCCAGAACTTGTCTATCGTAAAACTGGATTGGTTTTAATCTTGGCCACCGTATGTAATGATTGGAGTTTGGCAGTCAACGTGGCATACGGAAACCCGATGTTAAGCCTCTGGGATTTTATGTTAAGGGTAGGATAGAATATCAGACGCCACTTATCGGAACCCAGATGAACTTCTACATCCACGTTCGACCGCCCGCTGGATGATTCTCATGGTCTAAAGGCCCGTTTCAATTGGCCGATTTCCCGTCACCGATCTACTGTCAGGAACCACCGAGGGACTTTTGGCACTGCTGGCTCATAATCAAGAGAAACGAACCCGGAGCCCGTTTGATGATCTTGGATCGTACAAGTAGAACCTTTTCTATATGCCATAGAGGCCCAGGGACGATGTGTGTCAACTATATTCAAGACTTTTGGACGACTTTATGGACGGCTAGGACTGTCTTAGCGAACACACCTGAATGTTAGGAAAGAATAATCCTTGTATAGGGTACAGAAAAGGGTCTTCATGTACGATCCTAGATTATCAAACGGACCCCAGCTCGTGAAATGACCCACGACATTTTCTGTTTAGATTACGCAATGTGGCACCACCTATCACCGAGTGAAAGCTAGGTCACTGAGTAAAATCTACTACCCTCACCGATTTTTCAATATCTCCTCGGGCGTGAATACGGTCGCCCTATCTGGCGTCATATATCATGTTGGCATATTTGTATATGTATATATATATATATATATATATATATATATATATATATATATATATATATATATATATATATATATATATATATATATATATATATATATATCACGGCGCGAAAACCACCAGTTTATTACTATAAACGTCATCGTGGAAGTGCACGTATCGGCTGTATATTGACTACGGACGCGTCTTGGCTGCATTTCACATCAGGCTTATACGAGAGGAAATACTCTGCACAACATGTATACGCCGAGGTATACATGTTATATACGTTTGGCGTATATGTATACTGATTTAAAAAAAAAGAGCCGCGACCCGCCCTTTCCCCCCGACCCATAGTCATGCCCCTGCCAATACTCTGCACAACATGTATACGCCGAGGTATACATGTTATATACGTTTGGCGTATATGTATACTGATTAAAAAAAAGAGCCGCGACCCGCCCTTTCCCCTCGACCCATAGTCATGCCCCTGCCACCGCACGTTGGTGTTCTTAAGTGTTTGGATTCCCATCCATTGGTAGGCAGGGGCTTAGGCGAGGGTTAAGCGGGAGTAAGGCAGGTGTGGGACTCAGTATGGGGGTATCCCTACACTCTCAGTGAAGCCTACAAATGAGTCGTATACACACGGGGAATAGGATGACCTTGTATATGCAAAAGCATACCTCTCCTTAGTAGGAGTATCATGGGGGAGAGTGACTCTATATGTGGCTGGGACCGGCGTGTGCCTGTCTGAGCTTACACTACAGTGGAACTCTCTGGTGTGCAGTGGGGGAACTGACTTGGGCTGTTGCGTGTGGGGAGACGTTGCCATCTGGTGGCCAGTACCTGAATCGGTTCTGTACCATTTTTAGTGGTAGTATTACATTCTCATGTTTGTTACTGTCTGTTTTAGGTCAACGTGGACCGTATCACTTGCAGTTTCGAACCTTTTTTTTGGAGTGGTCTCATTAGGCGAGGTGCGTTATCAATGGTTTTTACGCTTAAGAATGGCCTACTTTTGAAGTTATAGTAGGAGTTGAGATATGTTAGGTTAGTGGGAAATGGTATTCCTTTTTTTGGAAAAATACCCCGGTTTCCCAGGTCACTCGGTACCTCATAGTTAACCCACATGTGAAATATGTGGTTAAAAATTGTGATTTCGTTCCGGGAAATAAGTCGGTTCCTGGTTGGAAAAAAACAGGAACCAGGAACAGATTTCGTTTCCCGGACAATTATGTTACCACATATACTAAACAATATTGTTTTTTATATTTTTGATAATTCTGTTTATAAGGCACAAGCTGTCAGCTGACTATTGTTATAAGCGGTGGGTGAGTCGGGTCGGACTCGGGGTCGGAACCAGGATCAAAGACTTTGGTATAACCGGGTTTTAAATGTCTACATTCAAAACACCATTGTTCTGTGGAAATCAGCCTCGCATAAACACACTATGTCAGTAGATCATATAGGGAGAATGGCAGGGACTTTTATAAGGGTAAAAGCCTGCCCCCACCTACCACGATTCTGGTCCCGATTGGCCTTACGACGGCCTTCCCAACACCATTCCGATTGTAGCGTGAGGTCTGGCAAAATTGTGGTAGGTGGAATAGGTTTCTGCGATTCCGTCTACGACAGCGCACGATAGGCTACGATGAAAACGCCAATCGTAGAGGTCCCGATAATTTCCAACATGTTGGAAATTTCGTAGCCTGTTGTAGGGTATCGTAGCCTATCGGGAAGATATCGTGGTCAGCGTTTATGTTATTGGTCCTCCCAAGGCGTTGCCACGATCTACGATTTCAAACTGTTGGACCTATCGAGGACCTCCCGATAGGTCACGATTTCCCCATTTTAAATCGTAGCGATCGGGAAGCATGTAGTGGCCTATCGTGGTAGGTGGGGGTCCCCTCTAAGGGGTTGGCGACAGGTGACAGGGGCGATTAAAGTGGGAAACACACTGTACGATTTCGTTTCCCGGACCGACATCACGATTTTTTACCGCATATATATACTAAACAATATTGTTTTTTATATTTTTTATATTTCTGTTTTTCAAATGTCTACGGGGAAATGTATTATGGGATAAATTACCGAGTACCACACAAACGTTAATAACTACTAAAGAGTTTAAAAAGGAAATTAAAACCATGTTTTCAGTATATGATTGGAGATGAATAGTCAAGGAGACTGAATGTATTCATAGGATGCTACACTTATGGAACTGTATTTTCTACCTTCATACCACTATCATAACCTTACCCATTTTTGTATTCAAGGGTCGGTTAAACATGTTCACTATTTGTTATGAGTTTCCGTGTACAACTTATGCTCGGTGGAAGATCTCACCTCGGTGAGAACCGTAGTTAATAAAAAAAAAAAAAAAAAAAAAAAAAACAGGGGACCGGGGACAGGGGCGACTAAAGTGGGAAACACACTGTACGATTTCGTTCCCATCGATTAACATAGTTAATCGTAAGCTTGTTTTAACGTGTCTCGTGTGAATTCGCTCAGGGTCTCAACCATCACAGTAGGATTAATGTTAACCCATTTTCATTTGAAAACAATAGTAAATACAGTCTATACGTGTGTCTACGCGATGGTGTAAAGATTACTAAACTAATCTGTGTATAACATGGTTCTTCTCCCTTTGGCTCAACGTAATTAATCTACAGAGATTTTCCGTGAGTGTTCAGTAACGACATAATGGTGGTAGCGGTCTAGTTAACGCTGATGAACGATGTGGAAATAAACGACGATCTCTCTGTACCAACTCGACCATGCCAGTGAGGTCAGCAGACGACTCGGATAACGTTTCCGCCAAATGCACTCCTGACCGATATTAAGTAATTTGCAAGACATTCTTAATCCTGTCTTGTGGGTGTGTCAGCTATATATTGCTGCTACCTTACTCTTGAGTATAGATATGCCTCCGTATATAGAAGCCTTGTTCTAGGTAACACCATGATAAACATTTCAACGCAACACGTGTTACTGCACATTCGGATGTAAAAATTCTAAATATCTGTGTACACTGCTCATTCCTTTTCCGTATTTGCTCACAGCGAAGCCTGATCTTTATATGATTGTCATGAATCTCGATGATCTCGATCACATATAGTTACGGGGCTCAGTAACTACGTTTTCTCAAATTAGGTCGAAGAAAATCACTTTCCTGTTTCAGTGGTTTCAACTTGTGCAAATTTGGTTCAGTGGTAATTCCTCAACACATACTGCAATTTTCATAATGATTTACTCAGATTTATTTGAAATACTGTTAACTAGTACTACAAGTGGTACGGGAAACGTCTGCAGAGTATGTCTGCTTTTATACTTGGTAGAGACAATACCAAATGTGTCCGTTTACATGGCGGGGTTTAAAGATTAAGTATCTGCCACCTTGACACCGGTATCCTCGTGTGCTACATAGCCACGCCCAGTGTATCTAATGCGCCCTCAGCACACCCTATGCCCTACATTGCTGAATCAACCACTAATTATATATTTCGTCAACAGGAATCTGGAAGTACTAAAATGACATCACTTTGGATGAAATAATTGGTCGTCACTAGCTTCAATCACCTTTCTAAACTTCTATGTCAATTGAGGGCATTGAGGAAATTATTATGGCTATCCTATATCTAATATTATCTACGATTGCAGGGCATATTCAGTTAAGAGCCTTGCTCGAACCAAATTAGGCTATATACTTGTATGAAGCATATATAAAGTGTGTGCATCCAGGTGACACCAACGTTTACCTCTCCTTTGTGATGACTCCCCTGTGTAGATGCCGGTATCAAAGCTTATGTTGAGAGCCTTGCTCTCTTTTTTTAATCAATCACTCAGTTGAGTGCTCGTCGGCGCTGTTCCGTGAACGACGGATGTTTATCTTTTTAATTTTTTTTTTATTTAGATCAAAACATCTCTCAGCAGTCTGAGTTTTTAAGATGTAGTGTATCTGCTGCTTGTTATATACGCTACCGTGATGTACCTCACCTACCGCCCATTCCCCATACTTCCCCTACCCACTTCCGCCCGCCTGCCCGCCCACCTACCTTTTATCATCTACATACTCAAACCATCATTTAGTTTAGGGTAATGTATTCTTCTCAAAGCTTCAAGATGCTTTTGGCGCGGTATGTAGGCTGTATAATCCCTGTACGAAATCATAATAAGAGTGTAAACAGGATCGAACGTATGCATTCTATCTAAACTGATATACTTATATATACAAAGACAGTGGGTTATACTTACTTCTTGCAGTAGTCATTAGCGTCTTCGTATGACATTTTTGAGTCAAAATATTTGTAACATTTTCCGCCATATCTTTCCCAACCTGCAATAGTAAATATTCTCGATTAGAACTATCCTTTTGTGGTAAAGCGCACAGTTGACGATGATAATAAAACAAGTTTTACTTTGAACATGATGTCTCAGCTGGGGTTAACGTGACCACATAACTCATGCCGTCCAATTTATAACTGTTATGCTTAGAATGAATGAATGTTATAAACCTAGAGACATATTCTATAAACTAGTGGAACTTACCATCTGGACAGCGCAGTAGTGCGTTCTGAAACAAGAAGCAGAAAACAACATAGTACCGACCGTTAGATATAACAAAGTTTATGCAACTCTCTTTGATATAAAAGAGTATTTGATTTGGCTTCATATTGTAGTTAATGGTTGGATTGTTTTCTATTCAGTATATCTGGCAAAATATCACATATATTCGATATATATATATACAATATTTATATATAATTTATATATGACGTGTTCTCACGAATCGACAGGACCCCCTGTCTTCAGGTTCACCATGTTGTAATTTGTTTAATATTTGAGTTATACACCCGTTTTTTTCATCAAATAGAGCTCAGTGAGAGCTACAATTGACGCCATGTTTAGTGCAAGTTGATATAAATACATGTACATTTCACCCTTTCTTAATTATATGTCAAGATAAAGATAAAAATAAGGGGTGTTCTACAAATTACTCAAAAGAAATATATTGTCGCAAATGTTTCCTGATATGGCAAAATATGTACACTTTAAGATAATACTAAATAACGTTGTATAAAATGTATTTGAAAAAAGGGTGTCAAAAACAGTGAAAACGTGAAAACGGGTCGTGAGAACGTTATCTTGGTGACTGGAAACGGCCATTCTGCTTATTTTATCCGACTATGGCAGCTGTGTTTTAAATTGTTGAATATCAGAGACATGAAGTTAATTGTTAATTTAACAGCTAATCGAAATTGAAACAAATACCCTTCGTGATCTCCAATGGAATCTGAAGCGCGAACGTCGATGTGCAGTCTGGAATATAACAGACGGGATTAGAATAAAAGGCACGTTAATATCTCTATGTAATGGAAGAGTCAAACTCGTATATGTTGTAGTAGTTACGTCAGAGCGTGTCGGAGTGTCCCATAATGGTCTTGGTGGAAAAAGAAGTAGACAAAACCTCGTTTTACAACAGAACCAACATGCACTATAACACATCCAACAAAAAAAGGCGGGAACAAGTTGCAAAAAGAAAGGGGAAATATGTATATAATATGTACATATTACCCATCTCATAACATTATTGTTTACTGTGGTACTTGTAGAGGGTATGTATTCCTACTATATTTTATTAAGCTGATATTTGGATACTGGTTTATATAAGTGTACCATATACATGTATCACATTATCCAAATGATGGACGACCGCCCTAATATCAATGTTAATGTAAGGTGTACCTTACAGGTCTTGCTGAAATGAAAAGTTGACCATCGAGACACACCACAACATAAAAGGTGCACCAACGCAAATTATATGCCCGCAGTATAGAACAATGAAATAATGAAAAGGAAATTGTTACTACAGTAACTGATCATTTCAAATTACTTTTGAAAAGATCTTACCAAGACTGCTACATGGTGTAGCCAGCTTGTGTTACAACTGGCCGTTATTCCTATAATCCCAATTCATGATAACATTTATTCTTTTATTTATCATAAAGAGACCGGTTCTACCACAGGGTAGTTCTTCAACCGGATTTACATATCTGGTACATCAAGTTCTTATTTACATAAGAGATACAGATGAGCAAAGTAATGAGAGTAATGGGATTAAGAACGGGATAGGATGAACATTTATTATCGGAAGAACAAGAGTGGACGGTAGCTTGTATTACAACTACCGCTAAAGCACTGTAGGGTAGGTTAAGGGTATAGTAGCTTGCGTTACAACTATTGTTAAATGTTGCCAAGTAATACCAGCTATAGTAGCTTGCGTTGTAACTAATACGAAGACATAACAAGAAGCCGCATGTAGTTGGGAAAGGTGTACTGAAAACCAAGTTCTAAATTGAGTACAATACTGTAAAGTATTCCTACTGGCAATACCAATATGAAATACAAACTAAAATGTAATCAATGAAGTATGGTTGATCAACACATGTTCTGTATTAGCACGACATATTGGCCATACAATGTATTGCCAATGCAGGCAGTGAATTTTCCTCAAACCGTAAGTGAATGTGGAGTTTTTATGACCTTTTTATGGCCTTTGCACTGCTTGGTCCCCAAATACCCTGGCGACCTAAGGCACACCATGGTGAGTTAAGGTTACCGCAGGTCGCCATGGATTCTTCCATACAGCCTGGGCCCGACAAGATATGTTGTCAGTACAGAACGTTCCCCCTTTATGTAAAGTGAATTGTCTCGGTAGGCTACTGGTGCGGCAAGGCCAAACACTGCACGAAAACAACTATTTTACATATATATACGCCATGGCAATAACGCACGTATCGGCTGTATCGTGGCTTGTTTATACTTGTATACATCTATTATACGCCTCTGCGTTTCGGGCGTCTACAAGACAGTTTCCATATATAGATGCGCGCGACTTGGCTGTCTTTCACGCCTGGCGTATTTAAGATAAAACATACTCTGTGTAATATATATATGATACCAAAAAAAAAAAATTGTGACCCGCGGCCCGCCCGGGCCTGTGGGTGTTGGTAGAGGATGCACCAACACTGACCCGCCACCCGCGACCTCCCAACACCACCCCCCACCGCCCCCCCCCCGACACCCCGACACCCCACCACCTTACACTCACTCTACCCACAGTGAAGCCCTGGTACACAACCCCCGCCTCCCTTTGTAGACGGATTAGCGGCCGCTCGGCCTGTGTAACATGTTTTTTGGCGCACAGGGCGGGCGGCTCAGCGGGTGGCTGAGAGGGTGGCGGCCGCATTCACAAGGCAGGGGCGGAGTCGGAGTCGGAGTCGGAGTCGGGAGTAGGACTTCAGGTGCACAGAGACACTGGGGGGAGGGGATTATATAGTAAGCCTGACTGTCCATACATTGAAATGGTGTTTTAAAGTTAAAAAACGTTAAAAAAAGGTTAAAAAAAAGAAAGAAAAAGCTGGCTTTATTATACATACTTAATGAAAAGATGATAAATATATCAAAATTGATAATATAACATTGGATTTTCCATATACAAAGGACTTAATGGCTAATGACATATAAAATATGATACAGTGGTGTCCCCAAGTGGCAGAGACTGGAACTATCAGAATGAGGCGTATACATATGAATGAGGCGTATATATATGAATGAGGCGCCTACAGATAAGGCGTATACACACAGGGAATAGGACAACCTTGTAGACGACACTAGATAAGGCGTCTATGAGACGGATAACAGGTTTGAATTTCTAGACGCAAAATCCTATTTTTAGACGCGTCTCGCATACATATGCAAAGCAGTAAGTTTAGTGCAGTGAAAGAACTACGACTTTTTCACCGGCGCGATCCGGGTGCATTCCCAGTATAGTCCCAGTTCACACCCATTTACAGTTGTTCACCTTCTCTGATGGTTTGCATGTATCTTATTCAAAGTATTCTCTTGTAATGACTGTTGGAGGTTCAATGAATATCCTGGTGGACTACGGCCCCATAGGCCTAGTGCTACCCAGAAGCCCCTGGGGTGGGCAGGGTGGGGGTGGGCGGCTGTTGGAAATCGTCGGGACTGCCCTGCTGGATTTTTTGACGGAACTCAAGTTTCCTGGCAGCTCCCGGCAGCTCCCCGACAGCCAAATCAACTTATAATTCTGATGAACGGTGACATAAGGCGGAGTACGGCAGACCCGATGAGACAAGTTCAGGGCTTTCGGGACTGTCAGAGCGATGGTGTAAGGATAGCATTAGGCCCTGCACTCACCCATTACAACACACTCCGTCGTGCCTTACACCACCCTCAGATAAATTATTTCTCTTTCATAGAGCTCGTGTCATAGTGCGTCAGAGTGTGTCGTAATGGCTTTGGCAGGGAAAAAGAGACCATAGAAGCGACACACACTATGACACAACCTACGAGACTAGGAGCAGATAGAATATTCACCAGTGATGAATGAGCATGCAATTTTAAATGAATAATAACCAAAAGGTTTGGTTTACAGTCAGTCAATGGATCGTTTTCTGTAACCCACTTGCACCCAGTCAACTTACCATTTCTCTAATTGCATGAGTCTAGGATAAAAACATATCAAGCACCAGTGGGTCAATGAGGTATTTCGGTCTTCAGTGATTGGTCATTGTCAGCTGGGTATGCCTCTAAGACCCTAAGATGTATATGATGTGTATTACCCATCTCATAACATAGTAATCATCATTGCTTACTGTTGTACTGGTAGAGGGTATGTATTCCTACTCTATTCTATTATGCTGATATTCGGATACTTATTTATAGAAGTGTACCATATGTAATATGCTATCCAAATGATGGAAGACTGCCCTAGTGGCGAATTCTTCTTGAAAAAAAAATCAACGATTCACCTATGCAAAAATAGAACATACCTAAATCAACTAATATCAGTACGGCACTTGGCAGCGGAAGTTAGATGATAAATACAATATAGATGGGTTTCAGATAAAACCTGAAACCAGTCAATAATTTCTACAGAACATTACGAAAAAAACATGTATTTCCTTGAGTCTTATCGGAAGAAATCCGTGTTTACGGTTCTGACGCCATATCCTGACCAACCAAGTACATGGATCTCAATTAGTAAAATGAAATGTGGCCACACCTTCCCAGAGATGCCGATACTAATAGTTTATACGAGGACCTACTTTGCGTTAAGTAGGCCTGGTAGGAGATATGTCCCTCATCTTCGTCTACCCTATTCACGGACTACTGCCCACTGTAAATGTTCATTAAAACTATTAAAGCAGTCATCTAACCTGATCGGCACCCCATGGCTGTCACGCAGCTACTGGTGTATGTGGATCTCCCTTTCTAATGTATAATGTTTAATCCAAGAATATGTTTTAATTTGCCCCTCCACGTTACAAACGGTATTACTGAAAACAATCGCTTTAAGTGGAGAGGGAAGCGACTCCCAGAGACATTCCCAAGTGAAGAAATTGATTTTCTGGTTGTCATGCTCTTGGGTAAATCATTGGCTCCACAAAAAGGGTATAATTTAAAAGTATAAAAATGTATGAAAGAAACATCTACACGGTAGACAAGTGTTTTAGGAATGTGACAGTGGTGACACCCAGTGCCGGTTTTGGTGGGGACACCCTGTAACAGTGTGTTATAAAAGACATAGATAGGAGAAATGACACTCTTGTGTCATGAGGTAATATTACACTCGAGCGCCCATATCAAGGAACAATTAATGAGGGCGTAGGCGCTGGGGGAGTAGACGCACTTTCATACCGGTTTTTGGTCACACTTCCCATGTAATAGGTCTTAATAGGAGCGCCATATTGAAAATCACTGAACAAGTTCACCGTTCTCGAAAATGAGTATGCTAGACTGGGATGTCCTATGATTTTATATTGCAGCTATATCAATGTGCCCTCAATAACGTGAACACTTTGAGCGCTGGGCAGAAATGAGAGATCTTAAATAACGCGACAATGAATTTTTTTTTCATTGGCCGACAGCAAATCCCAAAGCAAGCTTAAGCGCGTATAGAAATCGTTAGATTGTGTCACCTGAAGAAAATCAGGACCTTTTATCGGGGACATGTAAAGGTCGGTCGATCGATCCTCACTAGAAATGCGGGTTTAGGATTTCGTCCCGATGAAAAACCTGGGTCCCATTGAAAAATCATGAAGACCCTTTTCCTGTACCTCGCATAAGGGGTATCGTTTAATAAGTTCCAAGTCAAACTAATAAAGTGTTGATTTGAGACACTTAAACCTAATAAAGAAAATAACAAAATTTGCAGGACATACGGGAATGAGTATCTTCTATCTGATTCCAAAATTTCATAATTTTCAAAATAATTTATTTTCTGATCAGTACCTCACACGTGAGACTTTCCCGCCAGAATACTCTGCAATGCTCCCGATTAGCCACCGAGATTTCAACATGTCGAAATGTCCTAGAGACCCTACAATACAGGTTATTCATTGGGAAGAAATCGTAGACCCAGATTATTTCATATTTCACCTGATTATCGCATGCAAGCTGCTCAATTATAGGCAGGAGATATATCTATGAAATATTATCTCGCATACACACCAATTTGTGTCGGCGATTCCAGAGATCGCTGCCTTCACTCGCTTGGTATTAGGTATTTCAATGAAATACGATGATATAGGTATGGAGTTCCATGACGTTTGATTAGTCTGGGGTATCGGAAAAAGGTCTTTAGATCCGTAGGAATCAATGATAATTATGAAGTCTCCATGTTTTGATGGACTACAGGTACAAAGTAGGTTCGTATATATGTATATTTGCTTGTTAATCGTTCTGCTAAACATAACAAGCATAGCATTTCGGTGGTACATATGCTGAACCATGTTTTTAGATGATACAACCTAATTAAGTGCCATTATGAATGAAGAGACCTGGGATATAAAGAGTAACAGCGTGATAAATATTGAGTAGGAATCCCTTGATCTAGTATAGTTAATATCTTTTATGAATATGCAGGGGTGTGAGTGGTTTTGCCTCCTAGTCATAGGAATGAGATGCAAAATGGCCGGTTTTGCGCATGCCTAGTGAGATCGTGAGCGTACAATACAGTAAAACCCGTTCCGCTCCGTTTCAAGTTTCCGGTGTGATATGAAAGTGTTCTATACTGATATGAAGGGAGACCGTGGTGATAGATCTGAAATACATTTTCCAATATCTTAATTGGATCCTAAGTTATACAACTTTGCATTAAAAGCGGGGTGCCCGCTAAACGGGGTGGCCGTTAGGCGGGATTCTACTGTAGTCAGTTCTGTCAAGGTGTGCCGTGATCACTGTCTACCTATAGAAGAGTCCAGAAATTTACTGTGGACTTCTCTATTGAATCATTCTCTCACACTGGCTCTGGAATAGAAACTACTAAATCTAAGGGCAACTCTGATAATGTGTACGACCGATAGATGTACTGTGTGAATTAACTCAAAGGTTCAGTGGAAGCAGTGTTTCCGTCTTTAGCTTACTTGGCACGTATATATAATACTTTAGTTAGTACTTGTACACAGACTTGATGCAAAGTCCGTGACTTGTCGTATGATGAGCAGCGAAAACATTCTGTGATTGGTGTCGACCTTTTGTCTGTTATGCGTGTTGCCTCTCGTTAACATGCAAGGTATGACTGCGAGGAGGTAAAAGGACGCTAACATCGACTGCACCTTCAAACCACGACCCTCTCCGTTTAGACAGATACTTCCGAGTTGATATACATTTACAAAGCACAGGGACTGCACTTTCCCCATCCTAATAAAATCTATAAGAATATCTGTCTAAATATCATATCTTTCATTTCTATTCCAAGATTGCTGAAAGAAATTTATTTGAAAGAAATTTAGTTTGATATTTTATAGTTTACAAGGGTTATTATTGGATTCACTATGGTTTCTAAATCCGGGTCTTTCGCTCAATATTCTACGCTCACCTGAAGGTATTAGATTGAAAACACAATTTCTTTTGATTTCATAATGATGTTTTTGACATGTTTTCTATAAATTGGAACTATCAAGCTATCAGTCTTTGCTGCCCATAGTTCTCTAGGCCTTCATCATCGTTCTTTATCTTAGGAAATGCTTTTTTCCGACAAATGGGGTGAAGTCTTACTTTGATGGAAGTACGTATTGCTTTGATGGCAGTATAATACTGTTGGGTCTATACTGACGGTTCATTTAATGGTAGCGTTGCTTGTTAAATGAACCGTTAATAAACGTGTGCATATCAAAAGTGTTGGATATTAATACATTTGTGGCTGCTATACTTATAGTCACGCAATATAAAATTACCATTGTGATTACCTAGTTTCTCTTTTATTCCTTTTCAAACAAAAAATTACCGACAACTAATCACGTGAACACGATCACCTGTTCAGATGTTACTTCTCTATGTCTTTACAACAACATTACATGAATGAGAGCAGCGCCGTTATTCTGCGAAACTAGGGTGTTTCAAAATCGTATAATTCTTACTATCATATTAAAAAAAAGAAATTATTCGAAAATTCTCATTCAAGTATATAACTAAACTATATTGTATTTTGGGAGGGTTTCGTTGATAGAACTCTATAAACAGCGAAGGTATTCGTATATAGACATAGGTGAATAGATAGACATAGGTGAATAGATTTCGAAACTCACCGTTGTACTGATTATGGCTAGCACTATAAGAGCCGCCTGGATCAAATGGCAGATCTTCATATTGTCAATGAAACTGGTGCTTCAGACCACGACACGGCCGCTGAGGGCCTATGTGGTGGTACTAGGCAGCTGAAGCACGTAATCCGAGGTGCGTCTCCCTTCGGATAGAAGGAGGGACCACGCCCTACGTTTCAGCCCAAACAGCTCCCAAATCACCTTCGGATATTCACTTTTCACTTTGAAGCTTGATTTCCTCCTTTTTTTGTCTTTGATAGAGTGCTCCTTGCAGTTATATCCCCATGTTAGTTTCCAGCTCGATGTTTCGCTAGACGATCTTGGATCAGAGCACCGTCAGGTTTTTAGGAGGCCCGTTTGCCTGCAGGGAGCCCACTAGAAGGAGGACCTGTTGTGGTTGGTTGCCCTTACAGGTTCCTCCTCCTGCGCATGTTCCACGTGTAATTAGTCGGGGAGGGGTTGGAGGTTGGGTGGGGGCCCTCGTGCTGGGGTTGTCATGACGGTAGAGTCACCAATGCGGAGCTATACTGTCCCAGTGATCGTCAACATACATCATGGTAAATAGCCTATTTGCATTAGGAGACCGTTTCGGTCTTCTTCAACTTTAAACCGCTGAGTGAGAAAAACTCCCTTATCACAAATATATCGCAGTTCCATATACATTCACATATAACATAACTTTAAGGTGGATGGGTAAAGCTTATTGTACTCTTGTAGTGTTAATGAAAGGGCCAAAAGTGGTAAATGTAGGAAGAACTGGCTCATCTTAAAAGGGAGAGGATTATTCGAGGATACCGTCTATGCTAGTTATGTATGTATACACTTATAAGATGTCTCCCCTCTAATTGTTTCAGCTCATCATCTGCACAAAGTCTTTCTGACATGAGGACTCCCAACCTGCTTCACCCTATGGGGCCTAACCATGAAGCGTAACTAATTTACCCTTTACAGCATGTGCAGCATGACGTTCTGGACTCAGAGCTTCTGCTGAGAGTAGAATGACTAGGAGCGAATAGTATGTTCATCATTGATGAATGAGCGTGCAATTATATATAAATAACAATTGACAGGTTCGAGTTAAACTCTGCTTATGGATAGTTGTCTGTAACCCACTTTCACCCAGTGAACTTGCCATTTCTTCAACTGCCTATAGGATCCAAACACATGAAGCATCAGTGGGTCTTGAGGTATTTTGGTCTTGAGTGATTGGTCATGGTCAACTGGGCACGCCTCTAAGATACTGAAACAGTGGCACCCTGTTCTGTTCTCAATATCACAGTGAATAGCACACAGATAGTGAAGGGATAGTTTATATGCAGTACCCTGAAAGTCTATGTGGACATCTCTAACTCTAGATGATGTATTTAGCGTGCACAAGCACACTCTAAAAATCTACAACCACTACGAGGAGACGGCAAGAAGCACTCATCACTGATTACCACTGCACTCACAGAATTGAATTCTTTGATTCACTCAATCGGTTTAGCGGAGGCTTCGATATCTGAACCTCGATATTCATAAGGATGGGTGGGAGAGAAAGATTAGGAGGTAGAGAAAGAGGAGGAAGAGAAAGACTCGCAGTCTCTTGTTCCTGGTCCTCCGTAACGTGGGAAGGATTATCGAGGGCGGGTGCCATCACAGGCATCTGCATCAGGATGACGATAGTCCGGGGCGTGAGGGCGGGGCCGAGGACCGCGTATAGGGCCGTTGCCGGGGGGTCGGGGGCGATGGTGGGCGTCGGCCGTGGGTCGGCCGGAGTGGGTATGGCCCGAATACAGGTGTTGCCGTTCAGCGCCGCCTAACGGCCCACTGAGCTGTCTGAGCTGTCTGAACTTTATAGTTGATAATTGTTTGGGTTTAAACTTAGAGAAAGATAAGCATGTTATAGCTAGGCCTGCCAATGTATTATTGTGCATACAGTTTGGATATACCTGTGTTATCTAAGCTATATCTAAAGTATTATTGAGTTGATATGCATGTATGACACATCAAATCAGAGCTGCAATACCATAGAATACAGTGCAATCACTTTTATCTCTGTATGATGTAAATGGATATTATAAATGTATTACTTTCATACATTCAGTAATCCACTGCTAAAGTATCCGTTGCCAGGGGTATGTTTGGCTGCATGCACTGCGTAACCACGCAGATACCTTGGTTAGGGGCGTCTTTTGGAATTTCTCTACATATATATATATATATATATATATAAAATAATAATGCTGCTTTTCCATAACTAGGAGCAAATGTTATTTCCATTCATAATGGAAGAGCGCCGTATACCAAAATCTCATTAAATAAATGTACGAGATTATCATAGGAAATTATTGATCAGTAAGCGATTTATATTTGAATGTATCAAGAATGCTTCAATAAACCCAGAGAATGGATTTAATAGTTGTTCTCAAATATCATCAACAGGAATATGTATTATGGTATAGACATCTACATGTGTGAACAGATGGCAACTGATTACTTAATTAAAATAGTTTCTTTTAACTATATCATGTAAGCTTTTTACTTTATCAATATGTTGGTATATTTCTGTTTGTCATTTGTTGGCTAACATTGACTTGTGCCTGGTCTAGCATACCACGGATCCCATTCAACTTGCGGTTGTGACTGAATTTTTCATTCAGGGTCTTGGTCAACTGCCCTATTTCTCTGGCTAATAGGTCAGCTATGCCACTCAGTTCACTCTCTAATAGCTCCTTAGCGCTTGATGCACTTATGTTTGTTTGGCTTGAGGGTACTTCATTTGGAGTACTGCTAGTACCCTTGGTAGTCCTCTTACTAACATATTTGTCTTCTGTTTTCCTTCTACTTCTAAGATATATTCAGCACTATTATCATGGTCCATTGATATGTGATTCTTGTCCATTGATATGTGATTTCTGTTGATTTGCTTCACCACATTGCACACACATTCACATGGTCACTCAGCCATGAATGTTCTATTAAAAGAAACCAAGTCACTAGTGGGGCAGGGATACGGGATACTGGATACTGGGATACTGGACCCCTGCTCATTTACCCAGGCCTTTATAGTTGGGACATTGATAGCGAAGTGTTAGATTCTCTGCAGTAAGCTGAAAGCCTGTGTGAGCATTCTAACCTCTCTAGATGACGTATATGAGCGTGATTTCCCACGCTCAATAAAACGGGGTAAAACCAGAAATAACGACTGCAGATCTTTACAGTGCGACACCGACAGGCGAGGCGGGGCATCACTCGTCAGCTGACTCGAGGGGGCGTGGCGCCAAGGTTGGAGGCCAAGTCCGAGGGCGTCTCCGGAGGGGCCGTGACGGCGATACTTGGATAGTTAGCAACCGTTCCTGGGGCATGAGCCATGGATGCCCGGATAGTCAGGGATATGGCAAGCCAAACATTAAGTTTTGTGGCAAACTCTTGTACACACCCTAGAATGCACAGTAGAACCCCGCCTAACGGACACCCCGCGTAAGCGGTCACCCCGCATTAACGGACACCTTTGCTCGGAACGGTTGCCTCTATTAGATTTTTATCTTAACCTCGCGTAAGGGGACACCCCGCGTAAGCGGTCACTTTGGACCGGAACGAAGGATGTCCGCTTACGCGGGGTTCTACTGTAGTTACTTAGGGGTAATTTGGGCTGAACTTTTCATTTCTGATATTACTTTCGCTCTGAAAGTGGACATTCTATGAAAAAATTCTGTTTCCATGGAAACCACACAAATTAACATTTTTGGTCCTAAATCTAATGTTAAACTGAATATTCATAGGCTAACTGTGTCAAAATGTAGTTTTATATAGCTATATTGATCAATGGGCTATGGATACATCTAAAATTTTAATCAGTTGACAAAATCATTTACATAGTTGCATGGCAACCAAACACACTAAAAAAGGTGATCAGACCCATATAGGCCTCCTCTCTTGTGTTCCCTGCCATAAATTGTGCAGAGAATTATGACTTATTGAACATATCTTGATATCACATATAAGAGAGGGCTCCATAGAAAATTTATGAATTCTAAAATATCAAAATGTCCCCTTGGCAGGTAGCCTAGAAACTTTCTATTGAGGTTCAAGTGGAGCCTTATTTGCTATAATTTTGAGCAATAATGCAAGATATCTTGCATCTAGGCCTGTTTTTCACCTATAGTGTCCATCTAAATATTATAATTCTTTTCTAATGTACTAAATGTTCAATTGGCTACATCAAACACTTGGTTACCATGGCAACCAAATTAATCAAATTGATGTTTTTTTTGTGTATTTTAGCCCTGTTTCCACAGATTTTGACCTTATTCAGGCATAAAATGAATAGGTTGTGTGCTCTAAAATGGAACATCAGAATGTTACCATGGCGACATTCTTTTGGTTTTCAAAAGTTGTCCTTTTTTTGCTACAAATTTGAGCAATAATGCAAGATATCTTGAATCTAGGCCTTCTTTTCACCTACAGAATTTATTTAAATATCGTAATTCACACTGGATGTGGTTTGTTACATCAAAGAATTGGTTACCATGGCAATCAAATTGGTTCAAACTTGGTCTTTTTCTGTCTATCACTGCATGTTTTCCCCATAGCTTTTGATGCCCTCGTTTTGATGCCCTCGGTGAGGGTGGCGCCGAATCCACACGTGAGACAATGCACGGGCTCGAAGGGGGCATGAGTGCGTGGAGTGACAAGCCCGAGGCCATGGCGGTCCAGGAGCGAGGCCGCTGTCTGGTGGTTTAAAGTGGACAGGTGTGCCCTATTGAGGGCATCAGCGATGGTGTTCTGTACGTCGGGGATATGCGTGGACATGAAGCGGGAGGCAGTGGGGGGCAGCAGGGGGCAGCGAGGGGCAGCGGGGGCGTCAGCGTTGGTGCAACCTCTACCAACAACCACGGGGTTCGCGGGGTTCGCGGGGTTCGCGGGGTTCGCGGGGGTCGCGGGGTTCGCGGGGGTCGCGGGGGTCGCGGGGGTCGCGGGGGTCTTTTTTATGTTATATGCGCCAAACGTATATAACATGAATACGACCGGCGTATACATGTATATGTTGCGCAGAGGATATTTCCTCTCAGAATCCGGATCGTTAGTTTCGGCATGGACAGTGTGAGCGAGTGGAGATGCAGTAACATTTACACTGTCCATGCAACCGGACATGGTTACATACATGATATGCCCCTCCTCGGTGAGTGTGCGGGCGCTCACTTTGTTATTGTTTTGGTCTTCAGCTGAGCCAGGTGGTGATGACGAAACATGACTGGCGTGGTTACGTGGAGCATTGTCACATGGGGACACATCATAAAATGTGGAGGGGAAACCGAGGCAAGCCTCTGAGTCGCCTCGCTTACTTGAGGGGTCGCCTCCAGTCCGTTTTTTGATGGCTGGGCCGGTGTCGAGGGTCCGGCCTTGGATGCCTTCCTCGGCGCGGGGGTGAGAGCCATCTGGGAGCTGTTTCAAAACGTGGGTTAAGTCTATGGTTTTGAAACAGCTCCCTGATGCTCATACCCGTGTCCGTAGGCTGGTCCGTAGGCTACCTTGCGGTTACAGGCAAACAACGAGTGTGAACACTGTTTCCCTACAGCATACGGGTGGGGCCTTCATCACCAGTCGGAGCTGCTCCTCTTGTAAACCCCCGTGGTCTGAACAGGGTATTCCGTGGTAAGTCAGGGAGATGCGGAATCTACAACCTAGCTTAGCCTAGTACACAAAACCAGACTCCAGGCACTTTAGGTTGCAATAAGTGTATTGAGACCTGTCTCGCCTAGCACAGAATGTGCTAGGTAGCGCAATGGGAGAGGATCTGTTCTCTTCACCGCTGAAAGGTTTCTGGAGAAACCAAGCAGTCTCTGAGGCTCCAAGTGTTCACTCAACGGAGAGGAATACACAAGTAACCTGTCGACCGCTGCAAACTCAGCCTATATATACTGACTGAGTTACGTAATGCAGGTGAACCCATAGTATTTGCATACACGGGTCCGCCAGCTTTACCACACAGCAGGGATCGGCACTCACGGCACCTAGCGTAAAGCGAACCAACTACTGTTCGACTACCCTGACCCCTACATTACCCCTCCCAGTTTTTAATGGGGGGGGGGGGGGGACCATGCAGCCATTCCGCTGTGGGAACTTTCTGAAAAAAGCTACACTACCAACAGTCAAACAGTTCTTAGGTACTCTCCTAACCTTTCAAAGTTCACAAAGATTTTCACTGATAGCGTGATTTGTAAAAGTGCGAGAAATTGGGAGATAAAATACAAGATACAACAGTAATACTGGTTCCTGGAAGAGAGGACATTGATAAAGGGTGAAACAAAAGTAAAATGTAGAAGGGATGGCCTCGCCAACACCTTCTGAAGTATAGTGAATAAAAAGATTGATCTCACCCGGTCGCTTTGTTGTAGCGTAATGTAAATAGATATGCATATATTTATATGGTAAATGATTTACACTCATTTCTGTTATTTGTTGTATCAAGTCAGGCATAGTCTTAGGGATTACTTTCTTCATTGGAAGGCACCTCATGTGTTACAGGGTTTTGTTTGTCAACATAACACATGTGCTCACTCGAAGGGGCAGTCTAATCAACAGTAGATTCATATCATAAAGTGGTTTAGAGATGGAAAAGAAACAGTTGGATTGTCTGTTAACCCAATTTAACAATTCCTATATTTCCTAACTAATGATATGTGAGTTGTTTGACTTGTATAACTTTTGACAGTTGCCTTGTTTTGAATCTGAGATGTTCGCTGGTCTCACCTGTCCTTTGTGGATACCCAGGGAACAGGCTTTGGGTTGGGGCAGAGACTAAGCACAGCGCTAGCGCCGCGAAAGATCTTGGGAGAGAGTGCCCTTGAGTATCGGGCGGGAAAGACTCATCAGCCGCAGACCTACTTTTTAAAGTTACAATCATCCTAGACAGGGTGTTCTCCCTTGTGGTGTCTGGAATAGATACAAACATAGAATCAAAGGACAATACATGTAACAGGACTAAGATTTACATGACACACAAACAAGTAAGGATAAGGTTTGGAAGTGTAGGAGTGTTGCCCACACAGATCTCGTACTCCCGAAAAATTCTATATATATTGTAGTTACATAGCTGAATATATTTATGGGCGAAATTATAGTTGAGATGTATACTCAATAAGGACTTAGAGAAATCAATTTTCCTTGGTCATATGACACAAGAATGATTAGGTTTGGCAGGATTTATGAGCAATAGCTTAAGTCATATGACACCAGGACTATCTAAATCATGTATAACTGCATGTATTTATCCGGTCTCAATAAGGCAAGCTTAATCTCCCCCTTGAAATAATCCTTTGATTTTAGCGATTGTGTTGTCAAATTCAGGCAATTCCATATCTTATTTCCAATGTACAGCGGAAAGCATTTATATATCATTCCGTCCTTCGGCGCTTGATGTTCAGTAACCTCTTATCCCCAGACCTGGTTTTGTATACTTGGTCTTCAGCTACTACCGCATGGTCTGGGTTTTTTGTCCACCAATGTATGATCATTAAGAGTTGTAAAGCTCTTCTATAATATAATGGTCTGATTTTTGCAGCCTCATATAGTTCTTCTGTATGCATGTCACAAGGTCTCTTTATAGCCAATGCGGTCCGTAGGCAGTTGTTTATACAAATCTGGATGCTATTTCTGTTAAGTTGGCTTATACTGCATAATACAAAACTAAGATATTCTGCCTTTGGGACTATCATTTGCTGTACTATCTTTAAGGCTGCGTTTTTATTGATAAATGGTCTTATTTTTCTTAGTTTACTCCATCTTTGTCTAAGTTCCGATAATTTTTTCTCTACATGTCTATTGTAATTCAATTGTGTTGTCAATTTGGACCCCTAGGTAGTTATATAAAGGAACCACCTTTAACTGTTTTGTCAGCTATAAGACAATTCTCTGTGTTATTACCAGGTCCTTTCCACATAAGACAAGATTTCTTTATATTTACTGTTAGCTTTTTCATCATAAGAAATCATTCATAATATCCAGTTCTGTCTGCATAATATTTTTCACTGTATCTGGGTTTTTACCACTGACAATTAATATTATGTCATCAATTAATATTAAGAGCGCCCCACCTCCCACCGTTCCGCAATAGTATGCGGGCAATGTTGAACAGGCTTTGAGCACAGTGGACCCATCAGCGTTGGGGACCTACTGAGTCCAGCCCCCTGATGACGGGCGCCAGGCTTCCAGCCGTCCTCTCTCTATGGAGTGTCAGGTCCAGCATTGCGGGGGATGCGATTCCATGAACCCCCCCCCCCCCCTCACCTTGTTGCTATCACGGTCCTGACCCATGGGAAACAAAGAAGTGATGAAATGGAGGAAAGAAACGGGCAAAAGCCAATAGTATCTTTTCCTTGAGAGCTCCCATCTCTCCATGTGTAGTTGGTATCAGCGTCTTTTCCTGTACCTTATCGACTGCCGTTTCTGAGTAGAGGTTGAAGGAACCAATTGAGGCCCCAATCCCTTAATGACGGGAGTCAGCGAGTCCAGCACCAACCCACCATGGAAAGTCATAACCACCTGCCGAAGGGTCCTGACCTCCCCCGCTCTTACATTCCGCGAGGCGATGCCTGCAGAATGCATCCACAGGCTGGAGTGTTTCACAACGGGATCCTATTACGGGACAACCATCGAGAGACCCTTCAGCCATCTGAAACCCAAGTTGTGCCTGAAAAATCCACAGGGTGGTTTTCCCATGCCCAACTTGGGATCGTTTCTCATTCTCAGTCCCCCTGTACTACCCCTCCCAGTGATCCAATGGGCCACCAAGAGAAACCTTGGCCATCACAGCGCCCAGGTTAGCTGCGCTGATGTCTCCAGCAATCCCAGTGGAGTCTCACGACACATCCGAGTACAACGGCAACGAATTGTATCGCGGGAGTAATCTCCCCATTTCTACCCTGAACTGTGGAGGCGTGCCTTGTACCGGGGGTGCAGGTTCTCTCTGCGCCGTCTGGGTGACTGCTGGCAGCTGCCTCAGGTTCAACAGCATCCCCACCTTGGGAGCAGATGCAGCTAGAGCAGAAAGATCTAATACCTGATCAGAGTGAAAGCCATACAGCAAAGTTAAGTTAATTCCATTTTATCAATGGATCTCTGAGTGCGAGTAGGAGAAATTGACTCCACTATGTCAAGCACAGTTTGCCCTTCCCATGCACATTTCAATCGAAATCTTTATCACCGACTGAACCCAATGAAATCATTGGAAAATCCACAATTATTAGGACACAGAGTCTATTTGTAGAGCCACCAAGTGTGGAGCAACTGACACCATAGGGCATTATGGGATTTTACCTAGACAGATCTAGCGTTAATGCCAGATAAAATTAATGTCCTAGCTTAGTTCTAAAACTAGTATACTCATATTCTTAATTAAGATAATTAAATCTAATAGGAAATTAGAGGAAAGGGAAGTAGAGAGGATCTTGTCAGTTGACCTACATCTACAGGTGGTTCCCCTGGTAAAAGGGGGAACCAGGCCACGTGGCACAGGACCAGTGGCAGCACTTGTGACACTCAGTAACGACCTGTAAGGCTCATAATTAGCTTTGCATTTTATAGGTGCATATTGTATACACGTGCAATATTACATTAGATCGAGCCAAAAGTACCCAAATATGACTGCTCTTCGCTAAAACAGAAGTCTTGATTGCCCCCAAAAGGGTAATCGCTGAATCTAAAACAACAAATGATAAACGAATTTTTAGAGAAAAGCAAAAGAAACAAGGTAGCCCATCATAATTAACACGAGGGAGGTTTGGAAAAATAGTTTCATTTGAAACTATTTGTCAGATAATTATGAATGAAGTAGTCTGAGTAATTAGTTTTCAATTTCACTGAGTAGAAAACCCTAGGAGGGTCTCTACGAGTGAGGAGAAATGTTTTTGTAGTGTGGGTGGGTGGTTTAAATTTCCCGACCAAGTTCGTTGGGGAGTGGAGAATGAGGTGTGTGGAGGATGAGGTCATATGGAGGTTGTTGTAGTGTTCAGAGAATATAACCTTTCACATGCATATTATTGCCAATGAGTTATTGGTCACAACGATTAATATGAGAGTTTTTCGCTCTGTCCTTCTGAATCTGAGAGGCAACGAATGCATGTGTGGTGGAGATGATGACGTCAGCCCCGCTTGGGGCGAATGAGGAGGTCGCATCATTGCGCCGGGGACCTGTGTGAGTAGACTCTAGTACAGTCCGTTTTCAATCTTGCAAGTGGTGCTACATAGTGGTATTTTGGGGAATCAATTTCATCATTTACAAATATATATGAATCTATCTAAATATTTCAGATATCTTCCCTCCAACACTGAAAGATTGTATTTTAGTTAGAATAAACATATTTCCATTAGTTTAAATGAATAGATATGCTTTTATTGGTTATCATGAATCACTCACGATACTCCTGGCAGAGTCGCCAGCCAGAAGAGGTGAAAAAGTCTATGGTCGAGGTATCCTGGCCGCCCAGAGATAAATAATAAACATGGCGGCTCGACGACAGCTCCTACTCCTCCACAGCACAAAATGTGCTGCTTAAGATTGTTGACGCCAGACTGTAAAAACAATTAATGATTATGCTTACCAATGTTTTTTTTTACTGATACGCACTTGGTGTCTATGGCCTCTACACCATGTGAACTTCTGTTTATAAATGGAAGTCGTTTTGGCCGTAAACAAGGCCAGCATTGGCCAAGGTGTAAATAGATCATTATTTTATCTCTTTTTGGCTGTTGATGAAACCATAAACACACCTATTATATGTTGTGTAAATGTTAGTTTTCAGTGGTTAACAGTTGCGCAGGCAGGTGTTTGTTTGTGACTCTGATGAGCATAATAATTAGACATGTAGTTGTTTGCGTTAGTTTTACAGGTGTAAACACTTAGGTCTGCACATGTGCACATCTTTCTCAGACACACACTTACAGTCATTTACTGTTTGCATCAGAAATGTTTATTCAGCTTAAAGAAATTGGCCGCTCCCCACCTACACCTCACCTAATCCACACCTATCCCCCATCGTGTGTGGACGAATGACTCCAGGTCCGCTGCTTTCACCTTTTATCAGAGTGTTGCTTATGGGATGGCGGGCACATGGCTGTGTGCAGACGAGGGTGAAAGCGGCGAGTGTCAAAGCTGTGCCAGCAGTAGATGTGTTGGTGGCAGCAGCGGCGGCGGCTGTGATCCCAACCCAGAGTACAACTTGGGTCTGTATAACCTTACCATTGCACAGCATGCCTTATATACAAATTCATCTGTAACCAGACATGGTGTTTAGAAAGTATAATTATAAAAAAAACAGTAAAAAAGACAAAACAAGCTGGGTTCATTAGATATAATCAATGAAATAACACTTATTAGGATTTTAGATTTTATAATCAAAATTAATAATATAACATTGGACTTTCCATATACTAAGGACTTAATGACTAATGGCAAATGAGATATACTACAGTAGTGGACATCCCCTATGTGCAGAAATCAGAATCATTGTATAGTGGCATTTATACAACATAATTAGGCATCTATTTTATGCGTATAATTTTCCTTGGTATCTATTAAATTCAAACGATCAGTAACTAAGGTATTGTAGCTGAAATGGTATAAAGGTACAGCGGTACCCTGAGTATTTGAATATATATACGAAATACATCAGAATATCCTATGGCTATCTCCTCTATACTTACCATACTGCTGCTTTCAGTGTGTTGGTAGCCATGCGACTATTGTGAAAATTGTCTGTGTGTGAATCATCTATTGTGTGAATTGTCTATTTTTCTGTGAACTGTTATTTGTCAGAAATAAACTTTTTAAAACAAGAGAGAGAAATCAGTGTTGTGCAGTGAGCGAGTACACCCAGACCGCTATATAGCTTATAAGCTTTCAACATCAATGAATTTAGTTTTATTCTTGTTTTAAATTGTCGATTAATGAACTTTTTCTTGCAATAAAGATGAATTAGTCTTTCTAGTGTTTATGATTATGCCTTGATATTTTGTGATCTGTGAAGGAGTTGAAAGTGTTTTCAAGTTAATTGCGATAGATGAATAAGTCTATTTTTTGCTTTCCTGGAAATGAAACCACTAATCATTTTGAATATATGGGGAAAAGTCAAAGTACCAACCAGAGTCAAAGTACCACCCAACTGAGGTCAAAGTACCATCCTAGCTTACTGGAGCCCGGCGGTGGCTTTCACACCTCACGGTGGTGATGCGGCCTGTGGCTTTAACACTCTATAACGTTCACTACAATGATACCCGCAGCCACACTTCTAGTGGATATGTGGTACATATAAATAAATCAGCCTCTATAGTCTGGGTAGCTCAGCAAGAACTGGCCTGCCAAGGCATATCAAAATGAAACAAAAAGAGACTGAAAAAGGGACAAATACCAGACATTAATTAAGTAATAATTATTCACATACTATTAATTGATACAAGTATATCAAAAATATTTTTCAGATAATAAGTCACTAATAAATTCACATTGTAATAAGTATGATGTATGTAAAATATATTATTAATAAGAAATACACTGTAGATCAACTGTAAATATGTATGTGTATAGTGTCATGATCCAAAATATCGGTATGTTAAACATACAGATCGTATCCCGTGGCCTTACGGACCAAGCCGGCTGCATGTCACGCCGCATGAGGTAATCCCCCTTGGTTACGATCAATACGGGTTGCCCCCACACGGCTAAGACGGAGCCAGCATATAATCCTGATCTCGACGTACTTGAGTCAGTCCGGTCAGAGAGCGCATTGTAACACCATCTGCAATAAAGCTTGTAACGGGACGAAGCCTTGGAGTCACTCATTTAGTTTACTATTCACAACAGATAGTAACAATGTGTACTCAACATAACTGTCTCATTTGTCGTGGTGATTAATGATTATATTTACCAACGTTTTCTTACTGGTACGCACTTGGCGTCTATGGCATTTAAAACCCTTGACAAACACTTGACAAATGCACACAAACAGAATCATATTAAATGCATAAAAGCTACGATGTAATCAGATGTAAATATTGTATAAATCGGTGTTAAAATGCCATTACGCGGAAATGTAATACCAATTACATAGACGAAAATAGGTACTGATATGAGTTACCAACAGTAGTGAGATAACACATACAAACGTTAGTCGTTTGTAAGAGTAAATAAGAAAGAAAACATAAATGCCTGTTTACATTGGCGTTAACTGAACGTAAAAAAGCACAGGGTTGTAGACGCCAAATTGACCAAAAACGATTGTGTTGACAGACATTGTAAACAATTATAAACGTTTTTTTGATGTGCTGACCACCACAGGCTGCCCGCTCATTTTCCTAGGGCAACCCTGCTCTCCGGGATGGCGATGCCACCCATCCAGCCTAGGCCCAGGCCCTGACCTGGATCTGGCCAGCCTGCCTAGAGCCTGCGACAGCCCCTCACAGCCCTACTACAGACCACCCAGGGCCTCACGGTCTTTCCAGAGCTGCCCCGGCCCTTTGTCACTGATCTCAACCATTTCCTGATCTCCAGACCAATTGCTTTGGAAATTGCCCTTGAGAAAAATCTGATCAACCTTTTTCTCTACAATTACGTAAAACACCTCTCCTTCTCCAGGCACTCTGCTACGGCTGTCGTCTACGGATTACTTCCTCTCCCTGGACTCCCTGGACATTTCAATAGCATGTGTCATATTTCTTATATTTTATTTAGTCTAAAATTTCTCTCGTTGTTTACTCAAGTCTTACTCAATAAATTCTAGCCATATTTAAGGCTTCTCCTGTGTTAGTCATCAGGGCTAACCAAAGGGTTGGGGATAATGCGCAACAGAAGAGACTTTTGCTACGGACGCCAACTCACATGGTCTATCTGGCCTTGGGAACCCGGCCACGTGACCCCACCATCTCCCCACTGCTGTTGTCCACTTCTTCCTGGGATGCCAACAATATTCAGATCTACCCATCCACTCTACAAAACTGAAGACTCTCACTTCCTCAATTTTCCCTACTTCATAAGGCCATTTCAATAGCTTGTGACATCTATCTTATATTCTATTTACTCTAAAATATCTCTCGTTGTTTATGTAAGTGTAACTCAATAAATTTTAGCCATATTTGAGGCTTCTTCTGTGTTAGTTATTGCTTTGGGATATATATCAATAAGACAAGATAGGTAAATTGAGGTTTGAAATATCTTTTAATAATGGTGTTTTTTTTAGCTCAATTATTCATATTGTACAATATATACATAAGTTGACAGGGGTGATCAATTTCCAGGTGCAGCAGTCATCATTGTATTTACAATATGTTCAGAGACGTGGTCAGATCAGAGTATGTACAACAGCGACATGCAGAAAAATTAATCTTTAAAAAAGGGATTCTGCAAACGAACCCCATCAAGTTGCCTAAAGCAAATGACAAGAATCAAATTTTGACAATCTTTATCAAGAACTAATGTATTTAAAGTCTGTCATGGGTTGTATGTAAAAAAAAATTGATCTGTGGGAGTATGGTTAAAGGTAGAAGATAGAAAGCAATGTGTACAGTTGTATGAATGGGAGACACGGCCCTTGCCCATACAGCGATGGAACTTATTCGCTATCTAAGGGGAAGGCATATTGTTACTGTGGTTATAGTCCGTAATCATCAAATTTATATGTGATAACTGATATCGTTGAGTTGTGTTTGCTGTGGGTGGATCATCGCTTCCTGTGAGGGGACGGACATAGTCTATCAGTCCGGTGGTTGTATTTGTACATGTCCATACCTATATAAGGCAAAAAGATCGGATTGATAGTTGTAGCTCATTTAATCTCATCGTTGACACGCATGACCTGAGACATTATCTCTTTGCACAAAACATAGTAGTAGTTATCCAGCAGAAAGATCTTTATGGTGATTGTGTTCTTACAGGTTATCCCATAGATACCTGCGTATATCAAGATAATATTGGGTTTTATACTATTGGCTAGCCTAATGGCCGTGCAATTAGTTCAGCGGTGGTCTTCCTAGCAAAGGAATGGATGTGATAAGTCAGTGGGCTATGAGCAAAAAGATCAGGGGAGAGTTTAAATCCCTGTGAATCACAGACCAGCAGAACTGCCATGTTAGCCCTCACAAGGTATATTATTGTGGTGGTTGCTGGCCTAGCTGTGTGGCAGGTATACTTTCGGAAAGTCTAGTTCCTGGAGATATCCCACCCTACACACTATTACGTAGGTTGGTTCGGTATTTTCCGCAGGTATGAGCTAACCTAGTCACACAGAACACATCTCCACAACTTTAATAAACAAAGGGATTGCTTATAACTTCCCAGAGTCATCCTGGTCAGATCACTTCCTAAGCACAACACCCTGGTAGCAGGTGCCAGGTAATGCTGGGGAGGCTAATCTTCGACTTGCCTACCACCACAAGGATTCAGAAAATCCTACCAAGTGTGAGGGTCTAAGGGTCTACTCTTCACAGAGAGATGTGCGAGAACACCCTGTCAAACCCGGGATATATATACTCTGAGTTACATAATCCCGGCCTCCGCCACTCCACTTTTATGTGTGGCATTACCCGGAATCACTACACAGTTGGGATTGACTCTCCGCCACCTTCTGAAGAGCAGACAAAACACAGCTAGATCACCCAACCACTACATTACCCCTCCTAGATTTTATGAAGGGGGAAACCGTGCAGCCATTGTGATGCTAGGGGACCTCCTGGTGAAAATTACATCCCAAATCTAGTGGTTCTTGGTTTACTTTCCTACCTCTAGGTTCTTATAAGAATGCATTGATACCTGGAGGTAAAAGTGTGGATATAAAAATGGAGAATAAAATTTGTCAGGAAGATATGACATTTAGGGTAGAGGAAGAGATATGAATAAGAACAAAGGACTAGCCTCACTAGCACCTTTTGAATACTAGGAGCATACGTTATTTCCATTCATAATGGAAGAGCGCGGTATATCAAAATATCATAGAATAAAAGTAAGAGAATATCAATACTTTGGTATATTTCTTTTGAGATGTTTGTCATTTTCTGGCTAACATTTTTTATTTTGACTTGTGCCTGGTCTAGCATACCACAGATCACATTCACCTTGTCATGGTTGTGACTGAATTTGTCATTTAGGGTCTTGGTCAACTGCTCTACGTCTCTGGCTAATAGGTCAGCTATGCCACTCAGTTTGCTCTTTGATAGCCCCTTAGCGCTTGATGCACTCAAGTTTGTTTTGCTTGAAGGTACTTCATTTGGAGTACTAGTGCCCTTGGTAATCCTCTTACTAACATATTTGTCATCTGTTTTCCTTCTACTTCTAAGAGTTCTTTTGACATCTTCAGATGGGGTATCATCTGGAACATTCATATATTTGGCACAATTATCATAGTCCATTGATATCTGATTTCTGTTGATTTGCTACACCACACCGCACACACATTCACATGGTCACTCAGCCATGAAAGTTCTATTAAAAGGAACCAAGTCAGTAGTGGGTCAGGGATATGGGATACTGGGATACTGGGCCCCTGCTCATTTAACCAGGCCTTTATAGTTGGGACATTGGTAGTGAAAGGATAGATTCTTTACAGCAAGCTGGAACCCTGTGTGAGCATTCCAACCTCTATCTAGATGACGTATATGAGCGCGATTTCCCGCGCTCAAAAAGTATGACATGGTATTCACCCTTCTTGTGCCTCAGAGTGATGTCTTGAGTGTTGGGCGGGAAAGACTTGCCAGCCACAGACCTACAGTGGTCAGCGCGGACTGACGAGTACCCCACCTCCAGCTGGGCAAACAGGCAAAGCCAAGAGGAAGATAACTGTTCTCCATCCACAGCGTAATTGGTATCAGTGTTCTTTTTCTGGTCCCAGCATACTGGCCATTTCTCTTGGCGTGGAATTGAGCTGCCAATGAAGGTCCCAATTGCAGCTGTTCTAGAATCTACGATTGCTGACCAAAGCTAGAGAACTCGGTTCCTGCCACGCGGACTGGAACTTACTCCCACTTGAGTCAGTGAACTTGGTTCCAGCAAGCTCCACAGGTCCTGTCCATACCGGGGTATGGCATTCCTTGTAGAGTGCCTGAAAATGTCCATAGATCTTCACCACAGGCCGAAGGTTGTTGTGATGGGATCCTGTAACGGGATTGCCATCGGAAAAACCTTCAGCCGTCTGAAACAAGAGTTGTGCTCCTGGAAACCCATTGCTGGCTTTTCGAATTCCAACTCGGGATTGCTTATCATGCCCCTTTCCAGCTTTCCCACTACCCCTCCAAGCAACCTGTGGGGGTGCTGAGGAAAAGCAGCATTCCAGGCGGTTAGAGGCCCATTCACCCTTGCCATTAGGAAAATTAATTCCCAATGTGGGTGATCCCTATGTAAGAATCAGGGTGATTAATACATGGGGAGTCTGTGATGGTTCCCTGCAAGCAACTAATCGTTAAATGCAGCGACCTATCCTATGAATAACTAAGCCAGGGGAAAAAACTTTCCCCCACTCTGGTATTCCTTCTTGCCATCCAGTTCTGCTCCTGGGAGAGCTGCAAGCTCTGCTAGTATCCGTTTCTGGATGGTCACCAACTGATCCAATGGGATCCAACCAGTGAGGTCCACTTCCGACCCTAAAGATCCCCGCTAGAGGAATCGCTTGAGTAATCAGCTTTCGCCTGTTTTACGCCAGTTGTCGGTGGGGGGGGGGGGGGGGGGCAGATGATCGGTTGCCCTAGTCCCGGATGCAGTGGGCTGATCACCATACTTGGTTTCAGATCCTGCACTATCAACGTTCAGATGAATACCGGACTCATGTGGGATCACCAGGTTGGTGTCTCCCATCCATGCTACTGGATTAGCCGGTTGAGTGCCCGACGTTGCCTGGAAAGGCCCAGCTGGCGTCTCTAACCACGTCACTAGCAGTGAACCCTTGGGCTGTAGAGGGGTTGTGCCTGTGGAGCCATCTGGACCTCCACCGGGGAACCTCATCTAAATTTGTTTCAGCGGTCTGCTGTTGCGTCAGTCCAGGACCCTCCCTGGTAAACTGGAGGTACCTTCCGTGGCTACGCTGCTGGGCCAACCAAAAGAGGTTGCGGGTCGTCACGGATAGCATAGAGTGTCATGCTAATATGCTTAAGACAATGAATGTCTTGCCTATGGGCCATGGCCTCAGAGCACTCAAACCTTGACTCTGCCATTGCTTGGTTTAGCATAGCGTCTTCCAACGCGTTCACATAATGCAGGCTCACACAGCTTGCAGAGTCGCGCAACCGGGTCAGGGTGAGCTTTAACATCTTGTCTATGAAGGGCCCCAAGTGGTGAATGACGCCTTGTCACACACAACTTTCCAAGACCCCTCCAACTTCCTAATCCTATTCAGAAACTCTCTTGAGGTCTTCCAGGGAAAGGGACTGAGATGACAACAGGACACTGGACTGAGCGGTGGGCTTAGTCATGGGTCTTGTCACTACCATAGGAGCAAAGTTAGCTGGAGGTGGGAGCGAGGGGAAGTTCTCACTCTTGCCTACAGCCTTCTCCGTTACCTTGGTAGACGCCATTCCAGGTTGGAGTGGGGTCACCCCGGGGAGGCCTGTCATAGGGCGAGCCCCAGACGATTTCTTCACAGGTCCACCAGCCGCAGCTGGGAGAGCTTTCCCTGCACTTCCAGCAGCCAGGGGAGCAGGTCCTGCAGGCTTACCTGGCTTTGCCAGCAAGGCTTCCTTCACCATGTTGCCCATTGTATGCCTAGCTGGGGCAGGCTTGTCCTTGGGTTTGGTCGGTTTGGCCGAAGCCTCATCCTCGCTAGAGGAGGATGACAGCGGTCTCACCTTCCTCACCTTCGGCTTTGAGGAAAGCTTAGCAGTATCCCGGCTAAGGGACCACTTGTTCCTCCCCTGCTGCTTCATTTGGTCGAAGTCACGCTCAGTTAGGCTCAGATTCTGAGTGTAACTCGGACACTGCTGAGCTAGGGACAGAGAAGATGACGAGGCAAACTTGGGAATAAATAATTTATTATTATTGTAAGATGATAAATGATTGATTATATAAATAAAATGAATTAATACATAAATAATACATTGTTTATGCAATGTGTGAATTGGTAATAAATAGTAGGTGAAGTATAAGAGTTGGTTGAGTTAATACATTTGATAAGAGTGGATATAAGTTGTATTTGAGTTGAAGTACAACGAGTGTTTATGATAGAAGAGTTAATAACATAAATATTTGTATAAAATATGATGATATTAATACATGTAATATTTGTAAGAAATATATAACGGCCTACTGGTGTAGGAATATATATAAAATAGGTTGTGGGTGGGTGGGAAATGAAACGATGTGTGTGGTGAGAGGTTTGGTGAAGGAATGGGGCGCAGGCGGTCTGTGTGCGCCAGATGAGGTGTGAGGTGAGGTTGGTGTGAGATCTGTCCACCAGACGTCAGCAGTGACCAGTCCCACCCAACCGGTGGGACCACACCACTGCTGAGCTAGGGACAGAGAAGATGACGAGGCAAACTTGGGAATAAATAATTTATTATTATTGTAAGATGATAAATGATTGATTATATAAATAAAATGAATTAATACATAAATAATACATTGTTTATGCAATGTGTGAATTGGTAATAAATAGTAGGTGAAGTATAAGAGTTGGTTGAGTTAATACATTTGATAAGAGTGGATATAAGTTGTATTTGAGTTGAAGTACAACGAGTGTTTATGATAGAAGAGTTAATAACATAAATATTTGTATAAAATATGATGATATTAATACATGTAATATTTGTAAGAAATATATAACGCCAAGAATGCCATTAATGAGTTGAGATGATGGGGTGTGGTGGTGGAGATGTAAATATAAAATAGTTATTAAGATTATAATAGTATGAGCTTGCTAGGTGAGTCCGTTGGGGCATGTCATTTAGTTATTGCCCGTACCAGGGATGTCCCTACGGCTCTCGCGGTGGACGTCTGTATGTAATCTTTGTAGGCGTCCGACGTCCAGTGCCCGAACCTCTGGATGTCTAGTTCGGAGTGCCCTGCTCTGAATGCCTCCGTGGCGGCTGCTTTCCTTATGGAGTGTAGGGGGTAGCGGGCGGGGTCGGCCCCCGCTGCCCTCACGGCCACCGCCCACTGTTTCGCGACGTATGTAGCCGGCATCGGGCGTCTGGATGCATGAAACACCAACAGTGGGTCGTCCTCTGAACACTGTGGGTTTCGTGTGACCGTAGCGGCCACGGCCGTGCACGGGCACATGTTGCCGTCGGGGGCGGGCATTATCAGACGGTCCTGTTGCTGGTCGTATTTCTGGGCGTTTTTCGCGTGTTTTATTTTTAGCCGTAGTGCGCCCTCGTGATAGCTCACGTCCCCACGGGTGAGGTGTTTCCTGGGGTCGAAAGCCGCGACCGACGGAGGCGCTACCTCGGAGCGTCGTAGGGCGCCGTAGAATATAAGGAGCACGGCTGTCTTGACCGTCATCCCGTCTCGGTCGCGGGGTAATGCCTCCACCGCTTCCCTGAAGGTGTCCACGGGGATCGGGGGCCGCTGACGAGGACGGTAGGGGGTGGTACGGTCGATGCCCTCGAGTGTCATATTCAGCCGTGCGGATGCGGCTGGCGACAGTGCCACGCCCACTCTTTTGAGATGCTGTCGTACCCTTGCGACGTGGTTCCTTACCGTAGCGGGCGACGGATTCCCTTGGGCCAGGTACTCGGCGAATGCTGATACCGTCTGGGGGCGTGGTCGTAGATGCTGGTCCCCCACCCTCCTGCAGAACGCTATGTATGTCTCGACCGAGGTCCGGTGGGCCCGCATGGTCCCAGGGGCGCGTGAGGCCTGCTGTCGTGCCGCCGCCCTTCGCTGCAGTGATAGGTACGCCTGATCTGGATAATACAAATGGTCGTACGTTGTTGAGGAAGTCCGTACATGGGTCGACAAGGGTAAGGTTGAATCGTCGTACATCGTTACATGCGTCATTGAAATATTTGTTATTGAGATGTGCTCGACTGAGATTGTCAGGCACCACATTGTCAACACCTGGTATGTGTACATAGGATATTTCACACTGAAAGAGGGCCTGTACCATCCAGGCGGCCCTGGCACAGTCTAGAAGGACCTTGTTGTGACCCCTCCCGTTCTGTAGTACATGGACAGCTGGGAGATTGTCGCACATAATACGGATATGCCCCCCTCTGTCAGATTCTCGGATGAATGTCTGGAGTGCTATGACGACATTGGCTGCCTCCAGCTCGGTGATGTTTACCGCTCCATCCTCGACCGGGGCAACCTGACCGGCGTACGCCCATTTCTCGTCGTTGCCTCCTATACCACTGAGGCAGGCGTCAACGCCGATAGTGCGAGTAGGGGTCGGCAGGGGGATGAGAGCTACCCCGTTCCAAGCGTTTGAGAACTCGTCAAACCATCTGAGGTCGGCCCTCACGTCATTGCTAATGTTGATGTACCTCTTTTTTGGGCCTCGTAGGGTCTCCAGTAGCCTCGAGATAAAGAGGCGTGTTGGGCGGATACATTTAGATACGTGAACCAATTTACCCACCAACGATTCCATTTCTTTTCTGGTCACGGACCGGCGTTTTAGGAAGGCGGCGACCGTTTCCCGTATCTCGTCCAGCTTCATCTGAGGTATCGAGAGGGTCTTGGTCTCTGCGTTGATCGTGATGCCGAGCCATGTGAGAGACCGAGCCGGTCCCTGTCTCTTCGTGGGAGCTTCCGGTAGGCCTAGTTCCTCCAGGAGGCCGGTGACCTCGGCTGCATCCCGGACCGACTGCTCTCTGGAAGGAGATAGAACAATAATGTCATCCAGATACATCCAAGCTTTGAGTCCCCTGGCACGGAGGGTAGCTACTATAGCATCCGCGACCCGCTGCATATGGCAGCTCGAGCATCGGGCCCCGAACACCATACTCGCCTCCAGGTAGAATTTTCCGCCCCACTCGAGGCATTGGAGGGGCCAGTCGAGTGGATCTGATTTAAAGTTTTTGTATGCACGACTTACGTCGGTCGAGAAAAGGTGTACCTCATCGCCCATCCCGACCAGGTCGTCCACTATAGAATCGATAGAGGGGAGACCGTGGTTCTGCACATTTCCAAATAGGGAGTTTTTAACAACGTAGGCATTGACTGAGTTGTCGTAGGGGAACGTGAGGTCCGATATGACGCGTCGTTCCTCCGAGTCCCTCTTGGGCCGTGACATGAGGGGAGCGACATGGCACCAAGGGGAGAAAGGTGGACAGTCGTAGGGGCCTACGAGGCCTCCGAGGCTGATTTCTTTCGATATAAATGATTCAATAGCCTGTGGGTGGTCGGTCGCGCTAGTATGGTTAGGCGTTCCCACACTGTCGCTCACCGGTCCCATATACCCCAGGGGGAAACCATACGCAATGAGGTCGTAGAGTTCTGGGTCCCCACCGTCAATACATAATATTTTATTCCATGCGTCAAGATTGAGGGCTGTGGGGAGAGCGATCTTGCAGTAGATGCTGTTGGGGAGTCCACTCGCTCGGACAGTGTCATAGATGTGTGCCAGCTCGACCGAGTCAGTCGAGGCAGCGGACACGGACATGCTCGGCCAGTGAATTTCCCTGTGAAATTTAAACGCCTGAGGGGCCATGTCAATTTCGTGGTCAACAATATTATTTTCACATACATGACGTATAGCTTTGAAGTCGGGGTCGTTACCTGCACTCGGTTGTTGTTGAACGGCGACCACGCCCCCTTCCTTTGCTATGGCGGTCGAGTCGGAGTGTTCATTTTGAGTGCTGGCGCACTTCCTACGCCAGTCACATGTCTCCACTGATTTTTCCCTGTGCGGCCGTATCGTTTTACATCGATCCTCTTCATTACGGCGTCTGGCTGGGACTATATACTTCGTAGGAGCCTGAAAACCGTGGCGAATCGAACTCCGATCGAGCAGACCGGAAGTTCCGCCATCTTGGAATGGCTGAAGCTTGTTGTTCGCAGGCCGTTGTTGCTGCGCGTTGCTGGTGCCAGTTCCGGTTGACCATAGGGCGCCGCCATCTTGTACTCGCTCTCCGAGCGGAGTCTCCGGCTTGCCCGTCTCGCAGTGTAGCTCCCGGCGTTGACCAGCAGCGGTTGCCGCTGTTGCTCTCCTCCCCGATGTTACACCTCCTTCCCGCGTCAGCTCGCTGTACATAGGCGTCTCTAGCAACGGCTTGCCGGAGACGCCTACTGCCCGTTTTTTGCTGCCGTACGGCTGTATTGGTCTCCCTGCCTCCTGTCACGGTCCAACCTGTCGCACACGGCCATGTTGTGCCCGTTGTAGAAGTTCCCCGTACGCCCGTAGCAGTAGGAGCAAGCGTGAACACATGTACTCCCACCCTCCTCGTGGTCCCCTCGGTAGCTGCAGCCCTTAGTAGAATTGAAATCCCTACACGCAATTTCACGACCGCGCGGGCCGGTCCTTGAGTTTGTGTTGTTTGTCGCACTTCTTGGGGGAGCGACAGCTGCCTGCCTACTTGACCCAGTGTGTACCGGGGCACGGTCCATGAGGCATAACCGAACTCGTTCGTGTTGGATCACATGCCAGTCCGACCACGATATTTTCCCCTTTTCTATTTGGTCGAAAATGTGTTGCGAGAATCTCCTGACCGAGGGCCATGGTCGCACCATGGCATCATCTACGACGCCCTGGAGATGCTCGAGTATATGGGGGTTATTGTAGAGATCCGACCGGCGTTCATCTCTAACCAGACATATAAGTGCTCTTATGTACTCCAACATAGTAATATCCTTGCGTGCTTCTAGTTTTTGCTTGAGGCTGTCCACCCCCTCCCGGTCGAGGTACATGAAGGGCTTGGGGATATAACGGTCGATAAATATATCTGAAGAGAGTGCGACCTTACCTTCGGACCGGAGAGGTCGCATAAACTCTCTGGCAAATTCGTCCTCCAGATACCCGTCGTAATCCTGTTGCCTACGTAATTGCCGTGGGGGAGGCATAACCTGGTCCGTAGGGTGGTATCGCCCCGCCTCTGAGGGTTCTCGTCGTGGAGTGTGGGCCGGGGTCCCCCAGTCGGTGCGGGTGTCATGGCGTCTTCTCGTCGGTGGGGACCGCCGGCGGTCCATGTTGGCTTTGAGGAGGAGGTCCATTTTTCGGCCGAGTCCGCGGACATCGTCCTCCAGACGGTCCACCCTTTTACTTGACCGAGAGCTACAGGTACTTGCCTCGTCGACGGTTTCGTAACCCGACCGGTCGTATTTGAAGACCACCTCGTTCTCGGCTTCGCTCTGGGACTCAATGGCGTCAGACCCGTCCTCAGATTCTTCCCTCTCTCTCTCCAGTCTCTCATTCCTCTCACTTCTCGTTTTTCCTCTTGTCTGTGGGGCCATAATAACGGCCGTTCTTGTACTTTGTTCTTCTAAGTTGGTCGTAAAGTACCGCAGGTGTAAGTGAATGAGTTGCCAAAAAGGGATGAGGGTAAAATGAAACGATGTGTGTGGTGAGAGGTTTGGTGAAGGAATGGGGCGCAGGCGGTCTGTGTGCGCCAGATGAGGTGTGAGGTGAGGTTGGTGTGAGATCTGTCCACCAGACGTCAGCAGTGACCAGTCCCACCCAACCGGTGGGACCACACTTCTTTTTCCAACTGATACGGAACAACTTCCAGTCCGCAACAAATGCTTCAGGCTCTTTCCCGGCTCCCCTGGTTTTGGTATCTAGGTTGACAAACCTCTGCCAAAGGTTCATCACCCACTCCGAAACCTGGCAACCTGAGGTCCAGTGCTCTTAGGTGATGTGTCTGACAAGACATGACCGACGAGACAAGGCGCAACCAGCCTGGCAAGTACCAAGGGGTGCTCGGCGAGATGCTCCTCAATGAGGTGCCTTGCATACCAAGCCTCTGTCGCATACATCGGAGACAATCACTTGTCCCCTCCCTGACAATTCATGAATATGCAGTGTTTCCCATTGCCGAAACGGTGCCATGCATAGGTAATTTTGGCTTTCACCAACTTCGCGTACTTCAGGGAAGTAGCGTTCTGAATGCCTAGTACACCTTGAAGGTTTCATCTAAACCAACCCTAATCGGGATGTTATATCAGTTCCCATGGAGATCTTTGAGGCAAGTGAATGTCTTGCCGACTAAGGAGGCCAGCAGCTGACAAGCCACCTTTCTCCTCCCAGCCCACTTCACACCAAGCTTGTAATCACCGTCAATTCCAGAGCCAGATCCAGAAAAGGGTTTATCCTTATCCATCACTGTGCCCCACCACCCTACATTACCATCTTCCCCTGTAGCACCAGAGGTGCAGGGTTTCGGACCAGCCTTCTTCCCGGTGGCAGTCGTGGAAGCGGGGTTGTCCGAGCCTTTCGACCCGGCCCCCTTCGCCGCTTCCTTCTGCTTCCCGGGCTGTTACCTTAACCTTTTCCGCCGTTGTCGGTGGGCCGACCTCTTTGTCAGCTTCCTTAGCCGCTCTCATGGCCTCAGCTGCTATTCTATGG
Organism: Alentia gelatinosa; assembly: GCA_950022655.1. Classification (NCBI taxonomy): domain Eukaryota; kingdom Metazoa; phylum Annelida; class Polychaeta; order Phyllodocida; family Polynoidae; genus Alentia; species Alentia gelatinosa. Next base: position 130,035,063 of record OX465579.1, read on the forward strand.
GGTCGCTTCCTCTGCTGCTTTGACAGCTGCAGGTCAGTCATTGTAATGTCCCTAGAGCCAGAGGCTCTGGTTCCATCACTTCCCTTCCCTAGTTCGGACTTAGCCGGCTTTGACACTAGTTTATCGTCCTCACGAGGTTTCTCCACTGGTGTGATGGAGTCTCCCACAACTGACGAATCAGTTTCCAGTTTAGGCTGCTTGCTGACCACGGGAGCTACCACAGTGGTTCCTGTGGGAGCCACTGGTCCTAGAGCCAAAAAGGTCCCCATTTCTGATGCCTTTCCAGGCGACATGTGTGAGCACATGGCCTGCATCACAACCCTAGTGGTGGGATAAGAGATCCTGGCCACCAACTCTTCCAAGGACTGACTGGTAATGATTGGTCCAGGAACTTCTGGGTTCACCACCTTGAATGGCACATCACTCTGCCGGGGGCAGGCGTGACCGCACCCTCGTCCCGGGGTATAAATGAGCTTATCCGATGGTGGAATTGCTTGCTGCCACATGAGTGGTGGAAGAGACAAGTCACCACTACCTGACTTAGGGAAGCATGGGATTTGTAATGCCTTCGAGACCATTCATCCTCAATCACTACTGTCATTTCTGACAGAACTTGAAAGATTCTGAATGGTCCATCCCAGTTAGGAGCGAGTTTCACATTAACCAAAGGTGTATGGTAATGTACCACTCTATCCCCTATCCGGCACCTACATGGCTTCAGACCAACATCATGGCCAGTCTTCTGCCACTCTGTGGCTTGTTCCAGGTTCCGTCTTGCCGGGTAATACAATAATGTTCCCGGAGCCATTCCACAAAACCTATAGGGCATGGATCATCCATAGACATTCCAGGAAACCCATAGACTATGTCTGCTGGCATCACTATCTGTCGCCAAAGACGAGCAGATTAGGTGAACACCCCGTGCTGGAAAGTATCGTCCCATTATAGGCATGTGCTATGAAAGCAGCGAGCTCATCCCAATTCTTCCGGTAGTCATCAACCAGTGTCCAGAGACACTGAATTAACGTTCGGTTGAACCTTTCCACCATACTATCTGATTGTGGACGATATGGATTGGTATGCATCTTCTTGATCCCCAAGATTCTACACATTTCTTTCCAGATCTTGGATTCAAACTCCTGTCCCTGGTCGGAATGTAGTACACTCAAAGTTCCAGAATGTAGCATCCAATTTTTCACTAAAGCTTCCGCACAAGTTGCTGCTTGATTCCTCATGGGATAGATCTGCACATATATTGTGTAGTAATCCATCACCACCATCATACAAGTATTACCGTCATCGAACTCATCGATACTGGAGATGATATCTAGAGCAATTCTGGCAAACCTGACTCCAAATAGTTCCTGTTGTAGTGGTATCTTGCCCAATCCTACACCAGGTTTGACTTTACCACACATGGAACATCCTCTTATCCATCTCTGGATATCAGCTCTCATCCCAGGCCAGTAGTAACGTTGCTGTATATGGGCAACAGTTCTTTTCTGTCCTAAGTGAGCTGCACTTTTGTGTTCATGACATATGGTTGTCAACCTGGAATGTAACCCCTGCAGAACCACTAACTGCAAAGTATGCCGAGGCGGATGCAGGGTAGTTCTCCAATGGTATGGGATACCATTCCGGACTTCCAACTCACTCCACAGACCACAGAGATTCTGGAACTCCCGGTTTTCAATTGAGAGCTCAGACCCTTTAAGCTGGTGGAGCCCATTTGCTACCAGCTTACAAAACCGGGACAAATCTGGGTCAGTCTGTTGACCTTCTGGATCTGTTCCAGAGTCCACTGGAGGTTCCGGGGTGTCTTTACCTGCACGGAACGCAAAGCAGCTATCAGCGCCCTATGCTCGCCACAGTCCTCACAATCTGGTCATCCACACTTGCGTATTGGTCTCTGAGAGAGACAATCTGTGTTAATGTGTGACTTTCCGGCCCGGTGCTTTATCTGGCAGTTCTTTAATCCAAACTCGGAAAGTGCTGCAGGCCAACATCCAATCATTCCCTCGGCATCTTTAACATTAAAGAGCCATTTAAGAGGTGTATGGTCTGTATGTAGGATCAAATCTCCACCTGCAAGGAAATGTTGATATTTCCTTATGTATACCACTACAGCTAATAGTTCTCTCTTAGTGGTACAGTAGTTCCGCTGGCTTTTGCTGAAGCTGTTGTTTGCAAAAGCTATTGGAACCTCCACACCATCCTGCATTTTAGACAAATCCACCCCAATACTCTCATTGCTAGCGTCAGTATCTAATATGAACCTACCCTTTAGGTAGGTTCATATTAGGTATCTGAGAACAGGAGTCTCCATGGACATTTACTTTAGTCCTAGAAAAGCAACTTTAGCTTCCGGAGTCCATTTGAACCCCTTCGGCTTATTTACTCTGTCCAGGACAACATATTGTTGTAGTGGGTATGCAATTTCAGAAAAACCCAGGAAAACCCTATCGCGCCGGGTACCAATGGCAATAGCACAGGTATGAAGCCGGGTACTATTGCCAGTGAATACTGCTAGAGGCCGGGTATGTAGGCCTATTGTAATAATGTGGATGCCAAGCTGGACTAGTTGCCAGCTCTAGTTTCCGTGGACATCTGGAAGTGAGTGGATGTTGTGTATGGTGATAAGGGGAAGACAACAAAGAAGCTCCTTATCATCACCCAGACAGAGCCACGCGACTTCATCAAGCATGAACTGAAGTCCAACTTTTCCCTGATGGAGAGCCACGTCTGCAAAGTGTACGCCCAGTACCAGGCCCTCCCTTGACTTTGCGAGAACCTCACTCAGGGGTGAAGTGTACAGTGCAGATGGACTTTGCTGAGAACTGGGTTGTCAGCTACCCCGACAAACTGTAGTCTGTCTACTTTGCAAAGGAGCCGGTAACCGTTCATCCTGTGGTTCTCCACTTCAGGGAAGAGGGAGGTGTGCTTTCACACAAGTCTTTGGCCATTGTCTCTGATGAGTGGAGACATGACTCTGCAGCTGTTTTTTCCTTTATCAAGCTTATCATTTCTGAAGAAGTTCCTGGTATTTCTTGTATCCACTATCTCACTGATGGCCCGACGTCACAGTACCGGAACAGTGCATGTTTCAGTATCATCACCAAACACCAGCCGTGGTGTTCAACACCTGCTTTCTAAGTCTATAGTGGATGTAAGGGTGCTGGAACGGGCGAAATTGTCAGTGGAGGACATTGATATATCTAAAGTTCAGTATTAATTCCATGATTACTGTGAATCTTGTCATTCTACTCTGAATGGAAGGACCTAGACAGTATTTCCAGTGAGAGCATGGTCCAAATCCTTGGGGCATTTCATTTTAAAAAAATCAACTTTTACTGTAACAAGTGAAAAAACTGAACCGCTTGGAGAAAGTCAGTATAATTGGTATCTACATACAGCCGTGATGTTGATCTGAAAGAAAAAGAGGTCTTTTAATTGATTAGCTGAAATTTTTTTAAATCTTGTTTTGTGTTGCCCCAGAAGTCCGAATTGTACATTTTGAGAAAATCTGACCCATATACCCCCGGAAATCGCTCTGTGAGTTTGGTGTGGATAGATATCTTTGTGCGAGAGATATTCGCTCTCCACGAGGAGGGGTTAAAGTTCTACTAACAATATGTTTAACCCAAGGATAAACAATTCGTATTCTAATATGCTAGCGATCTGTCTCCGATTCTTATGACTTACAGTAAACTGTTCTTATACATTCTTCTTTACTTAGAGAAATAAGCAGCGAGCAAAACTTTTAATCACCAATATACTTCTTGATGAGTAGATGCTAGTGTGAAATATAGACATGGTGATAAGTACAACAGAGTGTATACAATATTAGTTTGAAAAATGTTTTCCACCGACTGTGTTTCCTGACCTCAAACTTACATCATTAAGTTACATGATCTACCTTACTTGAGAGTGGGTTCGTGGACAGGATAGACGGGTCGCCAAGTGTAATATCTTAGTGGAGGACAAGGTTAACACACATGCAAGAGCTCGCTACTATCAACTATGATCTCGATGTACCACTGGGGCATGAAGGGTCCTGGCCCTATATGGCTACACCCATATAAGTCGACCGAGCTTGGGGTTAGAACCACACCCAGCCATAACGTCATAATGGGCACACCTACAATTTTAATTAGGTTAACCTGAATCCAGAGCAAGTACGCATGGTCATACATGGGTGTTGGCTACATTTTGAGATGGTTTCATCTCGAATCTTAATTGCCAGTCATGAAGAATAAAGTCTTTCAGGTTTTCAAATATAGCTGGATCTAGGAAAACACATAGTAGTGGGTGCTTGTGGTGTAATCCTCCGCCCCTTACAAAATTAGCTGAATTTCTTGATTTATTCCCTTTATAAAGTGTTTAGTTAGACGGAGCCCTTCATTTGATAATTTCCTCGTTTTAAACTGCTAAGCGTCAATACAATTGCCGATTTCATTTCGGTGTCCTCAAGTTTAATAAAACAGGAAATGGCAGTTGGTCATTCAATATCTGTTGTTCTTTCAGTGTGTTTTTTAACCTTAAGTATCGTGATACTCTATGTATACTGGAAAATGCAACCTAAAGCAATACTTGGATTTCAGTGCATCCAGAAAAGCTTGTAAGGTGTACCTTTTGCATCCTACCAACCTACACTTAAATTATTCACCATATATGTCGTGTCAATGGTACGTTTGGCGCCAAATGCAGCTTTAGAACCTGATTATTTCCACCTGGAAATTTAAAAACTCTACCTTCAGTAGCATTTAAACAGAAGATTGAAAGATACACAGTAAACTCTGTAAAGATTATAAATGGCGTATCTATTTGGTAGATCTATAGTCTTATCATAGTTTTATGGCCTGAGGGAATATAACAGACTTCTCAGACACATTTAAAGCTGTAATCCAAACCTCTTTGAGCAATTAAATATCTTCTTCTCAACGCCTGTTGCACAAACAATTAAGTTATTATTTCGACCGTATAGTTCGACAGTATAACTCATTTCAGTATCTCCATTGTGAAATCGTGTATACATACATATGAACGTGTACATCGACGACCTGATTCTCTGCAGCACTTATCTTTTAGAGATTCAAATAAGAAAGACACAGACTGTCGTCCAAGGAGGTTCTTCCCAGCATGGCAAAATACAGAGACAAATACAGAAAAAGCTGATTCATTCATTCGACAAGCATACGAGATAACATCCAACACATAGAATTAGATTATATTATGAAATCCATTGCACCTTCTAGAAGTGATAGATTACATCATTCTCGAGTGAATTATACGTGATTATCCAATTAAAACACGCATACCAAGTACTACTCAACCAGTGAGATATTCTACTAAGTAATAAAGAAATTGAGACATGTATCGCAGGTAAGGAGGGTTATCTGATGACAACTTACATACGACCCAAAAAACTAGTATTCAAACAATTTAAAACACTAGTTTACAAAGACATGAATTAAGTATGTTCGACTTGAAGTTCTCTCCAGTTGTTTTCTTCAGGGTTTCTTCCGATAATCAATTCCGATATTTAATCCCCCGAAAAAAAATCATTATTCTTGAATTTTTCCCTGTTAGGTTTTTGTTTTGTTTCCAAACTATTTTATCATTGCTCTTGTTCGATGCCCGTGATTTACTTCGATATTTGCTTCGTCTCGAGACCACCATTCAATCATACAAAGTGTGTGTGATATTCTTCGGAATTTGAGACTCCTCAATAGTTTAAGTAAAATCCTTCGAAAGTCAGTATTAGCCATCTGCAAGAACTCTTAGTGGAAAATGCATATTGATGTTTGTTATTTTTATTAATCATTTCGAAATGTGCGATGCTGAGGGCGACATCATACCTTATCATTACTCGAGTTCGCGAGAGTATAGGTGGGTCCCTGAAATCCAACATTCAGGAATGTAGTGTCCATACTCCTGGTAGATTCAAAGTGGGACACTAACGTTTTGGCTCGATATAAACGAGACATACAGATTGCCCTGTCAGTAGAATTTTAGTAGGTAATTACCAAACCATGGGGCAACATCGAGCGACCTCCAACGCTGTGGATCAAAGTGTCATAGATCATTCAGCAGATTTACCTAGTAAAGAGGGCTAATTAGTTTATCCTAGTTGGGTAGTCAATCATGACTTTGAACCTGTATTCAACTTCACGTTCTTACTTGTCCTACAATAAGACAGCATCGAGATGAAATGCTTCTCTTGCAAAAGAAATGCAATTGTAACCAGGTATAAAGGCAAGAACCCGTTGAGCGACTAAATGTTCACTGTCTAATAGATTATTGAAGCGTTTATTTGAAATGTTACATAGTTATGTAGAGTCGCATTGTTTAAAGGTTTATCATATATGTGTACGGGGAACTGTGAGGCAATCCTTAAACTGCTTTTACATTTTATATTGTTGCAATGTATATGCCGACCTATCTAATTTGTTGGTACAATGTATATCTGCCAGGCGCCCAATTCGGATTATACATGCACTTAGAAAGGCCATTAACATGTGCGCCTTTTATACAAGGGCGTACAATACGGGCGAATGTATAACATTTTAAATGTACCTAGAAGCAAACAATTGATAATTTACAATTTGGCTACAGACAGAAACGCTGAATTATAACAGATGTTACTACCTGCAAAACATGACTTAGGCATCAATGGCCGACCCTGTGCCTGTTTCCATAACTACTGGACAAACCGTTCTCAACAAGTGAATGTTGACAAACAGTGATACAAACCCTCAAAAGATAACCTGGAGGGCCACAAGAATCCGTGTTCGGGCCAAAACCACACTAAAGTTATCTACGCTATAGGGTTTTTTAGAAAATGTTTCCAGACCCTGAATTGAACAGATTCGAGCTGGTCCGCGTGGATCCTGGTTGAGATTCGAAATAATTTGAACGAGCCTTGACCCTTGAAAAAATAAACCTTTGGATTGTTGAAATGCATGTAAAAAGGCACACAGCTAATTAAGGAAGAGGAAACGTAAGAAAGGCACACCGCCCTCCTCTAACACTAGCCTGGAAAGGGAGACCAGAAGATCTAAAAAGGATAGAACTAGAGTACGACAACTAATGTAATGCAGAAACTACAGATAAAGACAGCTCAGGAATATCACAAATTAAATAAACAGAATATTTCCAACCCATAAGAGGGGCTAAATACCCTGCACATTCAACATACCCAGATATCCGCATACTGGGACCTATAGGACCTGCAGATCATGAAATAGTTTAATCCCAACTCACCAGACGCCTCCACTGGACAGAGACGCTGACTGGGAAGAACCAACAGCGAAAGTTTGACTTGGGAATGATAAGCACGTCAGAGTCAACGCCATAGTGCCCCATCCTCTTAATATTTGTTTGTAACTGTGAAGGCAAAACTCCTCATCATTTATTCAGTAACAACCACTTGGAGATTACAGCCACTCGAACACCAGTAGTCATTGTGCACATAATAATAACCAGGGAGGTATCCATGGGTCCATATCAAAATCTCATGCCATGCAGTGACTATAATTTCCTTGGACTAGTTATTAATGGATCAAGTTGGAGAATGGTCATTGTGCCAATCTTTGATAGTGTAAAAGATTGTTATTAAGGATTGCTAATTATATTACTACCGCGGCTTGACTTGACAGGTGGACCCTGCGCTTGTCAACTGGAGGTGTGGCTAGGTTGAGACTAGTTGGAAATTGGACAGTCATTCTAGGGGCGAATTGGTGGCTCCATCTAGCGATCTCGCGATCAGCCACTGTGGCATCTCAGCCATAAGATAGAGGGCGCCACCAGCAGTCTTCTTGCAGGATCTTTGCGTTCAGGGTGCTGTTTAAGAACTTACGAGGGAGAAAATAAATGGTCGTTCGATTCTCCTTGGCCCAATATCGTTTAATAAGGGCTAGGAGAATTCCTGAAGGACAAACGAGGGAGAGGATCAATAGTGAGGCATGAAATATCGTTTAACAAATTTATCCCCCAGTGGACGATTGTCCTCCACATGGTCCTACGTCGTCCAAAAACGGACATTTAAACGACACGTACAGGGGGTGTCGTACAGGGAGCTTGTACCTCTGTCCCTGGTAAAATATGTTTACCGGAAGAGAAACGTAAGACTTGCGGAGACCAGCGGATATAAGCGGATATAAACGGAAAAATTACGATAAAGGAACGGAGGTATTTCTTGTGTTACGTTTGTGTTACGGTTGTGTTACGGAAGCATTACGGAGAGCTTTCTCACTAGATATACAGGTAGGGATGTGCTACATCCAACATCATTACATCCTACTTCCCTACATCCTACATCACTACATCCTACGTACCCACATCCTACATTCCTACATCCCTACATCTTACATCCCCACATCCTACATCACTAAATCCTACATCACTACATCCTACACCACTACATCACTACATCACTACATCACTACATCACTACATCACTACATCCTACATCACTACATCCTACATCCTACATCACTACATCACTACATCACAACATCCTACATCACTACATCCACATATCCACATATCCCCCCATCCCCACATCCTACATCACTACATCACTACATCCTACATCACTACATCACTACATCCTACATCACTACATCACTACATCCTACATCCTACATCACTACATCCCTACATCCCCACATCATACATCAATACATCACTACATCACAACATCCTACATCACTACATCCACATATCCACATATCCCCACATCTTCACATCCTACATCACTACATCACTACATCCTACATCACTACATCACAACATCCTGCATCACTACATCACTACATCCTACATCACTACATCCTACACCCTACATCACTACATCCTACATCCCTACATCCCTACATCCTACATCACTACATCCCTACATCCCCACATCCTACATCAATACATCACTACATCACAACATCCTACATCACTACATCCACATATCCACATATCCCCACATCCCCACATCCTACATCACTACATCACTACATCCACAAAGTGATGTAGGATGAAGGATGTATGATGTAGTGATGTAGGATGTGGGGATGTGTGGCTGTGTGGATGTTGGATGTAGTGATGCAGTGATGCAGTGATGTAGGACGTAGTGATGTAGGATGTAGTGATGTAGGGATGTAGGATGTAGTGATGTAGTGATGCAGGATGTAGGGATGTAGGATGTAGGGATGTAGGATATAGTGATGTAGGATGTAGTGATGTAGGGATGTAGGATGTAGTGATGTAGGATGTAGTGATGTAGTGATGCAGGATGTAGGGATGTAGGATATAGTGATGTAGGATGTAGTGATGTAGTGATGTAGGATGTAGTGATGTAGTGATGCAGGATGTAGGGATGTAGGATGTAGTGATGTAGGATGTAGTGATGTAGTGATGTAGGATGTTGTGATGTAGTGATGCAGGATGTAGTGATGTAGGATGTAGTGATGTAGGATTTAGTGATGTAGGATGTAGGGATGTAGGATGTAGGGATGTAGGATTTAGTGATGTAGTGATGTAGGATGTAGTGATACAGTGATGCAGGATGTAGTGATGTAGGATGTAGGGATGTAGGATGTAGTGATGTAGGATGTAGTGATGTAGTGATGCAGGATGTAGTGATGTAGGGATGTAGGATGTAGTGATGTAGTTATGTAGGATGTTGTGATGTAGGATGTTGGGATGTAGTGATCAAATTTTGGTAGGGTGTCCGTCGGAAGTGTCCGCTTACGCAGGTTTTTTAGGCCTTTTTGTACCGAAATAACTCTCCGCTTACACGGGCTGTCCGCTTACGCGGGGTGTCCGCTTACGCGGGGTGTCCGCTTACGCGGGGTGACAGCTTACACTGGGTTAAATTAAACATCTAATAGAGGGAAAAATTTCCGTTCCGAGCAAATGTGTCCGCTGACACGGGGTGTCCGCTTACGCGGGTTATCCGTTAGGCGGGGTTCTACTGTATATATATATATACATATATATATATATACATCTATATATATCTATATATATATATATATATATATATATATATATGCTTCCGTAAGGTATATTTATATATTCATTGGGTCTATCGTAGTAGGTGGGTGCGGCCTCTTACTATAGTGACAGTGTGTCTGACATTGAGCTCAATGACAAGAGTGAGCGATAACCAGGGAGATGCTCGATTCGATTATTTATTTTAATTAAAACATTATATTTGAGATGTGACAACTGTTCAGGAAAGGTCTAATATCTTGTACTACCTATAAAAGATAATTCTATTATGAAAATATATCATAAATATTAATAAATCTTATCGAAAACTTGATTTTATATTCTCCTATATATCACAGAAGTATCCACGGAAGTAGCCGCAGGACTAAATACACTGGTGCCTTGCCATGTCTGACGCTGATCTCCTTCCACAGACGATCTGGGTCAAAGTTAGGAGAATTTACAGCAAGGAGAGGAGAGTTCACGCAGGACCTCCCTTATTAAACGATATTCACACCGGATCCTCCCCAATGTCCTCCCTCGCGGCTGGCCTCCTATCGTCCAGACCAATTCTCCCTCGTAACTTCTTAAACAGCACCCAGAAGCGCTTTAACCCTTTCCCTGCAATACCCAATTTCTTTTACCACCATTGTACAGCAGGCATTGCCTGCATAAACGACCCTGCTACAGCAGGCACCTTTTTTTGGAAAATAGCAACGTCACATGATGTGTCATGTGATTTGAGTAATTTACCTTTCTAGCTGATGCTATTTTGTTATACCAAATCAAAGGTCAATATTCTGTTTTTACAATGTCAAAATTTCTTTCAATTCAAACAATTATTTTTGTATTTATTGAATTTTATATACAAGTATCAGTGATGCGTCTATGATGCCTGGAGGCATCATGCTGCGGTAGCCAGGGGAATGCCTGGAGGCATCATGCTGCTGTAGCCAGGGGAATGCCTGGAGGCATCATGCTGCTGTAGCCAGGGGAATGCCTGGAGGCATCATGCTGCTGTTATAGGGTTAAGGGCGCCATATAAATCGGCCCTGCTCAACTCCAGTCTATCATCGGCCGCCTTATTTACGTCGCCCGTTGTGTCTCCCAGGCCCAGACCCTCACCTTCCTCCCCCACGTTCCGGACACAGGGGTGGCTGTTATTCCACCGGCGGTAAAGGAAGATCTCCAGTGGTTCGTCCGCTTCGCAACTGCCGCGAATGGGGTCGTCTTGGTCGCTCCCCACAGGGATCAATATAATCTCCATATCTCCAGCACCGGGGGGGTCATCGCGGCTACGGCGGCAGGCGCGGAAATGCGACAAGATGAACCGATGGTCGCCGAGGCAGCTGGAACCGCGGCCCGCTTTCATGCAGTTGCCCTCCTCCAAGGTATCGCGACCCTCGGCCGATGGGCCCCTCCAGGGTCGGTCATCGTCGTCCATACGGACAACATGGATCCGGTTGCTGCCATAGCTACGGGCAGGACCTCAGATCCCATATACCTGGCCGTTGCTCGTAAGGTTTGGCTGGTGGCAGCCCTCTGGGATGTAGATGTTGATTTTGTATGTACGCGGCTACCCAGGGTGCGGTTTTTTCCGGCAGCCGTGAGCCTGTGACTGTTGCCCCTGTTTTTGATGTTGCTGTCTTTACTTCTCCGCCCTTTAGGCATTGGCTCCGCCCTGCACACCCAGATGATGGTGTTGTTGGCATCAGCTGAGGCCACTTCTACACGCCGGAACCATCTCGTTCAAGCGCAAGCCTACGTCCACTTCGCAGTAGCTACGGGCTTCAATCTCCAGCGACGGCTGCTAATCATTTGTCCAGAGCCAGGACTTGGATTCGACAACTTGGCAGGACCCCGCCCTCCTCCAGGCGGATGAGGTCCTCGCGGTCCAGCGTGGGTCCAGACGTCTCTCCACATACTCTCCATCAACGGTCACTGCAGTTCGCCTTCCAGAACTCCGGATTGTGATTGCTTATTTGTCCAGGGCTGGCCCCTCGGCCCTTGGCCTACGGGCGGTCCACCTGGTCGCCTACTATACCTTTCTAGGGGTCTCAAACATCGTCTCTCCGTCCCTCACTTCCTGGGGCAGCCCTCACAACCTCTTGAGGGAGGACATTCCCAGTGGCAGAGAGGGTGACGCTTCATTCTTTGAGGCGGGGGCGGTTCACGATGCCATGGCCGCGGGGGCCAAGAGAGTGAAATTCGCCAACACGGCACCTGGACCAGTGCCTCGGGCATTAGGCCCTATTTACCCCTGCCGGGAAGAGAAGTAGCAAGGCAGGGGAAACATATCTATCAAAAATTAATAAAATATAAGTTGGTAGTGTGATAAGATAATATATATGTAATAATCTTTGGTATCAAAAATAGATACGACGTCATAAGAGTATTGTTGTTTGACAAAACAATAAAAAAAATAAGGGGCGATATCCTGTGAACATATCTTTTAAAATCTATATGCATTACTCCCTGAAATATGATGAGTTAGGTGTTGTAATATAAAAATGCTGTATTTAAGCAGCAGCGCTTCTCACATGGTGCTACCTTTATGCAGCAGTGACATTCCTGTGGTACTGCATAGATGCAGAACACGGCACTGGCGTGGTGCTGCATATATGCAGCAGCGTTAGTGAAAGGGTTAAAAACAAATATGAATCTACACCATCATAATCTCTTGCTTGATCACTGTTGGCGGCTTGAATGATATCATCCGATTTTTATGATGTCATTAGCTCACTACCTCAAAGAATATCAATACTTACAGCGGCCGAAAGGTGAAGATACTGAAATAGCAATACATTAACGATATCTCCATACATTGAGGCAGATTGAAATCCACAGTTAATTAGACCAGGAAGAACTGATCTCCTACGCCCTCTCGCGGAAGACTCGACATCGTGTACTCGAATCTTGGTGTGTGCTACTTGTCTGGTGCTACACTAGCCGCCAGATCTCTCGTTGGGTTAAATCTCTGGAACCTAGACCCACTACTTGTAAGTGCCAGATGATGGTTTATGTCACCTGGACCTATGCTTAAAGAGTATGATATTTCTAACTCTTGAAATAATCTTCCCATATTCTTATTTCCCTTTGTGTGTATTTTGAATAAGATATCCATAAGGGTAGATTTGTTATCTATGTGGTCAGCTGTGAATCTTTATTGATAAGTATTTCTGCTCACAGAACTCACATATAATGATACATGGCATCATTCCTCAAAGGGAATGACCTTTAAAAATGTAATATAATAATATCTTAATAATTCTAATTGGCCTCATAGCTCTAATTAATACCTCGAACAATGGCAGTCACCTATTCAAAGATTATTGTTTATAAAACCTGCCTTCTTCGTCGGTTGCAACTACGTTGGTATGGTTCACATTAAGAACACCAGCGATTCAGACCCTCATAGTGACTGATGACCTTGCGATGACCCTGCCAGCATGTAGAGAAGGTAAAAGAATCGGTATTGGCTAATAATAATATCATCAAGAGACGTCACGAATATGAGTTTATTTATGGCATGGATAATCTTTAATGAACGTTACTTGCATAACCTTTGTTTCACTGCTATACAATTAACCAGGACTAGCTATTGTATTATTTGTGGAGTATGCAACACACATATTGCTAAAGAGAAAATAAAGTAGTCAAGTCAGATGAGGATGTTATGGATTATCAAATCTACACGTATTTGATAAGAACCGGTATGCATTTAATGATGCATAACTGATCCTCATTATAAATCGCTTCATGCTCTGCTGACTTATTATCTATCGAATAGAATTTCATAGTACCTTAAGTTCAGCGTGTGCAGATATTAGTTGTATCTAGAGCAATTTGAAAAGAGGTGGCTGGTCCTAAATCCTTCCCTCCCTAGAGGCGCGAAGGCGAAAATATCGATTTAGGTGTTGGGCGGCGGCTTTCCAATAAGGTCCGCATCCATATTAGTAGCAGGAGGGGGTCAAAGCTTAAGTAATCAGGGATTAATTACGACTATCAGGCCTGATCAGTATGGGTGTCGTTAAACCGTATCCGTTCAATCAGCAGTGGTCCCACGGTGGTGGGCTGGAATTGGCTAACCACCCCAAATTGAACACCATGGTGACTGTCCGGACTATATTGGCAATTTGGAGAAGTCTGAAGGTTACTCTATCTACATGCAATGGTTGCGTCTTTAATTCTAGTCCGATGTGTAGCACCTTCATTACTCGTGCACATAACTAGAGGGATGTAAACAGAGACTTCATCAGATTCAAGTGCCTTCAAATTTCACGTCATTGTAATTGGATTTCACACGTCTCTACGTCTTTCCTTTGTTAGACTTGTCAAATCAGTCAAGAATTCAATGTCTGTCATAAGAAACAACCAATGACTAGGGACTTAAAGGTGGTATTTCATTATAATGGTGTTACACATCGTACTGTAAAGTTCCAGTCTATACATCTTTATCGTGACCAATTATATTGGTCTCTATGCGAAGAGTCATCTAAATTGCCCGCATTAAGACAGTCACCATTATGTAGCATCTTCTCCCTGTCTTGATGTTGGCCCTTTTCTCATTATCGCTCATAATTCACCCAAGTGTAGACGATTGCTATGACGAAATTCAAATGCTAATAACGGTGGAACGGGGCAGCCGGTCTTCTTCATATTTGGTACGATTATAGGTTATATATATTCCATACTCGTGTCAAAATTTCATTGACTTGGCTAAGCGAAGTACTGTCTAGAGTACATCCGCCATTTTGTGTCTTGCAAATTGTCTTACATTCGCAGAGATGCCTTAAGGTATCGTTGGCCGATTGTGTCGTGACTGAAAAACAGGGCCCAGGACCAGATGTTACGCTCGGCTGAGGCCCCCTCAACCCAGAGGTACCAGCTTTTATTATCCACCTAATACAAAGTGTTCATAGAAAACACATAGGGCGTTTGTATGGACATACCCGGCGCATACGGATATGTTGTATGCTCCGGGTGGCGCATACGGAAAAATAGTGCTTATGGAAAAATAATGCATAGCTAAAACGAACTGATATTGACATGCCACTTGTCCAGAAAAGGTGGATAATAAATACAATATAGACTGGTTTCAGATACAAGCGGTTGTATGCTCCTCGCAGTTGACTCTCTGCAATATCCTCGCTCATGCTCGGATATAACTACGCGTCAACTCCTCGGAGCATACGGCCGCTTGTATCTGAAACCAGTCAATATTGTGTATGTATAGGCTCAGGCGTAAGTCCGGTTGAGCTTGATTCCCCCCCCCCCATGTCCCATAGTGCATGGCAAATACCTTTAAGGCACCTTAATCAGTCAGAGACCCTATGTCTGAATATGATTTAGAGAATGATTTCAAAAAATTCTTAGATGCTGTCCGGATTTATCCAGATCCAGACTGTCTAAATTTTTTTGGCGAAAACCCTGCTAGTAATGAAACCAAAGACCCCACAAATATACTTCCTTCCGAAAATTCACAAAAAAGCCTCCCACCCCCCGGAAGACCGATAGTGTCAGCAAATGACCGCCCCACCGAGCGGATCTCCCCCCTGGTAGATATCTTCCTAAAACACGTGGTCAAAATGAAGTCCTATGTGAAAGACACTAAAGACTTCATAAATAAAATTGAAACTTTGGATGCACTCAAAAATGACCATATACTAGGCACAATGGATGTAACCTCACTCTATACCAACATCCCAATGGATGAAGGCATTAATGTAATAAACGAGAAACTAAAAAAATGCAGAAACGGTGCAGAGAAACCATCCAATGATAGCCTAGGTGAGGCCCTAAAAATGGTCCTCAAGAAAAACAACTTCCAGTTCAATGGGGAAAATTACCTCCAAACGAGCGGAACAGCAATGGGGACCAGAGTGGCCCCTTCCTTCGCCAACCTCTTCATGGAAAAAATCGAAACCAACATCCTGGAGAGGCCTGGCAAGAAACCATCGACATGGTACAGATACATAGACGACATCTTTTTCATCTGGGAACATGGAGAAGATGCCCTCAAGGAATGGATCGATAACACAAACGATTATCACCCTAGCATAGAATTCACAGCAGAATGGTCAAAGGAGAAAATAAACTTCCTAGACACCTGGATCAAAAAAGACAAAACAGGCGAACTATACACAGATCTGTATGTTAAACCGACAGACACCAACTCTTATCTCAGATATGAATTGGCACATCCACCAAGCTGCAAAAGAAGCCTGCCTGAAAGCCAACTTCTCAGACTAAAAAGAATCAGTCAGAAGGAAGAAGACTACAAAAAACATGCGCAACAAAAGACAGCTGACTTCCTGGAAAGGGGATACCCCTTGGAAATCATCAATGAAGCGAAGGAAAGGGTAGCTCAAAAAGACAGAAACGACCTACTCAAACCAAAACCCAAAAAAGAAGAAGAAAAGGAGAGAATTTTCCTGACAACCACTTTCAGACCTGGCAAAAAACACATACAGGCAACAGTCAGAAAAAATTGGGACACTCTGGGAAAATCAGTCAAAACGAAGACCATACATCGTGCGGACCTCATGATGGGATATAAACGACCAAAAAACATACGAGACTATGTGGTCCGGTCTAAACTGATCTACAGAGCAAAAGAGGGAAAAATGGAAAACGAAGAAACTGAGAATGCCAATGAATGCAAAAAAACAAACTGCAAGTACTGCAAAACCCTGGACAGAACTGGCAAAATAAAACAAAATAGCCGAACACTAGAGTGCAAACGAAACATAACGTGCAATAGCTCGAATGTCATCTACTGCATCGAGTGCAAAAAATGCAGAATAAGATATGTGGGACAAACCAAACGGAAAATAAAAGAGAGAGTCAGAGAACACATGTACGCAGTAAAAACGAAAAAAGACTCGGACATAGAATACCACTTCAACATGAAGTCACATGAAGGCACAACAGATATGAAGGTCTATATCCTGGACTTCGTATATGAACACCCAGAGAGTGAACGAGCAAAAACACTCCGCAACACGATCGAACACAATTGGATCCATCGACTACAAACGGTAGCACCGTATGGTCTAAACACAATGGACAACAAATACGGATGAGAAGCCAACAAAGCCACGTCAAAAAATTTGTTTAGACAGTCTGGATCTGGATAAATCCGTTGACAGCATCTAGGAATTTTTTGAAATCATATTTCCCATACTTTCTCAATCCAGGCTGCCCTATATGATCAGGTAACACAGAAAGACAGACAGTATCCATAAACAAAAAACTGCCATAGTCAAACTGGGTGACAGTCACACAGACACACCCACTCACAGTGATCAACCTAACATCCAGTCACATCACAACAAATCATGGTAGTGGCAAATAAATATTAATCACAGTGGGTGGAAAACACAACAAACCAACCCACCTGAGTCCGAAATGTATCTGAGGAGCCAGAGGATGGCGAAACTGCACATATTTTACTAAATCTTTAGGGATTGATCATGAAAACAAACCACCATGACACTGGCAGGGGTCAAGGCCAACCCACAGGGTTCATATCCTGCCCCACAACTAACCAAAATCCCTGAAAGACAGTGTATACATGTAACCACAGACAACGGTGTCCCCACCCAATCAGGGGAAGACAAAACCGGAAATGCACAAATTTTTGCGCGAAATTCTGTGGTTCAAATCACTCACCTGATCATTAGTGCAGTCATACCGGGACCGCTCACACGCCTCGTCAAACGATATATGATTTAGAGAATGAATTGTAAATTGTCCATGGTTTTCTTTACATCAATGATCACATGATCTTCCAAGCACCATGTACAATTTGTAGTTTTCCCAGACATTTGGGGTTTAATGATCATGTTCAAGGATTAAAGGTGTTACGACATGCCATCTAACACAGAAAAGAATTCTGTGAGTTTGTGTCACAGCAGTGGACAAGCTGGCCTACCAACACAACACTCTACGACACACTCCGACATAGCACCTGTGTTGGGTGTCGTGTCGCAGGCCTTCTGACAAAATATAACATGTTATGCCCTGCAGCCACTACAGCTGCGACACCCTCCAACAAGCGTAAGGCCCGGCGTCCACCTACTACGATAGAAATTTAGACCTCCCGATATGGCACCGATACAGAAAGCAAATATCGGAGACTTAGCGGGAAGTGCAAAATCGTAGACATATGTCTAGACATGCCAATTCACCACGCATTGTATGGACTTTTTATCGGTGTCTAATCGCAGAAACGTGGTCAACTGCCCCGATATTAGGGGACCTTCCGACGCGATTTTGATTTTTCATCGGGAGGTGTGCATCGTAGACCATATCGGAGCCATATCGTAGTAGGTGGACGCCAGGCCTTATGACACACTTTGGACAGGAAAAACCTAAAGAGAGAATAACTAACAGAAATGTATGCAGACGCCTTCAGATCTACACAATTTGATTTTTCTAATACACACACCCACACCCACACCCACACCCACACCCACACCCACACCCACACCCACACCCACACCCACACCCACCCACACCCACACACACACACACACACACACACACACAAACACACACACACACACACACACATATATATATTATATATATA
Organism: Alentia gelatinosa; assembly: GCA_950022655.1. Lineage (NCBI taxonomy): Eukaryota > Metazoa > Annelida > Polychaeta > Phyllodocida > Polynoidae > Alentia > Alentia gelatinosa. The sequence goes on from OX465579.1 coordinate 130,053,646, forward strand.
TATGTTACCACTTACTATCATTCCAGATACTAGGTAATATACATATAATATTACAAATTATATCTTCCCGAATATTATGTCAAACAAATCATTGATAATAATCTCAAAGAGTATAAAGAGCCAAGATGATAGATATCATATTATGAACTCTAGATATAAAGGTTTCTGTGTCTGTGGGTGGTTTAGCTTTTATATAGTAGAGAATGCTCCTGTTACACTCCGACACAGTCTGAACTCTCTGATAAATCTAACATGTTCGATCTGTCATAAGCAAGTCTGGACGCCTGTGACATGGCCCCCATGTCTGAGTGTGTCATAGCCAATGTAGTCCACTGCTGACATGCCCTCCGCGACACAGATTTTGGTCGTCGCTAACTTCTTCTTTGATGGAGCATGGTTCTATGACACGAGTTTACGTCCAAACATACCCCGACACGAGGGGTTGTGTCAAAAGCCTCCCGACACACTCTGACAACATCAAACATGTTCGATATTTACTATGACGCGAACTGTGTTGCAGTATGTCGCAGCATGAAGGGAGCACGTCGGTGTCAGTAAAAGCTGATGGAGCACCATCCTTCCACCATAGTCAGACACACTGCGACACACTGCAACAAGTGCCAAGGCTAACCAGGGACCTGTTTCAGTAGTCTCGTGACATTAGGTCTAGACAGACATCAACAGCGGCACCAACAGTGCAAGCAACAGCGGAAAAAGACTAGCAAATATCAGAAGATCGAAGTGGCCAATCTTCTTCATATTTGGAACGATTATAGATTATATGTATCCCCTACTCATGTTAAAGTGTCATTGCTTAATTCCTACGAGAAGTGAGTGAAACTTCGTGTGTCATCGACTGCAATCTTGTGATCTGTCCGTATGGTGTCACAGACGCCATCTAGACATGTCACGAAACTACTGAAACAGGTCCCAGCCATGGCGTCAATGTGAGTGTCACTGTTACCATGCTCGGCCAATCAGATACCACCTTACAAACAGATGCCAAACCAAATTTGATTCACCACATGGCAGAATAAAGAGCAGTAAGACAATAACTGGGTCCCTAGTGAAGGATAGTGACAGCCAGCACATAGGCGATGGATCTGCACCCATTGAGAGAAGATGAGGAAAGGTGTGCAGAATCTGGTGTGGTCAGACATTACGTTAACAGCACTTATTAACCGATGGCAGGACTGTATCTCCTTACATGACCATTATAGTAGAGGAGCTTACTGTGGATTTTGGGTCGAATTGTGCCTTTTGTTATATAAGATCGAGTGTTCCTTGCAGTTCACCTTTTCAGGTAAAGGAAAAAAGTTCAATATGGTGGCCATCTTGAATATGGCCACCATATTGAACTATTTTCCTTTACCTGACAAGGCGAACTGCAAGGAACACTCGATGGGTCTCTTTTATATGGTTTGCTCTCATATCCCTGAACAAGTTAAATTTGATGAAGTACTTTAGATTTATTTCCTTGATAATACTGAATTTGAGGCAGAAATACACAATGATTACACTGTTAACCAATTTGCTATGATTTAGGGCCCATTTCCCACTTTGGGTATTAACGTAAATCTTTTGTTTTTATGGTCTTTTGAGAAATATCCCAAATATTTTATAGCTATAGTTTCACCCCTTACTATAAAATTGGTTACATAATTACCCATAGTATTTATAGGCCAGATACAGAAAAAATGATCCCAAAATCATCCCACCGACAGATCGTCACCACCAACCGATCGATCCACCTACCAATGGACCCACTGACCGATCGATTGATCAACTGACCAACCTTCCGCACCCGGCCCGGTTCGATCCCCGGCCCGGTTCAATCCCCGGCCCGGTTCGATCCCCGGCCCGGTTCGATCCCCGGCCCGGTCGTTCATGTAATACAGTTTAGATATGCTCATATAAAATTCCAATGTTCAATCTACAACAGGAAAGCCTAGCCATAACACAGGTATATCATGAGATGTGACGTCATGTGACGTCACTTAATTAAGAGTCCCACAGAGCCCCGGCCCCTGAAAACTAAACTGGAAACGCTGATATTACAGGACCATTGCACATTGATACCATATCTATCAAGTGGTTCCCATGTCCAGGTAAAAAATGAGGTGGTGCCATCAGTCTAGGCAAGTGGAGCCATCAGTCCAAGCACGGGTGCCATCAGTCCAGGTGAAACTGAAAAGAGGTGCCATCAGTCCAGGTGCCATCGGTCCGTGGAGCCATCGGTCCAGTTACCCTCCAACCTGTCCACTTAGCCTATCGTATCTACCCGATGGTTCAATGGACTCGCCTGCACTTGAGGAAGGTCTCCACCCGGGTCCCGGGTCCGGACCCGCCCCGGGCGCGTGGCCTTTGGACCCGCGGCCCACCCTCGTCGGCCATTGGAGGATCGAGATCGAGACTTCCCTCAGGTGTAGGCCAGCCTACCTCGTAAGCCCCTCCCTCAAGGAACCGCCCCTTTTCTGTATAATGAATAAAATAGAGGATCCTATTGTCCTCAGCAGTCTATTGCTTGTGTACTTCAAGCTACCACACGACTCATTGAGTTCCTCTGTGAATCTTACCTAGCTACACTTGCGCATTATTTTAATATAGACGAAACTTTACAACTCGATTGGGGTTTATCTTTTTAACAGGTCTAATCGTAGCAAAATGCCCATATGCAGGTGCATTGTTCCTCCCCCGGGTAAAACCTGAGAGGGGTAATGTGGGGCTCGATTGGTGGTTTGTTTCTTTCTCAGAAGAGACTTGTTGTGTCTGCGCCTGGCTGTAACAGAGCCGAACCAGTGCACGCAGGTGCTACGGGGTCGTCCTTTGTTATGTAACCCAACTGTACATATAATCAGGGTCTAAGATCACTTATCATGCTTCTCAAGAGAGGAGCATACCTGGGTTCTCATCGCAGCCCGAATCTCATTGTTTACAAATGTTGATGCCAGACCGTAAACACAATTAATGATTATGTTTACCAATGTTTTCTTACTGGTACACACTATACCTTACAAACATCCCTTTAAGGAAGTCGTTTTGTCTGTAAATATGGCCAGCTTTGGCCAAGGCGTAAACAAACCATATTTTGTCTCTTTTCGACTGTTAATGCCACCGTAAACACACCAAATATATGTTGGGTAAATTCTTGTTTTCAGTGGTAAACAGTTACACATGCGCACATGTGTTTGTGTCTATGAAGAGTATTATAACTAGAGATACTTAGTAGAAACCAAACGAGAGTTAGCCTTGTCAATGTTTATGCCACAATGGGCAGGTTGTGTATTACTACACGAGGCGTTAGCCGAGTGTAGTGAGTAGCAGACCTGACCAAAGTGGTATAAACATTGAGAAGGCTAACTCGAGTTCGGTTTCGTTTTTATCCTACCCCATCTCACCGATATACAGAGAATATTTGTAATTATCCATGTTAGTAGTTATCAATGCTGCCGGATCTACTTTCGTTATCTCGTCCCTGATTGGTCCATTTTTTTTATTCACCTCGGTGCATAAATAACACTTTATCCAACGCTATGTCAAATACATTGGGTCAATGTTAAACCTATGGCGTTTTTTATTAGGGGTAGGATAAAGATGTATATGTCAGAGTTTTACAGGCATAAGCACTAAGGCGCACATGCGCGTCCATATGCGTAATCAATATTACTTAGATGCAGAAATTTATTGTTTGCATCAGAGATGTTTTTTCAGAAAAAAAACATGGCCGCCACCCGCCTACTGCCTGCCTACCCCTCGCCTAATCCCCCGCCTATCCCCCTCCTCCCCAGGTGTGTGTGGACTGATTAGTCCTCTGCCTACATACATTATCAGAGTATTGTTTATGGGTGGGCCGGCACATGGCTGTGTGCAGATGGGTGTGAAAGCGCTGAGTGTCAAAGCCACGCCAGCAGTACGCCTGATGTTGGTGGCAGCAGCGGCCAGTGGCAGCAGTGGCCAGTGGCAGCATTGATGGTGACTGTGATACTGACCCTGACTGCAACCCAAGCTTATAAACGTATTTGCATACAGCGTGCCTTATATACATATTCACCCGGAACCAGACATGGTGTTTTGAAAGTATAATCATAGAAAACAGTAAAAAAGAAAAGACAAGCTTATATGCAATGAATGATTTTATAATTAAAATTGATAATATAACATTGGATATTCCATACACCACAGACGTGACGACTAATGGCAAAAGAAATACACCACAGTGGTGTCCCCTAGGTGCAGAGATCGGAATTGTTGTATAGTGGCATAAATACAACATAATTAGGTGTATATTTTAGGCGTCAATTTTCCCTGACCTATGGTACATGTAATGGTAGCAAATTGCAGTATAGTTTTTGTGAAAAATCATCTGGTGTGAATTAATGGAACTATGCATATATTGTTGGTGTGAGGCCTAAGGTAAACAGCCTTCTGGAGAAGACCTAGGATAAAAAACAGGAATGATAAGTTAGTTGCAGTCCCGCACTAGTTGTCATAGTGGATACAAGCATACAAGTTATACATAACTAATTAATAATGTGTACGTGTAATCCACTAAGTGTTAGAAAACAAGGGTAATAAGACTATAAGTAGACGTATACATGGTATACAGTTAGTTTTAGTTCTGTTAATGTAATGTTCAAATATATGTATACGTACATGTACACCAATGAATTAAAATGTTATTCCATATGAATTCTAACAGAGAAATTATCAAAAAGTTGCCTAACTCATACATTAAACCTTAAAACACTTATACACTCAGACCCAAAGATATTTATAACATATACATGTATAATTTTCCTTGCTATCTATTACAATCAAATGATCAGTGTTGCGCAGTGAGTGAGTAGACCCGATCTGCTAACCTTTCAACATCAATAAATTTAGTTTTATTCTTAGAAATTAAATTTTCAATTAATGAGAGTTTTTTTGAAACTTTTTCTTCCGGTATAGATAAAGTCATCTTTCTAGTGTTTATGATTATGCCTAGATATTTTGTGATCTGTGAAGGAGTTGGAAGTGTTTTAAAGTTAATTGCGAAACCCATAAGCAGCAATAAATGAATAAGTTTATCTTTTGCTCTCAATCATATTGAAAATATGGGGACCAGTCAAAGTACCACCAAGAGTCAAAGTACCACCCCAGCTAGCTGGAGCCCATCAGTGGCTTTCACACCTCATGGTGGTGATGCGGCCTGTGGCTTTGACACCCTATAACTTTCCCGAATAAGGGTGTGTGTACTCAGCATCACTGTCTCGTTTGTCTCAGTGATTGATGATTATGTTTACCAACATTTTCTTACTGGTACTCACTTGGCTTCTTTGGCGTCTGTAGACAATGCTTGACAAACGCTTCATAAACGCACACAAACAGAATCATAGTAAATGTATAAGCTATGATGTAAATGGACGAAAATATTGTATATATCGGTGTTAAAACGCCAGTACGCAGAAATGTCATACAAAGTAGATAGACAAACGTATATGCAAATACTGATATGATTTTTTTTTTTTAGTTGTTTATTGTATCTCTTGTAGTACAAGTTTTTCAGATACAACAGCTGCATCTTCTGAAATGTGGTACATCTAGATTAACATGAACAATTAATACAAGACCGGTAATTTAGTATAGAGAAAATAATATTAAATATAAAGATAATACGAATAACCATAGTGAAATAACCGGTAGAAGTAGTAACAATATATTAACTGGCATGAAAATAGGATGTTTATCGGTACCAAATTGGACAAAAAAGTACATTGTATGTTTAGAGATACTTGCATATGTTAATTTTGAAGGCTTCAGCATCAGCGGCCTTTTGACGATCCAGGGGTAACAAGTTCCAAAGTCGAGCACCCCTCAAATACGGGATCTGGAGAACAACATTACTGTTGGTTCTATAAATACAATTTTATCCGCCAAACGGGTACAAGCACAGGCAGGCTCTATCCACCTTTGTTTCAATCTATACTTAAACATTATGACAATACCAGCCCTTTCATGGAGACTAGCTATGGTGTGCCCTCGTACAGGTACTCCTAACGCAATTTGCAGACCCCTGTTATGCAGCTTCTCAATATTGGATAAGTCACTTTTATGAAAACTTTCATATAAAAAACCACAATATTCAACCAACGGGAGGATACTAGAGATATACATGAGTTTGGCTGCATCAGCAGTTAAATTACGTCTTAGTTTTCCAAACTGAAATAGCTTTGCGCTCATGTTCTTGACAACCTTTTTTGTATGGTCAATTTCGAATCTAACTCCGCCCCAAGATAGTTATTATGATGGCACATCTTCAACGGGTCATTATTTAACAACAGTAAGTTAAAAGGGCAATCTTTCAACTTGTTGGCACTAGCAAACCACATAAATTTGGTCTTGGCGATGTTTATAGTCAGACAGTTAGTTACGTACCACTTCGATAACCTATTGAGATCTTGCTGTAGCTGGTCGAAAGCAGTCGATGGATTTGTATGCGAACAATAAACTACCAAATCGTCCGCATACTGGAGATACTCACAGTCAGTGAAACAAGTTCCTAGATCATTTATAAATAGAATAAATAACAGGGGGCCTAAAGGCCCGGCCCCACTAGTGCGACGGATTCATCACAAGTCCATAAAAAGTCATAAACGGCCGCCGAGGGTCATAAAAACGGCGCCGCCTGTTGCATCGCACACAATCGCTCCTATGGGGCCGGACTTGCGCGCGTGTGCAATTGTGTGCGATGCGACGGATCCATCGCATCGCACATCTTGAGATGTTCATGATATGCGACGAATCAGTCGCACATGTATGGGGTACTTCCTATATTTTTGAAGATAATGTAGAAGATACCCACAAACTCCCAATAAAGAACAGTAGGAGAATGAGGCACCCCATAATGTTGATAATGTATGGTCATACAACGAGTGTATCTCAAGGCTATTAATTACATATATATCACATTTATGATATGTATTATTTCATAAATCCGTGTTCCTAACCTACCTTTGAATATTGGGATTATGGCACACACACATAACTAATGTGTGTAAGTATATATTTATGTTGGTATGTATATACATGTATATATATACTCTGGTGCCCCAAGCGGTGCGACGATTCAATCGCACCAGTGGGGCATACCCTGTACTTATCCTGCGATTGAGTGCAACGATTCCGTCGCCGTTGGGGTAATAAAATTGGTCGAGGGGGCATTTATGGTCCCATTAAACGAATGCGACGATCGCGTCGCATCAGTGGGGCCGGGCCTTAAGACCGAGCCCTGGGGCACGCCAAAGTCTATACTAAGGGATTCAGACATCATCTGATTCACATGCACCTGTTGTTCTCTGAACGCAAGGTAACTATTAATCCAGCATACTAAATTAATAGGGATCTTAAGGACATATCTTAATTTGGTTATAAGCAATTTATGGTGTATGCTGTCGAATGCCTTCTTGAAATCGACAAAGCAGGCAATGGTTGGATGGTCCTTACTCCTATGGTGGTAGATACCTTTTGTATGACGCCTAAGAGTTACCAACAGTATTGAGATAAAACACACAAACGCCAGTCAGTTGTAGGAGAAAATCAGAAGGAAAACAAACGCCCGTTTACATTGGCGTCACCTGAACTTAAAGAATCATGGGGATGTAGACGCCAAATCGACGAAAAAGATTGTGTTGACGGACAGCCTAAACAATCGTAAATGGCAAGTTTTGCGCTGTGCATGAAGGAGTGCAGACTTTGCTAACTCTTTCTGTACTAGGGTCATGGTTATTCAACTTGGGTTGATTGTACCCAACCTAACTGTGAATTACCTAGTTTCGGCTAGGCACAAGCATAAGCACATACAAAATCGTGGTGAATTAACTTATTTACTGTACTTGTGTGTTGTGTCTCAGTGTGGGTTGAAATGCCTTTGGTGCTTTTCGGCCTCGAGCCAACCTGTGATGCACCAGATCACAGGGTAGCATTACTCGATGTTGGGTTAGTTCAACGTTCATGGTAAAGCAACTAAAAGGTTCAAAAGTAAAATCACAGTATTCCAGAACCAGTACAGAAGCAACATTTGTTTTATTATCTTATTCCTAGTCGTCTTATTGAGAAAGTCTGCTAATCTTCTAAATTTTGAACGGTTTGAAGATGCAGTCCCTAGTTGTTTCATTAAAATGCTATATAAGTGAGAATTTATTATCTATTGATAATCCCAAATATCTATACATATTATCATACCTACATGCTGAGAAAGGTTCATGTATATTGATCAATTATTCCCAAACCTATACCTCCAAAAAAGATTTTGTAAATCTTGGAAATGACGCATAAGACATTACCAAATCTGGCCTTTGACCTCTCAAGGCAGACGCCGCAAAAGGGTCTACAACAGATATAGACCCATCTTGAAATATTTGATGATTAGACTGAACTACCTGAGATACTTTACTAATAATATTTGGCTAACTAAGTGCATATCTAAAAAAGCTAGTTAGGAATCGGACTTTTAAAAAACCATCTCTGATAATAGAGGTTTGTGCAAGCACTCTCACTGGGGGCATCATTTTAACATGAGACGCTTTTGTTTTAGATTAAGCTATAAAAGAGAACATGTGCAATGATGCGTGACACGAAGACACTGAGACATTTAATCGTCAAATGGTCAGTAAACGCTGGTGTATGAATCATAGAACATTCGTTATGTTTACTTAAATAACGTGTTGAATGATTCTATTGTCTCCTGCTCTGTTTTATTATTGCGTAAGTCCCAGTGCTTTCTACTCTACCTCGCTGAAAAAGATATAAAATTTAAGATCATTAGGTTACCGTTGTATGATTGAAATCTGGCTTCTCAACTTCTACCTTGTTGGGCCCCCAATGGCGTTTGCAATGTCTCATTGCTCAATCTATTGCAAACATGAATTCCACTCTGCCTCATTCATTATAATGTGTTTGTTCCATGAAGCCTGCCGACACAGTGACAAGCATTCAGGTATAAATTGTGTTAATTTCTACCTGCAGAGTTATCACCTGTTGTGGTCGTGACTGTTAAAGGAGGCCAGAAGGAAGCCAACACTACCGCTTCTCTGCTGATTTCTGCCACTAGATGTCGTGGTGGCGCATCTGCTGAAGCATTCACAATTGCCGCAAGATTCAACATGGCTTCACAAGAAGCCAGCGCCACCTGCCTTCAGCAACGCGAGCAATACTTGAGTGAGATCAAACCCCCACTGGGATGACGCAAATGCCGCGAAGAACCACGAGTCATACGCAAAGCTCGCACAGTACCGACTTGCTGGTTCTGCTCATAAACTATCAAGAAGCAACCTCCGAAACCATCCCAGGAGCCGGGCGGGCGACATAGCCGAGTGGTAAGGGGCGGGGTCGGGGTGCGTCGCCGGGACTGCTGCAGTTGCTAGGATACGCTGTAGCTGAGGGGGTGGGGGTGCTTGAATGGAGACCCCAGCACGGCGTGATTTCGCTGATCAAACTCGACTCTCCACACATGTGCCCTTGTGGGTGTCGATGTGCTCGTCTGCCATCAAGTCTTTCACTGTGCGGGTTCGTGCTGGCAAGGGCAGCGAGAGAAAGAGGCCGACGGGCTCGGTGTGAAGGGACACGGAACGGGGCTGGATGTACGGCTGCCAAACACGTGGCCATAGATGTGACGCTTGCGGCTTTCACACTACCAGATCACCATGAGAATACAGGCCAGCATCCTGCTTGGAGTCCTCGCCCTCTTAGGCTTCATCAGTAAAGGTAAGCAAAGTTACAGGAAAATTACAACTGAGCTTCTGCAATTATTTATATATCTGTCTGTCTATCTGTCTGTCTGTCTGTCGTTCTATCTATCTACATTTATACGAAATGTGTGTAATATCATGGAAGGTTATTGATATATCATCTGGGTAAGATTTATTACATATATATAGCTACGTACGATTTATGCAATAGAATACATACAAACGCACATTGATTATATAGCACAATGTCTCTGGAGTCATTCCAAACAGCTTATTCCGAATTTGGTACTTGTATTTTCCACTATGAATGTTCAGGCCCCTTTTATGAAATAGTTTAGAATTGTGGTTTTCACAGATCTAAGGCATAGCAGAGTAGAGTCTAGAACCATAGAGAATCACATAACTCCAATATTTGGATATGTTATAGCTAAAAAACGTGAAAAAACATAAAGGCATAGGTCTGCATGGTTTCCTTTATACTCAACTCAGCAAAGTGCTCATTTGGTGTAGGTAAGACAGTCACGTTATAGCACCCATTAAAGTGTGAATAACTTCTGTTGCCTATGATATTGATAGATGTTCTTTTGTGGTAATTCAGGGTAGATTGATACCTACATAAAAGTTGTGAAATTATGTCTTTATCTTAGATAGAAAAAAAGTTATCAGCTCCAGTGTATATTTTCGTCACTTTACGACCCCGTCACGTTTTTTTTTTTTTTGTTTTTTTTAATTTTAAAAATTCAGGTAATAAGAGGATAGTGTACAATCGCATCCTAAGAGGAGCGCTCTTCCTTGCACGATTCCAAACAACAATAATAAATTATTTTCAGGAAGATCAGATCATGCTCATATCCTTATTGGCTTATATTAGGAGGATTTTTTTCTGTCCATCTGCTAGACATCCGTTAAGACCCATTGTAAATAAACGGCCAGGTATGTCAGTTGAGGTTCGGAACGAATGCAGAAATATTTATCATGTGTTTGAAAGATATATGCATAGACACTGGCTTTGGAATGAGCTCTCAATCTTTAATAGGAAAAAGGTTATCAGCCACTACATATTTGTTTATCACGTTACGACCCCCGTCACATTATGACCCCTGGTCGGTATAAGGTTAGAGGTGTCAGCTGTGGTCAGGAAAAAAACGGTAGAAATATTGTTCAGGTGGAATTTAAAGCCCAAGATAGGGATTGGGTTATTGTGGATGTTGGTAATGATGGGTATTGGTTCCCATAGCAACCAGTATGGCCCATTTGGGGGTAGTGTCGTAGCATGACGACCTTTTTCATATCATCAACTTTGAGACCCTCTACTGAAGCCATTTCTGGTAGTTAGTGTTCCCAATTTCTTTTTTGTTGTTCAGATTTTCTTATGTCAAAAGTGGTATGATTACAATTTCCTTTCATGTTTTGCATACGCCTTGCAGTATCATAACAATTAACATATAACAGGTCACCGTAGTCGAGGTAGGGAAGCACAGCTGCCTTATATGTATACAGCAGATTTGTTATTTATGAAATGATGCACCTTTAACAATTGATAGGTTTTATTTGCAACTCTTTTAAGCATCTCCTTGATATGTAGTTTAAAGTCTAGGCTTCCATCTTGATGAATTCCAAGGTATTAGCAAATGAGCCCTGTCATATGTACATGAGTCCTGTCATATGTACATGAGTCCTGTTATATGTTAAGGTGGTGTTGTTAAAAGGAATTAATGATCTCTCATATTTGATACTTTTGGCATTTGCTGCCATTTCATGATTTTCGATCGTTCGATATTACCTTTAGACTCTGATGATAACTACCATTTCCCATTTCATGTTAAGGTTAATTTGTATATTCAGTGGACGTTCTAAATTCCTTTCCAAAGAGGCATGAGCTCTATAGACACAACTGGAGATTTTTTTGTGTAGATTTCAAATGAAGAGACATAACACACAGAGGAGCCCTCAATATGATATAGATAGAGAAATAGATTAACTTGGTAGACAATTCAAGTTAATGGAAGCTTATCAAGGGGGGAACAGAGCAGAGTAAAGTATGTGAGGAAATGTATAGAACCTCGGTACAAGGTCTAAAAAAGGTAAATCGCTCCATATTCAGGGTCATTACCCCTTACCCTGGATGAAAGAGAGGGAGCTGGATTTGGGCAAATAAAATTTGATTAAATTTTATGAGGTGATAAGGATTTTATTTGTCCTTAATGATTATCAATTGAAAGTTATTGATATGAATAATTGATGACATATGGAATAATAATTGACAAATAGAGAAATGAGTCAATTATGAATATATGATATAATAAAGTATAATAGAAAAAAAGAAGATAGGTGAAGTTGAAAAGAGGTGTGGGCGGGTGGGTGAAAAAAGTGAATGCGTGAGTGGTGTGACGGTTGAATGAGAAGTGAGGCCGGGAGACCGGAAACGGAAGTGGAGAGTGTGGTGCAGGGATGGTGCACCAGAGGGGGCGCACATGTGGTGCGCGGTGTAGAGGGGGAACACCAGGGGGGGTAATAACCACCCCTGACCAAAGGCCATGGGTCACCAATTTCATACGTATAAGTCTGTAATGATTTTGGTGTCTTCCCTTTGGTAGTCTAACCTACTAGTTGCATACAGATATAACATATCAAGTGTTTGTGAATATACAGGCATTGCACTAGACCTGTCGAAAGTGGTCATATTTGTATAGAAACCCAATTAAGATGAAAAGCCAAGATGGCATACTGAAGATTTAGGGCCCATATGTGGATCAGCGAGTCCACAGTTGAAGTGTGGTGGACAAGTGTACTTATGCAGGGTGTCTCTTAACCCTTTAACCGCCGCATGATGCCTCCAGGCATTCCCCTGGCTACCGCCGCATGATGCCTGGAGGCATTCCCCTAGCTACCGCCGCATGATGCCTCCAGGCATTCCCGTGGCTACCGCCGCATGATGCCTTGAGGCATCATAGAGTTGTTATTTTTATAAAGTCACTTTTTCGGTCCATTTAAGCACGAAAGGGTTAAGAAAAGTTCCATATGTAAATAAAACATTCTGAAAACAATGTATTTATGTGTTTTGAGTCTATTTAGTTACATGAGGATGGTTATTTGCGAGTAGAAAACGGAGAAAAATAAAACAAAGCCCAGATCGACTCGCGCCTATGGATGAGTGGAGTGCCTGACAGCGCATTTCCCGATAGCGAAAGTTCGAACGAGTTGTCACATATTTAAAGACTAAAGAATTGGTTGTCTTGCTCGTACAAGTTGAAAATAGTCATGTTCTATCTAATTTGCGAATTTTTAGGCAGTGTTACCCTTTCGTTTTTACTATTTTACGAATTCTCCGCTGATGATCATATTTTCTTCGACAACCACAACAAACGCAGCATCGGAGAGTTACACTTCCGGTCGCCCTAGTTTTACGTTCCCGCCCGTACAACAACAAAGACGACACGACGGAAAGCCGTCAAAGCTTGTATAATATTGTAAATTGAAATAAAAGAATCAGTGAAACAAAGAGAATATAAAAGTATGAAAATATATTATGAATCTGATCATAAAAAAAACAACAACATTGTTCTAACATGTCGCAGCAGTCGCCGACTGATACATGTACATTTTGTGAAAATATATTGATCAGAAGTGGTAAATTGATTATTATATCAGAGCGTAGCCTACACATCTGACCACGTCGAGTGCCACATGTCGTAATTGGCACGTATGGTGCCCCTCCACCATACTGCCCCTATACTATACTGCCCCTCCACCATACTGCCCCTATACTATACTGCCCCTCCTTCATACTATCCCTCCATACTGCCCCTCCACCATACTGTCCCTCCTCCATACTGCCCTTCTATCATACTGCCCCTCTACCATACTGCCCCTCCACCATACTGCCCTCCATACAGCCCCTCCACCATACTGCCCCTCCACCATACTGCCCCTCCACCAAACTGCCCCTTCACCATACTGCCCCTCCACCATACTGCCCCTATACTATACTGCCCCTCCTTCATACTACTCCTCCATACTGCCCTCAACAATACTGCCCCTCCTCCATACTGCCCTTCTATCATACTGCCCCTCCACCGTACTGCCCCTCCACCGTACTGCCCCTATACCGTACTGCCCCTATACCGCACAGCCCCTCCACCGTACTGCCCCTCCACCGTACTGCCCCTCCACCGTACTGCCCCTCCACCGTACTGCCCCTCCACCGTACTGCCCCATCACCGTACTGCCCCTCCACCGTACTGCCCCTCCACCGTACTGCCCCTCCACCGTACTGCCCCTCCACCGTACTGCCCCTCCACCGTACTGCCCCTCCACCGTACTGCCCCTCCACCGTACTGCCCCTCCACCGTACTGCCCCTCCACCGTACTGCCCCTCCACCATACTGCCCCTCCACCATACTGCCCCTCCATACTGCCCCTCCATACTGCCCCTCCACCATACTGCCCCTCCACCATACTGCCCCTATACTATACTGCCCCTCCTTCATACTACTCCTCCATACTGCCCTCAACGATACTTCCCCTCCTTCATACTGCCCCTCTATCATACTGCCCTTCTATCATACTGCCCCTATACTATACTGCCCCTCCACCGTACTGCCCCTCCACCGTACTGCCCCTCCACCGTACTGCCCCTATACCGCACTGCCCCTCCACCGCACTGCCCCTATACCGCACTGCCCCTATACCCCTCTGGCCCTCCACAGCACTGCCCCTCCACCGTACTGCCCCTCCACCGCACTGCCCCTCCACCGCAGTGCCCCTCCACCGTACTGCCCCTCCACCGCACTGGCCCTCCACCGCAGTGCCCCTCCACCGTACTGCTCCACCCGACCGACCGACCGACCGACCGACCGACCGACCGACCGACCGACCGACCGACCGACCGACCGACCGACCGACCGACCGACCGACCGACCGACCGACCGACCGACCGACCGACCGACCGACCGACCGACCGACCGACCGACCGACCGACCGACCGACCGACCGACCGACCGACCGACCGACCGACCGACCGACCGACCGACCGACCGACCGACCGACCGACCGACCGACCGACCGACCGACCGACCGACCGACCGACCGACCGACCGACCGACCGACCGACCGACCGACCGACCGACCGACCGACCGACCGACCGACCGACCGACCGACCGACCGACCGACCGACCGACCGACCGACCGACCGACCGATCCGACCGACCGACCGACCGACCGACCGACCGACCGACCGACCGACCGACCGACCGACCGACCGACCGACCGACCGACCGACCGACCGACCGACCGACCGACCGACCGACCGACCGACCGACCGACCGACCGACCGACCGACCGACCGACCGACCGACCGACCGACCGACCGACCGACCGACCGACCGACCGACCGACCGACCGACCGACCGACCGACCGACCGACCGACCGACCGACCGACCGACCGACCGACCGACCGACCGACCGACCGACCGACCGACCGACCGACCGACCGACCGACCGACCGACCGACCGACCGACCGACCGACCGACCGACCGACCGACCGACCGACCGACCGACCGACCGACCGACCGACCGACCGACCGACCGACCGACCGACCGACCGACCGACCGACCGACCGACCGACCGACTGAAACAACAATCATTCCTGCCAGTGTTATATATTTATATATATAGCGTTGAATCAGTCTCAGATCAACCAAGAACCTGTCAAAATGGATGATATACCTTGTTGAAACTGAAATAAAACATGCCTGCCTATGTAAAGCTAACCTATGTACAAATTGTGAATATGATGTCAACTGCTGCACCTGGAAATGTATCAGGCCTTGTCAAACTGTATATATATATATATATATTGAATAATAATGCTGAATAATCGATCTGAAAAAGATACATACACAATATCTAAATATATTATAAACCTTACTTTACCTACCTTGTCTCCTTTTCCGCTTTTCAGAAGTATTCGTATGTAGATGTAATGAATCATTGTCCAGCAATCGATTTAAAAGTTAACTCCTCCTGGAGATGTCAATGCTGAATAGGCACAAGTCGAATTTTCCGAATTCAATATATCAGCCTGGACATTAAATATATATGTAGATGATCCTTAGAGTGTGGGAAATAACCACATGTAGCCTTGTAATGATCAAACTCCATTAGAATCCTTAGGCGAGTCCATAGTATAATCAATGTCGAAATAAGCCAATATAGTCACTGCTCAAATCTAATTTTCATTAATCAGTATCTAAGTCCCACCATGTCCGAATTGCACATTATATATATCGAAAGAAAGCCCAGAATCTCTAATTTACGAATATTAATGTCTCCAATCATATATTTCAAGTTAAATCATGAAAATAAATGATTTTCTAAATCGTGTCTTGCCCAGCGCCTAACTCCCCTACCGCACCCATAGTAAAGGCTCAGCTTAGATGACCGTTTTCGTTAATTCAATTCTAAATTCTCCCGTGGTTCAAATTGAATGATATTTCATATAAACAAACCTCAGACAGTGTAGTTTACCCTAATCCAAGTCCCCGTCCATAGATTCAATGCTGAGAGCCTAGAAAAATACATTTTGAAAGAGCTGTGTTAGAACCTAGCTATGGCGAAATAAGCCATTTTTTTCACTGAGTACTTTTAATCTTCTAAATTCGATAATTAAATCCCACATTGTCTGAAATACACAAATTATATATCAGGAGAAAGCTGAGAATCTGTAGTTTACGAATATTAATGTCTCCAGACGTATATTTAAATGAAGATCCTTATAAAAATGATTTTCTGAATCTTGTCTGGCCCAGATCCGCACTCCCCTACCCAACCTATAGTAAAGTATAGAGAGTGTGTATGGCGCATCTTAATATTTCGATTACTTGGTCTCAAATAAACCAAAATGGATAATATTATAGCATTATGAAGCTGAGAGTGTGTGAGACTGGTGAGGGACACTGAGGGAGTGGAGAGGGACAGTGAGGGACTGAACCAGCAAGCCGATTGCGTGATACCCAAGGTTAAATTTGAAATATTAAATCCAAACTCGTCAAACCTGGAAAATATTTACATAGAAAGGTAGCTTAGAGTATGTAGAATATGAATATACATATGATTAATCATGAATCTAAAGTTTAAACCCGGTGTGAGCTGATTTCTAATGACAGCTTGACCACAGTATAAGCAATGGTGTATCAAGCTAGGCCAGAACTGAACGTGCGTAATGCGCATCTTAATTTATAAATATATCTTGGTCTCTTCTCGTCAGAATTTGCTAAAATACATACTGGAATAAACCTTGAAATCTATAGAATGTGAAAATGCACTTCCCTGTGGGTAATTCTAATGTTTAAACCCTATCTGAGCTGATTTTGTGATCATCGTATGAAATTCGACTGAACCAGCAAGCCGACTGCGTAATGCCCAAGGTTAAATTTGAATTATTAAATCTGAACTCGTCAAACCTGGACATTATTTACATAGAAAGGTAGCTTAGAGTGTGTAGATTATGAATATACGTATGATTAATCATGAATCTAAAGTTTAAACCCTGTGCGAGCTGATTTCTAATGACAGCTCGACCACCCTAGCTACACAGTATAAGCAATGGCATATCGAGCTAGGCCAGAATTCAACGTGCGTAACTCGCATCTTAATATTTTAATATCTTGGTCTCTTCTCGTCAGAATTCGCTAAAATACATACTGGAATAAACCTTGAAGTCTATAGAATGTGAAAATACACTTCCCTGTGGTTAATTCTAATGTTTAAACCCTATCTGAGCTGATTTTGTGATCATCGTCTAAGATTCGACTGAACCAGCAAGCCGAGTGCGTAATACCCAAGGTTAAATATGAATTGTTAAATCTAAACTCGTCAAACCGGGACAATATTTACATAGAAAGGAAGCTTACAGTGTGTAGAATATGAATATATATATATGATTAATCATTAATCTAAAGTTTAAACCCTGTGCGAGCTGATTTATAATGACAGCTCGACCACCCTAACTACACAGTATAAGCAATGGTGGATCGAGGTAGGCCAGAATTCAACGTGCGTAACTCGCATCTTAATATTTTAATATCTTGGTCTCTGCTCGTCTAAATATGATAAAATACATACGGGAACAAACCTTGGAGTCTATAGAATGTGAAAATACACTTCCCTGTGGTTAATTCTAACGTTTAAACCCTGTCCGATATGATTTAGAAAAGCTGCTCTAAAATTCGACTGAACCAGCAAGCCGACTGCGTGATACCCAAGGTTAAATTTGAATGATTAAATCTGAACTCGTCTAACCTGTACAATATTTACATAGGAAGGTAGCTTAGAGTGTGTAGAATATGAATATATATATGATTAATCATGAATCTAAAGTTTAAACCCGGTGCGAGCTGATTTCGTATTATAACTTGACAACCCTACGTTTCGAGCAGTGACATGGCTTCCCATAGGTTCAACCTTATAATATAGACAGTACTCTATAGAGGCTTTGCCGATCGTATTTACAAAGCATTAGGTTAATACCACCATGTCAAGTCTGATATCCTCGTATAGCTGCTGATCAGACGAACACGATGCTGGTGTCATTTTACACTGTTGACGCCATAGGATGATATAAATGGCAATTCTGTGGGTTGTCGCATCGACTTGTAGCAGACAGCTTAGCAGACATGGCGCTGTCACTGGTCTTGACACCTATACTCCCAGCCTCAGATCCGAAGTTATCACCGTATTAACCACACTTTCGATGGTTTTTCCGCCATAATATTTATATCCTTTTGTAGGCACAAGCCTTATAATGAACGTGCTGGGTTCCATTTCTGTTGTTAATCCGCTATTTGACGAGGAGAAATGATTTTACACAGCGTCCATTGCGTAGGGGAATCTGCTTAGCCTTCCATGTTGACACTGACTCCAGCCCCAACCAACGGTTTTGCTATGGTGAGCGAGTTCAAACTTCCAATATTGCTTAGATCACTTTAGGAGTTGCTTTATTTTATAATACTTTAGAATTGTGTAGGTAGGGAACATATTTGAATATGTATGGGGGTTTCATCGACTTTAACGACTATATATATTGCTGCGATCAAATCTGCTACAGTAGTATGTAGGGCCTGAGATAGGCGGACGCCATGGGCGGTTATTTATTACATAGGCGCATATTTTAGGCCAACTTGAGTTCATATTTAATAATACCCAACAGTTGTTTTTATTGACAAAATATATATAAAGACACAGCTACAGGTATTCTTTTTACCGCAACGGTCATCGTTTATTCAAAAATCATCGATTTGAGGAGAAAATGGAGAAATTCTACCACTACCACCGTCAAAACAATGGACGCGCACCAGTCACGGGAAATTGGGCCGGCGGTAGGAGGGAGCATATAGTATAAGCCTGCGGCGTTGTGATACATAGGTTTGCCGTAGGGGGCGCGGCTGTTCAACTCCCGTCCGGAATAGGCCTTTTTCCACAGGCTGGTGTCGCACCTTATCTGGTTGGTTACGCAATGCCTGCAGCCAAACATACCCCTGGCAACGCATTCTTTAGCCTTGGATCACTCAGTATATGAGTGTAATACCTTCATAAGGCCCGTATATATCATTTTCAGAGAAATTCCAATGATTTCATTGTATTCTATGGTATTCCAGCTCCAATTTGATGTATCATACATATATATCACTTCAATGATACTATAGATATAGGTTAGATAACACAGGGACACCAAAACTGAATATACAGTAATACATTGGCAGGCCTAGCTATAATATGCTTATCTTTTTCCAAGCTGAACCCAAGATAATTATCAACTATAAAGTTTAGACATCCCAGACTTGTTGATACAATACCCTTGCTTGCTCCAACAATTTAATCTGTCTAAAAATAACACTGCTGCAATCACACCCATCGTTCACACTTTAGGTGTGATTACTGTGTGTCTCTATATGAATACCGCTGGAATCGCGGTGTTTGTCCGAGCGGCCGCGTTACTAGACAGTGGGCCGTTAGGCGGCGCTGAACGGCAACACCTGTATTGGCGTGCGGCGGTTAAAGGGTTAAGTAGAGTTGTAGCATACACGTTCTACTTGTACTCAATAGGTTGTTAGTTAACGGAGCTGTCCACCAAAGCTACCTCTTTTGCAAACCTGGTCGAGTTCTAGCATAATTTTTCAGCGATTGTCAACTTGAGACTATAATATCGGTCATCTATGAGGCATCCTATTTACATTTTGTGCTAGGTGAAGCTAGTTTGCTGGATTACATCCTGTAATTAACGTACAGGAGAACTATTTCAAGTCTTCGTTACCTAGTTACCTATTCATAAAAAAGGGACTAGAACTACCGTCATTGAACTTTCATGTAACATAATCTTTTTCTATTGGTAATTTCTTTATTGTCCGTCCTTTGTTGCATTGCATCATATCTATATATCAATATCCCTGTAAACCAGCCATACCATAGTTGTTTTTCATAATGATTAATTGGCATCATCATTGCAATGTCATGTTTGCATTCCATAAAGCACACATACACAAAGAACATACATTCGTTCAGAATACAAAGTAAAGCTCTGTACCCTCAATTAGTCTTAGAATTTAAAAAAACCCAAAAAAACCCAGTTTATAGCACTAGTAATATATATGTATATTTGTACAAAGGGAGGTGCGCAAAATGAACATTACCTTTTTAATCTCTAGCTGCTCAGAATACTCGTTGCTTTCTTTAGTTCCTTCCCAAGCCCTTCTCTGTAAAGACCAGTGGTTTTCCCAATGAAAGAAGTTGCAACTTGGACTTTTTGCTGTGTGCCGAGGGTCTCCGAGGGCCAATTAAAGAAAGTGGTAGTGTAGGCAATCAATCTCAACCCTATCTTAGCGGCCGTTTCAGCGAGTCTTTATTAATTAAAATACCAAGAGTGGGATAAAATGCAATGCTTCACTCAGAGCTAGCATTTTGCTCAAGTCTAGGTTTTGGCATTTCCTAACCGATGGTTGCTAGCCGAGAACAAGCATTCTTTTGGTGTGAATAAATTATCCACTTTCTTGTGATGGTTAGTCTACCCTGCAGCAGAGAGTCACATTATGCTTGTACGTCCTATACACCGTGCCTATATACGTTGCCTAAAGGTTAGAGTGGTCAGATGGAGACTTCCAGCGTACTGCAAAATAGTATTCCTTTACTATCTGTGTGCTACTCACTGTGATACTGTGAAAGGGGCAGGGTGATAGTGTCTCAGTGTCACAAAAGCGTTCCCAACAGACCATGACCAATCATTCAAGACCAAAATACCTGATTGACCTACTGGTGCTTAATATATTTCGATCCTAGACTCAGGCAGTTGAAGAAATGGCAAGTTGACTGGATGCAAGTGGGTTACAAAAATGATCGATAAACTATATGAACCCAAACCTTTCAATTGTCATTTATTTATGTATGACATCAATTCTCATATTGTGTCAGTTATTAATCACCAAAGAGCGACAACAAGTTTTTTCACCAGAGGTCGTGTCTAACCATGTCTCACCTGACACCAATCTCTCGTCCCACTCCCTGGTCATGCTTTATCATGGTAGGACGTTTTTGGTGGTGCTCTATTATAGGAATTGCTCCGTCACATATCATGAATGTCTCAAGATTCATGAAATTCGTCATATCGCACCAGCATGCAATCTGGTGTGTTTATCATATTTCATGGACTTGCAATGATTCTATTACATTCCAAGTCATTTGTATGTGAATCATACAGGCTCTATCCCTTGGCCTAACTGATCATGCTAGCTCTATATAATAGGCTGCTGGAGGCAACCCTTGGCTACGATCAACATGGCTGCCCCTATGGCTGCCCCTATGTGATGAACAAGGAGCCAGCATATAACCTGGATCGTGATGTTTTCTAATCAGTACAGTCGACCTAATATATAATGCATTGCAATAACACCAGCAATAAAGCTTGTAATGGGATGAAGTCTTGCAGTCATTCATTTAGTTTACTAGTCACGTACGTTAGTAACAATCCGGCTTCTCCAGTGTAGTCGGGCCTTAAGGATCTTTATGCTGCGAAGGTAATTTGGTTGACATCTTTAAAAACGCCGCATCTTGGATCTTCCAATGGCTCTTTGGATCGGATTCCTAAGTATACCGAAGTGAATATCTGTGCAAAGTTGTTACTTGTATCACCATTTCAACGATTTTTCCTAAAAATGTGCTTTTATCTGATCTAGATCCCAGAACGCTAAACGTAGACTTGATCTCAAATGTAATGCTTAATAGCATGTTTTCAATCATGGTATGAAAAGAGGGATGGTGGAAGACCGCGGCATTATTGTAAGCGAACTATTTACGAACAGAAAAAAATAGTTTTCCTGAAATCTCGCACAGTATTTGGTGATTTTATGTCATATCTTATATTCGCATCTGCTATGACAAAAATGAACAATAATGATAAGATAATTAAAATGGTAATGCTAGAAAACAACCTAGAATAGAACTTTGTGTAACCGGACGTTTGTAGGGCCACTCTACTTTGTGAGTCCAAATCTTTTCCACCCTAAAACTTTCTGGAAGGACCCGTCAAATGAACGAAACAATTGTAATAGGATATGAGAAAAATACTTCCATAACACATTCAATATGAATTCAAAGAGAACAGCAATGGCAGGATGTAAAACCACGTCCATGAAATGAATCTCATATCAGAATAAAGATTGGCAAGGCTCATACCGTACATGGAAATTACGACGAATTATCCCAATGACCCAGAGGGACGGTTTGTAAATACGACTGCGAATTATGTCGAAATGTGTGTAGTGAGTTGAGGAGAAGGGAAGAGGGCGTGTGGGGAATTAGTTTTATAGTTTGCACAAGCTGAAGCAGCACCCCCTCACACCTTCCTACTGCTGCACCTTCCCCTGACGGTGATCTATCTGCAAGTCCGTCCCCATACTCGACCCAGCATGCCGAGCCGAGCTGTGAGCGCATTCAAACGAAGCGACATGCGGCGGGCCGGGAGCTGAATTCAATCACCAGCCTTAATGGCTTTACCCCAATCTCCAAACAAAACCTAGGGCGAGAATCTGAGTTGGTTTCTTTTCAGTGTTCTGATTCAGATGCATTTGTCATCATTATATCAGTGCTACTGTGTAGAATATTTATTGTGATATATAAATAGAGATGGACTCGTGTTCTCACTTTACCGCTCTGGGTACACTCACGGCGCATATTTCGGGAAAATGCAAGTCAAATGTGATGAGCAAAATAATCGACTACATAGACACACTTATACCCCTTGGGCGACCCATCTACATCTAAAGAGAATTATTTGTTCCTGGCCATTCTCGGAACTTGCGGGTTGTGGGTTATATGCAGGCTGTTCCCATGGATTCCTACCAAGAAAGTTAGCTTTTGCAGCTTCCCAGGAAATACTCATTAGTGGGTATTCTGGGCGGCATCTCTCCTGGCAATACTATTATTTCAGTCCTGGTGCACTGCTCTGTTGGACGCGAGAGCAAGCACACGTAGCTGAGCCTCATGGTGGACGTTGATAGACTGACGAGAGCATGCGCCACATGCCGGTAACCAGGGTCACGTGAGCCAATCAGAAGAGGGTTAGCTTCAAATACCAGGTCTGACAGACGACATTTTTGCCATGACATTCATCTTGAGGCTTTTACCTAAGCGTCCCATTTTAAAGCTGCGGGTTGGAGACGTGTACCCTGAAATAATATATTCTTGACAGTTACGTCTCGTTAGCAATCTATATCAGTTGGCAACAAAACTCGTTCCCAGTAATCATATCCTCTAGAAATGTTGTCTTTGAAATGGACGACAATGATTTGAATGGATATATTTACAGGGTTTATCGTCTGAGAGTTTGACTGTGTCCGTACTAACATTACAACTGTGTGCAGTTGTACCTTTTTCTTCTGTTAGCTACACGATCATATTGGTTGAGTTACTCTACTGCAAATTTCATCTAAATGCAGAAGCTTCTCAGTCCCTTTGATGGACACCACAAACAGATTTATCTATATGTTGTGGAATATATATAGGTCCCTTGAATGACGGTAGCTTCTGGATATCTGCAGGTTAAGTTGATCCTGACATCAAGCCTGAGTCAGGTAGCTACCGCATAACACGTCATAATAGCGTTCGTGACAAGCGAATGCGAAATGATGCGCGATTTCTATCGTAATTGCTTCTGATTGCAAAAGATTGGTGATATGTATCACATTTGTCACGATGCTAGCTATTGCTTGCTACCTGACAATGCATTGACACCCACGCAAACAAGCGGTCTCTTCGAGGACTAAATACTTTGAATTGCCCAGAGTCGTCATATTGGGCTTAATATATATGATATTTATAGATTATTTATGATGATGCTTTATCTACTAAGCAGCATCAGCTATGATCAGAAAGGATCCGTCCATGGTATTCCGAAGATGATAAGGGATTAGCTACACTCTGTGAAGACTTATCTGATATCAGATCAGGGGTGGCAGTCACTTGGGGGAAAAAAAGGTTTAAAAAATAATTGTCTATTCACCAACAAAGAAATATTCACAGGAAAATGTCATGGTATTTTCATGGTATTTCACAGTAGGAGCTATAGAAGGAAAAAGATTGCAAATATTTACCATGCTTATACAGTATATCTTCTTTCTTTTCTGTGTGGTCATGCCCTTTTCTCCCTCTTCTATATGGAAATGTTATTTACGAAAAGATAGTTTTATCTATCTCCTTTCATTAGGACATCGAATACGATTCAGTCTGACACTAGTGATTGATCGCTTTTGATATATTGTCCATTTCACATTTTGCTGTACAGATCCTTGTATTCCTGTTGTCCATCCTGCATTTATCATTACGAATATTTTTGTTTGTCCATTTTTCATTTTTCTTCACATACTAAGGAAACATAGTGTGGCTTCAGTTACGCGTTTCGCAAAACATTTGAATATTTTGGACGGGTAAGTCATGTGAAGATCCTTGTATGCATCTATAGGATATATGCATTAGATACATGTTATATATGATGAAAAATACTTAAAACATACCATATGATTAGTGAATAGGCTCCGATAGCACAATTGACGCTCAGGAGGTTTAGAAGTGAAACAGCCAGGCCTGTCGGAAAATGTCATCGAACCAGCACTAATTTTAAATATGTCTTTTGATCACATAGTCATACAATCAAGGCAATTTTATCTCATTGATTATTGGCAACTAAAGTAATGCTGATTTAATATATTTATTACATAGTACCTCACTTTGAATATACCAGTAGAAGGCTACTCACTGTACCTTTCATCAGAAATTCAGCAACATCATATTAGAATTTGATGAATATGTACCGATCTTGTTATTAGTATGTGACAAGAAGGGGTCCTTGCATAGAATTCCTAAACGGGCATACGTATACGCATTTCGTAACGATCAGGTGATGTTATGGCTCCCAAAACAGCATTTATCCCTGTATTCTGCATGAACCAATAGGCCCCTTCTGAATAGCGCACTTTGTAGCTGATGACAGAGGGGAGGCCGTAACGCTGTGTGACTACCGTGTATTATCCCGGCAGTGCAATATTAATGAATAAATGATGTGCTCGGCTACCCATGGATGGTTAAGGGAGTATGACAGAGGGTTAAGAGGAGCTCATTTAAGGGAAAGTGAATGACGCAACACTACTATCACTGTGTCCACACATTATACAGGATCTATTGTCGTGCCATAACCAGAATTTCTAGGTAATCTTAAGGGGACTTAAATCTTGTGGTTACCTTAATCTTACCGATATAAAACATGGAAAGCCACAACCGACTGATTGAAACAAATGCAGCATAGTAATCAGAAATGCCCTTTTAATTGAGACGATCAGAGGTTGTATATGAAGGACAATTTATGACAATTGAACTTTACGTGATTGCATCAATGGAAATTCAATATCACTTTTAAATCCGGCTTTTAGGATCGAAACTCCACCTCTTACGATTACAAACCTACCTCACCCGTGGACGAAGGTTGACAGTCAAATTGTCCACATTAAACCAAACAAGTCCTCTCAGAGCTATGGAGAATAATGGCACCTACCAGATCTCCAACGATTTATTTACGTCACACAGACGTAGCTTGTGCTCTTTTTTTATACCACCCACTGCGTTAAAAACAATGCCTTTTCTGATATTACTATTCACCACTGTCAACCCTCGAGCTGAAATCAAAACGTGGCTGGTTCACCTCTATTATCATGTCTGTCCGCTGACTAGTCGAGAAGAACAACCTAGTAATGTGTGCCTTGTATTGCTCTCTCACCCTTCTCCCCTGAATGCAGTCTATTTCCATCGATGGAGAGATACATTTCTGACAATGAAGTTTTCATTTATCAAAGACAAAAATAGAAAACCTGGAAATCCCTCAAACATCTCGGAAAAAAATAAAACAGCAACAACAAACCACACACACAAAACAGACCATAATGTAATGTTTTTGAATTCCTCTCCATCCAATCTTGTCAAGGACTACGTCTTCTCCAATGACATAGATGGCTGCGACATTGTCGTCTACTGATGTTTGTACCAGGCCTCTGCACAAGCAGGCCAGTTCCACGTATATATGCTGCGTGCCTGTTATTTTGCGCAGGTATCGAACTAGCAGGTCCGTGACCGAAGCTGAACTAGTTCAGACCTTTTCATACAACATCAGCCTTTAGAACTCCCAAACTAGTGGTAGATATACGTGAAGAGCAGAAGATGAACTATTTCATCAAATCTAACATATTTTACCGAGCCTTTACTAGATGTAGATTAACCTCACAGATCTTGCATTGAACAAGACAATTTCACATGTCATTAATGTGGATGAAATTGTAGCGGATATTTGAATACCTTTTATGGACCCTACGTATATATATTGCTTAGACATACCTAACGTAAATCTGTTGCAGTCTGTAGGGTAAATATAAGTCAAGATAACTTTTGATTCTCGGTCTCAAATTAGCTAATCATTCATATGCCTGACAGAACAATGATATTTGTTCTTTGAAATATATTTACTTGCCCTCCTCTCCACATGAAGCAGTGTTAATGAAGCAGAGTGCTTATTTCAAGTGAAAAGTACATAATTTCTTTTCTCTGCTCGGTAAAGTTATATCATGTTGTGAATAATGCATTTTACTACTTTCGCTTCTAATAGCCGGGCTCAGACAGTAAGTCTCATGCACATATCCTTGATATGGCTTCTAATCATGCTGAGATATGGTTACTGCATCCAGCCTTGATTAAAAATTTAACAATGTTAATCCTTACCCCCTTGTCTGCACATGTAACAGGACTACATTACATAGTCTACCGGAGCTGCATCCACTAAGCATAGAACTAACCCAATACAAGAAGGATACGTGGCTACATCAGCAATGAGCAGAGTCAAGTCAGGGGTGAACGAGTCCTATTTTATAGCATGTTCATAGGCACAGCACCCGACGCTCTACTGGCCAGTGTCTCATAGATCTGACTTAAAGATAATATAAACCAATTAGGCCCTGTTAATTAATTCTAAAAGCCAGGCTCCATCCCACACATGAGCAGATGCTGTGTGGAGTGGAGCCTATGACTCATTTCCAAACAGGGAGAGTTGCAGGTGAGACCAAGCACCCTGACCCAACATGGGACGATTTTGTTAGAAACTCTCCAAGCATTAGTCTGGGACCTAGTACTAATTTATACCAGGGATCTGTTTCAGTAGTTTTGTGACATGTCTAGATGGCGTCTGTGACACCATACGGACAGATCACAAGATTGCAATCAATGACACACGGAGTTTCATTCACTTCTCGTAGGAATTAAGCAATGACACTTTAACATGAGTAAGGGATACATATAATCTATAATCATTCCAAATATGAAGAAGATTGACCACTCCAATTTTCTGATATTTGCTAGTCTTTTTCCGCTGTTGCTTGCACTGTTGGTGCCGCTGTTGATGTCTGTCTAGGCCTAATGTCACAAGACTACTGAAACAGGTCCCTGGAGAGATTGAGGCGGTCGCGACACACCTCAAGCCTTGCAGTGCACCTATAAATACCCGAGGCCTCTCACAGGTCATGATCACAGTATGTCCGACTGTCAGAGTAGACACATCACCATGGGTGTACCGGCATGGACTAAAAACTACGAGTAGTAGGGTTTGATTTTCGTTTCAATATGTGTAATGAATAGGACAGATCTACTTGACGGTAAACAACAAATGATAACCGTCATATGCATGATATGTCTAATTGTTTAGGATTAGGGCAGAAAGGTAAGAGCAGTGAACCATGACTACCATTCTCTGACTTCTGCCACTTCTGTCCACACAGACACGCATGTATGTGCAAACAATTAAGGAGCAATATGTCTGTCTGTGTGTCTCTGTGTTTGTGTATCTATATATCTATGTGTATCTGTGTATATCTGTGTAAACCTACTCCTCATACTGGATGTGAAAACTACACTCACTGTTAATCCATGCATGATTTGTCCATGCCCCACCTATAGTCAGCAGCACACCACTTGGGTATATCCCCCCTCGTTTGCTGCGGTGCGGCGGTGATGGTCATCAGTAGTGCGTCACACACAGGCCTGCTCTAACTGAGTGAGGGGTGGGTCTTAAATTTTGTTATGACATTCTCAAAGAGTGATTGATTTGTATCAGCTTCAATGACAAGATAGCCGACCGTAGGTAGATACAGATGTGATTAACGTGTCATGATCAATGACCATACCTTATCCTAAGTTTTAAAACAAGATCCTCTCTACCTCTGACAGGAGCGTCTTTAACTGTATCTTATTATGTCTTTTTTCCCATTTGGCTTAAAGAAGAGAGCTGCTTCATTTATACAGAGCATAGGAGTACAAAGATCTATCCCATTAGTTGTCAGTTAATAAATGACAAGTTAATTCAATATTTACTTAAATTGATACTTTTTAAAATCTCACTCTCTTGCTAATCTTCCCTAATCTTATCCAATTAAATCAAAGGCGCTGCATGTTTCATGTGTTTCAAATAGAAAGAGTTTATGCTTTCAAATATCTAGGTATAACACTGGATCCACAGCTTACCATGAATAAGCATATCGAAAATAGCATCAGCATAGTATCACATAAAATCTTCTTATTAGCAAAGATAAGAAAATATCTTGATGTGCATTCTTCTACATGTCTATACAAGTCAATAATATTGCCTTACATAGATTATGGAGATATTTTGTATGAATCGGATTCTGCCTGCAAACTGAATATACTTCAATCACTACAGAACAAAGCATTAAGAATTGTTACCAAAACAGAAGTAAACACAGGCAACATTATTGAACTTCATAGAAGACTGAAAGTGCCATTACTGAGAGACAGAAAGAGTAGTCACTTACTTAGCTATATGTACAAGAAACAGAGTACAGAGTCCCTTATTGATAAGCCAAGAAGAGCCACAAGATCAGTTGAAGCTGTGAAATTCCGAATAAATCTGCCCAAGATTGAAAGATACAGATCTGGTACCTTATACAGAGGTGGAACACTGTGGAATGCATTGAAACCAGAAACGCGAAACATTGACACTTATGGTAAATTCAAGATGGCACAAAAGAAACATGCCCTGAGTAAATTATACAATATTTAAGTCAACCATGAAATTTGGTTTCTCCTCCTGCTCACCTCTTTCCTCTGTACCAAGGGTTTAGTTTTACACAAATTGCCTAACCATATGGTGAACATTGTAACACTGTATATTGACTGTGTGTATGGCATGATATTCCTCTCCAACCGCTAATATTTGAATTAAATTGTACTTTCTTCAAAAGACTCACTATTGTACAAAATAATTAACTGGTGAAACATCAGACTATTGGGAATCCACCATCAAATGTTAAAGTGGACTGGATATCCACCAAGGTGACAAGAAGAACACAACAAAAGACTCCAGAAATGACAAAGACACTTGTAACAAAGGACTGACTATAGAATTTATACATATTATTATATAACGATTAATATATATATATAAATACCGAATGAAATGGTCATTATTATTCACCTCGGAGATATATTGGACTAAAAGTTACTTAGGAAACCGACAGCAAAGAGTTAGAGTAGGCAATTCATTGTCTACTTATGCTGACATTAATTCTGGTGTCCCACAGGGCAGTATTTTAGACCCCCTTTTCTTCAATTGTTATATCAACAATATTCACAAACTGGGCTTTTCCTGTTCCCACATCTTTTACGCTGATGACTTGGTCTTTTACACCTCGGATCTGTCCCATGCAGCTTCGGTAAACAGACTAAACAACGAACTAGATATGTTAAGCACTTGGTGCAATACTAACAATATGCAAATAAACGTTAAAAAAACTTAACTTACTATTTTCGGAGCTAAAACTAAATTGAACAAAATTGATCATGATCAGACAGTAAACAAAGCCATCCTAAATGGAGGTCAACTACCACATAGTATGAGCTATAATTACCTAGGGATCGTACTGGACGAGACCCTATCATGGGAAAAATGTATCAATGATACTCTGAGGAAAGTAACCATAAACTCTTTAAGTTATCTAAAATAAGGAAGCATTTAACCCAAGATATTAGTGTCAAAATCTATAAATGTATGGTTGCACCCCTCTTCGATTACCCCAGTTATTTTGTTGGTGGAGCTAGCAAGAAACTTTTGTCGAGACTTCATAAATCGCAAAATAGAGGCCTAAGAATATGCACACGGTCGAACGTCAGGGAAATTTCTTCAAAGAGATTACACGAACAGTGTAATGGAGATACAGTCGAGTTCAGAAGTCGTTATCTCAATCTTTTACTTATGCGCAAAGTAGCAGACAATATTAACTCAGCAGATAATCCTAAAACCAGGAATCAAGAAAAAAGAATCATCAGGTTAGATAGACCAAGAACAGAATTCTTTAAAAAGAGCCCACTATATAGGGGTATAGGTGGTTGGAACGGTCTTCCAAAGGAAATACAGAATAGCTCGCTATATAGTTACAAAAAATTCATCAAGGCGAAATTATCTTCTGAACTCGGCGCTCAGCTCGAAATACACTGACCGGTAATCGTCTTCTTGTTGTATAGAATCTGTATAACTGTATAATACTCATCATTACTTCATCCCTTGTAAATAATGTATATTCCCGGAGACGTTGGTTATTTGTATGAAAACTGTTATGATCGCAGAGCGGCCAGAATACCTGCCATGGCAGAGGCCCTATTGTACAACTTTTGTGCAAATAAAAAAAAAAAAAAAAAAAAAAATATACCGTTTCCGTTGTCCAGGTAGTTGCTGTGGATAATGCAATATCCACGGTGATAATTCGTTACGCGTGGTGGTGAGCAGCTCATAACCGTTATTTGCTCATTCCTCTTCTGCTCACCGACCAGTACACTGTGGTTTTTCTCACTCGTTGGGAAGATTTTAAATTTTATAAATTTTATATATTTTTGGGGTTAGCTCAATTGTTTGTACTACTTTGTGGCAGGTTTATGAGTTTTATACTCGTTGTATATTTACTTGAATAAAGCCTGTTATTGTTAATTACTATGTAATTAATTCCACCAACTACTGCCTTGTCTTACTTATTATGCAATGAGGTCAATATTATATATATATATATATATATATATAAAAAAAAATTCTTTTGCTAAACTTTCCACACTCAAATTGAGAAAACAGGTTGTACGATAAGAACACATGTTTTGCAGAGTTTGTAATGATTGATCTGTAGGGGTAAGTCAAACCGGCGCCTGCCGATTCCCCTGCAGTATCAATAAAGATCATTAAAAAGAATGTAGATAATGTATTAGTAAACATGACCTTACAAGGCAGGAAAAGAAGATATAAAGTCGGCATGCTAAGAAGTTCATTTTGTATTTTCTTGTCTATGAGATCAAGTTTGTTGCGAGTGTGCGCTGAGGTTGATTTGATTACTTGCTGTAATACTTGCTGTAATAATGTGAAACTAATTGTATGTGTTTACTTACATACCTGAGTTCGCAATAGAAAACATTTATTTTCCTTCACTGCATTTACACATGGAGGAGGATTGAGGCTGGATGAAGTACTCGTATTGTGTGGTTGGTTTTCCTTTCTTGGAGTCGTGGACCATCTGCACAGTCCTCAGAGTATGCGTAGCTTTGTTTCTTGCAGTGTTGCAGTTGACCATTTTGGTATACCGATATTAGGTGGATGAATGGAAACCATCCATGCAGAGAAATGCTTACCGATTGATTTTGCATGGATTGTGCAAGAGACCAGCACAAACTGATTTTGTTCACAGACCAACATAATGAAGTGAAGAAGCTTTGATTTCGTTGGTAATCCTCAAGATCTGAATGGGAAAATTAAATCGATATGTAATCCGAAAACAGTGCAGGCAACTAACCGTCCCATATTTTTGAAATTCCGACGTGAGGGATGCAGTGTGTCCTGGCAAAGCATTATTTAGATTATTAGGCCAGGAACCCACTGAACTCTAATACACTACGAAAAGCCTTCCGGCACACAACGACACAGAATTGTGGTATCATATAAAATTCCGACACAGCAACGATGCAGCGATTCAGTTTTGCACTCTGACATTCTATGAAATCGAATTTTTCAACATTCTGTTGAGGCTATGATGCAGCAATTTTGAATACTAGTTATGTCGTAGCCATGTCGGGGACATATCACCAGCAGTGGGTGCCCGGCAGGGAAGGACCATATGGTAGACAAATGTTGAGACAAGTTGCATCGGATTTCCGGTTAAAAATGAGGTGATCACGGTCCCGATGCACCTCACGATATAACCTATACACTGATGCAGATCCCGAGGTAGTATTTTTGTTTTCAAATGTACAACACACTATGATTCAATACATTTTATTCCACGTAAAGCCTTTCTATGTTAGTCAGTAGTTTTTGTGAGAAAAGTCCTACTTTAGTAGACCGATACTAGCGAAAATTCCTCGTGCGGCCCCTGTGTGACCTGGTCTTTCGAATACTTGTACAACGTGACTTGACCTATAACAAAGGGCCTCCAGGTAATCAGAGAACAAAGGCCTGAAAGCACGTGTGCACCAGCTTTCGTACATAATTAACGAAAACGTGTTCGTAAATACAGTGTGATACAACAACGAAGAGAGTTATTTTTCTAACATGTATGCAGCCGGTGGTAATAATTAAAATTCCCATGGTGTAGATATGCGAGAATGCGCAAAATTATCAAACTCGACTCGAATTTATGGAACAGCTTTATATACTCTTTCCATCAATCGATTTTAGTTTCCCTAAAATATAGCGAATTTCACATTTATACAAATCAAAGCATATCATCATAATTAATTATATGCACATTTTTAATGCAATTGTCTCTGTCATTAACCTCGTAGCTGTGATATCCGTTATTTATTAGGGAATCTTTTCTTGCAGCATTGATTGATTTCCCATTTGATATTTTTATACGACCGCACTTTGTTCTGGGGATTTATCGGTCTTTCTTGTATAGATATAAGTTTAGTAGTCACATAAGTTATTTGGTGAATTTAGATGTCCTACGATTGTCATATCATAAGTTTATAATCTTAAGCGGTAATTCAGAACAGGAGGCGATTCTTAAAGAACATTCTAACGTGGGCAATGTTATGAGTTATGAGTGAAAATAGCTCTCACATCCAAAAAAAATATAAAGCATATGGTATTCAACACTTTAATTTCATAAACAAAATACTCGCCAGAAATAGGTGCTGAATATGTTTTGAAAAAAAAAGTTATATGGACTTTTATTACCCACCTATTACGAAGTCTCCATAGGAAATGTATAGAGCACCTGGAATTAGCTACCAGGAGATTACGGAAAAAAGGCCCATCTAAAATCAGATTAAGTCATCATGTACTTCAGAATAAGTTCATTTAATATTTATTCAATATCAATTATTTAGAATCAGTTAAGATAATCTCATTTATCATCAGAACGCACTGTCATAAAATGTTTTGCATGCTAACATCACGGAAATATAGCAAACTATATATTGGTGGAGGTATAGACCAAATAACCACCATGCTAGACAGTGATGTAGCGTTATGGCGTGATCTGGAAGTACAATAAACTTTGTATTGACCATGTAGGTGGATAACAAATACAATAACGACTGGATTTGGGTACGAGTTGCTATAATCTCCTCGCTTTCGCTCGGATATTACTTCGCATCAACTACTCGGAGATTACGGCCACTCATACACAAAACCAGTCATTATTGTGTATCTATTACCCACCTATTACGGGGTCTCCATAGGAAATGTATAGAGTGCCTGGAATTAGCTACCTGGAGATTCTGGCATGTCAGAATGCTAATTATTTAGAATCAATCAGAATAATCTCAATTACCATTCAGAAATCACTGTCATAACACACTTTGCATCCTAAAACCACAGGTTAATAGCGAACTATATTATTGGTGTAAGGCCCGGCGTCCACCTACTACGATATGGCACCGATATGGTCTACGATGCACCTCCTGATAGAAAATCAAAATCGCATCGGAAGGTCACCTAATACCGGGGCAGTTGAGCACGTTTCTACGATAAGGCACCGAAAAAAAACTATTAAGATGCATGGTGGATTGGCATGTCTAGACATTTGTCTACGATTTTGCACCTTCCCGATATGTCTCCGATATTTGCTTTTTGTATCGGTGCCATATCGGTAGGTTTAAATTTCTATCGTAGTAGGTGGACGCCAGGCCTTAGAGGGTGCATCCACCAACCATGACAGGGCTGCGACAACGGCTTTCCGACAAGGTCCACGACAGCTCTACGATTGGAAGGCGTGTCGTAGCCTTGTCGTGGTTGGTGGACCCTAGTTCCCGACAAGAGGCTACGACAAGGCCCCGACAGGCTGCGACACAAAGCTTGTCGGGAGGTTGTCGGAGGCCTTCCAACAAGGCCACGACAATATCGAACATGTTCGATTTTTGCTACGACTGGACCTTTGTCATGGAGTGTTGTGGTTTCCTCGATATCACTGTCGTAGTGTGTCGGAACCATGGACGCCTTTTTTACGGAAACCGGCAACGTCTACGAAACGCCCTGGACCGCTGTCCCGACAATGCTCTTCTCACGACAAGGCTGCGACAAGGCCGCGATTGGAACTTTCATGTCGGCACTTGTCGTAGCCTTGTCGTGGTTGGTGGACGCACCCTCTTAGTCTACACCAAATTACTGCCACGCTTGACAGTGCTGTGGTGTCTGGAACTAAATGGCTTACAGAAACTTTTTAATTGCAATATAGGCTTGTTATTAATCTTGTAGGTGGGTAATAAATACAATAACGACTGGTTTCGTATACGAGTGACCGTAATCTCCTCGTAGTTGACGACGTAATATCCTCGCTAATCGCTCGGATATTACTACGCGTCAACTATTTGAAGATTACTGCCACTAGTACACAAAACCAGTCATTATTGTGTATATATCTTGGCTAAAATCGGGCTTCTCTTTACGTCCCCATTTTTCTTCTTCCCAATGAATAATGAATAATAGTTAATCACGCTGTTATTGGGTGTCTTGTTTCCCATTTAGTGTGCAATATGGGGGGGAAATAAAAACATAATGACAGGAAAAGGACTGTGGACTCCATACAATAAAATTACTAATATTCTAAAACAGAACCTTAAAAAATATATTCAGCTTCAATGTCATTTTGTCCTACATGTTCTGTATAATCTTTCTGATGAAAATAGTATGCATAATATAGTATTGACTCATTCTGAACCTGCGGAAAAATATTTTTCCAACCACGGTGTTTTTACGACACCCCAACGGAACGAAAAAAATATAAAAATACGATCATTCTCAACCTGCGTCTCACCCTCACTGATAGTCACATCCTGGTCATATGATTTAAACATGAAATATAAAGCTTTAAAGTGGCGACATAAAGATGACATCGCCCGCTTATATATGTCCCTTGCAACAAAGAAATAAGTTAAATATTTATAGTTTCAGCCTAAACTCTCATTAAACCCATGTCTCACCCTCATTGATATTCTCACCCTGTTCACATGATTGAAAATAGGCAGACATATGGGCGATGTAAATATAACTAACTCATCTTTACGTCATTAATTCTAAAGGCTAATATCTCATATTCAATTCATGAGAACAGAATGACATGACCGGTAAGGGTGAGACATAAGTTGAGGGTGAGTTTGAGACTGAAACAATCAAATTCCCATTTAAACCTTTTTCCTATAGACATATATGAAATTGGCGACGTAGAGATGAGTACTCGTCTTTACATCGCCGACTTTAAGACTAATATCCCATATTCAATTCATGAGAACAGAGTTGGACCATCAGTAGGGTGCGACATAGGCTGAGGGTGAGTTTGAGACTAAAACAATCAACTTTCAGCTTATTTCCTTATTCCCAGAGACATATAAAAATCGGCGACATGAAGGTCACTTTTTGCATCTTTACGTCGTCCATTTTACAATGAAAATTTAAGAGATATCATGTCATATTGATAATGTTGAGTGATACTTAAGAAGGGATGATATCCACCTATGCCATATTTATGTTTATGTATTATGTGAAACCATGGTTACGGTGACAATATGGAGTAGATGTATGAGTTGTTTCCGAGAAATTCGTTTTGAACGAGCTGGTTATGGCGAGTTCAGAACGAAACAATGAGTAAATCTACCCCGTATTGTCACCATCACTATGGTTTCATATTGTTACATACCTGAATTCCGTCTAAAATAGGTAAAACTGACCGTAATTTGACGTCGAAGTCACTTTTTGCAACTCGCAAAGACGATGTATATACTAGCAGACATGCCGGAAGAGGATCACAATGTGAGTCCGGGCTTTAAAATATAACGCATTCTGATTGGGCAAGAGTCCCAGGGTTCCCCATAGCGTAGGGAATCTCCGATAATGACGTCACACTATTTTGTCTCACTTCGCGCGTTCCAAGGCGTCTAGCCACCACCACGGAACAAGTTATTGCATGAATTTACCAAATATCGAGGGAGCAAGCGTGTAGGATTCACGTGATACACTTTAGATAGCTTAGATATGCTACGCCGATCGATACGAACACTCGCCGTCAAGTTTCACCAACTTGACAGTAGTGCGGCCATTTGTTGACATCTGCGAGTCGCCCGCTCGGCGAGTGTTCATGTTGGTATCGATCGGTTTTGCATATCTAAGCTATATAACATGTTTCATGTGATTCGTACTCATATTCCACTTTGGTGTTTGATGTATTTTCACACTAACTCGCTCCGTGGGTTCTGTACGACGCCACAGAACTAGCGAAGTGAAGGGATCCGCCATTTTTAAATCTTGCACCTATACCTGTGTTGTCGGCCTCTCGACCAATCAGATTGCATTATTTTTTCAAAGGGTGCAATCTGTAGCTCAAAGCATACAGGTAAGGCTCAAAGCATGCATTTTGTCACTCAAAGCGTGCAATCTGTAGGAACCCAAAGGCACCAGTACATCGTTTCACGGCGTACAGTGCAATCTGTGTATGATAATTATACCCCTAGCAGCAGTGTGTATTGACACTTACTTTGTGCATAGGTATATAATAATTACCTTTACATGATAAAAGTTGACAGAAACCCTTAAAGTAAATATGCTGAATAAGCTTCTTAACCCATATATACATTCTCTATTTTCTCAGCTAAAGATCAAAGAAATTGAACAAGTCTCTTTGCTTCATACAGAAAATACCTGTATTTGAAATATAAGTTATGTTGAGGACAATATGAATTGAGATAAATATCATTTCACATATTCTAAATGATATGGCGATGTAAAGATAAAAATTAGGGATGTTAACACTCGAAACTTGTACTCTCACCAAATGAGATATCTTGTAACAAATTCTTTATGATATTGCAGAATATGTTAACTTTTAGATAATACTCAATAAAAGTGTATATAATGTATTTGAGAAAAGGATGTCAAAAACGGGTTTCTCTCGTTTCGTGAGAACGGGTCATATAAATGTCATATAAGCATGAAATTAATAATATGGAAAAACTACCCAAATAGATGAACCCCGAGTCAGATGACCGGAGCTATGAAATACAGCAAGTTTTATATTGAGGTGAATTACAACTTTAGTATCTACCTTGTGCTGTTTGTGTCACGTTAATGTGTTGTTCATGTTCGTATGTTGTGCCTGTCTAGTTAAATGTTGATGTTGTATGTATCCGGAAACAACTGCCGTATGCATCATGCTCTTCTATCATAGATACTCTAAGATTGATTGAATAACAGATAATGACTATAACTATAACGACACTCGTGGAGTCAAATGACCTGCGAACTGTGGCCATATAAGCCCTGAGCTGAAAAACATTTGCGTAAAATATGATTGATTGGGCATGATTATACCTAATCCCACTATCCTGAATAAAAAAACCCAGAAAAACATATATGGAGGAAAGGACTTAATATTGTATTTTAGATGATAATGGGATATTGGCTCTGAGCACTAACAAAGCCATCTAGGAGAGATTGCAACTTACAGAGACGTCAAAAAGAGTTCCACAGAACGGAATGAGGAGGCAGTGAACCTAGCCTTACGTCAAAATTGTAGAAG
The DNA here is from genome assembly GCA_950022655.1 of Alentia gelatinosa. Taxonomy (NCBI): domain Eukaryota; kingdom Metazoa; phylum Annelida; class Polychaeta; order Phyllodocida; family Polynoidae; genus Alentia; species Alentia gelatinosa. The sequence continues at coordinate 130,092,018 of OX465579.1, forward strand.
TATTAATAAAACATCGTTATATTTTGGTAATGGTAATTCTGTTCATTTTAAATCTATAGGCTGTTAAAAGGCTCAATCCGACCAGCACTAAATATAGTGCCTCCTGAGATATAATTCAGTATAATTGCATATCTTGCAAAACTCAAAATTAATGCGACGTTAGGCAAAGAAAAGATAGTTTAGGCATTCTTTTCCTCGGATTCTGCAGTATTTATACGGAGAGCCTTATTTCCTTTGAAGCTGTAATTCTAACCTGTTTCACTAGTTTCGTGACATGTCGAGATGGCGTCTAGATGGTGTGTCCGGTTTCATAAGAACTAGGCATCAGACTTCGTTTTATCCGTTCTTGCTTGCACTGTTGGTGCCGCTTTTCATGTCTGTCTAACAATTTTGTCACGAAACTAGTGAAACAGGTCCAAGATGTGTAGATTTGTCTATTTCTTATGTTTGGGGTCTGTCTTTTCCTAAGGGCAGCTACTTGTGTTGTCACGAAACTAGACAACCCCTATGTCTGTATGGTGTCACAGACATGTCACGAAACTAGCGAAACAGGTCCCAGGTCTAACTGGAATATACATGAAAATATAATGCATGTGACAAGGCAGGTGTGTTTCAATGTAAATAATTATCATTTGATATCACTAAAATATCACTTAGGTACCCATTCCTTGTTTTTCAGGAATCCGTTAGAAAAATGCCATTTTCCTATAGAGCATTCCGGAAAACAACAAAGGGACATAAATAAACTCTTTCAGGAGTTTATCTTGATATTCTTTCTTCTAATAGCCCCTAGTTGCATCACATTGTTCTGCTGTCTGCGTCATTCCAACTAATGAAGGCTATCTCCCATACTTGGTGCAATGTCCATGACGAATCAGTAGACGAGACGTATTCTAAAGGTATTGCTTTTTTTTTGTCGAATTACACTTTTCATCTACAGAGTACCCGTTCAAAATGGATATGCAGTGAACGAAAGGATCCCAGGGGAAAGTCACTTAGCTATGTGGCAGGACAGGCTAGAATCTTTTGAGGAGCGTTTTACCTTTTATAATTGCATTAAAGAATGAGCCACGTATATGAGAAATGATGCCTACTGTGCAGGACACTCAGTCTCCTGCACATAAGATATGAATAAAGGAATGAAATTCATTTCATACCTTCTGCAAAAAAGCACAGTAAACTACAATTCCAATCCAGTGCATGTTTAATACAGTTTTCTCAATGCAGTCCTCTTCAATGTAGCCTCATAGCAGTGTAGAGACCTGGAGGAAAATAATTAGTTTTAACGGCTGACGTTCCATTTACATCTTCTGCAAAACGTACAGTGAAGAACATTCTTGCTCCGAATGTCTGTTCTGAGACAACTGGTGCAGTTTTGTTTTCTTCTGTGGACCCAATGTCTCATACTGATTTTGTCGCTATTGACTTCTAAGACACTTTCTCCTCATGATGCTTCGACGTCAAATACAGAAAACGAACCAAACAGTTCCTTGGAAAAAAAGGACAGCCTGGTTTTAATCAAAGATATGGAATTCCATTTATGCTGTAACAAAGGCGCATGTGAATTACATTTATGTTGTTACAACGGCTCATGTGATATCAACGCTGACAGCTGGATGTATCTCCTGGTAGTGAACCGCACCGTCACTCAACTGAGCAACTCTCGAGCATGTCTGACATTGGAAAATCTCAGTCTGTTGTTCACCCCCACCCCAACTTCATTTATCTCATGAATGTCTGGCGCACAATATGAAACGTTCCAGGGAAACCTCGCAGCAGCATGTATTACATTCGGTCTATTGCATGATAGTTTTAGCTGGACGTAGAGGATCATAAAAAAGTGCCCCTCACTACAATGTGCTTTTGACAAACTGGCTCCGGGTGTCAATTCTGAAAGGGTCCAAGGGTGTATGTCACTATTTCTTTTTCTCCCGATGCCTCATACTGCTTTCCTCTCTATTGATTTCACAGACATTTTCCATTTAGAATACTGCAGCGAACTGAAAGAATTCAACCTGATTTAAAGATTGTATTGCATGTAAAAGGCCTGTAAGCCAATACATTTGCTAGCTCCTCTTTGCAAAAAGGTGAACAATCATTGCACCGCATAAAGGTTGTAAAACAAACAATACTATAGCTGTCAAATGCAAGGCACCTAATAAACGAGGCTACAGCTTTTGTATGCATCGATAAGAAATAAAGAGATGGCATCTTAGAAATCGGATGCACATTCTACTAGAAACTTTCTTCTTGTGAAAATAGGCAGTGTTATCCCATAGACCATGAATACAGTCAGCCCCCTGTCTGTTAAGTAGAATATCTATTTTTGATCTTTGACCCTTTATACCATGTGTTATGAGAGAACATTCAGCTCCCTAGTGCCCAAAGATACCCCAATTCACTATCATAAACCTTGCAGTGAGTATCTTAAACAAAGACGCCAAAATAAAAGGATCAAATTTTGAATTTCGAATTTTGGCTAATATGGAGGTGGAAGTGTATACATATAGAGTTGAGGTGGGAACGATAGGAAAACGTGCAGCGGTCCTTTTCCTGTTAGCTCTGCCTTTATTCAGTGTTCTATACCATAACTGTTGATTTACCGACACCTGCATTGTTAGAAATTTTGTATTGTAATTTATGGACAAATGTGTCATAGAATAAACCATACTCCCAGTATCCAGTATCTCAATGAGTGTAAAAAACCTTTAAATCTAGAATCTCGGTTCTCCACCAGTGTAAGAACCTGAACTCCAGAACAGGGTTCTGCATTCAGCTGATTACAGTAGAGATATTGTATAAACTGATAAGATATTTGCTTTATCAAAATTTAGGCAGGAAATCTTATTTCAAAGGTAATTATTTGTTCTCCAGTACCTTATTTCGGTGATTTTTAATTCCGAAAATATCTATGTCAGTGCAGATCAACTGCAATTATATGATTCTGAGCAATGGAATAGTTAATTAATTACAGCTGAGATGTTTACGTAAAGCCAAGTAACTGCCTTCTGATGAGAGAAATAGCAAAGGGAAGGGTTGCGTGTGTGCCAGGCTCTATAGAGGGTGCGTGTCGGGGTCGTGGTGGTGGGGCACGGGGAAAGGTGACACACTGTGCGGGTTTTCCACCAGTCTTCAAGTGAGAACCTTCTGTCACACCAGACCGCTCGAGAGGCTTGGCCAACATCATTAGGCGTGTAGCCATTCCTATTTGTCGGATGTAGCTTAGTGGCTTGCTATACACGAGTTACCGTTCAGCACGCCTAGCGGTGCATTGATTAGTAAGACCGTCGCTCGGACAAACATTGGTCAGTCTGGCCTCAGGACAACAGAATAGAACGCTATCTCAACCAAAGTGTACCTAGTGGATGTGTTTTGTGGCAATTTCTTCGTTCCATAGGGGTTTACGAGAAACTCCATAGTTCGAAAAAAAGGCATTGGCGGTGGGTTAGGACGTGTATGCTACGCCTCGTTACCCAACATATAGTACCTAGTGGATGTGACTGTAAATCCCCGCTCCCACTTACGCCGATTTTGGCCCCGTTAGGCCTTATGATTGACATCCCGATTGGAATTCCATCGGAAGGTCAGACAAAATCGTAGCAGTGTACCACACTTCTATTATTGACTCACCGATTCACCACGAATGGCTACCGACACACCATGATTAAAAATACCAATTGTAGGCCTCCGGATAAATTGAACATGTCTGATCTGTTGTAAATATGTCGGAAGGCATGCGCCAAGGCGCCGTGTCGGAGGCATGTCAGGGCATGTCATAGTGTGTCGTAGCCCACATCGGAAGCCGAAGCCCAAGGCTTATTTGGGCGTGTCACAGCGACATTGTAACTGGTGGGTGTGGGGCCTTAAAGGCGGGTGTCCACCAACCACGACAAGGCTACGACAATGGCTTCCCGACAAGGTCCACGATTGCCCTACGATTGGAGGCCTTGTCTTGGTTGGTAAACCACAATTCCCCACAAGAGTCTACCACAAGGCCACGACAAGGCCACAATTGGAAGCTTGTCAGGCGCTTTCCGACAAGGCTATGACAATATTGAACATGTTCGATTTTTCCCACAAGTGGACCCTTGTTGTGGAGTGTCATGGCGTGTCGGAAGCGTGTCGCAGAGGTCTACGATAGGAAATTTTGGTGGAGCGTGCACTTCACGACACACCCCAACAAAGCTGTCGCAAAGCCCCCCTTCTTACGACAAGACTGCGACAAGTGCCGGTTGGAACTTTCTTGTCAGCGCTTGTTGCAGCATTGTCGTGGTTGGTGGATGCCACCCTTTAAGCCGGGCTCCCCCTGTCATGATATCGTCTTCCGACACACTTCGGTAGCTTTATGACTAGCGTTCTGACACAAGATCAAATTTTCTGTTGGAATAAACAGGTTTAAGGCGGCCATCCACCAACCACGACAAGGTTACAACAAGCGCCAACAAGAAAGTTCCAATCGCCGCTTGTCGCAGCCTTGTTGTAAGAAGGAGGGCTTTACAACAGCGTTGTCGGAGGGTGTCGGGAAGTGCACGCTCCACCAAAATTTATTATCATATACCTTTGCAACACGCTCCCGACACGCCATGACACTCCACAACAAAGGTCCAGTAGTAGGAAAAAACGAACATGTTCGATTTTGTAGTAACCTTGTTGGAAGGCTCCCAACAAGCTTCCAGTCGCAGCCTGTCGTGGCCTTGTCGTAGACTCTTGTTAGTAACAGGGGTCCACCAACCACGACAAGGCTATGACAAGCCTTCCAATCGTAGGCCTGTCGTGGACCTTGTCGGAGAGTCATTGTCGTAGCCTTGTCGTGGTTGGTGGACGCCCGCCTTTATCGTAGTAGTGGAACCTGATTATGACGTGGACTCCGATTTCGATACACAACTACAGCGTTCCGACAGAATGGCCGTGTCGCAGGTCTTTCCGACCAAATTGATTTGTCGGAGTGTGTAGGGGTTCTAATGAGCCAAAGGCAATACGTCTGTTTCCGAAGCCACCACACAGATAGCACCCTTGAACCAGGAGGGGTGTTTTTCAGTCACGACAATCGTTTATAGCGACCGTTTCGAGGCGTCAGCGTCCTATAGACCAACGATCGTAGAGAATCGGCCAAAGATCTTTGGCTACGATACGTAGCGCAGTTTGTTGCGTGCTATAGTAGCGATAATCGTAGGATATCGTAGGTGAAATTGTCGCCCAAAGAGTCGCAACTAACGACAAGGTTAAACATGTCATACAGGTATAATGGTTGTAACTTTTTTCCGATGCATAGATTTGTTGAAATCAGAAACTATTTTGAGAGATTTTTTCTATGTATCTGGTGTACCTATACCCGAAGTTTCATAGTTTTCCCGTGGAACATAAGAGACATTTTTCTAAATCATTATGTCATAAGTCACAACAGACCAAAACTAGTATCAAAGATTATGTTGAATAAACACTGCAAAAATTTAAAAAAAAAAAAAATCATATATGCAAACCCCCCCCCCCCCCAAAAAAAAACCCCAACAAACTAGTATCAGTCACATTTATGGTACTTCATATGCAACCTGACAGCAGCTATTAATTCATGTTCACATATCATATTACAACATGGTAACAATAATCGTTTATAAGTTATATTCATCTCATCATATTGTCTATACTGAATTTTGTTTGTTATATTTTTCTCTTTCACTTCTCCTGTTATCATATTGTTTCTCAACTTGCTTTACAAGCAATGAAGGTAAAGCAACTTGTGATACATTGTACACATTAATTCGGAGAACTGTATGCTAACAAAGAAATAAATAAACAAAAAAACATCTGCGGGCACTGCGTCCTTGTCAGCGCTGGTTGATCTTTGCCACCAGCCCAAGAGCTGTTAAATAAAGTTTGTTCGTTTCTGTTGCCGGTGCCGGACGATACGATAACTTCAACGGTAAACGACATCCTGGACGAATCTATTCCATTTACTGTTCTATGACAAGACAGAAGATATCTTCTAAATGAACGTATTTGTATACAACACCTTGTAAAAGCTTTAGATTACTTTTATCATCAAAACATCTTATGCTTACAACACATTATTTTATACAACACCATGGCTCCAAAGACTATTCTAAGCCAAAGACTATTCTAAGATACGTTTTTGTCGTTCGTATTTCACTCAACAGCCCCCTGCCCTAGGATCCCCGTACAAGCCTTTTTTATTATCGTTTGTACGATATCAAACGAACCCCAGAGGACAATCGTAGCAACTGCCTTACTCCTTTCATCTCCTTGGACGTGCTACCAATCGATGCAATATTACTTCAGTTCTGGCAAATGTCCAAGGGAAAGGATATATCATAAAAGCTATGGATCGCCCACACAAGTGTCGCACCACACTAATTTGCCACTTACGTGTTATTGGTTAGAGCATGTTCCTACGTTCAGAGGAGATCCTAGTCCATGACAGATATTGGGAGACATTTCTTGATTATAAAAATCAACATTGATCAATTCAACTATAGCACATAAAGTGGTACACCTCTGTCAGCATAGTGTGCAAAGCTATGTCTGCAAATATATGGATTCTGACGTTAGGAAAAGAGATGGTGTAGTGGGTGTTGGAGGTAGAAAGAAGCAGTGTGGATACTTAATCATAGGTGGGGAATACATGTATATGCTGCTTGAAAGATCAAGGAGGGAGAAGATATATCATCGGCCGCCAATGACATACATATACCGAAGAATTGCCTGAAACAGGATAACAAGGAAGTAGCGAGTACATTAAGATGGAAAGTAAAAATTTAAAGAACTCAAAAGCTTTTAGAAATGTGTCTAATCTTGGAAGGGACGGAAGTGGCTATTGTAGAATTTGACTAAATGCCTTGCTGTTGAAGATAAAAAAACACTTTATGCATTTAGCACCAGCAGTAAATTTCAAGGACTCCAGCGTTAATGTAATTAGATCCGCTTAATGAGTCACAATTGCAAGAGGTAATCATTACAAGAGAAGATCGTTAAATGTATTTGATTGTATTTATCTTATGCCGTACTAATCCAGTGTGATTAATGAAACTTTCAATTGATAGCATATCATTTGAATACAATTCTTTATTCGCCCCTTGGGTTTTCTACCATAGACCTAATATGGTGTGGGGCAGGGTGGGGGCATACTATTGATTCATGAAGTTACAATATATTAGGCTATTAGCAGCCATGATTCGGGACTATTTCAGGCTATTTATAGACATAACTCGATGTAATTAGAATTATTTGGTGAGAATTATTTGGTGGGACGAATTCCTGCAATTTTCCGTAGCTTTCCGTTACGGGCTCAAGATGTCCGTATTTGAAGAAGTTGGTCCCCATTTGATAAGCTAGGATCGTACTTTAAGGCCCTTTTCTGTATCTCGCACAAGGGTTATCTCTTAATAATATTCAAGTCTGTTCGCTAAAACAGGTATTAGCCACCCATAAAGGTGTCCATAAGCCAAGAAAAGAGAACGAAATTTGATTCCCCGTCACGGTTGCATGCAACACATGCCAGACATAAACAAGAAATCGAACTCATTTTGATGATGTTGAAATCTTTACTGTCTTTCTGATGTTGATAATTCACATATATGTAGTGATAAATTATTTCAATATAGCATATATTGCATGTCTGCATCTCTCTACTGAAATGACATAGAACTTATTCAGCTCTGCGTCAATATACGAAGACAACATTGACATCTCCAATAAAGGGGATAAACCCATGACATATTTATGTACAACATGATGGCTTCTGGGGTGTAAGGGCGCAGACAAATGGCGGTTGTAGACAGCACGCAATCAGCAGTCCGTCTCCCCCTAGCTGGAAATCTGTTCGACCACCAGCCATAAGATTTAAGAGTTGCACTCTGATTGTAGAACACCAACTCTGGAAGGGAGATTCAATCAATAGACAGTGTTCCTATGCAGACTGTCAGAAGTAGGGGAAAGCTGTCCATATGTATAAATACAGTGTACATTACACGGTCACCATATGGAAATAGCTTCGTTAAAAGAGTTATTCATCGGAAATATTGGAAGCCAATAGTTGAAAATGTGTATCATAGTATACTTTATTGAGGCTATTTTGAATTGAATTGTTCATGGCACAGGGAAGAATTACATGAAAAATATGGTTCTACAAGTATTGATGTGTGTAGAAAGAAAACAAGAAAGGGCCAAAATGTATATGAATCTAAAATATCTGACAGCAAATAGGATTCGATCTTAAACCTAAATCGTAGATAACGATGTTATTTATGATTGTAGTTTGTGCCATAGACCGTTTCTGATTAAGTAAAGCATACGGCCGCCTTATATAAAAACAGCATATTCATCATCGTTTTTGATAATCCATGCTGTTTTTTTGTCTGGACGGACACACGTCAGTCACTCCCTACGAACATGTCAGGCCCCGCATTATGGCATAAAAAGCCATCTGCATAAACACATCCTGTCTCGGTGAATCAACATTTATTATGGATGATTCATAGGGGTGTCAGCACAGGCCTTTTGCAGTTAACTTAAAGAAAAATATAGTATGAAGTGATGAGAACCTTGAACAATGGCTTTTTGTTATGACGAATAAAAATCTTGTCGAATGGCATATTCAGTTGGTTATTACCACAATTTAGGGGTCGGCAATAACGTTACACCGGCGTGGTACGGTAGGGATCTGGGGCAGCATTTCCCAACATTCATTACCCCAGATCCCAGGATAAAACAAGAGGAAAGCCGGTATGGGCTAATAAAATTTTATTAAATTTTATAGTTCTTATTGATATTAATAAGGTTATACAATGAATATCAATAAGTGTATAATTGACATATGTATATTGTTGTCAATTATGAAGAGTATATGATAACATAATGAAGTTATTATGTAATATTACATAGTTTTGATGAACATGTAATAATAAAATAATACAAATAGCCCTACGAGTGGAAGGAGTAGAAGTAGAAAAGGAGAGGGTGGGTGGGAAGAAAAAGTACGTGTGTGAGGTATGATGCCTAAGAAGCGAATGAGGCAGAGTACAGTGTCGACCTAGCACACTTTGATGTTTAGTGCGGCCGACAGGGGAGAGGTGGCGCAGGGGTGCGCTAGTACAGAGGTGTTTCACCAGGGGGGGCAATGACCACCCCTGACCAAAGGCCATTGGTAACCCATTACCCCAGATCCCAGGATAAAACAAGCGGAAAGCCGGTATGGGCTAATAAAGTTTTATTAAATTTTATAGTTCTTATTGATATTAATAAGGTTATACAATGAATATCAATAAGTGTATAATTGACATATGTATATTGTTGTCAATTATGAAGAGTATATGATAACATAATGAAGTTATTATGTAATATTACATAGTTTTGATGAACATGTAATAATAAAATAATACAAATAGCCAAGAAGCCAATAGTTATGGGGAGAGGTGGGTTGGGAGAAAAATAATAAAAAGTCACTTTTTGAAAGAAAGAGACTGGATTAAAGACTTGTTGACTGTGCTTGATGTATGCCCGGTGTGCGTTGGAGTTCCACCCTCCATACCTCTGGATCCCAGACTGGAATGCCTGAGTGGCAGCGGCCTTTCTGAGGCTATGGAGGGTGAATGTCTTAGTCGGTTGGCCTGTGGCCTGCAGAAGGCCGTCCCATTCCCTGGTCATCATGCGAGACGTGATGGTCGTCCCATCGGGTAGGGTAAGGAACGGGTCTCGTACGGTAGCCGTAGGGGCCACCCGTAGCAGCTCCCGAGTCGCCCGCACGGGACAGAATCTGGAATCGTCCGCGGCCTCCAGGTGCATCACTTTCTGCTCCCCTACGTGCTGGAGGTTTTTGGCCGCTTTGACGGTGACTGTCACGTGCCGTGCGCCGAGGACCACGTCCCCTCGTGTCAGATGGCGTGCCGGGTCGAACGTGTGTGCGGATTGCGGCGCCACCTCCCCCTGCCGCAGGGCCGTGTAGTAGATGAGCAGCAGACCCGCTCTCATTGCCGTATGGAGGGGGGATGCCGCAAGTGCGTCGAGAACGGCCCGGAACACATTCATCGGGACTGGCGGCTTTACATTCGGCACGTATTTCTTGTTCCTCCTCATCCCCTCCAGGGCACGTTTGACACGGTGATCCTCGGTCGGGCGAACGTCGCCCCCCGTCAGTCGCAGATGTGCACGGATGTGTGATATGTGGTTTGCCACTGTAGCCGGCGAGGGGGCGTGGTCTGCCACGTACTCCATGTACGAAGTGATGAGGCTCACGGTCGGTGCCCCGGGATCGACCATCATCCTGTTGCAAAACGCCAGGTATGTGGTGACTGCGGATCTCTGGTTCGCGAGTGTGCCTGGGGCACGCGCCTCTGACTGACGGGCAGATGCCTTCGCTTGGAGTGAGAGAAGCGCCGGATCTGCAGAAGAGACGGAGTATCGGTACAAAGGATGCATGAGTACATGGCATGATAGGATACAGTTCATGCAGGTGAATGAGCGTATCCGCCTTATCGTAGTCCGATGTTGAAAAATGGGCCCTGCTCAAGGCATCTGCGATGACGTTTTGCACCCCGGGGATATGAGAGAACACTAACTCAACCTGTAGGCGTGCCTGCACCATCCATGCCTGGCGGGCACACTCCGCCAGGACCCGGTTTCGGGCACGCCCACTGTTGAGGGTCTGTACGGTCCCGAGGTTATCGCAGAAGACCTCGATCCGGGATCCGCGGTCTCTGTCTGTGATGAAGGTGTGGAGAGCATATATAGTGTTCAGAGCCTCGAGCTCTGAGATGCACTCCACAGGGTCGAGAACGGGGCACACCTGGCTGGAATAAGAGAAACGTCCGTCGGTCCCTCCCACTCCAGAGAGGCAGGCGTCGACCGTGATGCGCCTCGTCGGTGGGCCTCGAGGGATGAGGGCGCGCCCATTCCATCCCTCAGCAAACTTCACCAACCAGTCCAAATCCTGACGCATCTCAGAATTGATGTTCAGGTAGAATCCCATCATCCCTTGCAGAGCCTCTAGTAGTTTGGAGACGAAAGCACGTGCCGGTTTGATACATCTGGCCACGTGCAGGATTCTACCTAGAACTGATTGCTGTCTCTTGGTGAGGGTCTGGCGTTTGGCGACGGCCAACACGTGAGCTCGTATCTCCTCCAACTTGGCCGTGGGGATGGACAGTGTCATCGTACGGGCGTTGATCTCAATGCCCAGCCAGGTGACGGTTTGACTCGGTTGCTGGGCCTTGTCGTATGCCTCGGGGAGGCCTAATTAGGCGAAAAGATGACGTGCAATGTTGAAGTCAACGGCCGCCTTACCTCGGTCCTCGGAGAGGATAATCAGATCATCGAGGTACATCGCGGCCTTGACTCCCTTTGATGCCAGGATCCCCACGATGGCCTCGGCCACACACTGCATGTGGTACGAGGAGGCCCGGGCACCGAACGGCATGGCGGTATCACAATAGTGCCCGCCCTCCCACGTGAAACACAGCAGGGGCCAGTCGAGGGGATCGCACCTAAAGTTCTTGAATGCACGTGAGACATCGATCGACGACATAAAAGACGAGGTGCCCGCCTTCACGAGTTTGACCACAAACTCGTCAACCGTTGGGAGGCCGTGATCTTGTTCCAGTCTTAATAACGAACGAGTTCACGCTGCGCTCCCGCGGGAAAGTCATGTCCGTTATGATCCGCCTATCGTCCGTGCCCCGCTTTTCCCGCGTCATTAGTGGCGACACGTGACACCACGGGGTGAAAGGCGGTTCCTCAAAAGGCCCCATCATGTTTGTGAAGGATGCCTCCTTCTCCAGGAACTTGTCTACTTGACGGGGGTGGCCGGACGCACTGGGGTGGTTGGCCACGCCCCTCGTGTCGCTCTCGGGCCCGAGGTATCCTAGGGGGAAGCCGTAGGGCAGGAACCCCAGAAGCTCCTCACCCCCAGCCACACCCCCCAAGTAGCGATCCCAGGCTGGCAAGTGTAGATCCGATGGAACCGGGATCCTTGCTCCGAGGGCGTTGGGTAGTCCCGTGTCGCGCACGGCCCGGTATATCTCCACGGGCGTGCCGGCCCCTACGGCCGTAAAGTCCGGCCATGTCGCCCGGCGATGATCCCGGAAGGCGAACGGGTCTGTCCTGACCCCCTCCTGATGAACTCCGGTTTCGCAAACTTCTTTTAGTGCTGCGAAATCCGGAGTGTTAGTTTCCTGGTGGCCGGCCGGCGTAGTAACACTAACACCGGCCATGCTGCAAGACATCGAAGGGGCAGGGGAATCGTTGGTAGTCTCATCAAGGAGTGTATTCCCCGTGCCTTTGTTTATGTTTACGTCCCCACCTCGGCCACGTGCCGAGGCGGTCACGTGAGGCATGACGTCACGTGTGGGGGGCCGGCTTCGTTACATCACACACCGGGCCGCCAGCCCCCCTTTGATCCTCGTGTCGCGCCTCGCTTAGTCGCGGGGCGTGGCCTGCCCGTTTTTTGAAGACGGCTGGTGTTGGTGCACGCTCTGGGGTGCCGCCGGCTTCGTGTTGCTTTGTAGTTGGTATCCCGCCTGGGGTACGCGCCAGGGTGTGGGTACAGGGGGAGCCGCACCGTTGTTGTCGTAACAGTGCCCGTACGTCAGCTTGCGGTTGCAGGCGTGGACGGAGTGACCACACTTCCTGCCTACCGAATTGCAGAAGGTGCACACGTGCAACCACCGGATGCCCCCCTCAGTGTGGTCGTTTCGGTGGCGGCACCCCCTCTCTCCATTGAAGTCCCTGCAAGGGGCCTCGCTCACCCGACCGCGTCCAGTCTCCGTGTTGTTACTGCTGTTGGAGGTGTGGGTGGATGTCATGGCAAGCCGGACACGCTCTTCCTGTATCCGGCCGTGCTCCGACCACTGCATCCTGCCGGATTCCACCTCGTCGAAGATGTAGTTGCTCCACCGTCTGACCCCGGCCCACGGCCGTGCCTGCGCATCAACGGTAACTTGATGGAGGTGGCGAAACATGTGTTCCCTATCCTCGGGGTGCAACCACGCTCATCGCTCAACAGGGCCACAAAACAACTTATGTATTCTAGTGGCCCGAGGCTCGACCGTAGATCCAGCTTCTGGTGAAGCGTGTAAACACCGTCCCGGTCCATAAACATATACGGTTTGGCGGTTGGCCTGCGAGCATCAAGGTCGGACAGTAATGAGTTCTTACCGGTGGTCTGATCGTGGCGCATGGCCTCACGGCCCAATTCCCTCTGGAGGTGCTCCTCTGAGGTGTAGGTCTCTCTCAGTTGGCGGGGTGGAGGCAGCAGGCGTTTCGTCTGTTCGTGCGCCCAGTCCCGGGTCCGTTCGGCCGCCGCCGACGCCCGTGAGCCGCTCCTCCGCGATGCCGGCCAGGAGATCTGCATTATGGCGTCCATCATGCCGTCCATTTGCCGTGACATCTTTGATACGTCAGACTTAACGCCGTTGACGTCTGTCTTAACCTGTTTCAACAGGGGGGGCAATGACCACCCCTGACCAAAGGCCATGGGTAACCAATTTTTCATTACGATTTACTGTGACATTGCTATTGTGGAAATGTGATGAAGGGGCCAATGGGTGTTGGTAATTATTTTAAATGATCAGAGATACGGACAGAATGTTTGACTAGTATGTGTAAATATATAGATTAGATATTTAATAGATTTCGTTAACTAAATCGGAATTTATGTGTATTCAGTGGTGAGATATAAGATGTACAAATTGCAAAGAAGCTGATACACGAGATTAGGAGCACACTTTTCCTCCCGTAAACCTTTATTGGCCTACCGATGGCTCTTGATTAAAAATGTAGGACAGACTACGTCGTCACTTACGTTTTTGTTAACCAATCTTGCAACATTAGAAAAATTGCCTCACAAAAAAAATTGCATTCACATGATTTACTCTTTTATCAGGGCCTATATTGACATAACAGTCAATTTGAGACATACCTTGATTTAAAATATGCTTATCAATGTTTGGATTTCCGGATATAATGTCAAGTATTCTTGATAATGTTTCTGTGTATGATTTAGGTGGATGCATGCTTATAGTTGGATGTATGCTTGTAGTTTGGTTGAAGCCAGTTCTTTGTAACCTCTGATGGAACTCATCATCTGGAATGAGTCCAGCCTATACTATGGGATATTCGTGTGCAGTATCAAAATATTCAACTTAAAGCCTGCCCCCACCTACCACGGTTCTGGTCCCAATTGGCCTTACGATGGCCTTCCCGACACCATTCCGATTCTAGCGTGAGGTCTGGCAAAATCGTGGTAGGTGGAACAGGTTTCTGCGATTCCGTTTACGACAGCTCACGATAGGCTGCGATGAAAACGCAAATCGTAGAGGTCCCGATAATTTCCAACATGTTGAAAATTTCGTAGCCTGTTGTTGGGTATCGTAGCCTATCGGGAAGATATCGTGGTCAGCGCGTATGATTCACCGATTGGATCACAACATAGGTCTACGATTCGGGGACCTCCCGATAGGTCACGATTTCGCCATTTCCAATCGTAGCGATCGGGAAGCATGTCGTGGCCTATCGTGGTAGGTGGGGGTCCCCTCTAAGATTCCCGTTGTAATTCCCCTAACGGATACAGTCCTGAAAGTGCTGTTCTACTTGCACTGCATCAGGAGGTCCCTCAGTACATGAGGAATGGATTGAATCTTCTACTTCACTCTATCTCCATTTCACGTTTTTATATAGTCGCCTCAGCCTTGGCCCGGTATTGTAACAGGTGAAATATTAGTTTTAAAGACCGCCATGGAGCTTTGCTGATAGAAGTTGAATGTGTGATGAGTCCCTGTGGCTGTGACTTTAAGTACAATAGGACAGGTGTTATGCCGGAACATTATGTCGCGTAAAGGAAAAAACACGAAGTCTATCTAATTTTAACACAAAAGTCGCCATATGACGTATAATGGGGCAAGCGTTTGGCCCCTCCGAGCATTAAGAATGAGGAGCAGCTGTTCACGAATACCATCTTAATCTTTCGACCAAAATACATGTAGTAAGATTATGGTTTTTACAAACTTAATCCAAGCCCTTCAGATTTCCATGAACTTCGTATATTAGTTCACACATCACAAGTAGTTTATAATTCGTTTTTGTGCAGGTGCATATTAGGCGCGGCCCCTCCAGGCTATTCAAACTAGGGGAAGATAACCGACTTCATAAGACATACAAAACTAGGTATTTCGACAAAGTGGGAAAAGAAAATTTGACTAGGCATAAAGTCATTCAAACATGTGAAATGGACACATTCCCTCCGAAAGAAAATATTCTCTCCGAAAGAAAGCTACATGACTTCCGTCATTCCGTCATATGTATTATACATACATATATATGTGTACATTTATATCAGCCTATACATAACAACAGGTATCAGTCATACATTGACTAAGGTAAAATCTAAAATTCCAGCTATTATCGTTATTGTCCGAATCTGACTAGCTTTACAACTGCAAAGAGGAAAATACGATGAAAAATGACAGCTTCCTGTATCACTAATGAATCCTCGTGCGTGGTAGTGGAAAAGTATAATGGCTGGTGACGAGGAGTTGAGCTTCTTGCGGATGTGATCGGAATCCTCCTTTCCCGAACAAAACAATGGTTGATTGAACATGAATGGAGGAGTCTACATTGCACCATGTCCACCTGCCTGGTAATGGGAGGACACGAATAGGGCAGATTCGTGTTTAACTCGATCAGTCCTGCACTATAACTATTGCATCACACACTGGTCCTGAGCAGAATCTTGTCCTGAATCTATAGGGCACAGAGTGATTGCTAATTCATCCGCCAGGAGATTTTAACATAGCGCCACTATAGTCGGGGGCAACCACTGGTCTCTGTTGATATAATCTACGTTTTGCAAGTAAAACCATGGAACCCGGGATTTCCTTTATTCCAACATTCTATCCCAGAGTGAAATCGACTAATATCTCCAGGGCTACACTATAACTATGCAGTATGGACTATGGGGAAGGGATAGAATTAGGGAGGAGGTAATTAGATTCCCTTAAACCTGAATAGTACTGCGCAGTAGATGAATGGAGCTATCCAGCAGAAGCCAGGGAACGCTACACCTACTCCATGCCTACTATTAGCGTGAGTCGAGACGTTGAGCTATAACACAAGATAAGGATCAAACAGCAATAGAGGTAGGGCTAACTGCCGTTCTAAGCAGGACGCCCTATTATATATCTCTTATTAGAGAGCTTCTACTATTGAGAGATGGGCATCCCGAATGGCTATCCACTGCTGGCCTATGATATGAGTCTGTCGTATAGATTCTCTTGCGATAGACTTTTTTCTGTACCGTCTCTTGGTGTTTTGTAAACGTGTTGCAGGCTGAATGGTTCAAAGGCTTTAGCAACAGTATATCATGTTTTCATAAAATTACATGGGAGAGTATTTCTGATATCGAATTAAACAAGCCTACCTTGGTTCAGGATTTATATTGCAATTGATCTTAAAGGTGTTATCACAGATCTGACTTACTTTCATGGTTTCAGAGTATCAATTAGTTTTAAATATAATCATGATACACAACATTTATTCACCCCAAAACAGCATCTACCTTAGAATCATATCTTTGAATGGTTGCAAGTCAAGGTTACAGTTTACTTTGCAAGTCAAGGTTGCAGTTTACTTTGCAACTTTCCTGTGTACTTCACTGTATTATCCATCGTATATAAAGTCCCGATCGAAGATGTGTAGGGACAGAGTAAACCAATACCCATTGTTTAAAAACTGTCAGATATCACAACCATTTTTATTTCATTTCCTCTATTGGCCATGTGATTCACAATACGCAGCATAATACATATAAAATCTCATCCAAGATATTCGCCAAATCACCAGCAATGAGACTTATATATTTAAGTATGACGGGTTTTAATGATCTAGTGTAGCCATTTGTTACAAAATACACATAAGGATTCCCAAGAACTATAACATATAACTATAACATAAAAATCCAACATTCTGCAAACCACTCGAGGTTGACGTCATAATACACTCGCTCATGCAGGTGTAGTACTATTTGTCAGCCTCACATGGTTTATGGCCGCCTGTTCACGGCCGATATTTCAATATCAGCATCTATAACGGCTATCTTAGGCTATCCGTACAATTTGGGTAGTGTCTCACATTCAGAATGTAATGGAAGAGCTTTACCTACGCATCACAGAAGTTTGCTAAGCTTCGCAAGGCAGGCGAGATATCGCATTAGACCGGTTCCATCAAGGCAATGCTCCCGAAAACGTTAGTCACTACCAGAACCGCATGCCGGAAGCAATAAAAAGGATATAAGATGTTGTTCAGGTGAAAATTCTACTTGATAGAATAGGCCTTCAGTGCTGCCATATGGCCTATTGAAACACATAAGCACTACAACAAATAAACTCGCTCACAGAGACCAAGAAATAACAGCTTCCCATTTCCCCCTAGAAATCTATTGTTTTTAGGTTCTAGTAAAAAAAACAAAACTTTTGATCTAAGCTGGAGGTAGACGGTAGGCTAAAAAGAGCCTATTTCCAAGCAATACCTTTCAATGCCGATGGAGATGAACATGAACATCGGTCTAATAAGGACAGAGTGCAAAAACACAAGGCACGGACAGAAAATGAACCAAGCAATGTTATTACTTCCTTGCACAGCTCGGCATATGAAGACGGTACATAAATCATGTCGTAGCATTTCCTTATTTGTTTCTGGAAGATTACAACACCATTTATATATAGTGTTCCAGTGCAGCATTATAGAGTAATCACAGACAATTCGGAAATGACATGGGGAACAGAAAAACCCGGACAAGGCCAGATAGTCAGGTTGCTTAGTCATAAAATATCTGAGTTGAAACAATCAAAGATCAAAAGATCCTAGATCCTAGGTCGGTGTATCCCAAGCTTTGTTCCCTCAGGGATGTTTTCAGACAATATTTGAGGCCGTGACATTTTGGTGGGAAATTATAGCATATCTGGAGCGCTATGTTTTGACAGCACTACAGTTTTGATAGTATAAATACTCAATACAAAACGTCTCCATACTCCAAATAAGACAGTATTTTTTATTTATAAATGATTATCGCTTGATTAATAGTCAAATACCTCCGAATGTGAGCTAGTTGATTGATTTTGTGTGACGATCTACTAATAACATTCTGAATATGCGCCTTAAAGTTTAGTCTAGGTTGCGTTTTATACCTTCATCTCACCCCGGTATTTTTCTGCATAGACTTAACGTCAGGACCTCGCACTCAAAGGTCATAAAGGTAGTGTACCCAAAGCTCAATGGCTAATTTGGTGAGTTTATTCATCAATAAACAATGTTATACAGGGTAAGATAACCATTCAAAATGGCTGACCGAACTTCGCAAGCTCCAAATCACTTCTCTTTTTTTTTCATTCAGGAAACATTTTAACGACGAGACAAAGTTCGCCTAGTTTGGCGATCTTCCACTTTGCAGTCGGTACATGGTACAGGACAATAACAGGACTGAACAAATGACGAAGACAGTATATACATCTAGTCAATCTTATTATCATAGTTAAGTACTATCAATTAATAGTATCGGATCTATTCCTCGTCTTCATCCTGACAGATGGTAAGAAGTACTTCCTTCATGTTGGCTTTGAAAGCATCGCCCGGTTCCTTGTTTTGAATTGCAGCTGGTAATTTGTCCCAGGAGGCCACACCCTGGTACAACGGCGATCTTTTAAATTTCTCGGTTTTTGGTCGCTGTACCTTAATTTTATTTTCTCAATACTTCTGGTCCTTTTGTTACATAGTCCATAGATATGAGTAGTATCGGTGGTCCACCACTTTATTGTTGATACTAGATGCCCTACTCTACGAATGTTCAGCGGTCTTATTTTACACAACCTGTGTCAGTCGCCTTCCTTACTCATACTGCATGCCTGAGGGCTTTATTAACTAACACTTGCAGTTTGCATCTGACGTGTTTAGTCATTAACATCTGTGCAAAATCAGCACATTCAATTATTGGAAGTAGCATATGTTTGGCAATTTTTAAACTGGCATCAGTATTCAACAGATAACGGATTTTCTTGAATTTAAATAGTTTGAAATTGAAATACCTTTTTATTTTATCAAAATGCTCTTTCATGCTTAGATTTTGGTCAATAACTAGTCCTAGGTATTTGTAGTTTCTTTCGGCTTTATTTCCAAACAACATGATTTTAGTTTTGTCGTAATTCTGCTGAAATAAGTTTGTTTTAGTCCAACGCTCAGCAATTGACAAGTTGTGCTCTAAAAGCATCACAGTCTGTTCCTGTGTATCTCCTAACTATAGGTAACTAATGCAATATCGTCTGTGTACATTATTGCTCTCGCACTATTGAACTGGTCAGCTATATTATCTATACAAATTACAAATAGTAAAGGACCCAATACTGAGCCTTGTGGAACTTCACAGGTTACCCCCATTCTATCCGAGATTACCCCAGATTACATAAGACCTGTTCCATCAGGCCAATGCCCCTGAAAACGTTAGTCACTACCAGAATCCTGCTGGAGGCAAAAAAGGATATAGAATATTGTTCAGTTGAGACTTTGTGAGGTCCTCATTCGACTGCCCCGTGATTCACTCACAAATCTCATAACCTTTGTTTTTTATATCAACTGTGAGACGATTATTTGAGCACAAAGCATTGACTGCATCAAGATCAGATTGCATTTTAGTAAATGCCTCTGTAACATCACTATAACTATAAGGAAAGTAAATCACTGCGATGGCCGCATAAAGTTTAACCCTTTATGCGGAAGAAGCAGTGATTTATTCTACTGCGTAAGTGTGTAGAAACGAGTCGGTATTTGCTCCACACAGGACTGCTTGCATACATCTCCTCTAATGTCGAACTCTGGTTATTGGACGTTGGACCTTATTAAGGGAATAGGGGATATGGTTTCTTATTTTCAAATCGTAATATGCTGACTCATGGCGATCCTGTACATAACAAGTGCAATATAGTCTGTGGTACAAGACTGAAGCCTTCGACATGTTGCTACCTAAAAGGGGTGAAGGGGGCCGAGGCAGGTGACTATGGAGAGTGTGTATTCAGAAGCACAGCACTTGGGAGACCACGTTACTCCATCAATTTCAAACCAGGTGCCAGACACCCCTGTTCTCAATTCTCGCTTACTTTTGACTTAAATACGTGCCAAGTGTGAAAGGAATGCTCAGTCTCCTAGGGACCTGCTGTGCTCACCTTTTCTGAGTTAACTTGTGCACCCCCTAGAATATGATGCTACTAATATTAGTGTCTGGGGTAATTCACAAATACCTTCTGCACCTCGACATACATATATAAATATATACATACATATATATATATATATATATATATATATATATATATATATATATATATATATATATATACATACATATATATATATACTACAGGGAAAGCAGCATGATAATCACATCAGCATAAATCAAAGAGAACTAGTTCAGTGCGTTGGGATGAAGGGGCTTAAATTACCACAAGAGAGTCAGTCAGGCAGGTTTGGTAAAAGATTTGTTATTAAATCAGTAATCCAATAATCAAACCAACCATGACTAACACAAAAACGTCGGGAAGAAGGTGACAAGAGTTGATTTCAACATATATATGAGAAGAGTAATGCAGAGATGTATGAAACCTTACATCGTATTAAATCTCTGCTGTTCGGCAAGCGTGCTTATAACAGAAGACGCGATTGGAGAGCGGCCGGCGGCTATACACTCTCCGAATCGTAGTCTCTGTGAATAGCAGAAGGCTTTGGGGAACAGGGGATACTATGAAAGAGCAGGTGCCGACATATAGACGCCGCCAAGTAAGACAGGCGGAACTACAATACATTTTGTTGAAATCTGTGTGCCGCCCGCGGACATCGGCGAATTTACCTCGATATTTGATCATCACTAATTCGCACGCGTTACCAGGCGTTTGTAACACGTTCCTAAACTTGTGATTGCGAGGGGAGAAAATCTGGAAGTCTAGCATGCATGATGTAACCACTGCGCAAGCGCTATATCAGTTCCAATCCATATGCTCACACTGTGAACGTACCGGTGAATACGCTACACCCTTGCTATATTTTACCGTTACTTTATCTAGCAGCAGGTAGTAATTACGTGACGCTCACCCATAGGTATATAATAAATAGATTGCTGGCATAAATATAATAAATTTCAATTCTAACAAAAACACATCTTGGCCTCCATGTTCTATTTGCATATTTAAACAGCCCATGCATTGCATTGGCATGTTTGTTCATGTTCTTGCGAGGCGATAAATAGGGACATATATTTCAAGACATCGTTGACATAGAGCCTAGTTGTGTATGCTCGCCTTCGTCCCCCCAATAAGGTCACCCTGGAGACTATTCCGAGTAACTCTGAAAGAACAGGTACATATAGGAAAACCTGATCAGCAGTCTGCCCAGACCTCTATATAATGGCAATTATTCTGTAGTGCCATCACAGAACCAGGCGTCGGTGCCGAATCCTCATCAACACTCTCCATGTGTGCGCATACGGAACAAGATGGACTGGTTTTCGGCTAAAGCCATTGACCAGCCAATGAGCAGACAGCTGCCAGGTGAATCCTGATGACCCTCAAAGGTCAAAATGACTGATGTACTTCCGCCAGAGCTAAGGCAAGCAAGGCAATGTTCGGAAATCATAATAAATGAGCAATATTACCAAAGAGCAGCTCAGCTGATAAGGAGTGCAGGGGCCTCTGGGGAGCGGATAAAATGAGATATGCGCATTCTGTTTGCTCTACTAGAATTGTAGTGAATCTCAACCTTTTATTTTGTTCCTCGTTATTCCTACCTGCAATTATCTTATTATCGGAAACAGGAATGATATATTAATCAAGGTATGTACTCTATATCTATCCAAGAATGTTACTCACAAAACTGTCTTTACGTGATACGTGATTTACTTACCGTTGAATCTAAAAGGGTATGGCTTATCAGATATATTGCAATTGTGGTAATGTCGGCTCAGGTCTGAATTAGAAATTGGTGGCAAGAGTACTTACGGAAAGTGGCTCTGGTCTTTGAAGTTGTATCAAAGGTTATGGCAATCTCGGAGTAGGATCTGTGAGAATGTGTCAGGATGTACTTGATCACAGGTTAGGTAATGGGGAACGGTCTCAAGATGACGCATTTAGTTCTAATACTTAGGAAAATAAGCAATAATGTTGATTATATTAATTGAGGACACAGAAGTAACTTCGAAAATTAAAATTTAACATCAAGACGGCAATATTATTGAACGTCATAGTTACCAATTGGATCATGTGAAGTACAGTACTGTGGTCTTATAGACCCCTTTCACACTCGCGCCATCTTACTGGCCGTCAAGTAGGTTACACGAGAACAAGGCATGAGTCTCTAGCCTGTAGCGTCCAGAGTGCATCAAGCGCCAAAGGCTCCTAAAGTTTGTTTATTTCCACAACTAATACTTCAGAATTGTTTTTGAATGATAGAAAATGGATTTAATATATTCCAACTATTCGACATCATATTCTTTTTATAATTGTCCAGTCCATGAGGTTGTCTTTTCCCTTAACCTAACAACTTCTGTGTGCCAGTATGTCACACTGCACGAAACTAACCAATTTATTCCTATATATATACGCTATCGCGCAAGTGCATCTGTCGGCTGTATAATGACTTGTTCTCATATGTATACGCCCGTATTTCACCCCAGTGTATGAGGCGTATACAAGACTGTTTCCTTTTAAATACGGACGGTGTTTTAAAGTAAAATCTATCAAAAAAACATTTTAAAAACCAAATAATGCTTGGTTTATTATATGTATTTAATGAAAAGTTATTAAATAGGATTTTAGAACAATTTTATAATCAAAATTGATAATATAACATTGGGTTTTCCATATACCAAGGACTTAATGACTAATGGCAAATGAAATATGCTACCAGTAGTGTCCTCAAGTGGCAGATATTGGAACTAATTGATAGTGGTGTAAATACAACAGAATCAGGCGTATATATGAATCAGGCGTATATATGCGTATATACTACTGCCACTGTCATTTGACATTTTCGACAACCAGTTCCAGTGTCATAGTGCCTGAAGGCTATTAATTCTTTTCATATGCAGTCTTTTGCTATATAACCATATTATGGCATCCCTTGGGCTCATTTTGAGCTATTTTTAGTGTTTTGTGATATAAGGTTCCAGGTATATTTCCGTTTTTCTACCCCTGCGGCAACTCTTGTCTGACATTTTTGACAGCCAGTTCTAATATAAGTTATTTAAGGAGTCTAAATGTTTTTTATATGCAGTTTTCTTGTCACACTGTGGCATCCCTCAGAAACATTTCAAGCTGTTTTCTTGTGTTTTATGTCATTGGGGCCAACAGGTCCACATCTCTTCCCAAATACTGATAGAAACATCGGAGACTTAAATCTAAAACAATAATGTTCACAGACTGGAACAACCTTTTATCATTTTGCGAAGACTTCTTCAACAGGGTAGGCCTTTGCACTGTGTACAGTTTTGTGGGAGATGCATTTAATGCAGATCAGAACCATATGATACTGACTAAGGGACTCTGCTGGCTGGACTGAGGGTCTCTTTCCTCTTTCGTTTCATTAAATCTTCTCCACCCATAAGACAATTATATCTATGAATTCATCCCACTTGAACACAGTATGAGTAGCCTCCATATGAAACACCACCTGAAGTCACTGGTGTGTGCTGTCTACTGACATTATTTGTTCTAGTTATAACATAGTTGACTACAGTTGAAATTTTCATGAATTAGATTCAAATGTATCCTAACATCATGTCATGATAACTTTGCACTTCCTTACATATCATTACATTTATATACCACCACATTGTATATCAGTAATCAGGCTATTGAGCTCAATTGGAAGATTTCCTAGATTCATGCATGTTAAGCATCATTTGATGCCAGAGATGATATCTCTGTATCTATGTTATAATAAAAAAATGTTATAGGCAAATTGGGTGGTTATAATCTTTGGCATATAAACCCCTCT
Organism: Alentia gelatinosa; assembly: GCA_950022655.1. NCBI lineage: Eukaryota > Metazoa > Annelida > Polychaeta > Phyllodocida > Polynoidae > Alentia > Alentia gelatinosa. Next base: position 130,116,051 of record OX465579.1, read on the forward strand.
TCATCCCTGTATTTTAACCATTGCTGGTAACAAGTATTGTATTAGATGGTTTGAGACTTCTTGGATACAAGAGAAGTCCTATATAATTGTTACTGTTCATTGCACATATTCCAGTATCACATATTCAATATAGTGTAATATCTTGGAGGACTCTTATGGTTTGTACATCATAAATATCTTTGAGAGAAAATAAGTCATTAAAGGTTATTTGTTTTCAAGGGCATCGTTACTATATCTTCAGAACTGGCCATAGAAAATGTCAATCAAGAGTGGCGGCAGGGGTAGCAAAATTGGCTATATACATGGACCCTGAAAATACAGAACACTAAAAGGTAGCTCAGAATGTTTATAAGAAATGCTACTCCATGAACACATAGCAGAAAGTTGCATATCAAGAGCTTCTATAGTCTTTAGGTACTTTATCTATAGAACTGGCAGTCAGAAATGTCTAACAAGAGTGGTGGCTGGGGTGTCAAAATTAGTTATATACATTCATTATAAGATCACAAAAGACTAAAAATTGCTTAAAATGTTTCCAAGGGATGCCACAATGGGACAAGATGGGGCAAGAAAACTGCATATAAATTTGTTTTTGACTCCTTAGATACCTTATATCTTTAGAACTGACTGTCAGATATGTCAAACAACATAAGCAGCAGGGGTAGCAAAATTGGTAATATACCTGGAACTTAATATCACAAAACACTTAAAATAGCTCAGAAAGGGATGCTGCAATATGGCCAGGTAGCAAAAAACTGTATATGAAAAGGTTATATAGTCTTTAAATCATTTTAGAAACAAAAAGCCAGACAATTGCAGATGTGTAAAGGGGACATTAGTAGTACACACATGAAAAAGGCTGCTGTAGGCCACTGAGAAGACATAATTTGATTCTGTTTGCTGTACTGAGTCCACAAAGGACCAGAATATGGAGCCCAATACCAAAGTTTAATCTAATGAGTAATGATTTTCAGCACTCAGAATTGTAGGTGTTCAGGCATTTTGACAGTAGGTCTCTTCAACAGCTGTTGTCATGGTAATCCGACCACTTGCCAGAGCGACAACAAGTGGAAATGTTCACTAGAAGGATGGATCTACAAGATAAAACAATAAAACAAATGTTTCCGGGGGGGGGGGCATGGACTATAGTATAGAAAAGTGATGTTTACATTGGACAACGACTGAATTATTGGAGAGCAAAGAAATACCATGCAGCTTAATAGATATGAGCCAGGAAAAAAGACATAAGATGTGATTAAAAGACATAGACGACCAGTCAAAGAACTGTTATTAGAGCAGTACTAATGTATATATATGTACTTTCTATAGAATTCATAAGAGAGTAGATAATTTACCTGCAAGCAGATAGCTATCTGATCCTTGGCAAAGGTCTGTCAGAAATTATTTAGATAATTCCATATGGAGTACACTGAGGACACTGTAATATGTATCGTCTGTGCAGAAAGTCTTACAATATCGTTATCAGTTGTACCACACGTAACTTGAACCAGATCGTTTAAACACACCAAATGTCACCTATACACTTCTCTGATTCTTATATGATCTTCATTTCGCCGTTAGCTTTGATTACAAATCAGTGAAATTCTTATGCTGAATCGGATCGTTCAGACGGTATTAAATAAAGTCTGATGATAATTCAAGAACGGATCATAGGTAGGGATAAAGGTGAAGTCATGGAAATATCAGAGGAAGGGACAACCAGCCATGTAAGATGAGCATAAATTAACCTTTTAACCATAGAACGCAGCCTTCCTGTAACCAATACGAACACACTTCTAGCACAGAGGAAGTATTGGTCCCGACAGAAAATCCTTCGGTGTACCACGAAAGTGGCATTGTAGCATTATTGTCGTGTTTCGGCTAGGTCATTGATTTGCCTTTGGTCGTTGATTAGCATTCATTATACTTCCATCGCCTATTCTCTCAGTTTGTGTCATTAACACCATCCTTAATGTATGGAGAAACGAGGCGTACCAAAGATTTCACGTCCTTCTCCCAAAACTTTTTCCGAACCTCGGAGATCACACTCCAGCGGAACCGAAAAAATTAAACCAATTAACACCATCCTTATATTCCCTCCGGCATCAGGTATTGTGTGGTTTAACCAATTAAATCAATTGGAATCCATACAATAAATCTCTAACAATGGTGACAAGGCAATGCCAGCTGTTCTGAAATTTCAATTGCATATAATATATAAGTATAAAACCGTGCAACCGTTGCGATCACGATACATTCGATCCATTGGCTATAGTTTTAGGTATTTCTAATCTTGGGAGCTCTATCGTGGGGATTCTACACTGTAAAAAATTTCCCGTGAATTTTACGGTATTTCCCAGGCAACTGGGGTGCCAGGGAAATACCGTAAATTGTACGGGTGACCGTAATATGTTTTTGACCATAAATTATAACTGTCCTAGACTGTATTTTCCTAACGGTTTAAACCTGTAATATATTTCAGACCATGAATTTTCACTGTAATAAACTGTATTTTGAAAACGGTTCAGACCTGTAAATACAGAGGAGCAAAGCTGTATGAAATATACTTTATGCACAGCCCTTCATTATACATATACCAGAAATCTTGTCATTGAGGTTCTTGAGAATTGTTATATGTAGAGGGCCACCTATAGAGTATGTATACAGAATTTCTGAAATTTCAAACCTCCAGCCCCTCCTCCCAAACTTTTATGCAATTGATCAAAGAAAGAGCATATGCAGAATTTCCGAAATCCTTGACCCTTCAATCCCCCCCCCCCTCAGTGCACATGGCATTTTATGAATGGCCCCTAGAAGATTATGAACATAAAATTGAATATTTTGTATTGGCTACCATCATATATTCTCTATTGGCCTATTGGCTTATCAGTATCATTAATAATTATTATCAATGATATTTTAACATTTAAATTTTTCAACTCTAATGTTATAAGTGCAAACTATTTTACAGGAATACTTATCAGAATCTGACAGTACAAGGCTGCATTTGATATAGTAGGATGAAGTCAATTCTACATATGTTTTAGAAATGTCCTATGAAAGTGGTGTCTAATCCCCTTTATGATATTGATGTCATGACAACTTGGGAATAAATGTGCTCTAAATGGCAGGAACTTCACAGGAGATCGATGAATATCAATTACACATTTTGATGAAGTTAACTCTTGCATTTTATTCTCCACTTTGATTTGTTGCTGATATTGAGTTAATCTAAGTGTATCTAATATGTCCATATTTACAGATTTATACTGTAAACTGACCGTAGATTGGGTGGATTACAGTCCTGAATATTTTTACAGTTGAATACCGTTTTTTGGTATCAAATATACGGTATGGAACTGTGAGTAAAATTACAGTGATATACCGTCCATGTTTACGGTAGTATACTGTATATTTTACGGAAATTTTTTACAGTGTACGGCAGTAGGCAGCAGTATGCCCGGCGTCCAATCTGCTCCTGATGCATTACAATATGCCGCTGAAATCATTGGCTAGGTCATTAGTTCGCTATGAAAATTTGAGACTTGGGTGATTTATAGGTTAAACAGCTAGCTAATTGCCGAAACACTTTGTCATTTCACATTCCTTTGATAGGGACTATAATGATGAAACAAATACTTATGTTGCTTATAGAGTAATTGCCAGCAATTCGAATCTAATGATAAAGCACCAACGACAGTAATTTCCCCAAATCTAAATGATATAGAATGAAGACGAATGATTATAAAAATAGGAATCATGGAATTATTGAGGAAACAGACTTGGGAATGCCTTGTCGTCAATATTATTAGCCTGAGATCCAAGATTGGCGTTCGAATACAACATCTATATGATTCACAATTGAGAAACTTAGGAAACTATAATGCAATGGTGATTTCAAGTGGAAAACGTGTAACTACCATCATCCTTTATCTGTCGACAAAGTCTCATGCAATACCAAATACAGAACCAAGGAAAATTATTTCAAGAAAACGAAAATATGAGACAATTGAAATTCAGAATTATGCGAAGAGTAACAATCTATGTTTCTGGAAATGTCGGGGCAAATTCTATCTTAGACAGAACTGTTCTGTGCATTGAGTATCTACCTGTTGTAAAACAGTCAGGTGTGTCAGCACCTGAAAACAGTATTGAAAACAGAGGTGTTCTTGAATGATTCAAAAGCACTACCCGAATGTCAGAGAGCTATTAAAAAGCCAGTCTTTCAAGAGCAACATTCGTTAATGCAAGAATAATCCATTATTCATTGCAGAGTTCACCGAAGGACACATCGCCCGCCCCTGTTAAAACAAGGAGAAATATGTTAGAGTTATGGAAACTAAGTGAGAGAACATTCTAGTTTTAACCTTTGTTCAATAAAGGGAGAAGATTTCTATGAAATGCAACCACTTCAAAAGCGGATTCTATTAGATCTTTTAAAATCACATTTGTCATCACATGAAAATATGGCTTCTTAAAAGCATTGCATCTGTCAATATGCTCTATTCATAAAAAAAACTCAACACTGGTGATTGATAAGAAGGAAACTAGATGCTTCCGATTGACTATAAAAAAGAACCCTTTAGAAAAGTAATTGTGCAAGGGTAATAAACAGAAATCTGACTGATTCGTTTTCTCTGCTTGATGCAAAGCATATAAAAACCCATCATGTTTTTCGAGGATGCCGTCTGCTCCTATCAGGAAAGAGGATAAAAACCTTAATACTGAAGAGTAGTGACACTAGTGTATGAATAGGCTTCAGGGAACCATACCATCCTTTAGGTATTACTACAGCAGCTGGGGCTAAAGCACACATCACCATCACATGTTGTACGACAAACCAGACAAATGACAAACGGTGTCATTGCAGATCTCTAGGGAACCGGGGATTCCTTTCCAATGCCCACAAAGGCGATCCTTTTCAGAGGGTTTCTGGCCAAGGCCAGACCGGTTCCAGGTTTGGTTCACCACGCGCAGGACACGGTTCTCTCAAAAAGAGACGGAGAATTCACAAGAGAGGCTTGACTTCTTATGCTTCTCCAAACACCGCTCATCTCTACCCTGTTACCTCTGCCACAGGGTATGGACGACTGTGTATCCGCAGCCTCATTTTAATCGAGCTATATATGCTTGTGGAAATATGTGCACTCGCAAGGCAATCATGACATCCATTGTAAAGGCCATTCTTCGGGTTTGCCTCATATCTGTAGGCCTCGTCATAATCTGGAAGTCGTGACTGGAGGAAAAACGGCCAGGTTTATTCCAAAGAAGAAATGTGTGTCATTTTGAACAATTGTAAACATTTGTGAATGGAAATGACAGAAATAAAGAGATGACGAAATTTTGAGAAATTCATAAGTGGATGTAGGGTGGCTGGGTGGTAAGTCTTAAGTCATTTTGACAACAGGCGCGGGAGGTAGTAAGGTCACAGACACATTGGCCGCCATTTGTCCGTTACTCTCCTATGCTTGGAGGATGAGATATTTCTTATTCTTGAAGCCATTTCTACATCTTCCTATTTCCTTTTGTGTGTATAGTGACTAAAATAACCATAAAGGTAAACTTGAAGAAAATGAGGACTTTGAGTTTGAGACAGAGGTGCTGGGAGGGCAACAGCCTCTTTGTTAGGAGAATGACAGCAGGTCTTTATGCAGTGACCCTCAGGCACTGGGACAGTTTCTGTAATACTCCGTAATATGTAACTCTCCAGGCGCAGACAATTATTCAACAGGGTGTGGCGTCTTCTTGGAGCTAACACAATAACGGAGGCCACCTTATATCACATTCTGCTTGGTCCCTCCTATCACAGGCAAGGGAACAGATCTATATGCAATTTCTCTGGGTCTGAAGGCAGTTCGACTGTCATTGCCGTCAGTCTCATGAAGGGATAAAGCATTGGAGGAGTATATCAACCCATAGGTAATCTCTTTTTTATATAGTTTAGCTTAGCCCTCGTTATTTTCTTTGCTTTGGTTTTCGGACTACCTCTGTTTTATCTACTTCTAGAGAGTTCTCATTTCTAATGGATAGTTAAGTCTAAGGGCCCAGACTAGCTAAGTGTAGACATGAAGAGTAAAGGAGTGAGTGCTCAACACAGATGTACTAGGTACTACTATGAGTCAAGAAATTAACCGATTTATTGACAAGATAGGTCTTCCTTTATACAAACCTCAGGGGTTAACATGAAAGTCTTGAACGCCTGTGAACTTGGCTGGTTAGCGCCTGTGTCGAACGACTAACAGGCAGGTAGTATCCCCTGGCTGAAGTGCTGGCAGAGGTTGCATGCTGGAAGTGACCGATAGCTCCGGGAACCAGCTCAATTTTCAAAGCCAACTGACTTCGCCCTTACTGCGATGCGGTTATCACTAGCAATAAACTCTAATGGGATATGAAACTGATACAATTCAGTAAGAGGAGATATGACTAATAAGATAAGAATGTAGCTGAAATATGAATGAATTTTGATAACTTTGACAGGTGACTGAGCGATAAAAGGGGCCACAGGCGCTTGACAATCAATTATGACAGTGTATCTTGCTCAGGGATCGACTGTCAGTATGTGTAATACATTCCAAAACAAAGGCAGGATTATAAAAATTAATTTCCTTAAAAGATTTGTTAAAATATATCTAGTCACATTGTGCATGATCCATTACATATGGGATTTTTGGTGTGCCCTCTAGCGGATACCCCGGGAACCAGCGTACCTGTGAACTTTCTGCTCCTATTGGCTGTTGTGCCAACAGCCAATAGGGGATGACCAAATTGTTCCAGTTGAGCGACCATTCCGGTCTGTCACACTTGCCAGGAGGCCGCTCATCTCAAAGTGTCATTTGTAGAGTGCCCTCCTCCCCTGTGGACAGACTAGGAAATAAAGCAGAGCGATAATAGGGGTATATATGCCATTCAAAGCAGAATTGTAAACATCAGGGAGGAGACCAACCAACATGGTCACTGTTCCAATTCAGTCAATTTGCTTTCTAAGAAATAAGTGTAATTTTGATGATTGATTTCCTCTCATAGAAAGTAATATCACTGTGACATGATGGGGCTGTATAGACCAAAACTTTACAAAATGGTTTAAGGGTCTTATCTAAATGGAAATTCTGATTAGTGGACAAAATGTCAACAAAGATTCATGAGATATGCCTGCGTGGAAAGTCTTTAATATGCTAGATATGTCACTAATGGTCACTTATTTCTATTGATGCTACACTGGGTTTCCACCCGAGTCTCAAGTTTTAACAGACAAGGTAGATCTATAGGCTAAGAGAAACCTTTAAGAGTAATACGCGTTGACTGCTTCCCCGGCTATACCACAAGGTAGGCGGATCGGGGGAGATACACGGGAACTCCAAACCCATGAGCGTAACTGATAGTAGGGACACTTTTAGTAGTTTGGGAGGTGGAAGTAAGAAGCACTCTTCGCTAAGCCCCATTGATCCACATCACACTTTTGGTAGTTTGGGCCGGATCTTAGCACTAGAGTTTACTATACACTTTCATAATAGCAAAGCTTATCTTTTACCTTCATCATTCCGTTAACAGCGGTTATTCAGCGGATATTTGACGGTACGCCGCTGCAGGCTTTCCCGGCACCCGCATTGACAGGTCACCACCAACACTGCACTGGACGTGATTAGGGTCCCCGGTCCATACCTGTGAGGCGCTAGCCCATGAGCGGAGGCCAAAACTAGTTTGACCAGGATTTTAGTACCAGAGCATGCTATTCACATCCATAACATCAACATTTATCTTTTTTACTTTCATTGTTTGGTTAGTCACAATATTTTGTGGAAATTGAAGCTGTCGATCACAATTCCATGGAAATTCCAACATGGAGGGCTGCATCGATTGATATGCCCCCTCTCGACTGAACAGGGAACTTGTGTTAAAGCGGCCAACGTCCACCAGGCGGCGTGACAGTCGGCTTCCGATCGTGGGTTTCTCTGCCATCTTTCATCGAGCATTGACCACACCTCAAGTACTCTGTCTAATGGTTAGAATAGGCACATAGACATTGAGCTTGCTGCAGAAATTAACCCCTCACCACCAGCGTGCTAATGCTGCGACATTCAGAAAGAAACAGAGGGGCAGTGTCTCAGTGTATTAGAAGCGTGCCCAACTAACCATGACTAATTACTGGTGCTTGATATATTTGTATCGTAAACAGACAGTTGCAGGCAATTTCACTAGGTGCAAGTGGATTACAGAAAATGACCCATCGACTGAATACTACCCAAAAGTTACAATTGTTATTTATCAACAATGAACATACCATTTGCTCCTAGCTAGTTAAACCTGTTTGAGAGGTCACGATAGGCTATGAATAAAAGGATATGAAATCATTAACTTATCGTCAGGTGTTTGGCTTACACTCGCACCTTTCAAAATCTATGTATATGGCATCCATTGTGCATGTACGTGTGCGATTCTTTTACAAAATGACTTTGATATACAGTAAAACCCCTCTTCCGGGACACCCCGCTTAAGGGACACCCCGCTTAAGAGGACAATTTGCTCGGAACGGAAATTTTTCCCACTATTAAGAGTTTATTTTAACCCCGCTTAAAGAGGCACCCCGCTTAAGGGGCCACCCCCCTTTAGGGGACAGTTTTTCAGTACAGAAATGCTTAAAAACCCCGCTTAAGGGGACAGTTTTGAAGGACATCATATCAAAAACACTGAAAATCCAAGTTTATGGTGCTCGTTTGTAAGGGACAGACAGTTGTCCCAACCAGAACAATAGACACATTCCTGTACGGCCCGGGCGGCCAGAGTGTATTTTTTCAGGGTAATAACCACATCTCTAGCGGCTCTGGGTGGGCCACAGTGAGTAGTACCAGTGATTTTCACGCCTGCTGAAGGTGCCAGGTAAGAGGCCCGCTTACAGGTTAGCGGTGGGCAACACAGGGAGGGCTGGGGGCTTTGAAGGTGCAGTATTCAGTGAGCCGTCGCAGCTCTGGGCGGCTCATGGTGAGTCTCTTATAGGGCTGCTGAATTCTCTCAGAAGTTACAGGGGGGGCATTGACCGGGGGTATAAAAAGGAGCGAATTTCACAACGAAGGCATATCCACCTTCAACCTCTATTATCTATCTTTTATTTTTTTGTACATTTATATTCATTTAAATTATATAATTTATATTTATTTGCTTATCTATGTATTATTGATAAACCTTTTAACCTAATAACCATCATTTCCTTCATTTATGTAGGTATTCTCTATTGTATAACCATTGGCAGACTGAAAACCCCGCTTAAGGGGAAACCCCGCTTAAGGGGACACTTGGCCCGGAACGGAGGTTGTCCCCTTTAGTGGGGTTTTACTGCATAATGTATATTTGCATAATATTCAGTATGGGGCCCCACTGATATTGTATATAAATGCACAAAAGGTTGTGCTGCTCTTTACTCTCCCCTTAAGCCCAATGCCCATCTACGGAACAATTATGTACGTTTGTCGGCGACAAACGGAGGGTAATTTGTCTCAGCCAAGCCATCCTAATGGAGTCGGTAGATGTAGGACAGCTAGGCAAGGCTACTCAGTGATTAGTGAACCACCTCCCTCAGAGGTCGTTTTGTCCCCGACAAGTTGTGGTTTCAATGTTCCAAAATAGGTGGGGATCAGTTTATCAACATATTGATGAATGTAGTAGGCGACAACGGAACGTTGGCAATGGAGGGTTGATAGGTTGGCCGACGCAGTAAATACAGTAATCGCTTGGTGAGGCTTGTAGGGGGGTGCCACACTCGGTTTCTTTGGATTTTGCCCTCCCCTAGCGATTAGTGGACCATACACCGATTTCATCAGTGTGTGGGTCGAGCGAGGGGTTACATAATTTGCCTGCGACAAGGTGATCGACTCCTATACGATTTGGGAACTAATCGTTCAACCCTAAATCGGTAAATGGGCATCCGGCTTCACAATCTCGTGGTATATACCTTTGATTTCAGGTTGTATGAGAATGCTTAAGCACCACTGTGAATCTCATGTCAGAGCAACGTTGGTCAGAGTGACAGGGAATCACCATACGCTTGTATCCGGCGTACACAGAGCGAATAGGGAACCCTGGCTTCTCACTGAGAATGGCCATTCTGGTTCCTGTTTTGAATAATAATGCACATGTGTGACATGCCATCCCTGGTTTTGCTCATACAGAATTGTATGGTAGGTATGTGCAAGCCTTCACTGAGGTAGACACGGCAGATCCATATTAGTGCAGTTGAGCGTCGTGACCGACCCAGCAGTTATTTCGGTACAGTTTGCTTCTTAACCCCGTTAAAGTGGTCACTTTGAAGGGACACCTTGTCAAATCCGACATGACAGTGTGGAGACAACACCCCAGAATATCTTGATTGCTTATTTATGGTGTGTGTGTGTGAGGCGAGAAGACTTGAGTCTAGACAATTAGACACCAGGCAACGGCCTGCATAGGCTCCTGTTGACGTCAGGTAGGCTTTTCTGGGGGTATCTGTGTAGTCATAACAATGTCTTCATGCCATAGTATCCCCTGTATACAGCTATCATTAACGTTATTTACTATATATAACCATGCCGTATATAGTGTAAATATGTACCGTTTCGGTATATGACGTGAAAATACTTTACGGACCAGTGGTCCGTACACCAAAATACGGAATACCTACCCATACACATTTATTTAAATTTTGGTTGTTAAGAAAAATTAAATTGATTTTTTTTTAGATTTCGGGTATATAGTAAATATATAACGTCCAACCATGCTTGTACAAGTCACAGAACTCGATGCTAATTTACCATTTGTACGGAACTCGTTCTGTGACTTGTACAGCATGGTCAGGACGTTCTATATAAGCACTACATAGCCCAACCATCGACAGACTGAAAACCCCGTTTCAGGGGGCACCTCGTTTAAGGGAAATTTTGCTCGGTACGGAGGGTGTTCCCTTAAGCGGGGTTTTACTATATAGTATTTTCCATCCAGAATTTTATAACTAAGACATATTTACTGTTGCGACAATTTAGGTCTGAGGCATTCACCTGCCAACACATTTCAGTTCAATTCTCGATAAATTGAGGTCTTCTGCTATTTGTTTCAGTACTTTCCATGTAGTATTTTAGCCATAGTCCAGAGGAATGAATAAAATATGCTCTGTTGCCCGGAGGCGGGATGGCGGGACCAGCAGCCATTGTCAGAGCCACGGCTGACAGCTGGAGGCAAGCTGGCGTTTACCCGGCGACAGGAGACAAATAGCGCCAGGCATTTAATCTTGTCTCCCTCCCTTGAACAAATTCATTATGTTCCCTCTGGTCCCGCTCCGGAAATTTGAATTCTGAACACAGCACTGATCGTTGGGGACGTCCTTTGGAGAGTTTCTAAATACCAAGTCAGTATATATAAAATCGTGCATGGCGTAGGAAATTCAGAAGGCAGGGAGCTTCTGAGAAAGGCACTGCAATGCAGCTCATGCCCCGTGACCGTTGATTCGTGTTTCTTCTCTTTTTTTTCTAGGTGGAAGTGGGTTTTGTCTATGCAGGTGGCAGCTATTCCCGTGCGGGGACACTAAAAGGTGCCGATGCCTCCTGGGGTGGCCGGAGTGGCGATGTCTGTGACGCCGTGAGGAGAGAATATCTCTCCAGTCGGTGGCGTCTCAGGTGCACAGTGCCATCTACTTATTGAGCAACTCATCCCGTTTCTCTCCGCCAATACCAGATCCTCCCCTCTCTGCCTCCTCCTCCAGGGCTGATTAAATGTAGCTGACACCAGCATATTCCTCCATGGGGTCCTCCTACCTCAGACATAGCACGCACTGGAGTAATAAGACATTGATTGTCAGGAAACGGAGGGTTACGACACGTGAGGTAAACTGAAGCGATTAGATGATGGTAAAAGAAAATAGGGCCATATGCGACGACATTGTTTTTCATGCTCCTTCACTTTATACTGACATGGAGACACTTAAGCATCACATATATTGATTTGTGGCTTCGAAAGTGAAAAAGAGCATACCATATAGTGAGAGATAAGATTCAGATCCAACGGTTATATGAATATGTAAATGGCAGAAATGAAACATACATTGGAATTCTTTATCTATTTGGTTCCGACCCGATGTTAAAGGTTGGTTATGTTCAAGTCCTACCCGAATACTTAAAATGGCCATACTAAAGATTGTTCGGTTTCGCTGGTAAAGGAATACACCACTCAATACTCACCACTCTCCATATAGTTGATTATTCAGCTCCTTGAACACGGCAGTGTATATTATGGTAATTTGATATCAATAATAAGCTACGCTACGACATTTCGCAAAAACCACCAGTTTATTCCTATATTCGCCATCGCGGAAGTGCATGTATCTGCTATATATTGACTTGTTATCATATTATACTCCCATATTTCACGCCAGTGTAAACAAGATTGTTTCCTCTTGTATATGGACGCGTCTTGGTTGTTTAAAAAAAAGTAAAATCTATTAAAAAAACGTTTAAAAACCAAAGAAGGCTGGGTTTATTATGTGTATTTCATGAAGAGATGATAAATAGGGTTTTACGACAATTTTATAATTAAAATTGATAATATGATATTGGATTTTCCATATACCAAGGACTGAATGACTAATGGCAAATGAGATATACTACAGTGGTGTCCCCAAGTGGCAGGGATCGGAATTATTGGATAGTGTTATTATTTTATGTAAAATGGTGGTTTTCGTGCAGTGCGCGTTTTGGTTATGTAGTGATTTCACAAGGCAAAGCGGAGTGAAATAACTTAGGTGATATAACCTTATTATTGATACTACTTATTCAAATGCAGTTGATATTTTGTCAGCTCACCCATTTTACAAATAAAGATCATTGCTAATATATGAGATGAGAAAATATACCTTCATAGTCATAGTCTATGATAGCTAGATGGCCAATGTTCCCGCCTGTCGACATAGTTGTTGATATTTTGGGTTTTCGTGAAAGTCTACCGTGAAACTAATACCATACAGGGGTGAGATAGAATAGTCTCCCCAAATCTGACAGGTTATGTATCTTCATCTTGAAACTACACGTATTCGTCTGTATAAATAGTAAATCGTTTACAGTGGCTGCTGCCTTTGGATATGAATTTAGTTAAATGTCGGTTGGTGTCGATATTGAAGTCTCCAGTATCCCTCAGTGCATGTTTGTTTCATGTACATTTGTGGCATGTTTTGATTCAGTGACCATCCTGTGTGCAAAAAACTTGAGTGGGGAACGTCAACCAAATCCATATTCTAGTTGCTCTCTTGCATTTAGCTTTCATGTGCATTCTTTTGTCACTTAAAATTATTAATATCTTATTAGATTCAAAACAAAGGTACGATTCGAGGAAACATGATCACATTTTGAAGGAAATAGAGGGTACCCGGATAGATTTGAAATAATTTCTATAGGTAATATCTATTTGTGTGGCTCCGATATACGATGCATTGAATTCCTTTCCCAATCAATACAAATAGGTGGAATAACATGTTTTTAAGCTAATGTATTTGTCTGCCTGCTTTTGAAAATAACTTGAGTTGGAAAGTTATTTTGAAACCATCCCATTTGATGATCATTGAAAGCTTTTTTTAAAAATCAGTTTTATTATCCTGGATTAGATAAGGCAAGAAGATGCCTGTGTTAAGAGGTTTGTGAAATGGCAAGGAGGACGAGTTCTAAATACAGTATAGTAAATGTAGCTAGCACAAGGGCAGATACCCCTCCCTTCAGCCGTGCACTTCGCATGATTGAAACAAATACATGAGTGAATAGATTTACATTGAATCTACAATGAGACTTAAAATGTCGGAGCGAGTGTCGATACGTGTTTTCTTTTGGCTGGACGTGGCTTGGATCCGCCTGAGGAGGTTACCATCAATGTTCTCTGCCAGTCGCTCGATCCCATGCATCTCCCTTTTTATTCTATATTTGAAAGGGGAAGCCGAAAACAAGTCTTTGGAACGTGCATTTCCCACTATAGAGTTGGGAACAGTCTTTCCGTCGACATCAGTAATGCTTTCCCGACCGCGCAGGGTGGGCTGCGAGGCACCTTATGAAATTTATGTAGTGGCTTCTAATTAATTCCGGGAGAGTATAATGATTCTTTTTATATTTGTCTCATATAATGGTCTACTTACCAAATAAATAGCTTTCTTGGTCATGCTAAAATAATCTCCTGCCGCCCTGCCACCCATCTAAAAAAACAGATAGGAATGTTTCCACATCGGTTATGTAGTGTGCACATAACACAAGGCTAAGAAATTCTCTTGCCAGAAGACTAGAGTTCCAAGGTCTCTTATAGATTAAAGTTCGTACATTTGTTTGACATCCTGTAAAACACATGTAAAAGCAGCATCTTATTAAGATTATTTTGCTGCAGTTGTATTCTGTATAAATCTGCCCAAACTATTCTCATACCTTTTTTCGAAATTTTCTTTCGACATTTCAGTTTTAGATGATAGCTCACTCAAAGCATATACAGAATATGTATGATTTAAATACCATTGTCCCCCATAAAGCGCGCGCGTGCGTCGTATAGCGGGCGTCGGCACCATGTATGTTTTATTTCACCATAAAAGTAAATCGGCATCGTGAAACCTATAGGCAACCGTATGTATCGGGAGGTCTGAATTCTGCGTCGGCTTTGGAGGGTGCCCGGCTTTAATCTCCGAATCCAGGAATTAATTCAATTGAAATGTTTTGTGTATTTCTAGTTAGTTTATATCAACTTGGTGAATTCTCTTCTAAAATTCATGAAACGTATTTAGAAAGTGTTAAATTCTTCTGACACGTTGAATTCAACGGACACCGCTTTGCGTTCCAGAAAGATGTTTTTCTTGTAACTCATATCCTGCAATATTCAATAGTTTTTTAATGTTTCTTTTCAATTTTGATTTATTCCAGCATTCTCCATCAAATGCGTTCAATGTACGACATTGGTAGACAAAGGCTGCGAGAAGGGATACCTCCCCGCCACAGAGTGTAAGCCGGAGGAGCAGTACTGTCTCACGTATACAGGGACAGTCAATGCTGGTAGGTAAATCGCATGTCATTCCCTGCAGTACATTTTCTTAATAAACAACTTACTTGCAAGTTAGCAGAATGATCACTCTTCCTGATACAAAAGGTGCCATCTGCATATTAACCTTTAGGGAATTAATGTAAATAATATGTGCAACTCATCCTAAGAACTCATCTACGAAGATAGACATCCTATTTAAAACCAAAGTATTTTGTCGAACAATAGGCTGATATCGAATTGCATTGTGCATTTTCTTGACATGTTTTACCAATACTCAGCGATAGCGGTAGTAACGCAGATATGTTAATTATCATAAAGACTATAGATCTGTTGTTAATATATGTGAATTATTATTAAAACCATCTCACAGAATGGTTCGAAATGCTTGACTGGGATAGTTTCTTGACTGGGATTGTTTCTTATCCGACCCAAACGAGTGTCGGGATTTCATTGAGAATGAACTATGTACCTTCCCGGATGAATATTGTCCGATTGCCACGTGGAAAGTCAAATCAGATGAATCAGAATGGATGAATCCACAAAATCTCTGTCACTGATCGGATGATCATCTGATTTGGTTGTGTATGGAGGAAGATTGTTTTTTTAAGTAGCACAGAACTCCTCCATCCTTTTTGGGGCCTGCTCTATCAGTCCTATAGATATGCCTACCCTCTCAGTTCATGGAGCTGTCAGGGTAATTGTATGTGGGCCATGTCTCACTTAGTGTAACAATGTCAACTTTTTGAACAAATAAAATGATTTGTCTTTGCGCTTTTTTAAGCTCCAGAAGTTACAATGAATCACGCACAAGTCTTTTATCGAGTTAAACTCGACTACAGAGATTGACATATCATATAACTATAAAACAAACAAGATACCTACGTGATGAGATTGATGCCAGTAAGCTAGAAAAATAGATGAGATGATTTGCAAAATATACAGATCCTACTGAGCTATTGCCGCGAAGTAGGGCGATGACAAGAACGTGGTCAGTGTTAACTGGGCTTGCACTCACTATCCTTAGGGTGAAAATAAATAAAAGAGATACTGTCATACACCGCGATGGAACAGCACACCTAGATGCGGGGTTATTAACCCTTTCCCAGCAGCATCCAATTCCCCTGCTCAGCATTACACAGCAGGCATTGCTTGCACAAATGACCCTTCTACGGCAGGCACCTTTTTGGGGGAAATAGCAATGTTATGTGATGTGTCATATGATTTAAGTAATTTACCTTGGTGACTGATCATATTTTATTATTCCAAATCAAAGTTCAATATGGCTGTTATACATTGTCAAAATTTCTTTCAAATCAAACAATTATCTTTTTATATATTGAATTTTGTATATAAGTATCAATGACGCCTCTAAGATGCCTGGAGGCATCTTCCCGCTGTAGCCAGGGGAATGCCTAGAGGCATCTTCCTGCCATAGCCAGGGGAATGCCTGGAGGCATCTTCCTGCTGTTAAAGGGTTAATAGATAAATAAACAACTTGGTAGGGCTTAGTCAAATCAATCAGATGCTGCTCCTAATCAAGTAAGAATTCCATTTTCAATAAGAGTTTCAATGGTAGTCGAGGCTAAAACGAGCATGAACAGAGTTTCAGTCAAAAAAGGTCACACGTGACACTTAAAGCTAAAGAAATCACTAAATTTACAGTGCATACAAACCAATGTATCCTCCATCTAATTAACACAATTCATAGTTATCTGGTTCTGGTCCCAATAGGCATTGCAATTGACTTCCCAGCTGGAATACAAATTTCATCTGGAGGTCAGACGAAATCCTGGAAGCGGACCATGTTTCTACAATTGACTCCACGATGGCCCACGATTGGACATCGATAGGCTACGATTAGAAACGCCAAGAGCCCCTGATAAGATCTAACATGTTGGATTGTTCGTAGTCTATTATAGCCTATTGTAGCCTATCGGTAGCTAATCGTAGCCATGGAGCATGATTCACTGATTGGATCATGACAGAGGTCTATGATTCAAGGTCTCTTCCAAATACCTACCAATAGGCTACGATTTTGCCGTTTCCAGTCGTACCGTATCGGGAGCTCTATAGGAAACCATCGACATTAGTGGATGCAAGGCCTAAAACATGATATATTGTCGTAGACACCCTATGATACAGCTTTTTCATCGGGACCAAATCGTAGACGCCCATTTTGCATTGGAGCTTAATCACGGAGAGGTGATCAACTGCCCCGATTTTAGGTGACCATCCGACGCGATTGGTTTGGTTGCATCGTAGGACACATTGGAGCATATCGAGAGCTCAGTGGGCGCCGGGCTAATACTTCACGAAAGCAATGTATCACCGAGTATACATAGAAAAAGGACATACATTAAAAAGGTACCATAATATTTTGCCCCAATTCTGAATGACCTATGAATACATTTGTCTAGCATTATCTCTAAGGCTCTTTTGCCTTGCGTCAAGAATTCGAAGGCCTAGATGATAGACAAGGAATGACGAGGCAGTGTAGGGATATGCTCCTTTCGTATGCCTTCGTCTTAATCAAATTAATTTGATCGTAAATATTCCCTAAAAGGTGACTTTCTGAGTATCCAAGGAAATATTCTGTTAGAACCCTGTTCTGGTGTGCAGTAGATTACCGCTTTTTCTTATGAGGATAGGTCCCATGATAATAATTACAAAAAGAATGATTAGTCCTTGGCGGTCTTCAATGACTTGTGAAGTGAAACTTAGACAGCGGAGCAACGTCCAATATCATGGTAACCTTACATGGCATCCAGCCATGCACCGAAGAATACATAATGATATAAAAAGATTATGTGAATGGAAACAAAATTAATCAGTTTAAGTAAAAACACATTTATAATGCCATAGTGACAACAGTGAAACTTAATGTCAAATGGTATGTGACTGTCATCTGTCTAGCCAGTAATGGCAAAAATCTGCCGTCAGCCGTATGACATTGGAAATTTGATGAACGTCTTTTCATTAATGATTCATTATAAAGGTATTAGAATTAAACATGTCCGTTGATATATGACTTATTTTCTCTTTGTTCCATCGAAATTTTGCCGAATAACAACAATTAATACTCACAGTAATTTTATAAAGGGATATCTTAGCCCGAACACTGATAGATGTTGACATCTTTTTTCAGAAATCCGGTTTAGCGCATTGTAATGCCGGTGAATTAGGACACCGCAAGCCTTTGCTCAATATTAAGTTTTTGCTCACGTGGCAGAGCTGGCAAATATTCACAGAATGGCGACGTCTCGTATGGAAATAAGCCTATTACTGGGAACAAGGGCTCCCAACAGAAGTCAACCACGAACGGCGATGGGCCATTAGCCAGTCTGAAAGAAAGTTCGGTCTAAAAGCTAATTGGAATAGGGCGAACAGTGGAGGTAAGGGGGGGGGGGGGGTGAAAGTAAGACGGAAATATTCGGGCGGAAAGGAGCCAACTTGGAGAGGTTTGAAGAGTGGTTTGAATAAGGCCCGGCGTCCACCTACTACGATAAGGCACCGATATGGTCTACGATGCACCTCCCGATGCAAAATCAAAATCGCGTCGGAAGGTGACCTAATATCGGGGCAGTTGACCACGTTTCTGCGATTAGACACCGATAAAAACCCCATACAATGCGTGGTGGATTGGCATGTCTAGACATATGTCTACGATTTTGCACCTTCCCGATATGGCACCGATTTTGACATTTTGTATCGGTGCC
The DNA here is from genome assembly GCA_950022655.1 of Alentia gelatinosa. Lineage (NCBI taxonomy): Eukaryota > Metazoa > Annelida > Polychaeta > Phyllodocida > Polynoidae > Alentia > Alentia gelatinosa. The sequence goes on from OX465579.1 coordinate 130,134,782, forward strand.
ATATCGGGAGGTCTACGATTCTATCGTAGTAGGTGGACGCCGGGCCTTACAGGGTATCCAGAAAAAGAGTGCAATCAAGCCTGATCATTTATTCGTTTTGATCTATAATGACTAAGACGGACCCAAGAGTATGGATATTGAGTTGTTTTATTGAAATATCCACGTGAAGTATTAAGTATATTGTCGTCCTTATGCAATTGCCTCGGCAATTGCTTGAGAGAAAGATTTAATTGCCCTACTTGCCTATAAGGTAGGCAGGATAGGGTAAAGTTATTGTTTGTAGGGTGGGTGGGAGGTTCTGAACTGTCTAAAGCCTATAAGACACCGACCCGACCGCTGTGCCCGATTCTACCTTTGCCCGACGGATCCGTCGGGTCTGTGACAATCTGCACCAATCGGGTCGGTGTACGCACTTCACCGACCCGATTTTATTGCTTTTCCCGACGCGTCGGGCATTACTACCATGTCAGATATGACCGACTCTGCCCGACCTTAAGATTCCGGTGTACGCACTTTCACCGATTGTTACCGATTCTGAGCATGCCATTTAAAGAGCGTTGCTATCTATCCCTCAGTCCGATTTACAAGTGTCCTATATCGATGTGTAGGGGAGAAACAAGCGATCATAGATCTGAAAACCGTTTTCTGATATTTTAAATAGACCAGAAGTTATTAAACTTATCCCGGGTAATTTACGAGGTTATAAAAGGTTTGATTCCCAGAGGAGGGCGAAGTAGCACTAGGAGGCAGCCCTCGGCGCAAGGCTGGCGGGCCCTGCGGGATCCAGGTAGGTAGAGATGGCAAGGAGGTGATGTGGCAAGAGAGGAGAAGCACACACTGGGATGTGAGTTGACGTCTGCCCGGAGGGAGGTGAGGGGGCGAGGTGCCGGGTGTGAGGACGACCCAGAGGTCTTCACCAAGGGTCAGGAGGCCCTGGTAGGAGGCGGCAGTGTGTTCGGGATCCGCCCGGGCACGCAGCTTCGGAGAAGCGGGCTCTGAAACTCGGGCAGATGTCGTTGTAATAATGATGGCGGTGCTTGAAGCTGAGGAGGGGGAGGATGATAGGGTCAATCCTCAGCTGCCGGTAAGCTGGGGAGAGGTCCGTCTTCCAGATGAGCGTGAGGTGGGTGACGAGGTCTTGTATGGTAAGGAGGGCGTACCCCAAGTACCTTCCCTCCCTGATGTTGGGGAGGATAAAGGCGTTAACGCCCTCGCCAGAGGGGAAGGAGAGGTCAAGGATTACCTGGCGGTTGAATGAGCCCCACTACTCCCTCGTGAGGAGGGGAGATGTGTGAGTCCACAGGGAGAAGGGAGGGGGGGGGGGGGGGCTGGGGAAGAGCCCGAGGAGGGCCTTGCGCCTGAGCTCGGTAGCTATGAAGCAAAAATGCCCGACCTGCTTGCCGGCCACGGTGTGGCCGCAGACCTTAGTGCAACCGACCGAGGAATTGTAGGCTGGGCACGCGGTGTTGGGGGTGTCGGCCTTAGGCCAGGAGGACCTGAGCCTGAGCCTCGAGCCGGTCGATGACAGCCTCCAGGCGGGCGATGCGGTCCTGAGGGTTGGCTGTGGTAGCCTGCATGGCTGTCCAAGTCGTTTTTATGGCTCTTTTCATAGTCACTGTTGGCTTCGGGGTGGTTGCAGCTTTTGCTGAACGTGTTGCGATTCTTCCCATTGTAGAGTTGGTTACTTGGATCTGCCATGTGGTGGTAAGTGGTCGGTCGGGTTGGCGTCCTGGGATTTCTGAACTGTCTGACGTGCCGGGGAGGAGTAAGGCCGTGCACTCGCTGAACGGGGTGAGCTGGTGTCTGTCACACAGTACCCCGGCACACCGGGGAGGTCCGGTTACATGGCACATCCTTAGCGACCGGGCCCGCCTAGCATTACCCTTAACCCGTTGGTTAGGCATAATTGTGTGCGTATAATTGAGATTGCTTGGTAGTTTTAAGGAAGTTACTACCCAGCCCTATGTGATGATGCCAGCACAAACTACATTTGTAACTACTTTAACTCCATCTCTCCTGTAAACCAATCCTAGCAGTTCAGCCCTTACTTCCTCCTCCTTCTGCCGTTCACATACAATGTTTCACCTTATCAATTTTTCACACCCATCATATTATGAAATTTTGAAATTCTACATTTTGTTTTACATTCCCACATTTATTCCTCCTTTTATTTTCAATATTCATTTCAGAAATATACATTTGGTTTTATCTTTCTCATCGATCAACGTCAAGCCAGAGTCTGTACATATATTTGTATGCCAACCATTTCAACTGACTAAGAACCACTACAGTCCAAAGTCAACATATCATAGAACAAGTGAACATTGAAGACAGTGAAAGTCGGCTTGATGGATGGCTTCATTACTAAGATTCTGGCCTTACTTCGAAACTCATCGCACTCTCCACGAGACAATTTAGTATAGGAAAAGTGTACATATTGCAGCCGTTTGTCATTTTCTGAAAGAATATCCATACCGGTACAGAGATTAATACGGCGGGCGCATTGCTTTTTGACTTGAAATCAAACTAGTGCTTCTGGCCTGTAATTATAAGTTGATTGGAAATACGAGAATATCTTAAAAATATAAAGAGAAAATGGCAATATTACCATCAATACAGTAATGACGTAACACAAGTCAAGTTAGTGCTGTTTGTTTGTTGTTTATTTTTTAAATAAAAACCTGAATTACCATTGATAATAAGTAAATAGAGAGGGACATTACCTGTCTGGTAATTTAGTATTATGGAAATTCATAAAACATGAACAAATTATTAAGAATAGCCAGGCAATTGTGAATAGCTGTAATGTTTGGTGTAAATAAGTACCAAGGCGACAGACTTGACAACGTTGGGGCGTGTAGAGGTAGAATGGAGGCGCTCAGAACGAGAAATAACGTGGGGTTTCGCACGCTAGACAAGCAGCATCTTTACAAGATCTCCACGTCTCGCCGGCTGCCACGCCCCCTTTGCAGACATTAAGAGTAGGCATTGTAGAATCCTGATGGCCTATGGAGCTTTGTAGAAGGAGGCATAGCAGCGTGAAGACACAGTGGCCGGCCGTCTCCTCTTGTGCATACGTAGAGATGACCAGCGGAGGCACGGGAGACTTAGTAGGTGAAGCTCTCGAGGTGCGGTAACGGAGCCGAGGTGTTCAGGTGTGAGGGAGACGTCCACTGCACTCAGTATCTGGTGCTCTCCACCAGAGAGATAGCAGAGCTTCCCTTAAAATCAAACATGTAAATAAACGATATCTGTAAGGTTGAAAGGACCTATGGGTATGGGTAAATTATTTACATCTGTCACTGCTTTTAAAATATTTTTTTTATTGTTTTGGCGTTGGATGACATTGCCCTTGAAATACATCCAACTTTGTTCAGCCCTCGTGGCTTTAAAAACAGTATACGATAGTTCTACGTTTTATGGCTTTTTCAAGTGATCGTGCGACATACCGGGGAATTAGATAAGAGCGATAAATCTTTTTGTCTTTGACGATGGCGGCTATGCAGTCTGGGAGACAGCGCGGCTCCATGACCAGGCAGATGGTGTGGTAGTAAGAAAGGTTGTGACCAAGGAGTAGAACTACTGTACTTGTACGCCATTACCACTCACATGTTCGTCACTATGCAAAGGCAATGGGGACGGCCGAGACATCGCCTAACAAGGAGATTTGAGTTTCAAGTGCTCGAGGTTAACTTTGAAAGATTTCGGTCTCTCCCGTTTGTCTGAATTGAAGAGAAACTACATTTAAAAAAATACAAGTTTGGTCTAGTTTGGTCGGACTTCTTTCCACTGCGGAGTTGTCAAAGCATTATTATGTAGTCGAATAATAGATATTAGAATCAAAAACGTCGTTGATTTGATTGGCATGACAAATTCGTACTATAGCTGCTAGAAAATAATCAAAAATATTCTCTAGGGCAAACCAATACAGGGGAACAATAATCATTTGACACAGTCTTATAATGGGAACTGCTGTCGTAGCAGAGCCTCTCTAACAGGCATGAGTACCTTTATCCAAGACAGGCCAAGAAATCGTGTAGCTGCTAATTGTGTCAGGCGCTTTGTCACTACCAAATTGCAATTGCTAGCAAAAATGTACTATAGTGGCATACATGTTAATGTAGAGACCACGTGGTTCTTAATCAATGGATTACCTTTGGGATGATGATTAATTTGGTATTCACAATACCAGTAAAGTAGGAAGTACCACAATCAATAGTGAAAGAAGATACTTGATTACGATATAATTGTAAATTCACTTACAACGGATTCATTTTATTTAGAAGACGCAGGAGGCCAGGTAAGAGAAGGCAAACCCACCATAAAGGGATAAAAATCAATCTTTTTTGTTTGTTTATGACCTAGCAATCAGCAGTCTGAAGCACGGAGCTCACCAACATGTTGAATCGCCTTTCACACACGGCTCCGGTTCCGGATCACAACCGAAGGGTTGGTTGAGAACACTTGATCTTTTTCCATTTCAAGCGGCATTCATTGGGATTTAAGTGCCATTTGTTGTCGACTGACTTGAGGTATCATTACTTTGGACATTTCACAATCGAACCTGACAAATTCTATTCACCTGATTCCCAAGAATGAAAAAACCCTACCTCGGTAAAGTTGATCGTCGTCCAATGCGTACCAACGTTCTTCATTGTGTTTTTGTCTCGTTCATTAGTGACTGACAGCTTTTGGAGTAATTACACCCAGATGACAGCCACAAGTAGGGACGTGACAGTATCGTGTCGTTAATAATCCTTGGAGGACCTGCTGTCATATAAAAGTAGAATGATGACTGTATGTGTAACAACTGAGATATAAAGTAGAATGCTGACTTTATGTGGGAAAGATAAATCAATCTGCTGGTGGGCCAGACACATTGGTATTCTAGACTGCTGCTGTGACCTGCTTAAAGGACGATCCTATGACACCGTGTTCAGATATTTATAGTCTGTTCTCTCGACATTTCCCTGGTTTAAACATGAGGAATGGATCAACTCGGGGATCACCCAAAGGACTCAGTCTCAGCTGAGGTATCACTGGCGTTAAGACAGACTTAACCAAGATATTTCCTATAGTAACACTGTTTCAATGGCTCCATCGGAAGTACCTTGCTGAGGGAGTGCCCTCTGGACACAGATAAAGTGATGCCCAGTGGCACCCCTTGAGGATCCTGCCAGTGAATCACACCATGGGGGCTTTAACATTGACTTTCGTGTTCCACTAAAGGCATAAAAGGTTGCTTCTGGGAGCTGAGCTGATGCAGCTGGACTTCGCGTGGCAAAGTGCATGTGTTAGTGTAGACAGACTGCCTCATAACGTATAGAGTGCAGCGTTTAAATCTATCTACGGCGTTGCAGTAAACATTATATAGCTCGCTATATCCCGGACTATTATCACCATATATTCTGTTATGCCAGTTACCAGTTTGACCGTAGCTAATGGGGAATGGCAGTTTAGTTTGCTCCGTAATATAGACGCAGCAAATAATCCACGGAAGCCTGGAGCAACGTGGAAATAAGCATATTTGAGTCTACCGTTAACCTCCATCTTGAAAAATAAACTCAAAACAGAAATGTATGTATTCTTAGTGGCAGTTTCACGCCGTAAATGGATTAGATGTCGCTACCATCACAGAGTAGCAGTTCCATTAGTTCTTCTTCATGGTTTTCATATATCCTTCGATGATAGTCCACTTGTTCGTTTATGGTTTATGAATCCACCTCACGCCTCCCTGAAGAATTCTCATCATAGTGCAGTTGATGAATTCTTCATGATTACGTAATGAAATATGTTGCCATCGGCATGGAATAAAAAAAATTCAGAAGAGTTCGAACGGTTGGAACATTGTCGGGAAATGTAATCGAATTTCAGGCAATATATCATGTGAAGATGGAGGAAGTAAGGGTAGGAGAGAACATGAAGGATCTCAGTATATGGAGAATTAAGATAGATTCAGATGTATACATGTGTGAGTTGTTGGATCGTTGTTGTATTAGGAGTGCCTCTTTCACCATAATTACATTTAATGTAACTGTATGTCTGTGTTGGTCAGTGTTAATAGGTGTGAGTGTTACTGGCTCCTGCTGTGGTTGTTGATGGGTGTTGATTAGGGTGGGTGTGAGCCTGTCATTGTTGGTGTTAATTGGTGTTGGTGGGTGTTGATTAGGGTGGGTGTTGCTTGGTGTTGCAGTTGGTGGGTGTTACTGTGGGTGTTGATTCATTAAAGTGTTAATGGGTATTGCTGTGGGTGTTGATTCATGTAGGTGTTGGTCGGTGTTTTGATATTGGTTCATGTAGGTGTTAGTGGGTGTTGCTGGGTGTGAATGTTGCTGGGTCCTGCTGTGGTTGTTGATTGGTGTTGGTGTTGGTGCATGTTGATGTTAGTGATGGTGGGTGTAAGTGTCATTGTTTGTGATTATTGGTGATGGTGGGTATTACTGTGGGTGTTAATGTTGGTGTTGATGGGTGTGGGTTTGTTTGTGTTTGTGGTAAGTGGCAGTTGGTGTTAGTGGGTGTTGCTGTTTGTGTTTGTTGTTGTTGATGGATGTTGTTGATGTTGGTTAGTGTTTGTGTTGGGGAATGTGACTCTCATTGAGACCAACATCAATATTGCTGTTGATAGGTGTTGATGAGTGTTCAAATCAATGAGTGTTGCTGTCGGTGATAGTGGATTATACTCAGCTATACTTGGGTATAGTTAATTCTGTGTACTTTTCTTTGTAATAAGCCCCAATACTGGCCTATAACTTTGTCTTAGCTGGAAAAAAATAGACTAATCTACACCACACACCTGCAGAAAGCTATGGTCCTACCCAACTACCAATATTACCAAAATTAGAATAACTGCAGTGACAAAAAGATCAGCTGATCATAGCTTGAATAAGATTAATGATAATTGAAACGGCTGATTTGGTAAACTTGGTAAATAAAACAACTTTACAGGCCATACCCACCCAAAGAAGTACAAAACTTTTTACAGAAACTACTGTCATGCCATCTAGTGAATTCATGCGCATGAACCTGAATTTATGCACATAAACGTAAATTTACGTAAATAAATGTAATATCAATTATGTGATTTTACATAAAGTTACCTGAAATTACCATACATTCTACGTAAGTAAACTTTAACATTTCTATGTTTTGATATGTAAGGAATCTACCTGTGAGCCACGTAAATTTACGTTTTGTGTTTATTGGGTATAGGCCAAAGATATAGCCTCATGCAAACATTAACTCCAGAATCAATCCTTCTCTCTTTCCCAAATTTTTACAGTTAGTTAGCTCATCAAAATCATTTATTTGAAATACCAAAGGACTTTTTTAAAAGAAAATACAAAAGAAAATCGGTTTTCTAAACTGTATCACCCAAACCGCCCATGTTAGATACCTTGATATCTATGTATTAGGCAGTTTGACCATGGGGGATTTTAGAAAACATCTCTGAACTCACGAAACAGTGGTATTCACCACTTCACCATTTCTCCGCCCAGACAAGTGCTTCTGGCCTCCCAGCCAATCAGAATGGCTTATTTTTTCAGATGATGCCATAGTATTTAAGCTCAAAGCATGCCATAATAAGGCTCAAAGCATGCAATCTGTGTATGGGTCATTTTAGGTGAACAAAGAATTAGACAAAGAAGGTTTTTGGATAGTGGTTGCTAAGCAATGCATATTTTCTAAAGTGGTTGCTAGGCAGATAAACAAAAAGAAGATTTGTTGCTAGGCATACACTCTGGTTAACAAAACACCCATTCACGCCAACGAATTCTAAATATTTGATTTATTAGGGGTAGGTTAGATCAGAATGACTCAAAGAGTCCTACAAATTGCTGTTGCTAGGGAAATTTTCATGAAAAGGGTAACCAAGGTAACATTTTTCTAGATAGAATTGAGATTTTTTTTTCTAAATGTACCATGAGCCATACCTTTGATTGCATACCTCGATTAACAATATTAGATTGAAGTTCTAGACTATTATGAACTACCATTAAAAATGTGGGATATCCAGGTGCCCACAGACGCTGAAAAGGGGCATATATGGTACCCAACTTTGACTGGTTACCATGGCAACAGTTTTTATATTTAAAGGTACCCACCTATATCATAGATAACCCCTACCCATAGGGTATCACTGCCTTACTGGGTTTGGTCCTACTATCAAATTTAATTTTTACCCCCTGAGAGGCCATTTGCATCGATTTCATGCAAAACGGCCTACTACCCAATACAAAGTGTCCAAAGAAGACACAAAGTGAGTGTATATATCGCCACATCCGAGTTCCAATGAAGCGCGCACACAGAAAAATGTTGCGAATTCATATCCATATGCCACTTGCTAGGATAAGGTGGATAATTAGTAGAAACTGCGATTTTAGAATACTAGAAAATATGTGAGCTGAAATCCAGCTATTAATGCGTAATTAGCCAATTAAGTTCCTACAATTTGTTCGAGCGAGTGAGACCTGCTGCTGCCGCATTGCTAAGTAATGCCAAAGGTCGTCAACAACTCATAGACCACATTAGGCTGAAATTCAGTTTACTCCCGGCGGGGGATAATGTCAAAATGGCAAATAACGCAAGTAGAACTCGATTGCCTTAAGTGTCTATTTATTGTTGATATGGGAATGACGATTTAGGTCGGGCTGGTTTCATAAATCACTCGCAATATTATGTATCAGGCGAGCAAACATTTGAATGGGCATTTTGAGTGCAACCAGAAATGTTTTTGTAGTAGCTGACGAGCTGGTGGCTGATGGGTCTTTTTTTTATTACCCTAGTGGCATAATTAGTAGAAACCGAACGCCTCGTGTAGTAATACGCGACCTTCCCGTTGTGGCATAAACATTGTTTTCAAGTCTAACTCGAGTTCGGTTTCGTATTTATCCTACCTCGTCTATGCTTTTGTATTACTAAAAGATAAATATTGAGTCAATGACCAACAGAATTTTTTTTTTTCATAGTAGCTGACATCCTGCTCTCCGATTGGTCAATATTGTTATTACTCTAGTGGCATAAAAAACACTTTATGTCACGGCCTGCCACATAAAATTTCCCTATGTTAAGTCTATGGCGGTTTTTTATTAGGGGTAGGATAAAACATTTAATGTCACGGCCTGTCGCATAAGATTAGTCAATGTTAAGCCTATGGCGGCTTTTCGTTAGGGGTAAGATGATAAATACCATATAGACTTGTTTAGAATAAAAGCAATATTACACTACTCGTAGTTGACTCTGTGTAATATCCTCGCATGCACTCGGATATTACTACGCGTCAACACCTCGGAGCATAGGGCCGCTTGAATCCGAAACCAGCCATTGTTTTGTATGTGTACAGAATTTAATACAGTTTAAGCCAATCTTGTTGCTGGTCAGTGAGAACTTGTACCAATATCATTTGATCTTAGCCACCTTGATGGATTGAGAAGAAATAGTATTAACTTGACGTTATCCTCTCTCTTATTGAATAGGCAGGAGGAAACGTCCATTCGAAGAGAATTGCCGTCGTACTACTTTATTGGCCTTCTGTATATGGTCACTACGATTCGATGTTTCACACCTACAAGCTTTAAGCAATTTACTTAAATTAAGACATTGGTCATCATTGATTCTGGAAAATGTTATTCAAGGTTAGAGGAATTGTGGTAAAAAAACTACATCCTTATATTGTCATACCATATATGTAGAGAATTTTCTGAAAATATACAATTTACAAAATGCGTAAATGAAATTAATCATCACACTTAAAGATAGGTATGTCCCTTTGAATGCCATAGCTTATATCAAATCATTTCGAATTCTTTAGTAGTACGTGAAGAGTATAAAGTGTGTAGACCCGAATGTATGTAGAACTATATTATATACATGTATCCTGAACTGATTTTCATTTACTGCTTCCTATCCATATGAATTGCTTGCTTTGCAGGTTTCGTGATATTTCGTGGATGCAACCACGATGCCATGCAGGACAAATGTATTATGAAGAAGATTGAGAACCAACAGGTCCGTACGTGCTATGAAACGTGTAACTTTACGGCATGCAACGGCGCCTACGCCTACGCCGGAAGCGACTCCGTGCACATGCGCATCTATCAGCTATGTCCCTGGCTGCCTTTCGTGCTGCCCGTGCTGAGGTACATTCTCCATCCATACATCATCACGTGATTGGGCTCATTCATAAAGACCAGCTAAGACATTAGTCCACTGTGGTGTGATCCTTATGGCGATGGGGCACGCAGAGGACGAGACTGCACGAGACTAGCACCAAGCGGTGTCCCGCGACCCATGTGTTCTGGGGTTTATGAAACAGGAAATCTTGTCTTGTTGACGGCTACTGCGAGACATATCCAGTCCACAAACATTTCTGTTCGGTGTCAACATTATCATATTATTCCTAAGCATACAACTATTGTAAAAACTAGTGCGCCCTTTGAAGGACTCCGAAGTGATGGGACTCTGACTAAAGAGACAAATAAGGAGTGAGTTGCTTTTCTTCTGTCTGCTGAGCATATTGATCGAAAAGGATATTCTGGACATTGGAATACACAATGGTCAAAATGATGTTTATCACTGGTATCAATAGAACCACTTCAGTTGTTGTGCCTTCAAGAAACATTTGTGAAGTATATAAGTTAAATGTTGGTCACTATAGGTTCCGTCACATTGGCCCTCTTCTCAACCGATCTGCGAGAAAGGAACTGACAGAAGCTGTGCCTTTAAGGTCTACTAACAATGTAGGATACAGGGGGAGTTTAATAACTTAGGAATGATGATTATCTTAAGGTCGTTTGATAAAGGTTACTATCGCACAGCTACAATTACTAGACGATATGGTCAAAGATAGACCTTCAGATATCGTCTAATAAAAAACCGTGGAGGTTACCCATATCGTCTCTACAGTCCTAAGTCGTCGGAAATAGTCTAGATACTTATAGGGGTTGTCGTGGGTGTAGTTTTTAGACTAGCTAGCCAACTAATAAAATATGTAAATCCTGCAGGTATAAGCATAAAGAGTTACTGCAATGATTTCAATGCATCTTTTCTTACCAGAGTGCGGCATTTGAGACTGTGTGGCTAGGGGTCGTTTAGTAACAAAGGGACAATAATAAATCCCGAACAACAATATATCCCCAATCATTCAGTAGCACCGCCTATGTACAATCTAAACATGTACTGAATCATGCTTTTCAATTATGGATGACCTATTGCATCACAAGATTTATGTCAAATCTAAGATCATTTTCGTGAACGATCATACAGCCAGCCTATGACCATGTTTATTAATCGATAACTCCCATGGACTGTCCCCGAGGTCCCCCATCGCTTCATAAATCGCATCGCCCAGCCAATTATCGTTCTTAGATTACTAAACGGATCCCTGGTTCTCTACTGAATAATCATACAGAAATTTGACGTGAATGTGCCCTATTGAGTATCCATTTATATTACTACTACCATTCAGCTGTGCAATATCATCGGTATGAAAAAATTTGAAGCCCTAAACGTTGAGGTACCTTTGGTCTATTGAATAGGTAGATGTATGAATGCAGACACCTCAAATCTTATTGTATAACGTTACCTATTCATCCTACCCGTAAGACATTATGTGTTTCCTGACGACTGACTGTGTAGAGTTTTGTTCTCAGTAGTCTGTGGTGAATAAAGTATTGTAATCCTGGGAAGCCTCAGCATTTGATTTCTAAAATCCGTAGCGACGATTGGTGTATTGACGATAAGATATTAACAAGCCTATTGTTTGCAGGAGCTATAACACTTGTTTTTACAAACCCACCGGTACCTCTGGTCTAAAAGTCTTCATGCATTTAAAATAAGGTCATACGTGTACAGGAGGTATGTATCCAACCTCAATTTTTAATTTCCACAAATAATATAAACGTGGTTATCTGTATTTAGATGCGCAAGAGTGTAACACTAACAATAGCGAAACTTGCAATTTCTATAACTTAAGTAGCCGATTAATTTTCTTTTCTTACCGATGGGTTCCCGAAGCATCCGACGAAACAGATAATATACATCTTAGCACATACAATGAATTTCTCAAGGTATTTTGCATTGGCTTTACCACTATTGAGTTTGGTAGGTTATATCCCCAATTGGAGACGATCATAAGCAGATATGTAGATAGCAGGAAATGATTACCAGTAGTAGACCTCAGTCGATGAAACAGAATGTTAATATCAAACTCGTGTGCGAATATTCTCTTTGAAATAACAAATGGGAGCAAAGACATTTGGGATTGATTATGCAATTCCTCGGTATTGCACTTAAAATATGCTAGCTAACTTCAGTACTGCCTTGAACCTTGAACTATAGACAAAGACCTTTTGTTGAACATCAAGCGCTATGTGAACATAATTTATAAATACAAAGCAGTTGATTTGTACGGTCGGGATATCATGCCAAATGTGTACTGCACTGTTAAGTGGCCCATAGGCAGTCGCACTATAGACATTCCTTGCTCATACTGGGTGTGACCCTAATTCTCTTAGCTGTGTGGCAAGTGCGCCCATCAATATCAGACTGCCTTCTTTGTTCGTCGTTTCTATGGCGGCCATGGGAAACTGACACTTACTATCAGGCGTATCCCAAGTCAACGACACCTTTTCCTATACTATACCTGAAAGGATTCCATGAAATCATATACGTAAGTGCATCTGGTCAATAGGCAGCATTCAAGGCATATGCGATACCATTAAAATGTCAACCTTTCTTCATGCGATGTCTTTAAAGAAAATGGAAATCCATTGCCATATTACATTTTTTCTAAATTCTTCTTAAGGTTAAATACACCAATACGAAGTTGAAACTTGCATGTTTAGGCAAAATCCCTAGCAGAAATAACACACCAAAATAATTCAATAATCTATTTAAATCTACTTTTAAAGATCTCAATAATAATTGGTAATATTGAGCTTTAATTTCAATAACAAACTTGAACATGCGTTTTTCGTGGGAATGGTGCTTGAGAAGACCTTTGGGGAATCTGAGTAAGAGCGAAAATAAGTGGAATAGGTTTTTGGTGATTGGTGGAAATGCCCCACCCCATCAGATCCTTTCTCTCAAATTTCCACAAGATCTTTCTGATAGGTGTTAAAAAGACGGTTATCACCTCCAAATATCCATTTCCCATACTAGGAATAAGATATCAAAACAATTATCGACAGTCTAAAAAAAGATTGGCAAGAAAATTGTTTTGATCAAGAGAGCCATCCCTGCCCAGGATGCTTGACAGAAAACAGACGAATGAGACAGTTCTCAGAGTTCTCAGTGTTTCTAAATATTAGGTTAATTTCCATCTCCAAACACTCTGCAGACTGGTCTTTGTTGCTGGTTACGTTCTTCACAGAGCGTATTTGATTCGTTTCAATTTCTGGACAGCTGGAGGGAATACTCCCTAAAGTCTTAATCCGTGATCATGTTTTGAATGTTTATATTTCGGCGTTTTATTATCGCTTGTCTATAATTCAATTTGATACGCGCAGTGTATGGCAGTGAGTCATGATCCCAATGGTACATGGGCACTCTAAACATTGTTTTCGATAATCATATTGAGCATCGCACATGAGGCATCACATTATAGTATGGTGGCCAAAGACCATTTTTGAATTGAATCTCACTTCAGCGTCCAGACAATATTTTCTTAAATCATTCCCTCATCTCCAGAATCTTCTGATATCATATTTGCCCTTGTGCAATACTAAAATGTAACTTATTTGCATTTGAAAAAAAATAAGTGAAAATATAATTTCCTTATTAATAAATGAATATGATAAAAATGATATCGAGGTTTAGATCTTAAAATATTGATTCTAGGATGTTTTACATGTGCTTGATGAATATTTTATCCTCTAATATAGTGTTCTTGTAGTTTGACCTACCTTATATAAAGAATTCGATCATAGGTCTTGAGGTCTTATAGGGATCTTTAGGTATCAAGTTAAGCTTAGTTCTTATTAGGACATTCAAAAAGTTACACTTGCACATGATCGTCTGCAATTATCAGGTTTAAATGTCTATTGACAAAATCACATGAAACAGTCTTTGATCTATATCATCATGAGGGAAACTAGGAAGAACAAGTTTTACAAACAAGAATATTGTTACTCAAAATAACAAAGGGAGAAAGATATTTGACACATAATATGGCACATAACATAATTTGAAAATATGTGTAGGTGCCAAGGTGAGTATACGTGTACACGTGATATTTAGACAAAGTCTTAAATGTATGGGTAAGACGCTGTCAGGCGAAGCTAAAATGAGCCACAATCAAGTCAATTTTTATTCATCACAAAAGGTGTGCTCAGCATGTTTATATAAATATTCCTCGTCTTACGTGGCCAATATCACGTTGATGATGAACATATTAAATATTGGCCGAGATCACTTATGGTTAGTTACTGCGTGGATATATACCTTTGCATGGGTGGACAATAGGCAGAAAGTCAGATGAAAATGGTAAAAGTAATTTTTAGTGCAGAGGAGAGGCATTTTGTCCCACTGACATCAGTTTCCTAACAGATCTTTCAACCAATTATTTGGATGAAAGAATAAGAGTAAATAATGTAAGATACCGATTCATCTCAGGATTAAAGTCCACTTCAAATGTTGATATGTAATTTCCTGTTAGTGCTTAGCATAAAGGAAGCAAAATAACTTCATATATTACTGGTTTATGAGACCTATATGTTGCGGAAACATTTGCTGTACTGAGACAATTACTATAGTGCATCTCAGCCCCGCCCACCAGCTTGCAACATGGAAGTATTCTGTGAAACGATTTTCACAGCTAAAGGTAAATAAATCTTACCGCCAATTATAGGAGCTATTCCGGGAAATTACTTTTCGCCATAACGGAGAACGGAAAACACTCTGTCACAGTGAAAGCTTCATTCCCTGAAGTGAAAGGCCCTTCCCAAAAGTCCGTATCCGCCATAGAGATTGCACCTAGTCACGTTACTAATATAGATCCACTCCATTGTAACCAAAGGCAGACAGCTAGCACTCAGGAGAGCCCAAGTATCGATTCCCAGGGTATCTCCGATTCTATTCTAATGCACTGTCACCAGGTAACCATGATTTTGAACAACTCAACATTTGAGAGCTCGCAACCGTCGTTGCTGACAGTTCAACAAAAATACTACTCGGGGCTGTCACAGATTTCATATTACAACCCTGCAGTACGAACATCTTTTCTTAGAATCTCAAGTAGATTAATTTCTGCAGAACAGGTAAAATCAAACAAGCAACACGCCAATATATTTAGTCGGTTGGGAGAGAGGGGCTGTCCGCTGAGCTCCCGAGAGGCCCGAAGCCACAAACCCACCGGCTTCCGATGCACAGCAACGTTAACGCGCCTTACGATGTACAATCGAATTTTGCATTGGAAGGAGAGGTTGCGTCGGGGCGGTGGGACAGAGCTTAGGACACGTTCTGCGATGCACAACGAAGTTCACTGCCTCTTATTCTAGGACACCATCATATTGTCCTAGGCTCGTAGGAACATCAATTCCACTTCAGTACTAGGTAAGTACCTCGTGTTATTAACTATGCAAACGCCACGTCAGAATGTATTGCAGACCTTCTCGATGCAATCAAACATGTTCGAATTGTGCCAGGACGAAATTTATACATTTATATATGTATATAGGTGATGACCTGAGAAATATGGTTTTCTTAATCCTTTATAGACGGGGGTCTGTGGCAGAGCCCTGTTGGTTGGGGCAGGTGCTTTGGATTGGTATAACTCCAGGGGACGGGCCAATTTCTGTCTAAACCCATATTCCATTATTTGATCATGTGATATGACACATCATTCTTATCTATATCATTTGGTTTACCAACCAGTATTGAATACTATATCATAGGTATATTCTCTGAAAGTTTCAGATTCATTGATCAATTATTTCTTCATAAAACAATGAAATGATAAATATTACTAAATTTCATAAATAATGCCTCAAAGCATTATCCGGTTTCTGCGGGGGAATGCCTCAAGGCATTATCCAGTCTATGCTGGGGAATGCCTCAGGGCATTATCCGCCCTGAAAGGGTTAATATCATCAAAAGAACAAGGACTCTAAGCCATAACTATCAGTCCTCATATATAATATATCCTCATGTAATGGAGATTTATTCGATTGTGTACAAATTAGGGGAATATTGATAGCTTATTCTGTGAAACAGAATTTTCAGTGTGAACTTCTTAAGTATTCATGTTCGGATCTCCCATTGCAAACCGATGCACTCTACAATGCTGATTTTCTATATCGTATAGACCACATCGGAAGGAAATCAATTTCTGTGCCAGTGTGCATTACAGTGCGTCGGGGTGAATTTTACTGAATGTATTTTGTCCCCTTATCTAAAAAAAGAATCCTATTTCATGTGTATTTCACACGACCAGTTGACGTTAGCCTTGCTTAACAAGATATAACATTGTATAAGCTATACCATGTTCGAAACAAACTGAGCCAATGATCGGCAGGCATGTACTCTATTTAAGACTTATTTGACCGTTGTGCCTAAGTTGAAACCGATGTAAAGTTTGCCTGGAAGAACCAGAAAGCATTGTCGAAAGCAAATACAATCTTGTTAAAAAAGCTGTACATAGGGACTAATAGCTATGGGCTTGAGGCCTTGTTCTGTTATTGATATAGAGAAAATTTATTTTCAAAGGTAATGGTGTACATATATATATCCAAAAAAGATTTTTTAGACTGTAAAAAAAAAGTAACGTCAATAGTACTATAGATGCATCTTGTATCTCTTTCTGGGAGTTGAGGAGAGGGTGCATAGCTTTAACATGGTAGAACAACGCCTATACTCATCAGAAAATCCAGAAATCTCTGAATTGGGTGAGACACTGTAATATGGTTTTATCTAATTATGTTTAAGTGGCTCAAATAAATTATTTGTTATCGGAATTAAGATGCTACCACAATTTGACATGAAATCAAGATTTTAGTGTCTGACAAACGATATGATATCGTCTCTTTCTGTCGGCATGCAAAAATGCATATGTACCCTATGTGAAAATCACAATTATACAATCATAATTACACATAAAATCTTGACTAATCATACATTCTATGATACCAAATAGGTTGCTTAACCCCGCTGTTGAGGTGCTTTTATATTTTTTCAAAGCAAATATTGATGGACATCTTTGCGATGCAGTGTTGTTTTCACGAAACTGAAGATTGCGGATTCTACAAAGAGCGCAAAATCGAAGTCTGCAAATTGTACAGGGATACCATAAGAAGAGACAAACGATTGAGACTTTGCATGAGGCCATGAATATGGAGTTGCATGACATGCGAAGACATCTGAGACTAGTACTGATTATGTATAAACTAAGTCGCATAAGAAAACTTTGTTGTGAGACCAAGGGCAACCCAGACAACCACTAAAACGAATTTTAAAATTTATGAGTGGTCGCCTATGTTTAGTGGGGTGCAGCTCTGGAATAGGCTTAAAATGCATTCAGGCACTTGGCACCAAAGCTGCGTTAAAGAGGATTGTAAAATAGATGATGTATGATTGTTTTTTTGGGTAGTATTTCTTTCTATTTTTTTAATATAAATAATTCAATGATGGTGTTGTGCCAATAAGGTCTGCGCCCAGAGCATACTACTTGTACAGGACGTTCCCTCCCGTTATGTGGAATGGGAGAACTGGGGTATCCCAGAATTTGTCAATAAAGCAAATATTATAAAATTTATGTTTTGGTGTAATTTTTAAAGTACTAGAACCAAATGATGTTTTACATGTGTTTGATGAAATATTTGCCTTCTAATGAAGTGTTCTCACGATATGACCAACCTAGAATAATACATTGTAAAATAAAATACTCATACGCAGCTTTATGAGATGTTATTACCAGGGCATTACTCGAGCTTGATATGCACAAAGCCTTCAATGTATGGTCGATTTTCGACAAAACATCTATACATGTCTATCTTTTGTGCATCCTTTGCTCTTTGCAATGACGTCAAGGCAAGGTTCACTCCAAAAATGGCCTTTGATCATAAAGGTAACATCACACTAATGGTATCAGATCTGAGTCAGGAAATAGGTATAGAGGGGGATGCATATCCGGCAATTCAATATCAGCATCTCTCAGGATGTGTAATGAAACCTCTCCTTCAGGTTTTCTCGCTCCTGACGAGGGCGCGCTGTGGGCTGACAGTCCTCGTTGAGGAAGAACTGCCCGCCCGAAAAACAGCAGAGAAATAATGATGATAAATACTACACAGATTACTCTAAATGTCAAAAAGATAACCGCACATCCTGACAAACGTATGGGGCCTCTCATGAAGTACCTGCCCAGGATTCAAAGAAAGAAAAAAAACAGGAATTCTACTGAAAGCAAAGATCTGGTTCAGATAGAAAAGTAATGTAATTCTCGAAGATTGAGCTTTTCTTTTTAGGGGAAAGCCATGCTGGGGCTTTTCCTCTTTTTTTTTTGTATCAAATGTTTTGATTCCACAAGGTACAAAAAGGTACGACAGAAGCCAACCTCTGTCATTGCCTTGCAGGTTTTGACAGGTTCGTATTGTCTTCGTTTGACAGTCTGTTGTTGTATGCATAAATGTAACCTTTTTTAGGAGCCAACATACTGGAACAATTCCTTGGACACCTCGATGTACCTTATTAATGTTGATTCGTAATTGTATCTGAAAAACTTGTTTCACAAGAGATGCAATAAAAAAACAACAAAAAAACAACAAAAAAACCCCCAAAACAGCAATCATGCCACTTTTGGCTGTTAATCCTATAATGGGCCGCGCTGAGAGGACAGGTATACATACTATTTATGACAATACCCAGTCTGCAATCCTGCTGAGGAAAGCTTTTATTACAATCACATTTCCTGTCATCAAAACTGTGTGCACGTGTTGTACGTTCCCAAACAAGGGATTTTAGTGCGTGTAATTACTGAGTTGCTGTGTAGTAATTAATAATGAAAGATCAGTGGATATTAATCGAATTTCATCAAATAAGTTTTTTGTCTCCACCCTTCGAAAAAATTGTATTCCTTGAGAATTTGAAGCTTAAGTCTTAATGAGACCCTTCAAATTCTTTATAGCACTGTGTGGTACTGTAAAGACACAGTTGGAGGGGAGAACATCAAGAGACTCCTTGACAGGAAAATTACCGGTCCCATCTGGAGATCATCTACACGCCTGAACCGGCTAATGCTGTCATTTTCTGTTGTCGATCGTACTGTGTTCTACAGATTGGACCAAGCTATGTTCATAATCATGGATGGCCAGTGTCAGTTTCACTAAGGGACCGTTCATTATTTACGCGGAGAGGGGGAGCTATTGGGGAGGAAGGCAGTACATGACAAAATTCACACAAAAATTTATTAATCATACTTGATAGAATTGCAAACTAGATATTGTCAGCAGAAGGGATATTCAGATATTATATAAATAGGAACAAGGCAATTAGGGCTAACCAGAGAGGTTGGCAGTAATGTGAAAGAGAACAGTGGCCAGTCACTAAGGATGCCTCGCTCATGTGGCCTGTACTGGTCACGTGCGCGGAAAGTCACTTGGCCACACAGAATTTAAACCAACCTCCCTGCACTCAGCCACTTGCTCCTAGAAAACCAGACATTTTTTATGCTTCTCTGAGGCCCTTGGTAGGGTTTATCCTGATATCTAAACATCACGAACTGTGATGCGAAACTATGACAACTGACAAACCCAGGCCTAAGAAAGGGAGCTGGGAATGACCAAACGCCTGCTTCTGCTAGGCTGCAGCTCGCCATTTTCCACCATGTATGGTCAACTCCAGCCCTGACTTTTCACTGTGGAAAAATGTCAAAGTCTGACTCTTTAGCATGCATTGTTGGCTAAGCCCTGACTTTTCACTGTGGAAAGATGTCAAAGTCTGACATTTTAGCATGCAATGATGGCTAAACCCTGAGTTTCATCATGGAAAAAAGTCACTTTTCACAGATTTACGGTGAATCCAGTGGGACAGGCCAATGTTAAAGTCTGACTTAATACCAAGAAAAACGTCAGCAAGGTTTAATATGTGTATCAAATTATAATCAATTTATACTCAATCACGTTTTATAAAGGTTTTATAAAATAAATTGGTAATATAAGATTTATTTTGGATGGTTAATGGAAAATGAAATATGCTACCAGTGGTGTCTCCAAGTGGCAGAGACCGGAACTATTGGATAGTGGTGTATATACAACAGAATCAGGCGTATATATATATGAATCAGGCGTATATATGAATCAGGCGCCTACAGATGAGGTGTATACACACGAGGATTAGGACGACCTTGTATACATACGCAAAAGCATACCTATATACGCCAGGTGCACTCATATATAAAGCGGTTAGTTTCGTGCAGTGATGGAATTGCGCCTTAGCGCCTTTCAACCAGCTATAACACAGACTGTTATAAATGCATAGATTTTTCTGCAAGGGACATGTCACTGATAGCGTTAGACCATGTCTAGCAATTTATGTTTGTGTAAACTCAACATGCGCTGCACGTGCCTTACTCATTAGTAATAAACTAGTTTTCTCTCAAACTCCCAGTTTCCTTATCTAAATATATATATATATATATATATATATATATATATATATATATATATATATATATATATATATATATATATATTGGACCAGGAGGTCACATAGTCTCTCACATAGTCTATTATACTCTCCATACATCCATGCCCCCAGTACATAGGAAATGCTGATTCGCAATACTTAAAGCTAGCAAATGGCAGGTGCGTTGGACGAAACCGAAATGCTCTGTGCGGGATTCTATTTCTGTTCCCTATTTTGTTTCTGATTCAAAGAAATTCTAAAGGTTTACGTTCGTATCAGGTTCTCAGACTGTTGGCTGGCCAGTTAGCCAGCTGGTGTCACTGTCCCTATGAACGTACTCAACAAATGTAACAAAGAGGTGCTTGTTTTCTCTGAAGAAAACCTTTCTCAGATTCACATTTCTACAACTTGAAATAGAGCCTATTATTGACAATAGTGATCAGGGATAGAGTGTACGCGGTGAATATCAAAGTTCAGATAGATCTCAAGTCCTATTATGCCAGCTTGCTGGTGATATTGTGAAGAGATTCTTGGATTACTTGATTCCCTGTGAAACATGACACTTAATCATTTCATCGCGATTTTCGTCATTCAGATTGGCCATATTATGAGTTAGTTTAAGTGTAGTTCTTTCGTGATGTGTCTATTATATACAGGTATTGCAATTTTGTAATTTCCCTTTTGAGCCATCGCCTCTCGAAAACGTGGTTTCTACAAGGTGGGTGATAGCAGACCAATGAAATATTCAATAACTCTCACTTGGATTTCATTCATCTAAAACATTGATATTTGTCTCACACCGTTAGAACTAATCTTGGCCTGATTAATGAGGAATACGACCCCTAAGAATCAAGTCCCATTAAGGATAGAAATGTTTTTGTGGAATGAGTGATGACAAAGTTTCTAACGACCGTTGGTACATAGTAGACGACGGAATTCCTGCGGGATGTTTGCCGGGAAGCAGGCATCCTTAAAGGTGTCAGAAGTATTATCATTATTTCCAGGATAACCTTTTATGGTGCGCCAAACATGCCGTCTCGGATTACTAGACATTTCTCATGAGAATGAATAAGCTCTGAATACAAGATGTAAGTCTCTAAGGCCGGCCTGATTTCCGTACATCATGCGCCTGGGTTGAGGTAAAGAATGGAAAGCATCTACAGATTTGTATAACAAGTGTTTGTGTCTTGAACATATATTTGTATCATCCCCATTCGTTGAGGTAGGATTGTGATTAGGGCAAATCTTAGAAGTACAGTACTTTCCTAGTGCCTACGCTATAACTGTGTGCAATCTATTAAGAGCTACTATACAATATAGGTGAATAGATTAGGAGAGGATTTGACTAATATTGCCACACACAATACACGTGGCAATTGCAGGCAGTGAGACAGGGGACTGAGCAATCTGGTTGATCGTGGTAAAATGCACTGATATACGTCACCTAGAGGTTAGAATGGTCACGCATACACTTCCAGCTTGCTGCAAAAATCCAACCCTTTACTATCAACGTGCTGACTGTTAAGGCCTGGTAAAATGAGCAGGGGTCCAGTATACAGACTTACAATATTCCCTGCCCCGCTACTGACTTGGTTCCTGAAAATAGAGATTTCGGTCGATCCCTGCTGTGCGGTAAAGCCGGCAAACCTGTGTATGCAAATACTCCAGGGTCGCCCGCATTACGTAACTCGGTCAGTACATATAGGCCGAGTCCGCAGAGGGTTGACAGGTTACTTGTATGTTCCTCCGCGTAGAGCAAGCTACTTGGAATCTCACAGATTGGTAAGGTTTCTCTGTGAAGCCTTTTAGTGTTTGAGGGAACAGATCCCCTCACCTTACACTAACTAGGACATTCCGTGTTAAGCAACTGTATCCACAGGTATTGAATAAAAAGCAGAACTTACTTAATATCTGAAACGTGTCGAGTCTGGTTTTGTGTTAGTAGGCTTTTATCAATTAGTAAATTCCGCATCTCCTTATGCAACCGAGAACTATTCGAACCAACCTATGCGGGAAACCCCATGGGTAGCGACTTGTCTCACTCTGCCGGATAGACCAATCTAATCTCGGACAATGAGTTAAGCACTCTAGAACCAGTGGACTGCTACAAATCTATCACACCTAGATCAATATATGACTTGATTAAAAACATTTTGAAATCATTAGGCTAAACTGATTTTAATGAAACAATCAGTAGCCATCTGCTCACACATGTAGATTTCTATACCATAATAAATATTCCCGTTGACGTTAATTGAGAACAACCATTGTGTTTATTGAAACATTCTTGATACTGTCACATTCAAATGGTTTCAAATGATAAATAATTTCTAATGATATTCTCTTACTTTTATTTGATAAAATGATCTAGGTATACTGAGTTCTTCCATTATAAATGGAAATAACATTTCCTTCTAGTTTTAAATGGCCCGAGGTCACTGGGATTCTGAAGGGATTCTGCAAGTACTATTGCCCCGCCCCACCCCCACCCCCCGTTGTGCTAATAGTGCTGCCAGAGAGGAATCCCTGGAGACAAGCTAATAAGAGGATATCACCGCAGATGATACCCTTGCTGAGTCAGAGGAATCCTGCACAGACAGGCTGTGGAAGACGGTCAAGTGCTTTTATAAGGTAGGCAGTATAACTTTATGGTACAATAAAATATGCTTAAATCCAAGAAAGCTAAGTTTATCTTACAGGATTAAAACAGCCTCCTCACTGAAATTATGATTTCCCGTTCGTGTTCTTTTACCATAGATTCTAGTCAGGTTCTGTCAAAAAGAACAGATATACCACAGATGTTATATAATAGCACGGTTCTTGATATTGATATTATTTTCTAGCAACAGCAGATTTACTATAGATTTGACACTTAGAATGTGCCAATCGATCTATAAATCTACGTTTCCTATTACTATAGTTAAAGAATACAGTAACAACATTACTTACCCAATATGAACGCTTAATCATAAGCGTGACTTCCCATCAATAAAAAAAGAGATTTCCTTAAAGGAACTTTACACAAATAAAGATTCAACATCAATGCTGATAAAGCATTATTGGAAACAGGAAGTTAAAAACGTATTCAAAGGCTTGTTTGAAAAGAACATCAGGTCTTTGGGGAAGACGCGCCTTGGCCTGTTCACGGCGAAAAATGCTAGTTGCTGCAGGAAAAAGAAAATAGCTATTACCGATTATTATGAAGATGAATTTTTACTTACTGAAATTTGTAACGTCTGTTCACACATTTTCCGGGTTTTTTTTCGTAGGAAACCACCAGGGCTATCCTTTGTTTACATGCTCTTCTCTGAGCATCTATTACTTTAGTATGTATACATTAAGATATTGCCGGCAGCATGAACATCAATGTGTTCTAGAAGAAGACAGTGCTTGCCCATTAGCCTGACATCCAACTATCCATTAGCGTGTGTTCCTTGTTTGGAACTATGCACGCGGTTGCCTCCAAAATCCGTGGGATTTATGATTCAGCTCGTCCGTCTCGTGTCGTAGATCTTACAGATAAGCTTTTAACATTATTGCATGCTTAGATCAGTCCTAAAGGCAGCGATAACCCGATGTCTTACGCATATAAAAGTATAACCCAACCCAAAGCGGTCAAAACTTCTATTGAGGTGACAACCTTTCACTCATATACTGTTTTTGTATCATTTGAAATACCTACCGGCAATACCAATGATTATATCAGACTATATCTTTATCAATATAATAAATTAATATTGGTTTTCCAGTTACAGTATCATAGCACTCTAGCTACCTATAACAAGTACACTTGGTTTTTTGCATTGGTACACCATACTAGTGGGTATCTAAGATCAAACACAATAAATAGTACAGGAAAGTATTGAATACCATGATTTCCATCAAGAATACTGCCTCTTCCACCTACTAGGTGTATTCAGACTTGTGTGGTATCTATCAATCAGAATCCACAGAACAAAATGAAGAGGACAAAGCTGTGTCGATCATGAACGTCACGCACACCCATTGAGGCTAATTAGGAGTTGGTCATAATTGTGGGGACAGGCCTGATACCATCTATCTCCACCGGATTAACCACGCCTTGGAGATGTCTACCTACCTGAAGGCGCCAGTAGCAGCACAAACAACGCCTGCTCAAAAATGAGGGTTACCTGATTCGCTCCTCAGAAAACTCCTTTTAATATGGGGAAATGCATGCCGTAGATGGGCGAGAAGGTGTGGACAAAAAAGCGAGAAGCACAGGGAGTTGCAGACACACAGTTTAGTGACCGTTTCGCTCCGATCGACCGCAAATGATCCAGTATAGAAAAAAGCCCCTGTGGAGAAAGTGAATGACTTGCCTACGGCTGGAAATGGCAGCCCGACAGTCAAGGGCTCTCAAGGATTAAGAGGAATGATTGCAAGGACTTCAGGCCGAGATGCATCTATAGACCTTGCACCATCTACCTCGTCTCATCAACCACAGAACGAACCAGATATCAGGATAGTCCAAGAAATTGTGGCGGCAGCCCAACTCCATTTGTTCCTGCAGCCCTGGTAGCTAACATGGGAGCGGTGGCCCATTAACTGGCCACCTGCCCCTCCTTATCAAGTGGTGTCTTGACAAGTGACTGTTCCAGACATTGCACTCAAGAGTGCTCTTCTCAGTCACAGTGCAGTTCAACCATTCTTCTCGCCTATGACCGTTAGGCCTGCTGCAGCTGATGATATCGTGGAGCAACAAGTCTGTCAGATTTTGGAGACAACCACCATTGGGAAAACCAGGTAGCAATTATTTTTACCCCCACAATTTTTGCGGGGACAAGATATCCTCGGGCTTCAAAGTCGGTGTCTGGAGGGCGGCTCTCGAGGGCTACCAGGACTCTCAGGTGGTTGATCTGGTTGACTTCGGCTAGCCCTTCGGCTATATGGCCGTCAACACCCCAACTAACACAGGCACCAACCATGTTTCTGTGGATGCCTACAGCTCCCACATTGATAATACATCAACAAGGAGTGTGGGGTGTGTGCACTCATCGACCCCTCTTCGTCCCAGACCCACCATGCTCTACCCTACATAGATGACTTCACCGTACTGCGGCCACCCAGAAGTAGGCTGCTCGAGCACGCTCCCCACACTCCTCTGAAACAAGGTTGGTGTCCCTGTCAGTTAGGGTGTTGGCGGCCATATAGCCGAGGCTCATTCTACATCCACTTCCGCTCTCTCAGATGTGTGTTCCATGATCTTATGTTGTTATGACCTTATGTTTCTCTGTGAATGTGGTTTCGACCTTTGCCAGGTCACATCAGGTGAAGTGCGATAGAGTTTATTTCCTGCGGCTGGTGGTCTTTCCTTCCTGGCTTCTTTCAAGGAGGGGCATCGGTGGACTGTAGTCTCTCTCTCTCTGTAGTTTCTGTAGTCTCTCTCTTCTCCTTGTTGTCGGAAAGTTGTGTAATTTCTTCTTTCCCTCTCTCTCTGTTACGATAACAGCGTTAGAATTTTTTTTCTAACACTGTTATCGTAACAGAGAGAGCAAAAGGGGAAATTAGACAACTATCGTTTGTAGCATATTTGATATATTCTGATGATTGGAGTAATTTCCTTTTTGGAGTAACTTTGTTCTTTTCCCTACAAGAATATCATATTGATAGACAGTCTTATGTAGGGTCTGTTCTTCTGGTTTTAACACCGCGAAAACGATTGTAAATGGATTCAGCCATAGAGAAAGCTCTACTTTTTCTATAAAGGTGGGTACCCACTGCTTCCGACACACTCCGACAAGGCTTACGACACACTACGACAAAGAAAATCCCTGTCGGGAGGGCTCTGTCGGAGTGTGTCGGAGTGTGTCGTAGAGCCTTGTCGGAGTGTGTCGTAACGGTTTGGCGGGAAAAGAAAGGTTGCCACGGTACCGACACACTCCGACACAAACGGCTCACTTGAGGGACTTAATTTATATAGGAAATATACTGAAAAATATGTTTTTCTTCAATTTTCGAAAAGAAAAACTTAGTGAATTAAAGTCTTTTATCAAGAGTATTAGATATCCGAACAAATATCTATAATCATGTATCTCAGACCTGGATTATGATTTTAAAAGTATATGATTATTAAAAATGTTTATCATATCTGTTCCTGAATATGTTCAATGGACCATTCGTAATGCATATCCCTATATAACAGAGGATAAAATGTTGTATATATGATACTATAACAGTTTATAAAGGCGCACGTGTGTGGGTGGGGGGCAGTTCATAGCTTTAACATAGTGCAGAATGCTTCCGACACACTACGACACAAGCCGACCTCTACGATAAATTAAACATGTTTAATCTTGTCGGAAGGGCTACGACACGGCTACGACACGGGCGCTGTGTCGTAGTCATGTCGGAGTGTGTCGCAGTGTGTCGGAAGCCGTGTCGGAACGGTGTGTCCACTGCTACGACAAAAACCCAAAACGTTCGATTCTGTGTCGTAACGCTTGTCGGAAGGCTTGTCGCAGTGTGTCGTAGTGTGTCGGGAGCTCAGTGGACACCCACCTTTACTCGCTCCACATTTCACTGAAAGTTCAAATGTGAAATAACGACGTCCTTAGAATCACAGAAAATAGAGAAGTTTTAAAACATTATTTAATCTAACATTCTTTGTAATTCCTCATCTCTTTCCTCTCTTGTAAATCCTTGTAGTGCTTATAGAAACATCTATAAGGTATCAACATCAAAGACACTTGCGAGATGGAAAGGGAAAAAGCGAGGATGAAGAAGTGAAGAATTCTGAAGTCGTCTCGACTTAACACATTCTTAACTGAACTGGCATTTTGTTTTGGAACTGAGTTATCAATGAAAAGAAACCAAAATTTATCAGAGGTATGTTAAATATGGACCTGTCAATGTCTGGAATCAGTTTGGATGATCTGCTACTTGACAGTTGATGTAGGTTTTAGTTGCTGTTTCCCCACTGTTTAGATGTGCCTATAGACACAGAGACACACAATACATAAAACAGTATTCAACCTATGGCTGAATACTCCATGGCTACCTTTCGCCAGGCGCTTGCCAAATTTTTTTTAATAAACAAACCAACAGGCCAGTTTCACGGCTGACGCTGCATGGCCCTTGTATGGTCGCCGTCGGTGGGTGATAGGCAAAACCTATCTAGTCAGCTTTAATTCCAGGTCTTTATCATATCGAAGTTCTCTTAACCCCCTTCTTAAGTTGCAGATTATTGGAAGAGATTTGTTAAGAAGAAGTCGTTATACCCTGAAGGATGGCGATATTATCGTAGCAAACTGACCACATCGATATATCAGATACCAGATACTCTCCTTGGAACAAATGAGCATTAAGAACGATTGTTTCCAAATCGATCAAAATTGACTTAAGAGAGAACGCTGCAGAAAAGACAGATTTCTAGGAGAGTCTAATCGCACCCATGCAATGCACGTCAGACTGCCACAGGGGAGAGTATTCTTGGAAATACATCCGCCCCCCCCCCCCCCCAAAAAAAACAACCAAAAAAACCCACAAAAAACAACAACAGAAGCAGCAATAACTTAATTCTCTGACGCCTTCGGCCTTTATCTATATCATAACAATTGCTCTGCAGCAAGAAAGTAAATTGGAAATGTTTCTTGTTCGGCAAGATAAGACACCCCATGTCAACCAACGTGA
The DNA here is from genome assembly GCA_950022655.1 of Alentia gelatinosa. Classification (NCBI taxonomy): domain Eukaryota; kingdom Metazoa; phylum Annelida; class Polychaeta; order Phyllodocida; family Polynoidae; genus Alentia; species Alentia gelatinosa. The sequence goes on from OX465579.1 coordinate 130,163,045, forward strand.
AGATGAGATTTACTAAGCAAGCCATCATTGACTACCTTTAGAAAAGGCTTGGAATGTGCTGTCAGAAAATGTTTAAAGTCTCCCTATTAAACTATCATTTAAAAAATGCAAGCGAGAGGTTGACAGCATCATGTCTACACCGCACTTTGTCGATGGCGACATGCCTTGTGACATCACCTGCTATAGCCTGACAGAACAAGTAATCAATGCAATCATCAACGCAACCATCTCATTACTTTACTCAACATACCCCACCAATCATGTAAGTGCGACAGAATTTGCAATCAGATAACAATTTCAAGAAATTCTCTAGATATCTAGAAATATCTTACACTCTATCAACATTGGTTATAGTTACAGTAATTTGACAACTGGACTATAACAACAAACTACCTATATATATGATGATATATGATGCCATAATGGAAGACCACCGCTATCTAACGACAGTCATGATTGATGTGACACCGGCAGTAATCTAACGCTAAAAGGCTTACCCCCACCAACGCCGATTCTTGTCACGATAGGCCTTACGATTGACTTCCCGATACCATACCGATTCTATAATTTTAGAAATATTGAATGAATCTAAATAATTTTCTACAGGTATTTACAATATATTATGATATTATTTTCAAACACTAAAACAATCAAATTGAAAAATATAACTGTAGTGGAATTATAATTCCGATATGAAACTATTATTTTCAGACCTTTAAACTCAATCAAATAATCTCATATCTGGTCAATTCTCCCAGATCGTGATCGATGACCATGTACGGTGACCAAAAATTCAAACTTGTTATATCTTGATAAAAGAGGTGGAACTATATAGTAGAGGACAATACCATACATGTGTAAAAGTTGGGAACACTAATCTTTATTGGAAATTTGTTTTTTGCTGAATAGATTTAACCTTATAACCTATATGTCACCGTACGTGGGCATGTATGTTTAACAAGGCCTTAGGGGAGATATTGATTGATATTTATCAGCTGAGTTATATTTCTATTTTCAGAAAATCAACCTCTAACCATATTGAATAAATTAGAGTTGATTAATGTTATTCAGAATACAATGCCCATGTACGGTGACCAACCCATGTACGGTGACATACAGTAAAACCCCTCTTCCGGGACACCCCTCTTAAGGGGACACCCCGCTTTAGGGGACAATTTGCTCGGAACGGAAATTTTTCCCTCTATTAAGAGTTTATTTTAACCCCGCTTAAGGGGACACCCCGCTTAAGGGGACACCCCGCTTAAGGGGACACCCCGCTTTAGGGGACAGTTTTTCGGTACAGAAATGCTTAAAAACCCTGCTTAAGGGGACAGTTTTGCGGGACATCATATCAAAAACACTGAAAATCCAAGTTTATGGTGCCAGTTTGTATGGGACAGACTGTGAGTGGACTGTGAGCGGATATTAGTATGGCCGATTTTCACGCCTGCTGAAGGTGCCAGGTAAGAGGTCCGCTTACAGGTTAGCGGTGGGCGACACAGGGAAGGCTGGGGGCTTTGAAGGTACGGTATTCAGTGAGCCGTTGCGGCTCTGGGCGGCTCACGGTGAGTCTCTTATAGGGCTGCTGAATTCTCTCAGAAGTTACAGGGGGGGGGGGGGCATTGACCGGGGGTGTAAAAAGGAGCAAATTTCACAAGGAATGCATATCCATCTTCAACCTCTTTTATCTATTTATTTTTAATTTTTTGTACATTTATATTAATTTGTATTCATTTATATTGTATAATTTATATTTATTTGCTTATCTATTAATAAACCTTTTAACCTAATAACCATCATTTCCTTCATTTATGTAGGTATTCTCTATTGTATAACCACTGGCATCTTGAAAACCCCGCTTAAGGGGACACCCCGCTTAAGGGGACACTTGGCCCGGAACGGAGGGTGTCCCCTTAAGAGGGGTTTTACTGTACCTAAAAATACATGTATATTTCTTGGCATTAACATGCTTGAAGTATTTGTAAATTGCAGGTGTTAATGGTTCCGTAATACTCTATTTATGTATAAAATATTATTCACTAATATTGTAAATCTTCTTCCTTATATAAGCAAAACCTAATAATTTCTGCCCATGTACGGTGACCAAATAAAGTTCACCACCCATGTTCATTTAGCTGTAGTATATTTTATGGAAGAATTAATTTACACACTTCAAATGCTATAAAACCTTTTCACATGCCCTCTTCATTTGGAGGATGAAAAAGTACCCAAAAAAGTACTTTTCTCTAATTTTTTTACCTTTTAATGTTGCTTGCCCATGTACGGTGACATACCCTTCACCATTGATTTTTTACACCTAGACTACATATAAATGACCCCAGTTTAACATTTGTTATGTTTTCTAAGTTCTGAAACACATTTGTGGGTATCACACATTCAGAACAGATAAATATCTTTAGTTACAAATTCTTAAGAGATCTTCAAAATCTGGTTATATAGATTTCACCTATGAATTTGAGCTAAAAAATGCCTATTTTAGGGTTTCATCAATTTTCTTTATCAATATAGGTACATGAAAGTGGGGTTCCCCTGACAGATTTTTCATTTCTACATACTCTAATATCGTTTCTGATATCATAAAACGATAAATAGATATGAAAACGACCCTTTGAATTATTGGTCACCGTACGTGGCCCATCGATCACGATCTGGGAGAATTGACCATCTATACCGATCGTATATCAATATGCGGTCTACCTGATTCCAGAATCTCATAATTAATAAGTGTTTCACCTGCAAGAGATATTTTTCAATACATCCGCTACAATAGGCTACGATGGGCTACGAAAAATCCAACATGTTGGATTTTATTGGGACCTCAACGATTGGCGTTTTTAGTCGCAGCCTATTGTGAGGTATAAAGGACGGAATCGCAGAAACGTGTTCCACCTACCACAATCGGTATTGTGTCAGGAAGGCAACCATAAGGCCCATCAGGACCAGAATCGTGGTAGGTGGGGGCAGGGCTTTTAAATCATATCCCATCGTGAGGTCTATTGTAGACTGTCGGCGTTGGTGGGGGTAAAGGGGGGGAGGTCCATCAACAATGACAAGGCTATGACAATGGCTTCCCGAAAAGGTCCACAATTGGCCAACAACTGGAGGCCTTGTCGTGGTTGGTGGACCCCAGTTCCCGACAAGAGTCTACCAAGAGGCCATGACAAAGCCACAATTTGGAAGCTTATTTGGAGCCTTCTGACAATGCTATGACAACATCAAGGATGTTTGATTCTTCCCCCAACTGGACAGTTGTCATGGCGTGTCGGGCGCATGTCGCAGAGGTCTAAGATAGGAAATTTTGCTGGAGCGTGCATTTCCCGACACGCCCCGACAACACTGTCGTAAAGCCCCCCTTCTTTAATACTACAAGGCTGTGACAAGCACTGATTGCAACTTTCTTGTCGGCACTTGTAGCCTTGTCATTGTTGGTGGACGCATCCTTAAGCCTTTACCAACAACCTTATTTTATTCAGGTAAATATTGTACCGTATTGGCATTCTTCCAAGTACAAGTCAACAGTGTACAGACAAAAGCATCAAGTTCATCGTTAGCCAGTACTATGGTCCCATCCTCAGATTCTGTGAATTCCATAGTGTCTCTTTTCCTTTTAGCTATCCAGAGTTTCCCATTCTCCGGTACAAAATCTGTGATCTTTAGTGCCTTCTTGTCACTGGCACGGATGGTTAACAGCACACTCGGATCATAACTACCTGATGGCCTGGCAGCCGAGGCACCTGCATATCCTGTGTCTTTGTCTCCGGCGCACTCCTTGCCCTCGTCAGTACCCTGCAAAGCTGCCACCACTTTCTCCCAGCCAGAGGCAGCATTGAGCAGGGCCGTATCACTACCACTCTCCTGCTTCTCTTCTTCTTTCTGCTCAGGTTCCTGTGACTGGTCATCATCCCTCGTGAAGTTTGTATTTCCGAGTCTCGGAAGCCCCTGCTGTAGTCTATGTGTTTGCCCAAGTGGCACCAATAGCTCCTTAACATCCTGCTCTGTCATGATGGATAGCACCTCAAAGTCTGCAAAATCTTTACTGTATAATGCCTCTGTAGTTTTCCTTTATAGGCCAACACTTTTCGCCCATGCAGTGAAATCAAAGTCGGATGCTGACTCAAATTCACTGTCACCGTTCCTGTCTGCCATGATGCTGCGTAAAGTTGTGCCAGGAGCTCTCAGGTTAAGCATGCTAGCTGCGCGGGCATGGGTCAGCGAGTACCTGGCCCCATGCGGCTGCTCTGTCTGATCACATGGTGTTACATAACAATGTCCGGTGAGCTACGTCTGAGCATATGGTGTTACGTAATCACGCCCGGTGACCTCCTCCGCACCCCCTCTGACGTTTCTCTCATCAAAGGCTGCGTAGGCGACCTGGTAGGCTTCGAGTCTGGAGGCGCGGATCTGCTCTCAGCAACTGCCATTGATCTAACCACTTTTATAGTTTACTAATATCATGTTGCATTCTCTGCATTAACTCTTCCATATTCCGTCTTGACATCCTGTCATAAGGATTAGGTCGTTCGCAGACATAGTGGGAGAAGCAAAATAAAAATGTAAAAGATTCCCTTTATATAAATCATAAACAATATTGGCCCTGACACACTGCCTTGCCGTACACCTGTAATGACTGGTAATTCACCACTCACTTTTCCATTCACCTTTACTGATTGCGTGCGTTCTGCCAAATAGAATTTAATCAGTTGCCAGGATTTCCCCGAGAATCCATTATTGTATAGTATTTCTAACTCATGGTTCATGCAATCAAAGGCTTTTCTTACGTCTATGACAGCACATGGATTGATACGGTTCTTCTTAAGATTATCTTGGAGATGGTGGGGAGAACACATATATGGGGCACCAATTGCCATATTCATTTAGTAAGCCACTTTTCGGAATTGGGGTTATTAATTCTTTTTAAGTGATGCTTGTCTCAATCATTGTATCAAACTGTATACTTATCGTTGTCTAGGTTTTTCCACTATCTTTAATACTACATTATCATTAGCTTTTTCGAACTATACTTTCTCCCCTAGAAATGTGTTATTCAGTACCTCAACAGTGATCTCATCTGTATCAAGTCTCGCGATTTTATCTTCCACTAATTTTTCTCCAATGGAGAAGTGATTGAAATCATTCTCTGTGCTTCCTTTATCAAAAGGAAATGTCGTCTGGTTTTTGCCTGGCTTCATTAATGATACTCAAGAAGCGTTTTGAGTTGTTTTTTTGGCATTTTTAGATAAATGTTTATTGACCACTGACGTCTTATGTTCTTAAATCCTTTGACTAATATCTCTTCTCAACTTTCTAATCCATCTAAGTAGGATATGCTAATTCATACCAGTCTTGTACATTCCATTCACTAAGTCCTGTCTTTCCTGAATTAGGTTATTGATCCTACTTGGGTGTTCTATATTATCTATCATTGTTATTGTAAAACCTTTTGTTGAGCAAGTTCTGTTTAAATATGTGTTTAACCGACAAACATAATTTCTAATATTTTCATTATATTTGTCAATATCAATATTCAATTGCTCATGATTCATTTTTTCATGATATCTTCCTTCAATTTCAACTTTTTTATAGACTGTTCCTTTTTTGTTTCTTCACAGCAAACCTTGGGACATGATCTGCCATGTAAAAATTAACATTGCCAGTTAAACATGATTTTTAGCAGTTTGTATATGAGATCAAGTTTGCTGCTTACCTGAGGATGAAACAAATCTTTTGTTCTAATTTGTTCAAGATCATTTTTTATAAGAAAAGTTTCAAATATGCATACTTATTGCTACTCCTGGTATTCATTACCCTATCCCCGGATGAAAGTAGAGAAGCAGTAGCTGGGAGTATAAAATTTTATTTAATTTTATGTAGTAAAATGCAGTAAAATATTTATGGCGACCTTACTGGACGACATATTAAAATGTAATGTGAATATGAAGGTAAGTAAAAGTAGATAAATGATAATTGACAGTAGAATGGATGTCAATTATTAAAATATTAAAATAAGATATACAATAGAGTTGTATAGATAATACATACGTAATTGTATAATATAATGAAAATGCCCTACGTGAGTAGGTGAAGAAGAGAGGTTGTGGGTGGGTGGGACGAAAATTGGTACTGTAGTACGTGCGTACTGCAGGGCGGGTGAAGGAGAAGTGAGGCCGGGGTCTGGACCGGGCTGTACCACGTGACTGCGTAGTAAGTGTGAAAGCCGCGAGGGGGCAGGAGGGGCGCCCGTGAGGCGCGGTAGAGGGGGACACCGGGGGGAGCAATGACTACCCCTGAGCAAAGCCCATGAGTAACCCATTACCCTATCCCCGGATGAAAGTAGAGAAGCAGTAGCTGGGAGTATAAAATTTTATTTAATTTTATGTAGTAAAATGCAGTAAAATATTTATGGCGACCTTACTGGACGACATATTAAAATGTAATGTGAATATGAAGGTAAGTAAAAGTAGATAAATGATAATTGACGGTAGAATGGATGTCAATTATTAAAATATTAAAATAAGATATACAATAGAGTTGTATAGATAATACATACGTAATTGTATAATATAATGAAAATGCCAAGAAGGCCAGTAAAAGGTGAGGGGGGTGGGGGAAAATTATGAATGTTTGTTTAGGGACCGGATTAGAGCAAGGTTAACGGCCTTTGCATCAGTGTCCTTGATGTAATGTCGGTGGGAATTAGACCTCCAGCCGCCATAGCGCTGGATGGATAGCTCAGGCATACCCGCCTGGTATGCCTGAGTGGCGGCAGCCTTCCGGAGGCTGTGGAGGGTGTAGTCGGCAGGCTGATTAGCGGTGAGTAGCAGCGCTTTCCACTCCTTGCTCAGAGTTCTAGTCGTTATCACTTGGCCGTCTGCCAGGAGTAAGAACGGGTCCTCGGGGCTGGCCGTGGGGGCGGCCGCGATCATCTTCCTGACCGCCCGCACCGGACACGAGGACGGTTCGGGGGACGCCTGCAGGGTAACTGTCTTTTCCTCCCCCACCATCTGCATGTTCTTTGCCGCCTTGACGCGTATCGATACCTGTCTGGGCGTGACCACGACGTCTCGGCGTGACAGGTGTCGCGTGGGGTCGAACTTCGTCGCAGATGGTGGGGCGACCTCGCTCTGTCGCAGCGCCGCGTAGAATATCACCAGGATAGCGGCCCGCAGAGCGATGTGTAGGGGTGATTCGTCGAGGGCCTCGAGGGCAGCCTTGAGGATGTCCATCGGTACCGCCGGCTTGACTTTCGGTTGGTAGGTTTTGTTGCGCCTCATAGCCTCGAGTGCACGTCTCACCCTGAAATCCTCCGTCGGCGCGACGTCGCCCCCCCATCAGCCGCAGGTGCGACCGCACGTGTGATAGCTGGTTCGCGACCGTCGCCGGCGAGGGGGCGTGGTCCGCGACGTATTCGAGGTACGCCGTGGTAAAGCTGACGGTAGGTTTCTGGGGGTCGGCGCCCATCCGGCGGCAGAATGCGAGGTAGGTCGCGACGGCGCTGCACTGGTTCGCGACCGTTCGGGGGGCACGCACCTCGCATTGCCGAGCAGATGCCCTCGTCTGGAGCGATCGTAGCGCCGGATCTGCAGGTGAGACGTAACACAGGGTTGAACGATACATGGGTACATGGCATGACCTCGACGAGGGAATGGAATTTCAGGTACCTCGAGGCCGTGTCAAAGTCCCTCGAGGTTAGTTGAGCCCGGCTGAGTGCGTCGGCCACGGTATTGAGGGCACCCGGGACGTGTGTATACACGAAGTCTACCTGTAGTCTGGCCTGCACCATCCAGGCTTGACGGGCACACCTGGCCAGGACGGGGTTCCGGGCGCGTCCCGACCGGAGTGCCTGGACGGTGCCCATATTATCACAGTAGACTTCCACCCGGGTGCCGCGGTCACGGTCGGTTAAGAACGTGCACATCGCGTATACCGTGTTGAGGGCCTCGAGCTCCGCGATGCAGGTAACAGGGTCGTTCACTGGACAGACCCGGCCGGAGTATGAGTACGTCCCGTCTGTACCCCCGATGCCGGACAAGCACGCATCCACGATCAGGCACTTGGTCGGGGGGCCTCGCGGGATGAGGGCGTGGCCGTTCCAACCGTCGGCAAAGCGCAGGAACCATTCGAGGTCCTGCCGCATCTCGGAGTTGATGTTGATGTAGTACCCGCCCATCCCCCGGAGGGCCTCGAGCAGTTTACTCACGAAGGGGCGTGCCGGCCGGATACACTTGGCTACATGTAACACGCGCCCGAGTATGGATTGCAGCTGGCGTTTGGTCAGCGACCGTTTCTGGGCGACTGCTCTGACGTGCTCCCGGACCTCGTGCAGCTTGTCCTCGGGGACGGAGAGCGACATGTCTATTGAATTGATAACGATACCGAGCCACGTGACGACTTGGCTGGGGGGCTGAGCTTTTTCTCGGGCCTCGGGGAGGCCTAATTCCTCAAAGAGCCCTCGGGCTATGGCGAAGTCCGAGGCCGCCTTTTCCCCGTCGGGCGAGAGGATGATGAGGTCGTCCAGGTACATGGCGGCCTCGACCCCCTTCTGGCTTAGGATCTTAACTATTGCATCTGCTACACACTGCATGTGGTAGGAGGAGGCACGGGCACCAAAGGGCATTGGCGTATCACAGTAGTATGCCTCCCCCCACGCAAAACAGAGCAACGGCCAGTCGAGGGGGTCGCACCGGAAGTTCTTGTACGCCCGGGAGATATCGATGGTCGACATGAAGCTCCCGGGCCCCGAGGCCACCAGGCGGCCGACGAACCCATCCACGGTCGGGAGGCCATGCTCCCGTTCCTCGCCGTAAACCGAGTTCTTGACGATATAACCGTTGACACTGTCCTCCTTGGGGTACGTCATATCGGTTATCACTCGCCGATCGGTGGTCCCTCTCTTCTCACGTGTCATTAGAGGCGACACGTGACACCAGGGTAGGAAAGGGGGGGCCTCGAACGGCCCCATGAGGTTGCTGTACCCCTTCTCCTTCCTGATGAATTTATCCACCTGCTCCGGGTACCCCGTCGCACTGGGGTGGTTGGGTACCCCGCAGGTATCGCTGACCGGCCCGGCGTAACCCAGTGGAAAGCCGAACCTGATGAAGTCGGTCAATTCCTCCTTGCCGGGGATCCCGGAGAGGTATCGGATCCAGACCGGGATGTTGAGGTCCGTGGGGATCTCGATACGGGCCCCGAGGGCGTTGGGTAGGCCCGTGCGCCTCACAACATCATAGATGTGGGCGTGGTCCGGCGGCCCGTGGGCCGCGAACTGCGGCCAGTTGTCCCTCCTATGTCCGGCGAACGCCTCGGGGTCGGTCCGGACTCCGGCGACGGGGATGCCGGTCTCGCAGAATTTTCTCACGGCTACGAAGTCGATGGGAGTGGGTTCGCGGCCGTCCTCCCGGGGCAATTGCCGAGCCAATTGCTCCGTCTCCCCGCTAACACTACCACGGGCGGGAGTGTATTCCTCGGTGGGCGGGGCTGCACGCTCCGTGCTTCCCCCCACGTGCGCGGCACGCGGTGTTGTTGTCACGTGGGGGGTGACGTCATCAGTCCTGCACTCCTTGACCGGGTACCCCTCGCCGAGTGCACTCGTACCGAGGCCGAGGGGTGCGTCTCGCGCCACGCTCACTCGCGGGGCACGTCCAGCCCGTTTTTTGAAGCCGTTGCGTGTTGTTTCTGCACTCCTAGTTCGGTGGGGCGGACAGTGTGTCCGGCGTGCGGCGTCCTCCGTGGGGCGGGTGCGGATGTTGGTGCAGCGTTGTCATAACCCGCACCGTACACGAGTTTCCTGTTGCACGCGTGTATAGAGTGCGTGCACATCCGCCCCACCGAATCACAGAACGAACAAACATGGACCCATTTGATCTGCCCGTCCTGATGTCCTTTCCGTAGGCGGCAGCCTCGCTCCGAGTTGTACGCCCGGCAGGGGAGCTCTCGGGCCCCGTCCCTTCCTCCGTCTTGACCGTTAGGGGCGCTGGTGGCGGCCGTCATGGCTATGCGTACGCGCTTGTCTTGAATGCGCACGTGGTCCGACCAATACACGCGGCCGGCCTCAACCTGATCAAAGATGTAGTTAGACCACCTCCTACCCGCGGGCCACGGCCATGTCTGGGCATCCACTGTTACTTGAGAGAGGTGCCTGTACATATCCCGGCGGTCGCCCTCGGGTATCGCCCGCTCGTCCTCCATCATAAGCAAGAACGCGCTCACGTACTCCATGGGTGCCAGGCTTCCCCTAACCTTGAGCTTTTGAGACATGGTATACAGGCCCTCACGTTCGACATACATGTACGGCTTAGAGATCAGTTTATGTACGGTCAAATCAGATGAAAACCTACCGGCCGTGCGGTCATGACGAATGCCCTCGCGGTCGATCTCTCGCTGGAGCAGATCCTCGCTCAGGTAGCGTTCCCTGAGGTGTCTGGGTGCGGGTAGTCTCGATGTCTGGTCCTGGGCCCACTCTCTTGTCCGATCCTCGGCCGTGACGCGTGCCTCTCGTACCGTTGGTTGTGTAGCCCTGGTCGGCGACCGTTGCCGTGCCATGGCCTGCATCGTCTCAAACATACTGTCCATTGTCCTACCCATCTTCTCCATGTTTGACTCGAGTTTGGAGATTCTAGCTGTCTTTACCGTGCGCCCGCTGTCCGAGACCGACTCGATGTTCTCGTTGGAGGACTCGGCCGTTTCCTGGAGAGTGGCCTCCGACTCCGCCGTGGATTCCGTCGGCTTCGATGTGCTAGGCATCGGGGTGTTCCTCGTAGTCGGACCCATTTCTCCTTTCACTGTACCGTATCGCGTGTATGGGGGTGCTAGCCTGTACTTGGGGAGTATGAGGCGAAGCACGTGGCCAAGAGACGAAAATTGGTACTGTAGTACGTGCGTACTGCAGGGCGGGTGAAGGAGAAGTGAGGCCGGGGTCTGGACCGGGCTGTACCACGTGACTGCATAGTAAGTGTGAAAGCCGCGAGGGGGCAGGAGGGGCGCCCGTGAGGCGCGGTAGAGGAGGAAACCGGGGGGAGCAATGACTACCCCTGAGCAAAGCCCATGAGTAACCAATGTTTACATTTAGGTCGTCCGTAGTCCCTATCTCTCTATTCCTAAAAATTGGGTCGGATAATGATTTCATTTGATTTATGATAACAAACTGCCACATCTTTGTTGGGAGGCCTATATATATAGAAATTGCCGAAAGATGGCTTCTATTAGGCTTGTAATTGTATGTGTTAATATTTCGAATTTTGGGATGAAATAACAAAATCTATCCACTTGTTGTGCATACATCGCTGCTTCTGTTTTCATAAATAGTGCAACAACGCCCCCAATCCTCTTCTAGAATGACTCCAAATTAACTAGTAAACGATACACCCAATATGTTTTTGTTTGTCCTGCCCAAGAAACTCGAGGCAATACTAGGCTACTTAAAGTCACTCTTGTTTAATCTTACATCGGCAATAACCTTACAACCTGTCCTGAAGCTTTATTTTTAGTCAATCAACTAATATACGATATACCCAGGGCACCCAGGAAGAACACATGACTTATGTTGTAAGATCGATGAAGAGAAATGAGTGAACACCAACAACCATATTACCATATAAGGTATGTGTTGTATATTAAGATGAACATAATTTTCATTAACTTCATACACTTATTATAATCATAACTTCATAAGGAAAATGCAATTTGTAGGTAGGACACACCAAGCGATAAATCTTATCGCTCATATAATTGCAATGACTTTGTTGGCAAGTAAAATTATCGCCAACGGTTCTCGCTTGGTGTGTCTCGGCATCACTCTTCAGCTAAATAAAGACTACGTAATCCCAACATTGACAATATTTGAAACATGTGCACGTACAGATCTTGAACATTGTTTCGGATACACTACAATGATGATATTTTCGTCATAGATCACCTTAACTGTAGATCTCACAAAAGAACAAAGTATTACGAATATTCCCTTTTGATTGTTCTAACGTATCTTGCAACCCAACAGACAGAAGCAGCTACCAACTATTCTGTTTTTCTGATAGCCCAGGTAAGTTTAATTACACTCCTTATTCTCATTGTTTTTGAAAGTGTTTCTGTCTCAGGAGAATCTGTTCAGAAACTATTGATTTCTTTTCTAACTCCATGAAGTTAGCTTCTCAATTAAAAATAATGAAATGCAGACATTAATTGAAAGGAGCCTAGCAAGTTATTATCTTGAAATTTCGAATCGACAAGAGTATTCTGTGTTCCTACACTCGCTTCAACTCAGACCACTTAACCATATTACAAAACCGATCAACGCTTCGCTTGCAATTGGAGTATATGTAAAGTATTTAATCTAGTCTTTTTAGAAATCCAAATCCATAATATTCATTCTATAAAGTCCTTATTCTATAAATTTCTTTGCGTGTAGGTTAGGATATATACAACTATACGAATATGAACATATATCGTCCACTGGAAATACTAAGCGTACCAAGATACATAGATGGAAGGTACAGCACTCTATTAGGTAATTCATAAGTCTGCTAAATAGGCAGGAGAAAGATGAATACTAGATGAATAATTCGGTAATTGCAGATTGCCCATGGGAATCCATGGCAGTCCAGGGGCCTTCCGGTTCAAGTGACGGTGATGGCCACTAGACGGCCTCGTATACTATTCTATTAGTATTAGTGTAGCAACTAACCTGGCAACCATTACGCGGCTGGAAGGTTATATATATATATATATATATATATATATATATATATATATATATATATATATATATATATATATATATATATATAATAATAATAATAATAATAATAATAACATGCGAGGAAATTGGTTTGACGGAATAAATATACAAAACCACACTTCATTAAGTACAATTCGAATTCAAATATTTCACAATGTGAAAACCGGTCTGCACAGTTCAAGTATGTATGTATGTATGTATGTATGTATGTATGTATGTATGTATGTATGTTTGTATGTATGTATGTATGTATGTATGTATGTGTATATATATATATATATATATATATATATATATATATGTATGTATGTTTGTATGTATGTATGTATGTATGTATGTTTGTATGTATGTATGTATGTATGTTTAGTTTTTTTTAGTGAATTTTATTAGGGTTCGTATACAATATACATTGATAGTTTCCTAAGCTCGGCTGAGCCGATCTTCCGCTTAGTCCCTCTGTGTAAATCAGATGTAATCTTAAAGTCTATTGGATTTCGATGCGCGTACAGATGACATCGTCCTGAGATTACCTTAACCAATGCACATACTTTAACCCCTAAACCCGTGGTATTCATCCAATAAACAATGATAATGATGGTGATGATGTAGTCGTGTCATTTACAGAGAATTTTTAAAATACAATTGTGGATAAAGCAATTCAGGGATACATAGGTAGTAACAAGGTAATTTAAACATACTTGTGTTCGGGCCTTTACACCAAAGAAACTTCGACCAGTACCCGTATGTCTTTACTGTGTGACTAATTACTTAGCTATGATGACAGTTGCAACACAATCTGCCCTTGTGTATCCAATACTATATAGTTCTTTGGGGATTTTCCCGTGGAGATTAGGTTATATGGGAGACACATCAATAACAAATCAATCAATTTTATAGTCAGTCAATCACCTACACCCAGCAGATAGTTGCAACACAATCTATCCATGGTAAAAATAATACATAACTAAAAAAAGCATGACGGGTAATCCCATTTCGTTCTTATCTTAAACAGTTTCATCTCGTTTATCAGAGTGTAATCTTCTTTCAGGCCATTCCACAGCTTTTTCGCTCTAGTTATGAACGAGTTATCGAATACCGTATTTTTTAATGGTGGTTGTATTAGCCTTATTCCCCTTTTTCTCCTGGTTGGGAGGTCACGTTTATCGTGAAGATCCGAATTCTGTGCCATATTGTAGGCAAAGTGTAAGAGATGGATCTCTCTCCGCGGTTGGAGTTTCCGTATTTTGGACATATTGTGCATCTGGTCTGTAGTATATTTAGGGTTTTTCTGCAATTTCACATTATAAATTATTCTCAAAATCTTGTTTTGTAAGCATTGGAATTCATTAGTAGTATATGCTCTATTGTTATCCGATATATAATCTCCATAATCAAGGTACGGGAGTATGGTGGTCTTATATATCAACAATCCAGTTTGTGTATCGATGTACTTTCGTATCTTTGATAATAGATAAATTTTGTGGTTAACTTTTTGTATAGTACTCTTTCTTTGCTCGTGAAAATTTAGTTTTTTGTCAATAATAAGGCCTAGGTAGTTGAATTTATTTACTTGCTCAAGAGGATTGTTATTTAAGGACAGGTTGCACTCATAGCCCGGATGTGGATGTCGATTATTAAAACTCATCCAGTATGTATGTATGTATGTATGTACGTATGAATGTATGTATGTTTGTTTGTATGTATGTATGTATGTATGTATGTATAGGGCGGCCTGGAAGCTTGCCGGCTGGCCTCAACTACCCCGCTCCTCCATCCTCCAGTCCTCTGGACCTCCAATCCCCTACTCCCCCAGACCCCTGCTCCTCCGGACCCCGGCCCTCCGGTCCTCCGGTGAGGTCGGACTTGGGGACCTGCTGGAGGGCGGGGCTACTGGGACGTCACGACTGAGTTTAAATACGGGTGGTGCTGGTCACTCACGATCATTCTCGGCGTACCAGCTCCAGAGGCGAGGTCGCCACACGCTACCAGTAGAAAGCATAGGACAGGCTTACACTTGCGTTAGAGTTGAAAAGAAAATTATTGATTGAAGTAGATATTGGATGAACTAGTTATCGGTTACCTGAGGCCCAGACGGATTGGTATTTATAATCTTATGCTCTGTATAAATTAAACAAGTCTCTTCTTTAAGCTAAAAGCAAAAACAAAAAAGAAGAGCAGTTTACTCGGATAAACCTAAACTGAAATGCTCCTCTCATGGGTATAGGGGATTAGATATAAAAAAATTAGGATAAGGTATGAATTGCTCAGTGCTGGATCATCATATGTCTCACAATTCTCAATACCCCTTTTCTATGATGGATCAACACATTCATGAACTCATAAGAATATTCTATTCCAACACTTCCAAGAGATGTTACATCAAGAATAATGCAGCCATAGACTACCAGTCCTTTAATAAATAGTGGGGCACCCCCTGGTGCCACCAAGTCGCCGCTGTCTCCGCAGACTTTGCTACAGTACGTGTTTGTTGGATATAGATAGAACGTCTGGCAAAAGCAGTAAAATAACATCCAAACTACCAGCTAACTATGCTCATGACGAGTCACTGCAGATCTTTGTTCCTATATTTCAGGATTGTCACTTTTTTTTTTAGGTTTTAACACTTTCCCTCCCTCCCTACTCGTTTAGGTTGGAGTGGCCGGGTTGGTGGGTGTAGGTGTTATCGTGTGGATGGGTGTGGGATGGTGTGGATGGGTGTGGGATGGTGAGTGTCAATATTTTTGGTGGAGGGTGTTTTGGCTGATAGTTGTGAATGTTGGTGTTGGTGGGTGTTTTTGAAATTTTTTGTATCGGTGCTGTTCCGTCAACGACAAATGTTTATTTGCTACTTGTTGTTCTATGTCAGCATACAACTATTTAACCCTTTCTGGCAGGGCAATGCCATATGGCATTCCCCTGGCCATGGCAGGACAATGCCATATGGCATTCACCTGGCTGTGGCAGGACAATGCCATATGGCATTCCCGTTGGCATGGGAAAAAAATGCTGTCTTTGTTCTTTTGTAACTTTTTAGAAAATCATTGCAGAACTATGAGAATTACAGGACATATCAGGCTATGTGTTGCCAGTGACTCCTAAAAATCTCAGAAAGTTTTGATAAGAATTCAGATTTATTGGACATTTCAAATTTGTAATATTTTTTTAACAAGATTGACTTCAAAAGCCGGTCATACAAACACCACAATTGGTTCAAATGGTGAATGATGTGTGGCTCTTGAAGGGTTAATTACAACTGAAACAGAAGAGGAAAGCTATATGAAAGCTATATTGTGAAAACCGGCCCCGCCAGTATGATTTGGAAGGATCGGAAGGAGAGATACCTTTGCCCATGAAAATCTATATTTTGTGTGGATATGATATAGACTCTGAAGGCTTGCACAAATGAGAGAGGAAGGTCAAGGTAGTGGTAGAGGCGCCAGAGCCTAATAAAACATCAGAGCTCATGGCATTTTTAGGTGTTGTCAACTATTATGGATGGTTTGTGCCTAATCTGACAAAAAATTAACTATTCTTTATTTGTTACACAGGCTGTTGGAAAAGGATGACAAGTGGATTTGGATAGCGATGCATTCAAGGAGGTGAAGAAGCTGGTCACATCCGAAGAAGTACTCACACCCTATCATCCTGAAAAACCACTCAGCCTGGCATGTGATGCATCTCCAATGGGACTTGGCACAGTCTTGTATCACATCATGGAGGGTAGCACTGAGAGGCCGGTAGCTTTTCTCGTTGTCATCGACACCAACTCTATTTAAATGTCCACAGGTAGTCCAGATGAGAAGCACTACTGCAGAGAGAATGGTGGTTGTGCTCTGGACCATTCTTGCGAGAAATGGTGTACCCCGTCATTTTGTCAGTGATAATGGACACCAGTTTACCGCAGAAATGCTCAGCAACTTCATGCAGTCTAATGGAGTAAAGCATACCAAATTTGCTCTATATACTACCCAAGTACAAATAGACTAGCCGAGTGATTTGTTCAATCATTCAAGATAGGAATGAGGCCAAGGAAATGCGACGGGAGGTCGGTACAGAAGAGACTATAAAAGTTTCTTTTCTCCGACTTTCGATGATACACACTCACCAGATCACACTCACCAGTCCCCACTTACCAGTCCAGACTCACCAGCACTCACTCATTAGTAATCACTCACCAGTCTTCACTCACCAGTCCACATTCAACAGTCCTCACTCACAAGTCCTCACTCACCAGTCTGTGCTCGACAGTCCTCACTCATCAATTCTCTGTCACCAGTCCTCACTCACCAGTCTGCACTCATTAGTCCTCGCTCAATAGTCCTCACTCAACAGATCTCACGCAATAGTACTCACCAGTTCTCACTCACCCGTTTTGGGGCCAATTTGAGCTAAGATATCTTAAAATAATCTTGACTAAAACAGCTGTAACACCTCTAAGTTGTCACAGCCTAAGATATTTCTAAGATCCTCTAAGATATCTTGTTTATAACTCACTTTGGTCTTAAGACGGTCTTGCCTAAGATTATCTTGACTAAAAAACACGGCCCTGAGATCAACCACTGCCAGCACTGCACCCGGGCTCTGCTACCAGCCTACCCACCTAACGGCAGGGGGAACCAGCCAAATCCTTAATATCTCTGTGTACATGCGCCGTTATTCATTTCCGGTGCATGCGTAACCCTCACTAGGGGCTACTGTAAAGAGGTTCTGCATATCTATCTTATAGTGGCAGGCAGAGATTATGTCACTGAGTCGAGACTGCCATGAAACTCTTGAGTAACCACGAGACCCAAATGAGAGTTCGTCTTGACGCGGTGTTTGCTGGGAGTCGACTCGGCGTCTCTTGTCGCCAGTTGGCCTCCTTGCCAGGGGTATTAAGGAAGAGAGAAGCCTGCTATCAAGGGAGCTGGCTGGTAGAAAATAGCTTGTCCTGCCTGGTGTGATATCATTAGCTTCATCAGTGGATATTCATCATGTAAGACAATGGACGCAGTCCCTCTAGAATAATCACATCAATCAGGATATATCACGCTATGTAATTCATTCAAATCAAGAGATTGAATTTGCTACGCATATAATGGCTCCGGTCTACGTCATTATCTCTAGAATCTCGTCGTCAAAAAGGACTCTGAATCGGGGAAGAAAAACGGATTTTCTTGACGGATTGTTTCCTGGTTACCGATGAAGATGTCACTTAATAACGTCTCTGACAAGAAAATGTCAACGGTAATGTAATGACTCCCTAGAAGTCTAAAGGAAATTTAGAATTCCAAGTGAAATATCAACGGACGTTTGAATTGTCAGGTCAAGGAAACGGGACAGGTGGAAAAGTTCAAGTAATTTCAAATTTACGACTTCTACGGCCTTGTAGGAAAGGGTTGTGACAATTAAGACATTCTCGGGGAAGTTCGGTCCAGACTTCTCAATCTATTCTGTCAATCCTATCCAATTTTATTTTCTATATGCTAGTCTTTAGAATTAAGCACATATCAGGTCATGCATACATGCACCAGGTGTTCGAACAGTACTATTTATGAATGATAGATATGGGAATAAAGCACAATGGAAGTAAGATTGACTTCCAGAAATAATAATTCCAGATTTTTCGAACCATGTGTGTCTAGACTCTGTTATACAGACTTGTTTGTATCTGGTCTCCTAAAAGAAAAATTTCGACCTTTCGACTTCCAGAATTACATCTATCTAGGTTTGATGACGAAATTCCCAACATTAATTTATATATAGGGACATATTTATGGTAAAAATGAATACTGATCAGGGCCCTGTTTTATTTTTCGTCCAAGGAGGCTTGAAATGCCTGGGGAGAGGTCCTAGGAGAGTTTGGGTTCGATAGTTCAATGTATCGTGGGGAAGGAGAGTTGTGGGCGACGATCTAGGAGATCTCCTCAAATTTCGTTTTATTTTCAATCCTCGGGCCGGGGGAGCTCCTGAAAAGTGTCCTGCAGCTCTCCTGGCGGGGGACATGTCTAGGGGTATCGTGGGTGATTCAAAATAACAAATAAAAGCTATTTAATTCATTTGAACTATCGGAAATATATCTATTATGATTTTAATAAAAACTGGAGGTCTCAGATGGAGAATTACTGTGCTATTTACTTAGATTTACATACATTAATAAATGATTAAATTAGTTCCCTAAGATACCACTATGTGCCACCACCTGCAGAATACACAGCCTCTCTTTCAAGTCTCCTCAAAAGTGTCCTACAGGTTTATTTCGTCCTGGGGCTCTCTCAAAGGAGACTACGGCCGAGGATTTCTCTCCCTCCCAAGGACAGGGTAAATCGAACGAGATTGAGGAGATCTCCTCAAAAATATCCTCAGTGGAGCTATCCCTCGTGGGGACTCTCCTCCCCCAGGAGAGTTGAAAATAAAACAGGGCCCAGAGATAGCATCAGGAAGTATATTGAAAAGGAAACCTGTTTATGTATGGGAATATATATCGACAAATATGCCGAGAAGTACATCTATATATATATATACAGTATAAAAACTAGTACTCCTTAATCATGGATACTTCCCTGTATCACTGAAAAGTATATATTCTAGTATATGAACCATATAGACATGTTAAATGTCTATATGGTTAAATAGCAAAGGAAAATGCAATCCGATGCAGCTAATATGTAAAACAGACATTGCAATTCCAATTATGAACTCCATAATTATGACCGTCCGACATTAGATGAATGTCCCAGCCTGCAAACGGTTTTACAGCTACAATGAGAATCTCTCATTGGATAGGGAATTTCGTGGTGCCCAATTCCAAATATGAATTCCCCATGTGAGGCACAAACTCCAGCTTATATAGGAAAACAAGGTAACGGTAGCATTTTATGGAAGGTAACTCACCTTAATAACTCATCAAGGCTTTTAGTGATTCCAGCCAAGCTCCCACAAAGTACATCAGTAAAATAGTTGAATTCCTGTGATATGCTCGCCCTTCTGATTTACCAGGACCAAAAGCTGTGTGTAGTGTTGAGATCCAGTTGGATCTTTGATGACAGATGTCCACCACATCAGGTTGAATAACCTGGATAAGACCACCTAATTAGCCCCTCCAACATTACCTTATCATCTATCGTGCACCAAAGACCAAGCAGATGATATCAAGATTGACAGCTCCAAGATCACCTGGACTGACCCCTAGGGGCAAAGAGAAAAAGATAGAATCCATTGCCACATCTTTGATTCAAGCCACATTGATACCGCAATCGTGAATGAATGAACAAATACAAAATAGAGCTAAAAACGGGTTTTCTAATGGTACCAAACATCATGTATGAATCTGTATAAGTGCCACAAAGTCAGATTTCAAAAGTAACTGAATTGATCTATGGAGTGGACTCACACTTGTTCTTGGGTGCACACCTAATACAGCTTTTAATTATTTTGAAGAGCTTGCTATTTTAATATTCCACCATAATTTGCTAGCAGGATATCACTGTAGTGTAGCAATAGTAGTATCACTATTTTACAAATATCTATCCATGTCATTTAGAGCTCAGAAGATTATATTGTCTAACAGAAGAAGCAGCTTTGAAAATCATAAAGTATATGAACACCCCATTGCAGAATATTGTGATTTTGTTGACTTGACTTGACAAATAAGAAATATTGTAATAAGACGCAAATTAATCAAAGGCTGAGAATTGCACTGAACATAAGATCGCAAATGGAATATGAATGTGGATACACTATAAGGAAAAACGGTTGTAATATTGGAGAATTTCTCATCTTGTGACTATCATCAAAATTTTGGCGGACAGAATGTGACTCTAATATTTTTGAAATACAAAACATCAAGAGTCTCTATTCTCTAGATAACAGCGGTATTTATCTCTTCGTGAGTTATCCATGAACTCAATAGGCTTTCTGACAGTGCTATACAATATTATGGTATTATAATGCACACTACTCGCATAGGTGTTCAAAAGCGATAGATCACTATAACATAAACATTAGCTACATATTGATCAAGGGCTTTCCAACGAGACTCTCTGCTGTGAGAGATCACTCGCAAAGTGATCAAACTGGTCAGGGATAAAATACTGGGAATCAAGAAGACTGTTTTTGTTCCCAAAAATATTATGAAGGAGAGTGGAGGTTATTCCTAGTATCTGGATGTTAACAAAGAAATGACACACTTTGAGAATTCTGGATGGTGTGTGACAGCAACCAAGTTCTATGGAACAACCTACATGTGCTACATTAGAGGCCCCTCCCACCCTTAAGCTCAACAACTCCTGTGAACCTACTCGGTTAGTCAATGATTTCCTTGATAAACCTATGTAGTATTACATCACTATATAAATCATGTACCATTAAGTACTATACGTTTGTATAAACAATGTAGCATTATATATGTCTGTATGAATAATGCAACATTGAATATTGTTTGTCTGCATAAATGATGCAGTGTAAATCTAAGGCATTATAGTAATGGTTTTACCATTGCTTTGCAGATACGAATCAATCAATATCACAAAGATAGAGAACACCATCATTATAGACATATCATCTGCCAAAGATCATCCTGAGGATGTGGCCCCTGAAGGTTCTCTCACTATAGCGCTTGCCCCGGATGACTCTGAGGAAGAAGAGGAGGTACATGGGGAGGATTGCCAGGAGGAGGTAGAGGATGGAGGCTGTAGAACTACCACTCAAGAAGCTCAAGCAATAGAACGTGCTCATATGCTGCAACCGTATCACGCAGAAGAGATTCAGATTGTGACAAGTATCTTTCCTCTTAAATTTTCTTTTCATTTAAACAATTGTTGTAATGCACTTAGAAGACTCGTGAAATTAAAGCTTTTGGTCTCAGGTGTGGTCTTTACTGTATACATGTATTCTCTGAGGGGAGGGGGAGAGGGGAGCTAAGCCTGGCGGTCTCTGCACTGAGTCCGGTTGGGCTAATCGAAGATTGATGACATGTCCCCAGGCAAAGTACTCCCTGCGGAGATCGCCATCCCCCACGAGTGTCATTGTTCATCAAACCCTTGGGTTTCTCTAGGAGCCTCGGGGTGGCGCTTCTGGGCTTATAAGGCTTGCCAACAGTGTTGTGACTGTCAGTGCGCTCCCAGCAGTCCGTGACCAAAGACGCTTTCACAAGCATAGTTGATTGTTTACAATACGTGCACTTTAGTCCTGGTTGACTAATACTTTATATCTTGGGACTCTCCCACCATTGGTGGTATGCTTTTTAGAATTATTTTATCTAAAGCACTGTTTATTTCATTAGTATATTGTAGTAAAATATAAACATTATTCCATTCCGGTTATACATGGTCCATATTTTAGCATTTGCATCGGTAGTAGATCTGAATTCGGTACACCAAAGAAATAAAAACCTCTAACATCCCAACCATAATACTAAATGAAACACAAATAAGAGAAGAGGAACAGTTTAACTACCTTGCAGTTAAGCTCGACAGACATTTCAATTTTGATTTACACATAAATAGTCAAATAGCAAAAGTCAGTCACAAGACCTATATATGTTATGTCAAATCGGGAAATATTTATCACCTAGTCAATCAATCCAAATATATAAAGACAAAGCACTACCAATATTAGAATATGGAGACATCCTAATACACAACTGCGCAAAACACCTGTTACATAAACTAAAAACTATTCAAAACAGAGAACTCAAAGTATGACTTTAACTACCTTTACATACAGAAACTCTTAAGATCTATAAAGATCGCAAATTGAGTCGCCTATACAACAGAAGAGACGCACATATTTTGAACTACGCACACAAAAGAAGTAAATTACATCGGACATGCAAAACCAGAGAAGAACCAGGCTAGGAAATGCACCAGTTATATTGTGGAAAGTACTTTTCATCTGGAATCATACAGATGTATCGAATACAAAACTTCCAGAGACTGAAACAGTCTAAGTGGTGAAATCAGATCTATAAGATACATGACAAATTTAAAGATCATGAGACCTAAGATTAACCTATTAATTGTTGCACTTTTCCATATTCTATCTCTATCTCACCTACACTGCAGAGGTGTATAATTAGATTACCATATATCATTGTATATATCATACAGTCATCAAATGCAATGGATTAGATGACCCACAAAGGCCGGTATACGGATGGTAGTGCTATATGTGGATGCAAAAGGGAGTGCAGGCTGGCCATCATTCTGCTTTTATTTACTCACGAATGTATGGCAAAACATGAATTACCCCCTATAGCTCTATAATGGACGCGTATCACTTCAGCTATTATGGCTATGTCAACGTCTTCCTATACTAGACGTCACTTTGAATCGGGGGTAAATGGCATGGTAGCAAACTTACTTCGGCCCGACTTTGGTTGCTGCTACTTTGGCCCGTTCCCAACATTTAACAGGTAGGCTACAATTAGTTCTACATTATTCCGTAATGGGATACATTTGACTCCATGGCTCTTCCTTTATATCTGTTTTCAAGAAATATTGTAATAATTTCAGGGTTTTCTCCGGTGAAAAGAACAGTTACGTAGATGTTGAGTGAATAAACGCAGCCTGTAAATGCTACAATTGTTTTGCACACCTGCTTTACATATTTCTTGCATTCAAATAACACGTTATTCAATAACAGGCTGTATCCGCTTTCCGTTCTCAAATGACTGTCACCATGCTTGATACTGAAAATAACCATTGCAATAATGTACACATGAGCTTTTCCTTTTTGAGAAAAATGTATTTGACAGGATGGGGACCACGTATATATATATATATATATATATATATATATATATATATATATATATAGGCTACGGATTGTGATTATTCTTCCTCGAATGATTGTGTAAAGGACAGTGTTATATTGTTGCAAATATACTATCTATACTATTACCGATTACAATGACTCAAAACTATGTACATTTAGTACCTTATTGATTTTGATGACTCAAAACTATGTACTCTACGAGGATCATATGTACTTTTTTCAACTGATTTAAAGCTGCTTCTGAGCACATGTATTCGCACATAAAAGGCAACCGACCCCTGATTTTATATCTTGAATAGAGATGGGAAATGCTCGTTTGAATAAAAGAAGAATAAAGAGTTGCGAAATCGTGACCAACAATTGTGTAGTGTAAACGCCGGGTCAGTGACAAACCGGTCATCAAAAAGGCACGGCATTGGCATGCTCGCCTGGAAAGGTTTAATGGTTTTCTACTCTGAAAGTGTTAAACTGTCTGACTCTCTTGATGGACGACTTTCTTACAACGGTCTTAATTGGTCCACTGAAACCTCCCAGACGCCAAAGCCTACCGTTCCACATCATATATAAAGACTTCCTTCCACACCTTGGACCTATTTCTATAAGTGAGTGGCATCAAAATATGAGTGCTTTCATCAAAGACCCGTCAATAGATACCATTTATTTGCCAATAATATTGTCATTCCTAATCTTAGATATTTGAAAAGCACTTCTTAATAGTCTATTAGTAAGGACAGCTGTTATTTAGCTTCCTTGCATGCCCTACCTGATGTTCTCTAATAGCAAATAACATGACATACTCCAATCTCCTGTAATTAATCCCTAAAACACTGCTTGTCGATTCCCAGACTTTCCGTCGGCGAGTCGAAGTAGAAAATGAATTTGACTCTGCGTAATTACAAAGATTGGCATGAAAAAGATAATTTCATTTGGATCGAGATCAGATTGACTCGAGTTTTCTTGTGGACTTTGTCTGCAGATCAGACATTCCGTGTACTTCAAATCTGATTCTCGGGTTCATTGAATAATCTGGACGAACAAGACTTTATGGTCCTACGATATCTCTTACGACAGTCTCATTTAAGAAACCTAAATTATCGTCCTGCATGACTCTCCTGGAAGAAGTTAAATATATTCTCCTCTAGAAGCGTTGAACGATTTCCTGGCGCGTGTTTAAAAACCCTTGGTCTTAGTGGACGATAGTAGCAGCGATCAATCGAGCAAGGCACGACAAGATAGACGAAAGTCGGCCATTCACGTTTAATAACTCGAGCTGTCCCAGGGTAGAGACAACTGTATAATTAGTCTTGTTTGATTGGCAGAGATCGTTGGTGAGATCAATACAGGCTGTAAAGTGGAAACTAGACTGAATTATCCCGTTTCCACTGATTAACTCCCTTTATCGTAAGCTAGTCTTAACGTGTCTCAGGCGAATGTGCACAGGGTTTCGACCATCACAACGGGGTACCAGAAAAGGGTGATAGGAGTTAGTTCTAAGCAATTCTGTCCACACTGTGCGATAGTATTAGATTTTAAACTCTTTTGCCACTAACAAAGGGAAAGAACAGGTTCCGTTTTTATCGGGCCGATATCGGAACATCCAACTGCAATTTGTTGGCGACAAAGGTACATCTCCATGTGGGACATTTACTAATTTAGGCAAATTTCTGCAGAGGGGGCGCCATACTGATGGACTTCGTTACGATGCCTGAGCTTATAATAATTCTTTATTCGCAGAGAAAGGAAGATTCATGTTCCGGGATCCTACAGTGTGCAATTGCCTTAAGACAGGATGGGGGAGAGTGTGTATGACGGTTTCTAATCACTGCAGATGGCACCATATCGCGGTGATTTTATAAATTAGATTCATAATTTATGAATGTAAATAAATCTAATTAAATATTTTATTCTCCCTTTAATATTCTCCCTTTAAAACTGCTAGTTTGCACTTGCGTCCAATAGATAAAGAAGGCCGTTCTCGATTCACCTCTTATAATCATGCCAAAATGTATCACACACCAAGGCTAGTGTAGGGGTTCTTAAAGTTCTCATCCTTAAAGCCCGTGAACCACTGTGCGATAGGTATACACGGCTTGGACAGGATGTGATGCATTATTGGCAATTCATTTCTTAAATTTTTCTTTTATATATATAGTATAAAGACATACAATTCACCCAACTTGGGCGTTCTTCCATCGTAGTCAGCAAGACAAACAGGTAAGTATAGACATGACATACAGGACAAAACAACGAGCTGCTTGGCTTATTTGATGCATGACGCTCAAGTATATAAGGTCAGGAAAACATAGGATGAGGTCCATCATAGTTAACAGGAGAAGCAGGTAAGTATAGTCAAAACATACTAGACAGAACATAGGGCTGCCCGATACTTTCGATGCAAGATGTTATCAGTATACAGGGTCAGGCATTCCTAGGATAAGGTTTTTCAGATGCAGTTTAAAATACACAGGATCTTTTGTTAGTTGGATTTCTTTAGGGATTTTGTGCCAATATGGGATACTCAGGTAAAGTGGTGACTTTCGATATTTTTCAGACCTAGGTGCATCTACCTTTAATACTAGTTTTTGTTGTCTTCTTGTTATAGTATGGTAAGCATGTTATTGTTATTGTAATGCATTCACGACTGAACACCTCATTAAAGAAACTCCCACTAAACCTGCTGCAACTGAAAATGGTGGATTGGATTCACATGGAGTAATACCCCCGGTAGATAGTCTCATTGATAATCTCTGAGGTAGGGTAGATTGTCGTCGATGTAGGGCGTCCCGCTGTGTGAATGGCCAATAGCCAGCCTGAGTGTAGTTTTGTTATTGAAACACATTATGATAAATACTTAACGCCAAAAACCGTTCCTGTTTCCATCATTCAGCTATTTTTTCATGTCATGTGATCCATGTCAAGGGAAATATTTGAATTTCCTATCACGTGCGAAATTAAGGAAAATTAATATTTCTATATGAGATTTAATAATTTGTGCAGAGAAATCCATTTGAATGGGTCTCCCGTAAATGAAAGACAATTTGATCTAAAAGAGAATAGCGACCTGAACAAAAGCTCGAACATATAGGATGTATAATGATCGCCACAACAGTGGGAGTGATAAAAAAAATGAAGAGAATTTATTCAGTCCTACCATGAATAAGTGCAAATAGTTCATGTAAGTTAAGATGAAAGAAGCCAGTCCTTCCGTTATTCTTTTTTGTTAGGTGGGTGGTGCGGTGACTTCATTTGTTTGGCAACCGACCCGTATCTACGATATAGGGGTTGGTCAGGTTAAATCCCACACAAGATCAGTGTCAGTGCGCCTCGATTACGGAGTCTCCATAGGAAATGCATAGGGCACCTGCAAATAGCTACCTGGAGATTATGGTATGTCAGAATCTCCTGCAGGAGATTCCGGAAAAATAGTCCTGTCCATAATGAGGTCGAATATTCATGTACTTCGAAATAGGTTTCTTGAATGTTCATTCAATGTTAATTATTTAGAATCAATCATAATAATCTCATTTACCATCAGAAATCACTGTAATAATATATTTTGCATGCTAAAAGTACAGATTAATGGCGAACTATATTATTGGTGAAAGTCTACACCGAATTAGTGCCATGCTTTACATTGCTGTGGTGTCTGGTAGTAAATGTCTTTCAAAAACCTATTAATTGCAATATACTTGTTATCAATCTTGCAGGTGGGTAATAATACAATAACGACTGGTTTTGTATACGAGTGACCGTAATCTCCTTGTAGTTGACGACGTAATATCCTCGCTAGTCGCTCGGATATTACTACGCGTCAACTACTCGGAGATTACGGCCACTCGTACACAAAACCAGTCATTATTGTGTATTTATCCCGACCGGAGCTAACTTTCTGTGAACTTCCTGTAACTTTCTTTAGCTCTGGTTGCCAGTGTATGACATCATGAGTGCTCTCCTGGGCCATCAGGTCGGGTGGCTCTCAGCAGAATGAGCCACCAAATGGCATAGGGTGGTCAGGGCCTCTCACAATGTACCCTCCGTGGGGGGTTGTATCGGAATCGCAGGGCTGGAAATCGCAAGGCTGAACCCACTGTGCGATGCAATTTGGGGGGACTATATATCACAGGAAAAGGAACAAGAATCCCCCTGTGCGTTACTGGCTTTCGCCTTACAAATTCACCAAGATGATTGACTCAATGCGGGAGTGTCTGAAAAAGATTTTCAGTCCAACCACCGTTGGTCAAGAAGTGTAAATGGATGTGAACATTTCATGTCGGTGAGAAAAAGGAATCCTAGTTGGTGAGAGTCTCACCTCAGAGTTTGGATGTTAAAAAATTGAAGGTGCTGTCATTGGGGAAGAATAAGGAGGAGCCCTGGAGAATTACGGAGCCCTCACACACCAGAGAACGCTCTGGAGCGAGTAGGCCTATAGGGATGAGCAATGTCAAGAGGCAGGTGAGTGCTCAGCTGCCCGGGGAAGATGGCATCATGAAGCAGAGCCCCGAGCCGCAGTGATGGCGAGGAACCCCACATCAAGGCGCCTGGTGTTGTTTTATAGCTACAGGACAGCTCCTTACCCCAATAAAAAGGCATCCCATGAGTAGTCATAATGGGTTACTCATGGCCTTTGGTCAGGAGTGGTCATTGCCCCCCCTGGTGAAGTACCCCTACACTACCGCACCTCTGCGACACCTACCTCCTCTCGGATGCACTAATAGTCCACGAGCGCCCGCTCAACACTCTCCACTGTCTCACACTTCACTCAGGTCTCATACCCTACGCACGTACTTTTTCTACCCACCCACCCACACCTTTCTTTCCCTACTCGCTTCTCTCCTAGGGCTGTTTTTATTATTACATGTATTCCATACTTATGTAATAATTTATAATAACTTCATTTATTATGTAATACTATTCATAATTGACATATCAATACCTCTGTCAATTATACATTTATTATTATTATTGATAGTCATTGTATACATACTTATTCATCTCAATAAGAACTCATAAAATTAAATAAAATTTTATTAGCCCACTCCGGCTTTCATCTTCCTTCATTCAGGGATATGGGGTAATGGGTCAGCTTTGAGTGAGTCTCTTGTAGATCTGTGTGGGCAGCTCGGAGCCATTGGCGGCTTCCAGTAGCGGCACGCCAGGGGAACACAAGATGCAAGCCGCCTGAATCCTACCCTTCTGGCTAGAGAGGTTGGTTGATCTTTTCCTCGTTCCGCCGTTGTACTGTACTGAGAGCGGTCGTTCAGATGGGCATCACAGGGATGGAGCCACCAGGAATGAAGGGGCTCATTGTAAAGATGCTGAGATGACTGAGAAACACCTTAAAACTCGTGTAAACACTGGCCATAGAACAAAATCTGGGAGGCATGTTGGCGAGGAGGGAGCGTGGGAATGTCACAAGTGTTCCTCTGAGCCATCATATGGGGTGGCTCTTGGCAGAATGAGTCACCAGATGGCATGGCAAACCATTTTTAAACCATTACTTAAGGGTGCCTCACCAACTCATGAAAACCGGGGGATCTGGCTAAGAGGAGCCCTACTCAGGTGACATTTCTGAGTTACCTGGGAAATTTGACTGGTGATCGGTTTTGGGCCTGAACACGATGTATGAGGAGCTCCAGGCTCAGAATGGGAATTGTTGGGGGACAGGGTATCATCCATTGAGGCCCTCTCTCTGGCACTAAAGTGCAACCACATGCAACCCAACAAGCAACAAGCATCACAGTGGTAGCAACACAACCAGGACGAAGAAACAGCATAAGAGCAGAGGTAAGAAGTCAGACAAGAGCTAAAGCCCCGAAGAGATATGTCGCATATATGCCAGCACAGGCGAGTGCCCCCATGAGGAGAGATGTTTTATCGCCATAAATCTGCATATTGAGAAGTTTCTCAAGCTTCAGTCAGGGACAGAGCTTTGCGGCTCAAGGCCTGGGAATAGAGGGAAACTATGTTCCGGTGGGAATAAATCAAAGTTACGAGGTAAGGCTTGGGAAAATTACTGCCCAAGTAACTTTGATTTATTTCCACTGGTACGTGGTTTCCCTATTCCTATCCATACCTTCAATTGTCGGTTAATATCGATAAAAACCGAATGTCTCTGAACGTCAACCTGGGCAGTAAATGTCAACCTGGGCAGTAACTTCAACCTGGGCAGTAAACAAAAGTTATTCCACCCCCAGCAGCGTTAAGTATTCATAGGTTGTTCGCTCATAGGTATATAGGAATACAGGATACCACAGGAGGACGTGGAAAGGGCCTACATATTAGACAGAGTGAAGCATAGATTCTCGATATCGAATCAGGACACGAGTAAGGCACATGCAGAACAACTGAACCAGAAGTCAGCATTGGACCCAAGGTGCAGAGAGGTTGTACAACAACAGATACAGGAAGAGAACAGCAGGTATGTGGCCACAAATAACAAATCCTGTGTCATATCAGTCCTGGCAGTTGTCCCTAAGTTATCTGGAGGTATTAGGCTGATCCATGATGGCAGCAGGAATGGTGGAGGAGACAGCAAGCTTTAAATGAAGGATGACTACATTGCAAAACTCGATTTATCTAGTACCTATAGAAGTGTGCATATACATGAGGTTGATGTTACCCTGGCAGGCTTGCACAGGGAGTTCAAACCAGGGCAGGTGACATACATGTATAACACAAACCTCATCTTTGAGGCAAGACTAAGTGCATCTATGTAATTGCCTTGCTCAATGTATCAGAAGGATAACGAGAGACAGAGGATACCCAGACATATGTGCGAATGTAGATGTTTTCCTTATTAGAGGAGAATCCAAGGAAAGTTATAAAGAAGTGTTAGATAAGCTAATGAGAGTTGTGCGAGATCTAGTTTTCAGCATCGATTATAGCAAAGTAATGATGCCAATGACGTGTCTCACGTTCCTAAGGGTAGAGATAAACAAGTGATAGACAAACATGCACATGTTCAGATTCTCAAGGAAAAGGTCAAACAGCTGGAGGATTGTCTGTCAGGATTCCTGTCTATCAGAAAAGTCTAGGATATGGGCCTTGTGGGAAGGGGTAATCCTTTCTACATGATGTCCTTTTTAGAGGGGGGGGGGGGGGGTCCATGACGCAACATGACAACGTGGAGGGAGGGGGGTAAAATATGGTGGAAAATAGCATGACATCATTTATGGACAGCCCTGAACAAAAACTCTCAATTTCTGGTCTGTCATCCTCTGATTAATTAGAAGATGGAACGTAAGCAACCTTGGTAAATAAGAGTCTTTTTTATTATGGCATATGTGTTTTATCGAATACAAAGGGAGGTATAGAAAATAAATGTAGCATCCGACATGCATTTTTGTCCGTAAGAAGCCTTTTATCTCATAATAGGCGTTAGATGACTTGCAAAGAGCCAAGCTGCTTTACTCGTCAACTACAGTCTGCCTTACGTTTGGATGAAGCTGAAATATCCCTCATAGCAATCCCCACATATATACGACCTAGAGTATGATTTATTCTGAACATTGTTAAAGAAACTCCTTGCCGCAAATCTACAATGGTATTTCACAAATAATTAGTAGAAACTGAACTCGAGTTAGACTTGTCAGTGTTTATGCCACGACGGGCAGGTCACGAATTACTACGCAAGGCGTTAGCCGCGCGTAGTGAGTAGTAGACCTGACCGGAGTGGCATAAACACTGACAAGTCTAACTCGAGTTCGGTTTAGTATTTATCCTATCCCGTCTCCATGACTGAAGAATACTAGGAGCTAATGATATTTCCATTTACAATGGATGAGCGCGGTACTTCTAAAGGACAATAAACTCTCACATGATAATTCCAATTTTTCTGGGTTGGAGATCACCTTGTGCTGTATATCTTTACCCTAAACTTTTTCTTTTTACAAGACTGTTTTAACACTGTTGCCAGACTTGTAAGACTGTTTTAAGACTGCTGCGAAATTGTTGTAAGACTGTTACAAGAGTGTTGTAAGAGTGTTGTAAAGCTGACACATGACTATTGTAAGGCTGATTTAAGACCATTGTAAGACTGTTGCAAGACTGTTGTAAGATTGTTATGAGACTTTGCAAGACTGTCACAAACTGTTGTAAGATTGTTGCAAGACTGTTACAAACCGTTGTAGGACTGTTGCAAGATGGTTGTAAGATTGTTTTAAGACTGTTGCGAGACTTGTAAGACTGTTTTAAGACTGCTGCAAGATTGTTATAAGACTGTCACAAGACTGTTGTAAGAGTGTTGGAAGACTCATGTAAGATTGTTGTAAAGCTGATACAAGACTATTGTAAGGCTGATGCAAGATTGTTGTAAGATTGTTATAAGTTTGATACAAGACTGTTGTAAGCCTGTTCTAAGACTGTTGTAAGGCTTATATGAGAATTGGTGCAAACTGTTGTAAGATTGTTGCAAGACTCTTGTGAGACTCTTGTAAGATTGTTTTAAAGCTGATACAAGACCATTGTATGGCTGATACAATACTGTTGTAAGACTGATACAAGACTGTTATAAGATTGTTGTAAGTTTGATACAAGACTGTTGTCAGCCTGTTGTAAGACTGTTGTAAGGCTTATATGAGAATTGTTTCATATCAGCCTTACAACTATCTTACAACAGCCTTGTATTAGTCTTACAACAGTCTTGCAACTGTCTTGCAACAGTCTTGTATCAGCCTTACAACAGTCTTACAACAGTCTTACAAAAATCTTGCAACAGTCATGCAACAAACTTGCATCAGTCTTACAACAGTCTTATAACAGTCTTACAAGTCTTATAGCAGCC
Organism: Alentia gelatinosa; assembly: GCA_950022655.1. Classification (NCBI taxonomy): domain Eukaryota; kingdom Metazoa; phylum Annelida; class Polychaeta; order Phyllodocida; family Polynoidae; genus Alentia; species Alentia gelatinosa. The sequence goes on from OX465579.1 coordinate 130,195,333, forward strand.
TAACAAGTCTTGTAACAGTCTTACAACAGTCCCGCAACAGTCATACAAGTCTTGTATCAGTCTTACAACAGTCTTGAATCAGCCTCTGGTCACTAAAAGCACAAGGGTTAATAACTTGTCAAACAGGTTTGCTGGCTCTGTGCCATGTAGGGAATATATCTGATTATGACACCTCTAGTGTGCCCAATCATATGTGACACTTTGAATACAATGTATTTAGATGTGTCCCATCAGTTTTGAACTATTTTTAGGAATCAAGTCAGTAGTAGGGCAGGGGTATGGTCAGACTGTGATACTGGACACATGTCCATTTCACCAGGCCTTTATAGTTGGGACATTGATAGTGAAGCGTTAGATTCTTTACAGCAAGCTGAAACCCTGTGTGAGCATTCTAACCTCTATCTAGATGACGTATATGAGCGTGATTTCCCGCGCTCAACTAGAAAATATGCAAACACTCACCGAAATCCAGTTAAGAATTGTAGGGCCTACATTGTTTGCAATTTTATCCAAAGTGCTAGGTGAGGCTTGTTCTGCCCGAGTGGTGTAATAAGTAGATTGCAACAGCAGCTTAGAAATCAACAACACACACATTACGTTTGGATGTATATATCATAAATCGCGTTTGGGGTGGGGCTGGTTTCATAAATCACTGTAGGCTACTTCATAATATTCTGTACCATGTTAGCAAACATTGGAATGGGCGCTTTCAGTGCAACTGGAACTTTTGATTGGTCAAATATTTTATTACTCTCGTGGCATAAAACATACTTTATGTCATGGCACACCACATAGAATTTGCCTATGTTAAGTCTATGGCGGTTTTTTATTAGGGGTAGGATAAAACCGGAGACATTACCCCGATAGCTCTGATAAAATACTCATCCTGCAGTTACTTATAATGATGTTTCTGAAAGAAGGTTTCCTTGACATATCTCCATCAAATAACCAATTCAAATTAATCTTTTATTATTATGATGTATTTGTAGGGATTACTTCTATATGAACCAGATTTCAGCCCAACATTTTCCTTTGCAACAATTAATCAGTTATCTATGTTGGCCATGCGTCTAATCGCAAAGGTCCCAAAGCTGACAATAAGACGACAGTCGCACCTAAAAAATTATATGTTTGGAATTACATGTTTGGAACCTTTGGATACCAAGAGAAAATAAGTGAATGGAATACTTTTAGAGTTATTTAAAGAAGATGTCAAGCGGCACACACACCAAGCGAAGAACGCAGCGATTTCCAGCATCGCCAACACAAAATTGCATGTGTGTGAGATATTATCTCCCACCGATAACTTAGTGTCTCAGAAACAATGATCAGGTGAAATATGAAAAATAGCACAAATACACGCCATTTTGTGTTGACAATTCCGGAAATCGCTGTGATTCTCATTTGGTGTGCCCCCGGCTTTAAGGGACCATTATAACTCGTCGAACTTTGGGTATACTCGGTATATGTATTTTGCGTGTTTGAAATATGTAAGACATTTAGTGCCTGCAGTTTAAAGATTTGTGCATCTGTAATCCATGTTAGCACAATTAAAGGCTATAATCGGAGAGCACAAAAGCCAGTAGAAGCCCAAGCACGTGCGATACGCCAGATCCTTCCCACACTGGATAACCTGCTGGATAACGGGGCTCCATTTCCCAAACGATGGAATCGAATGCTCTAAGCTCCAAGTGATACCAGCTGCATGTGATAACAGTCACAGGGGGGAATGAATTGATGTAATGAGGGTCGTACTTCTTCCGCCACCACCAGGCACGTGCAGGCTGTGCATCCGGGAAGACCAGAAACACATCCCCGAGTAGATAACGTGTGCCTAACCTATTTTTTAGGTGGCACGAGCCAACCCCCAGGGGCTCGTAACGTTTCTTGTGCACGTCATCGATTTTTGTTCTCTCCGGGGATGTTTGTTTTTCGTTCCTTCTCTTGATGCTTCCAACTTCCTCATCTCTAGAGACAGGGTAATTCTTTGAGATAGAACTCCTGTGATTTAACTGGAATTGCCGGCCTGCATCATGCCTTTGAAATAAACGTTTTACGCAGCAATCAGAAATTCCAACTATTGAAGCTTGCATCGTTGCTGGATAGTGTAATAACACAGCCTATGCACGGTAAAACGTATAAAGCAGTAATCAACTATGAATATAAGAAGCATTTATCAACTCTGAATAGTTTTAATTAATTACAAAATGAAGTACTTGCTAGAGTCTCCTTACGGGGAAAGAGAAGATGTAGTAATACTCGATCTTTTAATCAAAGATTTAATTGGCTTGTGCCAAAGGAAAATATCCTTGAATGAGGAGGAATATTAATTCCATTAGAAATAGACAAGAAATGGATTGACTCCAAAATCAAAATTAATAAACTGCGATGGTATTCACAATTGTAACTGGAAATGGGAAGAACCGCTTATGTTAAAGACAAATGCAGTTTCTCATAGACACCAATAGATAAGCACTTACCTTCGTCAGATGGCCTTCCCATAGAAATTAGCATGGTGACATAGTACTTTTTTAGCATTTCTCATTTGTATCATAATCCTGAATTTATTATACATCAACCATAAATTTCCTTGACGGGGCCTTTTCCTGGTCATACACCTCTCGGTCCTTCAACTGCTTCGTGCTTCGTCAAGTCACACGCCATCTCCCCTCTCTACACGCACATATCTAGCACACTGCTTAGTATCAGTCAAAATTGCAGTCATTCAGGACTGGAAATTGGTCTGCCTCAGGTGGCGTGGGTTTCAATGGGCTCATTTTATGACAGCTACACACTCACTCTTGACATTTACCTGTGACAAGTTAAATACATCGTAATCTATTATACTCAGTAGTTCAAATGAGTACTGAAGTACTTTCAGTTTATTAAAGTGAAAGTAGTTCAACTGTGTACTTAGGGGGAAAGAATATTATCTAGAACGTACCATCCACCGCTTAGTGTAAAAAAATTATTCATTCTTCATCTCACTTATTACAAATTATACTCTATCTTTCTAACCCCAAGACTCCTAGTGCGTATACTTCACGAGATGCCGTAGAAATCTGCTAAGAGTGGAGGTATTACAGACCCAAAATCTACTCCACGATAATCTTCCTCTAGCTTCTCTATCTTTTTTATGAAAGTCTATTTAGTCATTTCCTCTGTAATAAATATATTTACTGACTTGTTTATTTGCGGACGTGGCGTTTGTGTTAAAGACTACTGAACATGTGATCTGTCCCGACGTGGGCTGGTGCAGCCAAGGGGCAGTAAAAAAGAATTTTCTAGAAATATGTCAGGTGCAACAACCTGGCGCGTTTTTCGAAAGAAATTTTGATCAAATATTTACTGAGATGTTTAGTGTGGATTTTCTCTTTTGAGTTGGGCTTTCCTCCGTCAACCAAGTGTGGGTAGGTTTCGGTGGACCTCAATCTCACTAGAATTTTTTTTTATTTACTTAGTTGTACCTATTCTAATTTACTTAGTTGTACCTATTCTATTATAATATACTGTGCTACCATCCGGCCTGTGGCAGAATACTGTGGCTTCGTTATTGATGGTGCGCTACAGCAAGATGTCACAAAGTTACAAAAGTTGCAAAACCGTGCCCTACGCATCGTACTAGGTGGTAATATTCATAATAATTATTATAGAACACCAATTAACCCTTTAAGGACGGCCGCCTATGGCAGACCTACACACATGGGGACGGCTACTAGTAGCTATGTACAGTTCTAGGGGACGGGGGGGATTGTCCTCTGAATTCGAAATTCGAAGGTTTATCACGTGATATAATCTATTATCCTTAATATTTTTATTTCTATTATTTAGAATTCGAAAATATGAGGGTACACCTACATTCTGTAAAAATTTCAAGTTTATTGTTAAAATATTTCATTTTCAAAAACAATTGAATAAATATCCAGCAAATGATGCCTTAAGGCATCATCCGCCCCTGGCCGGGTGATGCCTTAAGGCATCATCCGCCCCCAGCCGGGTGATGCCTTAAGGCATCATCCGCCCTTAAAGGGTTAATGAGCTTCACAGACTGTGTAATATTGACCCGTTGATAACTCGAAGACGTAGACAGCTACTTAGGATAATGTATAAACGTTCAAAGATACAAAATAATCTAGACAATCATATACGTAATACTCGAAGCGACTCCCGAATTAAATTTGCGAGATATCGGCATCGCACTGCTAAATTTGAAAAGTCTCCATTGTATCGAGGTACTAAGGAATGGGACAGGCTGGACTCCCATACCCAAAAATTGGAAACTATAGCATGTTTTAAGAGAGCTATTAATGAGACCCCTGGATAACTGATTAGTAGCCACGACACGGACACCCCCTGGCCGTGAGGTAGGGAGTGTCCTGTCCAGTATCTGGTAAGACTTAGTTATGGTATATTGGAGTAGCACCGTGAGCACAGCCCACTTTGTCCCTGGCCGCGAGATAGGGATAATAGAAAGCTGAACTCTAGAACCCGACCCAAGTTATTAGGTATATAGATGGTATCTCCTAATGTGTGTTATCTCAGGAAAATCCAACTGATCCTATGTAGAATGTGATTTTCATCCTAACTCCTCATTCACATCCTCATCTTTAACACATCACCGTTACCTTGATGTACCTATGTGTATGAAAAGGAATAACAATGTACAACAGGAAGAACTGACCTAGGTCAGATGTTTGACAATAAACAAATAAAAAAAATATATATATTCTAAGAAGATGGATGCATTTGAAATGGTTTACCGGCTGACATTTATAAAGAATGGTACTCAAGGACTGTGAATAAAACATCATTGCGTTTCAGTGAATGGCAATATGACGTCTTCCCTTGAATAACTCACATGTCATGAAGAGTTTTGTTGATACATATTATCTTGAAATGTCACATCAATTTCTTTCACTAATTCTTCCATAGGAATTCACTTCACTAAGACTTTCATATATCTAATGTACTATGTTTTACTTCATCACAAGACTTCGCACGCCACATAGAACATTTACAGCAGAACTGTCGTCGGTGTTGGCGAAAGTGACAATGGGCCTGGAGATAGGCTTCCCTTGTATCTCCCTGTTGGGCTCGCACCTCCGCTGATCAGTGGACTTAAGATGCTGGGAACGCCTCCTCGAAGATGGGCTGACACCTTGGCTTCCCTATCCGGTAGACGCGTTCCGCCCCCTCGACCCTCCCACCTGGCGCATCCTGATTATCAGTGTAAAAACTGAATAACAAGTAGCAAATAAACATCCGTCATTGACGGAACAGGCATTTTAAAGCTATCACCGTACTGTTTTATAATTCATCAGGTAGCTGTTCCCATAATTTATTGCCTGTATAAATTGCTGATTTCTAAAACTTTCAGTGTTTGGCTTTTTCTAATCTGATACGGATCTTTCCAGAACATCTTGTTTCCTTGTTTTTATGATTTTCTTCACAGTTATCTTCAAAGGTACTCCACCATCTAATTATTGATAATAAGTTTTTTCCCGACAATTGTTGGCTACATGGAAATGGAACCCTACAATCGAGACAAAGAGATTGTATTCAAGTACGGAATCTCAGCAGGATTTGTCCTAGACAAACACTTTGTGAGGTACATGCATCTCTTCGTGTGAATCCCACTTAAAAAGAACAGAACATCATGAGATTTTCAAACCTGTGAGGTACATGAATCCCACCGTGTGAATTCCACTTCAGGGAAAGTAGATGACATGGGGCTGTGAGACACAACGAGAATAGAATTAGATAGACAGATGCTGAAGGACACGGGCCCTGAGAAAGAGATTGGGACAAAGAGATATACTCACATATACACGACCAGAGATAGACATATGGAGAGGCAAAGAGGGTAGAATACAGAGGTTGATAAGAACAAAGGAAACTGGCGGTCAAGGCTCAATAGGTAGAGACACAGAGAGACAGAGGCTGACAAACTTTAGACAAAAATGGGCAGTTAGATGCTGAGGGCGTATTATATGATATGATCATATGTAACAACGTTAAATGGAATCCGCCGAGAATATTATTATCAAACCGTAGGGACAGGGCTCGATCAGCTTCTAATCTTGGTACCTTTTCCGAGAAAACCAGATTGCCGGAGTATCTTATAACATTGCATGCAACCTGCATATGTCAGGTAGTTAGGCGATAATGACACGCATGTATAAGGTTTCTTTAGCACAGCTTCTCACGACTGTATATTATATGAACTTTTTTCTCCATTTTCTGTTTGCAGCTGAATCATATTTATTTGAGCCTTTAGCGTTCAGGTTTTAACCGTTTACAATATATGCTGCCTTTACTATCTGTAATTGGAGAGTATATACCGGCAATGATGTTGCCATACAACAGACTAAACCAGAAGGAATGGATCGATTTTTCTCCAATAGGTAGACAGAGCTTACGTGAAAAATATATGTTTCATCTATACACCACAGCGTAAACAGATGTATAGTATGTACATCAATATACACGTATCCGCCTATAGATATTGTGCGCCATCATGTACGGTGTATACACCTGTGCTTTTCCTTGTTAAAGCGTATATAAAGCAATTAAGCTCTATCAATTAATGCTAGAAAGTAAGCCCCGCCCACACGGCCGTTGGGCACGTGCGGAACGGGGCTGACAGGTGCATATCTGGGCTGAGGTGTAGGGTCCGGTCGCGACAACCTGACCCGTAATGTCTAACCTAGACCACCTATAAAACAACTCTGAACACTGAGTACGCTTCACTGACTCTCTGAATCTCACTGTGAACACATGTAATCGACTGTATTTAGTAGGTAGAGACTGGGATACAAAACTACACAACATGGCATATTGTTAGAGTGAGTATGATAAGTAATACCTTATGAGTTATAAATTGAGTGTGGATCATTATACTGTATAACTCTGTGTATGTGAGGTTTTACACACAGAGACTAGTAAAGACATGCACTGTATGGTACAGACATACTTATAGTCACACACTGACACATACACACACTCTCTCAGATACGTGTATACATCTCTCTCTCAGTTTGTATACATATGTTAAGAAGGCATGCAACACACACTAACATCATCCTGTGTAAATACCTCTGTTGATAATTAATTAGTTTTAGTTATTGTACTTACACTAACTATATGTCATGCAATGAGTTCTCCTCTGCCTTGGTACTGGTCAATACACCCCTGGTGATGTCTACTCTGAGACCCCTCAGGTATTTATCGGTCCACTGCAGGGCTTGAGGTCGGTCGCGACTGCCTCAAACTCTTCAGGTATTAATTACTACAAAGTCCCAGAATACTGCTTGGAGAGTTTCTAAACAGAATGGTCCCATGGCTCCACTCAACATAGCCTCTGCACATTTGTTGGATGGAGCCTAGCTTTTAGAATTCATTAACTTAGCCTAATTGCTCTATATAAGCTTAAGAGCCGGCCCCCACCTACCACGATTCTGCTCCCGATTGGCCTTACGATGGCCTTCCCGACACCATTCCGATTCTATCGCGAGTTAAGCTTAAATCGTGGTAGGTGGAACAGGTTTCTGCGATTCACTCTACGATACCCCACGATAGGCTGTGATAGAAAACGCCAATCGTAGAGGTCACGATAACTTCCAACATGTTGGAAATTTCGTAGGCTGTCGTAGCCTATTGGAAGTAATTTAACAGGAAAATATCTCTTGTGGATGGAATAATTGGTGAAAAATTATGTAACTCTGGAAATAGGTAGGGCGCATGTAGATGTATAATCGCTGTAAATATGATATTATTTGATGAAGTCTAAGTGTCTGAAAATAATAGTTTTATATCGGAATTATTATTCTACCACAGTTTTATTATATCAATTCGATTGTTTAAGTGTTTGAAAATAATGTCATAATATATCGTAGGTATCTGTAGAAAATTATTCGGATTCATTCAATATTTCCAAAATTATAGTATATATCAATATTAAAATCATGCATGAGATCTAAAGTGAATCATCGATTGAATCGTGAGCCAATCGTGACCATGGTTTATGTTTTTGGTCCTCCCAAGGCATTTCTACGCTCTACGATTTCAAACCATGTCCACGATTTGAAACTATCGGAGCCCTCCCGATAGGTCGCGATTTGGGCATTTCAAATCGTAGCTATCGGGAAGTATGTCATAGACCATCGTGGTAGGTGGGGGCCGGCTCTTAAAGTCAGCGTAATGGCTATATATATTAGCCGCGAGGCATATATGAGGAGAAATATCCTGTCCGTGACATATGAATACGCGGGCCATGTACATTTTATTTCTGTTTGGTGCATAAATGTATATAGACAAAAGATTTTAAAAAGGTTTACCCTCTCCGCTTACAACCACACCAACTTGGTAACAGCCCCCCTCCAACATGCTAAGCTCAGTTAGCTCTGGTCACTTAACCTGTACAGACCTATACACTAAACCGCTGCAGAAGGAATCCAGTCGTCTCTCTCTTCAATTAAGGTACTTTCTGATAGTTCACTCTATCAGATCGTGTCAGTTTCCATATGTAATTAACGGGGTTTCACGCTGTGCATCCTCCCAGCCGCCCCAGCCACCCACCGATAGTGCCCTTTGGAATTTGTGTGAATGTTGTTGGGGTTGGATCTCTATGTGTGACTGGGGGGGGGGGGATTTCTTTGGAATGTATTTGGATGTGAGACTTGAATGGCATGTGACTATGATGGATAGCCTCCTTAAGCAAGTCAAAGAGACATCATAATGTATAGTGAGACGCAGCTCATTTATTAAGTGAAGAATTAGGGGCATTTTACCACAACTCCTGCAACTCTACTAGTCAATTTGACCTGCTAGGCCTGGCGTCCACCTACTACGATATGTCTCCGATATGGTCTACGATGCACCTCCCGATAAAAAGTCAAAATCGTGTCGGAGGGTCTAAATTTCTATCGTAGTAGGTGGACGCCGGGCCTTATACCTAAAGATCAATGTTAAGGGATTCATCAGCTCTGAAAATAGTTTGATATTTTCCTTTACTGGTTTGGAGCCCTTAGTTTTTAGAATGGTCTTGACAGCATCCAGTCATGTAGAAGTCCTCGAATATGATGAGACAGGAAGCCAATTATGATTTTGAATCAGACAGCGGATCTCTGCTCGCCGTACCCAACGAGAAAGCGATTTAAAGCCACTTCACTTTTTCAGAATTCTTATTCTTATGCCATGTAGGAATTCAGAAGAAGCGGAAAAGGACCTTAACAGACCCAAGTCGTACACGATAAAGAATAGGAGGTCTGGCATAGTGTGATATATATATATATATATATATATATATATATATATATATATATATATATATATATATATATATATATATATATATATATATATATCATTCTTTTCATAGCTGCCATGACGTTATCATTACCGTTTGAATTGTTTTTATAAACAATTGATATTCTTATTAGTCTGATTTCCTGTCAAACGTGTGGTTATCTATGTCCATCATTGTACTAACTAGGTGTATATTCTTTACATGGTTCAAGATCCCATCCTTTTCTTAACAATCGACCAATCCCTGATCGCTAGAGTAAAGCGGAGGGTCGGTTGAGAAATACTTAGATTTAGTGAGATATGAACAATGTAGGAGTGCCCTTTACGGAAGGAGTGGTTCATGTCCGTGAATTACTGAGGATTGAATGACCGTAAGGGAGAGAGTTTGAAAGGTTGTGGTGGTGGTTTTATTTTTGTTTTTTATGGGTTTTTTTTTTTTAAATGTTGTTTTTTTTGGTGTGTGTTTGTGTGGGGAGGGTATTATGGTGGGTGGGTGGCACCGCCCTTGCAATGGTGTTAACTATTTCACTGTTACTAATTCCTCTATTCAATGCCTAAACGTGATGACATAAGTAAGGTTTGACTTTATATGAAGCACCGACATAATCAAATTAGCGTTGAAAGATTCACTGGCAGTTATACGCACGTCTATTGCGAGATATGAACGATCAATCTTCAGAACACGAGCGCGTAAAGAGAAGCGATGTTTGTGATAAAGCTTTGAATACAAAACCTTCTTCCCCTAGTACCTGAAACCCTACTTGTACCAAATCCCCTGCCGATCCAATTACTGTACAACTGTTCATATCAACTGAGGGTTCCCGTCGAAACTGACAGCCAAGATACGCGGGCGCCGCTCAATTTGTAGAACAAACAGGCACACAGTTGGATTAGGTTTCCAGTACGTCGGTTATATGTTGGATCGTAATTTTGCTCAATAACGGGGAAGTTACCGCTTGTGAACTGTAGCTTGGAAATTGGTAACAGGCCTATGAGAAGAAGATGAGTGATTTACCTTCCTTCAGTGGATGCTTGAGATATTTTTAAAATGGAAAGTGAATTTCGCTCGAGCTAAATCTAATTAATGCAATCGGATAAACAACTAGGAACATAGCAGAGAATCATTTCATCGACACCATAATATTTGTTTGGTGGTCACTTTGAAACTGTGAGCGTAATTCTCATTAGACCCGGATAGAAGGAAAGAAGAGAAAAATCTGTAGCAGGAACAATTCTGAAATGAACTCCTACTAATACAATTGAATGAGAACAAAAGAAGTGCCCTCGAACCTAAGTAAGTACCACAGGTTATAGTAGGTAGATTAATTTCATAGATAGATAGAATATATGACATGAAATAAAAGAGTCATATTGCAATTTCATCCTGGAATGCCTCGAAACAAAACAAACAAAAGAAGGAAGGTCATGAACTTATGCTTTTTTAAAACGTGCTTGCATGCTCTAAATACATGCTTAAAGGTTAGAGTGGTCACACATCCAGCGCGTTTTCAGAAAACTATCCCTTCACTATCTGCATGCTATTCACTGTGATAGTGGGAAGGGAGCAGGGTGCCAGTGTCTCAGGGTCTCAGAGGCATGCCCAGGTGGCCATGACCAATCAATAGAGACCGAAATACCTCATTGAACGACTGGCGCTTGATATGGTTGGATCCTAGACTTAGGCAGTTGCAGAAATGACAAGTTAAATTGGTGCAAGTGGGTTATATAATATTATCCATAGACTAAAACTAACCCAAACCTTTTATTGTTATTTATTCATAATTGCACGCCCATTCATCAATGATGAACATACCATATGCTCCTAGTTCTCCAATGCTAACCATGCGGGATACTGGAAATAGTTAACATAATATGCCCACAAGTCTGGCGGCCATCTAATATCGGTACATAACACCAATTAGTAGTGTCGGTGGTCTTGGAATGCACAGATAATCGAAATCATGTAATCTGCACAGTATTCGGTAACCATTGAACTCTGCTTCGGTTAAATTGGCGCAGTTTAATTGTTATCGACGACCTAAAGAGTAAATGAATATTTTTCTCAGATTGGAGCTAATATTGCTGTGAATATGCACCTCCCGTGGAGGTCATATGATAGAGATTTTCAATCTAGACTTGACGGTTTTCAGAACACTCCTGAGGAAATTATTTCCTTACTGGAAAATGTTTCTGTAAATAAACAGTCCATGCTCAAAAATATTTCATCCAAGGTCTTTGTTGACTCTGTTAAGGCTATGCCGCATATTTACTCAGAGCTATATAATTGTCTTTTTGATACAGCAATCATCCTGGAAGATCCCGGAAAATGGCAGTGGTTGTGCCTATCCCCAAAGGGGGAGACCCCTGCCAAGCAAATAATCTTAGACCTATTTCCTTACTACCAATCACGCACAAATTGATGGAGAAGATTGTTTATAAACAGTTCATTTTCCAGATTAATCAAAATGAGATACTCACAGATTGCCAATTTGGCTTCACAAAGAACAGTTCAACAATTGATGCAATATTGTTAAGTGTTAATATTAAAAAAACCAAGTATATATATATTTTTCCCAGCAAGAAAGAGAATAAGACAAGTTTTTCGGAACAGTATCTTTATTGATGACCAAGAAATTAAGCAAGTTTTTTTCATTTTCATATAAGTATTTAGGAATAATCTTGGATTATAACTTGAATTTCCGACATCACTTTGCTGCCCTGAAAAGGAGTGTATCTTTTAGATTGTACCTAAAAACTGGCTAAAATGAGGAGTTACTTAACAAAGCAAGCGGCTCTCGCAGTGTATAATACAGCAATATTGCCTTACTTTGATTGTGGGGACATTCTTTTTGACAGTGCTCAGGTTAGGTTTACTAATGCCCTACAAATTCTTCAGAACCAAGCTCTCCGCATATGCCTTAGAGCTACTGCCTATACACCGGTTAGAGATCTTCACAGATATGCTGAAACACCCTTGTTGCAGGATCGAAGAGAGGCATCATTTGCTGAATTATATGTACAAGAGATCAAGGAAAGTTCCATTTGTTAACAATAACAAAAGAGTAACAAGGTTAATTGATGGCCCGGTTCTGTCTACTGATAAGCCAAATTGTTCTGCATATATACGTTCTGTGAAGTATCATGGTGGAGTAAAATGGAATGAGCTCAGCTCGCTGATAAGAAATACTGAGACGTTTCCTACGTTTAAGGCATTAACAAAGGCTTGTATGTAAAGCAAAATTTGGCAACTCTAGCTCTGATACTGTAATTATATATGTTGAAGTTATCTTGAAGTTAAGATTTTGATACTCAACTTGGATTGTGGAAAACTCTTCCCTAAAGAGGTCATGTTGTTATTAAAGTATAACTGGTGTGAATCAACACATATTATCACGGCTAGGCTGTTTAGACCAGCTTTATAAAAAAAAAAAAAGGCTGAGGCCTCCGCCACTTTATTGAGTTGAAATTATGTAAGTTAACCATTGTGTGTATAAAAATACTTTGCTCAATAAAGAAACTTTACAAAAAGATAAAAAAAAAGAGACGAGGCCTTCTGTAGGGGATTAGGTAGAACTAACCAAGTAGTTCCTCTTCAGAATGTTATGAACCCGCTTTGGGCTGGCTGATTCCGCATGTTATACAGAAAATACCGCCTTCAAAATAGAGTTCCTGGAGATCCAGGCCCCGAACATACTACTTCTAGAACCAGAAGTATCACCACGAGAGGGACTCGAGATAATGCATATTTGTTCTCAGTAACCCGAGCATTCCCCAGGATTCGTCCTCTGACAAGTCGCAGATAAGGTTAACTCTGGTTTTGTTTTTGAAATCTGGACAGAACCCCCGTCATCACGGTATATGAACCATATTTACAGTTCTCTGGTTATTCTGGGATTGATGCAACGTGATAGATATTAAGTCAGATAGTCAGGAATGGTTTGTATGAGGTTGAAATGTAAGACCTGTGTTGTTCGGTGTCCAACTGGCACTCGACAATGTCGGATGTGAGGGGTTAACCTCTCATTTGATATTCAATTTAACCACTTTTGGTCAATATAACTTCACAAAATATACATGGGAATATCCCGCATAGTCTGCAGATCATCCAGGATTGTTCCTGTTTCAGATTGATACAGTAGAGTAGCTATAAAATCAATAACAGTTCATATCCATACACTTTTCAGGTGAATCAGAGACGGGTATTGTATGATAGATATTCAGTGGTACAGGCAGGAATGATTTGATTCAAGTTGAAATATCATACGAGCTATAAAACAGATAGTGTTCGCATCTCTAGACATCGGTTGTTAATAAGATATTTCGTTACACAGACAGGAATAATCTGTTTCAGGTTAAACAAGGAATATAATGATTAACTACACCCTGTGCACCATAGGACACTGGCAAAAGATTAGAAGAGTGAGGCTGGGAGTGTTGCTATCAGGTGCTTTCATGAATTGATATTGAGATAGATATTATCTTATACAAGCTAGAATGATTTCATTTTCAGGTTGCAAGAAATCCATAAGCTATAAAAACAATTACATTTCGTATCTTTACACTTCTGTGGTTAATCTGAGACATATGAATGAATATGATATGAAGTCACACAGGCAGGACTGATTTGTTTCAGGCTGAAATACTAGACAAAGTATGTATTGGTCATTGTCTATCTGACACTTGCCATGGTCGGATGTGAGGGAACTAAGCCCCGATTTAAGATTCAATTTAGCCCCTTCTGGTGTATACGATTTCACAAAATATATAGGTGAATAACTGCCATTGTCTATCTATCATACATTATTGCTTCAGGTTTCAGGTTGATACATTATACAAACTATAGAGAACAATTACAGTTCTTACCCATGTATACATTTCTGTGGTCTGTGGAACTAGTGGAACACGTTTTCTGGTTGATATTCAATCAGATGAATAAATTGACAACATATACAGATAAGAAAATAATTGTAAATTATTGGCAATCGATTGAGTCAATTGCAGATGTTTCACTTCTTACTCTTTCATATCTGATATTCCCTTTCTGTCACATTTCATATCCCTTTTTATCCAACCTGTATTCAACCTCACATTCTTATTGACGGAAACGCCCTCTCATATTACATCGGGGGGGGGGGGGAGGCTCATTGACCAGGGAGCTGTTTCAAAACGTGGGTTAAGTCTATGGTTTTGAAACAGCTCCCAGGTCTCATTCTCTGCTGACCATGCGCTGCACAACAAATACGGAACCTTCCATCCTCCAATCCCATCATCACCTCCAATTGAATAACCAGAGGTAGCAACAGACTCAGTTGTATAGGCGAATATAAAAAGAGAGTGACCGCTCTCTGTTCTGTACATTATATGTGCTCGTATATACAGCATTCTACAGTTTTATCTTTGTTTAAATGAATAAACAACTTGTGTAAGAAATTTATTCTTATTCCAAAAACACGTATGATTCATAATTCTTATTAGTCTTACACAGCGAGGAATAATTTGTTTCCAGTTGAAATAATCAACAAGCTATGAAAACAATTAGAAAAATGTTCTCAGAAATATCTTACAAATTGATTTGTTCTATCAGCGATATTATATACTGAATATTTGCGAGTTGTAGCTCTAAATCACAGCACTGGTCTGGAACCACCAATGGAACTTTTAGTTCACTGACACCAGATCGGTGAATGGAAACAAGACATGTAGAGAAATGCTAACAAATCAATAATGCTTGGATTATATAATGAGGCCACCACCGACTGAAATCTAACAGACAGAATCAAAAGGCTTTGTCAGTAATCCTCAATGTTTCACTGTGATACCTAAGTCGGTAAGGACCCGGGAAATACAGTAAGAACAATGCATACACTGTTCTCTCGTCGATTCTTTTATACCGACGTAAGTCTGTAGCACCACCTACAGACCTTTTAGGTAACTCAAAAAGTCAGGGCAAACTTTGTCGGCCAATGAAAACGAGGTTATAGAGACTAATATTCAGGGCATTTTGATCTGCATAGTTTGCGTTTTCATGTTTTTCCTGTCGAGGTTGTGTATTTAGAATCTTGCTTAAAAAAGCATTTTTCACTGGCCGACGAAAACGGTACCGATTAATATATTTCTGTGAGAGGTATGTAAGTGGTTACCAGCAATTGGACGTCGGTGTCTACATGTCGGTGAGAGTACTGTGCATGGTTTGCTTCTGCTGCAGTTGACAGGCCCGTACCGACAGAATTGTCCCTCAAACCCAATGACCATCACGGATTATTTCAAACCCCTTTGATTCTGTCGGAAGGTGAAGAAGTCAGTCGGTGGTGATCTCATGGCATAATCTATGCACAAATGATTTGTGACATTTCTCTGCACCCACCTGATGTCGATATATCCTAAAAATCGATCAGTAGTCTCCGACTGCATATTGTTAAAGTTGGCGCATAGTTAGCTTGCGGTAATTGGCTCATAGTCAATATCTAATTTCAAACTGATTCAATTATTTTAGCTAATTTTATTAAGGACCAGATCTATTTGAGTATATTGCTGGGAAACGAATTGCTCATTACGAACAATTAATGCCGCCTGGAGGGAGGTACAAAGCTCGAATTCTCCCTTTGAAAGATGCATTAGAATTCGAGGAGGACGTATTTCTGACTAGTATGGATGGGGCTTCAGTAGATCTCATCGTACACCGCTGTCAGGGCCATTCGGCATATCGTGTTGCCGTCCGCTAGAGAAGACCGCTTTCTAATCCCTGCTCCAAACCAAGTGCCTGAAAGCCTCTTACCCCTCCACCTTCTGGCCGAGACATGTAGCTGGCAATTCCTAAAGATTAGCCATGCCACTTGGCGAGCGGTCTTGTTCTAGTGTCAACGGAATTGCTTGCAATTGAAAGTCGTTAGGAATAGGCACTACGGCCAAACCCAAACCTATGCCACAGATTGAACACGTCATTCCGAATTCTTTCAAATCATTTTGGTTTGGTTCGTCCTAACGATAACCACTGCCCATATACTTAACGTAAAATACGTATAAAAACTATCTTTATGATTTAGACAGGCCTCCAGAAATGCATCACTGAGAAATATTTATCAATATCATTTTCGTCTCGAGGCATATATCAAGATATGACATCAAAAGGCCTGTTTCTATTGGCCGACGACAAGGGTGTCGATATTTTTAGTTACTCAGAAAGTCTGTCGGTGGTGCCACTGAGTGCATCGGTATAGAAAAATCGGGGAGAGTAGTGGATTTCACTCAGTGACCAAACTTTCACTCAGTGGTGGGTGTTGCAACATAGCATAATCTAAGCAGGAAAAGTCGTGGTTCATATCACCAGCTGTGTCGTTTACATTGACCGATTTTGGGTCAGCAGTGCCAAAAGTATGTGGGTGTTCCTCACTGTAGATCGGTGACGGGAAATAGGCCAATGGAAACGGGATTTTAGACACCACCGTTATATTTGACCGGAATTCCCGAATGTGCAGTGGTAAGAAGCCCCGAAACGTCATGATCCAGTGCCTCAAAATAGAACCAACACCTCGCTTGCAAAATAGTACTAGAGGACTCCGGCTCCGGAATCCTATTTCAAAAACTGTTCAGCATCCATTGAGGCTTTCCCACGGCAGCAGCTCAGAGAGGGCGTTGTAACTGCTGGTGACAAACAGCCCCTCGAGGGCTCTCCAGAGCTCTTGAAATAAAGTACCTTTGGAACTGCCGCTGAATAGCAACAAACCAATAGCGCCTTTTGAACGTAAATTAGCATTTTTATTCAGGGATTCCAGGTTTGTTTTATAACTAGCTATATAAAGTGTTGTGTAGCAAAGGAACCCTATCCTGAATTTCATCCTTTACTCTATTTTCCGCATTTATTCAAGAACGACCACCATCTTTGAATTGATAATTATCATGACTGGAGAACAGTAGGGTTGAAGTATAATGTAATGATATGAAAATATTAACTCTGTCAGAGAATCTCATGTATCTCCTATTCCTGTAAGAACTTGCCAGTTAGGCGTTTATGTATCCCAACTTTAGGTTCTGAAAAACCATGTCTCAGAGACACCTAAGATCTACTTTTGACGCGACAATGAATATAATGAGTATACAATTCAAGGAAATAAAAGCCACCTGTACGATACAGTTATTTTTAGACATGCATACGCAAAGAAAAGGGCTATTGTCACAGAAACACACAAGACACATGACAAAGATTAGTAGCAGTACTGGAAAAAAAATTCTTAAGACTTGAGAAATAGGGCTCCAGTGTTGCACCCCTCGGTTAGGCAAGGGTTCACGTGCAAAGAAGAGTCTGTTATAATGATATATACAACAATGGACTATTTCTATGAGTTAGAAAATATTGATACTATGAAAAGCCTATTTAAGAGGTACAGAGGGGATAGATGTCTCGGGGTAGAGGTAGGCCGAGCCTTGACACCCCCCCCCCCCCTCCGAAAAAAAGGAGGACATCCTCTCTACGCCCTTCTTACAGAGCAATGGCAGCTTTTCACTTTTATATGGAAATTGAGCTTATCATTTGCTAGATATGATTTTGTATCTTGTGAAAACAAAAATAATCGCCTCATTCGCGAAAATAAAATAGTGGTTTGAACTTCTCAAAGATCCTCATCCTCACAGCGTGGTCAACACCAACGTGGTTTCCCCATTTTTTTAGTCAGAAAAGTCCCTGCATGCCAAGTCATTCGACAAAGCAACTCTGACCAAAAAAATACCTTATGTAAAAATCCAAATGCTTCCAGGGATTTGCTCTCAGTGGCATCGTAACCAGTGTCTTCGACCCCCTCCACACACACTCGCGCACACACCTACATACACACCCACACACACAAACAAACAAATACTGGACATGCCTGATACAGAACTGCTGGTTAGTATCTACATCTGAGCAAGCTCACATATATGCCAAGCACGCCCCATGTCCACTTCCGGTTAATCAGTATGTATGTACAGGAGCCGCTAACAGTAGAGACTGGCACCCACCTTGCAAGCCCTGCTCTTACTCTGTCATGCAGAAGAGAGGGAGACAGACGAACAGTCAGAGAAGAAGACAAGGAAAAGGGAGGGAGAAAGATAAAGTTACAGTTATGAGAGTGCCGAAGGCTGGTAATATATCAATACATTGCCAGTTAACCCATTTAGGGTTTCTATGTGGTTGGTCGAAAATCACGAAATGGCAGCAAATTGGCTATATTTTGAATATTTCTAAAAAATCTTTTTTTGAAATTAGTTCCAATGGTTTTCACACATCTAGGGCATTGTATGGCACAGCCCAGGACCTTAAAACCAGACCTAACTCCAATATTTATACAAAATATCGCTAGAAATGTGAGAGCGTCACGTTACGACACCAGCATAAAATCGGGCATAAAATAAAATAAAAATTGGTAGAAGGCAATGAGTTTCACTGTTTTTAATAATTCACATATATGCATCTTCCCACCATAAAAGGATAGGCCTATATGGCTTCCTTCATACTGAACTAAATTTGTGCTATTTTGGTGTAGTTTAAGCAGTCACATTAGAATACCCTCTAAATCTCTAATAACTTTAGTTCCCTTTAATATTATTTCGTGGCATTAAAGGGTAGACATAGACCTAAAAAATAGCGAAAGATTGAAGTCTTTACCTTTACTAGAAATAAAGTTATCAGCACCAACATATTTTTTCGTCACGTTACGACCCCGTCACGTTACGACCCAAAGGTGAAAATGGTTTTCATGTGTTGGTCACATATATACCTATACAATGGCGAATTAAAAAGTTATGAGGACCTACATATTTTTGCATCACGTTACCACCCCCGTCACATCACGCCCATCCCCCCGCCCCCACCCGTCCCCCCCCCCCCGGCCCCCCTCCCCCGTGGATGTAAGGCCAGAGAAAGCCAGGAAATGATAGAAATACATTTTCTATGGATCAAATTCATTTCACCAGTGTCAGCCAGGTCCCTGGTGGGGGTGTTGGCATAGCCTTTGAATATGACCCAATCTAGGGGGGGGGGGGGGGTCGTAACGTGACGTTTTTATTATCATAGCCCTGTGCTAAAGCTATTTATGCTAGTTAGCATTCCCAATTTCGCACGGAAGTATTTTAATATATATAACGATAATATTTGCAAAAGGAATTAATGATCCTCTCATATTTGATTTTTGGGCAGTTGCTGCTATTTCGCGATTTTCGACCGACCTTGGTATATTCATAAAATTGGTAGCATTCGGTGACTGTCTCGGCTAAAAGTACAGAAGAGAGTAGAGGGCTGCCCCAGTGCCGGTTGAGTTCACTCTCTTAGCTTAGATCCAGCACTCCTTCCCTCGGCCGCTTGTATCTCTGCACCTACCTGTTTGGGACAGAATCCTGTCCTATCTGCCAGATTTTCAAATATCCTAAATTCTCATCGCATTTGGGAGTATGTTGTGCTCTACTTGTATATAGAGATGTTTTTATTCATATGGTAAATGATAACCACTTATTTCTGTTGTTTTTGATATCAAATCAGACATGGTGTTAGGGATTACTTTCTTCAGTGGGAAGCACCTCATGTATCACAGGGTTTGTTTGTAAACATAACACATGTGCTAACTTGAAGGGGCAGTCTAATCAAATGTTGATTCACATTATAAAGTGGTTTAAAGCTGAAATGGAATCAGCTGGATTGTCTATGAAGCTCATTCAACGATTCCTATATTTCACACAGAGTGGGTCGAGTTGCCAGATCCGTGCATGCATGGTATCGTTATTAGCAGAATGACTTCCAGTTTATTTATCACGCCCATATAAATATAGGGAGTGTGTATGGACATACCCGGAGCATACAGATATGTTGTATGCTCCGGGTTGCAAAGGCCGGCGCATGCGTAAAAAATAGTGCATATAAATAATAGTGCGCACCTAAATTTAACTAATATCAGTATGCCACTTGACAGGAAAAGGTAGATAACAAACACACAATTGACTGGTTTTAGATAATAGCGGTCGTATGCTCCTCGGAGTTGCCTATGCGCAATATTTTCGATTACGCTTGGATATTACTGCTCCTCGGAGCATACGGCCGCTTGTATCTGAAACCAGTGAAAATTGTGTATGTACACGCACACGTATGTACGCATGAGGGCGTTGGAAAGAATTTTTCAAAATATATATAGATATTCGCGAGTGCGCCTTTTATTCAAATCATCATCGCCAGACACGTCTTCATTGCTACTCAATTATTCTAAGGCAGCCGTTCAAAAACCATATCTCCAGCAATAACTATATTTCATAAATCATGTTTATCTTATACGACCACAAAACCGCACATAAATACGGGGAGAACCCCTTTTAGTTAGATACCAACCTGTTGCTTGGTCATGCTATCACTGCATTATGGAAATGAGACGGGCATTGCTCCCTTACTATCATGTACTGTCACGTACTGTCCAGAGCAAATACGTCGGTTACACATAGGTCAGAGCTGCTATTATCATGCAGCACCATGAAGCCTGGCAATCCGGCAAACAAGCACACCTGTAGTCATTGGAATAGTCAGGTGTCGCCTGCTACAAGCAATCTAGCAAATATGACAGTGATAGTTTAGGTTGACATTTAGGATTATAGCATTAACCTTATTTAAACCGTGACAACTCCGAGTTTTAGTTACCTACCTATTGTTATTTATTATTGTACAAATAACTGTGTTCGTTTATCCTTTTAGTCTTAAGTTGTATTGGTGTCACGCAATTATCAAATAACTATGTAGAATGTGCGGATGCTGTTGATGTAGAAAACGGGAAGGGGCTTACAATGAATACACGAAATGACGTCTAGGTTAAACCGGGGACACAAGAAGCGATAAACGCAGCGAGTTCCGTAATCGCCAACACAAAATGGCCTATATGTGAGTTATTATTCCATATTTGACCTGATTATAGCTTCCAAGTTGCTAAATTATAGGCAGGAGATATTCCTATCAAATAATACCTCACATACCCACCGATTTGTGTGAGTGATTCCAGAGGTCGCTGCATTCACTAGCACTGCACGAAACTAACCGCTTTATATATGAATGCACCCGGCGTTTATGGGTATGCTTTTGCGTATACAAGGTCGTCCTATTCCCTGTGTGTATACGCCCTATCTATTGGCGTATATCCGTGTCCATGGTGCTGTCATATATACGTCATATAGACGCCTGATTCTGTTGTATTTACGCCTCTATCGAATAGTTCCGATGTCTGCCACATGGGGACACCACTAGTAGCATATTTCATTTACTATTAGTCATTAGGCCCATGGTATATGGAAAATCCAATGTTATATTATCAATTTTGATTATAAAATTGTTCTAAAACCCCATCTATTATCTTTTCATTAAACACATATAATAAACCAAGCATTTTTTGTTTTTTTTTAAATGTTTTTTATGTTTTTAAAGTTTTTCCAAACACCACTCTTCTGAAGTCATACTTTGGGTACTGTATATATAACACAAGGTGTGGTCAGGTATCAACCTACCACCCCAAGTGCCACCACACATCTGCAGCAAACGCCGCTTTGACACCTGCCGCTTTGACACCCGCCGCTTTGACACCTATATGCTCCCGTCCGCCCAGAGACAAAACTCAGGTAATGTGTGAAGACAGAGGACCTCCATCAACAACCCCCACTCCCACACCACGCCTAAAGTGCTAAAACAACACACTGATAATTCACGGCAGCAGTGGGGGCTGGGGGTGGAGGACTTCCTTTTTATTTTCTATCGCGACATATACGCCAGGTGTGAAATACAGCCAAGTCGCGACCGTATTCAAAAGGAAACAGTCTTGTATACGCCTCATACGTAGGCGTGAAATACAGGCGTATACATGTGACAACAAGTCAATATTCAGCCGATACATACACCTCCGCGATGGCGTATGCATGAAGAAACTGGTGGTTTTCGTGCAGTGTCGCTTGGTGTGTCCCCGGTATTGGGCATGCCGTATCCAATGGTACTAGCTGAATGTATGTTCTCCACTATCAAGCATAAAATTATTCTCCGGTTCCTGAGGATGCAGTTCGAGGAAGTAGGCCCAACATTTGGAGAGAGGCCAGAGAGAGTCAGTGTGGGTGGATTGTGTACTCTATACTACTGTAAAGACATGATTAGATATGGCTGGATTTCATCTACTTCTAACTTTGAACAATTTTTGTTGGACTCTCATTGGGATTTCACACAATGCAGTTTGTCGTCTTGTACTTAAACTGAAAGTTTTCAAGGGCTGTAATATATATGTATGCGATCCTACCGGCTTTGGACTTTCTAGAAATAAACCAGTGCATATATATACAAGAATCGTAAAATAGTGACAACCAGACCTATTTGTAATGATGATTTATTTCTATTCCGTCACAGAAAATGACTTGATAATATCTTTCTAAGATGCACTAATTAGGCAAAACTGGTTTAGTGTGCCGAGATGTAGAAGCAGACTTACTATATAAAATGAGCGTAGTACGGATTTAGTAAACTAACTGGATCTGGTTCTTAATCTTGGCACACTATATTCCTTTATGATATACCTACCTTTATCAACAAAAAGTATTGAATTCACCTAAATTTGCTTTAATTCGTAAATCAAGGCATTGTCGATTCCTTCCGCACATTCAAATTTTACAAGCGCAGCCTTAGTATACTGCGCGAAAACCACCAGTTTATTGCTATATACGCCATAGTGGAAGTGCATGAATCGGCTGTAAATCGACTTTATTTCATATATACGCCCATATTTCACGCCAGCGTATGAGGCGTATACAAGACTGTTTCCTTTTAAATACGGATGCGTCTTGGCTGTATGTCACACCAGGCGTATACGAGAGGAAATATGCTCTGCGCAACATTTATGTGCCAGTCGTATTAATGCTGCTGCTAAGGATTATCAGTGTGTTGTTTTAGCACTTTAGGAGGGAGTTAGTGTAGAGCCCTAACATAGACTGTGTGGTGGGGGTTAGGCAGGGGAAGGGGGGGGGGGGGGTAGGCGGGCCTGGGACTCGGACTTCCCTCACAGCCACCTTCACAGCCACCTTAACAGCATGCCGACACACTTGTAGAGGTTGCGGCGGCCACCGGGGAGGCACGGGTCGTGGCCGAGGGCTTCAGTGTTGGTTGAATGAGTGTAGGGTGTCAGGTTTTTTTTGGGGTTTTTTTCTAAATATTTGAAACCCTACTCCGGTCAGTGCAAGACGTGGTCGATTCGGATAGGTTTTTTTTTACTTGATGATAAGTCCAAACCAACGCTATACCTGAAAAGAAAAGAACAGAAAACAGGTTAGGGACAACAACAAAAACAAAAACAAAATAACAATAACAGGTATGAGATGATGTTATTCCCATTTTGACCGGGAGATGTTACATCCTGTGACTGTGCTTAGGTTGTATTAGCTCAAATGGTTTATTATGTCAATACATGCCTAGTTTCATGCCATATAGGTAGCTAGGGAGGTGCAGAGTGGGTAGTGCCCTGCCATCTGGTCAGGGAGGCCACTTGCATCACCCATAGTGTCCCTGCACTATTTTTAGGTTGGGGTTGAGGTTAGAAATTAGGAAGTCCATGGTGTAAGGGTGTATCAGTGGTACTGGATGGGTAGTGCCCTACCATCGGGGTTAGGGAGGCCACCAGCACCCCTGGGTAGCCCAACCACTTCATTCCCCTAGGTTCTGAGGAAAAGCATGTCCTGGGTAAGATCCTGCGGTACTTGATGGGTAGTGCCTTGACATGCGGACAAGGAGGCCATAAGTACCCCAGGTAACTCACCCCATGCAGCCGTTTCAGAACCTAATTATCCCGTTAGGTCTTCCCTTCCTAGATGAAAAGCTAGAAGTTTAGTTTTGTATACATATTACTTGGTCTTTGGATGGTAGTTATTGTGTCAAACCTGACCTTAGCATCATGCCATGTGGGTAGCTAGGGAGGTGCAAAGTGGGTAGTGCCCTGCCATTTGGTCAGGGAGGCCACTTGCATCACCCATGGTGTCCCTGCACTTTATAGAAGCGGACCAGGGGTAAGTACCCCTGTTCCGCTGCTAGTCTTTCCTTCCTAGATATGAAGCTAGATGTTTTGTTTTGCATGTGTTTGATGGAGTCATAATTAACTTTAGGGCAGTTAGTTAAAATGTGCTTGATAGAGAAGATTCTCTTCCCGCAGTAGCAATTAGTGTATTCAGGAATGTCTTCCCATCTGCGATGTCCTAACCTAAACCTAGTGGCAATGTGTTGTATATTTTTTGGTAAGCTAAGGGATACCAGTGGTAAGTTGTTTCTGATTAGCAGTCTTGTTCTTTTAACATTTTCCAGTAGAGTTTAGCGCTGGTCTTTATCTTCTTCATGGCTTGGGTTCTTGAGAGCCTGTTAGTGAGGTGTATATTATTGGCATTTATTGCAGTGTCTTTAGCAATTAGGTCGGCGTAATCATTGACCTTAATGCCACAGTGCAATGGAATCCAATGTAGGAGAGTGCGGATGTTCCTACTGTCCCTTTCATTTATTCTTTCTTGTATTTCTTTGGCTAATTTGTTATGCGTAAATGTGTTGCTAAGGGTCTGAATCGAGCCTAACCAGTCCAAGTGAATTACCATGTTGTAGTCCCATTTCTCGAGGGGTAATTTAATGGCTACAAGCTCAGTGGTGAGGGTAGATGAGTGGTTGGCCACTCTTGTGCATGTGTATCTACCTTTCTCAAGACATATTGCTGCAGAGGCTGCCCTACCTGTTGCAGGTAAAACACTACCATTAGTGTATACATTTATGCAGTGGGGCGTGACTTTGTCAACAAATTCTATACATTATTTAGTTTTATAGCCTAGTTCATAAGGGGAGATGTCTTTTTTAGTGAAGTCATGCTTTATGAGAGCTAGAATGGCTTTGTGCTCCAGAGGATGTCTGGGTTCCGTGTAGGGCCTGTTCAAGAGCCTAGCGCCTGACTCAAACCCGTGTCTGACTATCAGATTAAATTGCGTGGAAAGATTAACAGTTTTGAGAACCCTATCATCCAGCAAGTCTGAATGTTTCTTTCTTATGGCATTGGCTAGGTAACATTGTATGGACAAATGTCCGTTTCAATTTGCATTAGTGTGATTTTTGTGAGTCTTGGGGCAGCAAAAATAGCCCTGAGTGCAATGTTTTGTTGGGTGTTTAGTTTAGCGATCCAGTGGGAAGTTTTGCTTTTGAGTTCGACCTTTTTGTTAAATCTCATGGGGAGGGCCGTGACTATGGCAGGGGCGGCATAGTCAATCATAGATCTGACTCCCCTGAGGTATAGTTGTTTGAGGTGCCTCGCAGAGGCGCCCCCTCTACAATTGGATATACTTTTCATTAGGTTGATTCTTGGTATCATGATTGAGAGTATGAGGCGAACAACTTGAGCGACTGCTGGTAAGTGACCAGTGTTGGTTCTCTACCTGACTTGACAGGTGAGCGAGTTTTTGCCGACCTAGTTTAGGCCTCTCCTATTGGTCTGTTGTGTACATGTGACCTGATCATTCATTTTAATTGGACTGTAGGTGACCGGGTGCTAGGCACTGGTGTGTATGTGGGTTTAATTGTGTGGCTATGTAGCCTCTGGTGTGAGGCTTGTGAACCAGTGTATTGTGTCCTGCCCTCTGGGGGTTAATTTGTGAATGTCCAGTGGAGTTTGTGGGTTGTTATTTCTTTAGAGAAGGCTTGTTTGGGCCTTCCCCCTTACCAGCAGTTTCAAAAAAGTCTCATCAGGCTATATATTTTTCTGTGTGTATTGTGAGAACCACATTTTTTTATGTGGTTTGCACTGGCTTTCCCAGTGGTCAGTGTTCTGGTCACTTAAGTCCCTTGGATAACCCCTAAGAAGAGTATAGATTGGGTAAAACCTTTTCTTTCTCGGGTGCGTTACTTGATCTGGTGGGATCTGTGAACGCTTTTGGTCGGAAAAAATTGTTGACGTGGCATTCGGAAGGGGTATTTTATCCATATCTACTATCCATGGTGTTCATCCCTGAAGGAGCCTGGCTTCCGAGTCTATGGATCCAGTTATACTCGATCTTCAGTCTCAGTTGCTTGGCTGCCTTGCTATCTGGATGTCTATAGACAAAGTCTAAAATGCTGAACTCTATGTCTTCCCCACCCTTGTGGTCTCGTTGAAGTGCTTCGGTACATCTTGCTTTTGTGTTTGACCAAATACAAGTGTTCTCTCATTCTTTCTTTGATCTTTCTTTCCTGGTGAGTTTGCTCTTGTATAGGAGTTTTGTGGTGGTTGATTTATGACCGGTTGAATTTTTTCTGACTGAAAGCGTTCACAGATCCCACCAGATCAAGTAACGCACACGTGAAAGAAAATATTTTACCCAATCTGATTCTTGGTATCATTCTATTGATAAGATATTCAATCTCTGGGATGAAGGTGAGCATGTGGTCGAATTTCACTCCTAAGTATTTAAACTCTGTTCCCCATTCCAGTCGCTGGCCTCCAATCGAGACTGAGTGGCTGGGAGGTGTATCAAAGTAGAACATTGCTTTGGTTTTTTTCTGCTGAGATTTTTAGTCCCAATTCGGTACACTTGTCTGCTAATTTGTTTAGAGCTGACTGGGTTGAGCCCAGCACATTCTTTTTGGCAGTTATCAATAGGGCAATGTCATCCGCATAAGTTATGATCCTAGTACTGATTTTAGCAGGTGTATTTCTTCCATTAGCATGTGAAAGATGGTGGGGGAGAGAATTCCACCTTGCGGAATTCTATTTTCTAAATCATAATACTCTGAGGTGGCTCCCTGGGTGTCAGAGTATAGTAGATACATATAGACCTGACTGACCAAACACAGAAATGGAAACCGCGGAATTAACCATCCATCGGAACGGAAAAAATTACATGAAAAACACAGAAATGATGTTTTAAAGTCAAATCTATTAGAAGAATGGTAAAAAAAAAAACATAGTGTAGAGTTTATTATGTGTAATTAATCAATTTACACCCAATCAAGTTTTATAAAGGTTTTATAAAATAAATTGGTAATATAAGGTTGCATTTTTCATATAATAAAGACGTGGATGGGTAATAGAAAATGAAATATGCTACCAGTGGTTTCCCCAAGTGGCAGTGATCGGAACTATTGGATAGTGGTGTAAATACAATAGAATCAGGCATATATATGAATCAGGCATATATATGAATCAGGAGCCTACAGACTAGACGTATACACACGGGGTACAGGACGACCTTGTATACACAAAAGCATACCTATATACGCCGTTCACATATATATGTAAAGTGGTTAGTTTCGTGCAGTGGTAGTATCATCGCTTTTTACGTCAAACTGTGTAGTACCTTGTATACTGTAGAATATAGGAATATACTGCATACTAAATATCTATAGCTATGTAAGTATTTTATAGTTGCCACTTGTTTAGCAGAGATTTAGTAACTTTGTGGCATTTCAGCCGAAATGAATATTTAATTACGTCAACACATTTGTCAGTCGTTCATTATTACTGTTTTACACTCCTATAATTCCAGCCTTAACGATTATATGAAAATATAGAGTACAGTAGAACCCCGCTTAAGCGCACACCCTCCGTTCCGGGCCAAAGTGTTCGCTTACGCGGGGTGTCCGCTTACGCGGGGTAAATTAAAGATCTAATATAGCGAACCGTTCCGACCAAAGGTGTCCGTTAACGCGGGGTTGCTGCTTACGCGGGGTGTCCGTTAGGCGGGGTTCTACTGTAGTTACATATATAAATGGAATTACAGAGCATATATGAGAAATTTCATCTATTACAGAGCATGGCAAGAACATATGTCAAAACGATCTATGGGGTAAACCGTTTATTTCCTGGTCAGCGAGAGTTAACACCATAAATATTTGGAATCTGGTCCCATTGGGCATTTTCATTGAACTGAGATATAACGCCAACAACGTGATAACAATATAAACGTTGCTCGCTTGGATGATTTTAGATTTTTTGGGACATTTTTGGGACTTTTGGGACTAGGTGGTATCTACATTGGAAGACCTATAATAAATCATGTATGTAAGTACTCTTATCCTTTTGATAGACCCCCACGCGGTTCAAAGCCCTGTATACATGTGCTTAGTCCGATGGATATAATTGATTATAGATATATTCACCGTCATGGGATTTTTAACTTACATACTTCATAACTTGAAAACTAATCTCTCTGTTCTCTATCTCTCTAGGTAAGACAAGGGATGAGAATCATTCATCCGTATTAGAAAAGTAGTCATGCGAGTAGCTGTGTAGGGTATATGCGTTCATATATATTACCATTACAACGTGGCTGCTTCAGAGTCCACGACCTTCAACCTACCTCAATAAGGAAAGCCTCTAGAGTATTAAGTCACCATATGAGGCTTCGTAGGTGACCTTGCCGGGAGATGAAGAGACCAAAGAGACCCCGCCTCCCTTCATGTGTCTTGAATATCAGTAGAGCAGACATTTGGCGCCGTCTGGAGGAAAGGGTGGCCGGAGAAGTGACTTCCACCATCAGAGCCTAATTAGAGGTCTAATTCTGTCCATATTACAAGTGAATATGAGGAGGTTTTGATTAAAAACTCAAAATAGAATTCGATGGAATATTCACAGGACCATCAAAGATCTCTCTAATGGTGTCTGACAAATTTGGTCTTGTTTGCAGCGACGCCTGTTTCCGTTGCTGAATCTAAAACGCTGTGGCCGTGGTGATTTTTGTATCACTGTGTCCAGCTTCATGACCTTTAGAAAACCCAGCAGAATTCCCGAAGCCTCCTCCTTGGTGAATGCATTCCACTCTCTGTTGTGTTTACGGATGCATACAACGTTGAGAATTCAGTTGCCCTTAAAGAGTTCAAAGCATCCTCTTCAGCTCGGCGCCGAGGTCTTTTATCAGGAGAGGTCAAGCAATGACTTGTTATTCGACTGTGTTGGAGAGGTGGCGGGGTGGGGTATTGGCGGAACGGGCACACCGGCAGTGATGATGGCACCCATACAATGCTGCATCGTATAATATTGTTACAGCCCAGCAAGTGATATGGATGCTGGTGGTACTGACCCTTGACTGAGGTTCCAGCAGAAGTACAATTGCTTGCAATTGGATATCAATGGAATGTTTGATAATGTCCCACGAGATGAATTAAATATTGATAGTCTATTCAAGGCCCACAGGCAGGATCCATGTCCACTGCGGCATTAGCACAAGGCAAACACTCCCAATCCAAGGAAATGGGTCGTTTGGGTCTGTTCATAAACTGTCACTGTAACTGAAAATATTAAACACATAACTGTTATCAAGGAATTTGAATTGTATAGGAAAACAATAATTTTCCATAACAATAGTGTGATCAATAACAAACGTGTATGCTTCTTGATGATCTGAGAGGGAGAGGTTATAAGTTTTTACGAATAATAGAACAGAAGAGAAATTGAAAAAAACTAATGGAGAACAAATTATGAATAACCTGTCCTTATATACGGGATATCACAGTGTTATTTTCTTGGCAGCAATACAGATTTGCAAAAGGTAAAATACACTAGACAAATAGGCGAGAAAGGCCGCAGCCTAAAAGAAAGAATCAATGAATACATATAACACCTGAAACAAGAGATAACAGCTCACCAGTTTATACACACTATAATAATCATGATGTACTCCAAGGAAGATATAATCGCCATAGGACTGGATTCTACATCCCAAGTGACCTGAGTGTAAGGAGTGGATCTCCTCGTCAAAAAAGAGTATCCTCAACCACATGAGAAAAAGACATAATGATAACACCACCCATTTAGGTATAAATGCTATTTTTGCAACTTTATCTCAAAAAGATATAGTAACCTATGTAGGCACCAACATAGATTACACGCAATGTAAAATGCGGACTATGAAAAACATACGAAGTATTAAACAACTTGATACCATTAAAACCGTTACAGAAGGAAGAAAAAGTGAAAAAGAAAACTTTTAAGGAACCTACATATAAAACCATCGAATGTAAAATTTCGAATTATTGAAGCGCCAGGAATTTTTCGAATTTTTCAGCTAATCTCGCATTTGAGACAGAAGAAGGTATTGGCAACTAAAAGCAAACCCTCAACTGATGAGAAATGCCTATAGAAGTTCCAACCCTAGGAAGCTAAGAGCCATCACCGACAAAACCAGGAAGACTAAGGCACCAGTCAGCAGGGTTCTGATCGAAATCAAAGATGATGATCTACCTGACCCAATCCAGTGAAAAAGACCAAGCAGAAAACACTCGAAAGAGTTCAGCGAAGAGGAACATAACCCAAAGAAAGAGATTGATAAAACAACGCCGACCAAAGCAGACCAGTACACTCGTACCGACACAAGAAACCTCATCGCCACCAGCAGAGAAAGGGGAAGAAATACCGACAAAACAAGAAGACGAAAAATAAAAACCCATATCACCGATCACCATACTGAATATCACGATTAATAAAATATTGAAAAGACCAGATGGTAAAGAGAAAAACAGCTCTAAAAAGTGGTGCCGTTTTCGTCAGCCAATTGAAAATCGCCTATAGACCAAGTCACAGAGTCCAATTTATCTAGGTGCACTGCCATATAAATGCGCTGTTCCAACTGAAATCATCTCTTCTTATGAATACTGAGAAATAGTACGCCATGGAAATAATTGCTAATATGACAGCGATGTCGGTCCAGGGCAAATGGCATTCATCCGGCTCTGTAATAATTTTTATGGCCTCCGCTATCCTGTGTAGCATGTCACTACCAGTCTCCTCCGACGGCTCGTTTTTCTTGCTAGAATAGGTCATTGACTCCTTCTAAGAGTGCTATAATGGGTTGCCCATGGCCTATGGTCAGGGGTGGTCATTGTCCCCCCTGGTGAAACACCTCTACACTAGCGCACCCCTGTGCCACCTCTCCACTATCGGCCGCACTAAACATCAAAGTGTGCTAGGTCGACACTGTACTCTGCCTCATACGCTTCTCAGGTCTCCTACACTCTACACGTATTTTTCTACCCTGCTCCTTGGCTTATCGCCCTTCGTACTTCCGGTCTCCATATTCCAATGAATATCGGCAGACGAGGACAGGCATAACAAGCGATACAGTGGTTTAGCGATTTATCGTGTAATTATGTTGACCAGAAGCGCTATGGCTGCATCGGCGGCAGCGGAGACTGATTCTGAGATCACCCTGTGGCAGCAACCTACGGCCGAGAGCGACCACCAAAGCCATACATGTTCATGGACCGGGACGTCGTGTACACGCTTCATCAGAAATTGGATCTACGGTCGAGCCTCGGGCCCCTTGAGTATATAAGTTGTTTTGTGGCCCTGTTGAGCGACGAGCGCGCCTTGCACCCCGAGGATAAGGACCACATGTTCAAGCACTTGTATCAGGTAATGGTTGACGCTCAGGCACGGCCGTGGGCCAGCATCAGACGTTGGACCAATTACGTATTCGACCAGGTCGAATCCGGCAGGATGCGGTGGTCGGAGCACGGCCGGATACAGGAAGAGCGCATCCGGCTTGCGATGACCACCACACACACGAGTAATGGCAGTAACAACAACGAGACCGGACGCACTCGGGGGAGCGAGGCCCCGTGCCGGGACATCAATGGCGAGAGGGGGTGCCGCCACCGCAACGACCACAGTGAAGGGGGCATCCGGTGGTTGCACGTGTGCACCTTTTGTGACTCCGTGGGCAGGAAGTGCGGTCACTCGGTGCACGCCTGCAATTGGAAGCTCACGTATGGTCACGGGTACGACAACACAGCGGCTCCCCCTGTACCCACACCACGGCGGGTACCACAGGCGGGATACCAACTGCAGACGACTACGAAGCCGGCGGCACCACAGAGCGTGCCGACCAGAGCGTGCCGACTTAAAAAAACGGGCAG
The DNA here is from genome assembly GCA_950022655.1 of Alentia gelatinosa. NCBI lineage: Eukaryota > Metazoa > Annelida > Polychaeta > Phyllodocida > Polynoidae > Alentia > Alentia gelatinosa. Next base: position 130,227,512 of record OX465579.1, read on the forward strand.
GCCGCGCCCCGCGAGTAGGCGAGGCGCGAAACAAGGATCAAAGGGGGGCCGGCGGCCCGGAGTGTGATGTAACGAAGCCGGCCCCCACACGTGATGTCACCGCTCACGTGACCCCCTTGGCACGTGGCCGAGGGGTAATGGTAAACAACAACAAAGGCGCGGGGAATACACTCCCAGAGGAGGTACGCCCCGTTTCCCCGCCGCCGGCCATGTCCGGCTGCGTGGCCAGTGTTAGTGTTACTGCACCAGCCGGGCACGAGGAATCTAACACTGCGGATTTCAAGGCACTTAGAGATGTCTGCGAGACCGGAATACAGTGGGAAGGGGTGAGGACGGACCCGTTCGCCTTCCGGGAACATCACCGGGATACGTGGCCAGACTTCACAGCCGTGGGGCCCGCCAGGCACGCGGAGATCTACCGGGCCGTGCGCGACACGGGAATCCCCAACGCTCTCGACGCGAGGATTGAGGTTCCCTCTGATCTGCACCTACCAGCATGGGATCATTACCTAGGGGGCGTGGATGGGGCGCAGGAGCTCCTGGGATTCCTGCACTACGGCTTCCCCTTAGGATACCTCGGGCCGGAAAGCGACACCAGGGGCGTGGCCAACCACCCCAGCGCAACCGGTCACCCCCTGCAGGTAGAGAAGTTTCTGAAGAAGGAGGCAGCCTTCACAAATATGATGGGTCCGTTTGACGAACCGCCTTTCAGCCCGTGGTGTCACGTGTCGCCCCTCATGACATGGGAGAAACGGGGCACAGACGATAGGCGGATTATAACGGACATGACTTTCCCGCGGGAGTGCAGCGTGAACTCATTCGTCATTAAGAACTCGGTCTATGGGCTGGAGCAAGATCACGGCCTCCCAACGGTTGACGAGTTTGTGGCCAAACTCGTCAAAGCAGGCACGTCGTCTTACATGTCGTCCATCGACGTGTCACGTGCCTACAAGAACTTCAGGTGTGATCCCCTCGACTGGCCTCTGTTATGTTTCACGTGGGGAGACGGGCACTACTGCGATACGGCTATGCCGTTCGGTGCCCGTGCCTCCTCATACCACATGCAGTGTGTGGCAGAGGCCATCGTGGGAATCCTGGGATCGAAGGGAGCCACGGCCGTGATGTACCTCGACGACCTCATCATCCTCTCTGAGGACCGAGGTAAGGCGGCCGTGGACTTCAGGATTGCACGTGAACTATTTGCCGAGCTGGGCCTCCCCGAGGCCTATGACAAGGCTCAGGAACGTTACGTGGTTGGGGATTGAGATCGACGCCTGTAGCATGACACTCTCGCTCCCCACAGCCAAGTTAGAGGATATCCGAGGTCACGTGTCAGCCGTAGCAAAACGCCGGACCCTCACCAAGCGCCAGCTCCAGTCGGTGCTGGGCAGGATCTTACACGTGGCCAGGTGCATCCGACTGGCGCGGGCATTCGTCTCAAAGCTGCTGGAGGCTCTGAGGGGGATGAGGGGCTTCTACATGAACATCAATTCCGAGATGCGTCAGGATCTGGATTGGTTTGTTCAGTTCGCTGAAGGGTGGAATGGCCGCGCCCTCATCCCTCGTGGATGCCTGCCTGTCGGTTGTGGGAGGCACTGACGGCCGATACTCGTACTCGGGCCAGGTGTGCCCCATTCTTGACCCCATGGAGTGCATCTCAGAGCTCGAGGCTCTGAACACAATATATGCACTCCACACATTCATCACAGAGAGGGATCGCGGATCACGGATAGAGGTGTTCTGCTATAACCTCGGAACCGTACAGACCCTCAACAGTGGGCGTGCCCGAAACCGAGTCCTGGTGGAGTGTGCCCGCCAGGCAAGGATGGTCCAGGCACGCCTGCAGGTGGAATTAGTCTTCAGTCATATCCCCGGGGTGCAAAACGTGATCGCAGATGCCTTGAGCAGAGCCCATCTCTCAAGGACGGACTACGATAGGGCCGACTCCCTCATTCAACTCCATGAGCTGTACCCTATCGTGCCATGTACCCATGCATCTTTTGTACCCATACTCCATCTCTTCTGCAGATCGGGCGCTTCTCTTACTCCAGGCGAAGGCATCTGTGTGGCAGTCAGAGGCGCGTGCCCCAGGCACGCTCGCAAACCAGCGATCCGCAGTGACCACATACCTGGTGTTCTACAACCGGATGAGGGTCGACCCCGGGACACCGACCGTGAGCCTGATCACGTCTTACATGGAATACGTGGCCGACCATGCCCCCTCGCCAGCTACGGTCGCCAATCACCTATCGCATGTCCGTGCGGATCTGCGACTGACGGGGGGCGACGTCCGACCAACCGAGGATCATTGGGTGAGACGTGCCCTCGAGGGCATGAAAAGGAACAAGGATTACGTGCCAAATGTGAAACCCCCTGTCCCGATGGACGTCTTCCGAGCAGTTCTCGACGGCCTCGCGGCATCGCCCCTCCATACGGCGATAAGGGCGGGTCTGCTGTTGATTTATTACGCGTCCCTATGGCAGGGAGAGGTGGCGCCGCAATCCGCTCGTACGTTCGACCTGGCACGGCATCTCACACGAGGGGACGTGGTCCTCGGCCACCGGCACGTGACAATCACCATCAAGGCGGCCAAAAACCTCCAGCATGTGGGGGAGCAGAAAATAAGGCGCCTGGAGGCCACGGACGATATCAGAGTATGCCCCCGACACGCGATTCGAGAACTACTACGGGTGGCCCCTACGGCTTCACTGCGGGATCCGTTCCTCACGCTGCCCGATGGGACGACCATCACCTCACGGATGATGACGAAGGAATGAAACCGCCTCCTGCAGGCCACAGGCCAACCTCTAAAGACATTCACCCTCCACAGCCTCAGAAAGGCCGCTGCCACTCAGGCCTTTGAGGCCGGCATACCTGAACTCAACATTCAGAGATACGGAGGGTGGAGGTCACAAGCCCACCGGGCATACATCAAGGTTTCCGACAAAGAGACAGTCAACAAGTCTCTTATTGAGTCTCTTTCTTTCAAAAAGTGACTATAAAAACTTTTCCCAACCCTCCTCTCCCTATAACTATTGGCTTCTTGGCTATTCGTATTATTTTATTATTACATGTTCCTCATAACTATGTAATATTACATAATATCTTCATTATGTTATCATAAACTTATCATAATTGACAACGACATACATCTGTCAATTATAATTTTGTTCTTATTATTGATATTCATTGTATTACTCTTGTAATGTTGTTGGCAGTTCCAGATCTCTTACTTTGTACCTCTGCATGCCCTAATGCCCCCCACGTTAAAGCGGCTGTTCCGCCATGCTGGCACTTGCCATGGCTGATGCCTGTGTGGTCGTCGCCGGCGGATATGGCGTGTTGCCTGCGACAATCTGCTGGATGGAAGAGTGCGATGGTCTGTAAAAAACCTGTAGCTGGCCCATTGGCGACGGTCTGGCAACGGGTCGCCGCCAACAGGCCTAGGTTACAGCCCGTTTTGCTGCTCTTCCATCAAGGTGGCCAGCCGACAGTTTTAAGCTCCAAATTGTACAATGCCACCTGCAAAGGATAGCTGGCAAAAGCCAGCAAAATTCTATTTGAATAGGCATTTAGCTGCAGCTGGCTGGCCAACACTGCAATGAGCTTTGCTGGCATCGGTGTTGACTGCTGGCCGCCTATACCACTACTGACGCTGTCAGCATGGACGGGTGATACCCGCAATCAGCTAACCCATGAGCAGAGGACAGTTTGAGTACTTTTGACAGAAATTTAGCACCAGAGCGTGCTATACCTGTATGGTCATTGCCAGCGCATTTTGCGTATCGCTGGTAGCACCGGCACCTCGACGTGTGTAAAAAAACCATTGACGGCTGGCCTACAGCCCATTTTGCTGCTCCTTTACCAAACAAGCCAGTCAGCCAGCAGTTATGAGCGCTAAGTACAATGCCACCTTCAGAACATCTCTGACCATGGCTGGTCAAATTGATTTTCTGCAACGGCCGGCCGGTCGGCAACGCCAGGAGCTTTCCCAGCAGCACAAGTTGTGTGAACAATGGGCAGATGCATTTCCCGTGGCGATTAGATTCATGGCCACTGTGTTTTTATCCATACCACAGGCAGTGGAGAGTGGCGACTGCCAGCCTTCCATAAGTCCAGGAAAAGGGGGTTCAGATCCCGCATGAAAGAATCTCTCATTTGCTCTGGCACAGGCGGGCCCGATATACTATGCAACAATTCCAAACAAAAACAATTGAAGTCGGACTCCACTGCATTTATTTTATAACATACGGCAAATTCTTACTCATCAACAATGACAGTCCACACTCCTGTAAATCCACACAGCAAATTCAACGAATTACCGCGATACCCGTAATACTATCCTGAGGAACTACAAAAGGTGGCTGTCCTTCCAACAACAAAACAGTATGTGGTGAAGAAAATTCTCAAATACAGAGGAAAGGGTGTTAAAAGAGAAGCTCTGGGAAAGTGGCATGGATACCACAGGGCAGTATTTTAGGGCCCTTGTTGTTTAATTGTTATATAAATGATGTTACTGTTAACCCGTTTACTTGTTCTCATCTGTTTTATGCAGGAGACCTTGTCTTGTATTCGTCCGATATCAGCTATGAATAGGTTAACATCTGATATGGAAAAGTTGTGTAGATGGTGTTTGGAAAACCATATGAGGATTTATGTTAGGAAAACAAAGATAAATCTATTTGGAACCAGAGCAAAATTGAATACTGAACTTCGGAATATACATCAGCTACCCCCAGGGATAGTAGATGGTTCTGAGCTACTGTATTGCAGTTCATACTCTTATCTGGGAATAACCCTAGACGAATCCTAAAATTGGGAGCGGTGTATTACAGGAACGTTAAAACGAGTTAATTATCTCTGTAAATTAAGTATCGGGACCGCAATCCCCTCACCTTTTGGCCAAAACGTGTGTTCTTTTTCGACTGTCACGATTTGTAAGTTTTCATCTGCAATTTCCTAATGGGAAATACATACATTCAGCTGTAGTTTAGTGAGGGTTAACCCTCAGACAATTGTATATATGCGGCACCCCTGTAGGTGAATAGATGGAACTATTCAGTACCTAATAATTTGGATGATCATATATAAATCGTCTAGTGTTAATGCTTGAAGCACTTCATAAGTCAACAGTTCTAGGTGCCGATTCTTTCTCAGGGAGCACCAACTTACACTTTTTCCAAAGACGATCTAGAGTCATCACGTTTCCAGTTGTCTAGTGTACTTTCGGTGTTGTTAGCATTACGATCAATAATTCGATGATGCAAGATAAATTTATCTATTTATATCATATTGAAGGCATATCCTGCAACTCTGAACTTGAGAATAGACATCGGTTGCCATTAGTTGTTGTTGAAGGGTCTGGACTACCAAATTGCAGTTCATACTCTTACTTGGGTATAACTCTTGACTAATCTTTAAACTCGGAGAGAAGTATCACAGGAACATTAAAACAAGTTAACTACGGGTTGTTTAAACTTGCAAAAGTACGGAAGTTTACAAACCAGGAAACAAGTATACATATTTACAAATCGCTAATAGGACCAATATTTGACTACTCAGGGTATTTTGTTAATGGAGCTAGTAAGGACAAACTGAATGAATTAAAGAAAGCACAGAATCGAGGACTCAGAATCTGTGCGCAGACAAGAATAGGCGAAAGGTCGACTGAAAAGTTACATGAAATTTGCAAAGTGCAAATGTTATCTGATAGACGTAGGTACCTAGGCTTATTGTTAATGAAAAAGATTGCCAGTGGCATGGTTTTGCCCAGAGAACCTAGGATATGGGCCCAGAACAAAGGGACCATTAAATCTAAGCGACCAAGAACTTCGTTTTTTAAGAGAAGCCCGGTATATATGGGTATGTTGGATTGGAATGATCTGCCAGCGGAAGTACAGGAAGTGCAGGAAGCGCTGAGTGTCGCCGACGCCGTCGGCGACACTCAGCGCTATCGGGGACTTAATCGTAGACCATCGTAGTAGGTGGAAGGCCTTATTGCGGCGACAGCCCGCCGCGCTCTACGATTTACCTTCCGATGGGCTATGACGGGCTACGAAATTCAAACATGTTTGAATTTCGTTGACCCTCTACGATTAACGTTTTTTTGTTGTAGCGCGCCATAGCCCGTCGGCGCGCAGCGAGTTTGTCAGCGACAAAACCTGACTAATTGAGGAGTTAGCGATACCTCCACGATTTTTTCAGTTTGTCGCCGACACGGCCAAAGGGTTAATCCTAGAGTTAATCGTAGTAGGTGGGAGGGACCCCTAAATCACGAGGGAAGTTGGTAACTAATTCATCTCATAATCACATCATTTTCTCATTTTCAACTCTGTATATATCTCCTTCTAGATGAGACTTGTTCACTGTCAAATTGTAGTTCTTGGATACTGAGAGCTCGGCCAGAATAACTGCTACGCAGAGGCCAGTTATGTACCTCTATACAGTACTCAATAAAAAAAACAATTCAGGGTGGCTCCAACTGGTGATTTTAATTGCTTGCTTGCTTTTCTCTCCCCTGTCACTTCGCTATGGCTGTCGTCTTCAGATCACTCTCCTTCCCTGGACTCCGGCCACTGGCTTTCTCAATACCTCGTGACATTGTTGTTATATGATATATCTAATTACTCATAAATTTACCTCGTCCTATTACCTAAATCAATAGATTGTATATCCATTACCGTGCTTCTGTGTTAGTCATCAGGGCTAACTGGAAGAGTTGGCGGTAATGCAGGACAGAAGACAGTTGCCACGGACACCGACCCACGTGGTCCAGGTCACGGGGTTCCGGTCACGTGAGCACCCCTCTCCGCAACCCGTCTGCATCCACTTCAACCCTGGGACGCCAACTGAAAGGAACCACCCACCCACCCTACTAAAAAAATAACTCTTCACTCTCATAGATCTACTCAACTCCCCCTACTTCGTAGAGCTTTCTCAATACCTCGTGACATTTCTGTTATGTTTTTATTCCAATTATATGCTAATTACCTATAAATTTACCTCGTCCTATTACCTAACTCAATAAATTCTATATCCATTACTGTGATTCTGTATTAGTCATTACACACATATCTCAACATTCCTTCACCATTTCTACCCACCCACCCAACACCAGAATTTCTTATTTTCTTAAACTGTCACACCATATATTTTTACTATATCAAAAACTTTTATATTAACTATTTTAATCACCTAGTCAGGGGCCGTCCATAAATGATGTCACACTTAGGGGGATGGGGGTAGATAGGAAAGTGTGACACAGCCTAAAAACACATGGGGGGTGTCCAGAGTTGCTTGACAGAACATGAATCGCCTAATTGAAAGACCTTAGAGAGAAAGCTAGAAAGGTGTAGGGAAAAGTAGGATCATAAGCTGTTACGGATGGATATCTTGTTAAGGCTGCATCAATGAGGACAGGTTTCTGCCAGGAATGCAACGTGCCTATTACCATGTTTTCACCTGATGAATTTGGCTGAATATGACATTTAGCACAACCTACTGACTATTTGACACTTTGGGCAGATGATCATCTGGTGGAATAGGGAATAACAATTTCAGGTCAATGATTTCACTCCCCAATATCAAGCAATTTGGTACTATCTGATATTTTAGCTCGCCAAGATACATTTAATCAGTGGAAGACTACAGGCTCACACTCTGGGCCCTGTTTTCAGTCGTGACAATCGCTAGATGAGTCTGTTTGAGGGCAAACTGTTTTTCAGTTGTGACAATCTCTAGGGATCTCGGCCAGCAGCTGAGATGTGACCATTTCAGGAGATTTTGGTATTTTCATTTGAGACAATCGCTAAGGATCACAAGTGAAATGATTTCCCAAATGGTCTCAACCTGAGACCAGTTGATACTTGTCATAACTTATCTTTTCAGGTGCTAAAACCTTGCCCCACAAACGGTCTCAACTTCAGATTGTCACGACTGAAAAATAGGGCCCTGGATTCCTCAGTGGTTATCTCCCATGAAAAAGAAGGCCTTACCCTCAGAGATGATGATTACCACCTTAACCCTATTCACACATATATGAACCCCACCAGTTTTTCTATCGGAAATATATACTCAGGTTTGGTCTTCTGTGGGGTTGGTGATTATGTAAGGATAAATCCACCACCAGCCAATTTGTGTAGAGTGCCCATTTGGTGGGCAGGTTAAACTCATAAATGTGTTTTATCATATACATGGAAGAGAAAGATGTGGACTACCACAATGAGGAAGATGTTGATTTTGGTAGTTACTCACCAGAGCTGACTAGATTTTTGCTTGATCGAAAGTTCAGCACTGCATATGATTGATTGGTCTAAAATGACAATTTCTACACTAAAGTATGTTAAAGTATCAATAGCTTTTCAGTGATGTTTACATTCACGTGCACCCCCCCCCCCCCCCCCGGCCTGCTGAGCAATGTGTAGGGAGGCCATTTGCCTGTCAACAGCCCTCCACTCCCGCCTCCTACATGTTGTGCCCACGCACCCAGTGTGCGGACAGTGCATTCTGGTCAGCCCAACAAAATCAGTGGTGTATGATGAACGTGCAGAAGGAATATATGAATTTCAAAATGGAAGATCAGAAGGTTACCATGGCAGCAGATAGCCTAGAAATCTTTTTGCTGCTTTAAATCTGACCAACATTTACACTCGCTTTTCACCTTTTCATTACCCCATATCCCTGGATGAATGAAGAGGAGGCCGGAGTGGGCTAATGAAATTTTATTGAATTTTATAAGGTCTTATTAACATGAATAAGTGATAATACATTATTACCATGAATATTGATAATAACAATGATAATAGATAATTGACATATACATGTTTGATGTCAATTATAATGAATATGACATAATAAGTATAGTTATTATGAGTTATTACATAATTGTGTAATAAAGTAATAATAAAATAGCCCTACGAAGGTAGTGAGTAAGATAAAGTGGTGAGGGTGGGAGGGTAGAAAAAGTATGTCTGTATGGTGCGAGTGCAGAGCGAAGTGTAAGGGATAGATGAGTGCGCTGATTGCACATGTGACTGAGCAGTGTGGTGAGAAAGCCACATGTGGCGCACGGTGTGCTGAGTGGTGAAGTGCGTCACCAGGGGGGGGAAATGACCACCCCTGACAAAAGGCCATACATCTAACATTGTGCTCCTGTGGAAATGTCATATCGGTTATCACTCGGCGGTCCTCCATGCATCTCTTTTCACGTGTCATCATGGGAGACACTCGACACCAGGGGGTGAATGGAGGGTCCTCGAAGGGTCCCAGCATGTTGGAGAAGGTCCTTTCCTTGTCAATGAATTTACAGACCTGGTCCGGGTAGTTGGTTGCGCTCAGGTGGTCGGGTATGCCCAGAGTATCAGTCACCGGCCCGAGGTAGCCAAGGGGAAAGCCATAGCGGATGAATCCGGGCAGTTCCTCCTTCCCCTCCATTCCTGACAAATAACAGTCCCAAGCATCCAGTTTGAGATCCAACGGGAGCTCGAGCCGAGCGCCTAGCGCATTGGGGAGGCCTGTGTCCCTCACAGCCCAGTATATCCTATCGTGGGTCTCGGCCCCCATGGCTGTGAAGTCCGGCCACTCCCTCCGGCGGTGGTTGGTGAAGGCCGACGGGTCTGTCCGGACCCCCGCCTGTTGTTTTCCGGTTTCGCAAGTATGTTGAATGGCATCGAAATCCGGAGTGTTGATTTCTGCATGGACAGTAGTGCCATCGGTAGCCGCACTAACACTAACACTGTCCACGCTGAAGGTATAGGCGGGGACCGTGGCCATGCTGCAGGAGATAGCGGGGGCATGGCCCGCAGGGAGTGTATTCCCTCTGTTGTTGTATTGTTCCCCCCTGTCCACCTGTTGGGGGGGCCACGTGACTCATTACGTGCCGGCGGTGGCTCGACCACATCATAGGCGGAGCCACTGGGAGCCAGGGTATCCTTGTATCGCGCTTCGCTTACTCGCAGGGCGCGTCCGGGCCGTTTTTTTAACCCTGTGTGGGTAGAGCATATCCGGCCTGTTGGGGTGCCGGCCGGCCACCGCTTTGAAGTGTGTATCCGGCTTGGGGTATCCGGTGTGGGACTGGTGTCCGTGCAGATGCGGTGTGCTCGTACCCGTGCCTGTATGTGAGCTTCAGGTTGCATGCGTGTATGGAGTGTCCACACTGTCTCCCCACCTAATCACAGAAGCTACAAATGTGCAGCCACCGGATGCCCCCTTCCTCGTGTCCGTTGCGGTGGCGGCACCCCCTCTCAGTGTTGTAATCACGGCACGGGGCCTTCCGTCCACGTGAGCTTCTGGTGTCAGGTTTCTGGTGGCTGGGTGCGGGGGCCGTCATGGCGAGCCGGACCCTCTCCTCCTGAATACGCCCATAGTCACACCAGTACATACGGCCGGCTTCGACCTGATCAAATACGAAATTGGACCAGCGCCTTAACCTGGCCCACAGGCGGGCCTGAGCGTCAACCAACACTTGTTGGAGATGCCGGAACATGTGGTCCTTGTCCTCGGGGCGCATGGCACAGTCATCTCCCAACAGTGACAAGAAATGACTAATATACTCCAACGGCTCGAGGGTCGACCGTAGTTCTAACTTTTGATGTAGGGTGTACACCCCATCACGGTCAATGAACATATAAGGCTTTGCAGTGAGTTTACGGATATTAAGATCAAACAGCAGTGAGTGCTTACCCATAGTGCGATCGTGCCTCATGGCCTCATGGTCGAATTCTTGCTGCAGGTACCTGTTGAAGGTGTATGTGTCTCGTAGTTGACGTGGAGGGGGGAGAAGCCTCTCCGTCTGGTTGTGGGCCCAGTCCCCGGTCCTTGAAGCGGTGGACACCCGTGAGCCCTCGAGGCCGGGCGGGAGATCTGCATGATGGCATCGAGTATGCCATCCATTTTCTCACTCATTTTGTTGATGTCCGTCCTGACATCCCTGAGACCCATCTCGAGGGCTGTGATCCTGGAGGATCATACACTCGGGCCCTGCTGTGAAACTGAGTCTACGTGGTCGTCGCTCCCCTGCAGGGGCTGGCGCACGGTTACCTCAGTCAGTCTCCGTGTCCTCAGCCCATGAGGCCGTCTCCTCAGCCCATGCGGCGGTCGCACTTCGTGTAGTCGGCGGCATCGTATTCACACAAATATCCACAAAATCCAGACAACTATGTCTCCCTTTGTACACGGTCACCTATATTCAGGGAATATGGAGACCGGAGGTATGTTGAAGAGAGATGCCAAGATTCTGGAGAAGTAGAAAAAGTATGTCTGTACGGTGCGAGTGCAGAGCGAAGTGTGAGGGATAGGTGAGTGCGCTGGTTGCGTATGTGACTGAGCGGTGCGGTGGGAAAGCAACATGTGGTGCACGGTGTGCTGTGTGGTGAAGTGCGTCACCAGGGGGGGCAATGACCAAAGGCCATGGGTCACCAATTATTTCATAATCCACATAAATATGCTGGCTGCATCAAACAATTGGCCTTTTCTCCAAATTCGAATGTCAGTATGTTGCTATGGCAATGGGCAACCTGGAAACACTCTCATTTACATCACAGAGGATCTCACCAAGCAGGTTAGGGGCTGCCCATAAATGAAGTAAATTGACCTCCCCTCTCCCCTTGTCATGTTATATCATACAACCTTTGACATGCTTGGTCATGGAGACACTGTCCTGACCTGCATGATGACATATCGTATCATCTGTTTTAGACGCGGAAGCATTCTACCCAATTGCTAAGACATATAGAAGATTGGAAGGAAAGGTTCACATCACTGTATGAACCGACTTCTTACCTTCTAAGACATTGTTATATCTCACCATTAAGGATTGATTCCTACACTGTTTTTGTACGGGACATCTCATATCTTAAATGATAAACTTTTCTCAGAGTACGACTAGAAGATTAAGTTGTTTTTTATTCAATATTGGGTGTAAAATATGTACATACATGAAAAAAAGTGATACAAAAATAACATGGAATATGGACGGTATAAATTCGTGAATTACACAAATATCCAAATATCCTATATTACAAATGCTATTACGAATAGAACAGTGAATACATCTTCTCGCTAAATTCAGGTATACTTTTCTCCAGTCCTGATAGGAACTGGTACATCCCATATAGTAAGAGTTAGATTAGCAGTGTAAATATCTATTATACAGTTTCCTGGTTTTATTTTTGATTATTTTCTTATTAGATGAAATATCAACTTTGATTTCCCGCAATCTACAGATTTATTTGAAGGAATTGGAAGTGATTATATCTAGAAATATAAAAGATCCATTCTACACCTCGGTTCAATAACAATACATGTAAGCAAATTCTCTGTTATTTTAGAATTGTCACTACTCTAATATAGCTATGTACATCGTATCAGTTTTTAAAATGAATCATTAAGTAAACGGTAAAAATACAATATTATGATGTAAAAGGAAGATCTATGTACAATAAAACATGTTGATATGGAATGTACGTGGAGAGATAAAATAGTAGACTTGTTAACGTATTGCGATTTACAAATCCCCTACATAAAAATGAAATCTCCTACACCAAGCTTAGTATAGGAAGATTTTTTATTTTATTGAGTACCAAATGTGTTTATATTTAATAACCATCGGTAATATCAATCAAATTCACCAATGTAGATGAGCATACGATGGTCAGTCTGTAAGTCCCTGTTATGAGTAACCGTACGCTATTTAATAATGGAGCCAACTCAGCACTCTTTTACCAACCATATGAAACGTATCGCTTTATATCTTAGCCTCAGGATCTAACTTTCTCTTCTGTTATTTCATTCTAGCACCTTGGAAAGTTTGTACAGAATTTGACATCTACCATATCGTATTATAAATAGTAGAATGAACCTTATAGTAGATTTATTCAATGTAGGGGAGGTAAATCATTAAAGAGACAATTAGTTTTCGAAAGTTTTCGAGAAAAAAAAGTAACAGAATTAGGCCACTCGAAAAGAAAAACTTGTTTCTCATCACCGCGCGCATCAGAAAAAACGATTTAAGAAGATTTTTTTTTAAATAGATGAACCTTGATAAAAATTATGAAAGGTATGTGTATTTTGTATCAAATTAAAGCTCCTGATGTCAGGGATGCATTAAATGTATAACGAGTAAAAATCTGGAAACCCCGCGTAAGCTGAGAGACTGAAAACAGCCACTTAGGCCCGGATCGGAGGGTGTCCCCTTATGCAGGGTTTTACTGTATGTCTGCCATCTTTGATATAGCAGAAAAAAAGCGCCCTCGTCATATTTTTCATGGCTTGGTGATGAGAAACAAGTTGGGTTTTTTTAGTGGCCTTAGTGGACCAATCATAAAGCACTGTTGCCTAGAATACGTAACATTCTACGGCATTAATTTACAATGAAGCGTCTACGTTTCTCGATTTCAATGATAATCAGTATGATCAATGATGGTCCAGATTAATAAGCTTGTCTTGTTTATACAGCCTCACAACAGACACTAATAATGCACCCATTCACGGCGGGAGATGCCATATGGCATATGGCATCAACCATGCTGGGGCGGGTGATGCCTAAAGCCAGGATTTGGAAGAATTACGTATGCATGGAATGAAACAGATATTATCGGATGGATAATCTTAAAATTGTCACATAGTATAGATATAACACCGACGTTAAGACTTTAGGCAAACTATATAATTGCATTAAGGGTGACCAGTCCTACAATGTGATAAGTTTTCGAATTATATGGCAGTATAAATATTATCTCACCCCGGTATTTTTCTCCATAGGCTTAACGTTAAGAACTCGTACTCCACGGCCGTGAAGGTATTGTACCCGATACTCAATGGCTAATTTGGCGAGTTAATCCAGCAATAAAAGGTGTTATACGGGTGAGATAAAATCAGAAACCCAAGAGATGAGAATAACTTGGTCTGCACTCCACCTCGTTTGACCGCTACGTAATTCACTCAGCTTCGCTTCGTGGATTACTCCGCAGTCAAACTCGGTGGAGTACGGACCAGGTTATTCCCATCTCGTGGGTTTCCTTCTAAGTCATCACTGCCCGCCATTAACCATGTGGTTCGGACACAGGTCCGCCATTAAATGGTTAACAACGAATTCGGCATGTTACTGATTATTCAAGAGCATTTTAGGGACATTGTAATCGGTGATTCTCATGTAATCGTTTGTGACCAATATATTCTATTAACAAACTGACTAATGTTATAGTATTTATGTTCCAAATTAGGAGAGTATGAAATGTTGTACATGAATGTTCTGCATGAAACATTTATGTGTTTATGTATGCATGTCAGAACAGCATGTAGTATGACCTGTATCAATCTGGTCCCTGTATCATTTCCAATAAGAACATAACAGGAGCTGATCTTAGCATAACTCAGAATCGGGTTCCTAGATCGGGTGTGGTGGTACCGGATGAATCGTAAGCAGGGTTGGGGTAGGACATCTTGTCGACTCCGCCATCGGCACGTGGGCTGTATGCCGGCGGCTCCTCTGTGGCATAGGGCGCCGATGGCTGGGGTACTGTGCTCGTGGCAAGGTTAGGTTTCCAGTCCTTATTCGGCTTTGAGAGTTTCACTACCCGCTGTACGAAGCAGAAATATAGCGTTAATTAGATGTGTTGGTTTGATAAGCAATTAAGTGGTAAAATTCTTTCTGCCGTGGACAGTCGGTGGTCGGATGGGACCTATGACAGCCACTGTGGCCGAAATATTTTTGATAAGCAATTAACATGTATGGAGACCCAAACATGTATGTAGAAGAACACACAAAATCTACACCGTGTTTGTCGGCCAATGGAAACGGGCCCTATAGATACTGTACATTGAAGTGTTTCAGGTGGACTAAATGAGTGCCTCTTAATGTGAGCGATTCGCATCAGATGGCGCAACTTATGTCAGAATGTGAAAGTCAGGTCTTTTAGCATGTTAGAATGTCAAAGTTTTCGCCGCTAACCTGACACCACTGTAGTATAATGTTTTCAGAAGATATCTTTCTCGAACAGTGGCAATCCTATAGAGAAGGAGCACATTAAACATTCAGAGTATAATTCCTTTAACACAAAAGATGATAGAGGAGCGGGGGAACTTACGCGACAAAAGCTGAGGCCATCGTAGTCGGGGTCTCGGTAGGAGAAGTAGATCTTGATGATTGCGCCGATAGGAATGCAGATCACAGACACCAGGGCCATGCACCAGCCGAGACCCTGAGCCCAGGGCGGCATCACGTATGTTCCAAATGACAGAGGTGTGAAGTCGATCATGTTGACGATAAGGACAGCCTATGGGAGGAGGACAAAAGTGGTATAACAATTATTTGTGTCACAACGAAGACCAGTGAGTAGGTCTAATTTTTAAATGTGTACAAAAGTATGACAAAAATACTTACGATGATTATGAGTGGAGAGATGAATTTCCAGCAGAACCACCAGTGTTTATTAATTCGGAAGCCGACCATGTGTTCAATGTCGTCAATGAGCCGATCGGCTCCGTAGACCCAGGCGAAAGCAATGGCCTCAGCTAAACCAATCAATACAAGAGACCAACCGCTCGAGTAGTAGGACATGAGCTCCGTCCAATAGATACCCGCCTGGAAGATGAAGAGAGGGCAACATATTAATATCGCAAATAGCTGAAGAAGAATATAAAATAATGCTTATTATCTTGAATATTTTGAATGTAAGGGAGATTTGTGATATATAACCAACTTGTGAATTGTCTTGAGAATGCTATAAAAGCTTTAGATTGCTGAGTAGTATGAGAAACTTGCATCAGATTTCTCCGTACACAGTATTCAGGGATTGTTTATAATTACGATATCAAAGTACGAGCTTTCCTTCCAATAGAGATGTTTATAAAATACATCTCCGCAATAGGGAATCATTAACATCTCTTTGGGAGTGACTGGTAAAATAATTAGGATGTCTTCTTCGTTTAGAATATGGAACTCCTCACTTACAAGTGCCGTATGTACATGTATATATATATATATATATATATATATATATATATATATATATATATATATATAGAGAGAGAGAGAGAGAGAGAGAGAGAGAGAGAGAGAAAGAAAGAGAGAGACACAGACACAGACAGAGAGAGACACAGACACAGACAGACAGACATACAGAGAGACAGACAGACAAATAGACAGACAGACATAGCCAGAGACAGACAGAGAGAGACAGACAGAAAGACACAGAGAGAGAGACTCTCTCTTCCTTGCTTTTTGTACATGCATGTATATCTACCCTGCTTTTATACATTGCAGATGGAGACATCATGGTAATAATCTACTGGAATGCAAATAGACTGGTGGCATGCGCAACATGAATACAAGCTGAGCTGAATTTATAACACTTTATACTCACGTTGGTACACATAGTGAGTCCAAGAATAAACATGCTGAGACATAAACCGGCTGAGACAAACACTTTCTTTGGACGCAGTCTCGGGAAGAGATCAACAACGGCGGTTTGACAATTCTCAAGCCCAGCGAACTGTAAAGGAAAGGGCGCAGGGTGTGGTTAGATCGACATTATGTTTACAACTTCGAAATTCCATACAGTGAACACTGAATATTTTCTACCTCTATCGACTTTTCAATTGGTGAGCAATACTACTAACAAAAGGTAAATCAAATATATTAACAGCATTCGGAATGAATCACGAATGAACGGACAATGCCATTGGAAGGCAATGGATTAAAAGGTTTTGTTTAGCTTGTTTCTGTTCCCATTTACTCTCTGATTTGAGTTTTTACAACATCTGTTTGAGACGAAATGGGCTGCACAAAAATATTCCTATTTGTTATTGATATTTCAGGGTTTTGGTGAGTATGGTTGGAAAATATGATGGAGAAATTGATATTGACATGCAATAAAACACTGAAACAATATTTTAGATACATTGCAGAGAAAACATTTGTATGTCTCCTGTCCGATCATCGTATTCTGGTATAACTTCTGTCTAGACTTCATGTATCTCCTGGTATAAGACAACTCAAAGACAAGGATCGTGAGTGTAGATAGTACGCCTGTTAGATACGAAGTGGTCATTTTGCCTAGATATTCCTATTATTTATAAACGATATAGATAATCCACACATAACATTCCAATAGCCATTACGCCTAGTCTTACTCCTAGTTATGAACACTTATTGATTTGATTGCCTATGTAACTGCTATATACGTATAATTTCATGCAAAAGACATAAAACAATGACTTAACAGAAATACGATTCTTTTACTAACCTGGCTGTCTAGACCCAGCGTCAACAACATGAAGAAGAACAAAACCGCCCAGAGCTGAGAGACCGGAAGCCGGGTTACCACTTCCGGGTAGGCGATGAAAGCGAGACCAGAACCGGAAGCGACCACCTTTTCGACGGGAACTCCGAGTTCATTGGCCATGAAGCCGAGGATAGAGAAAATGACGAAACCAGCGAAGACTGACGTCAAGCAGTTGCCGATGGTGACGATGAGCGTGTCACGGTAGACGTTGTTGTTAAACTTGTTGTAGGACGCGAACGTCATTAGTCCACCCATACCCACGGAGAGAGAGAAGAAGATCTGTCCTGCGGCGTCAGCCCATACCTGTCCAGATGAAACAGAAGTTTCACTTATAATACATTGGATTATTCACCTCACAAAATTGCAATATGGCTATTCCATTTTCTTTTGAGATATTAGCTGAAGATGTTGGGTCTAGTATGTCAGCGTAGACGGTTACTGTATCAATGTTGAACATGGACTTGAACTAGAGAGGAATTAATGAGAGTGATTTAATAGCTTGTATCTCCCCCCTGAATTTCAGTATCGTATGTCATTTATATAATAGAAGAATATATACTCAAATAAAAACCAAGTAAACTGCTAAAGTGACGTAAGGCGGCTATTTTTAATGAGTGTATTGTTTTGATAAATCGTAGCCGCTGATGACCTAACGTCAACGTCATCGTATCCATCGCCCATACGTGAAAAGCTTTGGGTACAAAAATCTTTATGTTAAGATTATAGTTAGAAATACCAGGGATGGGATAAAGAGCTGTAAATATTTGCGTTGTTGCGTTGTTGAGGTGTTCATTAAAGTCAGAATGATTCAACATACAAGTATAAGAACCCGATGTCGTCGGGTGTTTTTTTTCTCTCATTATTTTCAAATTCCAAGGGTCGCATTTGAATACAATATATCGATTTGGTGTGTGAATGCCGATCAAACAGTGGAAAATGTCCACAATCATACACATCGTAACCAAGGTAGCGCAAACGTATCTGAAACCAGTGCGTGGGGACATCTGGTGTGTAGATCGGGAAATACGCAAGGGGTATATATATAATCATGGTTTGTCGGGTTAAACCACACACGGGATCAGTCGGGGTACGCCGCGATTAAGGAAGTGTTGTTCTATGTAGGCTCTAAAGGCAGAGATACTCAATAGGTAGAATTCATAGCTTAGCATATTTGATAAATAAGTCTGGCTTTATGGTGGTTTTATTCTAGAAATACACACAAAAGGAAATAACAAAATGGTAAATTGCCTTCGAGGTTATGACTAAACACACTCTCCAAACATTACAAAAGGTCTGGTAGGAGAGTAACAAACAGGTACAGCTACTGGGTCAAGGAGGCCGCTTATTTAACCCGACCAGAGCTAATTTTGTTTAGCTCTGGTTGCCAAAGGTCGGGTAAGTGGGGCGGTAACCATGGTAATCTTGGTTCAAAGCGCTCATGCGGAGCTGGTTCACTCACTATAGAATATAGTGGTCACTGAGTAACTCATCAACTTTAACTCAAGTTTTCAAGTCTTCAAAATTGTAGGTATGTCAACCGGAATTTAATCTATAAGTTCTCCAGGTTTCCTTTTCACCAAATTGAAAGAAAATGATAGATTTCACTCATATTGTAAGTGAAAGTCGTTTTCTATACAACTGTCACTGAGGGTGATAGAGCAGGTGCAGCATTTTAGGCCAACCAATGTACTGTTTTGTTTCTTGACTATAGAGTTTGTTCTAACTGGAACCTATATGTGCATAAGTGTGTATATTATAATTATATATATATATATATAACATAGATATAAGATATATATATATATATATATATAAGTATCAATGGTATATAGAAAGTACCCATTGGGAATGAATGCGGTCTCAGGTAGGATAGGCTGCCGTAAGCCATGAGAGGTTTGACATGTAGTAATGCACAAGCGATGTAGCGAGTGTATTAAGACGTCAACCTCGAATACATATGGGATATTCTGCCCTATAAATATGGTGTAATTTAATTTAGTATTTCTGACATAAATCTTTTACGCCAATGTAACTGGGGCATAATGATTAAGTTTGCTATATATATAAGATATAGAAGCAAATATATGAAACTGTAATTCTGAAAACATGAAATAACTAACTGAATGTTTAAAATATGTAAGGAAGAAAATGAAATCTAAAAATCTAAAAAAAATGATATCGATTTATATATATATATATATATATATATATATATATATATATATATATATATATATATATATATATTATATATACAATTCAAAAAAAATATTACTCCTTTGAGTATATCTGGCAGACATTCTCTCCCTGACGTCCTATGAAACATTTCTCATCCTCGTGGCCTAAGCCACCACTTTGACCCTGTTGCCATGGTGACTTATATTATGACACCCTCCTCTGACCACAAACGGGTGACCTAGTTAAAGACTTTAGGGTTCTCAAGCAGTACCTTATATAGGGTCAGAGAAAAGGGCTTATAAGAAGTTTCAAATCAAAATAATCAAGGAAAATGAGCTTTGTGGACCATAGAAAGATATGGACTATCTGTCATATAGAATATATTGGTTTATCTCTGAAAATTTGTGGATGTACCATAGACATGAAGTAAGTAAGATGTTTGAGTTACTCCCCCTTAACATTTTAGGATTTGTCCTCTATGTTTGCCTGTTTTTGCCCCATCAAAATTCAAAGTTCTAGATCATAAATGTGCTTGAGAACATTCTTAGAGTCTACTGCACTCCTTTCTGTTTTTACCAACTTAATTTCATCAATAGAATAGGTTAAAATACAGTGATTACTAACCCCTACCATTCTAGCCCATACAAATCTTATGGAGTAAGATGGGGGCGTGGGTTTGTTGTGAACCAGCCGTCATTGTTGCTATAGATACCACTTACCCGACCTAACCTCACCCCCTGACAAGGATACCTATAAATGTGTGCTTTTCCAAAGTGTTAATCTATTAGGGGATATGCATAGATGATTGCCAAAGGGTTTTAGCAAGGAAGTGTGGCACTAGACATCAATCGACAAGAACTTTTCAAAGAGTGATGATGTCATTTCTTCAGGATGTGTACATTGGTTTCGTGGGTTTTTTCATCCTTCTAAAAAACAAGTATGTTCTTGTGACTCAGAGTCTGAGTAAACATATCTGGCCTATTTCTATATTTACCATTGAACAGTTCTATTCTATGCATACCATTCTAAGTACGTCAGTTCTAGGCATCAAATATATGCCTCTAGCCATCAGATAATAAGGTAACATCCTGGTTTGCAGGTGGGGCCTTTTACCTCCAGAGTATTACATCGCCTGGGTTGATAGTCTCTCACAGTAGCTGCTTCAATGGGTACATAACGTCTATTTTACCAGTGTGGTTTAATAGATTAATGAAGAAACCTCCAGCGAAGTATTCAAATAGAAACCAATAAATTAATTCAAACTATTAGGCCGTGACGGAAGGCAATAGTTTCATATACAAAATATCAATGGAATTTAGTGATGAGATGTGTAATGAGTCAAGTAGAACAGTTATATTTACAGCGTAGATGGTGCTGTAAAATACACCGACATATATTCTGTAAAATATCCTGGTATTTATCACTCTATATATATATATATATATATATATATATATATATATATATATTATATATATTACTATATATTATTGATATATATATATATATAAATACCGAATGAAATGGTTATTATTATTCACCTCGGATATATACCACTTCCGTTGTCCAGGTAGTTGCTGTGGATAATGTGATATCCACGGTGATAATTCGTTACGCGTGGTGGTGAGCAGCTCATAACCGTAATTTGCTCATTCCTCTTCTGCTCACCGACCAGTACACTGTTGTTTTTTTTCTCACTCGTTGGGAAAATTTAAATTTTAAATTTGGGAGTTAGCCCAATTGTATGTATCATATTGTGGCAGGTTTATGAGTTTTATACTCATTGTATATTTACTTGAATAAAGCCTGTTATTTGTTAATTACTATGCAATTAATTCCACCAACTACTGCCTTGTCTTACTTATTATGCAAAGAGGTCAATATCATATATATATATATATATATATATATATATATATATATATATATATATATATATATATATATATATATGACCAGTTCTCACGAAATGGGAGGAACCCCTGTTTTTGACAAGCTTTTTTCAAATGCATTTTATGGAGTTTCAATGAGTATTATCTTAAATTGTATATATATCTGTGCATATCAGGAGGAATTTGTTACAAGATATCTCATTTGGTTATCAAATGAGAGGCATTTGAATTTTAACACCTCTTAATTTAATCTTTACGTCGCCATATCATTTAGAATAGGTGAAATGATATATCTATTTACATTACCCTCAATATAACATATATTTCAAACATAAGTGCTTTCCTGTATGAGGCAAAAAGAATTTTTCAAATTCTCTGAATTTTACCTGAGAAATTGGAGAATGTATACATGGGCTAACTAGCTAAATTAGGATATTAATTATAAGGGTTTCTGTCAACTATCATCATGTTAAGTAAAATACAGAGATCTTATAAAAAACTGCTACATGGCCTAGTCGGATATCATCCCTTTCTATATCACATCTTTCAATGATATCAATTGCACATGATATTTCTTGAATTCTCATTACAAAATGGATGATGTAAAGATGAACAACTTATCTTTACGCCGCCTATTTGTATATGTCTCTAGCAACAAAGATTTAATTTGAAATTTGAATGTCTCAGCTTCAAACTCACCCTCAACCTGTGTCTCACCCTCACTAATAGTCCCACCATGATCACATTATTCAAACATGAGATATAAGGCTTTAAAAATGGCGACGTAAAGATGAGTGAGTACTCATCTTTACGTTGCCCTACTCATCTTTACATCGCCCACCTATATATGTCTCTGGCAGCAAAGAAATAAGTTGAAAATTCATAGTTTCAAACCCAAACTCATCCTCAGCCTTTGTCTCACCCTCACTGATATTCCTACCCTGATAACATGATTTGAAAAGAGTCAGAGATGAAAAATAAATGGGCGACGTAAAGACAAATTTTTCATCTTTACGTCCCGTCTTTGAAGGCTAATATAGGTGACTTACACTGGTGTATAAGGCAGTATATTCTGTAAAATACACCAGGGGAAACCTCAACCAGATGAGACATTCATTTCTGGTTATGGTAGTCACCACTAGTCCTACCTAATTATAAATACCTCATGTACGGTCTCAGCTCTACCAAATTTGTATTTTTTTTCTCATATTCAAATCATGTGACCAGGTTGGGACTATTTAGTGAGGGTGAGACATAGGTTGAGGGTGAGTTTGAGACTGAAAAAAACAAATTTGAATTTAAATCTTTGTTCTCAGAGACAAATATAAATTGACGACGTAAAGATGTGTAGTTATCTTTACGTTGCCGTTTTTTAAAGGCTAATATCTCATGTTTAATTAGTATGACTAAAGGAGGACTATCAGTGAGGGTGAGACATAGGTTGAAGGTGAGTTAGAGGCTGAAACATTCAAATTTAGATTCAAATCTTTTTCTTCCAAGAGACATATATAAATGGACGACGTAAAGATGAGTGCTCATCTCTTAAAGGCGAATATCTCATGTTTGATTCATAGGATGAGAGTGTAACTATCAGTGAGGGTGAGACATAGGTTGATATTGGGTTTGAGACACACAAATAAAATTCAATTTGAATCTTTGTTCCCAGAGACATATATAAATGGACAACGTAAAGATATATACTCATCTTTACGTCGCCGTTTTTAAAGGCTAAAATCTCATCTTTAATTAGTAAGACCAGGGTAGGACTATCAGTGAGGGTGAGACATATGTTGAAGGTGAGTTTGAGGCTAAAACATTTAAATTTAAATTCAAATCTTTGTTCCAAGAGACATATATAAATGGACGATGTAAAGAGTGCTTATCTTTACGTCGCCACTTTAAAGGCTAATATCCCATTTTCAATTCATGTTAGGAGGATGTAACTATCAGTGAGGGTGAGACATAGATTGAGGTTCAGTTTGAGGGTAAAACTATCAAATTCTAAATCATTTCCTTGTTGCCAGAGGCATATAAAAACTGGCGACGTAAAGAGATACTAAATCTCATCTTTACGTCGCCCCAGTTTTCACATCATTTTTACTAGAAAAATGTACATAACATTTAGAAAAAAAATTGACATTGAAGGTGAACATATTTTCTAATTTTCTAAAGGTTTGTTAAAATATCGATAATTTTTATCTTTGCTTCCGACATTGCTGATGGCGGCAACGTAAAGATGAGCACGTTTTAGCCATAAGGACTTTACAGGATATTGGCATTTCTGGCATCCATAGTTCTTTTCTTATGATTTTTTTTAATTTTTTCCCCATAACATACACCATAAGCGTTACAATCTATGCCAAATAACCAGTGGTTAACTATTTTTTCATTATTCAATGTGATAGAGAAAAATGGCGACGTAAAGATGAGATACATTTTAGCCATGATAAAAGTGCATAAAAATAATACCTCAAGGGGATTTCTTTTTAAATTTCCACTGGAAACATATAGTTTGCCATGGGGCAGTTTAGTTGAGATCGATTTTAGAGGGGAAAATATGCTTTGTATTTATAATTTTTCTGTGTATGTGTTTATGGCAACAAAAAATAGTGAAAAATGGGTGGTTTTTCAACCATATTGTCTCTTCTACTGCATTGACCGATGTAAACTATATATGGCTTTTTAGCTCTCAGTGAGATCTACACGATGAAAAAAGAAATGGATGAGTAACTCCAAAATTGAATGAGTTACAACATGGTGAACCAGAAAACAGGAGTTCCTCCCATTTCGTGAGAACAGGTCATATATATATATACATACCCTCATCGTTCTTACTATTCACAGATACTGACCTTGGGCTTTGCGAGATGCTCCCACTTGGGGATAATGAAGAACTTCACTCCTTCACCAGCTCCCGGTAAAGTTACCCCACGGAAGAAAAGAATAACCAGCAGCAGATAGGGGAAGGTGGCAGTGAAGTATACAACCTGAAAGAGAAAATGAGACGTTATCATCTCAGAAAGCTGGCGATATAAATTCTAGGTAACTGCTGTCATGTCTATTTTGTTCACTTCTGATTCAATACAGAACTGAGATTTTGTTTCGAAATCTGTTGTATCAGAAGAAAACACGAGTATAGGTCTATCAATTTTGTTTCGATGTTTGTTACACCAGATAGCTGTATTATATGTGCAGTAGTTCCTTCCTCAGCTTTCCCATAAGGAGCCAAAGGGAGCCCATTGAAACGCTAGATACCCGTGCTCAAAACTGCCATTCCGGATATTGGCTTTCAGTACTTTGACTATATGGTTTGAAATCGTATGTGCCATTCTCCAATCTTCAAATGCATATTTTCAATGCACTCAGCATCAGTCATCGTAAATTTGTGACAATCATATTCAGAAACGATAGTAGTAAACTCAATTTCAATAGTAGCAAATGAGTCTAGAAACGAAATAGTATCCTCGTACCCCCATAGCTTAAGTACTGAGCCTCATTCTTACTGGCCTCTAGATATACTGTTTTGAGCACTGGTATGCGGTTTTAGCGTGTTCACATTGGCTACCTATTGTTGTATATGGCAATAGATGTGATTAGATTAGATTGAATTAAAGACCGCCTTGATCTATCAGAGATAGCATGGAATGTTTGCAATATTGATTTTATGTCTGATGCATGCTTAAATCTTAACTGGGGCACATATAGATGTCATACCGACAGAAGGTAGCGCGTTGTAGATTTTTAATTTAATATTTTCTAAGTTGTGACGGGTCGCTCTATGTCTTTCGATGAATATCGATGATACGGTGCATGACTATCTACTAGTGTAGATGACACTCACCTTGCCTGAGGACTTTATTCCCTTGAGAACACAGAGGAAGCAGATGATCCAGGCTAGAAGTAGGGTGAGCACCAAATCCCATTGAAGGGACCCAGTATCCTCGATCCTGTCACTACGTCTCAGCATGGCATAGCTACACAGAGAAAGTACATTAAGAGTCTTCTAAAAGCGTTGTTCTAAGTTTTGATTTATATATTTGGATAGGTTTGTGGTGCAATGATAAGCATACAACTTGCTGCAGAAGGAGACTTTTATTCAGAGCCATGCGTGACTGAGGGAATCCAACTAAAGAGAGCAACCCTTATAACTATAGCGAGTTCTATTGAATCGTTATTGTTCATTATCAAGTGAACAGAATTTAATAAGAAGATGTCTTATTTACGATGGAATGGCAAAATCTGTCGAGGTTCATTTTTCCCAATACATACATATATACGACTAGCTGTATTTTCTTTATGAGATAGTATTTATCACTGATTCAACAAAACATTAAAAACCTGTTGATATGTAAAACATAGGGGGCATCGGATCTACTCACTTGAAGTACTCTTCACTGCCACTCACTAGGTGGCTGCTCTTGTTAGCAATGTCCTCCCGGATGACATTGCTGGTGTTGTAGAAGCAAGTCTCATTGCCCATAGCGAGAGTGGTGGTTTCGGTCGTGTTACAGAATGTGTTGTTGACGTCAAACATGGCCAGGTAGGTAGAGTTGTAGCAGGTTAGATTGTACCATAACCCGCCCTCACTCTCACAGGGTTCAGCCTCGCGTTTGGAATAGCAGTCTGTGAGATGAATTGGGATTCGTTTAATCAATCAGGTATTCAAGTAGAGTATATCACTGTATAGTCTTTTGTACGGCTCACTAGCTTGACAAATCTCCATGCCATTCCTCTCACGTATAGCATATATTTCCATTACCCTCATCGTGACACCATCCATATTTTGATCAAGCTTTATTTTAAACCAAACGAGAGTTTGGCAAATGAATTTTATACCTCCAAACATGCGGAATAAAAACACTCAAAAGGGTAAACCCTTTGGAGATCCGAACAAACTCTCTCGATCTTTAATTAATTCAGTATATATGAACCCCCGTTTTCTTAATGATAACGAATATAACGAATATAATGAATCAAATATAAAGCTTGGGCTGCATTCAAAACTACGTAGGTCAACTTTCTGAAATGTCCAAACCAACCTAGAACTTGCACAACTGCGCTGTAAGACTTTTATCGAGGAAGGAAGTTTTGACAATAATAAATGGACCACATCACTCACTTGGCGTATTGAACCAATGATCACAGCCATCCCAGGGCAGTTTCTTCTGGAAAGATGCGAACATGTAATACAGCGACCAGGCGATGATCTGATTGTAGTAGATGCTGCCTATGAAGGAGATGACGACCATGCCAGCTCCAATACCTAAATTCAGGAAGAAAAGCAACTGATATTATCTAGTGTGCATGGTATGGGTATAAAGAGTTGTTTGTGTAATATCAGTTACCTCACAAGATCATGAAGAGGAAAGATTATCTCAGGATGGTAAGTTTGGGAAGCAAGGTCCATTTAATGCAGTAAATACCTATTTGATAACAACGAAAGTCAGCTGATGTATGTCCCTTACTTAGAAATACTAAATGACGTCAACAAGTTTTTTCTTAAATGTTCGATGTTGCTAGGCCAAGAAAAACAGCCGTCAAAAGTTCCGGTAAAACGCTCACTTAATGGACTCACCTTGGAAGATGGGGGAGGCAGACCACACTGTCATGGGACCACTGCCTGAGTATTGCCCAACAGCTAACTCAATAAAGAAGACAGGGAGACCCACGAAGGTCAGCATGATGGCGTAGGGGATGAGGAAGGCACCTAAAAGACAATGGTACTCATCAGAATACATGTGATAGGGGATAAGTATAGCTATGATTTAAGGTATATATCGATATATACGACCCATCCCGCAACTCGGAAAGGATTTCTTTTCACTATTCTATATTCATTTCCACCCCTGGACACATTGCATAGTGAAACCACCAGTTGAAGGATTACACAAAAACGGTAAGCGTGTGAAAGAGGAGTAAAGAATGACTACCTTTTGGCCTATGAAAGTTTCGTATTCAAATGAGGTCATGGCTGAGGTACTTTAAGGACCATGTGTAGATTTTACCTGGCATTCTGAGGATATATGACCAACCAGATATTGTAGTGCATATCCTGGCTATTTGACTGACACTGAGATGCATAGCTAACATCAAGGGTAACTGATCGTTGTCGTTTACTCCGGAAAAATAATTGCTCGGGTTTATTTTTTCAAATAATCGACTTTTGATATCATAAATTCTCAAGGTGATTATCCATAGTATAGGTCATGGCTATAATATGACACCCAATTATATGCCATTATACAGTTCTCCATTGCAGTTGCAGCCATAAAATTATATCCATCTGTATTTTGTTCAAGTTCTCCCAGGTGGAGATCTGCAGGCTCCAGGCAGTGCCCAAGCACCTCCATTGTTGTTGTTTTCGTTGCTTTTCTTTTACATCAATATAGGTCATCATCTATACAATATTGACTGGTTTCTAATGTTAGTGGGCGTATCCTCTGCGTAGTATCCAAGAGTGAACTAGGCTATTGTGTATTACGAACCTTTCTTTTTATACAAATTTGGTAGCGATATACACTTCCTATGCATTTTCAACGACGACTTCATATCAGGTGGGTAAATACACACTATTAATCGATTTTTGACTTCAGGGGACATGGTGCCTGTGTAGTATACGTACATAGTAATTGCGAAGTTGTACTAGGAAGAGTCAACTATGAGAAGGATATGTCCATTCTTTAAAAAAAATACACAATATTGACTGGTTTCGGGTACAAGCGGTGGTATGCTCCATGGAGTTGACGCGTAGTAATATCCGAGCGCATGTTAGGATGTTGTACCGGAATCAACTCCGAGGAGCATACAACCGTTTTTATCTGAAACCAGTCTATATTTTATTTGTTATCAACGCTCACCTGACAAGTGGCGTACCGATATAAGTTCATTTTAGATATCTGCACTATTTTTCAGTACCCACTATTTTTCCGTATGCGCGCTATATCGGAACCCGGAGCATACTACTGATATGCTCTCGGTATGGTAAAACACACTCCCTTTGTGTTTTTTATGGACACTTTGTAATAGGTGGATAATAACAGTCAATATTGTAGTTACCATTCAACATTAAAAGTTAGACGTGACGTAAAGAACATAGTGTTTCTTCATGGGAGTAAGTCGGTGTAGACCTACGGAAACGATACAGTTCGGTGATTTTCGCTTTTGAATCCAAGTGATATATGCGTCAATTAGTTACATAATTAACCATTTCAAACTTGAAATATATAGGGCCCTCCTCTCATACAGTGAGTGAGAAGGACTGTGTTTACATTAGTCAGTGTACCTGTCACACACCACTGGTGGCAGTCCCCAGCCGCAACACAGTCAGGGAGGGGGTATATACCCAGCTCACTTGGTGGCTTGCTAGACGTTAGCGTGTGGGGAGAGTAATGATCAACTCAAGTGGAAAAAATCATACTATAACATGGATTCACAGTTACCATATTATGTATGAGGAACAAGACCGAAAAAGATACACATACAGATTCACATACACACTAACATGTACACTCTAAAGCCTGTAAGACATCGAAATTCGTTCTCGTTTCATCCCGACCATCGCCTCGGAGAGAGTTGGGAATAAAATGTCGATGTCTCAAACCTATAAGACACCGACCCGACGGTTGTGCCCGATTCTACTTTTTCCCGACATATCCGTCGGGTCTGTGACAATCTGCGTCAATCGGGGCGATGTACGCACTTCATCGACCCGATTTTATTACCTTTCCCGACGCGCCGGGCATTACTACCATATTAGATATGACCGACTCTCACCGACCTTAAGATTTCGATGTACGCAATTCACATACTGTAATTAGATACATACAGGTACATACAGTGACAGAATGAGATATACAGACATCGCACCGACGCGCTACGATAAAAAACCCGCATCGTAGGGGGTCTATGACAATCGATCATGTATCGATTGTAGTCGGTGTGTATCGGCGATGCTTTCAATGGGATATCATATGAAATAATCGACGAATACCTAGAATATATGATGGTAATATCGCTCTGCAAAAATAGTGAAATTTGACAACAGATAAGGGTTTCAATTTTATACTTTAACTTGGAACCGATTTTTTCATTAGATATTATCATGAAATATCATATAATAGTGTTTTGTATCTACAAGTAAAATATCAATCATAACTATGCATTATTTCCGGAATTATAAAGGAAAAATGATTGATTACGTTAGTTGCGTCGTGAGCGAAATCGGGGTGTATCGGATTCATTAACTCAGCTCAATTCAAATGGTCTATCTTTAAGATCAGCCAGAGCATACACCTATTTGTGTGCTCAGCTAGTAGCGATACATACAAGTTTAGTGTGGACACTTCGTATTAGGTATTTATTAGTAAATGACGCTTACCTCCTCCATTTGTGTAGGCCATGTAGGGGAAACGCCATACATTGCCCAGCCCAACTGCATATCCGAGACAGGACAGGATGAACTCCGCAGGGTTTGCCCATGTTTCTCTCTCAACCTCCTCCTCAGCCTGCAAGACAATGGTTGTTATGAATCAGCGATTTAATGGGAGATGGAAAGTGTAGAATTCACCCAAAGAATTGTGAAGAAATATCTCCAAGACCACACAAGAAGTAAATTCAATTTAGGATTCACATCTATAGGCGTTTAGAGTAAATATGTCATGTCTGTTTTAGCAGGTTTGTTGTTGAAGATGAGTATTTGCATCGATGGTAGATTGTATTATAGAATGGTATATAGTGAGAATCTGATGTATTACGCGGCATATAGTTGTTCCACATACCACTGATTTTTTTCCCCAAATCTGGTAAATCCGGATGAACGAAAACAATTCAAATCATAAAGTGATAATCTGAACTTTGATGTGCACCTACTATGGCTCTGGTCCGATTTATCACAAAACTGGGAAAGGAATGCAAGGATTAATGTGTTACCGATATGGATGATATCTACCCCACATTGGATTTACGACCCAATGGCCTCTGGTAATAGTTGTCCTAGATAAATGATTTATATGAAGAATTAAGCCTCTCCTTATGCGCTATGACTATTTGATGTAGCTATCAGGTAATTTGTTCTTGATATCTTTGATGTGAGGTAATTGATATCCGTGTGGCAAGTGTGTACATGCATAGACATCATGTTTAGGTCTGACGTGAGTCCTAGTAATATCTCAGAGATGAGACATAGTTGAGAGGTTACTGCCTACCCTGTCTAAAATGTAATTAGTTTACAGATCTGCTCATGTATAAGGTATATTGGGTTAGTCAAATTTCGATGGCTGCCATATAAGGTGGCAACATAAATCTTCCTAAATTATTCCCTGGTATGGTGGTAGACCGCTAATTATGTATTGGCGAACTATATCCAATAAAAAAAATAGAAGGTTATAATACAACGTTTCTGGTTAAGGTCGGTGGCCCGGTGAAATCGGCGCTTAAGATATGATAATAGGACAATTATGATTAAGAGGTAATATATATATATATATATATATATATATATATATATATATATATATATATATATATATATATATATATATATACATGTATTCTGGTTTGAGTGCCTATTTCCTTAACATGTTTCCGGGTGTGATCGTATGACCTACTGTGAAAAAAATAGAAACTAAAAGCTGGCGTATTGTAATGTTGAAAACAAGGAAATCGTCGTGATGCAATAGACCGATCACAATATCCCAACCAAGATAGGTAGGTATCCGAACCACAGCCGAACCTGTTCAATGCACCACCCAACACCTCCAATCTCCATACGCTTCACTCGAAGTGAATCAGCAAATACAGGTTGGAAAAGCTGGAAAAGACAGGTACGACAAAGGTTGCGTGAATGAGGTTGGCAGAACGCAATAAGAAACGGGACAGTAAGCGTTTGTGTGTGAAATAAGGTCAGACTGTAAAGTTCTTAAATTTACTGATATGCGTTCTCATTGTAGATTCGTCAATTACATACTGAATTGTGAAGACGGATGCTTTTATTTGTACTTCATCTAACATTTCATTTCGTTGTGACAAGATAATTGTCTTTTACCTATGGTATGAATGGAAGAATGAACAGGTTCTTTGCTGAAGGATGTTGGTGATAAACATGATCCTGGGATGAAACGTCAAATCAGGGCAATGTAAAGAAAACATCTGGCGTGTGTCTGACGATGTTGTCCTTAAAACTAAACAGATCTACCAATCTCACCTGTGAAACCATTATGACCTACTCATTTCCCTGACAATAGAATAATCCTTTCCATATTGAAATTCTCACTGTTTTCTTTTTATAAGACGCCAGTACGAATGTATTGTAGCTAAGGATTAGTTGCCTTTTACGTAGACCAAAGTTAAATGCTGGAGAGAGTTCACTCAGAAGTGCATGTACCGAGGTCAGCTCAGGTTAGGGAAACTCTGCGCAACGATGCGAAGCCCGGATATTTGAAAATAGATTACTATTCATAAGCTCAACTTAGGCTACAAGCAATGGACCACTTCCGCTGAAAAATAATAAGCAAAACTCGTTAATCGTTGGTAGTCGTAAAACTAGGTTAACTGAAAGTTATACTCCATGGGAGACCCGTCCCGGGTGCAATGTCAGATCGTATATTCTGGAGTAACCACCTTCATGGGACTATTACCTGCGTTCCGGATGGGTTGATTTTAAAAGCATGGCTATTCACTCTATGTTGGTATCTCTTATATCGGGAACACACCGAGCGAAAAAGACGCCTGATTTCTGGAATCGCCAATACAAAATGGCGTGTATGTGAGCTATTATTTCATATTTCCCTTGATTATTGCTTCTGATACGCTATATTATCGGTGGGAGATATAACTATGAAAAAATATCTCAGATATATATGCTATTTTGTATTGGCGATTCCAGAGATCGCCACCTTGACTCGCTTGATGTGTCCCCGGCTTCAGCGTTCAAAGGTACACTATATGTCTAGGTGGTAGCATTCCGGACATCTAGATTGTTTTGATTACAAATGATTACCTGCAAACGTGATTTGCATAGAATGTTTTATTTGGCATCAGACCTTTAATAGCGCCAGCTACGTGGTTTGCCTTTGAAGTCATGTCCTGACCTCGATGCTGACTAGTTTACCAGGCTACAGTTCCCAGGGGCGGAAATGCTTTTCTCTCCAGTACCTCCCCTATCCTTTCATCCATCCAGACCCTTCCCTGAGGACTTTGGACGTCCCCTTCAAAAGTGAGTGGTTCATCTCAAAAGCAATATAAAACGGTACAATGTACCATAAATTACTGGTTTCATCCCTATGGATACTTTGTTGGCTCTGGGGACGGGTAAAAGGTATTGACCCTGACTCATCAAGTGTCTGGGAGTCCCCCACCCCCACACTGCTTCCCAGGGAAAAGTGATTGAATGGTGTGTGACTGGACACCGATTCCGGATGTCCTGGATCACCTGTTACAAAGGAATTTCGCCAAGCGCATTCCTACAACAGTTACTCGTTATCAGAAGTATGTTCTCCTTCCCACCCTCGAATCCTGCCACTTTTATATATCTCAACCACTCCGCTAAGTGTCCATTCCAAAAGGTTGCCGTTAAACTGGGGGAAAGGTGTTTGAGAATACAGGTGTTGCCGTTCAGCGCCGCCTTACGGCCCACTGTCTAGTTACGCGGCCGCTCGGACAAACACCGTGAGTCTGGCGGTATTCATATAGAGATACACAGCAATCACACCTAAAGTGTGAACGGTGGGTGTGATTGCAGGACTGTTGGTTTTTGACAGATTAAATTGCTGGAACAAACTAGGGTATCGTATTAACAAGTCTGTGCTGTCTAAACTTCATAGTTGATAATTATGCTGGGTTTAAATAGGAAAAAGATAAGCATATTACAGCTAGGCCTGCCAATGTATTATTGTGTATCCAGTTTTTGTGTCCCTGTGTTATCTAAGGTATATCTAGGGTATCATTGAGGTGATGTGCATGTATGATATATCAAATTGGAGCTGGAATATCAAAGAATACGATGCAATCGTTGTTATTTCTATGGAAACAATATACACAGGTATTATGAACGCTTAACGTGCATACACCAAGTGATCCAATGCTAAAGTATACGTTGCTAGGTCTATGTTTGGCTTCAGGCATGGCGTAACTAAGCAGATAACGTGCGACACCAGCCTGTGGAAAAAGGCCTATTGGGGCTATTCATGGATACATCATGGTTCGCTGATCACAGGTGGAAGCGGAATAGTTTACGGGTCGACGAGCTCTGCATGGGTAAGAGAATCTAGGGTGGAGAGTAGGTGAAGAGGTGTGTGAAAATGTTATCGGCCCCGGCAGGTGTATTGTAATTCAAACCTGAGAAGTCTGAATCAGACGGACCCCACCCACCACCACGATGTGCACAGTCAATCTCCCATTCGGGAATGGTCTGGAGACCGCCATGTTTTAAAAACAGATCAGCAGGTGTATGCGGAAAATGACAATATTCACCTGCGGGTTATTGTTAGGGCCTGTTGTTAACTCTATCCCACACGTAGAAACTTCAAATATAATTTTTCCTTTCCTCCCCATCAAAAAGACATTTCAAAGAACTTGTTCAAGGCAGCTCCACAATAAGCACTGAATGGAACTGGTCGGATCTTTCTGAAATTAGTACCTTTAATCATTGAATATCTATATTCATATATAGGACCTGCGGAAGACGTCAGAAAGTGATATGGGGTATCAGACCAATGTGTCCTATACTGTATACCACCCTGTGGTGTGATCTACCTGTTACGCGGTGGTAGAAAGATGTCTAAACATGTACATGCGTGAAGACATGTTTGACACCTAGATATTTATCCTCTTTTGAAATGAAACCATTATAGTATTCATCTTTTGAATCGCAACTCAGAATTTATAGCCAGATTGTAAAAAAATATTCAACATCTATTTGAGATATGTATTACCAAGGAGAGATGACACTGTCAGCTGGCTTTAAAATCGTGGCTCATGAGAAATATTACACGTGTACAATTAGGACCTACATCGGGAATTATGCATTCCGGTGTTAAATTAGGCGAGGCCGAAGTCACACAAAAACCTCTCAACAGGTTCGCCTTTGGTTTACCTGAAGTCCACTGAGTAAGTACTTTAGTAAATGTATTAAGCACTGACGCCCAATCTAGGTAGATGTGGGAGGAGTGCACCGAATACCAACGAGGGTCAGTTAGTGGTAGGTGCGGCGATGAGCCAGGTAAGTGGGAATCCCAGGGTACTTTATTTAGGCTACAGAGGAACCGGACACACAAACCATATAAAGAATTCTATTCATTACACAGTTATTCACGCTGCAAAACTTTGGTAGTTTGGTATCGTGGGGACTAGTTTGCAATAAGTGACTTGACCTGTCTGCACTGAGAGGTGATAAGAAATAAAACCACACTGAGATTAATGTACATATGTATATATGCTCTTAGGAAAGCAGGGAGCAAACACCAATAGCTGACATCTTGGAATTTTAGGGTGATGTCAGAATGAAAACAATATATGTTTACCATTTCCAACTATTATCTCATACTTGAAAGTTCACTCTTCCTGTATATTTACAGATATAAGTTACTAGTCCTTACAATCAATTGATTAAAAGATAGTGATATGTATGACAACTCCGTAAGTCTAATAGGAATGGCACTATATAGTGGGAGTGGTCAGCCATGATATATGTATTCATTATCTTCGTGACGGAATACTACAGAGAGATTACACATCTTATGTGTTTTAGAATAGGAAGTTAAGATAGTAGTTTCAAGTATTTGTTTTGTCTCGTTGAGATAAAGACTACACACGCACATTATCGTTATCTTGAGATTCTCAGTAGATATCCTTCCTGCTACACTTCGCATAACCCAGGAATTGATGCATATTTTTCTCAGTACATGTATTTGCCTTATCTATTCAAGCACCAATCCTGCAATATATATCCAGAATATATTTTATCTATACTAGATAAACCTCTGGATTTCCTACCCTGACTCATGTCACACTGCGCCGATCCGGTTTATTGTACCGCAAAACCGAGTTTCCGAAGGTTGCTCTAGCGGTGCAGTGTGGACTCATGTTTTACTCATGAACTTGCATAATTACGTAATGAGAAGAAACTTGATATGTATACATGAACTCTATGTTTGCATTTTTACTTACTATATGATAGTGTGTGGGAAAATGACATGGAATAGGGACTGTGTATCTAACGTTACCATTGCATGATACGCAAACTTTAGGCCTTGGCGAGGTTTAGCACACCATCACATCTCCAGGTGCTCAAGCGATGTGTATTTTTTGCATTATTTTGCAACGTGTGACCCTGTCTGTTTGCTTTAATTAATATATTCGCACGGCCAGTGTAGTTGTGATATGTTATTTTACCAGCCATCTCATTATCTCAATACTTTGCTATTCTTTGTTCATCTCCATTTTAAGATCGTATTTCTGACCTTCATCTTTCCTTTCTTAATATGCGATTAAATTTTGAAAAAAGAAGATTCGTAACTCCAATCGTTGTAGAACCTTTCTGGCATGAGATTACTTTTCCACTTGCGAATCAGCATGGGTAACGATGGTTATTACTAAGACGTTTGGTTCTGCAAAAGTATTTCTGCTGTGTACTATGCTGTTGACAATAAGAATTAGGGAACTAATGGTGACCATGTGTTTGGTAAAATATGTGTTATACGGGGATTCCGAAATATGTTTCACACCAGAAGGCGTTGCCGTCGATCGGCTAAAGGTTCGTGGCAGTTTGGAGCTTACCTATGCTAAATTCTTAAATTAAACTTAAATATCGGAAAATAGTTTCCGAATCCGTGTTGCCTTCAAGTGGCTATGTAATACATGCAGATTACAGTTTCGAGAGCTTTTAAGAAGGAGCTGCATCGACATCCATAGCCAGTGAAAATATGCCATGAGTTTTGGTTGCGGTGTAATCTCATGAGGCAAAGCCCAGGATGATGTAGCAAACCAATATCGATCCAGTGGGGTTTACATTTTAACCCCCCCCCCCCCCCCCGTCATTGACCAATTGGCTAATATCTGTGACATCTACCCCCTTTGAGTATTTTTAAAATACCCCATGGGCGTTGAGTACGAGTTCCCCATGTTTGACTCTATGGGGAAATATACCAGGGGTGAAATAAAACATTGGTACGTATTGGTAAGCCATATCGATCGGGATGTCATTAGCTTTATAAATATCGATTCATGAAATCCTGACAGCTTACCCGTATACTAAGCTAAGTAAACTTCAGCTTAAATACTTGTGTGTTATGCATTTCTATTAATAAGTTGCAATTTGTCCAGGAATACAAAATGGAGTTATTATGATTGGTAGATGAGATTGGTAGATGAGATTATTCTGGAACGCTGTTCCCAACTATTGATATTTGCAATAAAATGAAATTTTTTATAACATTGGGCTGGCCTATTTTCAATTTCACCTGGAGTTCTTCTGTAGTGTCTCTTGAGTCAATTTTGCGTTAACATCTGCCACTACCTTCCACGTGCATTAGAGTGACTAAATAGTTCTTCGCTCAGCTGGCCATGGCCCCTGTCAGCCCGTTAACATAAGCGAGGGGTGGGGGCGGTTAAATGCTGCATGGCAATAATTGATGACAGTTTCGGCGCGCTTTTCACTGGTTTTTGGGTAATGTGTATTTTTTTCTTTTTTACTGTATCCATACGGTGCTCAAAGAGTTACAAGCTATATATTCTCGGTCACAATCGGAACACTCTCCAAGCAGAGATACAGTTTTGGTCATTAGTAAATGTACCAATTAGAATATGCAGGGAGAGCGACAGGCAACAGGTAACAGAAAGGCCCTGGGGGCTTGCGAATACCCAGAAGGCGTTACTCCTCTCCAGGTGTGCTAGAATGTAGCGCTCCGTCCTTAACACCAATTCGTTGTCTGTCAATTATTCCGTTATACCTTTGCGACATCAGACTGTATCCAGTTAACATTTTGTTGATCGATGCACCTGCAGTTTATGCGCGATGTATTTGCATGAGCTAAACAGACACACAATTGTATTTGGAGGTCAACAAATGTCTTTCTATGATTATCGCTTCACTACCTCACAAGCGCGTTCGCACACAGCTGAACCGATTCCCGTGCTTACATATACAGTGTATATAGTGCCTGGTTACAGTTTGCCGACTAAATCTCAGAACGATTATGTACTCTATATATGCATTGTCGGGTTCAGGGAAATGCCCGTTTGTATGTATTGTTACATGCGGCACGGCACTGTCAGGTGTGTGAAACTTCCAGTTTACTGGTGTCCAGGTCCCCGATGACAATGCTATTTAAGTGTCATATTGACACATACATCAGTATAAATTTAGTCCTAGAGCTTTCGTATATTTCTATTGATGATACATTGCGTTACTTTCGATTTAACATATGAAGAAGATGAGATACTTCAGAAGCTGGATTAATAGAACAACCGCGTTGTGGAGCGATTGAGAAATACGAAATCTTACTTCTGATTCGAATTTCTACCGTTAAAGCGTGTTCATCTGTTATAGATCTATTGATCATACGAAACACAGCAATCAGAATCAATACAGAACAAACTTACCACGGTTGCGACCGTGTTCCCCTCAATATCGACTTTGTCCGTCTTGGCCATGCTGCTCGGTGGTCACGAGAAGTCGGTTCAGTATGCGGTCAGACTGTACATTAGACCAAGGTGGGGGCTTGTCCTCCGTGCTCTGCGGGCACTCACAGCTGATTGACTGTTGCCTCCAAGTCCAGGTCCCCTTTAACACGAATAGCCGTCACACCTGAACTCCCACGTGACGTAGACGCAGGGACGCAGGGACGTCTGACGTCACCCCCTCCCTCCCACCTCAGCTTCTCAGAATGTCTTTCTCTTTTTTTTTACATATGGAAGTGACTCGAGCTGCGCGAGCATACGGCCTCTTCCAAATAAGGCATTGTAGGCCAGTCATGCTTGAATTACCACCTGAACCCGCTTGGTTCCTGGGTCATCCACTTGGGGGGACGTGGGGAAGGGGGGGGGGGGGGGGACTCGGAGGTAGGACGCCAGGCAAGCATTAAGGACAGTGT